>CM035847.1:85446124-86857791 GCA_020510985.1 Pholidichthys leucotaenia | reverse complement strand
AGGTCATGTCTGTCGAATGAATGATGATAGGCCGGTGAAGGAACTCCTGTATTGTGAGCTGGCTCATGGTTCTCGCAAAGTAGGTCGACCCAACCTCCGTTTTAAGGACACATGCAAAAATGCATTGAAGTGTGCCGATGTTTTAGATCAATGGCAATTGGTAGTACATGATGGAGCGGAATGGAAGAACCTCACAAGGAAGTTTGCAGGGCGCATAATACAAAGAGAGTGATAGCTCACGAGAAAAGACGGGCTCGACGCAGAGCGGAGAGAAGTAAGGAAGGAACTGTGGATGTACCCGTTTCTGGTGAAAGGCGATAATAATAATAATAATAATAATAATAATAATAGTACTGAACAGACTCAGTGAACACATCTTGCAGAATGTACTACCGGAAACCCAGTGCGGCTTTAGAAGTGGAAGAAGCACAATGGACCTTATTTTCTGCTTGAAGCAGGTTCAAGAAAAGTGTATCGAACAGAATATGCTGCTTTATGTAGTCTTCATAGCCTTCAGTAAAGCCTTCGATACTGTTTTGCGACAAGGACTTTGGCAGGTACTCAAGAAATATGGCTGTACAGAGAAGTTTGTCAGCCTGATCAAGGCACTCCACACAGGTATGCAAGCAAACGTGGCAATGAGTGGTTCAGTATCTAAAGACTTTTCAGTAAGCAACGGGGTGAAACAAGGGTGTGTGCTGGTGCCTACACTCTTCTCGCTATATCTGTCAGCCATGCTTGAGGTGGCCTTCAAAGACACTTCAGAAGGAGTATACATTCAAACAAGGAAAGATGCAGACTTGTTCAATGTGGCACAGTTTAAAGCCAAGAGTAAGACATCGATAAAGGTAATAAGAGAAATGCTCTTTGCCAACGACAGTGCTCTAGTTGCACACAGTGTGGAAGATATGCAATCTTTAGTGGAGAAATTTGCAAGAGCAGCTAGCCAATTCAACCTCCAAATCAACATCAAGAAGACAGAGTGCCTTTATCAACCACCAAAGTTCCAATTATCAACATCACTACCAGAAAAGATCAGCATTGGTACAGAGCCACTAGTCAAGTGCAAGACTTTCAAGTATCTAGGGAGTACTGTTTCAGAGAATACTAGGCTGGAGGATGAACTATCTCTCAGAATGGGAAGAACGAGCGCTGTGTTTGGAAACTTGAGGAAGAGACTGTGGAACAATCGACATGTGTCTGTCCGTGTGAAATGCAAAGTGTACAGAGCGACAGTACTGGCTACTCTATTGTACGGTGCTGAAACTTGGACTGTCTACAGAATGCAGGTGAAGAAACTCCACGCGTACATTATGAGACACCTTTGAGCCATAATGAACATCTCATGGAAAGACAAGATAACCAACATAGAAGTGTTGAAATGAGCTGGTCTACCATCAATGGAGGACATGCTAATACAGATTAACCTGAGGTGGCTCAGACATGTTGAGAGGATGGATCACCAGCGTCTCCCTCGGCAGTTACTCTACTCACAGTTATGTGAGGGCAAACGCAATCAGGGTAGACCAGGGCTCAGATTTAAAGACACTGTAAAAAGAAACTTGAAGAAGTTGGACATAGACAGGAGTTCCTGGCAGTGGAAGGCTAAGGACAGAGCTGTGTGGAGGACTGATCAGACCTAAATGAAACAGTCATTGTCGTCCACGACAGACTGCTATGTTGATGATGAGATCATCACGACTATCTTTTTTTTCTGGTCACATTTGCTGTTATTCATTTTCATGTGTTTTGTTCATGAAGTGCTCTGGCTAAGTTTTATCCCATCAGAATTGAGTCAGTCCAAAACCACACACACCAGTTTTTGGGGCCACTTTGAAGTACCTAGGTTCCTGAAAACTCCTCCTTATGGGGAGGATCCTGGTTATGGAACGTGGAGGAAGTTACTGCGAAATTGGTTCCTGGTAATGGAAACAGGGCTATTGACACCTAAAAAATTGACCCAGTCAGAGTTGTAATGGGGTAACAGGAGACAGCATAAAAAAAGGAAATTTAAAAAAAAAGTGAAAGGTTTTTATGTTGGGGGGAAAAAAAGGGCAGAGGACACTATTTTACGCAGTGTAGATTTGTTTTTAAGTGGCTTTTTTTATCCACTGCAGTGTGTCTTTTATAAGACTTAAAAAAAATAATTCTATTGTTCAGAATTACTGCAGTTTAACCAGTATTGCATAATTGCAGTATCATGACTACCTGCTTTCTCTCATCATTCTGGATGAAAGATCTGAAGTAAACATTCATACTCATTTAGATTTTATTAGGGGGTCAGTTTACTCTCTGAGGCTAAAGCTGTTGTGTTGACAAAACTTCTCTGTTGGACACACCAAGCATCCAGCCATCTGCATCTCATAATTCTAGGAGTACTGTAACAGTATCACTGTCTTTCTCTCTTTTTGGCATCATAAGGCCTGGCTTGGTTCAGTAATTGTTGGACTGGACCAACCCGGAGTTCCACATGCTGTGAACATCTCTGTTGTTGCCAGAAACACAGAACTCATGGGCCTTACAGAAAAGCTCATAAAATTTCATAAATGCAATATTAAAAAAATCCATGCCGTTTCCTCAGTCTTGAGTGATATAACGCTGTGTGGATGCAGTCATTGATTTAATTGTGCCAGTGTATTTATTAGTTTAAAATAATTTAAGCCGTTACTATCAATGTAACCGACAAGAGTAAAGGTAGCATTTCACTGGGCTGCGACAGCTCACAACTAGTTGGAGATTAAAAAACCTTGTGACAAATATGCAAATTAGTGACAATTTTCACTTGGAATCACACTGAATTGATACATTTGCATATGTTGCACGAATGTCACATGTACTCTCAGCAAATTTTGGGACAGAATTTTCCGGGAGTTCAGATATATCTCATGCATGGTATGATAGCTGTGCAAGTCCCGTGCTATGCTCGCACAACAGTTATCTGTGACAGTTGTCAAGTCAGGACCGGCTCTCCTCGTTCCAGTAGTCATTTAATCATCAGACGTCAGCACGATTGACCACAGAGACAGAAGTGCAGAGACTTCTGGATGAGGAGGCTACCTCCAAGTCCTCCATATCAGACACAGCAGGCCCTGGGCTCCACTTCCTCTGCAGGAGCCCCTGGAGCAGGGACAGCAGCCCCCCCCCCCCTTCCTAGCCTTGCCTTTCTGGCCCTTGGGTGGCAGTGTATGCCAGAAAATGACTGGGCCGTTCATGCCTGTCCCACAAGTGGACTGTCTTGTTGTTTTTGTCTCCAGTCAGTCACAGTTCAGTTTCATAGGTCCCCAACCCCTTGCAAAGTTGTGTCACTTTTCTCATACTTTGACTCACAGAAACAAAATTGAAAAGGGTTCAAGACAACCGCGGCGACTCTTATTTGGGGAGAAAATTTGTTGCACAGATTTTTTTTGAACATGCTGGAAATTGCTGTGACACAAGAGTGATGCCGTGCAACTCACAAGAAGAAATTATGAACCCCTGTAAACGTTTGGAAAATTTGGAAACTCCCTCACAAATGCTGTTCTCCAACTAGCGGCAAGCTGTCACACCCAGTGAGATACTACTTCAAGTCAGTGTTTTTCAACCTTTTCTGAGCCAGGTAACTCTTTTTACATTGAAAAAAAAAATCTCTGGGAACCCCACTGGCCCAGTTTGAGACCCCATGCACATAACGACATTTTTACCCCGTACTGGTAAACTTCTTTTACAGTTTGGCTATCCGTGCATACAACACTGCGATTTTGGAGGTGTGAAAGTGTAAAGGTTTGAAACCAGTTTCCAGAGTGGAAGAGTTTAGCTGGCACCCTTTTTCTTCCTCTGTGTGCGTAGAGATACTAGGGAAAGGTGACGTCAAAGTCCCAATTTATAAGATTTCAGCCAGTCTCCACACGAAAACATCCATGTTTTTATCACTGTTAAGCTTGAAGTTTTTATAGTTGAGATTAGATTTTAAAAACCTTTTTTTTTTTTAACTTGTAATTCTTTCCCAAAAGCTATTACTGAACCCTCTGTCTGGTTTTACTATTTATACATATGTGTTAGAGTAAAATGAACAGTTTTGTTTATTCTCTAACCCAATGAAAACCACTCACCAAAGTTCTAAGTCAAAATATCATCATTTAGAACATTTATTTACAGAAAATGACTACTGACCAAAACAATAACAAAAAATGTTGCTTTTAGATGTTCTTTCTGAGGTGCTTTTAGATCAAATAATGCAAAGAAAACAAGTTCATGTTTATTTTTAAACACTACGATACTTAAGTTTTAACTCAGGAGGAACTCAGAAATCTGTATTTGTGGACTAACTTGTGTTTTTATTCACAGCTTTCTGTATCTTGCCATCCTTAGATGATCACCTAATCAGTACGTCCTTCAGTAGACTGACATGTCCTTATGTTGGAATTCAACAGATTCTCAAATTGAATGGCTGCCATACACATAGAGATGCCAATTTAGGAAAGATTTTGTAGTGGTCTTTTATTTTTTTCCAGAGCTGTATATTTCTTCTAGGAGGAATCTGGCATTTATTGTAATGCCAAAAAAAAAAAAAAAAATCTGGTCTGCCTTTTCAGCTGGTTGTGAATCCGCTTGCAGTTGACTCGTCCATGCACAACTTTTTTTTTTTTCTACAATTTCATTGAAAACGTCATATGGACAGCCCCTGAGAGGATGCCAGGTGTGTGTTTCGCTGCTTCTCATTCCAAACCAAAACCTGTGTTTTCAGTATTTTTTCTCTATATTCACCACACTACAACTGGATCATCCCTGGATGATACGACAGGACAACATTTGCACACTTTCTGTACTCACCGGCTCTGCAGATCTGCTGCTACAGCTGCTAGCTACTGCGGTAATGGTGATGTTAATATATTCCTCTGGAACGTCCTCAGTTTCTCCAGCCCAAACTGCATGGCACTTCACCTGCACTAGAATTTTATCCAGGGCCCAGTTCAGATTCTGAATCTTTCACAAGGTCTTTAACCTCCATAAAACACATGTAGAAGCAGCGGAAAAAGAAGACGGTAGCCCTTTTGCATTCATACTGCCACCTATTGAGATGGGAGAGCCATTACAGACACCCATGCACAACATCAGCAAATTATTTGCAATTTTCTTTTGACCAGTTAAGAAGTGAAATTAGACAATTTCCCAAGGAACCATGAACATTCTCTCATGGAACCCCCGGGTTCCGAGGAACCCCAGTTGAAAAACGAGGCCTTTAGTCATGACGTCCCACTGCAGGACTCCATATGTATATGTACATCAGAGTACTTCACTCCTCTACACTGGTGTGAATTTTCACACTTGCGGCGCACATAGTAGAAAGGCGTACATTTTCCTGTCACAGCTTTATACGTTCATTGTTTAAAGAAAGTGAGAAAGTGATTCAGAATCCACATCTTGACCCAAATCACCTCAAAATTCTAATGGGTTCATCCGTAGCCCAAGGGCCACCTCTAGTGAAAATGTCATTAATTCATCCAGTAGTTTATCATAATGTTGTTAACAGACAGACAAACCTACATTCTCAGAGATAGGGCCTTAGCAGAGGTTTTGTAGTCCTGTGTCAGCCTTGCAAGATGTTTTCTATTTAATTTTTCGTGCCACTTTAATTATTGATGGCTGTCAGGATGGGAAGACAACATATTTGAGAAAAAAATCTGCAACATTTACCAATATGTAATGAGGGGTTTAAGGTAATATGGCATCTTGTGTAGGATGAGAAGCTCTGCAGTGTATTGCTTTAGTTTTATTAAATCACATAAAGTCATAAAGTATTGCTTAATATAAGTATTCTTTGTGTGTGTAAAAGTGCTTCACTACATCCATCCGTCTTCTACCACTTATTCGGGGGTGCGGGTAGCAGGGGCAGCAGTCTAAACATCCACGACTGCCACCCAGTTCACATAGCACCATGATTCCTCCTGCAGGTGGTGAGCCCACTCAAGGTCGAACTGATGTGGCTTGCTTGGGCTGAGCCCAGTCAGATCCTATGGAAGGGTTGTACATGATGTCAGTGGTCACGTGCCACATTGTTTTTCTGCCATTTTGGACAGCAAATAGCGTGGACCCTGTGTTGAGAATAATAATAATTCCACTAGCACGTACTCAGTCCGGCTCGTCATGGTGGTGTTCATTTTCCATTATGACTGAATACCACCTTAAGTGAGTGAGATCTTTACAGCAAGGCAGCCCGACACTCCCATGACATCGTTTGTATGTGACAAGAAAAACACAAGATGAATATTGAGGCAAGCCTGTTGCTTGCTGGCTTTTTGTCAGAGTAAAGGCAAAAAAGGAGAGCCAGAAAAGGCTACAGGTGGCGAGACGAAACACTGGAAAAGTACTGGAGAGTTATAATAATAACTAATGATTATAATAATAAGAATAACTAATGATTGCTAATACTAGTTAGCGCTAATAAGTCCCTCGTACTACATTGTAATCACCGCAAGTTATCGTTATTAGGTATTAAAATATGTGTGCTGTGTGTGTTAGTTAGCTCATTGTCTGCATACAGGAGACAACGGTGTTTGTTCAAAGTGAGCTTTCCACCACTGGGATAAATAATGGAAAAGATGCATAATATCACATTACTCACCGTCCTCTATCACTGTTTTCAACAATGATGATGCCGTGGTCGGCTCTATGCCACTGCCTAACATCTGCTTCTCCTGTGACCGTGAATTTGTTTCAGGTCGCTCCGTCCAGCTCCCTCTGGATTTCTTTAATCAGCTACCAAGCACAGAAAAGTCTGCACTTCGTCGGTGGACCATGGTGTTGATTTGTGTGTAGTCATTTATCTTGTTGATTAGTATGTGAAAATGGATTTTTTTGTCCTGTCTAGTGACATACACTACACAAAGAACAGCGATAAACAAACCTATCATCTAGTCAGTCACTGCAACAGATACTGGAGTCAGTTTGTCTTGGCCTGTCCTTGCCACTGATAATACCTCTATCTGCCAAGAATGTGTCACTAGTCCAGCAAAAGCTAGCGGTACTCAAATACTTTGCAGTTTCATGAAATGGTCAGTCAGAAAGCAAGTCATTTCGGCTCAGACGTCGCCTGGGTTAACAAGGTCAGGAGTTCCCGGCAGCATAAGGCGAAGGGCAGAGCTAGTCATTGTCGTCCTCGACAGACTACTATGATGATGATGATGACACTCGCTTGCTGTTGGTGATTTGACTGTTCGTTGCTGTCCAAAATGTCGCAGTAAACAAAAGACACATGACCCGTGTGACGTCAGTGCAACCCCTCTATAGACAGAAACCCAGTCACCAGGTGCTTGCCCTCAAGCCCCAGTAACCCGAAAATGGGTGGGGTACACTGGATCCTTGTAACTTCATGGTGATTAACTGGACCACCCTTTGTCTCGCCCTTCACCCACCACGTTAAGGTGGCGATCCATGGAGGGATGCTTCACTACAAAGTGGGCTTACACAGAATGATGGACTCAGTATTACAGCAGTTCAGAACTGTAGACACATTAATGAAAATGAAAATAGTTTCATGTGCTTGTAGATGCCGAGTCAGCAAGCCAACAAAATGTGCTTCTACCATTTCCACCACACACCATCATCTTCAGAAGTTCACACATTAAATCTCCCTCACTCATTTTCTCGGAGTCAAACTTAAAGAGCTGATAAATGTTTAAATTACAACATAAAACATAAAACTGTAGCTAGAAATCATAGATTTTTTTTTACTGTACTTGGGCCACACTTCCCACTTGACACCATCTTCATAAAGAACACAGACGAAAGAGAGGTCATTGAAATTGTTAAATCGTTCAAAAGTAAAACATCTACTGACTGCGATGGTATTGATATGCTACTAGTCAAAACTGTTATCGAATGCAATGCATAGTGAAACCACTGACGTATATCTGTAACCTGTCTCTCCAATCAGGTATATTTCCCAATGCAATGAAAATAGCTAAAGTAATTCCAATTTACAAGACAGGCAACAGAGGGGAACTCTCCAACTACAGACCAATTTCACTATTACCGCAATTTTCCAAGATACTTGAAAAAATATTCTATGAGAGAATTGACAACTTCATACTGAAGAATGATTTATTGTGTGAGCAGCAATATGGGTTCAGACACAAAAGGACAACAGCATATGCCTTAATGGAATTTACAGAAAAAATATCAACAGCCATTGAAAATAAAGAGTATTCAGTTGGAGTATTCCTGGATCTTAAAAAAGCATTTGATACAGTAGATCACAATCTATTATTAAAGAAACTACAAAATTGTGGTATCAGAGGGGTAGCACTGTCCTGGTTAAGAAGTTACTTAAAGAATAGATATCAGTTTGTATGTGTTAACAACAAAAACTCAGAGCTACTGAAGGTCACCTGTGGAGTCCCACAGGGTTCAGTTTTGGGACCATTATTATTCAATATGTATATAAATGATATATGTAAAGTTTCAGAAAAAATGGACTTAATATTGTTTGCTGATGACACTAACCTGCTATGCAGTGGAAACAACTTGGAACAACTTCTGGATACACTCGGAAAGGAATTAGGAAAGCTGAAACTGTGGTTTGATTCAAACAAATTAACGCTCAATTTAAGCAAGACAAAATTTATAGTCTTTAACAACCATCACAACTACCCAGTACCCAAACTCAGTGTAAATGGTGTAGAGATTGAAAGGGTATCCGAAACTAAATTCCTTGGAGTAATAATTGATAACAAACTGTGTTGGAAGCCACATATTAATTATATAAAAGGTAAAGTATCCAAATCAATTGCAACATTACACAGAGTGAAAAATTTGCTGAATCAACCCACACTATACACCTTGTATCATTCATTAATACTCCCATACATGACATATTGTAATGAAGTATGGGGAAATACATATAAAACAAACATATATCCACTCTTTATGCTTCAAAAGAGAGCTATTAGAATAATCAACAAAGCAGCTTACAGGGAACCAACAAACCCACTTTTTCTTAAACAAAAAACTCTCAAGTTGAAAGATCTGATCGACTTTAAAACCGCAATAATAATGTTCAAAGTGAAGAATCTATCACTGCCCGCAAATATCCAAAAGTTGTTCCAAACAAGGGAGAAACGATATCACTTCAGAGGAACATGTATATTTCAAAAGCCTACAGTGAGAACAACCACCAAGCAACACTGTATTTCAGTGCAAGGTGTCAGATTATGGAACGATTTTGGACCTGAATTAAAATCATGTACAAAGCTTGGACAATTTAAACAAAAACTAAAGGAAGAAATACTCCAAACATATTTACAAGACGACATGTAAACTCACATAAGGATTGACATCTCCAGCCTGTGTTGTGTTATAGCTTAGTTTTTCTTTTTTCTCTGTGACACTATGTCTTAGATTTGTTTTTGAATAGTAACCGCTTAACTTAGACTAGCTCAGTTTTCTTTTTCTCTCAGTCATATTTTGTCTTAGCCTTGTTTTAAATTGTAATCGCTCTTGTCTTGTTTTCTCTTTTTTCTCCTTTGAATTCTTGGATGGAATATGGGTGGGCAATATAAGCTGCGGCTTCAGCCATCACCCATTTCGGATAACTCACGTGGAATTGTATAGTAGAAGGAGTCTTTGTCTAATTTGACCTTGTTGTTATATTATACAGTTTCTTTTAACCTGTAATGTACTATCCGAAAATAAATTCATTCACTTGATGCTACACTGCCACATAATGAGAATAAGTTGAATTAACAAAAGCATGGGAAGTCTTTTTCCCTTACTGCATTAGGAGTACTGCTTTCACCTTAGTTTATTCTTTTATTCATTTCATTTCTAAGCAGTCTACTGTGTAGTGTCCTATAATTACAGGCCTCTTGTTTTGAACAGAGTCCAAATCCTGAGAGACAGAGTGTTCAGTCTGCCTCTGACTGAACTCTTTTCCAGGGAGGGTGGCGAAGTGGCTCTTTATGAGCCATCTTCATCGCCTTACTGGGGCTCCCTTCACAGTGGTCAAGCTCCACATGGCAGAGTCAGATAGACTGAGCAGGAAACAATGATACGACTGAAACAGAGCCTGGAAAGCCCAGAAGTTTTTGGCTGGGAAGAGTTATGTAAGAAACCCCAGTGGCTTGTGTGTGCTGGAGTCTCTACAGAGGGCCGGACCGACAGCCGCCAGTTCTTGGTGTGGCGACTGGCGCTTTTCAGTGGATCTGCGGATCTATTCCTAGTGGTGTAATTAGAGGGATGCAGATTGAAGTGCAGCCGCGAAGCGCTCTCTTTAACAGCTGCAATGTGTGTGTGCTTGTTTTCTTTCACGTCTCATCCTTTTCATTCGTCCTTAACGATCCTTGACTTGATTATTAGGTACAATGCCAAGGTCCAAATGCACTCATGTTTTGATGGCAGAGAGATGTTGTCCAGCAGCATGAGCTTTTCTGTGAACTGTGACTGGCACTAGATGGAGTGATTGATTCAACAACCAACAGGGCAACACCCTCAACCCTCTGTCCACACAATAACTCAGTCTGATCAGTAGGAAGTGGAAAGTTTACAGTATAAACAAAGTTGTTCTTACTTATAGCTTACCCTAAAGTTATGTTGGTCTGGGGATTTTAGCAGTTTTAGATTGTTAAGATACTTGTGTATCTACAGCCATGGACAAAATTGTTGGTACCCCTCTGTTATTGAAAGAAAAACCCACAATGGTCACAGAAATAACTTGAATCTGACAAAAGTGGTAATAAATAAAAATTCTATGAAAATTAACCAATGAAAATCAGACAATACTTTTGAATTGTGGTTCAACAGAATTATTTTAAAAAACAAACTCATGAAACAGGCCTGGACAAAAATGATAGTACCCTTAACTTAATATTTTGTTGCACAACCTTTTGAGTCAATCACTGCAATCAAATGATTTCTGTAACTGTCATTGAGACTTCTGCACCTCTCAGCAGGTATTTTGGCCCACTCCTCATGATCAGACTGCTCCAGTTGTCTCAGGTTTGAAGGGTGGCTTCTCCACACGGCATGTTTCAGCTCCTTCCACAGATGTTCAATAGGATTTAGATCAGGGCTCACAGAAGGCCACTTTAGAATAGTCCAATGTTTGGCTCTTAGTCATTCTTGGGTGATTTTAGCTGTGTGTTTTGGGTCATTATCCTGTTGCAAGACCCATGACCTGCGACTGAGACCAAGCTGTCTGACACTGGGCAGCACATTTCTCTCTAGAATACCTTGATAGTCTTGAGATTTCATTGTACCCTGCACAGATTCAAGACACCCTGTGCCAGATGCAGCAAAGCAGCCCCAGAACATAACAGAACCTCCTCCATGTTTCACAGTAGGGACAGTGTTCTTTTCTTGGTATGCTTCATTTTTGTGTCTGTGAACATAGCGCTGATGTGCCTTGCCAAAAAGTTGCAGTTTTGTCTCGTCTGTCCATAGGACATTCTCCCAGAAGCTTTGTGGCTTGTCAACATGCAGTTTGGCAAATTCCAGTCTGGCTTTTTTATGATTTGTTTTCAACAGTGGTGTCCTCCTTGGTCGTCTCCCATGAAGTCCACTTTGGCTCAAACAATGACGGATGGTGCGATCTGACACTGATGTACATACCTTGACCTTGGAGTTCATGAATGTGTTTGGAGGTTGTTCTGGTCTCTTTTGTTACCATTCGTATTATCCGTGTCTTCGATTTTTCATCAAGTTTCCTCCTGCGGCCACGTCCAGGGAGGTTGGCTACAGTCCTGTGGATCTTCACCTCTTGCACTCTGGTCAATTTCCCTAAAAACGCCTAAAAATAACGTACCCAAAGTAAATCAAAAGCTGTTCTTCAACCCTTTGCAGCATCTTCATGGGGTTGGTCTCATTTAAAAGAAAACACTTTGAATTTTTTGGCAAAACAGTCATAATCTAAGTGCTCCGGTCACTGAGTAACAGTCATCTAAACATACTGAACTTGAAGAAAATAAATTTCGCCTGGGTGTTTTTTTGGATACAAATGCTTGCAAATAACACACAGCTGTCGGATGCGGGCTGGAAAATGCAACAGAAATGTAGAGCCAAGTGTTATCCAGCTGAGGTCAAAATTTTGTAACAATACCACAAAAAATGAATATATTACGCAGCTTTTTTGTCAGGTTGTTCCCAGGCGTTTTTGAACGGTGCCAAATTGAGCCAAATGGCACAGTTTGGAAAAACGTCTGTAACTTTTGAATGATTCAATATAGAAGCTTGATCTTGGGCTCTAATGAAAGGTGACACTCAGGGCTGTATGTGTGTGTGTGTGTGTGTGGGGGGGGGGGGGTTGTGTATTCATTCATGAATGAATGAATGAACAAACAAGCCCCCACACACAAAGAAGCCTGCCACGTAAAAAATGTGTGGCTTTTTTTTTTTCAAGAAAAAATGACCTACAGTGCAATAAAAATTATACTAAAATATCTGTAATGTAGAGGATAACAACTCCCACCCCCCCACCCCCGCTACAGAGGACGGACATCGTCCATCGCCACATGACGGACCGCGGCGCACGGGTTTACTACGCACAGTTGTACTAAAATATCTGCAATATATCTGCAATCCGCTGCTTGGTGGTGGGGACCGTTCTCGGCGCACGGTCCGTCATGTGGCGATGACGCAAAGTTGTAATTTACCGATCGGTCAAAAGTCATTTTGATTACAATTTTCAGGGATAAAGAATAATTTAGCTTATAACACTTACCTGTTCACAACAGCAGTGTCGCTGGCGAACATCTCTTCCTCATTGTCAGACGAACATGACGCTGGTCCGCTTGTTACGACTCGTGGTTCTGGTCACACGACCCGGTCAAACCATGATTCCATTATTGCGATTTTGCGCTTCCATGATTGCGGTTTTGGCGAACGATTTTTCAAAACAAATAAGAACAGTAGTAAGAAAAAAACACTGGCGAACGCTACCGTCACACACAGCGGCTTACACAAAACAGATTTTACGCACGGGACGCACGCTTTCAATCGTCAAACTTCTCTGCTTCAATTGGCTCGCTGTATTCGCAGCCGTTGGTAGGCGGGTCCTTCTTGCTAGGTTTTCAGTCATTGGTTCTTCAAGGTTTCAGAAACCCAATTCAAGGCTCTTATTAGTCGAATGAGAGGTCAATCAAATCTAAACCAATCAAAGCACTCCTTTGGCTTTCTGTTCGCGGCTGTGTCTGTAGTGGAAGAACGGAAATGCAGCTTTTTTTTTTTCAGTGCGCTCTGAGACGCACAGTGTGCGTCCTAGTGCGCACAAGGGCGCACTAGTACGCAGAGACGTGACGGCCCGCGGTATCCCGGAGTGCAAGAGGTTAAATTTCTGAATATTATGTGCAACTGTAGTCACAGGAACATCAAGCTGCTTGGAGATGGTCTTATAGCCTTTACCTTTAACATGCTTGTCTGTAATTTTCTTTCCAATCTCCTGAGACAACTCTCTCCTTTGCTTCCTCTGGTCCATGTTTAGTGTGGTAAACACCATGTCACCAAACAGCACAGTGACTACTTGTCACTCTTTAAATAGGCCGACTGACTGATTACAAGTTTGTAGACACCTGTGATGTTAATTAGAGGACACATCTTGGTTGAACATGTTCCTATGGTCACATTATTTTCAATCTTTTCTAGGGATACCATCATTTTTGTCCAGGCCTGTTTCATGAGTTTTTTAAAATAATTCTGTTGAATCACAATTCAAAAGCATTGTCTGATTTTCATTGGTTAATTTTCATAGAATTTTTATTTATTACCACTTTTGTCAGATTCAAGTTATTTCTGTGACCATTGTGGGTTTTTCTTTCATTAACAGAGGGGTACCAACAATTTTGTCCACGTGTGTAACAATAGTTTTAGAAATGTTCTGCCTTCAGGATTATACTGAGCTGATCATGTTGGACGTTTAGTTGGTAAACATTTGAACAAGTATTACTTTTAGTGGTAAGAGAAGATGTCAAAACAGATGATCTCTACACAAAGGCAGAGCTATAACAGTGAGGCTCATGGCTATAGCACTGTGCATTTTATTAAGTCTTTATACTGTATGCATTTATTATAAAGAACATGACTACCAAGTGGACAAGTTGCAGTTGTTGTGGCTGTCTCTCTTTGTGCAGGCGCACATTAAGCTATGGCAAAGCTGTGCTGGCCTGCAAGTTAAGCATAAAGTAGCAGTGTGCAAGACATCACAGACATTAAGAGTGTAAAATACATTTGTTTTTATGTTGGACCAGTGGTTAACAGTGTTGTCTCACTGCATGAGGGTTGAGGGTAATGTTTTATGTTGCTTTTAGTGAAGAAGCAGTGGCCTTTTTCCACATTACAATATCCATTCATTTTTAATGACTGATTTAAAGTTTACTCTTTTATCACCTTTTATATTTTACCAATGATTTAATCAAATAATCTTCAGGTCATTCATTTTTTATTGTTTTAATATTTGTTAAATTTTGCATTTGCTTTTTCTCTTTGTGTTCTTAACCTTGCACTGTGAAGCACTTGGGACTGCATGTATGCATGAAAAGTGCATTAGAATTAAAGCTGTGGTGTACTGAGTCCACTGTAATCTTAATACTTACTGTCGTGCTATGCTTATCTTTGACAAAGCCATCTGTGCGTTTTTGTTGCACAGGTCTGTGCCTAGTTTATTACTGTGGGGAACAAACTAGCATACATACCAATCAACAAGAGTTGATATCGGAACACAGATATAGTGAAGGCTCCATTTGTTCCATTCAAGGCTCCATTCCATGTTAGGTTAGTTGGTTGTTCTATATTGCCCCTAGATATCTGTCTCCTATAGGCCCTTAGAATAGAGGGTTAGTAATAGTGAAGCACTTTGAGTGGTCTTTGAGACTAGAAAAGTGCTGTATAAGTGCAGGCCCTTATCCCTTATTTGTACTTCATGACAGTTACATTTTTTTTCTTGCATAGCAAAACTCACTTCTCTACAAATGACAATCAACTCCTCCTACAGTTTTGTTCCAAATGTTTTGAAACTTGGTACCAGGGTTTGATATACACCCATGATGCTCATGGAAAAGTTGAAAACTGCTCTCCTTTAGTGGCATCTTCAAAGAAAACAGAGCCAGGTATAATTTACTCGCCTCAGTGTTCTTGTTAGCTATCAGTATTTTGTGACCTACTCTTATTTTAAAAAAATTTACTCAGACCTGATGTGAATTACATGCTTTTATTTTGAAAGTTTGTGTGAATGCACAGTCAGACAATGTAGCTAGTCACTAAGGTTGTTCATTAAAGATTTCCACTGACTCATTTCCCATGGACTGAGAGGAACGAATCTTGGCAGTTATTCGTGTTTCTCTGCATAGGCACCACCAAGAGTCTCGCACTTCTCTCGTCGTGTTATGCTACTGTAGGAGAGACCTCACCTGATAGAAGTCTGCAGGTTGTGCCAGAAGCCACAACTTGACCTCAGAAATCAGTGTTTCATGGTCTTGGAAATGTTTGCTGGTCAAAAATGACTACATGGTTGGAAGGAGGTTGAAGTTGGATGGTGTGAGGTCGGGAGAGTAAGGGGGGGGAGGAAGGCTCTCATAGCCGGGGGACCGTGCTTGGCCAAAATGCAAGTTGTGAACCGGGGCCTTGTCTTGCAATGCCTCCCCTGGGCTGACCAAAGGCATCTTTGGTCAGCATGCCATGCCTCTCAGTTTTGATGGCTTTCCATAATTTCTGCACAACTGAAACATAGCAAGTTCCAATAATTGTGGTACCCTTTGCCAGGAAATCCATCATCAATACTCCATGATGGTCCCAGAAGACTGTGAGCATGACCTTGGCCAGTGAAGGTTGGACACATGCCTTATCCGGAGGTGGGGATTCATAATGCTTCCATTGTTTCAACTGGGCTTTAGTCTCTGGATTATAGTGATAGCTCTATGTTTCGTCTTGCATGATTAGTCTGTTAAAGAATTCCTCCTGGTTTTCTTGGCACATGGCCCAAAGGGCCTGGGAGCACGTGACTGGTTCCTGCATCTAAAAAGGTGTGAGTAACTGGAGAATCCATTGTGCAGACAACTTCTGCATGCTCAAATGGTCATGGATGATTGAGTCCACAGACCCCACACTGAACTTGACATCTTGGACTAGTTGGCGAACAGTTATGCGGCGATCCTCCAGAATGGTGGTGTCCACTTGCCAGATGGTGTCTTCCTCAGTGGTCACCTGTGAATAGGTGCCATTTCCACCAATGTCAGACTACACTTGAACTGTTGATGCTAGTGCTTGACTATGTCATATGATGGGGCATCCTCCCAATAAGTCTCTTTCATCTCATGGAACATCTTCCGCGGTGTGTTGCTTCTCAAGTACAGGAACCTGATGACTGCTCTGGATTCAACTTACTCCATTATTACACCTTACTACACCTTAGCACCTGTAAAAGGGAAATTGCTTGGAGTTCAGAGCTATAAATTACCATGTGACCGATAGAGATATCTATTGTTATACGTGTGCAATTTCAGCCTCCTACAATAACCAGAAGTGGGTCAGGAGAAATTTTTAATGATTAGCCCTCGTATCTCGATATACTGCATATACAATTTATTTTTAACCTGTATTTATGACCTTCCGGTTATGGCTGCCACGTAGGACGGACGTGTCTCGCTCTGCTCTGCTCCTGGAGAAAAAAAATCGGCAAATAACTCTCTCATTTGGGACAGAACGTATCCCAGCATTTGGGCGAGGATATGTCGGCGAAGCCTAAGGCTGGAAAACCAGGAAAAGGAAAAAGCGAGCCGCCGAAACAGTCCAAATTAACGGACTTTCAGGTCTGTGACGCAGCAAACAAGGCTCCATATATGGCGGAGGAGGCTGGCGGCGGTGCGATTTCTGCGGGGAATGGCGCAGATGCGCTGATGGCTGCCATGAGTTCAATGAGAGCGGACTTTTCCTCTAGATTTGATGGGATTATGACAGCGCTGGAAGGAATAAGAAAGGAATTGGGTGACTGTGTAGAACGAACGGCGCAGATGGAGCTCCGTCTCGCTAGTGCTGAAGATGACGTCACCCGTCTTCAATTAAAGGTGCGCACTTTGGAAAAAAAAAATAAATCTCTGGAAGATAATATTTTGGATTTGGAATCTCGGTCGAGACAGAATAATTTGAGGCTGGTGGGTCTTCCAGAGGAATCAGAAGGTCGGGACGTATGTTCCTTTCTGGAAAAGTGGATTCCGGAGGTGCTGGGCAGCGAGGAGTTGCAATCAGCAGTGGTTCTGGAAAAAGCACATCGTATTGGCCCACGGAGAGATAAGGGACCGCCGAGGACCTTAATTATGAAGTTTCTTAGCAACAGAGACAGGATGAAGGTCTTCAACGCTGCACGTGCTAAAGGAGAGATTAAACACCAGGACCAGCAGGTGCGGTTCTACCCAGATTTGGCCACAGGAATCCAGCAATTGAGGAAGCAGTTTGATCCCGTACGTAAGGAGCTGCGCAACCTTGGGATTCGTCATGGTGTAATCTATCCTGCGAGACTGCTGACCACGTATGAGGGCAGAACCCACATCTTCAAGACCCCAGAGGAGGCGCAGGAGTTCATCAAGAAGATCAAAGAAGAAGAAGAGACTGGTGGGAGCTAAGCATGAACAAAATATAAGGTAGAATAATTAAGCATTTGCACAGGCATCTGACTGACTTGAAGTAAATAGTAAGTTTACAAAATATAGATTGTATTATATATTAAAAAAACAAAACAAAAACAAAACAAACACACAAAAAAAAAAACTATGATGTACAAAGTTGTTAAAAATTTTGGAGTTAAGTTGGAAAACTACAGAGGAGAGTTAATGTTACGTCATTAAAAGCAGTAGAGTTAGGGTGATTGGGAGGATGAAGAAGGAGTGGCTTAGGCTGTTCCCCGTGGGTGTGGAACGGTCGATGGCTATATCGGGAGACAGAATTTTTCTTTTGATTTTGGGGGGTTTGCCACAAGTGTGGGAAGGGGAAATTTGTTTGTGTGTAGTTTGTAGGATGAATGTTCAACCACTCATGTTTTTGCTTCTCTGTATGAGCATGTTTACACTGCAAGGTAATCCCAAACTCTCTATTGATCATGGACCAAAGTGTTAACCTTAATTTAACTTCATGGAATTGCAGAGGTCTACAAAATTTAAAAAAACTTAAACAAGTTATGAATAAAATAAAGGACATGGGTTCAAGAATTGTGTTTTTACAAGAAACTCATCTGATAGAGGAGGATGTTAAAAGAATTAGGAGTAGATGGCAGGGAAGTGTATTCACCTCTTCATTTTCATCCCGAGCCAGGGGAGTTATGACTCTCATACATAAATCAGTTCCTTTTCAAGTGAAAAATGTAATTGGAGACAAATTTGGAAGATATGTAATCATTCAAGGTTCTTTGCTATTAGAAAATATAAATCTTGTGAACTTATATGGTCCCAATATAGATGATCAGAAGTTCTTTGCTAATTTATTTCTCATCTTATCATCACTTACAGGGCAACATATAATAGCAGGGGATTTTAATTGTACATTGAATCCAGGTGTGGATAGATCAACAGGACTGGATTGTATGCACATTGGATGTAGGATGACTATTAATCATTTTATGAAAGAATTGAGATTGTTAGATATATGGAGAGAAATGAAACCACAAGTTAAAGCCTATTCTTGTTATTCAAGTACCTACAAGACATTCTCACGTATTGATTATTTTTTGATTTCCACAGAATTAAGGTCCAAGATTCAAAACTGCTTTTATGATAACATCGTGATCTCTGATCATGCACCCTGTTGTCTAATATATGTAGATAAAAAATTGACAAAGGAATCAGGTAGATGGCAATTTCAGCATAAATGGCTTCAGGATGAGGAATTTGTCAAGTATATAGAAAAACAGATAGACGAGTTCTTTGACATCAATACTACACAAACATCAGCATGTGTAAAGTGGGAGGCTTTCAAAGCTTTTATTAGGGGACATATTATTAGTTATACAGGATCAAAATCTAAGAAGACTCGAGAGGAGAGAGCTAAATTGGAACATAAAATAAAAAATCTTCAGGAAAAAGTGTATGCAGGAAGTGACCCAAGGTTGGAGAATGAATTACTGATTTTGAGAGCTGAATACGACAAAAAATCAGCGAATAGAGCTGCCTCGAGTCTTCTAAGATTGAAACAATCTTTTTATGAACAAGGTGAAAAATCGGGAAAATTATTAGCATGGCAGATTAAACAATTGGAAATTAAAACACCAATTACCAGTATTATAAGTAAGGGACAGGTAGTTATAGATCCTTTAGAAATTAATAGAGCCTTTAGAGATTACTATGAAAAATTATATGATACCAAAAATGAACCTGATTTAACAAAACTAAATGGGTTTTTGAACGAACTATCTATACCGTGTATTCCAAATGAAAACAGGGAGATATTGGATTCTAAAATTAGTCAAGAAGAAGTTGGGCTAGCCATTGATAATATGAAATCAGGAAAAAGTGCAGGACCAGATGGTCTTCCAGTTGACCTTTATAAAAAATTTAAGAATAAATTAATAAAACCTTTTTTGGAAATGGTTTTAGAAGCATTTTAAAATAATAATTTACCATCATACATAAATAATGCCTTAATTATACTGCTGCCAAAACCAGGTAAGCCCTCTAATAAATGTGAAAATATGAGACCAATAAGCCTATTAAACGCCGACCTTAAGATAATCTGTAAAATTTTAGCAAGACGAATACAAGAAATTTTACCAAATATTATTAATCGAGATCAGAATGGCTTTATAAAGGGTAGACAAGGCTTCCATAATGTAAGAAGACTATTTAATATTATTTATTTTAATAAAGAAGCACCGGATACAGCTCTCCTATCATTGGACGCCGAAAAGGCCTTTGATAGAGTTGAATGGCCTTTTCTTTTTGAAGTCCTACAAAGGTTTGGACTTGGAAATAATTTCATAAAATGGGTTCAAATAATATACAATAATGCTACAGCAGAAATCCTAACAAATAACAATATTTCAAAACCAATAAAAATCAATAGAGGATGTCGACAAGGCTGTCCACTTTCACCTTTACTGTTTACTATGGCAATTGAACCTTTAGCGATGGCGATACGTCTACAGTCACAAATATATGGAATTAAAGTTGGACCAACAGAACATAAAATCTCCCTGTACGCCGATGACATAATTTTGTTTATGTCGAATCTAAAAAAATCAATTCCAACCTTGTTGAATTTAATAAAGAATTTTGGGGAAATATCAGGATATAAAATAAATAAAACTAAATCTTCAATATTAATGCTAAATGAGACCCAGAGAAATTACCCAGCCCCTGAGGTAAATCAATTCAATGTTGTAAATCAGTTTAAATATTTAGGAATCCAAATTATGCCTAAGCTAGAATCAGTCGCCAGTGTCAACTATGAAGCCTTAATGTCAGATATCAATGAGTTAACTCAGAGATGGATGTCACTACCAATGTCGATGATCGGGAGAATCAATATACTTAAAAGTAATATCTTACCTAAAATACTTTATTTATTTCAATACATTCCCTTATCACCACCTTTAGATCTATTCTCAAGAATAAAAAAAAAGTTAGTGGAATTTATATGGAACAACAGGAGGGCTAGATTACGTTTGTCTTTATTATATTTACCATTTGATCGTGGAGGTCTGAAATGTCCAAATTTTATGTTGTATTATTGGTCGGCACAACTGAGGTCTATGACATATTATTTTTCATCAAATGATCTCCCTCACTGGACTGAAATGGAATCATACAATTTACCTTTACCTCTTCCCATATTCATATACTCAGATTCGGCAAAAAAATTACAAAAACAAGTTAAAAATCCATTTGTAAAGCATATGATCAAAATATGGTGTGAAGCTAAAAACTATTTAAAAGAACCACAGTTATTGTCACAATTTAGTCCAATATGGGGTAATCAATATTTTAAACCAGGGAGAGCGGACGCTGTATTTAAAGTATGGAATTTAAAAGGGATACAAAAGATTCAGGATTTATATTTGCCATGTGCAGACAACATAATGTCTTTTGAAGAGCTGAGGATCAAATTTAATCTCAATAGAACACATTTTTTTAAATATCTTCAACTTAGAAACTTTATTCGATCAAATCAAAATAAAGCTCTCACTCGACCTATTTATTCATCCTTGGAAAAAATGATGATGAAAGATGGTAAAAGAAAGGGTATTATTTCAGAGTTTTATAACTCACTGACACTATCTTCAAGTGAAAATTCACTGAAAAGATTAAACTACTGGAAAGAAGATCTGCAAATTGAAATTTCAGAGGAACAATGGGAATTGGCTTGTACAGAAGCTCAAACCAAATCAATAAATGCACGCCTTAAATTGATACATTTCAAATGGTTAATGCGGATGTATGTTACACCGGAGGAGTTAAATAGATATAACAAAAATATACCAGATACATGCACAAAATGCATGGAAAGTAAAGGAACCCTATTTCATTGTTTATGGGAATGTAGATTAATAAGAATGTTTTGGGAAGAGGTGAGGGTAACAATTGAAAAAATAATCTCAAAACAAATCATATTGAATCCTAAACTGTTTTTGTTGGGTCTGTACCCAGAAAAGCATAATTTTAATAAAAGTGAAAGAACATTCATAGACCTCAGTTTGCTTAATGCCAAAAAATGTATTGCACTATTATGGAAAAAGACTCATAGACCAGATGTGACTCAGTGGTTAAGACAGATGTTAACAAACCTTCCATTAGAAAGAATAACATATATACTAAAATCAAAGGAAATTGTGTTTGAGAATATATGGAGACCTTTTATTGATTATGTAAAAAATTTAAACATAACTCTTGAAGAAGAAGGTGAATGATGTGTGTGGACCTTGTAAATTCCAAACTGGTGAACATAATATGTATACTTATGTATTGGATTGTCTAGACTAAACAGAGGAGCATTGTTGAAGACTTGATTTTGTTGGTGGTTGTTGGTGTTTTTAGTGCATTTTTTTTTTTTTTGTAGTACTTTAGTGTTAGTGTTTGATTGTTTGTATCATGTTTGTTAAAAAAAAAAAAAAAAAAGGTTCAATAAAGATATTGTGGAAAAAAAAAAACCTGTATTTATACAGGGAAAGTCCATTGAGAGGCAACCTCTCTTTTTTAAAGACACCCTGTTCACATTTGCACCTGGAAGCAGCCCAGTAACTACTCAAACCCAAAATCTAAATAAAAATGTATTTTCTGCCTTCTCACCTTAATGTGCAGCAGAGTACAAAAAGAACATTGTTGTGTATTTGCAGAGATGAAATAAAAGAGAGCCACACCAGGAAGTCTTCTTGTTCCTTTATCTTTGAGATTAGACTGTACAGAAGGCAAAGATAATCCACACAGACACTTGCCCTGTCTGATACAGAGGCATGAGAGTACACAGTATAAATACCCTCTGCCCAAGAGTTGGGTTGAAAAATGGCTGCAAGTTTGCTATTAAGAACTGGCTGAAACAGGTCTGACTGCAGGCCTTGAACTCAGCAACATGAAACAGTTGGAACACATTGTACACAGTGTTAGAAAACAAAGACTATTTGAACCAAAATACAATTCAGTATACATACAATACAGTGATCAATATATTTAGTTAACGTCTAAGTGAAGAAACAAAGATAACAACTTTTAACAATTCCATTACAGAAAGTTGGTACACAGAGCAAATAGAGAATTGTTCCCTCACCGTAGCTTTCACTGTTTACAGTGGCTGTGTGTACAGTCATAGAAAACAGAGATTGGTGCCATCCCTAAAGCAACACACCATGTCTCATATGGTGTTGAAAAAGAATTAGCTGAAGGAATTATAATTGCATTCAACAGACAGTGAAACTTGATCTTGCACCCTTGTTTTTCAGAGCCGAACAACACAGTGTGGTGTAATAAACTTAGAAAATATCTGAACTGTCATCCTCTTTTTCTCAGTTTTACTTTCTTTTTGTTTTTTGTTGTCTCTGTCTAGTATCGTAAACTTTATGCTGTACAAAAAAACCCTCTTATTTCTAACTTGCCTGAATTGAGACACAGAGAAGAGCCAATGTGTTTGCCTCCACTTAATTTGTCATTGTTGTTGGTGTTGTGGGAAATGCTAAACTTTTCAGGTTTGTAGACCCAGATGAGCCTTGGGTGCATTGCCATCAACTCTTGTTTTGAAATGCATGTTGACAAAGGTACCTATAAAGTAATTTTTGTCTGTAGCCCTTAATTAAATGTGATATATTTTAAAAAATAAAGTCCACTTCTAAAAATGTCAGAGAAAAAGTACATTTTAAGGCACCAAATAGGAAATACTAAACACGCAGCCAACCCAAATCAACTTAAACAGTGTATTTGCTTAGGAAAATGTACTTTTTAGTAAATAGGTTTTTTTACCAGTGCAGGTAATAATCCTTTATATACTGTTGTGTTTGGACAGCTTTCCCATTGTTATATGTGAAAGTCCCAACTTCAATGAGCTGACTTTGTAATTCATAAAACTGGGGTAATCACTCAGAATATGGACTCGTGTACTGAAAATGAAGTCTTTTAATGCACCCTTGCATTCAAGTCAGTCTCCTAAAACACCGTAGGCTGTCACCCAGTCATAACTTCATCTTTGTGTGGCCATCTAGATGTCCTGAATACAAAAGTTTAGAGTGCTCCATCAAAGCTGAGCGTTGCGGCACATGAATCAAAACCGAATCCCTCCCCACACTGAGCCGTCCCATAAACTCTATCCCAGCTTTAGTCACAGGACGGTATAATGAATAGCCTGGCCCGCTGTGCCTGACCATTGAGGCAGCTCTCCGTGGTGTAATAACTTTGTCTCTCTGTCTCACTGATGTGTGAAAGAAACCAGGCTGTCACCGAAAAAACCCTGGACCCACACGCACATGTTCAACACGAGGGGATTTCCCACACACAACCGGCTCCTCCGAGCCACACATTTATAGCCACACATTTAGCAATGGATTGAATTGTGTCTTCACACCAAGACGGTAATTACCACTCAGTCGACTCTGAGGTCATTTACAGCATCTACTCTGATACTACTCTGAACCAGATAACTTTTTCCTCTGACTCTGATTTTTATTTTCACTATTGCACATTCTGTAAAGACAGTTGCAGCATGTGAGATGAGTTTTCTAGTTTTTGTGGCTGTGAGGGAAAAAATACTGGCTTTTTATGGTTCCCAGCAGCACATCTGTGGGAAACCTATTGTTTTTGTTCTGATTCTCCCTCTTCCTCTTCTTATTTTTCTTCACTAAAAGTGGATGTGCAGTAAAAACTTTAAAAGATGGAAACATGAAATTTTACAGTCAAGTCAGAAATTCTTCCCACTGCTCAGAGACCCAAAATCAAAACACTGAACCCATAGGTGGCGCTATACTTATTAGTGCCACATTTTTTATCTCCTGCTGGTCGAAGGCGAAGACTAGTGGGGGATTATGGTATGGAGCCGTCTGTCCCACTTTTGTGGAATCAACTCCCCCTCCAGTTTTGTTCCGATTCTTTGAAACTTCGTACCAGGGTTTGATATACACCAATGGTGTGCATATTACAATTTGGGTCCGATCGGATGATTTTTGCACAAATTGTAGCCCCTGACTTTTTCTTCTTCTTTCAGCTGCTCCCTTTAAGGGTCACCACAGTGGATCATCTGCCTCCAAGATGTCCCTTGCATCTACCTCTGTAACACCAATCCTCTCCATGTCCTCCTTCACTACATCCATGAATCTTCCCTGTGGTCTTCCTCTTTTCCTTGTGCCTGCCAACTCCGTCTTCAACATCCTTTGTTCAATATATCCACTATCCCTTCCTCTGCACATGTCCAAACCATCTCAGTCAAACCATGCGTCATAGCAGGTCTCACTACCATCTTGTAAATCATCCGTTTCACGCAAGCTGCTCACCTTCTGTCACAAGTCACCCCTGACAATCATCTCCACCCACTCCACCCTACATGCACTCTCTTCTTCACCTCTCTTATGCATTTTCCATTGCTTTGGATGGTTGACTCCAGATATTTACACTCGTCTACCTTCACTACCTTTACTCCTTGCATCTTCACCGTTACACCTGCCTCCCTCTCATTCACACACGTATTATGTCTTGCTTCTACTGACTTTCATTCCTATTCTCTCCCGAACATGCCTCCATCACTCAAGGTTCTCTTCCACCTGCTCCTTACTCACACTACAGATTACACTGTCGTCTGCAAACATTATGGTCCATGGAGAATAATGCTTGACCTCATCTGTCAGCCTGTCCATCATTATAGCAAACAAGAAGGGGCTTAGAGCCAATCCCTGATGTATTCCCACTCCCACCTTGAATCCATCTGTCACTCCTACAGCACACCTCACCACCATCTTGCTGTCTTCATACATGTCCTGCACCACCCTCACATATTTCTCTGCCACTCCTGACTTTCTCATACAGTACCACACTTCCTCTCTTGGCACCCTATCTCTAGATCCACAAAGACACAGTCCAATTCCATCTGACCTTCTCTATACTTCACCATCAACGCTCTTCAAGCAAATATTGCATCTGTAGTACTCTTTCTTGGCATGAAACTATGCTCCTGCTCACTGATTGTCACCTCTCTTCTTAACCTGGCTTCATCAACTCTTTCCCATATCGTCATAGTGTGGCTGATCAACTTTATGCCTCTGTAGTTACTACAGCTCTGAGCATCACCCTTGTTCTTGAAAATCGGTACCAAAGCACTTCCTCTCCACTCCTGAGGCATCCTCTCACTCTCCAAGATTGTGTTAAAGAATCTGCTTAAAAAGTTCACTGCCATCGCTCCGAAACATCTCCATACCTCTACAGGTATGTCATCTGGACCAACTGCCTTTCCATTCTTCATCCTCACCAGAACTGCCCTCACTTCTGCCTTGCTAATCCTTGCAACTTCCTGGTTTGCTATTTTACCTTCATCTATCCTCTTCTCTTTCTCTCCCATTTTCTTCATTCATCACCTCCTCAAAGTACTTCTTCCACCTTTTCAACACACTCTCATCACTTAATATATTATCATTTCTGTCCTTAATCAACCTAACTTGCTCCACATCCTTTCCAGCTCAATCTCTCTGTCTAGCCAATCAATACAAGTCCTTTTCACCTTCATTAGCGTCCAGCCTCTCATACAACTCACTATTTCCCTTTGCCACCTCTCTCTTTGCCATCTGCCAAGATTCTAAATACTCATGTCTACTTTCTTCATCTCCCTGACTATCCCACTTTTTCTTTGCCAACCTCTTCCTTTAAAAACTTCACTGTACTTGCTCATTCCACCACCATGCCCCAGTAATCCCAAAATGGGTGGGGTACACTGCATCCTTGTTCTAACTTCTTCATGGGGATCAACTGGACTGCTCTGAGTCTGACCCTTCACCCAGGATTAGTTTACCTTGGGAGAACCTAACAGGAACAAATTGCCACCCAACAACATAGATCCTTGATCATTATGACACTTTTTTTTTTTTGACTTCCGGCGCCACATGAGTAGGCTGCCTTTTTGCAACAGCGGATCAATTTCTTCCTATTTCTATTTACTATCTGGCTGTCTTGCTAATCTTTCTGATCCAGCGACACCTTTATTCCATCACAGACACGTAGATCGCCCAAATGTCTCCTGAGCCAACGGACGGAGCCACTGTTTCTTGTAGGAGGCAGTACAATAGGGACCGGCTGTTAGCACTTAACCAGCCCACGATGCTAACACAAAAACTTGACATACCGGGAGAAATAAGATGGAAACGGCGTGGATGTCGTGCTGGAATAAGATAGCGGGCGAGGAATATAAGGTACAGACCCGCCCTCCCATCCGTTATTATGGGGAATGTACAATCGCTACTCAGAAAAACAGATGAGCTAGCGGCTATCTCCTGCTATGAGAGTATATACAGGGAGTGTAGCCTGATGCTATTCACGGAGACGTGGCTAACAGAACTAGCAACAGATGCTAACATTGAACTGGAGGGTTTCCACGCAATACGGGCAGACCGAACACCAGACAGTGGGAAGGCAAGGGGCGGAGGAGTGATAATGTATGTCAGTAACAACTGGTGCAGACCGGGACACATCACAGTTAAACAACAACACTGCAACAAAGACATGGAGTTGCTAGCTGTTAGCATGCGGCCTACCTATCTCCCGAGGGAATACTCACACGTGATCTGCATTGTTATTTATGCAAATCCGACGGCGAACGCTGGGACAGCGCGTGACATCATCCACTCAGTAACTGGCAGGCTGTAGATAGAACACCCAGATGCTCTTCTCCTCATCTCAGGTGATTTCAACCATATTTCACTGTCTCCCATTCTACCCACGTTCACCCAGTATGTCACATGCCACACAAGAGACAATAAAACACTGGACTTATTCTACGCAAACACTAAGGAGGCGTACACCTCATCACCACTCCCCCCACTCAGGAGATCGGATCACAACTTGGTTCATCTCTTGCCGGTGTACAAACCCCTAGTACACAGACAACCTCCGATCATGCGCACAGTGAAGTTATGGTCTGAGGAGGCAATGGACGCTCTAAAGGACTGTTTTGAAACCACTGCCTGGGAGCAGCTCTGCGATCCACATGGTGAGGACATCGATGGCCTCACTCACACCATCACGGACTACATCAGCTTCTGTGTGGACAACACCGTACCCACCAAGACCATACGGTGTTGCTCGAACAACAAACCCTGGATCAACCCTGAGATAAAAAGACTTCTGAGAGAGAAAAAGAGGATCTTCAGGTCGGGGAACAGGGAGATGCTGAAGTCCGTACAGAGGGAGCTGAGGAGGAAGATCAGAGAAGGCAAGGACAGCTTCAGGAAGAAGATGGATGACAAGCTGCAACAGAGCGACATCGGTGGGTTCTGGAGAAACCTCAAAACCATCTCTGGGCTCCAGAATACCTCCCCCCAGGCCACGGGGGGCAGGGAGTGGGCGAACAATCTAAACCTGTTTTTTAATAGGTTTGACCAACCGCCCTCCCCCCCGACTGCACAACAACCACTGCTGCCTCTAAAGACATCGAGTCCTGCTGCCCACACCCCACTCCACCAACACCCCCCCACTCCCAACACACAGCCCCCCAACATGACCCTCACTAAGACCCAGGTGAGGACGGAGCTGAGGAAGATCAAGGCGAGGAAGGCGTCGGGACCGGACAGCATCAGCGCAAAGCTCCTCAAGTCCTATGCAGGCCAGCTGTGTGGGATTGTGGAGCTCATCTTCAACCTGAGCCTGAAGCAGGGGAGGGTACCACAGTTGTGGAAAATATCTTGTGTGGTACCTGTACCAAAGACTTCCCACCCCAAAGACCTGAACAGCTACAGACCAGTGGCCTTGACGTCCCACATGATGAAGACCCTGGAGAGACTGCTCCTTGCTCACCTCCGCCCCCTGGTGGGACCAGCGATGGATCCACTCCAGTTCGCCTACCAGCATGGCATCGGGGTGGAGGATGCAGTGATCTTCCTCCTTCACCGTTCTCTGTCCCACCTGGAGAAGCCCGGGAATGTGGTGAGGATCATGTTCTTTGACTTCTCCAGTGCTTTCAACACCATCCAACCAATGATCCTGAAGGACAAGCTGCTGTGCGCAGGGGTGGACCAGCACCTGTCTTCATGGATCCTGGACTACCTCATTAACTGGCCACAGTTTGTGAGAACCCGGGATTGTGTGTCCCACACGATCATCGGTAGCACGGGGGCCCCCCAGGGAACGGTTTTGGCTCCCTTCCTGTTCACCCGTTATACTGCGGACTTCTCACACAACACAACACACTGCCATCTACAGAAGTTCTCTGATGATTCTGCGATCGTTGGCCTCATCTCCAACGGAGATGAAGATGAGTACAGAGGACTTATCCAGGACTTCGTGGACTGGTGCCATCGGAACTGCTTCCAGATCAACACGAGGAAAACTAAGGAGCTGGTGGTGGACTGCCGCAGGCAAGGACAACCCCTCACAGCACCAGTAAACATCCAGGGAACAGACATTGAGATGGTGACATCCTATAAGTACCTGGGTGTTCATCTGAACAATAAACTAGACTGGTCACACAATACCGACGCACTCTACAAGAAAGGACAGCGCAGGCTGTTCCTACTGAGGAGACTCAGGTCTTTTGATGTGCAAGGGGCGCTGCTGAAGACATTCTACGACACGGTGGTGGCATCAGCCATCACTTTTGGAGTGGTCTGCTGGGGCAGTGGCATTACAGCAGCCGATAGGAAGAGACTGAACAAACTGATCAAGAAAGCTAGCTCTGTCCTGGGGCAGCGCCTTGACCCAGTGGAGGAGATGGGAGAGAGAAGGATGGTGGCTAAACTTCCATCTCTGCTGGAGTCCGAGTCCCACCCTATGCAGGACATACTGAATGCACTGAGGAGCTCATTTAGCAGCAGACTACATCATCCTAGGTGCGCAACCGAGAGGTTTTACAGGTCCTTCCTGCCTACAGCTGTCAGACTGTATAACCTAAGCAGGGCTGCTCTCAGAGATAGCAAAAAAACGTGACGACCTAATAGTATTGAATGCAAAAGACGCAATAGACTTACACAGTGGTTCCCTCCAGTATACAACTAGGACAATATCGGTCGCTACGGAGGGTGACAATATGTATGGGTACATATTCATACTGTACTATGTTGGATAACTACACTACCGTTCAAAAGTTTGGGGTCACCCAGACAATTATTTTGTGTTTTCCATGAAAAGTCACACTTACTTACCACCTTGAGTTGTAGAATGAATAGAAAATATAGTCAAGACATTGACAAGGTTAGAAATAATGATTTGTATTTGAAATAATAATTTTTTCCTTCAAACTTTGCTTTTGTCAAAGAATCCTCCATTTGCAGCAATTACAGCATTGCAGACCTAACATGATTGCACAAGGGTTTTCTAATCATCCATTAGCCTTCTGACGCAATGAGCAAACACATTGTACCATTAGAACACTGGAGTGATAGTTGCTGGAAATGGGCCTCTATACACCTATGTAGATATTGCACCAAAAACCAGACATTTGCAGCTAGTATAGTCATTTACCACATTAGCAATGTATAGAGTGTATTTCTGATTAGTTTAAAGTTATCTTCATTGAAAAAAAAGTGCTTTTCTTTCAAAAATAAGGAAATTTCTAAGTGACCCCAAACTTTTGAACGGTAGTGTAAGTAGACGGTTATGCTGTTTATTCCATCTAGCTACAATGCTCCGCACTGTGTGTATATATATTTATATATTTATTCCATCTAGCTACAATGCTCCGCACTGTGTGTTTATATATTTATATATTTATATGTACATATGTATAGTTAGGCCCAAAAATATTTGGACAGTGACACAAGTTTTGTTATTTTAGCTGTTTACGAAAACATATTCAGGATACAATCATATAATCAATATGGGCTTAAAGTGCAGACTCTCAGCTGTAATTTGAGAGCATTCACATCCAAATTGGAGCAAGGGTTTAGGAATTACAGCTCTTTAATACGTAGCCGCCTCTTTTTCAAGGGACCAAAAGTAATTGGACAATTGACTCAGAAGGCTGCAAAAAAAAAAATAAATAAATAACAAGGCTGCATGGGCTCTTCCCTCGTTAACCTGTCATCAGTTCAGCAGTTAAAAGGTCTGGAGTTGATTCCAGGTGTGGTGTTTGCATTTGGAAGCTGTTGCTGTGAACACACAACATGCGGTCAAAAGAGCTCTCAATGGAGGTGAAACAGACCATCCTGAGGCTGAAAAAAAAGAAGAAATCCATCAGAGAGATAGCAGAAATGTTAGGAGTGGCCAAATCAACAGTTTGGTACATTCTGAGAAAAAAAGAGTGCACTGGTGAGCTTGGGAACTCAAAAAGGCCTGGACGTCCACGGAAGACAACAGTGGTGGATGATCACAGAATCCTTTCCATGGTGAAGAACAACCCTTCACAACATCCACTCAAGTGAAGAACATTCTCCAGGAAGTAGGTGTATCAGTATCTAAGTCTACCATAAAGAGAAGACTTCATGAGAGTAAATACAAAGGATTCACCACAAGGTGCAAACCATGAATCAGCCTCAAAAATAGAAAGGCCAGAATTGACTTTGCCAAAAAACACCTGAAGAAGCCAGCACAGTTCTGGAACAGCATTCTTTGGACAGATGAGACTAAGATCAACCTGTACCAGAATGATGGGAAGAAGAAAGTTTGGAGAAGAATTGAAACAGCTCATGATCCAAAGCACTACATCTTCTGTAAAACATGGTGGAGGCAGTGTGATGGCATGGGCATGCATGGCTTCCAATGGCACTGGGTCACTTGTGTTTATTGATGATGTGACAAAAGACAGAAGCAGCCGGATGAATTCTCAAGTGTATAGGGATATATTTTCTGCTCAGATTCAGCCAAATGCAGCAAAGTTGATTGGACTGCGCTTCACCAATGATCCAAAACATACTGCAAAAGCAACCCAGGAGTTTTTTAAAGCAACAAAGTGGAATATTCTGCAATGGCCCAGTCAATCACCAGATCTCATCCCAATCGAGCATGCATTTCACTTGCTCAAGTCAAAACTTCAGGCAGAAAGACCCACAAACAAGCAACAACTGAAGACAGCTGCAGTAAAGGCCTAGCAAAGTATCACAAAGGAGGAAACCCAGCCTTTGGTGATGTCCATGAGTTCCAGACTTCAGGCAGTCATTGCCTGCAAAGGATTCTCAACAAAATGTTGAAAAGTAACATTTTACTTAGGGTTATGTTTATTTGTACAATTACTTTTGAGCCCCTGAAATGAGGAGCATTTGTATAAAAATAGCTACAATTCCTACATGTTTAATCATATATTTTTGTTCAACCCCTTGAATTAAACCTTAAAGTCTGCACTTCAATTTCGTTGTAGTTGTTTCATTTCAAATCCAATGTGGTGGCATGCAGAGCCCAAATCATGAAGATTGTGTCACTGTCCAAATATTTCTGGGCCTAACTGTATATTTGCTGCTCTTGTTTTTCTTGTTTTTTATTTATTTATTTTTTTTTATCTGCATTGTTATTTATGCAAATCCAACGGCGAACGCTGGGACAGCGCGTGACGTCATCCATTCAGTAACCGGCAGGCTGCAGACAGAACACCCAGATGCTCTTCTCCTCATCTCAGGCAATTTCAACCATGTTTCACTGTCTCCCATTCTACCCACGTTTACCCAGTATGTCACATGCCACACTAGAGACAATAAAACACTGGACTTATTCTATGCAAACACTAAGGAGGCGTACACCTCATCACAACTCTCCCCACTCAGGAGATCGGATCACAACTTGGTTCATCTCCTGCTGGTGTACAAACCCCTAGTGCACAGACAACCTCCGGCCATGCGCACAGTGAAGTTATGGTCTGAGGAGGCAATGGACACGCTAAAGGGCTGTTTTGAAACCACCGCCTGGGAGCAGCTCTGCGATCCACATGGTGAGGACATTGATGGCCTCACTCACACCATCACGGACTACGTCAGCTTCTGTGTGGACAACACCGTTCCCACCAAGACCATACGGTGTTGCTCAAACAACAAACCCTGGATCAATCCTGAGATAAAAAGACTTCTGAGAGAGAAGAAGAGGATCTTCAGGTCGGGGAACAGGGAGATGCTGAAGTCCGTACAGAGGGAGCTGAGGAGAAAGATCAGAGAAGGCAAGGACAGCTTCAGGAAGAAGATGGAGGACAAGCTGCAACAGAGCGACATCAGCGGGGTCTGGAGAAACCTCAAAACCATCTCTGGGCTCCAGAATACCTCCCCCCAGGCCACGGGGGGCAGGGAGTGGGCAAACAATCTGAATCTGTTTTTCAATAGGTTTGACCAACCGCCCTCCCCACTGACTGCACAACAACCACTGCTGCCTCTAAAGACATCAAGTCCTGCTGCCCACTCCCCACTCCACCAACACCCCCCCACTCCCAACACACAGCCCCCCAACATGACCCTCACTAAGACCCAGGTGAGGACGGAGCTGAGGAAGATCAAGGCGAGGAAGGCGTCGGGACCGGACGGCATCAGCGCAAAGCTCCTCAAGTCCTGTGCAGACCAGCTGTGTGGGATTGTGGAGTACATTTTCAATCTGAGCCTGAAGCTGGGGAGGGTACCACAGCTGTGGAAAACATCTTGTGTGGTACCTGTACCAAAGACTTCCCACCCCAAAGACCTGAACAGCTACAGACCAGTGGCCTTGACGTCCCACATGATGAAGACCCTGGAGAGACTGCTCCTTGCTCACCTCCGCCCCCTGGTGGGACCAGCGATGGATCCACTCCAGTTCGCCTACCAGCATGGCATTGGGGTGGAGGATGCGGTGGTCTTCCTCCTTCACCGTTCTCTGTCCTACCTGGAGAAGCCCGGGAATGCGGTGAGGATCATGTTCTTTGATTTCTCCAGTGCTTTCAACACCATCCAACCGATGATCCTGAAGGACAAGCTGCTGTGCGCAGGGGTGGACCAGCACCTGTCTTCATGGATCCTGGACTACCTCACTGACCGGCCTCAGTTTGTGAGAATGCGGGACTGTGTGTCCGACACGATCATTGGTAGCACGGGGGCCCCCCAGGGAACGGTGCTGGCTCCCTTCCTGTTCACCCTTTATACTGCGGACTGCTCACACAACACAACACACTGCCATCTACAGAAGTTCTCTGACGACTCTGCGATCGTTGGCCTCATCTCCAACAGAGATGAAGCTGAGTACAGAGGACTTATCCAGGACTTCGTGGACTGGTGCCATCGGAACTGCCTCCAAATCAACACGAGGAAAACTAAGGAGCTGGTGGTGGACTGCTGCAGGCAAGGACAACCCCTCACAGCACCAGTAAATATACAGGGAACAGACATCGAGATGGTGACATCTATAAGTACCTGGGTGTTCATCTGAACAATAAACTAGACTGGTCACACAATACTGATGCACTCTACAAGAAGGGACAGCGCAGGCTGTTCCTACTGAGGAGACTCAGGTCTTTTGGTGTACAAGGGGCGCTGCTGAAGACATTCTATAACACGGTGGTGGCATCAGCCATCACTTTTGGAGTGGTCTGCTGGGGCAGTGGCATTATGGCAGCCGATAGGAAGAGACTGAACAAACTGATCAAGAAAGCTAGCTCTGTCCTGGGGCAACGCCTTGACCCAGTGGAGGAGATAGGAGAGAGAAGGACGGTGGCTAAACTGTCATCTCTGCTGGAGTCCGAGTTCCACCCTATGCAGGACATACTGAATGCACTGAGGAGCTCATTTAGCAGCAGACTACATCATCCTAGGTGCACAACCGAGAGGTTTTGCAGGTCCTTCCTACCTACGGCTGTCAGACTGTACAACTAAGCAGGGCTGCTCGCAGAGGTAGCAAAAAGACGTGACAACCTAATAGTTTTGAATGCAAAAGACGCAATAGACTTATACAATGGTCCCCTCCGGCATACAACTAGGAAAATACCGGTCGCTATGGAGGGTGAGAATATGTATGGGTACATAATCATACCATGTAGGATAACTAAGTAGATGGTTGTGCTGTTTCATCCCATCTAGCAACAATGCTCCGCACTGTGTGTGTTTCTATATTTACATATTTATTCCATCTAGCTACAGTGCTCCGCACTGGGTGTGTTTATATATCTACATATTTATTCCATCTAGCTACAATGTTCTGCACTGTGTGTGTTTTTATATTTACATATTTATTCCATCTAGCTACAATGCTCCGTACTGTGTGTGTTTATATATCTACATATTTACTCCATCTAGCTACAATGCTCCGCACTGTGTGTTTATATACTCATATATTTATTCCATCCAGCTACAATGCTCCGCACTGTGTGTCTATATACTGTATATATTTATATATACATATGTATACTTGCTGCTCTTGGGGTTTTTTTTTTTGGTTTTTTTTTCTCTTGCCTTCTGATTATTGCTCTGAGTGTTGCTGTCCCTGTGCTGTTGCAATCCTGGAATTTCCCCATTGTGGGACTAATAAAGGCTTATCTTATCTCATCTATTCTTTTTCTTGTCTTCTTGATTGTTGCTCTGAGTGTTGCTATCCCTGTGCTGTTGCAATCCTGGAATTTCCCCATTGTGGGACTAATAAAGGCTTATCTTATCTTACATGAACTCTACCACTATAAGGTGGTGATCCATGGAGAGGAAACTTTTTTTCAATCTAAGTTTAATCATACACACATAAAAAGAATTATGTGGTGAAATAAACAGTAGGTTATCTTGGCACGGATAGGATATCATTTAATGTACAGTGGGGAAAATAAGTGTTGAACACATCAACATTTTTCTCATTAAACATATTTCTGATGGAGCCATTGACCTGAGATTTAAACCAGATGTCAATAACAGCCCAAGTAATCCATATATACAAAAAAAATCAAGGCACCTGTATTCATAAAACAAGTTATATGTAGTAGTAGATTAGTTTATTTGACAGGGACAGTGCAATAAACATAGACAATTAATCAAAGACAATCAATCTGATGTGTTGCACATAGAGTGTATAGCTATTAGCTAATTTGCAACTCTTGTCCCTGGATGGGCTTTAGAAAAAAGAATCAAGATAAAAATATACACAATAACCACATACATCAATGCAGAAAAATTATAAATACACAATTATAAATATTATAAATATTATAAATACACAAATATAACAGCCTGACTCACCTTTAACATAAATATTATAAATACACAAATATAACAGCCTGACTCACATTTAACACATATAACATAACTCACATTTGCCTATTTCAGGCCTTCCTCCCTCCGTCACTCACTATAAACAAACACATTTATTCCTTCCCTTCATTCACTCTCACTTTGCAGACAAATAATTCATACATGAGTACATTCTTGTTTATTTTTCAGCCAGTTTTTAACATTTTTAGTGAATGTTTTAAAGTCCGTTATTATTTTAATTTCATTTGGCATTGTGTTCCAGATGTGACTGCCCTTTATAGAGAAAGCTGTTTGTCCAAATGTGGTTCTGCGGTGGAATATTTTACAGTTATTGTTAACAGAACTCCTGGTGGCTCTGCTGCTGTCCTGTCTTTGGACGAAACCAGCAAGTGGCTCGGGTGCTGATTTATGGAAACATTTGAACGTTAATTTCAGAAGACAGAGGTCAATGAAGCTCTCAAAACTCAATAGGTTGTATTTTTTTAAAACATTACAGTGATGCCACCTAATGGGCTTTTTGTCCAAGATTTTTAGGGTTTGATTATATAATGAACCTATATGTCTTATTGTGGAAGGGGCTGCTTGAGCCCAGACTGTCAAACAGTATGATAATAAAGTGGAAAGACACAGGAAATAAGTATTGAACACATCAAGAACAAGAGGTGCAAAAAGGCATAGAAAGCCAAGAAACCAGCTAAAATCCATCAGAATTTAGGAAGCTGTCCCATCCCCCATCAGTGCAAATAATTTCAGCTGGTTAAGTCCTTTAGAAGGGTCTGTGAATATCAGCTTGCCACACCCCAAAGAACTCATGATGGGTAGAAGCAAAGATCTGTCTCTAGACATTCAAAACCTTATTGTTGCAAAACATAATAATGACACTGGTTATAGGCGCATTTCTAAACTGCTGAATGTTCCAGTGAGCACTGTTGAAGCCATCATTCGGAAGTGGAAAGAACATCATTTTACCATAAACCGGCCATGACTAGGAGCTCCTCACAAGATTTCTGACAGAGTCAAAAGAATTATCAAAAGAGTTATTCAAGAGCCAAAGACCACTCATGGGGAGCTCCAGAAAGATCTGGAGTTAGCAGGTACTGCTGTTTCAAAGAAAACAATAAGTAATGCACTCAACTCACATGGGCTCTGTGCTCACTCACCTCGCAAAAGTCCATTACTGAAGAAAAAAGCATGTTGAAGCTCATTTAAAGTTTGCTGCACAATATTTGGGCAAGCCAGTAAAATACTTGGATAATATAGTCTGGTCAGATGAGACCAAAATTGAACTTCTTGGATGCCACAGCACACAGCATGATTGGAGGAGAAATGGCACTGCACATCAGCCCAAAACACCATACTAACAGTGAAGTTTGGAGGTGGGAGCATCATGGTGTGGGGTGTTTTTAGCACATGGTACAGGTAGACTTCATATAATTGAAGGAAAGATGAATGGACAAATGTACAGAGACATCCTTGATAAGAACCTGTTGCCATCTGCCAAGATGCTGAAGATGAAACTAGGGTGGACATTTCAGCAAGACAATGATCCCAAACACACAGCCAAGGAAACTCAACTGGCTCCAGAGAAGGAAAATAAAGCTGCTCGAATGGCCCAGTCAGTCACCTGACCTGAATCCAATTGAAAATCTGTGGAACAAACTGAAGATCAGAGTTCATAGAAAACACCCACAGAACCTTCATGATTTGAAGACAGTTTGTGTGGAAGAATGGGCTAAAATCACTCTTGAGCAATGTCTGCCCCTAGTTTATCCATACAGGAGGTGTCTGGAAGCTGTTATTACCAACAAAGGCTTTTCTACTAAATATTAAAGGATTTTCACCAAGTGTGTTCAGGGGAGATAGCGCAATGTAAGCTGCCATCCATCCATCCATCTTCTACCGCTTTTCCGGAGGTCCGGGTCGCGGAGGCAGCAGTTCAAGCAGAGAAGCCCAGACTTCCCTCTCCCCAGCCACCTGCTCCAGCTCTTCAGAGGGGATACCAAGGCGTTCCCAGACCAGCTGGGAGACATAGTCTCTCCACCGAGTCCTGGGTCTGCCCCGGGGTCTCCTCCCAGTGGGACGTGCCTGAAACACCTCAAGTGGGAGGTGTTCAGGAGGCATCCTAATCAGATGCCCATACCACCTCAACTGACTCCTTTCAATGTGGAGGAGCAGCGGTTCTACTCTGAGCCTCTCCCGGATGACTGAGCTCCTCACCCTATCTCTGAGGGTGAGTCCAGCAATCCTACGGAGAAAGCTCATTTCAGCCGCTTGTATCCGCGATCTCGTTCTTTCGGTCATTACCCAAAGCTCGTGACCATAGGTGAGGATAGGAACGTAGATTGACTGGTAAATCGACAGCTTTGCCTTAGAACTAAGCTCCCTCTTCACCACAACAGACTGGTACAACGTCCGCATCACTGCAGATGCTGCTCCAATCCGTCTGTCGATCTCTCGCTCCCATTTTCCTCTCACTCGTGAACAAGACCCTAAGATACTTGCTAAGCTAATGCTAGTTAGCTTAACACTGGTGCTAGTCGTGCCGCCTAACACCGACACGAAGCGACTCAGTCCCCGTTGAGGGCTCGCCGGAGGAACTAACCAAGGCGGCAGTTGGACGTGAGCCAGATCGGAGTTCGGGGGCGGCGTTGGTGGGAGACGGGGACCAGTGGAGGAACACCGGGACCCAGCCAGACAATAGCCTGAGTCGGAGCCCAGTTGCGAGGCCCAGCGGAGGAACTACCAGGCAGACGGCGGTTGGAGACGGGGCTCAGCGGAGGTACTACCCAGGCAGACGGCGGTAGGCGGCGGTGCTCAGCGGAGGATCTACCGGGGCCCCAGCGGAGCTCAGCTGCACCGGCGGTGTGCGGCGGGACTCGGTGGAGGAGCTGGACAGGAGCTCGGTTGGGGCAGCGGTGAGCAGCGGGACCAGCAGCAGAGGGGCTAGCTGAGGCCCAGCTGGATTCGAGGATGGTCGGATCGGATACCGGCGACACAAGCAGAGATTGTTTTTACTATCCACAGGTCAGTAAAATGCCACCAAAGAAGGAGGAGATGGAAGAGATCAAAAAATCTCTGAACTTCTTGTCAGAAGAAGTGGCCAAAATGGTTAGCCAGCAGGCCAAAATAGGCCTAATGGAAGATGTACGAGACTTAAAATTAACAATTCAGGAAAAAGACAAAAAAATTACGGACTTGGAGCGACGCGTCGAGGATCTTGAACAAGGTTCTCGTATGGATGACCTAGTTATAAGTGGACTAGACATCAAATATCAGTCATATGCTCATGCCACAACAGGACTGAGAGGTGAGGAGGCTCCCCTGAGTGAATCAGTCTCCCTAGAAAACCAGGTGCTTCAGTTCCTTGGCAGTAAAGATATAAAGGTAGAAGCAAATGCAATTTCAGCCTGTTATGCTTTACCGAGGAAAGATAATAAAACAAAGAAATCAATTGTGATGCGCTTTGTGAACAGAAGGGTAAAGAATGACATACTGAGGCAGGCCAGAAAGCTACGGGGAACAGAAGTTTACCTAAATGAACACCTAACAAGAACAAATGCTGAAATAGCACGGCAAGCACGGATGCTGAAAAGACAAAATAAGATACAGGCAACATGGACAAGAAATTGTAGAGTTTGGATCAAACTAAATGGAACACCTGAGCAAGCAAAGAGTATAATAATCAGAGATGTTACTGACTTAGATAAATACAGATGAACACTGATTAAGAAAATTAAGAGACAATGATAATCCATATTCACACACACGGTAAGAATAGTTCTTTTGATATACCATGTCAAAGTACTTTAAAAAAAAAAAAAATAAGCAAAAGAAACAAAAACTTATGACTGACTTGAGTAGACATCAATCATCCCCAGTTGGAGGAAGTCATTTGACACAGAGTGAGGATACTCAAACTCTGAAAATATGCCATTATGCTGAACATAAACTACAAGAGATGGAGAATGATATTGATCCCGATAACCACTTTTTCAATAATATTCATAACCATTGTGAATATTACTCTGAAAAGCAATTCAAAAGTCAAGTGCAACTAGATGGTAAACTATCAATAATACACTTCAACAGCAGAAGTCTTAACAAAAACTTTCCACAGATTCAGGACTATTTAAAACAGCTAGACAGAAAATTTACAGCTTTTGCAGTCTCTGAAACCTGGCTTAATGAAGAGCAGGCTCCCCTAATGGCAATAGAGGGATATCAGATGTTTCATATTAACAGATCTCGAAAAAAGGGTGGTGGTGTTGCACTGTATATTGATGACCTGTATAGGTGTAAACTTGTAAATGGAATGTCCTTTGCACTACCAGCGATCTTGGAATGTGTTACTGTCGAGATTGACCAAGATAAAACAAAAAATCTAATTATAAGTTGTATATATAGAATGCCGGGAACTTGCATTGAGACATTCAGAGATAAATTAGTCGAGCTGTACAATAATATTACTAGTAAGAAAATGGTAGCACTTTGTGGAGATTTCAATATTGATTTACTAAATCCACATCAACAAAATGTAATTACAGAGTTCATGAACTCTATGTACAGCATGAGTCTATATCCCACAATAACACATCCCAGTAGAATCACAGTTCACACTGCTACACTTATTGACAACCTGTTTGTTAATATTATTTATAAGAAAGTAGAAAGTGGATTATTGATAAATGATATAAGTGACCACTTGCCAACCTTTGCACTTATCCATGGCCACACGGGGGCCAATACAAAAAATTTTTTAAAATCGTTCAGATACAAATCACCAAATGCAATCAGTTCTTTTAAAGAGGACTTGCTGAAGCAAGACTGGACAGAAGTCTATGTATCAGATGGAAATGAAGCCTATGACACATTTATAAACATTGTAACCACTCTTTATGAAAAAAACTGTCCGTTAGTAAAAAAAAAAGCTTAAACATAAATTTGCCGATAAGCCACGGTTAACCAAAGGATTACAAAAGGTGTGTAAAAAGAAAAATTTATTATATAAAGCTTTCCTAAAGAAAAGGACAAAAGAAGCAGAGCAGCGGTATAAAACATACAAAAATAAGTTAACATATATAATAAGATGTAGTAAGAGAGACTATTACAGTAAAGAACTGGAGAAAAACAGAGACAATATTAAAAACACATGGACAATACTTAACAGTATTCTTGGAAATAAAAGCAGAAATACAAGCTACCCAACCAGTTTTTCAAAAAATAATAAAACGACTCAGAGTGTGAATGCAGCTTCACCTGCAGATGAATTTAATAACTTTTTTGTTAACATTGGTCCTAATTTGGCTCGAGAAATACCCACTACGGCGCCTACAGGTGATACAATAAGCAATAACACTGCTATAAAAGACTCCATTTTCGTAAAGAACACAGACGAGAGAGAGGTCATTGAAATTGTTAAATCGTTTAAAAGTAAAACATCTACGGACTGTGATGGTATTGACATGCTCTTAGTCAAAACTATTATTGAAAGCTTAGTGAAACCACTGACGTATATCTGTAACCTGTCTCTCCAAACAGGTATATTTCCCAATGCAATGAAAATAGCTAAAGTAATTCCGATATACAAGACGGGTGACAGAGGGGAATTCTCAAACTATAGACCAATGTCACTATTGCCGCAATTTTCGAAGATACTTGAGCAGCAATATGGGTTCAGACACAAGAGGACAACTGCATTTGCTCTAATGGAATTTATAGAAAAAATATCAACTGCCATTGAAAATAAAGAGTATTTAGTTGGAGTGTTCCTGGATCTTAAAAAAGCATTTGATACAGTGGATCATAATTTATTATTAAAGAAACTACAAAATTGTGGTATTAGAGGGGTAGCACTGTCCTGGTTAAGTAGTTACTTAAATAATAGATATCAGTATGTATGTGTTGGTAACAAAAACTCACAGTTACTGAAGGTTACTTGTGGAGTCCCTCAGGGTTCAGTTTTGGGGCCATTATTATTCAATATGTATATAAATGATATATGTAAAGTTTCAGAAAAAATGGACTTAATATTGTTTGTCGATGACACTAATCTATTATGCAGTGGAAACAATTTGGAGCAACTTCTGGATACACTCGGCAAGGAATTAGGAAAGCTTAAACTGTGGTTTGATTCAAACAAATTAACTCTCAATTTAAGTAAGACAAAATTTATAGTCTTTAACAACCATCACAACAACTCAGTATCTAAACTCAGTGTAAATGGTGTAGAGATTGAAAGGGTATCTGAAACTAAATTTCTTGGAGTAATAATTGATAATAAACTGTGTTGGAAGTCACACATTAATTATATTAAAGGTGAAATATCCAAATTAATTGCAATATTACACAGAGTGAAATATTTGCTGAATCAACCCACACTATATACCTTGTATCATTCATTAATACTCCCATACATGACATATTGTAATGAAGTATGGGGAAATACATATAAAACAAACATATATCTGTAGCGCCCATAATGGTAACATTATGTAGCTCACATATTTCACTGCAGAGACCCAAGCATAGAAGGACTTTAAGCTTGCGGTGTGTATTGACATCACGCCTCAGATGGACAATGAGTCTGGACCACCTGCGGACTTGGGAGGAAGTCAGAGGATCTGGAGCGAGAGCCTGAAAGGACTGTCTGACCTCCTGGGGTCAGACAGAAGAGCAAAGAGGACTTTGAAGTGATTAAGTGTAAATAGAAGGATTTGACTTGATTGTGTGATTCTGTGTTTGATGTGTGGGTATAAATGTATGTGGGTTTACCGCAGCTCTTCCTCTTTTTTCCTGACTGAGAGAGAGAGAGCTGGGGACTTGAGATGAATAAACCATACTGAGAAATTATCCAGTCTCATCATTTCATGATCCCCACATATCCACTCTTTATGCTTCAGAAGAGAGCTATTAGAATAATAAACAAAGCAGCTTACAGGGAACCAACAAACCCACTTTTTCTTAAACTAAAAGCTCTCAAGTTGAAAGATCTGGTTGACTTTAAAACTGCAATAATAATGTTTAAAGTGAAGAATCTATCACTGCCCGCAAATATCCAAAAGTTGTTCCAAATAAGGGAGAAACAATATCATTTTAGAGGAACATGTATATTTCAAAAACCTTCAGTGAGAACTACCACCAAGCAACACTGTGTTTCAGTGCAAGGAGTCAGATTATGGAACGATTTTGGACCTGAATTAAAATCATGTACAACGTTTGGACAATTTAAACAAAAACTAAAGGAAGAAATACTCCAAACATATATATAAGATGACATGTAAAATCACATAAGGATTGTCATATCCAGCCTGTGTTGTGTTGTAGCTTAGTTTTTTTCTGTCACACTTAGTCTTAGCTTCATTTTTTTGAATTGTAATCGCTCTTGTCTTGTTTTTTTTCTTTTTTTTCTTTTGAATTCTTGGATGGAATATGGGTGGGCAATATAAGCTGCGGCTTCAGCCATCACCCATTTCGGATAACTTATGTTGAATTGTATAATCAGAGGAGTTATTGTCTAATTTGACCTTGTTGGATTTTCTTTCCCCCTTTGTTATATTATCCAGTTCCTTTTAACCTGTACTATCCGAAATAAAGATTCATTCATTCATTCATACTTAAACTCCTCCACTTGGGGCAGGAGCCTGTCCCCAACCCGGAGAGGACAATCCACCTTTTTCTGGCTGAGGACCATGGACTCGGACTTGGAGGTGCTGATTCTCATCCCAGCCGCTTCACACTCAGCGGCAAACCGTCCCAGCAAGAGCTGTAGGTCATTGCTGGATGAAGCCAACAGGACAATATCATCTGCAAACAACAGAGATGAGATCCTGTGGTCACCAAGCATGACACCCTCCATTCCCTGGCTGCGCCTAGAAATCCTGTCCATAAAAATTATGAACAGGATCGGTGACAAAGGGCAGCCCTGGCGGAGTCAACTCTCACTGGGAATGATTCCGACCGAGTGTTGGCAATACGAACCAAACTCTCACAACGGTCGTACAGAGGCCGAATAGCTCGTAACAACAAGCCTGATACCCCATACTCCCGAAGCACCCCCCACAAAAATCCACGAGGGACGTGGTCAAATGCCTTCTCCAAGTCCACAAAACACAGGTAAACTGGTTGGGCAAACTCCCACGAACCCTCAAGAATTCTCGAGAGGGTAAAGAGCTGGTCCGATGTGCCACGGCCAGAACGAAAACCACATTGCTCCTCCTGAATCTGAGGTTCGACCAACGGCCGGACTCTCCTCTCCAGTACCTTGGCATAGACCTTCCCAGGGAGGCTGAGGAGTGTGATCCCTCTAAAGTTGGAGCACACCCTCCGGTCCCCTTTTTTGAAGAGAGGAACCACCACCCCGGTTTGCCATGCCAAAGGCACTGCCCCCGACCTCCACGCAATGTTGCAGAGGCGTGTCAACCATGACAACCCAACAACATCCAGGGCCTTGAGGTACTCAGGGCGAATCTCGTCCACCCCCGGGGCCCGGCCACCAAGGAGATTTTTAATCACCTTGGCGACCTCAGCCCCTGTGATAAGCGAGTCATCCCCCTCGTCCCCAAACCCTGCTTCCTCTGTGGAAGGCGTATCAGTGGGATTGAGGAGATCCTCGAAGTATTCCTTCCACCGCCCGACGATATCCCCAGTCGAAGTCAACAGTGTCCCATCCGCACCATACACAGTGTGGACGGGGAGCTGCTTTCCCCTCCTGAGCCGCCGGACAGTTTGCCAGAATCTCTTTGAGGCCGACCGGAAGTCTTGTTCCATGGCCTCACCGAACTCCTCCCATACCCGGGTTTTTGTTTCAGCAGCCGCCCGAGCTGCACTCCGCTTGGCCTGCCGGTACACCTCAGCTGCTTCGGGAGTCCCACAAGCCAACCAAGCTTGATAGGACTCCTTCTTCAGCTTAATGGCCCCCCTCACCACTGGTGTCCACCACTTGGTTCGGGGGTTGCCACCACGAGATGCACCGACCACCTTGCGGCCGCAGCTCTGGGCTGCCGCTTCAACAACAGAGGTGGAGAACATGGCCCATTCAGACTCCATGTCTCCAGACTCCCTCAGAATGTGGTTGAAGTTCTTCCGGAGGTAGAAGTTGAAGACTTCCCGGACAGGGGCCTCAGCCAGACGCTCCCAGCACACCCTCACTATACGTTTGGGTCTACCAGGTCTGAATGGCTTCCTCCCCTGCCATCGGATCCAACTCACCACCAGGTGGTGATCAGTTGACAGCTCTTCACCTCTCTTTACTCGGGTGTCCAAGACATACGGTCGCAGGTCTGATGATACGATAACAAAATCGATCGACCTGCAACCTAGGGTGTCCTGGTGCCAGGTGCACATATGGACACCCTTATGCTTGAACATGGTGTTTGTTATGGACAGACTGTGGTTAGCACAGAAGTCCAATAACTGAACACCACTCGGGTTCAGATCGGGCAGGCTGTTCCTCCCAATCACCCTCCTCCAGGTTTCACTGTCGTTGCCCACGTGCGCATTGAAGTCCCCCAGTAGGACAATGGAGTCTCCAAGAGGAGCACCCTCCAGCACCCCAGTCACAGACTCCAAAAAGGGTGGGTACTCTGAAACATCATTTGGTGCATAGGCACAAATGATGGTCAGGACCCATTTCCCAACCCGAAGGCGCAGGGAAGCAACCCTTTCGTCTACCGGGGAAAACTCCAATATAGAGGCAGCAAGGTGGGGCGATACAAGAATACCCACCCCTGCTCGTTGCCTCTCGACCGGGGCAACTCCAAAAAAGGCCATGCTCCAGCCCCTCTCCAGGAGACTGGTTCCGGAACCGGAGCTGTGTGTTGAGGTGAGGCCGACTATATCTAGCCGGTATCTCTCAACCTTGTACACCAGCTCAGGCTCCTTCCCCACCAGAGAGGTGACATTCCACGTACCAAAAGCCAGTTTAGAAAGCTTTGGATCAGTCCGCCAAGGTCTCCGCCTTTGACCGCCACCTAATCCACATAGTACCGGACCTCCATGATCCCTCCTTCAGGTGGTGAGCCCACTGGAGGGTGGACCCATGTAACTCCTTCGGGTTGAGCCCGGCCAGGTCCCATGGGTGGAAACCCGGCCACCAGATGCTAGCCTTCGAGCCCCTCCCCCAGGCCTGGCTCCAGGGTGGGGCCCCGGTAACCCCATACTGGGCGGGGTACACTGAATCCTTGATATACAATTTATCATGAGAGTCTGTTGGATCGTTCTTAGTCTGGCCCTTCACCCAGGACCAGTTTGTCTTTGGAGACCCTATCAGAGTCAAATTGCCCCGGACAACATAGCTCCTGGGATCACTGGGGCACGCAAACCCCACCACCACCACCACCACGATAAGGTGACGATCCATGAGTAATGTAAGTTGCCATCTATTGGAAATTTTATAAACTGGAAGTTTTAGAGTCTGGGATGGGTTGGAAGGGAGATCAATACCTCAACAGCTGTTGAGACCATCATCCAGTACCATCAGTAAGTATTAGTTTTTTTACTGGCAGGCCGATGGCAGTTAATCACATGACTATTGGCTGATACCAATATTCAGCCTATATATCTGTGCATCCCAAAATAAAAGATTATTCAAACACTGCTGAAGAAGTGATACATATTTGGTGAAGTGTCCGAGTGTGGTCATCAGGGAATACAGTAAGTCTTGCAGTTGCTATTGTCCAATCAAAATTGCTTGGTCGGAAGTGTTGTATAAATGCAAATGACTGCTGTGTTTAAACTCAAATGTGGAGAGTATGGCATAACAACCACACATATTCAGCGGGGAGAGTAAGTATTGAACATATCAACATTTTTCTCATTAAACATATGAGGGTGGGGGGGGCTGAAAAATTTTTCAACTGCAGGGATCCAAGTGCTGCAACACCAATGTAAGAAGTGTGGGGACTGGAGGGGAGACTATGCTGAAAAATAAACCACATCTACTCAAATTTAACCACTATAGTGGTTTTCATTTTTCAGCACCCCCCCCCCCCCCCGCCCCCGTATTTCTTATGGAGCCATTGACCTGAGATTTTCACCAGATATCAGTAACAACCCAAGTAATCCATACATACAAAACAATCAAGGCAACCGTGTTCACAAAACAAGTTACATGTAATAAAGTGGAATGACACAGGGACCATGCAGTGTGTGCATGCTTGTGTGGTGTTTTTGTGGTGTTCCAGCCTTCCAACATGTATTATAAAAAATAATTTGCATTTAATGCAAATAAAACTTGGGATTCTGTTTGAAAAAACATCACAATAAGGTCTCTTGTTTATATTTCTATTTTTTTTAAATATTTTTAAAAAAAATTTTTTTAAATAATAATTTTATTTAAATTTAATTGTTTCAGGAAAAATGCTTTTCTGTTGGAGTAAGTACTGAAGTTGCTGAGTTGGTAATGTTATAATGGAGTTAAAAACTTTTGAAACTTATTTACTTTTGATACGCCTGTCTCTGAATGGGGCATATTATGGTATGATGATGCCTGTTCGTCCATCTGTCCATACGACTTTTCTGGGAAGCTCCTCCCACAGTTTTTAAGCTACAACTTGTTTATCTCACACAGTATTTGTACATGCATTTAAGATGTGTATATTACAGGGGTTTTGATTTTGGATCATTTCTGTCAAAATTATAGATTTCATTTTTATAAAATGTCATTTCAATTCAGGGCACAAGGTTTGTTCGACTAATTCCTCCTACAGTTTTCAAGCTAGGACATTTTCATTTCACACAGTGTTTGTACATGTATTGAAGATGTGCATATTGTTGGGGGTTAATTGAGTTTGTGATATTTTCTCTAAATTTGTTCCACTTTGATTTGTAGATTGTTTGCTTAAACTCCTTGCAATTGCATGTTATTGGTTTTATTAGAGATCTACACTACATTGAATCCTGAATTTGTAATTGATTTTCCATTTGTTAGTGTGCTAGTTATGCACTATCGATAAAGGCTATGGACGGCCGTGTGATGTACTGTGTGTGGTTTCTTGTTCAGTATGGGAACAATATCAGTATTTGCTTTCTAATTTTTATCTGATAACCTGAATCTTTAATTCAGGTTTCCATCATGGACAATGAAAGTGAATTAAGCTGAACTGTTTTTTTTTCTTTCTGCATATTATAAAGCAGTGGGCGCCAATTATTTTTGAAGCAGTGTATTAAGATGCTATAAGTCACAGTTCACTTTAAATTTAGAAGAAACAGCTGTCGGCAGCATTTTTTGTTTACCTGGCATGAAGGAGGGACACATGGCAACAAAAACAAACTTACTAGTATCAGCTGCCGGACAGATTGTTATGTTATCTATCTGTATCAACCCAGTGCACCCTTACTTTTATTACAATAGCTGTCTGTACCTTATTACAGTGTATCTGGAAAGTATTCAGAGCGCTTCACTTTTTCCACATTTTGTTATGTTACAGCCTTATTCCAGAATAGATAATTTTTTTCTTTTCTCTAAATTCAACACACAGTACCCCATAATGATGATGTGGAAAAAGGTTTTTTTTTTTAGATTTTTGCAAATTTATTAAAAATAACTAAGAAATCACATGTACATAAGTATTCACAGCCTTTGCCGTGAAGCTCAAAATTGAGCTCAGGTGCATCCTGTTTCCACTGATCATCCTTGAGATGTTTTTACAGCTTAATTGGAGTCCACCTGTATTAAATTCAGTTGATTGGACATGATTTGGAAAGGCACACACCTGTCTATATAAGGTCCCACAGTTGACAGTGCATGCCAGAGCACAAATCAAGCATGAAGTCAAAGGAACTGTCTGTAGACCTCCGAGACAGGATTGTCTCGAGGCACAAATATGGGGAAGGTTACAGAAAAATTTCTGCTGCTTTGAAGGTCCCAATGAATACAGTGGCCTCCATCATCTGTAAATGGAAGAAGTTTGGAACCACCAGGACTCTTCCTAGAGTTGGCCGGCCGTTTAAACAGAGCGATCGGGGGGGAAGAGACCGGAGTGGTGGCTCAGTTGGTAGAGCATCCGCCCCACACCCGGGAGGCAGGGGTTCAAATCCCGGCCGGGTCATACTAAAGACCATATAAAAATGGTACTTTCTGCCTTCTAGCGTGGTGCTCCGCATAATGGAACGGGGAAAGTAAAGTTACGCACAGAGCTACCAGAGGACTGACCCCCCCGCTGTAGCTTTCACTACTTACAGTAGCTGTGTGGCCTAGGGTCAGAGAAACGGAGATAGGCGCCGCCCCATACACCAACATGGTGTGAAGGGAATTAACTAACTAACTATTGGGGGGAAGAGCTTTAGTCAGGGAGGTGACCAAGAACCCGATGGTCACACTGTCAGAGCTCCAGCATTCCTCTGTGGAGAGAGGAGAACCTTCCAGAAGGACAACCATCTCTGTAGCAATCCACCAATCAGGCCTGTATGGTAGAGTGACCAGATGGAAGCCACTCCTTAGTAAAAGGCACAGACAAAGACTGAAACTCACTAAACCTGTTGTGACCACTACAAAGAAATTGACCAGTGAAGCTGGAGAGAAACTGAACACATGCATGGTAATAACTGACTGGTAATAACTGACTGGGTAATAACTGACATGGTAATAACTGACTGGGGCATGTTTAAAAGAGCCACACATGATCTTAATGAGTACACAGACACTGTGAACTCATATATCAACTTCTGTGAGGAGGACATTCTCCCATCGCGCACCAGGGTGAGATATTCTAATGACAAGCCCTGGTTCACAGCTAAGCTCAGACGGATCAGGAAAGAGAAGGAAGCAGCGTTGGAAAGTGGAGACAGGGACTGCTACAGAGAGGTCAAATATCGGTTTAACAGAGAGCTGAGGAGAGCTAAATCTGTGTATTCTGAGAAACTCCAGCAGCAGTTCACTGCTAATGACTCGGCTTCTGTGTGGAGAGGACTGAGGCAAATCACCAACTATCGGCCTCAGGCTTCTAAAGGTCAGGATGACAATGCCCTTTGTCAAAAACTGTCCCAACATTACGCCCGTTTTGACACCTCGTCAGCTGTGTCCAACTCACCCACTCCACCCAGCTCCACTGCCTCCTCAGCCCCTAATTCATCAAAAACGGTCCCCCCCTCCTCCTCCTCCTCCTCCCCCCCTCCCCTTGTCATCAGTGAGCAGGACGTGCACAGACAGTTCTCCAGACTGAACCCGCGCAAGGCCCCCGGGCCGGACGGTGTGTCTCCCTCCACCCTGAGACACTGTGCGAAAGAGCTGGCTCCTGTCTTCACAGACATTTTTAACACCTCCCTTAAGCAATGTCACGTGCCGACCTGCCTCAAATCCTCCACCATCATCCCTATCCCCAAGAAGCCACGGATTGCTGGACTTAACGACTTCAGACCTGTAGTGCTCACCTCTGTAGTCATGAAGTCCTTTGAGCGCCTGGTCCTGTCTCACCTCAAGTCCATCACCACACCCCTCCTAGACCCGCTGCAGTTTGCCTACCATGCTAACAGGTCTGTGGATGACGCAGTCAACCTGGCCCTCCACTCCATCCTGCAGCACCTGGACTCCCCGGGAACCTACGCCAGGATTCTGTTTGTGGACTTCAGCTCCGCATTCAACACCATCCGCCCCAATCTGCTCCAGGACAAGCTGTCCCTGCTCAACGTGCCTGACTCCCTGTGCAGGTGGATCACCGACTTCCTGACGGACCGGAGACAGCATGTGCGGCTGGGGAAGTCTGTCTCAGACTCTGTTAGCATCAGCATTGGATCACCCCAGGGCTGTGTACTTTCCCCCCTACTCTTCTCCCTTTACACCAACTCCTGCACCTCCTCCCACCAGTCTGTTAAGCTGATTAAGTTTGCGGACGACACCACCCTCATCGGGCTCATCTCCAACGGCGACGAGTCCGCCTACAGGGAAGAGGTGGCCCAGCTGGTGTCCTGGTGCAGCCACAACAACCTGCAGCTGAATGCTCTGAAGACAGTGGAGATGATTGTGGACTTCAGGAAAGTCACAACCCCCCTGCCCCCCCTCACCATCACAGGCTCTCCCATCACCATTGCAGATTCCTTCCGCTTCTTGGGCACCACCATCACCCGAGACCTCAAATGGGAGCCAACCATCAGCTCCCTCATCAAAAAGGCCCAGCAGAGGATGTTCTTTCTGCGGCTGCTGAGGAAGCTCAAGCTACCCACCAAGATGTTAGTGCAGTTCTACACGGCCATCATCGAGTCCATCCTCACCTCCTCCATAACTGTGTGGTATGCAGGAGCCACTGCCAGGGACAGACTAAGGCTGCACCGCGTCGTGCGCACTGCTGAGAAGGTGATAGGCTGCGAGCTCCCATCTCTCCAGGACCTGTACATCTCCAGGACCCGGAGGCGTGCTGGCCGGATCATAGCCGATCCTTCACATCCTGGTCACGTACTGTTTGCTCCCCTCCCCTCAGGTAGAAGACTTCGGTCCATTCGGACTAAAACCTCCCGGCACATGAACAGCTTTTTCCCCTCTGCCATCAGACTGCTGAACATTAAGTGACTTTTTGACTCTCGTGCACTATGTACAGCAGCTCAACCAGACTCACGTCATTCATCACTGTTTTCTGTTGCATTATCAACTGCACTATGTGGTACTTCACATTATCTGCTACTTGCTAATTTTTTAAAACTGCCTTGACTAGTACTACTCATTATTACTAGTATTGTTATTATTATTATTATCATTATTACTTATTATTACTTATTTTTCTACACTTATTGCACGTTTTCAGTCCTTTAGTTTTTTAGTTTATCTCTTTTTCTCATCATGTTTTTAATGTTGCAGCATGGCATCGAGACAAATTCCTAGTTTGTGTACTACATGAACAATGGCAATAAATCTGATTCTGATTCTGATTCTGATTCTGACATGGCAGCCCACCTGAAGTCTGCCAAAAGGCACCTGAAGGACTCTCAGACCATGACAAAGAAAATTCTCTGCTCTTATGAGAAAAAGATTGAACTCTTTGGCGTGAATGCCAGGTGCCATGTTTGGAGGAAACCAGGCACCGCTCATCACCAGACCAATACCATCCCTACAGTGAAGCATGGTGAGGGCAGCATCATGCTGTGGGGATTTTTTTCGGCGGCAAGAACTGGGAGACTAGTCAGGACAGAGGGAAAGATGAATGCAGCGAAGTACAGAGACATCTTGGATGAAAACCTGCTCCAGAGCGCTCTTGACCTCAAACTGGGGTGACACTTCATCTTTCAGCAGGACAACGGCCATAAGCACACAGCCAAGCTATCAAAGGAGTGGCTTCAGGACAACTCTGTGAATGTCCGTGAGTGGCCCAGCCACAGCCCAGACTTGAATCCAATTGAACATCTCTGGAGAGATCTGAACATGGCTGTGCACCGACGCTTCCCATCCAACCTGATGGAGCTTGAGAGGTGCTGCAAAGAGGAATGGGCCAAACTGCCCAAAGATAGGTGTGTCAAGCTTGTGGCATCATATTCAAAAAGACTTGAGGCTGTAATTGCTGCCAAAGGTGCATCAACAAAATATTGAGCAAAGGCTGTGAATACTTATGTACATGTGATTTCTTAGTTTTTTATTTTTAATAAATTTGCAAAAATCTAAAAAACCCCCCACTTTTTTCATGTTGTCATTATAGGGTGCTGTGTGTAGAATTTTGAGGAAAACATGAGTTTATTCCATTTTTGAATAAGACTGTAACATAAAAAAATGTGGAAAAAGTGAAGTGCTGTGAATACCTTCCGGATGCACTGTATATGTAAAGATTTTATGTCTTGTGGACCTTAATTTCCACAGTGATTAACTGTTTGAAAAGAGAAATCCCTACTGGAAATTGTTCTTGTGCTTCAAGTTCACACTAAGAGTTAGCGCTGTTAAGATAAGATAAGATAAGATAAGCCTTTATTAGTCCCACAATGGGGAAATTCCAGGATTGCAACAGCACAGGGATAGCAACACTCAGAGCAACAATCAGAAGGCAAGAAAAAACAAGAGCAGCTAGTATACATATGTACATATTACTATAAATAAATATATATAGACACACAGTGCGGAGCATTGTGGTTGGTGGATGTGCAGCAGAAAGTCTAAGCTCTCTCTCCGTGGCTGCGGCGGGCCAGCTGGATGTCTTTGGGCATGATGGTGACCCTCTTGGCGTGGATGGCGCACAGGTTGGTGTCCTCGAAGAGACCCACCAGGTAGGCCTCGCTGGCCTCCTGCAGAGCCATGACGGCGGAGCTCTGGAAGCGCAGGTCGGTCTTGAAGTCCTGAGCGATCTCCCTCACCGGGCGCTGGAAGGGCAGCTTACGGATGAGCAGCTCCGTGGATTTCTGGTAGTGACGGATCTCTCTCAGAGCCACGGTACCGGGCCTGTAACGGTGGGGCTTCTTCACTCCGCCAGTGGCCGGAGCGCTTTTCCGAGCAGCCTTGGTGGCCAGCTGCTTCCTGAGGGCTTTTCCTCCAGTAGATTTACGGGCGGTCTGCTTGGTTCTTGTTATCGCTCTTTATTATTCTGTCTTATATTTCTTGCACGCCGCCTAAACTCCAGCCCGGCACCCGCGTCGTTTTCGCTTCAGTTCTCCTGGTATGTCGAGTTTCTCCGTTAGCACCGGGTGGCGGTTGAGTGCTAGCTAGCTCTTCCCTGCTGTATTGTCTTCTGCTGTAAACAGAGGCTCCGTCCGCCGACTCGGGAGACCTTTGGGGCGATCTGTGTGTCCGTGATATATATAGAGTGAAAGGTGTAGAAAGAAGAAGGAAGATAAAAGAAGAAAAAAAGGAAAAAAAAAAAAAGGGCATTTGCAAAAGGCAGCCAACTCCTGTGGCGCCGGAACCGGAAATATCTATCTAATATCTAATAGTTAGCTGTGGTAGTTAATTTTAAAATTAATAACCCCAAATTTTAGATTAAAATTTCACAGTATAAAGTTTGCCCTGAAACCTTATAACATAATGCATGCTGTTGGTGCTTTACTTTATCTGATAATTGCTGAAAGAAAGCAGCATAGAGCATGTAAACAAAGGACAAGATACCCATCAGGTACTGGCTTGTAACAAGTACCAGGCTAGTGGTTATCTCAGTGTTTTAGTTGGTTAGGTTACCTTAGAATTTGGATGAAAACTTGACTCTAGGCAGTTTCTACTGAAGCCTCACAATATACTGCATGCTTCTGACTCTCCACTTCATCTGAAGATAGCTATACGGAGTTGATGGTGAGAATGTAAACAAAAGCAAAGATACCCATCAGGCGCTACTTAACTAGCTCACTCACAGGCTGCTTAACTAGAGATCAGGCGAGTGGACTTTGAAAACGTATGTATTTAAATGATGTCTGGTAGACCGTTTCAAATTTCACTAAGAATGACAATAAAGCTATTATATTCTGTATTCTGTTTGTTGTTTGTTTTAGCAACATCCAAGAGTAGCAGCTGGGAACTACTTGTTGTCGTGTAGTGATACTAGTGCCATTGGAGCAGTATATCATTAAATAAACAAATAACATGATTTGTTGTTCCTTATTACTGTCAGCTGCATTTGTGGGACTTTTGTATAAAAACAATATTCGCCTCAAGGTTGTGGTATCATGATTATCTCACCACAGTGATGTCTATGAATCCGCTTTATTACCTCCGCCAAGGAGGTTATGTTTTCATCGGCGTTGGTTTGTCTGTCTGTTTGTTTGTTAGCAAGATAACTCAAAAAGTTATGGACGGATTTTCATGAAATTTTCACACATTGTCAGAAATGGGGTATCCTACAGATGATTAGATTTTGGTGGTGATCCGGATCACCGTCCAGAAGAAAACCGCCATTACGGAAAATGCGATTTTCCTGAATAACTACTGAACCACTAATCCTATCGTTGTCAATCCAATTGCTAGTCATATGTTTTCATGGTCAAGGAATCTGAAAACGTACACACAAACACTGTATGGGGGGAACTGTGGCGCTTGGCGGAGGTCTGTGCTCTCCGAGTGCTTTTCTAGTTGTATAATGTCTCTTCAATGGAGAACAAAATGCTCTCCATTAATAAACACATCACCTTAGCTTTATGTAGTTTGTATAGTTGCATTACCGTGTGTTGTAATGTATTTATTATTTCCTCCTTTGTTGAATGACTTGCTAAAATATTTTCTACAGAAGATGTATATGGCAGTGTTCCATTCCAGCACATGCATCACTTTCATTTCTTTTATGCTTCTTCTCAATCATCATGGCTGTCAGTATTGGCATTTTCCCCAGCTAATGTCTGCTCACATGTCCTCTTCGCAGTTTATGTTATCGTTTTGTGACTCATGATCATAACTTGATTTGCCAGATGGAGTCTCTTAGTTTCTCACAGAGCAACATCATATTGTGTTTGCTTCTGTCAGAAATATTGGTATTACCTGTGCTAATTCAGACTAAAAGGAATGAATGAGTCTCTACTATTCCTCTGGTTTGTTGTTGTTGTTGCCAGGTTCTTTCTTTAGATGAATGGACAAGTACAGCCTGTGACCCACAGCTTTGACTGTCTGTAGAGATCTCATTAGTTCACAGAAGCGAACAGAAATGTCAGAGAGGCCGTGTAAATGGAAGAAGCTTACCTCTTGGGCCTCACTGTTTGCCTCTTAACTCAGAAACAGGATTAAGTACTGAAGACAGTCCCAAAATCTTGCCCAGGAGATTGTGGACAAGACTAATTAGTTTGGGGGATTATAAAACTTGACATCAGAAGCACCCTGGTGTTAAAGTTCTCCCTAAGCTGCTGTGAGAACATATTTTCCCCATGTCTGGATATGACAAAATAACAACACTAAACAATTCCATAGGAATTTGGATTAGAGGAAGCAAATTTGATGCTGCAACTTTACCAGATGAACTCCTGCAGGTGAAGTTAGTCTTTGAATGGCCTTTCACATGTGACAATATAAAAACCTCTGTCCACTTTAAAGCAGTCCCAGTAGGAAGTGTGCAGAAATGTAAATGCTTCATAAAAACAGACTTAAGTGGTGTGTTTTCCTCTTAAGGTGATGAAAGAACAAGCCTGGAGCTCTGCCTAGAGAACAGTCACGCTTTGTGAACCTGACCGCTACGGTGCCTGCCCCTTGTGTGTCGGCACAACTTTAAAGCTGGGCCTTTGTATTTCTAGCATAGTAATATTAAACTAATAGCGTCTTTCTCATCTAGGTTAGCCACACACACACCTTTTTTCATATCTGTTAATATCTAAGTGCTCACAGGTGGTCTGTCTATGGAGCGCATAGAAAAACACAACTCTTGGTTTCAGCCCACTGTACATCAAATGAACCGTAGGCACCTTCCATCCCCCCTTCCTCCGTTGGGTTTTCTTTGCAGCTTTCACCCTACCTCTGACCACTGATGTTCTTTGCTTATCCATGGCCTCTTTTCCCACTCAACAGAGAACATTTAATGAAGCCATGAGACATTTTAATAGAGTTGCTGCTGTCACCTTCTCTGCTTTATGACAGAATTCATATTTAATCCATATTACACAACACGTAGCATGGTATTAAAGAATATAGCACTACGGTGATTCAGCTGTAAGCCCAGTGTGTGGTGGAGGGGCAAAGACATCACCATGGTGCTGTAGTCATGGTACTGCACAATTTCACGCAGGAATAAACCTGTTAATATTACATTTACATCCTCTGCTGAAAAAATATCGTAGTTTTAAAAGTAGAATTGGTAATTAGTCAGAGTGCTCCCACTCTGCTGTATTAGAGGTTGTTGGTTTTGGCTTTTTAGCTTCTCCCTAAACCTAATGCTTACCCTGCTGCCCAACAGAAATAAAACTGCTCGTATATTAGTGTGGCGATGAGAGGATTAGTAGGGCGCTGCCCTCCCCTTCAATTAGCACTTTTGCCAGTAGCAGAATTTGTAGTGATTAAGGAGAGTACACATCTACCAGTCTACTACTTGAAACTATCATTATATTGTAGGGTGAGATGACTAAACATTTAGAAATAGATCAGGAAGGTTTTAAGGAGACATCTTTGATGCATATCACAATTTTGGATTGAATTTTAAGGTTTTAAAGCAGTATTATGTGGCTTTCCTGTTCCTGATAGGCACACTGAAAGGATTACGACTGGCATGTTTTACAGTCTTAGTCATTAAAGTCAATCACAGGGTTGTTAGTTGGTGGCTAAAGTCGTGTTCTGTGATTAGCTATTGGATGATGGGCCATAAAACATGCCATTTGTAGTGTTTTAGCCATAAATGAGTCTTCCCTATGGACAATGACCCTAAACACACCACCAAATTAGTTACAAAGTGGCTTTAGGACAACAAAGTCAATGTTTTGGAGTGGCTATCACAAAGCCCTGACCTCAGTCCCATAGAAAATTTGTGGTCAGAGCTCAAAAGACGTGTGAGAGCATGGCAGCCTACAAACCTGACTCAACAAACTACTGTGAGAAGCTTGTGGAAGGATACCCAAAACGTTTGACCCAGGTCACACAGTTTAAAGGCAATGCTACCAAATACTAAGGAAATGTATGTAAACTTTCACTTTGAAGAACATAATCAAAAATTATCTAAAAAAATGAGCAAATATAAAAATTAGTGAGCAAATAGAAATAATTTTTGTAATCCTGACATAAAACAGGAAATTTAATGTCAGACAGTGAGGAAAATAAAGGTTATGTATCTTTTTATACAGTGTATGTAAACTTCTGGTTTTAACTGTACATATGACCCATGGTTATATTTTACACAATATGTGCTCTTTAAAGGTTAAAAAGGAACACATTGTCACTGCTGTAGCAAGGACACAACTTTGTATCTTATATTGTTAGTCTCATTTGTGCCATTAAATCAGCTCTGGTGTGGACTAATGGGTGTCATGTTCCATCCAGCATTTGGAATTATTTGGATCACGGTGGATCACGCTTTTTCCCAACCCGGGGATTCTTAGTCAGACCGCGAGTTGAGGTAGTTTCAAGACACCTTGTAGTCTTTGTCTTGTTAGAGTTGTTCCTATGTAGTAAGGAGCAGCTGCTGCAATTAGGAAGGTATTTCCTAATGGGATGGTAGTGCTTAATTAAATGTGCAGCAGTGTTTAGCAGAATGTCAAAGCAGCAGCGGCATTTGGTCATTTTGTTACTGTTCCTTTGACACTCACCTAAAAGTTGCTGTGAAGTATGTCAGCATTGTAGTAAGATGATTAATGTAATTTTCTTCACCTGTCAGTAGTTTCACTTCTGTGGTAGAATGGTTTATGTCCGGTATGAATAGTAACATACAGACATACATGAAGGTTCTGTTCTTCCTCTGAATTTGGTCGAACTGACGACAAAGCCTCTTCTTATGATGGATAGTCTTTCATTTGTGCTTTGGGCTCATTTGCTCTGATGTTTATGCATCGCTATCCGAATCCCCCAAGTATTCCATCTTGTGAGTTTTGTGCCTTCCACATGGTTATAATTTAAGATTTTCCTGATTTTCAAAGCAGTTTTTTGGAGCCCAGTGTTGTTAATTAAAAAGTGGACCAGTTTTGTTGTGGCCTTCTGTGTTGCCAAGTAGGGAAATCACCGGCTTCTCTTCTTCTTGCTTTTTCCATTTCTTTCTTTGCCTTTCTCTCTCTCTCTCTCTCTCCCTTCTGTCTGTCCCCCTTCGTCCCATCTGCCTTTGTCAGGAATAAAGCTAGCCCAACCACTTTGTAAATGAAACATCCTTCCACTATTAATGGGAATGAGCAGATGTTTTCTATTTGGATGGTCGGAGATGGGACAGTAATGCCTGCAGCAAAACAAAACAAAAAGATTTTGAGGAGGGGAAAAAAACAGAAAGCAGAAGCAGATATTTATGGAAATGATTATATCACTTCCCTCATGTCCCATACGGATGCATGTCTTGCACAGATGGCAAATTAGAGGTCATCCCTTCCAGTTTAGTGCATGTCTAAGAGCTTGTGCCAGCAATCTCAGTACTGAAACATCATAAATAACACTGTAACCCTTGGGACAAGGTGTTATAAATAGGATGTGTCAAACCCTGCTCCAGCCAGCCTTTGGTTTCCCCGAAACCATCTCTTTTCACCCACAGAGCAGCTCGGCTACTTTTTAATTTGGGCCTCCCGTGGGCTAACCGACTGACGCCTCTCAGCGAGGGCCTCTGTATTTCAACAAGGCCACAAAAGCCCCAGTCCTCAGGCACTCGCACTCTCGAGCCTCTCTCTGGCCTTTCTGAGCCGTTACTTTTTTGGAGCCCAGACTCTACCATCAGTACAAGTGAAGCGCTTGGACCTGGCCAGCACACAGTGGCCAACACTCATCTGTCACAAACCCCAGGGGCCAGACTCTCCAGCCGCCGGGGTGGGCAGGGCCTGACCAAAACAGAGAGAGGAGGAGGAAGAGCAAAAGAGAGTGGAGAATGGGGGAGAGAGGGTTTGAGAGCGAGAGGAAGCTCCCAGATAAACAGACCGCAGCGCCTCAACTCCTAATCACCCCGCGCTTCCGTTTCCAGACTCTATAATTAGAAGGGAACTGTCCCTTTTTTCTATGTATTCCCAGTTGACGCAAATGCTTCTTGTGGCTTGGCACCTCATTTGGGGCGTGGGTTTTCAAGAGTTTGCAGGCCCTGGGCCCTAGCTCTCTGGCTTTCTGGTCGTTCTGATACATCATGAATTGCTAACCGCTGTCTTAATGTCACTTGGCTTCACTTCTGCCTCCTTCCTTCCACCTCTGATAATCTGCATGACCCTATTGCTCCTTTACCCCGCACCTCCCTTGTTCCTCCTCATCATCTTTGAATAGAACTCTGATGAATGAATGTGTAAAATCTTCTTGTGCACTCTCCTTCTCTTTTCCAGCAAGGGAGTGTTTTCCATGTCTCGTACACGTGTTTCTGAATCCTTTTAATCTCTTGCCATTCCAGCCTCCTCTTTTTACATTTGACATGCCACCCAATAAAGCCCAGCCACTAATTAAAACCTACTGCTGTCTCCACAAAAGATTCCAAAGGAGGAAAAAACTCAGAGGAAAATTACTAATTACTTTAATATCATTTATGTCTGGGAGTTGTCAAAAGGACAGAGGTTTGGCCATTTTTTACACTCTGCATCCATGATTTGTTTCCAAACATTCCACACTGCCAGATTCTGGGTTTGTTTGTAGTGTCTCAAAAAGGCTCAGAAGACTTCTGGGGATGGATTTGGAGTTGTGCTTGAAAAGCAGCACAGCTTCTTTTTTTTTTTTTTCCCCCTCACCCCCTTGCCGAGCCAGTTTAGATCTCGGTATATTCTGGTGTGGTTTGTTGAGCATGTTGTTTATGGTGAGGGCCCGTACTTTCTGCAGTCTGACGAGCGTTCAATAAAACAGGACCAAATGAATGGGCCTGTCAGCATTGGTTACACTTCTGCCAAGCTGCGGTTCAGCATTTTTGTGAATCTTAATGTGCATCTGCACTCTTACAGCTATCCACGATGTATGAACACATAGATTCTGTCTCTATGATGCACTCTTCATCACATCTACCCTTTGAAGAAGCACACGACCAGGGCTCTGCTTCTAACCAAGACGGAGCTATCATATGATAGCGTCCAATGATCCAGTAGCTGACTTTGTTTTAATGGGCTTGTTTGTTTGTTTTAAAGGCACAGTAATTCTGCCACGCTGTCTAGCACATCCTGCACACGTTGTGGTTCTGGAGGGAAATAGAAAGAACTTTGGTTGGTCTGACTTTGTATCAGTTTACTACACAGCACTGGCCATGAGAAACATTTACAGAAACATTTTTGAAAGAAAAAAAAACCCATAAGAATTAAACTTACTTTAAATTCTTTTAAAGTGGACACCACAACAGCTTGAGGCTATATTTACATTATAAGAGACAGACAACCATTCACTCACACATTCATATCTTAGGACAATTTATCCCCAGTTGATGCCAATTAACCTAATGTCCATGTCTTTGGACTGTGGGAGGAAACCAGAGTGCCCTGCAAAAACCCATGCAGACACGGGGGGAACATGCAAACTCCACACAGAAGGGTCACCACTGGCAAGGGGTGGGTTCACACCCACGACCTTCTTGCTGTGAGGTGACAGTTTAACCGCTGCGCCACCATGCAGCTTTGTATAGATATAATTATTAATTTGTAAATAGATTCTTGGGATTTTGCTCTAGAGCTGTTTCAACCATGATTCCCCGGAACGTTCAGGATTCTGTGGGGAATTGTCTAATTTCACTTCTTAATTAGCCCCAAAATAATTTGCTACTGTTGTGCATGGGTGACTCAGGCACTGTTCTTTGCAAAAAAATTTTTTTGCATTTTTTGGGACCAATTATGAAGTGAAATTAATTCATTTCCCACAGAAACCTGAACGTTTGAGATAATCCTTGTTGAAAAACACTGCTCCAGAGGACTGCAGCAGTTAATTGGCTGTATATGATGAGGTCGAGAAGAAGGCAGAAAGCCAGATTATGGCACAGAAAGCTGTTTTAGCAGCAACTGCTAGCATGGATGCTAACACCAGCATCCTACAGAGATGCAGATTCATTTTGTTAAATGTCCCAGAACGGCAATTTGGTTTGCAGCAGAATAAGTAAGCACAATCATACATATAATATAAAACATATAAAAGGACCTAATTTTAAAAACATACTTACAGTACATAACATAATCATTTAGTGCAAATCATCATATAGTTTTGTAAGGAGCATGTCACAGTAAAGTGCCTATGCATGTCATTATGAGTGCCCGTATATAAAATGGATAAAAATGGCAACAATAATTTATAATTTAAGATCACAAGAATGTATAAAATGAATAAAAGAAATGGACCCTACTTGTGCATAGAGGCCAAAAGTTGGATGAATTTTGATCTGACCATTTTCAGTCAGGCCGTATGGCCACATATGGGATATGTATCTGATCTAGGACTATATACAGTGGGGCAAAAAAAGTATTTAGTCAGCCCACTTAAAAGATGAGAGAGGTCTCCAATTTTCATCATAGGTATACCTCAACTATGAGAGACAAAATGAGAAAAAAAAATCCAGAAAATCACATTGAAGGATTTTTAATGAATTAATTGGTAAATTCCTCAGTAAAATAAGTATTTGGTCACCTACAAACAAGCAAGATTTCTGGCTCTCACAGACCTGTAACTTCTTCTTTAAGAGGCTCCTCTGTCCTCTACTCGTTACCTATATTAATGGCACCTGTTTGAACTCGTTATCAGTATAAAAGACACCTGTCCACAACCTCAAACAGTCAAGACTCCAAACTCCACTATAGCCAAGACCAAAGAGCTGTCAAAGGACACCAGAAACAAAATTGTAGACCTGCACCAGGCTGGGAAGACGGAATCTACAATCGGTAAGCAGCTTGGTGTCAAGAAATCAACTGTGGGAGCAATTATTAGAAAATGGAAGACATACAAGACCACTGATAATCTCCCTCGATCTGGGACTCCATGCAAGATCTCACCCCGTGGGGTCAAAATGATCACGAGAACGGTGAGCAAAAATCCCAGAACCACATGGGGGGACCTAGTGAATGACCTGCAGAGAGCTGGGACCAAAGTAACAAAGGCTACATCAGAAACACACTACGCCGCCAGGGACTCAAATCATGCAGTGCCAGACGTGTCCCCCTGCTTAAGCCAGTACATGTCCAGGCCCGTCTGAAGTTTGCTAGAGAGCATTTGGATGATCCAGAAGAAGATTGGGAGAATGTCATATGGTCAGATGAAACCAAAATAGAACTTTTTGGTAAAAACTCAACTTGTCGTGTTTGGAGGAGAAAGAACACCATACCTACTGTGAAGCATGGGGGTGGAAACATCATGCTTTGGGGCTGTTTTTCTGCAAAGGGACCAGGACGATTGATCCATGTAAAGGAAAGAATGAATGGGGCCATGTATTGTGAGATTTTGAGTGAAAACCTCCTTCCACCAGCAAGGGCATTGAGATCTGCATGGAGGAATGAGCCAAAATACCAGCAACAGTGTGTGAAAACCTTGTGAAAACTTACAGAAAACGTTTGACCTCTGTCATTGCCAACAAAGGGTATATAGCAAAGTATTGAGATGAACTTTTGTTATTGACCAAATACTTATTTTACTGAGGAATTTACCAATTAATTCATTAAAAATCCTTCAATGTGATTTTCTGGATTTTTTTTTCCTCATTTTGTCTCTCATAGTTGAGGTATACCTATGATGAAAATTGGAGACGTCTCTCATCTTTTAAGTGGGAGAACTTGCACAATTGGTGGCTGACTAAATACTTTTTTACCCCACTGTATATGAAAGTGGCTCAGATTTTAGACCAGATTTGTATGGTCAGACAGCACTAAAAGCACAAATTTTTGTCATGTTAGGTTAAAACATTGCTTTAAAGGCACTTCAGGCTGGAAATGTAAACTTAATCTTAAACTGTTTTAGGTTTATGTCCAAGAGATACTGGCCCCCATTTATCAAAAGGGCGTAGAAATAGGCACACATTTGGGTGTAGATATTCAATTTGGTTCAATTCAACTTTATTTATATAGCGCCATTTCACAACAGTCATCTCATAGCACTTTCAACTGTAGGGGAAACCCTCACAATTGCAGAAAGACCCCAGCAATCAGGCGATCCCCTGTGAACAAGCACTTGGTGATGGTGGAGAGGAAAAACTCCCTTTTAGCAGGAAGAAACTTCCAGCAGAACCAGGCTCAGGGAGGGGCAGTCATCTGCTGCACTGGCTGTGGGGGGTGAGGGGATAGAGAAGAAGAAGAAGAGAACAGACATGTAGAGAGCAAACAGCACGACGGGGATTCAGTCTATGGGAGAGAACAAATGAAAGGTCATAGAGATCATATGAAAAGGTCTGCATGGTGAAAACGTGTGTATCTGGTCAATCGCATTGTACAATGTGTAGTCATTGATAAATCTGATGGATTGAAATGATCTTACCACACCTATGCTGCACCCACATGATTTCCAACACAGCAGAACATCCATCCATCCATCCATCTTCTTCCGCTTAATCCTTTTCGGGTCACGGGGGGGCTGGAGCCTATCCCAGCATCTTTGGGTGAGAGGCAGGGTACACCCTGGACAGATTGCCAGTCCATCGCAGGGCCAACACAGAGAGACAGACAACCATTCACTCTCACAGTCATACCTAAGGACAATTTAGAATCCCCAGTTGATGCCAGTTAATCTAACTTGCATGTTTTTGGAATGTGGGAGGAAACCGGAGAAATCCTGGAGTAAACCCATGTTCTCCCCATGTCTGCGTGGGTTTACTCCAGGACAGCGGAACATAAGATCGCAAAAAGAGAAAATTTTCCAAAGTCGAAACTGACATAAGAGAAGTGAACAATAATAAAGCTGTGCAGCAGTGTTGGTTTGATCAGATCATCTCCAACTGAGGGTTATAATCTAAATCTGTATTATTTGACTTAGATGTTTGTTAGATTAAATGTTGTCCATTTTATAATTTTAAAGCATATTTGTCAAAAAATAAGAACTTGTTACTTTTTAGAAGTGCAGAAAGAGTCCCCTCTCCACAACAGCTGTCTCCTCTGCGCTGTGCACATTGGCTCAGCTCAGCCACACTCTCTGGCACCTAGCAATATTGTGTAGAAACACACAGGATAAAATGAAATATTTCTCCACACCTTCTCTGGTGTGTACAGCAGAATTTCTCTTGCTAATATGGACCAGTATCACCTTGGCTGGGCACTTCTGTGTGCATAAGGCTTTGTTGTGGTTTGTCAGTCAGTTAACAGATAATTTTTCAGGGATAACTATTATAAGATACTACATAACACAAAACTTAGTCAAAGAAGTATTTTTTAGAATATTATTTCAACACAGTGCTCACACAGGAGTCTCCTGATAGTACAAATATATAAATACAGTAATAAAACAACAAATGGAAAAACCCAGAGCTCAAAGGCAATGGTTAAAAATATTTCAGAGCTAAAAGTGTTAAGTCAGTTTTCCCCATTCCATCAAATAACTGTAGTTAAAAAACAGCCTCTTTAAATTGTCAGAACTCTCACCTAACTATAACACAAGGCAAACATGTCACCTGAAAGGTTGAACTTCTCATTATAATTCGATCTGATAAAATAATTCTTCCATACTGCCAGGTTCCTCTGCTGCACTGCCAGTCTACAGCAACTTAAAAATGTTCACACCCAAATGCAGAGCTGCCGTGGGATTTGAGAGCACCATACGATTACGTTCAGACTGATAAATACTGAACTTTGCATTGAAATGGTGGTACGACCAGTTTTCTGTCTCACTCATGTTTGATAAATGAGAGCCACTGTGTTCTGATCATCTCTCTCTGGTAGTCCATCGATTCGATGATGACCATCTTCTTTATTTGTGAGTCTGCTGGTGTTTGAATAGTCCGATCCTGGATCTGCAGATTCGGTTACAGACCGGGCATGTGAAGGAGGTGCTGGGGGGAGCAGGGGGGACTTGGCGAGCATGCCTCTTTGCACGCTTTGCTGTCCGGTGTTGTGTGCGCTGTTCCTCCATATAATCCACTCCCTGTGAGGAGTGGAAGCGCCAGATGTCTCGGCAGGAAGCGAGTTCCTCCAGTGAAGAGGGGTTGATCTGACATCTCTTCAGGATGGACTTCATTTGATCTTTGAAGCGCTTCTTCTGCCCACCAGCGCTGCGTTGGCCACGGTGTAACTGACCATACAGGATTCTGCGTGGGAGTCTGTGGCTGGGCATCCGGATGACATGCCCCAACCACCTGAGTTGATGCTGGGCCATGATGGACTCCACGCTACAGCTGCCAGCTCTCTCCAGCACTTCTGTGTGTGGCACTCTGTCCTTCCAAGTGATGCCAAGGATCTTCTGGAGACATCTTATATGGAAGGTCTCCAAGCTTCTCAGATGGCGGCTGTAAATAGTCCATGCCTCACATCCATATAGTAAGGTGGTGATACATACAGCTCTGTAGACCAGCACTTTGGTGTGGAGTTTGAGATTGCTGTTCTGAAGAACCCTTCTCCTTAGACGACCAAAAGATGCTGATGCTTGCTTGAGGCGGTTCTGGATCTCGTCATCCATTGAGCAGGTGTCAGACATTATGCTCCCCAGGTATTTGAATGTGGGCACTTTGAGCAGCTGTTGCCCTGCTGCTGTGAGGGTTATTGGGTTTTGTGGGGGGTCGGTACTGGACTGACAGAGTACCTCTGTCTTCTGGGTGTTGATTGTCAGTCCCATTCTGGTGTATGCAGTTACAGCTGCCAAGAGGATGTTTTGTAGAGCGTCTGGTTTATGAGCAACCAGGGCACAGTCATCGGCGTACTGTAGCTCAATAATGGTCTCTGATGTCAGTTTGGAAGTTGCCTGTAGCCTCCTGATGTTAAACAGGTTACCATCAAGCCTGAAGTCAATGGTAACTCCAGCTTGTTTCTCCACCCTTCTACGTAGCAGAGTTGTTACACAGACAAGGAAGATGTTGAAGAGAACTGGGGCCAGCACACAGCCTTGCCTCAATCCGGTTTGCACTCCAAAAGGTTCTGAGCTGTGCCTTCCCACTACCACTCGGGCCATCATCCCAGAATGGAACTGCGCAAGGATTGTGAGAAACTTGGGTGGACACCCAAATCTCTTTAGGACTTGCCACAGTAGTTCCCTGTTCACTGTGTCAAATGCCTTTGACAGGTCGACAAAGGCAATGAACAGGTCCTTATGCTGCTCCCGACATTTCTCTTGGAGCTGACGCATCACAAAGATCATGTCAACTGTTCCCCTGTCCTTCCGAAAACCACACTGTGACTCTGGGGTGACCCGCTCTGATATTGCAGAGATGAGTCTGCGGAGCATGACCTTGGCAAGGACCTTTCCAGCAGTAGCCAACAGAGAGATACCCCTACTATTGGAGCAGATGGCTTTGTCTCCTTTGTTCTTGTAGATGGTCACAATGTTGCTGTCTTTCCACTGTTGTGGGACACACTCTCGTCTCCACACCTCTGAGATATAGAGATACAATGTCCGAGTACAGAGGTAGCCTCCTTCCTTGAGAAGTTCAGCTAGGATGCCATCAGGTCCAGGGGATTTATTGTTTTTCAGGGTTTTTACTGCTTGCAGGATTTCTTTGAAGGTTGGGGGGAGGTTGAGATCTGGCATGGTAGGATGTTCAGGGAGCTCTGCAATGACAGTTGGGTCCACTGAGGTGGGCTGGTTAAGCACGGTGTTAAAATGCTCAGCCCACCGCTCCACTATCATGGCCTGATCCTTGATTAAAGAAGAGCCATCAACAGATCTCACAGGTGCCAGGGAGCAGTTTCTGGGGCCGTAGATGGTTTTGACTGCATCATAGAAACTGTGCATATCATTTCTATCAGCATGAGTCTGGATTTCGTTGGCCTTTGAGATCCACCACTCATCTTGCAGTTTCCTGAGAGTTGTTTGGACCTCAGAATGAAGGGCTTGCCATTGCTTCTTATGGAATTGGGATTGTGGGTTGTTCAAGGTGGCTCTGTGTGCCCTGTGCATTCTGTCCAGGAGGGTGGAGATCTCTCCAGCATTCTGGTCAAACCAGTCCTGATGTTTCTTGGTTTTGAAACCGATGGCTTGGGCTGCAGTGTCAAAGAGAATGGTAGATAGAGCGGTCCACTTCTCATCCATCCCAGACTCTGAGATGATCAGTTGTTCAATACCTGCCAGCCTCTCAGCTAGGGAGCGACGGAAGTTGTCACAGTTGTCGCTGCTGGAGAGTCTGGCACAGTGGAGTGTTTTCCTCTTTGGACCACCGTGGCGAGCTAGGGGCCTAACATGCATTCTGACCTTTGACAGAATCATGCGGTGGTTGGTCCAGCAGTCTGCCCCTCGCATAGCTCTTGTGATGAGCACGTCCTTGAGGTCAGCCCTCCTCACGATCACATAGTCGATCAGGTGCCAATGTTTGGACCTGGGATGCATCCAGGATGCCTTATATTTGTTCTTTTGTTGGAAGATTGTGTTAGTGATGGTAAGATCATGTTCTGCACAGAGACTAAGAAGTCTCATGCCATTGGGGTTGACTTTTCCAATGCCATGGGCACCGATCACACCATTCCAGTTTTGCAAGTTCTTTCCGACTCTTGCGTTGAAATCACCAAGCAGCATGATTTTGTCACCCTTCGGGATGTGACTGAGGATGTCATCGAGTGCCTGGTAGAAGTGGTCCTTCTCTTCAGCGTTCGATGACAAAGTTGGTGCATAGGCACTTAGCAAAGTGACATACCTGCATTTTGCAATGGGGATACGAAGAGTCATGAGCCTTTCACTGACACCCACTGGTGATTCTGTGAGCTTGTGCAGGAGGCTGTTCTTGATTGCAAAACCAACTCCATGAAGGAGTTGACCGCCAATGGGGTATCCTTTCCAAAAGAATGTATAACCCTCTCCTACTTCATTGAGCCTTCCTCGAGGAGTCGTGTCTCACTGAGTGCTGCCACATCCACATTGTAACGCTTTAGCTCGCTGGCAACGAGTGCTGTTCTGCACTGTGGTCTGTCCGGACTGGCATCCAGGAGTGTCCTTATGTTCCATGCTGCAATTCTGAATGGTATTGTTTTTATTTTTCGACCGCATAGTGGAATGTCCCGACATGTGCGGTTTCCTATCCGGGTGCTGTGCTGAGTGGGCAATGTTTAGGCCACCTTTTCTAGGCCTTTCCCCAGTTGGGGTGAGCAGTGCGGTCCCTAAATAGGGCTGCTCAGACGCACAGGAGTCTGCCGGAAGCAGCTGCCACTCAATCCCAACTGCTAATGACCGTTGTCGTGTGCTGCTGACGTGCAGAGTTCCAGCTAGAAGCTTCCAGCTCATTCAAACCTGCCCCCGTTACTGGATGCTCCATCGCCGCCAGACTTTAGAGGTTGGAAACTCAGGTAAAGAAGATACCTGCGCAGTGATGGTTTTTAGAGTGGCATGGGGGGTGCGCTTTTCCCGATGCCACTACCTTGATTGTAGAGAAGATGGTTCCAGTGGCAAGGGAGACCCTAGACGACAGGCATCTTCTCACAACTGCAGGAGGCTGCCGGAATCCAGATTTTTGGGAAACTGCCTCAAAGCGTGCCACCACCAGCTTGCTTTTTGTCAGGGTGTGCTCCCTTAGCCTTCGTCCGCTATTACAGCCATTGTGGTGTTTATCGTTACTACCAGCTTCTGCCTGCTCTACCGTTGAGGTCTTCATCTTCGGGATCATTCTTAGTCTGGCCTCTACCCTTCAACCTGTTCGGCTTGGGTGACCCTGCCAGGAGTACGAGACTCCGGCCGACATAGCTCTAGGGGTCATGGAGACGCTCAAAGTGCCCCACCACGATAAGGTGGTGATCCCATCGAGGCACCGAGATCATACAGCATCACTGAATTACAGCATTTAAGATAAGATAAGATAAGCCTTTATTAGTCCCACAATGGGGAAATTCCAGGATTGCAACAGCACAGGGATAGCAACACTCAGAGCAATAATTAAGAAGATACGGCAGATATAAATAAGAGCAGTGGATATACGTACATACCCATAAATGTATAAATATATGTACAAAGTGTGGAGCATTGTAGCAAGATGGAATAAACAGCATAACCGTCTACTTAGTTATCCTACATAGCATGAATATGTACCCATACATATTGTCACCCTCCGTAGCGACCGATACTGTCCTAGTTGTATACTGGAGGGGACAATTTGTGTAAGTTTGTTGTGTTTTTTGCATTCAATACTATTAGGTCGTCACGTTTTTTTGCTATCTCTGCGAGCAGCCCTGCTTAGGTTATACAGTCTGACAGCCGTAGGTAGGAAGGACCTGCAAAACCTCTCGGTCGCCTAGGATGATGTAGTCTGCTGCTAAATGAGCTCCTCAGTGCGTTCAGTATGTCCTGCATAGGGTGGGACTCGGACTCCAGCAGAGATGACAGTTTAGCCACCATCCTTCTCTCTCCTATCTCCTCTACTGGGTCAGGGCGCTGCCCCAGGACAGAGCTAGCTTTCTTGATCAGTTTGTTCAGTCTTTTCCTATCGGCTGCTGTAATGCCACTGCCCCAGCAGACCACTCCAAAAGTGATGGCTGATGCCACCACTGTGTCATAGAATGTCTTCAGCAGCGCCCCTTGTACACCAAAAGACCAAAGTCTCCTCAGTAGGAACAGCCTGCGCTGTCCCTTCTTGTAGAGTGCGTCGGTATTGTGTGATCAATCTAGTTTATTGTTCAGCTGAACACCCAGGTACTTGTAGGATGTCACCATCTTGATGTCTGTTCCCTGTATGTGTACTGGTGCTGTGAGGGGCTGTCCTTGCCTGCGCCAGTCCACCACCAGCTCCTTAGTTTTCCTCGCGTTGATCTGGAAGCAGTTCCGATGGCACCAGTCCACGAAGTCCTGGATAAGTCCTCTGTACTCAGCTTCATCTCCGTTGGAGATGAGGCCGACGATCGCAGAGTCGTCAGAGAACTTCTGTAGATGGCAGTGTGTTGTGTTGTGTGAGAAGTCCGCAGTATAAAGGGTGAACAGGATGGGAGCCAAAACCGTTCCCTGGGGGGCCCCCATGCTACCGATGATCGTGTCGGACACACAGTCCCGGGTTCTCACAAACTGTGGCCGGTTAGTGAGGTAGTCCAGGATCCATGATGAAAGGTGCTGGTCCACCCCTGCGCACAGCAGCTTGTCCTTCAGGATCATCGGTTGGATGGTGTTGAAAGCACTGGAGAAGTTAAAGAACATGATCCTCACCGCATTCCCGGGCTTCTCCAGGTGGGACAGAGAACGGTGAAGGAGGAAGATCACCGCATCCTCCACCCCAATGCCATGCTGGTAGGCGAACTGGAGTGGATCCATCGCTGGTCCCACCAGGGGGCGGAGGTGAGCAAGGAGCAGTCTCTCCAAGGTCTTCATCATGTGGGACGTCGGGGCCACTGGTCTGTAGCTGTTCAGGTCTTTGGGGCGGGAGGTCTTTGGTACAGGTACCACACAAGATGTTTTCCACAACTGTGGTACCCTTCCCAGCTTCAGGCTCAGGTTGAAGATGAGCTCCACAATCCCACACAGCTGATCTGCACAGGACTTGAGGAGCTTTGCGCTGATGCCGTCCGGTCCCGTGCCTTCCTCGCCTTGATCTTTCTCAGCTCCGTCCTCACCTGGGTCTTAGTGAGGGTCATGTTGGGGGGCTGTGTGTTGGGAGTGGGGGGTTGTTGGTGGAGTGGGGTGTGGGCAGCAGGACTCGATGTCTTTAGAGGCAGCAGTGGTTGTTGTGCAGTCGGGGGGGAGGGCGGTTGGTCAAACCTATTAAAAAACAGGTTTAGATTGTTCGCCCACTCCCTGCCCCCCATGATCTGGGAGGAGGTATTCTGGAGCCCAGAGATGGTTTTAAGGTTTCTCCAGACCCCACCGATGTCGCTCTGTTGCAGCTTGTCCTCCATCTTCTTCCTGAAGCTGTCCTTGCCTTCTCTGATCTTCCTCCTCAGCTCCCTCTGTACGGACTTCAGCATCTCCCTGTTCCCTGACCTGAAGATCCTCTTCTTCTCTCTCAGAAGTGTTTTTATCTCAAGGTTGATCCAGGGTTTGTTGTTCGAGCAACACCGTATGGTCTTGGTGGGAACAGTGTTGTCCACACAGAAGCTGATGTAGTCCGTGATGGTGTGAGTGAGGCCATCAATGTCCTCACCATGTGGATCGCAGAGCTGCTCCCAGGCAGTGGTTTCAAAGGAGTCCTTTAGAGTGTCCATTGCCTCCTCAGACCATAACTTCACTGTGCGCATGACCGGAGGTTGTCTGTGCACTAGGGGTTTGTACATCAGCAGGAGATGAACCAAGTTGTGATCCGATCTCCCGAGTGGGGGGAGTTGTGATGAGGTGTGCGCCTCCTTAGTGTTTGCGTAGAATAAGTTCAGTGTTTTATTGTCTCTAGTGTGGCATGTGACATACTGGGTGAACGTGGGTAGAATGGGAGACAGTGAAGTATGGTTGAAATCGCCTGAGATGAGGAGAAGAGCATCTGGGTGTTCTGTCTGCAGCCTGCCAGTTACTGAGTGGATGACGTCACGCACTGTCCCAGCGTTCACCGTCTGATTTGCATAAATAACAATGCAGATCACGTGTGAGTATTCCCTCGGGAGATATGTAGGCCGCATGCTAACAGCTAGTAACTCAGTGTCTTTGCTACAGTGCTGTTCCTTAACTGTGATATGTCCCGGTCTGCACCAGCTGTTATTGACGTACATCATCACCCCACCGCCCCGTGCCTTTCCACTGTCTGGTGTTCGGTCTGCCCGTATTGCGTGGAAACCCTCCAGTTCAATGTTAGCATCTGCTGCTAGTCCTTTTAGCCACATCTCTGAGAATAGGAACAGGCTACACTCCCGGTATATGCTATCGTAGCGGGAGATAGCCGCTAGTTCATCTGTCTTTTCGAGTATCGATCGTACATTCCCCATAATGACAGATGGGAGGGCGGGTCTGTGCCTTATATTCCTTGCCCACCGTCTTACACCAGCACGACACCCACATCGTTTTCGTCTTAATTCTCCCGGTATGTTGAGTTTTTTCGTTAGCTTCATGGGCCGGTTGAGTGCTAACAGTTCGTCCCTGTTATACTGCCTCCTACCAGAAACAGTGGCTCCGTCCGCTGACTCGGGAGACATTTGGTCGATCTACGTGTTCGGATGGAATAAAGGTGACGCTGTATCATAAAGATTGGCAAGAGAGCCAGATAGTAACAGTAATAGGCAGAAATTGATCCGCTGTTGCAAAAAGCAGCCTACTCGTGTGGCGCCGGAAGTGAGAAGGAAGTGAGATTTCTTACTGCTTATACATATTTAGTGAAACATTCAGCACAGTGGTTTCTAATATTCACCTTCTGTCATAAACCCTCCCGTGCGCTTCTCCAATGCGCACGGCAAGGGGTGAAAGGACGAGAATTTACGTGCAGGAGTTACACCACACACATTTATTGAACACGAAGACAACAGTCCCAAAGGGTGAAAATATACAAGACAAAACACTTAAATTGGGCATCCCTGGGCCGGCATCGCCTAGCAAACGCATGAGGGGAAGTAATTAACCACCAGAGCGTCCCAGAGCCGACATCGCTCGAAGGGCACAGAGAACCACAGCTGCAGTGGAGGTGGCTAATCCTTCATGACACAGATTACACACGTCGGTGTACTTCAGTCGGCAATCCATTCAATGACTCAGCAGTGTGTGACTGGCAAAAGACACTTAAGTACACGTGCTGCTGGTGATGATGTAATTAGGAGCACCTGGGTGAGGACCGGGAGAGATGGTCAACGGGGCTGGGAACAGCTGATGGTAATAAGTGAGGGGGCGTGGTCGGACCGGCAGACTGTCAGCAGTCCACACAGCTGCTGGCCCCAGAGCAGTGGCTATGGATACGGTAACACACTGGAATACATAATAACCATACATACACAGCGGCACCTAAACCCACCAGGGGGTCAAGACCGAGCCGGGGAAACCAAGCCGGCTCAGCTCCTGACACCTTCAGCAACTGTAGTGAGGACTTTAACCATTTAATGTTGAATCAACCTAACACTGATGACTGTGTTTATTGTAGGAATGATGCTGGTGACTGCTGACACGCTGGGCCATGACTTTCACGTCTTCCAGATCCTCACCCACCCCTGGGCATCCTCGCAGAGCGCTGTACACCACCTTTACACACTCCATCGTGGGGAGACTGAGGCCAAGGTCAGAGACACCAACAACCAGTCTTGCCTGTCCACAAACACAGTATATAGTTCTTAGATTAATGTAGTACATTTACATCAGCAGGTCTATGGTTTGCAAAAAAGTAGCAAATGATGCACATTTTTAAGTGGCTAAATTCAAGATGCAAAATGTTAAGATTGAAATCAAAGAAGTAACCTGTACTTTGTCCCTATATATGAGCATCTTCCTTGATTTCCACTGGGACCAGGTTATTTTAAACAACAGTCATCTTTAAAAACAGATAAAACAGGCAAAACAGACAAACATGTAAGTCCAGATTTAAATAAGCTTGTCTGTGGTAAAGGTAATACAACACAATTTCACTTGTCGAAGAGAATATTCTCTCACTCTGGTCCAGCTCACTGCTCTGGCAGTAGGAGATATCTTCTCTTCAGCTATCCAGGCCTGTACTCATCCAAACCACACTCACAGTTAAACAGACAATTTGTGAAAGAAATTAACCATGACAAGCTAAGGGAAGCATCCAACCAGCGGTTCATAGAAAATAAATCAGTACACGATCCAGCCATCTTTCAGCTCCTCTGGCTTTACACTCATAAAAAACAAAGGTTCTTTTATTTCATATGCAGCTTCACAACTGTACTGCTTTCTCTCAGTCCATTTTAAATGAAACATGAATATTGTGGTTCTACTTGCCCTTTGGAGTTATTTAAGGTGTTTTAATAGCTGTGGGCTCTGCTCCTTGACTGTTGGAACAATGAAATCTCAGACAATATTTGTGCTTACTGGAGGATGCATTACTATTTTGTTTGGAGACGGTATTGCTTCTAGGGGTGGGCGATATGGCCCAAAAATGATATCACAATATTTCTGTGAATTTTCACGATAATGATATTCTTCACAATATCATAGAATACAGTTTTTCCTTAGGAATTTATAAAGTACAGTTTCACAGGCCAGCGTAAATTATGTTCAACATATTCAGTAAGAACAAAAGCTCTTATTTCTCCAGTTTATAAAGAGCAGTTTAGAATGTGTTTGAAACTTTTTTTTATTGTGTATCAAATATTATCAGAAAATATTATAAACCACCACATCTTAAGTGCACTGAGGGATGGACTGGGACAAAAATTCAGGCCGGAAATTTGACTTCATCCTAGGCCACCCTGTTGTTGGAAACCAGAAACCACCACAGTTTTAGTAGGCACATTTTAAAATAACAGGTATCAAACTAGTTATAAATGTAATTATAACCTTCAGCTGGGAGGAAAATTATAAATTTGGATTTTAATAGTCAACTGAGCTATTGATTATTAAAACAGCTGACTGACTAATCTTAATTTTAATCTGGTGCTGCTGCTAATTTCTTCACCTTTTCCCAATAAAAACACAAGGTAAGAGGCTTTAGGTAAAAAGTTGCAATTCTGCATGAAAAAGGTCATAAATTTGTCACCAAAGATGTTAAAAATTAAAAATAATGTACCTTTATGAAAAGATGTTTCGAAAATAAGAAAATAAAACAAATTTAGGAGAGAACGGTAACAAGCAGATGAGAGTAAAGTTGGCACTGCAGACTACATATAACCCATAGTTTTGAAAATTATAAAGGTTTTTCTTAAAACATCTGAATAGTCCTGAAAACATTGCCTTATAAATGTAACAGCAGTTTAGCTATGGTTAATGCAACCTATTTATTACATTTAAAAACGTAAACCCTAAACTACAGTATAAGCAGCTACAGCAGTATAATGTAACCACAGGCACTCGTTCACCACATTACTTCTGTCTTTATCTCATTTCTATGCTCTGGGACATGAGGGGGTTTTGGTCATTTTAACATATTAAATTAGGTTAATTGGCATCAAAACTGGGGATTCTAAATTGTCCTTAGGTATGACTGTGAGAGTGAATGGTTGTCTGTCTCTCTGTGTTGGCCCTGCGATGGACTGGCTATCTGTCCAGGGTGTACCCTGCCTCTCGCCCAAAGATGCTGGGATAGGCTCCAGCCCCCCGCGACCCGAAAAGGATTAAGCGAAAGAAGATGGATGGAAGACATATTAAATTGATTTAGTATGTTATTTCACCGGGTCAGGAAGAGAGTCTAAATAGAACAGGGAGGGAGTGGAGTTATTTAAAAGTGTTATTTCATCATTTGGCCTACCTGTCTGCCGTTTCCCCAGACAAGACACTTCTGCAGGTAAATGACCGCTGCATCAGACCTCCCGTCTCTCTCTCTTTCTCTCAATTTACACTCGTTAGAAATTTCCATTGCACAGACAACTCCTTGGGCTGTTAATGGATTTTTTTTCTTTCAGTTGGTTGGTTGAATAAATCAATATGAAGCAGCCACAAGGGAACGAAAATAAACCTCTGGACACTTTGGAGTCTGAACATCAACAACACTGCTTCAGGGTGAAGTAAAACTTTTCACTGAAGCGGTGTTATTGACGTGCGGAAAAAAATGTGGGCAGATTATCCACATCGCTGCACCGTTGTTTTTTTTTTAAAGATGGCAGCAGTCTGAAACAGCCTTAAAACTAAATTACTTCCTCACAACTAGACGCAGATGTTCCAAGCACAGACTGCCGCTTCTCACGCCATGTTTGTTTTGTTGTTTCTATGGTAACGTGTAACTTCCGTTGACAACGCAACGGACCCCAAATATCGTGATATTCATTTTTACACCGGTATCAAAAATTATACCAGTGTTATCGTGAACGATACGATATGGCACACCCCTAGTTGCTTCCATTAAATGGTTAACTTTCAAAGGAAGTAGTTGCCAAAGAAAAAGTGGGATGGACAGGGAGATGAAGAAAATGGACAGGAATATTTGAAGTCTAGGCAAAATTGCTACTCCCAGGCAATTGCCTCGATGCTCACCAAACTCGCTGTCAATGATCATCAGGTGGGTCTCCATCCAAGTTGTGCTCAAGGTCAAAGGTCAGGAGATCTGGGTACTTAGGTGATTTCAGAAAAATCCAATACTCCTCTTTGGTAATTGCCCTAATTCTCACCAACTCCATGCCACATGATCATCAGGTAGGTCTGCATCAAGGTTATGCTCAAGGGTCAAAGGTCAGGAGGCATCTGTGCTTATATGGTTTTATAAAAAAATTTCCTCCTCCAAGGCAATCACTCTAATTCTCAGCAAATTCACACACAATCATCCTCATATTTGTGTGCATCCAGGCTTAGCTCAAGGTCAAAGTCATTGTCAAAGGTCAGGAAATCTGGGGATTTATGATTTCACAAAAATCATTACTTCTCCGAGGCAGTTGGTCCAAAATTTGGCAAACTCTTGCACAATGATCTTCAAATAGTTCTGCATTGAGACTGTGTTTAAGGTCATTTTGAACTGTCAGGAGATCTGAGCACTCTCTGTATCGGTATTAGAAGCTGCTGGTGCCTCTGGAGTCCCACGAACCTCAAGGTGTAGGATCCTCCAGAGGCTTGCAGTTGTGCATAAACCTACTGTTAGGCCACCCCTAACCAGTGCTCACAAACAGAAACTGTTGCAGTGGGCCCAGAAATACATGAAGACTAATTTTCAAACAGTCTTGTTTACTGATGAGTGCCGTGCAACCCCTGGATGGTCCAGATGGATGGAGTAGTGGATGGTTGGTGGATGGCCACCATGTCCCAACAAGGCCACGACATCAGCAAGGAGGTGGCAGAGTCATGTTTTGGTCCAGATTCATGGGGAGAGAGCTGGTAGGCCCCTTTAGTGTCCCTGAAGGTGTGAAAATAACCTCGGCAAAGTATATAGAGTTTCTAACTGACCGCTTTCTTCCATGGTACAAAAAGAAGAACCATGCCTTCCATAGCAAAATTATCTTCATGCATGACAATGCACCATCTCATGCTGCAAAGCATACCTCTGTGTCATTGGCTGCTATGAGCATGAAAGGAGAGAAACTCATGGCATGGCCCCCATCTTCCCCTGACCTCAACCCTATTGAGAACCTTTGGAGCATCTTCAAGCAAAAAAATCTCTGACGGTGGGAGGCAGTTCACAACAAAACAACAGCTGTGGGAGGCTATTCTGACATCTTGCAAAGAAATTCAAGTAGAAACTCTTCAAAAACTTAAAAGTTCAATGGATGTGAGAATTGTGAAGGTTATATCAAAGAAGGGGTCCTATGGTAACATGTAACTTGATCTGTTAAGATGTTGAAATAGCTTTTGATTTCAGTAAATATGACCTCTTAATGCTGCAGATTCAACAAATGAATATTTTCAGTTCTTTACAACCAATAAAATGTTTTGAAACTCTGTTGTGCATAATTTGGAACAGTGCTTTTTGAGTTTTTTTTATTTTTGCAAAAAAAATAGTTATCATTGGGAAGTGTCTTTAATACAATTTGAATTATGCTCTAACGGTTGATGACTTGAAAATTATACTGTCATTTGCATCGACTATTTAGGAAAATCAGAGACAAATATCATTTACATAATAATTTCGAATGTGGTGTAGTGCCTATGGAACTGGTAATTTCCTGGGGCTGAGAATCGTCAAAGATCTCACAATACAGTTCTATCACGATAATTGAATCATGATGCAATACTATCATGATACTACGATTCCTTAATTATTGCAATACCGTGTACACTTGATCAAAATCTTAAGGTGGATTCACACTACAACGTTTGGACTGATTTTTGCTGACGTCTTGGCTATTGTCTGGCTCTGCTGGCAGAAGTTGGTAAAAGTTAACGATACTTGGTGCTTGTTGACAAACGCTGGCAAAAGTTGTGTTCTTTGAAAATTTTCAGCATGCTGAAAATTTGCCGATGTTTGGAAATGCACGTCGGTGAAATTGTGCTCAGTTTGTAAAAGTTCTTGAGCGCTGGACTAAGTTATGCAGAGTTTACCTAAGTCAGCCTAAGTTAAAGCTGGGTTCACACTAGAGTGTTTGGACAGACTTTTTACAGATGTTTTGAAAAATCTGAGAAATAAATCCAAACACTGGTGAAATTACGTTCATGAGCAGGGTTTTTTTTTAATCCAGCGCACACCAACTTTTACAAACTTTTGTTAGCATTTGCCAACGTTGTATTCAGCGTTGGAAAACTTTTGCCAACTTGGGCTAGTGTATGTGTAGCTGTTACCAACTTAGGTTAAATTAAGCAAATGAATACTCAGCGCAGGTCAGCTGACATCAGCATCAGGCGATGCTCATATAAAGATCAGCATTTTGTGGAGGCTTCCTGCCATTCTGGACCTGCTTTTGGAGTAAACACATCCCCCTTGGGCATACGTTTCAGTATTTATTTTTGTTTTATATTCCTGTGTAGATACTTCTGCATACCCTGTTCAGTCATTCATTTTTCTCAAAAAAAATAATACAATAATGCCTACAGACTCCACAGTAAGTCCGCAATTAAAATGTGAATGTGGATGGAATTAAAAAAAAATTAGTGTATCATCATAAAAATATAATGGCGGGTGATTATATTGTGACTGTTACAACTCTCTCCATTAAAATATCATAAAATCCCGTTAAATGTTGTTTACTTTTTGACACCACATCAGTGCTGTTTGATTCCCCACAATGGAAGCTGAACCAATAAATCCTGGAGAATGATTACGCATGGAGCAGACAATTAAGAACAATAAATTTCTCAGTGAGATTTTTTTGCTTTTGGGCTGTCTTATTTTTGGGAGATTCTATATACGTATATACAGTGGGGCAAAAAAGTATTTAGTCAGCCACCAATTGTGCAAGTTCTCCCACTTAAAAGATGAGAGAGGTCTCCAGTTTTCATCATAGGTATACCTCAACTATGAGAGACAAAATGAGAAAAAAAAATCCAGAAAATCACATTGAAGGATTTTTAATGAATTAATTGGTAAATTCCTCAGTAAAATAAGTATTTGGTCACCTACAAACAAACAAGATTTCTGGCTCTCACAGACCTGTAACTTCTTCTTTAAGAGGCTCCTCTGTCCTCCACTCGTTACCTGTCTTAATGGCACCTGTTTGAACTCGTTATCAGTATAAAAGACACCTGTCCACAACCTCAAACAGTCAGACTCCAAGCTCCACTATGGCCAAGACCAAAGAGCTGTCAAAGGACACCAGAAACAAAATTGTAGACCTGCACCAGGCTGGGAAGACTGAATCTGCAATAGGTAAGCAGCTTGGTGTGGAGAAATCAACTGTGGGAGCAATTATTAGAAAATGGAAGACATACAAGACCACTGATAATCTCCCTCGATCTGGGGCTCCACACAAGATCTCACCCCGTGGGGTCAAAATGATCACGAGAACGGTGAGCAAAAATCCCAGAACCAGATGGGGGGACCTAGTGAATGACCTGCAGAGAGCTGGGACCAAAGTAACAAAGGCTACCATCAGTAACACACTACGCCGCCAGGGACTCAAATCCTGCAGTGCCAGACGTGTCCCCCTGCTTAAGCCAGTACACGTCCATGCCCGTCTGAAGTTTGCTAGAGAGCATTTGGATGATCCAGGAGAGGATTGGGAGAATGTCATATGGTCAGATGAAACCAAAATAGAACTTTATTGTAAAAACTCAACTTGTCGTGTTTGGAGGAGAAAGAGCACCATACCTACTGTGAAGCATGGGGGTGGAAACATCATGCTTTGGGGCTGTTTTTCTGCAAAGGGACCAGGACGACTGATGCGTGTAAAGGAAAGAATGAATGGGGCCATGTATCGTGAGATTTTGAGTGAAAACCTCCTTCCATCAGCAAGGGCATTGAAGATGAAACATAGCTGGGTCTTTCAGCATGACAATGATCCCAAACACACCGCCCGGGCAATGAAGGAGTGGCTTTGTAAGAAGCATTTCAAGGTCCTGGAGTGGCCTAACCAGTCTCCAGATCTCAACCCCATAGTAAATTTTTGGAGGGAGTTGAAAGTCCGTGTTGCCCAGCGATAGCCCCAAAACATCACTGCTCTAGAGGAGATCTGCATGGAGGAATGGGCCAAAATACCAGCAACAGTGTGTGAAAACCTTGTGAAGACTTACAGAAAACGTTTGACCTCTGTCATTGCCAACAAAGGGTATATAACAAAGTATTGAGATGAACTTTTGTTATTGACCAAATACTTATTTTACCGAGGAATTTACCAATTAATTCATTAAAAATCCTTCAATGTGACTTCCGGTTATGGCGGCTACGTAGGAGGACACGTCTCACTCTGCTCTGCTCCTAGAGATAAAAAGTCGGCAAATAACTCTCTCATTTGGAACAGAACCTATCCCAGCGTTTGGGCGAGGATATGCCGGTGAAGCCTAAGGCTGGGAAATCAGGTGGAGGAAAAATTGAACCGCCGAAACAGTCCAAATTAACGGACTTTCGCGTCCGTGACGAGGCAGAAAGGGCTTCAGATATGGCAGAGGAAGCTAGCGGTGGTGCGGTGACTGCTGGCGATGGCACAGGTGCGGTGCTCACTGCCATTAGTTCGATGAGAGCAGACTTTTCCGCTAAATTTGGTGGGATTATAGCAGCGATAGAAGGAATGAGAAAGGAATTAAGCGACTGTATGGAACGAGTAACACAGGTGGAGCTTCGAATTTCCAGTGCTGAGGATGACGTCACCAGCCTTCAATTAAAGGTGCGCACTTTGGAATTAAACAATAAACGTCTGGAAGATAATGTCCTGGACTTGGAGTCCCGGTCGAGACGGAACAACTTGAGGCTGGTGGGTCTACCGGAGGGAACCGAGGGTCGGGACCCATGTTCCTTTTTGCAAAAGTGGATTCCAGAAGCGCTGAACAACGCGGAGCTGCAATCATCAGTTGTTTTAGAAAGCGCCCACCGAATTGGTCCACCGAGAGATAACAAGGCATCACTGAGGACGCTGATGATGAAGTTCCTCAGCTACAGAGTCAGGATGACGATCTCCAACGCGGCGCGAGCCAAAGGAGAAATTAAATACCAGGATCAACAGGTGTGGTTCTACCCAGATTCGACCACAGGAATCCAACAATTAAGGAAACAGTTCGACCCCGCCCGTAAAGAGCTACACAACCTTGGGATTCATCATGGAGTGATTCACCCTGCAAGACTGCTGGTCACATATAAGGGCAGAACACACATCTTCAAGACCCCTGAGGAGGCGCAGGAGCTCATCAAGCAGATCCAAAAGAAAGACTGGTGGGAGCTAAGCATGAACAAAATATAAGGTAGAATATTTAAGCATTTGCACAGGCATCTAACTGATCTGAAGCATATAGCAAGTTTACAAAATATAGATTGTATTATATATTAAAAAAAACAAAAAAACTATGATGTACAAAGTTGCTATAAAATTTTGGAGTTAAGTTGGAAAACTACAGAAGAGAGTTAATGTTACGTCATTAAAAGCAGTAGAGTTAGGGTGATTGGGAGGATGAAGAAGGAGTGGCTTTGGCTGGTCCTCATGGGTGTGGAGCGGTCGATGGCTATAGCGGGAGACAGAATTTTTTTTTTGATTTTGGGGGGATTACCACGAATGTGGGAAGGGGGAATTTGTTTGTGTGTAGTTTGTAGGATGAATGTTCAACCACTCATGTTTTTGCTTCTCTGTATGAGCATGTTTACACTGCGAGGTAATCCCAAACTCCCTATTGATCATAGACCAAAGCGTTAATCTTAATTTAACTTCATGGAATTGCAGAGGTCTACAAAATTTAAAAAAACTTAAACAAGTTATGAATAAAATAAAAGACATAGGTTCAAAAATTGTGTTTTTACAAGAAACTCATCTAATAGAGGAGGATGTAAAAAGAATTAGGAGTAGATGGCAAGGAAGTGTATTCACCTCATCATTTTCATCCCGTGCCAGGGGAGTTATGACTCTCATACATAAATCAATCCCATTTCAAGTGAAAAATGTAATTGGAGACAAATTTGGAAGATATCTAATCATTCAAGGATCTTTGTTATAAGAAAATATAAATCTGGTGAACTTATATGGTCCCAATATAGATGATCAAAAGTTCTTTGCTAATTTATTTCTTATTTTATCATCACTTACAGGGCAACATATAATAGCAGGGGATTTTAATTGTACATTGAATCTTGGTATAGATAGATCAACAGGACTGTACTGTACGCACAATGGATGCAGGATGATCGTTAAGCATTTTATGAAATAATTGAGATTGCTAGATGTATGGAGAGAAATGAAACCACAAGTTAAAGCATACTCTTGTTATTCTAATACCTACAAGACATTCTCACGTATTGACTATTTTTTGATCTCCACAGAATTAATGTCCAAGATTCAAAACTGCTTTTATGATAATATTGTGATCTCTGATCATGCACCCTGTTGTCTCATATATGTATATAAGAAATTGACAAAGGAACCAGGTAGGTGGCAATTTCAGCATAAATGGCTTCAGGATGAGGAATTTGTTAAGTACATAGAAAAACAGATAGATGAGTTCTTTGATATCAATACTACACAAACATCAGCATGTATAAAGTGGGAGGCTTTCAAAGCTTTTATTAGGGGGCATATTATTAGTTATACAGGTTTAAAATCTAAGAAGACTCGAGAGGAGAGAGCTCAATTGGAACATAAAATAAAAATTCTTCAAGAAAAAGTGTATGCAGGAAGTGACCCAAAGTTAGAGAACGAATTACTGATTCTGAGAGCTGAATATGACAAAAAATCAGCGAATAGAGCTGCCTCGAGTCTTCTAAGATTGAAGCAATCTTTTTATGAACAAGGTGAAAAATCAGGAAAATTATTGGCATGGCAGATTAAACAATTAGAATTTAAAACACCAATTACCAGTATTATAAGTAACTGACAGGTAGTTGTAGATCCTTTAGAAATTAATAGAGCCTTTAGAGATTACTATGAAAAATTATATGATACAAAAAATGAAACTGACTTAACAAAACTAAATGGGTTTTTGGACAGATTATCTATACAGTGTATTCCAAATGAAAACAGGGAGATACTGGAGTCTAAAATTAGTCAAGAAGAAGTTGGGCTAGCCATTGATAATATGAAATCAGGAAAAAGTGCAGGACCAGATGGTCTTCCAGTTGACCTTTATAAAAAAAATTTAAGAATAAATTAATAAAACCTTTTTTGGAAATGGTTTTAGAAGCATTTCAAAATAGTAATTTACCACCATACATGAATAATGCCTTAATTATACTGTTGCCAAAACCAGGTAAACCCTCTAATAAATGTGAAAATATGAGACCAATAAGCCTATTAAATGCTGACCTTAAGATAATCTGTAAAATTTTAGCAAGACGAATACAAGAAATATTACCAAATATTATTAACCGAGATCAGAATGGCTTTATAAAGGGAAGACAAGGCTTCCATAATGTAAGAAGACTATTTAATATTATTTATTCTAATAAAGAAGCACCGGATACAGCTCTCCTATCATTGGACGCCGAAAAGGCCTTTGATAGGGTCGAATGGCCCTTTCTTTTTGAAGTCTTACAAAGGTTTGGACTTGGAAATAATTTCATAAAATGGGTTCAGATAATATATAATAATGCTACAGCAGAAATCCTAACAAACAGCAATATCTCAAAATCAATAAAAATCAATAGAGGATGTCGACAAGGCTGTCCACTTTCACCTTTACTATTTACTATGGCAATTGAACCTTTAGCGATGGCAGTACGTTTACATCCACAAATATATGGAATTAAAGTAGGACCAACAGAACATAAAATCTCCCTGTATGCCGATGACATAATTTTGTTCATGTCAAATCTTAAAAAATCAATTCTGACCTTGTTGAATTTAATAAAGAATTTTGGGGAAATATCAGGATATAAAATAAATAAAACTAAATCTTCAATATTAATGTTAAATGAGACCCAGAGAAATCACCCAGCTCCTGAGGTAAATCAATTCAATGTTGTAAATCAGTTTAAATATTTAGGAATTCAAATTGTGCCTAAGTTAGAATTAGTCGCCAGTGCCAACTATGAAGCCTTAATGACAGACATTAATGAGTTACTTCAGAGATGGATGTCACTACCAATGTCGATGATAGGGAGACTCAATATACTTAAAAGTAATATCTTACCTAAACTACTTTATTTATTTCAATACATTCCTTTACCACCACCTTCAGATCTATTCTCAAGAATTAAAAAAAGGTTAGTGAAATTTATATGGAACAATAGGAAGGCTAGATTACATCTGTCCTTACTATATTTACCATTTGATCGTGGAGGTCTGAAATGTCCAAACTTTATGTTGTATTACTGGTCAGCACAACTGAGGTCTATGACATATTATTTTTCATCAAATGATCTCCCTCACTGGACTGAAATGGAATCATACAATTTACCTTTACCTCTTCCCATATTCATATACTCAGACTCGGCAAAAAAATTACAGAAACAAGTTAAAAATCCATTTGTAAAGCATATGATCAAAATATGGTGTGAAACCAAAAAATATTTAAAAGAACCACACTTATTGTCACAATTTAGCCCAATATGGGGTAATCAATATTTTAAACCAGGGAGATAGAGTAGTTTATTTGACAGGGACAGTGCAATAAACATAGACAATTAATCAATGACAATCAATCTGATGTGTTGCACATAGAGTGTATAGCTATTAGCTAATTTGCAACTCTTGTCCCTGGATGGGCTTTAGAAAAGAGAATCAAGTAAAGAAAAAAAAAAGAAAAAAAAATACACAATAACCACATACATCAATGCAAAAAAGATTATAAATACACAATTATAAATATTATAAATATTATAAATACACAAATATAACAACCTGACTCACATTTGCCTATTTCAGGCCTCCCTCCCTTCGTCACTCACTATAAACAAACACATTCATTCCTTTCCTTCATTCACTCTCACCTTGCAGACAATCAATTCATACATGAGTACATTCTTGTTTATTTTTCAGCCAGTTTTTAACCTTTTTAGTGAATGTTTTAAAGTCCGTTATTATTTTAATTACATTTGGCATTGTGTTCCAGATGTGACTGCCCTTTATAGAGAAAGCTGTTTGTCCAAATGTGGTTCTGCGGTGGAATATTTTACAGTTATTGTTAACAGAACTCCTGGTGGCTCTGCTGCTGTCCTGTCTTTGGACGAAACCAGCAAGTGGCTCGGGTGCTGATTTATGGAAACATTTGAACATTAATTTCAGAAAACAGGTCAATGAAACTCTCAAAACTCAATAGATTGTATTTTTTTAAAACATTACAGTGATGCCACCTAATGGGCTTTTTGTCCAAGATTTTTAGGGTTTGATTATATAATGAACCTTTATGTCTTATTGTGGAAGGTGCTGCTTGAGCCCAGACTGTCAAACAGTATGATATATGAGAAAAAAAACCATAGAATGCATATACAGTACAGCTGCTTCGTAAGGTATGTAATATCTAATTAATTTAAAGCAGTTCAGATTTTTTTTTTACTGTTTTTGAAATTTTCTTTATATGAAGATTAAATTTGAGTGAAGGATCTAGTACAATGCCAAGGTATTTGAATTCTGTAGCTAAACTGATGTCATGATCATGTATATTAACTTTAAAACGTTGCAGGTTACATTTTTTGATTGAAAAGCACATTGAGACTGTTTTCTGAAGGTTCAGCAATAGATGGTTCTGGAGGAGCCACTCTTGGACATCAACCATACTTGTAGACAGTACATCTGCAGCCTTTGCTGGAGTCTTGGCAGCTGTGTAAATAACTGCATCATCTGCATAAAGTTGGCATGTTGCAGCTGAGCAGTGTAACGGCAAGTCATTAATAAAAATGCTGAAAAGTAAAGGACCAAGAATGGACCCTTGTGGGATACCCATGCGGTTGTTTAAAAATGAGGATTTATCCTGGTGAACTTTTACACACTGTTCTCTATTCTGGAGATAAGATGCAAACCATTCTAATGTATCTGGGGAGAAGTTAAAAGATACCATTTTGGACAAAAGCAAACTGTGGTTTACAGTATCGAAAGCCTTTTTGAGATCTAGAAAAACAGCTCCGACCACATTACCCCTGTCCAAGGACTGTTTGACGTTTTCAATAAGGCAACAATTTGCTGTTTCTGTTGAGTATCCTGGTCTAAAACCAAACTGATGTGGATGAAGAAGTTGACTGTCTTGTAAATATTCAATCAGCTGTGTAGCTACAACTTTTTCAAGAACCTTAGACAGGACTGGTAAAATAGAGATTGGGCGGTAATTGCATATATCGTCTTTACTGCCTGATTTATGAACTGGTATGACGACAGCTTTTTTCCAGCCAGATGGAAATGTACTAGACCTAATGGAGAGATTAATGAGATGAGTCAGTTGTTTGATTAATATTTTGCTGTGCATTTTGAGAAAGGAGGTGCTCATATTGTAGATATCATTAGTTTTTGAGTTTGACAGTGTTTTAACAATACCAGCAATTAACTCCTCATTTACCTCATCGATGTGAAAAGAATCTGTTGGAAGTATGGAATTTGTGTTGTTGAGCACATTTGGCAGCACAAAAATTTTTGTTAAGTCTTCCACAGAGCCCACAAAGTATGAATTAAATTCATTTGCCAAAGTAGCCTTGTCACTGACGGTCTTGCCATTGATTCTAAGTTCCTTTACCCCCTTCTGATCGTTTTTTTTATTAGTTATTTAAATGCCTCCATAGGGAATTGTTGTTACCCTTTGCATGATCTATCAGTTTATTGTAATAAGATACTTTTGATTTTCGCAGCTCTTGTACCACTTTATTTCTTAAACTTTTGTACACAAGGTGATCATTTTGTAGTTTAGAGGTTAATGATGTTTTCAATGCATAGTCTCGCCTCTTCATAAGTTTTCTTACTTCATTATTTAACCATGGTAGGCTAATCTTCTGTTGTCTACTTTTAATTTGCTTTGTAAATTTTTCTATAGACTTTGTGATTGTTGCAGTTATAAAATTACAACAATCATCTACTTCATATATTGACATGAGCTGCTCCCAATTTTGATTCTCTAAGTAATGTTCAAACTCCTCATTTTTTGATTTGGGAATAATAAAATTTGATTTGTCAATATCGACTCCCCCAAAATACTGTAGTCGCTTTTTAGTAAGTTTTCTGACAGCAAGAACCATGTTATGATCTGAGAGCGGATGCTGTATTTAAAGTATGGAATTTTAAAGGGATTCAAAAGATTCAAGATTTATATCTGTCATGTTCAGATAACATAATGTCTTTTGAAGAGCTGAGGATCAAATTTAATCTTAATAGAACACATTTTTTTTTAAATATCTTCAGCTTAGGAACTTAATTCGATCAAATCAAAATAATGCTCTCACTCGACCTATTTATTCATCCTTGGAAAAAATTTTGACGAAAGATAGTAAGAGAAAGGGTATTATTTCAGAGTTTTATAACTCATTGACACTATCCTCAAGTGAAAACTCACAGAAAAGATTGAATTATTGGAAAGAAGACCTGCAAACTGAAATTTCAGAGGAACAATGGGAATTGGCTTGTACAGAAGCTCAAACCAAATCAATAAATGTACGTCTTAAATTGATACATTTTAAATGGTTAATGCGGATGTATGTTACACCAGTGGAATTAAATAGATATAACAAAAACATACCAGATACGTGCACAAAATGTATGGAAAGTAAAGGAACCTTATTTCATTGTGTATGGGAATGTAGAAAAATTAGAATGTTTTGGGAAGAGGTGAGGGTAACAATTGAAAAAATAATTTCAAAACAAATCGTATTGAATCCTAAATTGTTTTTGTTGGGTCTGCATCCAGAAAAGCATAACTTTAATAAAAGTGAAAGAGCATTCATAGACCTCAGTTTGCTTAACACCAAAAAATGTATTGCACTGTTGTGGAAAAAGACTCATAGACCAGATGTGACTCAGTGGTTAAAACAGATGTTAACAAACCTTCCACTAGAAAGAATAACATACATACTGAAATCAAAGGAAATTGTGTTTGAGAATATATGGAGACCTTTCATTGATTATGTAAGGAATTTAAACATAACTTTTGAAAAAGAAGGTGAATGATGTGTGTGGACCTTGTAAATTCCAAACTGGTGAAGGTATAATATGTATACTTATGTAATGGATTGCCTAGACTAAACAGAGGAGCATTGTTGAAGACCTGTTCTTGTTAGTGGTTGTTGATATTTTTAGTACATTTTTTTTAAATTACTTTAGTGTTAGTGTTTGATTGTTTGTGTTATGTTTGTAAAAAAAGGTTCAATAAAAAATATTGTGGAAAAAAAAATCCTTCAATGTGATATTCTGGATTTTTTTTTCTCATTTTGTCTCTCCTAGTTGAGGTATACCTATGATGAAAATTGGAGACCTCTCTCATTTTTTAAGTTGGAGAACTTGCACAATTGGTGGCTGACTAAATAATTTTTTGCCCCACTGTGTATAGATATTTTTTAATTCCCCCTTCTCTCCATTTCTGTTTTGTCCATGCATGTCTGAAGTGAGTTTCGGTCTAAAAACATCTGCTTCTACCAGCATTTCGGTCAGCGTTTGCCAGTGGAGTTTAACTTAGGCTGACTTAGGCAAACTCTGTATAAGATATATGTACTCTGTGTAAGAGCCGGCCACTCCTGGGAAGGTTCACCACTGTTCCATGTTTTCACCATTTGTGGATAATGGCTTTCACTGTGGTTTGCTGGAGTCCCAAAGCTTTAGAAATGGCTTTATAACCTTTTCTAGACTGATCGATCTCAGTTACTTTGTTTCTCATTTGTTCCTGAATTTCTTTGGATCGCAGCATGATGTCTAGCTTTTAAGGATCTTATGGTCTCCTTCACTTTGTCAGGCAGGTCCTATTTAAGTGATTTCTTGACTGAGAGAACAGGTGTGGCAGTAATCGAGGCTGGGTGTGGCTAGAGAAATTGAACTCAGCTTTCCAAAGATGTGATAAACCACAGTTAATGTATGTTTTAACGGGGCAATCACTTTTTTACACAGTGCCATGTAGGTTTGGATTTTTCCCCCTTAATAATAAACACCTTCATTTAAAAACTGCATTTTGTGTTTACTTGTGTTATCTTTGTCTAATATTTAAATTTGTTTGATTATCTGAAACATTTAAGTGTGACAAACATACAGAAAATGAGAAATCAGGAAGGGGGCAAACACTTTTTCACACTGCTGTATATTTACACTATGGCATGCAATAGCAGGTAAAAATATCAAAACTTCAAAAGCTGTCACCATAATCATCAACATTAAATCAGAATGGGGTGAAATGTTTCACTTTGTGTGCAATGAGTATTGAGAGAGTTTCTTGAATTATCTTCCAAAAAACAAATATTGAAATGCATTTTTTCTATAAAGAGAACATGCAATATTGTTATGTAGCCACCAGCCTGTTGTCTTCACAGCAGCTCTGACTGCTCACCCTCAGGTTCACCACTGTGGACCTCAAAGAGAAAAATGAGAAGGGGAAAAAAATAATGAAAATGTGATTATTATTACAGATGTGATAGAACATTTTTAAAGTCAGTGTCATCAAATAAATTCTATTACAAATGCAATGTTCCTACTCAACTTAAGACATTGTTTGGTTTTCTGTAAAAAAAAAAAAAATAACCAAGTGGTTTTTATATTTCACACCTCACATCAGCTTTAATTGAGTAAATAAATCAATTAAGAAATGATGGGACTGTAAGTTATTTTAAAGGAAATGATTCAATGGCATCACACTGTGGTGTTTATATTACTGACATTAGTACTCAGAGTTGAAAAAATTGTCTGAACTTTAGAGAAACCAATTTAACATTAATAAGTTATTAACGTATGAGTCATGTAACCACGGAGCCACCAGTAGCGAAGTACATCAGAAAAAAAATAATGTGACAAAACATAAGCTTTAAAGGGCTGATGACATGATTTTGACATTTTTTAGGATGTTGTGTAAACCCAAAAGTCATTGTCGATGATCAATATAACATTTACAGCCGCACCTGCATAAACTAGTTATCATCAAAAAACAGCAACCGCTGACTGGACTGTGGTGCCACCCACCGAATTAAGGGAGGCACCCCCATGACGTAAGCGGGAGAACAGACTCTGGTGTTGACTGGAATGACAGCAGCTTTGTAGCTTACAGTTTCTCTGGTTTCTTGTTTTAATTTTACGGCTGTGCCTTCGCATTGTGTTGCAGGCTTAGATAAACATCAAACCGTGAAAGACCACATCACACGCTTCAGCTCCAACTGTTAAATCTCCTCGTGCACTTTTATGCAGGAGGAGCGCACGAGGAGAGGAAGGATTAATGGATTTATGCGCAGCTTTGACCTACTTTCTGTGATCCCATGCTGACATCTCGCTGGTCCAGGCACGTCCCCTCTATCATTATCACCAGCTGATTCAAACTCCTGCTGATCATGTTTCCCGGTCCTTGCCCAGGTGCTTCTAATCACACCATCACCAGCAGTGCGTGTACTTTGCGGCCGTTTGCCAGTCATGCACTAATGGTCCATAGTATTGTCATCTGTGCTGTTTGTCTGCCAGTATTTTCAGCACTCTCACGACGTGCTAGTCACTCCATGTTCGCCATGGCTCTCATGCATCCTTGAAGCGATGTCGGCTCTGGGGTGCACCTGTGGCAAACACGTCTCCTCTCATTTGTTCGCTGGGCGATGTCTGCTCCTGAACGCCATCAGTAAGTGTGTCTGTGTTTCTTGTACATCTTCACCTTTCTGCATATGCCCTAATGGAATTTACAGAAAAAATATCAACAGCCATTGAAAATAAAGAGTATTCAGTTGGAGTATTCCTAGATCTTAAAAAAGCATTTGATACAGTAGATCATAATTTATTATTAAAGAAACTACAAAATTCTGGTATTAGAGGGGTAGCACTGTCCTGGTTAAGTAGTTACTTAAAGAATAGATATCAGTATGTATGTGTTAGCAACAAAAACTCAGAGTTGCTGAAGGTCACCTGTGGAGTCCCACAGGGTTCAGTTTTGGGACCATTATTATTCAATATGTATATAAACAATATATGTAAAGTCTCAGAAAAAATGGACTTAATATTGTTTGCCGATGACACTAATCTGCTATGCAGTGGAAACAATTTGGAACAACTTCTGGATACACTCGGGAAGGAATTAGGAAAGCTTAAACTGTGGTTTGATTCAAACAAATTAACGCTCAATTTAAGTAAGACAAAATTTATAGTCTTTAACAACCATCACAACAATCCAGTACCCAAACTCAGTGTAAATGGTGTAGAGATTGAAAGGGTATCTGAAACTAAATTCCTTGGAGTAATAATTGATAACAAACTGTGTTGGAAGTCACACATTAATTATATCAAAGGTAAAGTTTCCAAATCAATTGCAATATTACACAGAGTGAAATATTTGCTGAATCAACCCACACTATACACCTTGTATCATTCATTAATACTCCCATACATGACATATTGTAATGAAGTATGGGGAAATACATACAAAACAAACATATATCCACTCTTTATGCTTCAAAAGAGAGCTATTAGAATAATAAACAAAGCAGCTTACAGGGAACCAACAAACCCACTTTTTCTTAAACAAAAAACTCTCAAGTTGAAAGATCTGGTTGACTTTAAAACCGCAATAATAATGTTCAAAGTGAAGAATTTATCACTGCCCGCAAATATCCAAAAGTTGTTCCAAACAAGGGAGAAACGATATCACTTCAGAGGAACATGTATATTTCAAAAGCCTACAGTGAGAACAACCACCAAGCAACACTGTATTTCAGTGCAAGGAGTCAGATTATGGAACGATTATGGACCTGAATTAAAATCATGTACAACGCTTGGACAATTTAAACAAAAACTAAAAGAAGAAATACTCCAAACATATTTACAAGACGACATGTAAACTCACATAAGGATTGACATATCCAGCCTGTGTTGTGTTGTAGCTTAGTTTTGTTTTTTTTTTCTCTCTCTGTGGCATTCTGTCTTAGATTTGTCTTGAATAGTAACCGCTTAACTTAGCTTAGCTTAGTTTTCTTTTTTTCTTTTTTTTTTTTCTCTCAGTCACACTTTGTCTTAGCTTTGTTCTAAATTGTAATCACTCTTGTCTTGTTTACTCTTTTTTCTTTGAATTGTTGGATGGAATATGGGTGGGCAATATAAGCTGCGGCTTCAGCCATCACCCATTTCGGATAACTCACGTGGAATTGTTTAGTAGAAGGAGTCTTTGTCTAATTTGACCTTGTTGTTATATTATACAGTTTCTTTTAACCTGTACTGTATTATCCGAAAATAAATTCATTCATTCATTCATTCATTCATTCATTCACCTTTCAGGGAAATGTCTGTCTTTCTGTATTAAATGTGCTGTGGTGAATCGTGCCCGCAAATCCTCGTTATTTCATCCTCCCTCTCCCTGCCCTGTGTAAGAGTGCACAGAGGGTCATGATGAATGGATTTAGGTGCAGAATTCACCACAGCACATGTATTGAACATAAGAATGATGACAACAGTTCCCAAAAACAGTCATAACAACCGCTATGACGGTTATGACTGCTAACAGTCATAACAGCCGCTATGACTGGCGCTGTGACTGGCGCCTAGCGGCTGCCCCGGCCTTGGATGCGCTCTGCAGAGCGTGCCCAAATGCCAAGTCACATTTCGTTACCTTGTATTCATACATGTGTAATGACAATAAAGTTGAATCTCATCTCATCTCATCTCAAAAAGGTGACGACCTACAAAAATAAACAGAAACACCCGCAGTTGGTGTTTGGGGCCGACATTGCCCAGCAAACATGGAGAGGGGACGTGTTAACCATGGTTGCGCCCCAGGGCCAACATCGCTTCAAGGGCACAACAGAACCACGGCTGTGTGGAGTGGCCAACACGTCGTGATAGCGCTGGCAACATTGGCTGGCTGACAACATGGCAGATGATGCACACAAACCATGGACAGCTGACTGTCAAAAAGAGAGGACGTGTGTGTTTGGACTGGCGAATCTTGGACAGTGCCCACCTGAAAGTGGCTCAAAACGCACATAAAACACATGTACAAAACAAAAACAACAAGAACTCAAAATATAATCCATAATAAACCCGATGCCTGAGCCACAGAGAATACACTGCTATGATTTTATTGAAAAAGTCGGGTTTAAATAAATTATATTTATGAACAAATAATTTATTGCAATATCTGTAACAAAAGAATAACACTGGTGTTCCCCTGCCGTGTGTTTGTCGCTGCTGCTGCGGCGGGCATGTGTGCCTCTCCACCCGTCGCTCTCTGAGTGTGACTGGCTTGGCACAATGCCCGCTTGGCACGACTCAAACCTATACGGTCTGATGCCCCCAGATTCTTCATTATCATCCCATTCTTTGGAACTGTAATCGTCTGAAGATTCGACAACAAAAACCAATTCCAGACTACATGTGCTGGAACCATCGTGAATGTTTTCAACCACTTCCATCCTGTGTGTACGATGGGCAGCCAAGCGCTGTGTTCTCCCGATGACCTGACTACATGGCAGTGGGGTTTTCCAGCCACTGACGTAATTAGTGACATGGCGCTCATGAAAACGTCGGATATCCGCATGAAAAAAGCCTGTTTGACTTAGAACTGCACAGACCAACCTATTATGTCATATTGTATTATGTGATGAAAAATTAGAGGAAGTCAAAAACGTGTCATCAGCACTTTAAGAATCGAATGTTGCCTTGTTAGGAAGTGTTAATATGTGAACAATGAAACTGCTGCATAATTTAAGGGCAAAACTTGTAAAACATTTTTTTTCCTCCTGTTCTTCTATTCTGATGTTTTCTGCCAGTTTCTTTGACTACAGAGGAAGTTCTGCTGGGATTGGTGCTTTGCACTTGACCAGTATGGGAATTGTAGTTTTTACCGATGAACTGTAAACTACAGGAAGACTACACATTGTCCTTTATCTTCAGAAGTAAACAGCAAAACGTGTCTGAAAAGAAACAATGCGTTGAATAAATGGTGAAGTTCCTGAATATGTGTTTAGTTTGCAGAAACACCTGCTATTTTAAAAGTTCAGCACAAGATTGATTGTTGACCACTGATTGTTGACCACTTTATTACAGTCCCACTGAGGAAATGCTCAGTGGGGCTGTAATAAAGTCACACTGCCACATCTAGTGGCCCGGCATAGTTATTACAGTACCTTTTTTCCAGCTCCATTGAAGGTAAAGGTGTGTTAAATTTGTGTTTATTTTGAAAACAAAGCCTTATCTTAGAATTCTGGCAAAATAAAATTTGAGAAAATGTAGCAATACAATGATACAAACCTTTATTTGCACTTAATTTTGACCGGGCGAGCTGAAACAGGCAGGCAGACAGACAGATACACACACACAACCATCCACACACAGACGCATTGAGTGATTACCGTATGCCTCCGTTTTCACCGAGGCATAAAAAAACCCCCTGCTCACGAACATAATTTCATCAACGTTTGGACTAATTTCTCTTTTTCAAAACGTCTGTAAAAGTCAGTCCAAACGCTATAATGTGACCCCAGCTTTAAGACCGGGTTAAAAGTGACAACTATTCACATTTCAGGCTGGTGCATCATAGCCACATTGTAAGTAGAGCTTCAAAATACAAAAGGAAGAAACTGGAGCAAGAGACGAAAAAAAAGAGAGCATGCAATTTATTAAAAACTGCATTTAAACAGACTGTTCATCAGCTGATCAAAAGTTTAAGACTATAGCCCCCCAAAAAACAAAAACAGAATTTAAAGAGTCAAAAAAGGACTTAGTCGTCAGTAACCCCACCATTCTTGTTGATCACTTCACAAATTTGTTTTGGCATGCTTGATGTGAGTGTTTCCAGGAAGCTGGTAGGAACGTTGCTCCATGTGGTGAAAATGGCTTCACGAAGGGCATCCACGGTCTGGAACCGATGTCTGTTTTTGTAAACTTCCCTTTGTTCTTCAAGCCATTTTTTTTTTTTGTAGATACCATCTTATGATTATTGGGTTGCAGTTAACATCAATAAAAACCTTAAATTGGGTCGAGGATCGACTTGTGTCTTCATGGACAGCCTGTCGCATCCTCTGGCTCAGCTCTTTTTGGACTATTCTACATGTTCCCCTGATCTAAATCCCACTGAGAATTTTTGGGGATGACTGGCAAGGAAAGTTTACAAAAACGGTCATCAGTTCCAGACCGTGGATGCCCTTCTTGAAGCCAACTCCACCGCATGGAGCAATGTTCCCACCAGCCTCCTGGAAACACTCGCATCAAGCATGCCTAAACAAATTTTTGATGTGATCAACAAGAACAGTGGGGCTTCTCACTACCGAGTCCTTTTTTGACACTTTTAGTTGTTTTTTTTTTCTTTTTGATCGGCTGATGAACAGCCTGTTTGAGTATAAATAAAGCTTTTTTAATAAATTGCCTACTCTCTATTTTTGTCTTGTGCCCCTGTTTCTTCTTTTTGCATTTTGAAGCTCTACTTACAACCTGGTTACGATCCATCAGTGCAAAATGTGAATACTTGTAATTTTTCCCCGGATCTTAAGATTCTGATCAGGAGTGTTTTAAAATTTTCCTCTTATTCATCTTCTTCCGCTTAATCCTTTTCGGGTCGCGGGGGGTGGGGGGGGGAAGCTGGAGCCTATCCCAGTTTCTTTTGGGCGAGAGGCAGGGTACACCCTGGACAGATCGCCAGTCCATTGCAGGGCCAACACAGAGAGACAGACAACCATTCACTCTCACAGTCATACCTAAGGACAATTTAGAATCCCCAGTTTGATGCCAATTAACCTAACTTGCATGGTTTTTTGGCATGTGGGAGGAAACCGGAGAAATCCCGGAGTAAACCCACGCAGACACAGGGAGAACATACAAACTCCATACAGATCACTGTTGGTCGGGGGCTGGGATCGAACCCAGGATCCCCCAGCCAAGGGTGAGTTGCTGTGCTGCCGCAGTGCTAACCACTCCGCCACCACGCTGCCATTTTTCCTCTTATTCTGTGTAAAATTGGTTCCTCAAAGTAAAACTGTCAACATCTGTTTCATATAATAAAGTGTTCAGTCTATTAAACTCACCGTGTCACGTTTGTTTCAGTGGCTGGAAGATGTTAGTCCTCCATAGGATGGTGTGCTATTGTAGGGGCATGTGGCGTCACTGCTCTGGAGGTCTACGCCATAGGGGTTGGTGCAGTCTGTTCTGCTGTGCGTAGGGATTCTTCAGGGGCTTCACTTCTCTGTGGAGTTTAGGGCACACTGTGATAGCAAGGAGGGGTCACATGCCGGGGCTTCAGCATCTTAATCATGTGGCAGGGGCCTTCATTTTCCATTGACCATTATGGACACAGGTCTTTGCACATGAGGTACGCAGTGGACTGTGTTGTGTTCATGGCTTGCTTGGGGTTTGGAGGTGGCTTTGTCCGGTTGGGTGTTTACAGGGTTGGTTTATTTTTATGTGGAATTGTTTCTGCTTGACTATCATCCCCTAACCATGCTGCCACTGGAGGGTGTCGAGAGGGGGTTGGCTGGGGTTGGCGTGTTCGTTGTATTCCCTAAGTGTTTTTGCTTGGCTGTTGCCGCTGGATGGTGCTGTGGTTTTTTGAGTGTTTTTTCCTGTGGCACTTAGTGGTGGCTCAGTATGTCAGTCTTTCATTCTTTGTTATCAAATAAAAAGAATAGTCCAGACATTTGAGCTAAAGTTTGTCTGCGCATTTCTCAATTCTTTCTCCAGTGTCATTTCTCTGTTCACCATCTTAATTTGTACACCTGCCTGCAAATCTCGCGAGACATGCTATGACTTCACTTGACAATGGGGGTTACATTTGCACCATCTAGTGGATGGAAGACTCAGTTGGTTAATTGATATAGAATCGTTAGCACCATTTACATCATAGTTGGGCCAAGTATCACAATATTAAGCCACGTCAGTCTTTACTCACATGTAGAATTGGCACATTTGAAAACACCATAAATGCTGAAAGATATATACAGGTTTCTGCATACAGCCTCTATCACAACAGCATGGTTTCATAGTAGAAGAGTCCAGGTGCTGGACTGGCCTGCCTGTAGTCCAGACCTTGCCTCAGTTGAAAGCATTTGGTGCATCATGAAATATGAAATATGGAAAAAGAAAAGGCAGGACTGTTGAGCAACTAGAATCCTGTATCGGACAAGAATAAGTTAACATTTTTCTCACAAAGGTCCAGCAACTGGTCTGCTCAGTTCACAGATGTTTACAGGCTACACAGTGGTAAACATAGACCTGTCCTAAAGTTTGTGTTGCTGCCATTAAATTCAAGATGAGCTGGTATTTTTCATAACTTAATAAACTGTCTCAGTTTCAGAATTTGACGTTTTCTATATTCTATTATGAATAAAATGGTTTACAAGATATGTAAACCATTGCATTATTTTTTATTAATTGTTTATTTTTTTACCCAGCATTCTAAGCTTTTAGAAATTAGGGTTATAGATGTTGTTATTTAGAAATGAACAGAGAAGCAGTGAATTATTAAATGTAACTCTTAAAAATTAAAAGCACTCAACATTTACATGTTTTGCCCCTCTTTTTCCTTTCTTTATTTGAACCATGACATAGAGAAGTGCTTATTCATCATAACTACTTAAGGCCTTGTTCAGTTCATGATTATTGACAAGGAAAATGCAGCAACAGACCGACACACTTTCACGACCCGCCCGCTGTTAATATATGACCAAACAGCAGGTCCGCTGACCGGCTGCACCCTGAGCCAGCTTTGATCTGAACCACTGTAAACACTGTGTTGGCCCCGGCCTAGTGCTCGGGCCAAGGGTTATCGACACATGCTGTCTCACACACACACACACACACACACTGGAGAGTGATAAAGTCTTCAGTTAGGTGGGTGGAGAGACGCCTTATCTGTCTCCAGCGGCCAAACATGCGACTGGGTGTCAGTGACCTGAGGCCAGGTACACAGGCCTGCAGCTGATAACGGTTGTAAGGACCTGAAGGCGTTCCATGATGTAGATGAGCTCAAAGCCACAGAGCAAATCAGTACACATCAGGGTTACAATGGTGGCGCTGTTTTGTGACTGAACTTTAAAGTCCAGCCCCATCAGCTGTGATTCCAGTGATATGACTTTATGGAGATGCTATCAGTGAATTTCCAAGTACTTACCAACTGGGCTGCTCTTTCTGCTGGAACCTGAATTCTTCACATGTCATATACATGAGAAATTCATTTTGAGTAATGAGGCAGGAGATTAGATAATGCTTCATGTTTTTTTTTTAAATGTACCGATAAAACTGAGTTTTATCAGATTTTGATCAGTATGGATGGAGAAAAAAAAAGTATTTCTGTCAAACCACAATGAAAGAAATCATTGAGCAGGATTTAAGGTTCTCAAAATCTCTTTGGTTATGTGGAAACAACAGATTGTTGGAATTTGACCAACACATAGGTTACAAATAATACTTGCAGGCACTCCAAAACGTCAATAGTGTGTAGCAGTTGTGTGTAGATGGAATGCTGATTCACCGAATAGTTGACTTTAAAACACTAACAGTTTCACCAAGAAAGCAAGTATCATGGGTCACAAATGTTTTCACTTGAATTACAATGCAACGAGTGTAACCCACATTAGTGGTTGTGCCACATATTTTTCTAAGTAGATGCAAGTAGACATTGATTACTAATGCAGTATCATGTAAGAATATTTGAATATTTTCCCTTGATTGTACTGTCAGTCTAAACCAGTGCTTTTCAACCTTTTTGAGTCACAGAACCCTTATCACATTGAAAAAATCTCACAGCACACCAAGAATCTAACATGTTATAAAATGATGCATTATAGCCTATTACAGCATATCTAATGACAATTTAGTCTTGTAATTTGTTTATACTCAGTGTGAAATGCTGTGTGATTACATACAAAGTCAATAGAAAGATGCGAACACACGCACCTTTGCTCCAGGCAACACCAGTGCACTTGAGTTTGTCCACATTAGTTGAATTTTGTTCAACTCAGGAGAGGAGTTGGTCGTAGTTGCCATTTGACGTTGGTGTTCCACCATTGCTGGGAGAGTGAATTAATTTGAAAATGAGACAAGCACTTAATGGAGATGCCTTATGTCAGACGCACACTCCTGCGAAGGGGGTTCTTTTCACGCAGATGTTCTTTTCTTGGTACAACACCTCCAACCTCCATGACAGTCATATCCACTGTTTATTTGGTGCTGGGGCGGCTGACGTCAAGATGCGGTTTCTGGTGATATTTTCCCATCTGGGTAGTGTTGTGGGCTCAGGCATGGCAGCTTTTTTGGATTTCTGTGGCAGATGCAGGGTTCCTGCAGAGGATGTAAATGTGGCCACGCCTCTCCGCGGACCAAGTTTTCTGTCGAGAGGAGGAAGAAGAAGAGGAGGGATTGTGTTCTTGCTGCTGCCTGTTTACAAGGAAGAGCCACTGCAGGCGCCAGTGCACAACAATGGCAAGTTGTTTGCCTAATTAGGGCCCAAGCCACTGACAACGTCAGTGGTTGAGTGCCCTATTGTAATTAGGGCCCAAGTCACTGACAAAGTCAGTGGGCGAGAACCCTATTGTAATTAGGGCCCGAGCCACTGACAATGTCAGTGGGCGAGATCCCTATTGTATTTCGGGCCTGAGCCACTGACGTCACTTGGCGAAAGCCTTATTGTAATTGCTGTATTTATTATTATTCTTCCGCCTAAACAATCGCATTTTTCACCCTCTGAACGTTAACCAAAATGCGATTTTTTTCACAAATCCCTCAGACCCGGTGAAAAATTCGATAAACTGAAAAAGATATGTGCCCCCCCACCCCTAATTTTTGTGGGCGGGGCAAAACGTGCACGGTCTATGGACACTGGCGACTGTAAACTTTGCCGTAGAGACATAAAATTTGGGTGAGGTGTGCATCACCTCAAGATATGCAAAAAACATAATTGTGGCCCTTACCCACCACCAACAGGAAGGCTGCCATCTTGCCTCAAAAGTTGCCCCACCTCCAATTTGGCCAAAATCCACCCCTCGCATTTGAACGAACTAGTTCAAATGCGAGTTGGGCCAGCACCAATTGAGCTCATTTTCACATGGTGGCATGTATAGGCATTGGCCATTAAAAGTTGTTCAACTTAAGTCAAAATCTCAAAAGGTGTGGCCAGGGCGCCATGACGAAGTTTGACTCCTCCCCTTACAACATCAAACAGCTGTAACTCGAGCAAAACTTGTCCGATGTCCACCAAAGTTTCCATGATGGAAAATAGTCCTGTCCCGAACCCGTCTACATAAAAATACCTGACAAAAGATATAGCGCCACTTAGTGGTTAAAGGAAGATTTGCTGACAGCTGTTTTATTTATTACTCACGAGCCACTTGCCAGAATGACGTGAAATTTTCTGACATTCATCAGACCACAGAGATGATCATAACTGCACATCAACCTTAGCATGACGTCACACTTGTTACCATGGACACACCCTCCCCTCCATTCAATCCATGATCTTGTGGGGAGGGTTGGGAAGGTCCTGGAGTCATGAAATTTGGAACATAGGTAGAGGTGACTGTCATCTGTTGTCCTATGTGGGTCAGCAACACATAACTGATAGGTAAGTGTTACCATGGTGACGGCTGACTCCTTGCCATGGAACATCGAAAAATTGCAACTTGGACAAACTTTATCCGATTTTCACCAAATTTTCTACGATGGATATTAGTCTGACCCCGCACACTCCTACGCAAAAATGGTTGACAAAACTTATAGCACCACCTACTGCTCACGTGAAGTACTGCACCACTCGCATTTGAACGAACTCCTCCTGGGGGCCTGCTCTCATTGAACTCATTTTCACATGGCAGCACCTATAGACATTGGCTAATAAAAGTTATCAAATATGAGTCACATAAAAAGAATTGACAAAAGACATAGCACCACTGAGTGGTTAAAGAAAGAATTGCTTAAAAAGTCTTTTATTTATGACACGCGCCGCTTGCCACAATGACGTGAAATTTTCTGTGGGTTATCAGACCACCTGTTTGATCATAGCTGCACATCACCTTTGGCATGGCGTCACTGCTGTTACCATGGACACGCCCTCGCCATTCAATATATGATCTTGTTGGGAGGGTTGGGAACGACCTGGAGTCATGAAATCTGGAACATAGGTTGAGGTGAATATCATATGTAGTCCTATATTATGAACAACACATAACTGACAGGGAAGTGTTGCCATGGCAACATGGCGAAGGTTGACTCCTCACCATAGAACATCGGAAATTTGTAAAACGGACAAACTTTGTCTGATTTTCACCATATTTTCTACAATGGATATTAGTCCCACCCTGAACGCTCCAATATAAAAATAATTAACAAAACTTAGAGTGGCGCCTAGTGGTTACAGCATCAGACATTTGTAACTTCGATAAATTTTGTCCAATTTTCACCAAATTTTCTATGATGGATACCAGTTCCATCCTGCACGCTCTTATGTAAAAATAATTTACAAAGGTTATAGCGCCACCTTGTGGTTAAAACAGCTGACACTTGTAAATTGGACAAACTTTGTCCTATTTTCACCAAATTTTCTACGATCGATATTAGTCCCGCCCTGAATGCATCAATTTAAAATTATAAACAAATTTATAGTGCCCCCTACTGATTAAAGAAGAATTGCTGAAAACTGTTTTCTGTGGAATGAGGTTTGAGCCAGGAGAAACTTAATTTGAATTTTTATTATTTGAATTTGAATAACTGAATTTCAACCTGAATTAATCAGTTTGAGATGAGATGAGATGAGATTCCTTGTATTCATACATGTGTAATGACAGCCATAATTGCTTTTAAAATTTGAATCTGAATGACCTAATTTGAAATTGAATCTATTTGCTTGAATGTGTATTGCAATAAAATTGAAACTGTATTTCATTTAGTTGCAAAATTTTGCCTCCCTAATTCACCTTAACAGTTCAGTTTCACTTTTCTCCATACAAATTCACTTCTTTAAATGCAGTTTTTTGTGGAACTTTTTTTTTACCCTGTGGGTGACCATGCTGTGGTATTCATCTCAGACTGAAAGACATGGAGATGCAGTAATTTCCTCAGAGCTTCCTCTGAGGAAGAGCATGGAGATTAAAGGGCTGGAGGACAAAAGGAATTGTCATGCAGGAATGAATTGTAATGCAGGACCTCGGGTAGCAGGGACGTGTGAGTGTTATGATATAAAAGAGAGTCCCTGCTACATGATGTTAATGTTTTCTGATTCTGGAAGATGTGAGAGAATGAATAAAGTTCACCTGCTCTGAACGCTCAGCCTGGTTATTCCTTTCTCCACACTGGTGACCCTTGACGCAGAATGGAACACGAGCTGAACACTCCGGAGATGACCCGGACAGGAAGCCCCAGCAATGTGTGCGCCATTTCGGTCAAACTACCAAACTTTTGGCTGCACGACCTGAAGTCTTGGTTCCTCCACACCGAGGCCCAGTTTGCGCTCCGGGAAATAACGGCAGATGACACCAGATATTACTATGTGGTCGCAGTGCTGAACGCTCTCATAGCGAGCTTGCTCCAACAGCCCCCAGCCCGCGACAAATACGGGGCTCTCAAAACGGCACTGACCCGGCGCTACATGCTCTCGGACTGCGAGAGAGCGGAGAGGCTCCTGACGCGCTCCGAGTTAGGAGACGGGTCGGCAGTCGAACTGATGGAGAAGATGTTGGCGTTGATGGTCACGGACGACGGGCATTTTCTATTTGCCCACCTTTCCCTCCGGAACCTCCCAGCGGTGGCCAGAGTGGTCCTTGTCAACTCGCCGTTGCTGGTCACGCGTGACTACCGTGCGCTAGCCCAGGAGGCAGATCAGATCATCCTCACCACCAGAGCTCTCACAGTGAACGCAGCGGTGTCGGAACCTAGCGAGACAGCCAGCGGAAGCGAGGAGCCAGACACGCTCTGCTCCTACCACCTCCGTTTTGGAGAGGACGCACGCCGATGCGTGCCAACCTTGCCAATTCAAGTGTTCGGGAAACGCCAGGACTGGCAGTCGGTAGCGGCTGTGACCACCGGTGAAGAAAGCAAGCTGCTGTATGTGACAGACACAACGTTCGGAGAGACGGTTCCTTGTGGACTCCGGCTCCCAAAAGAGCCTCATCCTGCCGTCCTACGCCGACTGGCTAGCGGGAACTCGCGGCCCCGAGCTGACAGCCGCAAACGGCTCAGACATTTAAGACTTTTGGTGAGAGGACACTGACTGTATCCCTGCACGGCCGTACGTACCAGTGGATATTCGTCATAGCGGCATGCAGTTTCCCAATCTTAGACGCTGATTTTTTGTGTGCACACGGACTACTAGTTGATGTTGCTAACAGAAGCCTGATTAATGCAGTGACTTTTGATTCTCTCCCCTGTACAGCTCGAGGAACCGGGCCAACAACGCTAGCCAACGTCACAGCTCCAGGTGGTAAGTTCCTCACACTGCTCACCCAGTTCCCAGCACTCACAGTCCCGACGTTTTTGGCGGCCATCACTAAACAAGGGGTGGAGCACTTTATTACCACCACCGGGCTGCCCATTTTTGCACGACCTCGGTGCCTGGACACAGCTAAACTGGCCATAGCGCGCGAGGAGTTTGCCAACTTGGAAAAGCTGGGCATCATCAGACGATCAAACAGCCCATGGACATCCCCACTACGTATGTCCCTAAGCCCGAGGGTTCGTGGCGACCTTGCGGAGATTTCCGCAGTTTAAACAACGCCACAGCGCACGACCGCAACCTGATCCCCCATATTCAGGATTTTCCATTCACCTCGCCATGGCACGTATTTTTTCTAAGATAGACCTGGTCCGTGGTTACCACCAGGTCCTGGTGCGCGCGGAGGACATACCTAAAACAGCAGTAATAACCCCGTTTGGTCTGTTTGAGTTTTTACGCATGCCTTTCGGGTTAAAAGGCGCCGCACAGACATTCCAACGCATGATGGATGCGGTGTTGTGCAATCTGCCATTTGTGTTCATCTACCTGGATGACATCCTGGTGGCCAGCGTGTCTGAGGATGAACACGTAACCCACCTCAGGACAGTTTTCCAGAGGTTAGAGGAGCATAGGTTAATAATCAACCCGGCAAAATGCCAGTTCAGCATGACAAGAGATCGATTTTGTGGGACACCGCATCTCACCGGAGGGAGCGATACCCTTGCCAGACAAGGTGCGTGCAGTGGCGAATTTTCCCCAGCCTCAGACGGTCAGGGGGCTGTGGGAGTTTTTGGGGATGGTTAACTTTTATAACCGTTTCCTCCCCCGCACAGCCCAGCTTATGCAGCCGTTGTACACCACGCTTAAGAAACGGAAAACGGCGGACAGAGTCAACTGGACTCCTGAGCAGGAGCAGGCGTTCTCTGAGGTTAAAACAGCCCTTGCAAACGCAGCACTACTGGCGCACCTGGACCCGGCGGCTCGGATAGCGCTCACTACCAGCGCCTCGGACGTGGCCATAGGGGCTTTCGTGGAGCAATGCCTCGCTGGTTCTTGGCAGATGCTCGCCTTTTTTAGCAGATCTTTGCGCGACAGTGAGCGTAAATACAGCGCGTTCGACAGAGAGATACTGGCTCTCCACCTGGCCATACGCCAATTCCAGTTCTGGCTGGAAGGGCGCACCTTCACTGCGTTTGTAGACCACAAGCCGCTAATGTACGCGATGGCCAAGGTTTCGGAACCATGGTCGGGCCGGCAGTAGAGCCAGCTGGCCCCGATCTCAGAGTTTACGACCGACATTCAGCATGTGGCCGGTAAACTCGACATGGTGGTGGACTGCCTCTCGCGTGCATTAGTGGCCCCAGTCTATGTAGGGATAGATTACACGGCCATGGCCGCGGAGCAGATCGGTGATGCAGACGTATGCGTGCTCCAGTCTGGACCAACAGGGTTAAGGCTGGAGAGCAGGGTACTGCAAGACGGGGGGCCCCCCTAATCTGTGATGTCTCCACAGGACACCCACACCCGGTGGTCCCACTACTTGGCGCTGCCGTGTTTTTGAGTCAATTCACTCCCTCGCGCACCCAGGAGTGCGCGCGTCAGTCAAAATGATGAGAGCGAAGTTCGTCTGGCCGAGCCTGCGCAAACAGGTGAAAGAGTGGGCTGCAGCCTGCGTAGCGTGCCAACAAGCCAAAGTGCACAGGCACACAAAGGCCCCCCTTGAGCCGTTCCATATCCCAGCTAAGAGGTTCGACCACGTTCACGTGGACCTCGTGGGTCCCCTCCCGCCATCGCAGGGGTTCACGCACCTCCTGACAGTGGTGGACTGCACCACGCAATGGCCAGAAGCAGTCCTGCTAGCTTCCAGCGCGTCCTCAGACGTCGTACGCGCTTTTTTGACAACATGGGTGGCACGTTTTGGCACCCCGTCGGACATCACGTTCTATCGGGGCCCTCAGTTTGTTTCCGAACTCTGGTCCACGAGGGCCTGGAGCCTGGGTGTCTCAATTTATCGCACGACCGCGTACAACCCACAGGCCAATGGGTTATGCGAGCATTTCCATAGGTCACTGAAAGCAGCGCTCAGGGCTTCGCTTACGGATGCAAATTGGGTGGACCGGTTGTCGTGGGTTCTATTAGGGTTGCGTTCCGCACCGAAAGAGGATTTGGCGGCTTCCCCAGCAGAGCTGGTTTTTTCTCAGCCCCTGCGGCTCCCCGGGGAATTTTTACCAGATAACCCCGCGCCGAACACCTATCCGTCCCTGCGTTCACAGCATAGCACAGACGTAGGGACGCTACCTGGCCTGACCCACCACTGTTTTCCCCGTGCTTTTGTGCCAAAAACCTTGAAGGACGCGGCGTTTGTGTTTGTCAGGCACGATGCCCACCGGCCCCCATTGCGCCCACCCTAAGATGGCCCGTTTAGAGTGCTGGAACCCGGGGACAAACATTTTGTGTTAGACTTGGGGGGTCGCTGGGAGAGAATCTTTATAGACAGGCTTAAGCCCGCCTTTGTGGTGACAGATGAGCAGGTGGTGTTGGCTCGAGCTCCTCGACGTGGAAGACCCCCCCGAGAACTCCCCAGGTAAACGATTCATCAGAGCAGTTACACGAGCTTGCTGAATGTTCCCCCCCCATCCATTGTCCACCCACAGACAGACACACCCCCAGGAACCCCCCACCGGCACAGCAGCACCGCGGAACTGAAGACCCCTCGTTACAGCAGCTATGGGTGGAGGCTGAATCCGAGAGGACGTGAGGGTTAACACTCAGTCTGAGACTCTGGGGGGGGGGGGGGTGCAGTATGGGGGACCCATGTGTGGTGTTCATCTTAGACTGAAAGACATGGAGATGCAGTAATTTCCTCTGACGGAAGAGCATGGGGATTAAAGGGCTGGGGGGCAAAAGGAATTGTCATGCGGGAATGAATTGTAATGCAGGACCTTGGGTAGCAGGGACGTGTGAGTGTTGTGATATAAAAGAGAGTCCCTGCTACATGATGTTAACGTTTTCTGATCCTGGAAGATGTGAGAGAGTGAATAAAGTTCATCTGCTCTGAACGCTCGGCCTGTTTATTCCTCTCTCCACAACCCTTGAATTTGCAGTTTAAAAAAAAAAAAGCTTAAATGTGCAGCATTTTACTCAAATCTTATATTTGCAGCATTTTAAGTTGTAAACGGTTGGAAATTTACACCTTTTTGCTGAAGTTGCAGCTTCTTACCCATAAAATTCCACTTTTTTTTCTCAGAAATTGGCAACTTTTAACTGAGACTTACATCCGCCCTTTTTTTTTTTTTTTGGTCGAGTCAGGCATTGGCTTGCTTGCTGCCGGATAACCATGAAAACCGGTACTACCTGTCTCATGGGTCGGGCCGTCGGCGACTCAACTGGCATCCCTGTCCTTCCGAGGGTGTGGAGGGTGAAACAGGGCATACTGGCAGAACGAAAAACAATATCTGCCACAGGTCTGTGGTGGACCACTCCCAGTTACACGGGGTGAGACTGGACATCTAGCAGATAAACACATCTGTCGCAAGGTCTGTGGTGGACTGTGCCAGTCGGTGCATCGTGACATGCTCTACACAAAGAGCAGAGATAAACAAACCTATCATCTGGTCAGTCACTGCAACAGATACTGGAGTCAGTTTGTCTTGGCTTGTTCTTGCCACTGATAATACCTTTATCTGCCAAGAATGTGCTGCTAGTCCAGCAAAGGCTAGCGGTACTCAAATACTTTGCAAGCAGTTTCATGAAATGGTCAATAAGAAAGCAACTCATACTGGCTCAGACATCGCCCGGGCTTACAAGGTCCGCGCTGATCTGTTCACACTCCGACAGGCAGCGAAAAGTAAGCTAGGAGCAGGAAGACAAAAGAAGAGGAAAACAGCAGCCTTGTGTGTAGCAGAATGGAATGTACGCACTCTGTTGGACAGAACAACATCACAGCGCCCAGAAAGACAGGCTTGTGGCCCTGGAAATAAACAGGTACAATGTAGACATAGCTGCACTTAGTAAAACAAGATTGCCTGGATATGACAGCTTGGAAGACCATGGGTACATCTTCTTTTGGAGTGGGAAATCAACTCAAGAAAGGAGAGAAGCAGGGGTGGGCTTTGCAGTTAGAAAGGAGATAGCAGCAATGTTTGATGAGGAACTGGTGCCAATCAACGACAGGATAATGACTACGAGACTCCCACTACAGTGGAAGATGTATGCCACACTCATCAGTGTATATGCCCCAACAATGACCATCACAGAGGAGGTGAAGGAAGAGTTCTACAGTGATTTACGTGAGACTATAAGGCGTGTACCGACTGATGACAGGCTGATACTCGTTGGAGATTTTAATGCCAGAGTTGGTTCGGACACTGAGAAATGGAAAGGAGTGCTAGGCAGTCATGGAGCAGGCAAGTGCAATGCTAATGGAGAACTTCTGCTTGCACTATGTTCAGAGTACAACCTTGTGATAACCAACACTCTATTTAAGCACAAGGACACACACAAGAAGACATGGATGCACCCAAGACCCAAGCACTGGCACTTGTTAGACTACATCATGGTTAGGCAGAGAGACATAAGGGATGTATTGAACACCAGAGCAATGAGAGGCGCGGACTGTGGTACTGATCATGTTATGCTGAGATCTAGATTAAGGATTTGGAGACGAAAACAGCACTGCAGTACTGGTGCGAAGCCACCACAGAAGCTAAACACTAGTGCACTGAAAGACCAAAAGAAGCAGGGAGAACTTACACAGGAAATGGATGAAAACTTGAAAGACTGGGACAGCAACAACTCAGAGAATGACATAGAAGAGAAATGGGCAACACTGAAGGATATTGTGTATCACTACGAGTGACGTATTAGGCCACCCTGATAGGAAACATCAAGATTGGTTTGATGAGCATGATGAACACCTGAGGAAACTACTAGAAGCGAGGAATACAGCTAGGCAGGAAAATCTACAGTGTAACACAAGGTCGAAGAAGAAGAAATACTCAAAGGCTCAGCGTGAGCTACAGAAGTACACCAGAAAGAGGAAGTCCAACTGGTGGAATGAAAAAGCGGAGGAACTTCAAACTGCAGCAGACAGGAAGGACATGAAAACATTCTTCACAGGTTTGAGAGAAATCTCCGGCCCTAAACCAAGAGGATTGATCCAACTAAAGGCTATGGATGGTGAAACAGTTTTGCAGGAGAAAGACAAGATCCTGGACAAATTTGCAGACCACTTTGACCAACTACTAAACAACCCTGGAGATCTCACTGAAGAGGCTAAAGAAGCTCTAGTGCAGTGACCAGCTGCATCAGGTCTGGATGAACCACCAAATTTTGATGAACTAATGGCAGCTATCAGGACAACACAGGATGGTAAAGCTCCAGGAAGGGATGGAATTCCAGCAGAGGTGTGGAAATTTGGTGGTGTTAAGCTGACCAACTGCCTGCACAAGCTCATCCAAGAGATATGGGATGCCCAGAAAGTACCTCAAGACTTGAAGGATTCAAGTAATGTGCCTTTGTTCAAGAAAGGTGACAGGAAAGATTGTGGAAATTACCAAAGTATATCACTGCTAGCCACTGTTGGTAAGATTCTCTCATGTGTACTACTGAACAGACTCAATGAACACATCTCGCAGTATGTACTACCGGAAACCCAGTGCGGCTTTAGAAGTGGAAGAAGCACAATGGACCTTATTTTCTGTTTGAAACAGGTTCAAGAAAAGTTTATCGAACAGAACATGCCGCTTTATGTAGTCTTCATAGACTTCAGTAAAGCCTTCGATACTGTACACGACAAGGACTTTGGCAGGTACTCAAGAAATATGGCTGTACAGAGAAGTTTGTCAGCCTTATCAAGGCACTCCATACAGGTATGCAAGCAAACGTGGCAATGAGTGGTTCAGTATCTAAAGACTTTTCAGTTAGCAACGGGGTGAAACAAGGGTGTGTGCTTGCGCTTACACTCTTCTCGCTGTATCTGTCAGCCATGCTTGAGGTGGCCTTCAAAGACACTTCGTAAGGAGTATACATTCAAACAAGGAAAGAAGCAGACTTGTTCAGTGTGGCACAGTTTAAATCCAAGAATAAGACATCGATAAAGGTAGTAAAAGAAATTCTCTTTGCCGACAACAGTGCTATAGTTGCACACAGTGTGGAAGATATGCAATCTTTAGTGGAGAAATTTGCAAAAGCAGCTAGCCAGTTCATCCTCCAAATCAACATCAAGAAGACAAGAGTGCCTTTATCAACCACCAAAGTTCCAATTATCAACATCATTACCAGAAGAGATCAGCATTGGTACAGAGCCACTAGTCAAGTGCAAGACTTTCAAGTATCTCGGGAGTACTTTTTCAGAGAATTCTAGGCTGGAGGGTGAACTATCTCTCAGAATGGGAAGAGCGAGCGCTGTGTTTGGAAACTTGAGGGAGAAGCTGTGGAACAATTGACATGTGTCTATCCGTGTGAAATGCAAAGTGTACAGAGCGACAGTACTGGCTGCTCTACTGCACGGTGCTGAAACTTGGACTGTCTACAGGGTGCAGGTAAAGAAACTCCACGCATACATGATGAGACAACTTCGAGCCATAATGAACATCTCATGGAAAGACAAGATAACCAACATAGAAGTGTTGAAACGAGCTGGTGTACCATCATGGAGGACATGCTAATACACTAAAAAATAAATGAACAATAGTACAATACAATACAGTACAATAAAATTAACCTGAGATTGCTGTGGCATGTTGAGAGGATGGACCACCAGCGTTTCCCTCGGCAGTTACTCTACTCACAGTTATGTGAGGGCAAACGCAATCAGGGTAGACCAAGGCTCAGATTTAAAGACACTGTAAAAAGAAACTTGAAGTCGCATCTAGAGAGGAGTTCCTGGCAGCGGAAGGCTAAGGACAGAGCTGTGTGGAGGACTCTGATCAGACCTAAATGAAACAGTCATTGTCGCCCACGACAGACTGCTATGATGATAATGATGATGAAATACAGTTTTTTGTGCCACACATCCGGGGCCTGACGTCAGGCAAAACTAGTCAAACACAGATTGAAAGAACTTTTTTACATCAGCAACTCGCTTTACTGCGCTTACCTAGTGTAAGGTAAATGCCTGCTGACACTACTGTGGTGAACTCAGAGCAATGTCCAGCCACCAGCCGCCAAACGCCATCAGCTATGGTAGAATGAAGACTCCTGACTGACATGTTGCTACTCTTGCATTCTTCTGTACATTGTACGTCTTGAGACTCCAAGAATGTCTGCTAAACATGTGACAGGTAGACCTAATTTAAGAAGACTTTGCAGGTGCTCCTTTGTGAACGTCCATGAGGACCAGTCGTCCTTACTGCTGAGTGAAAGGGTGGAGGTTTGTTTTGCTGGTCTAACAAGCTCTTGAGGTCTTCGATAGCATCACAGACATCAGTGGGTAATTTCACGTTCTCCAGTGCCCTTACAGAAGGTTCTGTCTTTGGTGGCTATATATTCCAGATAATCCAGATCAAGAGGGTTGTTGTTGAGGACATACTGCAGTCTTTCCTTAAATCTGGATAGGCACTGCTGAACAAAAATATTCAGCAAAAACAATGCAGTTAAACATTACCAACCATCTCCGAGCCATCAGCATATAAGAATATAGCAATATGTTATAAGAGCTACAGTGCTACACAATTCATAATACACGGTATATTCTTTGCAAATTAGTATTGCATTTAGGTTCACAGATTTAGGGACGTCTATTTCCAAGAATAAACTGTAATCATTTGAAACAGGAGCAGTCATTAGCAGTTTGGGTTTTTTTTTTTTTTAAATGTGTATATCCTCTTTTGATATGTACTAGACTTCAGGTGGAGGCTTGAAATCAGCCCTGTTAGGTTTCTGCCTCCCCCTGCACTTTATATTTTGTCATCTATTATTTTACTTTTTCTTTTCTTCATTTCAGTTTAAACTGTGGAAATAAATAATATAAACCTGCTGCTAATGCTGCTGCTGCTACAGTGTGATGGGCAATGCATGTTGTGAATGCCCTGAAAGGCGTGACGCACTTAAGACGCTCTCTTGGTTAATAACATTTTGTACATATCTCCTCATATATGTTATGAATACTTTTTACAAACCTGGGTGTTTGGCCACTGGTGGCTAGACATCGCTCTGAGTTCACCACAGTAGTGTCAGCAGGCATTTACCTTACACTAGGTAAGCGCAGTAAAGCAAGTTGCTGACATAAAACAGTTCTTTCAATCTGTGTTTGACTAGTTTTGCCTGACGCCAGGCCCCGGATGTGTCGCACAAAAAACTGCATTTAAAGAAGTGAATTTGTATGGAGAAAAGTGAAACTGAACTGTTAAAATGAATTAGGAAGGCAAATTTTTCAACTAAATGAAATACAGTTTCAGTTTTATTGCAATGCACATTCAAACCAAGAGATTCAATTTCAAATTAGGTCATTCAGATTCAAATTTTAAAAGCAATTATTCAAACTGATTAATTCATGTTCAAATTCAGTTATTCAAATTCAGTAATTAAAATTCAAATTCAGTTCCTGCTGGCTCAAGCCTTATTCCATAGTTTTCTTTACTTTTCTCTCACCAGGTGAAAAAAATGACATGAAGGAATGACTAGGGCTCACTGACAGTACATGTACAGAGTACAGAACTGTTTCCATGGCGACCGGCATGCTTCAGTGGCTTCCTCGCCATGCAAAAAATGACAATTACAGCTCAGACAATCCTCTTCTGATTTGGACCAAACTTTGCACAAATCATACTAATATCACTCTGGACAAGTCTGTATATCAATAGTCACAAAACTGTCACACCACCACCTACTGCTGGCATGTGGTACTGCACAAAATTGTATTAACTGTCGCGCAAAGACCAGTTGTCAGAATGACGTGATATTTTCAGTGGTTTCTCAGAGTGCATTGGATTACCCTCAGTGGAAGTCACTTTTGTCCTGGGATAATCACAGTTGCCAAGGAAACCCACTCCTTGCCATTCAATACGTTTTATACTTTGGAGGGTTGGGAAAGTCCAAGGGCCACCTAATGTGGAACGCAAGTCAAGGTGACTTTCTTCTGTAGTTCTATATAGGTCTGGAACATGTACCTAAAATGTAAGTGTTGCCACAAACTATGTCAGATTTTCCCCGTAATTGCTGTGATGGAGATTAGTCCTGCTCCGCACGCTCCTACATAAAAATATTTGACAAAAGTTATAGTGCCACTTACTGCTCACAGGAAGTTCTGCTCCAAACGCTTTATTGTTCACGCAGTGCTTGCCGCGACGACAGGAAATTTTCTGAGCCAGCAAGGTACGATGGGCGCCGGGTTCCGCGGGCGCACAGGGGGCGAAGGCCTGCTTACAGCTGCTTGCAGCTTTAATTAGGGCCCGAGCCACTGACAAAGTCAGTGGGCGAGAGCCCTATTGTTATTGTTAGAATTTTTTTTTTCCCCTTCTTCTCCATCTAAAATCTCATTTTTGGGGTAGTGAACGTGTATGAAAGCTCACCATTTTTTGCAGGGACCTCAAGACTGGCGAAAAGTTGAATATTTTGGAGGAAATATAAATGACCCCACAAAAATGGCTGTACAGCGCCACCTAACGTGAAATCAATGGGGAGTGGCACATGCTGACTTTCGCATAGAAAGATGAAAATAGGACGAGATGTTTATCATGTCAAGACATGCAAAAAACTCCATAGATGTGATGGTCTACACCCAACAGGAAGTCGGCCATTTTGTCAGGAAGTGGCAGTGACCAAATTTCCACCTCGCGCATTTGATCGAAGTCGTCCTAGGGTTTTTGTCCGATTGAGCTCATTTGTAGTGACAATCATCTATACCCATGTGCCATTAAAAGTTATTGAAAACTTTTTTAAAAGTTTGATGGTTTGGCCGTAGAGGCAAGGCAAAGTTTGATTCCTCGCCATGATCATTCTATGACCATTCTGACGGCAATAACTCTGGCATGCATTGTTGGATTTCAACCAAATTCAATATTATGGATATCAGTCCAATTCCAAGCAGTTCTACAGAACAATATTCTTAGGAATCTACAGCGTCACCTAGTGTTTAAAGGAAGAATTGCTGAAAACTGTTTGAAAACACTCACCATTTGAAAACAACTGGTGAGTGTTATTACTCACTCACCATTTGCCAGAATGACGTGAAATTTTCTGAGATTCATCAGACCACAGGGATGATCATAACTGCACATCAACATTACCATGACGTCACACTTGTTACCATGAACATGCCCTCCTCGCCATTCAATCCGTGATCTTGTGGGGAGGGTTGGGAAGGTCCTGGAGTCATGAAATTTGTAGCAGAGGTAGAGGTGACTGTCATCTGTAGTTCTGTATGGGTCAGCAACACAAAATTTATAGGTAAGTGTTACCAAGGTGACATGGTGACGGCTGACTCCTCGCTATGGAACATCGAAAACTTGCAACTTGGACAAACTTCATCCGATTTTCACCAAATTTTCTACAATGGATATTAGTCTGACCCCGCACACTGCTACGCAAAAATGGTTGACAAAACTTATAGCACTACCTACTGCTCACAGGAAGTACTGCGCCACTTGCATTTGAACGAACTCCTCCTGGGAGCCTGCTCCCATTGAACTCATTTTCACATGGCAGCATCTATAGACGTTGGCCATTAAAAGTTATCAAATGTGAGTCACAATCTCAAAAGACGTGGCCACAACGTCATGGCGAAGTTTGACTTCTCCCCTTACAACATCAAAGAGCTGTAACTCAAGCAAAACTTGTCCAATGTCCACCAAAGTTTCCATGATGGAAAATAGTTCCACTCCAAATGCATCTACATAAAAATACCTGACAAAAGATATAGCACCACCTAGTGGTTAAAGGAAGAATTGCTGACAACTGTTTTATTTATTACTCACGTGCCACTTGCCAGAATGACGTGAAATTTTCTGAGATTCATCAGACCACAGGGATGATCATAACTGCACATCAGCTTTAGCATGACGTCAGTCTTGTTACCATGGACACGCCCTCTTCGCCATTCAATCCATGATTTTGTTGGCAATGGTTGGGAACGACTGGGGAGTCATGAAATTTGAAACATAGGTTGAGGTGACTGTCATATGTAGTCCTATATGGGTGGGCAACACATATATGACAGGGAAGTGTTGCCATGGCGACATGGCGAAGGTTGACTCCATGCCATGGAACATCGAAAAGTGGTCATTTGGACAAACTTTGTCTGATTTTCACCAAATTTTCTACAATGGATATTAGTCCCGCCTCACACGCTCCTACATAAAAATGATTGACAGAAGTTATAGCACCACCTTCTTCTTGGGCATCCGTCAGTCTTGGGAGACTATGGAGTTGCGCTCTGGGTGGTTTTGATGCAGCGTCGGTGTCAGGTGTGACTGAAAAGTCCGATGTGGGAGTGGCAATCCTTGCCTCACTGGACACAGGTGGAGTCCGTTGCTGGTCGGTCTGCCTGACCTCGGGGCTTTCTCCTCTGACGCTTCACCTCAGCTTGCTGTGTAAGTGACTGTTCAAAGCTGGACAGGCCTTTCTGCACAATCTGCCTCCAGGCCGTCCGGTCTGAGGCTACAGCTTCCCACATGGTGAGGTCGACATCCATGGCCATCAAGTCCCTTTTGCAGACATCTTTGTAACGCAGTTGGGGTGTGCCTGACGGGCGTTTGCCTTGAGCTAGGGAGCACCACCTACTGCTCACAGAAAGTACTGCGCCAAATGGTTTACTTTATTATTCACACAGCGCTTGCTGCGACAACGGGAAATTTTCTGAGCCAGCTAGGTATGACGGACGCTGGGGTCCGCGGTTGTGCGGGGAGCGAGGGCCCACTTACAGGTGCTTGCAACTTTAATTTCACTTTTTAATTGGTCAAAAAAATTGCAGTTTCCTGCGGAACCCTGAAAGTTCCCTCACAGAACCCTGATTGAAAAACACTGATCTAAACACACTGACATAAATCTTTTGTCATTTGTCTTTTGATTTACTGCCAAAAATATTAAACTACTGTATTATCTGTAGTGAGGGTATTCATACATTCTAATTTTGAGCTCAGACTTCATGTCCACTTTCTTAATATACCATACTGTTCTTGCTTTATTTGGTGACCTACCAAAGCCTCTGAAGGTATCTGGCATCAATAATTTGGCTATTTTGTTTTTATTTATCATTTATTTATACAAGGTAGTTCCGTTGAGAGGCAACATCTCTCTTTTAAGGACACCCTATTCATTCACACAGTTACACATTCACACCAGGAAGTTGTCCAATACAACCACAGACTGACCTGTGGCCACTGAGCAGCTCCACTGGAGCATTGAGGTTAAGGGCCTTGCTGAAGGGCACCACAGTGGGATTAAGGAGGGTGGGGCAAACACTGCTATGTTATCTGTCCCACCCAGATCTAATCCTGCTGGTCCAGGGATCAAACCTGTGACCCTCCGCTCACCAGTCCACATCCCTAGCCATTAGGCCACCACTGCCCGTCACTATTGATCATATAGATCATGTACAGCTGAAGAGAGAATTATGACCCCCAATAAAAATTTAGTTCTTTTAAAAGTATTTCACAAGTGCTGTTAAACAGCACAAAGAATTTTTAACACAGCTTTTCCAAACATCCTAGTTGTCTTCAGAAAGCATAAATTACTTTACTTTGCACACAGAAACAAAATTATTTCACAAAAACAAAAAACTACCAGGGTCATTATTATGAGCCCCCTTAAAAACTGACCTTTTTATTGAACCATAGTACAAACCACTGCTGTGCCTTAACTTTGTAATGCTCAAAGCTTGTAAAATAAAGTTAAAACTCAGGGTTATCTTCCAATTTATGCACAGTATAAAAACTTCAGCAAGGATTTGAATTGTCACTTGAGAAAGCATCATGCCAGAAACAGAAGAAATCAGTTTAGACGAGAAAAAAAATTGTCAATGTCCACAAATCAGGAGATGGATATACAAAGTTATCATAGTGTTTCCAAGGGTTAAGAAATGGAGTGAGAAGTATCATCAAGAAATTCAAAGAGCCACACAGTACAGAACAACTACTATTACAACTTCCTACCTGGAAGAGGTAGGAAGTGAAAGATTTCAAAGACTCTGGAAAGAAATCTAGTGAGAGATGTGTCTAAAGACTCCAGAACAACTGCCAAGACACTAGTGAATGACTTAAGCCAAGTCAGGAATTATAATCTCAAATAAGACAATCACTAGAACCCTGCACAAGAATGGACTGCAATGTTGCAGACTAAGAAAAACTCCACTTCTGCAGAAGACACCCCTTCAATCCAGACTGAAGTATGTCTAACCAACCTGGAGAAAGATTAAGTATACTGGAGAATATCCTTTGATCAGATGAGATGAAACTAGAGCTCTTTGGCCAAAGAAACACTGCTGATGTTTGGAGAAAGAAAGGAGAGCTGTACAACCCAATGAACACCATCCCCATAGTGAAACACGGTAGTAAGTATCATGCTGTGGGGATGTACAGTTAGGCCCAGAAATATATGGACAGTGACACAATCTTCATGATTTGGGCTCTGCATGCCACCACATTGGATTTGAAATGAAACAACTACAACGGAATTGAAGTGCAGACTTTAAGGTTTAATTCAAGGGGTTGAACAAAAATATATGATTAAATATGTAGGAATTGTAGCTATTTTTATACAAACGCTCCTCATTTCAGGGGCTCAAAAGTAATTGGACAAATAAACATAACCCTAAGTAAAATGTTACTTTTCAATATTTTGTTGAGAATCCTTTGCAGGCAATGACTGCCTGAAGTCTAGAACCCATGGACATCACCAAACGCTGGGTTTCCTCCTTTGTGATGCTTTGCCATGTCTTTCTGCCTTAAGTTTTGTCTTGAGCAAGTGAAATGCATGCTCAATTGGGTTGAGATCTGGTGATTGACTCGGCCATTGCAGAATATTCCACTTCGTTGCTTTAAAAAACTCCTGGGTTGCTTTTGCAGTATGTTTTGGATCATTGGTGAAGCGCCGTCCAATCAACTTTGCTGCATTTGGCTGAATCTGAGCAGAAAGTATATCCCTATACACTTCAGAATTCATCCGGCTGCTTCTGTCTTTTGTCACATCATCAATAAACACAAGTGACCCAGTGCCATTGGAATCTATGCATGCCCATGCCATCACACTGCCTCCACCATGTTTTACAGAAGATGTAGTGCTTTGGATCATGAGCTGTTCCAGTTCTTCTCCAAACTTTCTTCTTCCCATCATTCTAGTACAGGTTGATCTTAGTCTCATCTGTCCAAAGAATGCTGTTCCAGAACTGGGCTGGCTTCTTCAGGTGTTTTTTTGGCAAAGTCAATTCTGGCCTTTCTATTTTTGAGGCTGATTCATGGTTTGCACCTTATGGTGAATCCTTTGTATTTACTCTCATGAAGTCTTCTCTTTATGGTAGACTTAGATACTGATACACCTACTTCCTGGAGAGTGTTCTTCACTTGAGTGGATCTTGTGAAGGGTTGTTCTTCACCATGGAAAGGATTCTGTGATCATCCACCACTGTTGTCTTCCGTGGACGTCCAGGCCTTTTTGAGTTCCCAAGCTCACCAGTGCACTCTTTTTTTCTCAGAATGTACCAAACTGTTGATTTGGCCACTCCTAACATTTCTGCTATCTCTCTGATGGATTTCTTCTTTTTTTCAGCCTCAGGATGGTCTGTTTCACCTCCATTGAGAGCTCCTTTGACCGCATGTTGTGTGTTCACAGCAACAGCTTCCAAATGCAAACGCCACACCTGGAATCAACTCCAGACCTTTTAACTGCTTAATTGATGACAGGTTAACGAGGGAAGAGCCCATGCAGCCTTGTTATTTTTTTTTTTTGCAGCCTTCTGAGTCAATTGTCCAATTACTTTTGGTCCCTTGAAAAACAGGCGGCTACGTATTAAAGAGCTGTAATTCCTAAACCCTTGCTCCAATTTGGATGTGAATACTCTCAAATTACAGCTGAGAGTCTGCACTTTAAGCCCATATTGATTATATAATTGTATCCTGAATATGGTTTCGTAAACAGCTAAAATAACAAAACTTGTGTCACTGTCCAAATATTTTTGGGCTTAACTGTACGTATCTGGGCTTCTGGAACTGGAAATCTGATCAAGATGGAAGTAATCATGAAGAAAGAAGGATATGTGAAGAATTTGAAAGAAAACCTCAAGCAGTCAGCAGCAAAACTGGGTCTGGGTCGTTGCTTAGTCTTCCAACACAACAACGACCCAAAACATATGTCACTCCTGGTGAAGAAATGGCTCCAGAAGACTGAAGTGAATGTTTAGTGACTGACCTGCACAAAGCCCTGACTTCAATCCCATTGAAAATCTGTGGGGTGAACTGAAGACCAAGGTCCATGCCTGAAGACCATCAAATCTGGAGGAGCTTGAGAGATTCACCAAAGAAGAAAGGGGCTGGGATTGCTAAGGAAATGTGTGTGAGTCTTGTTGAAAACTACAACAAATGACGGATACACAAGTGACTATTAGCATGGGGGGGGGGGGGGTCATAATTTTGACCGTGGTAGTTTTTGTTTTTGTGAAATAATTTTGTTTCTGTGTGCAAAGTAAAATATGCTTTCTAAAGACAACGAGGATATTTGGAAAAGCCGTGTGAAAAATTCTTTGTTCTGTTTAACAACACTTGGGAAATAGTCGTGAAAAAATTAGGACACCTCATTAAATATTCAGTTCTTTATTAAGAAATGTTCACATATTGAAGTCTAATCTTGTTTTTATTTATCTCTGGAAAAGAAGGTGATTTAATCGCAGGTAAATAACAAAAAAATAATCTTGTTTTATTCATTAAAGAAAAGATATCAACAAAAATGTGCATTCTAATTGAGGAAAAAGTTAGGACACCCTACTGCCTAATAGCTAGTGTTACCCCCTTTGGCTGAAATAACTTCAGTGAGATGCTTCTTGTAGCCATCTACCAGTCTCTGACATCGGTCTGAATAAAGTTTACCCCACTCCTCAACACAGAATTCTTTCAGCTGTGAGATGTTTGAGGGGTTTCTTGCATGTACAGCCTGTTTCAAGTCACCCCACAGCATCTCAATGGGATTAAGATCTGGGCTTTGACTCGGCCATTCCAGGACTCTCCATTTCTTAGTTTTTAGCAAGTCCTTGGTGGATTTACTGGTATGTTTTGGGTCATTGTCATGTTGCAGGGTCCAGTTCCGCTTCAGCTTTAATGTTTTTACAGATTGTCTCACGTGGTCCTTAAGCACCCTCTGATGTAAAATTCATGGTGGATTCTATGATGGTGAGCTGGCCAGGTCCTGCTGCAGCAAAGCATCCCCAAACCATGACATTTACGCCTCCATGCTTCACAGTTGGTATGAGGCTATTTTTCTGGAATACTGTATTTGGTTTACACCAAACACGTCCTCTGTTCTGGTGTCCAAATAATTCAATTTTAGACTCATCTGTCATCTGTCATCATCTGTCCAAAGAACATTATTCCAGAAGTCCTGGTCTTTGTCTGCGTTCTCCTTGGCAAACTTCAGTCTGCCCTTCATGTTTCTCTTAGCAAAGGTTTTCTCCTTTCACGCCTCCCATGCAAGTTAAACTTGTGTACTCTCTTTCTGATTGTAGAGCCATCCACTTTCATATCAACAGTAGGAAGAGCCTTCTGTAAGTCCTGTTATGACATTTTAGGGTTTTTGGAGACTTCTTTTAGCATCTTGCAGTCTGCTCTCAGGGTGAACTTGCTTGGACGGCCAGACCTGGACATGTTGGCATTTGTTTTGAATGTCTTCCACTTGTAGACTATTTTCCGGACAGTGGAATGGCTGATTTCAAATTCTTTTTTTTTTTTTTTTTTATTTAAGTTTTTGTAAAGGGTATACAGGTCGTTACAGCAATGCAGTGTTTACATTTTCATCACATGTTCCCTTATTTTCTGATATCTGACAACATTGGAAGATTAATTCTTACAACACCCCTTATTTTTTTTTTTTTTAAAGTGAAAGAAAAAGTGAAATTAAAGAGAAAAAAAAACAAAACAAAAAACAAAAAAAAACCAAACAAACCAGTAAAAAACAAACAAAAAGAAAAAGTAAGTAAATAAAGATAAAAGAGCATCTGAGTAGCATTGGAACAAAGAGCAGAACCATTATTGAAATGGTATTTGTCAAAGATTAGATCTAATGGAAGACACATATGCGGTCCAGGGTTGCCAAAAGTTCATGAACCCATCCATGTCCTGTCTCAGTGCGAATGTCAACTTTTCCATCGAGTAAATGTCTTGGATCACGTTAGTCCAATCTTCAGGTGTAGGACAGTCCTTCAACATCCATTTTTTAGTTAGAGCTTTTTTGCTTGCCAATATTAAAACATTGAATAAGTATTTTTCTCCTCGTCTTTCCAGTGAGTCCGGTAGTAAACCCAAATACAAAGTTACAAAAGAAAAGGGAACTGTAATTTTGAATATTTTCCCCAATATTGTCTGTACATTGGTCCAATATTGGTGGATAACTGGGCATGACCAAAACACATGAAAATGATTTGCAGTCTTTTCACCACACAAGCGCCAACAGTTCAATCCCTTATGGGTAAATTTGATTTGTGCAGGTGTTCTGAAAAATCTTGCCAAGTTTTTCCATCCAAATTCTCTCCACTGCAGGGATGAGGTACTTTTCCATTGCTGTTTATTTAGCTTTTCCCATATTTCCAGATGTAAAGTGAAATTCCCCTCTTTTTCCCATCTCTCTTTTATATAAGATGTGTTGTCTCCTTTTAAGTCTTGAAGACCTTGGTATATTTTAGAAATGTATCTGATCCCTGGGATCCCTTTATATGCCATTAAGAAGACCTTCAGAACACCTGACTGGGCCCTTTCCAAAACCTCCTTTTTAAGTATATTGTTTATGTGGTGTCTAAGCTGGAAGAACCTGTAAAGGTCTTGATTTATTAGGCCTTGTTTTTTCAAATCTTCAAAACTTCTTAAGATTTGCCCTTTAAAAAAATCGTAATATTTTATCAGCCCCTTCTCCTTCCACTTTTTAAATCTGGTGTCTGTTTTATTAGGAGTAAAGTCCTGATCATAGGCGATCCATTGCAGAAGTCGATAGGGCTCTTTAGTTTGATTCTCTCTGACTATCTTAAACCAAATTTTTAGCGGGGTCTCTATCCACGGGTTAGTGTTATTCAAAAGCTTAGGTAAGACATTGTTCCCTATTATCGCCTGTAGGGGGATGTCACTTGTTATTTGGCATTCGATCTCCTTCCATTGTGCAGAGTAGACTGGGTTACATATCTCTACTAAAGTTTTAATTTGTGCGGCTTTAAAGTAGTCCCTGATATTTGGCAGCGCGAGCCCACCTTTGTCTTTGTTTAGCTGTAGGGTTCTATATCTGATTCTAGGTCTCTTGCCCTGCCATATGAATCTTGAGATCCTTCTGTCCAGCTCCTGCCATGTTTTTTTGGGAGGTTCTACCGGTATTGTTTGGAAAAGGTATAGAAGACGTGGAAGTATATTCATTTTGACTGCTTCAATTCTTTGTGCAATACCCAAGAATGGTATCATATTCCATCTTGCTAGGTCAGATTTTATTTTTGTCACCAGTGGATCATAGTTTAGTGATATAATTTTGTTGAGTTGTTTCGGGATATTGACCCCCAGATATTTCATAGATTCCGACTCCCAGTTAGTTTTGAGTTTGCTTAGTGAATAATGATTTGGGTCATAGTTGAATGTTAAAACTTGGGTTTTATGCATATTTAATTTGTACCCCGATAAATCTCCATACTCTGAAAAAACTGAGGTTAGTTCTGGTAAAGAAGTGTCCGGCTGCCCTAGGTATATTAAAATGTCATCAGCAAAGAGTGCTATTTTATGTTCCTTCTGACCAAGTGTAATACCTTGAATTTTTTGGTTTTGTCTTATCCATTGGCTCAGAGGTTCTATGAAGATTGCAAAGAGCAGTGGAGACAGGGGGCAGCCCTGACGACATCCTCTTTCCAGTTCAAAAGATGATGATAAATTACCGTTAATCCTTATTTTAGCTGTTGGTTTTTTATATAATGCCTGTATAGTTCTAATGAAGTTGTTATGAAAATTGAAACTGGATAAGATTCTGTATAGAAAAGACCAGTCAACCGAATCGAATGCTTTTTCAGCATCTAATCCTAATATGACTGCATTTAAGTTATATTTTTTTATATGATGAATTATGTGTAAAGTGCGTCGAATGTTGTCTTGTGTCTGTCTTTGTCTTATAAAACCTGTTTGGTCTAAATGAATTAGGTCTGTCAGTATATTCTCTAACCTTTTGGCAAGGATAATGGTAAAAAGCTTATAGTCCTGATTTAGTACACTGATTGGTCTGTAGTTGGAGCACTCTAGTTTATCCTTTTCAGGTTTAGGTATAACTGCAATGACCCCTTCTCTCCAGGAGGGGGGGATTTCCCCTGTGTGGAGGACATAATTAAATGTTTTCAGGAGGAGAGGAGATAGTTGCTGTTTAAAGGTTTTGTACCACTCTGCTGTATAGCCATCAGCTCCTGGGGATTTGTTAGCTTTAAGTTTCATAATTGCTTTTTCCAATTCTTTAGAATGTATTTCTGACAGTAGTGTTTTATTTTGTGACTCCGTAAGTTGGGGAAGGTTTAATGTGTTTAGGAATGCCTCGGATGCGTTTTTATGTTTTTTGTGGGAGTATAAGTTCTTATAGTAATTCTCGAAGTTTTTAAGAATATCCTGAATTCTGAATTTTATTTCCTTTGATACTGGGTCTCTGATTTTGTAGATTGCTCTTTCTGTTTGATGTTTCCTCAATTTATAGGCTAGCAATTTTGCCGATTTACTGCCTGCTTCATAGTATTTTTGTTTCAGAAATGTAAGTTTCTTCTGGATTTCTATTGTGTAGATCTCATTTATTTGGTTTTTAATTTCCTTAATCTTGAGCGAGTCAGTAGAATGAGTGTTGCCTTTGTGTTCTTTTTCTAGGTTCCTAAGTTCTGACTCTAATGTGGATAGTTTTTCTTGTCTTAGTTTCTTTTGGGTTGCCAGTTTTGCAATAATCTTTCCTCTTATTACAGCTTTACATGCATCCCACAGTATTAAAGGGGATACTTCTCCATTATCGTTATCTTCCAAATATCTGAGAATATCTGACTCCAATTCATCTTTCAATGGTCCTTTCAGGACATTTGAATTTAACCTCCAAGAAAATGTATTATTTGTGTATTTTTGGATATTTAAGTCCATGTAGATCGGACTGTGGTCGGAGAGATCCATCAGTCCTATTTTACATGTTTTTACTCTACCAATGTCTCTATTAAACATAAAAAAATAGTCAATCCTTGAGTAAGATGAATGTGGAGTTGAGTAAAATGTATAGTCTTTTACACTGGGGTTGAGTTCCCTCCACACATCACAGATTCCCATTTCTTTTAGTAGCATCCGAGTCTTCCTGTTTTGGGTGTTATTTTGATGTGGGGAATTACCAGAAGCATCCCAGTATGGATTCAGTCTAAGATTGAAGTCCCCACCACATATCACTAAACCTTGAGCTTTAGTTATCATTAGGTCGAATACATTTTTATAAAATTTCCAGTTAGCCCCTGGGGGAGCATACACATTCAGCAGGGTGATATCTTCTCCCTCTAGCCGCCCAGTTACCAAACTGTATCTCCCTTCTTTATCTTTGTGTTCTGATTTTTTTTCAAATGTAATTTTGGTTGATATCAATGTCGCTACTCCCCTCCTCCTCCCTGATTTATATGAAGATGAAGAGATCATTTTAAACCCTTGTCTACTGAGTTTATTGTGTTCCACGTCTGTTAGGTGGGTTTCTTGTAAAAGTATTATTCCTGCTTTGTCTTTTTTCATTTTGCCTAGAATCTTGGATCTTTTAACTGGATTCAGGATCCCTTTTACATTATATGAAATTATTTTGGTTACACCCTGTTTCTCCATTGTGTTGTTTTGTTTAGTATAACTGTGTGGTGGCCCTCTTTTGTGCTACTCAGAAACTGAAAGAACATTAAAAACAAGAAAAACATTAAGAACATAGTGTAAAAAACTTTAAAACAAAAAACTGTCAAAAGAACTTCCTGAGCTGAGGTCTTTTTAAAGACCCTGTAAGAGCCTTGATGGAGTGAAGGCCCTGAGGGAAATTCCTCAAACTCTGTTACGTGTTGAGGGCCCTCTCGTACCACTGAAAGTAGTCCCATGCTTTTAACGTGAGTTTCAGAACCCAATCCAAACTTGTAATGATTTTTTTTTTTTTTTCCTTTTATGCCTAAACCCTGTGAAATTGTGTGCACCCTCCCACCCCCATCACATCAAACATTCACGCAAAAACAGTATTTGTTAGTATGAGCAGAACATGTGGATTATTGTCACATTTCTATTTTAACAAGTTTTTTTTTTTTTTTATTACAAAGACTTATTTGTTTCAAATAATATGATTGTTCCATGAAATGTTTTACCACATGCTGAATATGCATCTCCTTTAATGTTTGTTACCTTGTATGAGGGGGGTTGGATGTGCGGATTGATTCAAGAGGAAGGGAAAAAAAAAAAAAAGGTCGCTATTCCAACCTGAAAACGGATAGTTTATCCGCGACGCTCTGGTGCTGGGTTTCCCGCTGCTGGTCCGTGGATTTTGAGGGTCTTTGTGTTGTCCATGTTTGCGCTTTGATCTTCTCACTCGGGTCTGCTGCGGGTTTAAACACCGTTACCGGGAGCCCTCTTCTCGCCATGTCAGCTGTTGCTTCTTCCGCCGAATTATAGAGACACGTTTCATCGCCGTAGAAGACCCTTAACTTCGCAGGAAATGGTGTCTGAAAGCGCAATTTCTTCTCTCTTAACACCTTTTTCGCGTCATTGTATTCCCTGCGCTTTTTAAGGACCTCCGGGGCGTAATCGTGTTCCACGTAGACTTTTCTCTCCTGGTGCATAAATCCTTTTTTCTGCCAGGCCAGTCTTACAACCTCTTGTTTTATTTTGAAATTGGAAAATCTTACCAACACCGAACGTGGGGGCGCTTCCGCCGCCGGCCTAGCGGCTAATGAACGATGTGCCTTTTCTATCTTCAAGTCGGTGGTTTGTGGAATATCCAATTTCTCTCTTAGTAAGGATTCCACGCATTCTGCCATTGAGTTAAAACCATTTTCGGTTCCTTCTATCAGACCATGAATTCTTATGTTGTCTCTTCTTTGTTTTCCTTCTTGGTCGGTTAGCTTAGCCTCTATAGCTGCTTGTCTTTTGCGTAGGTCCAGCACAGAATCTTCGAGCACTTTTATTCGATCCTCTGTTTCCAAGATTCGGTTCTCGGCCTGGTCCACTCTGCTGTTTGTCCTTTTCAATTCTTCTCTGAATTCCCGAAATTCGGCCGTAACATCTCGGCGAAATCGTCGTAGTTCCTCAAATAGTGATTTCAGGCTAACCCTTTTGTTAGCTATCACCAGCTCCTCGTCTTCTGAACGGGGATCTTCCAGTTCAGATTCTCCGGCCGATACGTGTCCTAGCCTGGAGAATTTCAGTTTCTTCTGTTTTCCTTTAGACATGATGATTTTGTCTTTTGATTTTCACTCCTCCAAAAATCCGTTAAGTTTGATTTTCAAGGTGTTATCCTGGATTGAGTCTGAGAGCTTCAGTGTTAAGCTGCAGTCGCCATGGCGTCCAGACCGGAACTCCTGATTTCAAATTCTTTTGAGATTTTTTAAATCCCTTACCAGACTCAAAAGCTGCTACAGCCTTCTTTCTGAAGGCCTCATATAGCTCTTTCGATCTCACCATGGTGTTCACTCTCACTTCAACAGTCAGGAGCACACCAAACTAAATGTCTGAGGTTCAAATAGGACAAACCTCCTTCAAAATGCTGAGTAATGATGTTCTAATCATGTGCACCTGGTGTGATACACCTGTGTGTGATTTTAGCCATTTTAAGTGGGAATAAATGTGAGGGTGTCCTAATTTATTCCTCACCAGAAATTGCATGTTTTTAGAATTACATTTTACAGAAAATTTTAAAAGGTCTTTTCTTCAGTTTTAATTGTTTAGTTATATTACTTGAATCTCCCAGTGCTGTTAAAATTGATATTAAATATCCATATGTCCAAATATGTTGAAAAACACACACACAGGCTTTCATAGGGTGTCCTAATTTGTTCACATGACTGTACTTTTAAAAAGATGAAATTTTCATGAGGGGGGTCATAGTTCTGTCCTCAAGTGTAAATTGTAATTTCTGCATCCAAGGCAGGGGGGTACTCATTATGGCTGTCTGGGATAATCATACAGGTCTTTTAGGAGATGTCCATTCTGACTTTTGTAATATGCACTTAAGCCACTGAAAAATGTCTTTTCACTTGAAGCTGGTCAATATACCTCCTACATAACTCATGGGTATGAATGCATGATCAGATTTTATGTATAACCTAGTTTTTGTGTAACAAGGCCTCCTGAGTGCATACAAATATTTGTTTTGGTTATTTGCCTATACGCCAACATTCACAAACCCAACTAACTTTTACTATGCAAGGTCTATTTGACAAAAATGGTAATGACATTCATGGACTGTGAATCTGTTTTGAGAAAGTTGAACAGTGGTATAAAATGTACATTAAAAACAGATTATACCTAAAGTGTAGGTACAAAGGAAATCAAACGGTTAAGCTAGCAGATTGCTAAAGCAGCAGATTAAAATCAAATTGCAGTTAGGTCTGTTCCACAGGACTCATTTTGACTTAAATGATAAAAGAAATAGATGTTTGGTGAACATGCCCCCACCCTTTGAGTTATCATCTATCATCTGCGCAATATTGCCAAGATCAGGAGCATCTTATCTCTGAATGATGCTGAGAAACTGATTCACGCCTTTGTCAGCTCTCGATTAGATTATTGTAATTCACTATTATCTGGTTGTCCTAAAGTATCTTTAAAAAATCTTCATTTGATTCAAAATGCTGCTGCTAGAGTTTTAACTGGTTCTAGAAAAAGAGATCATATTTCCCCGGTTCTGTCCTCCCGCCATTGGCTTCCCATAGAATTTAGAATCAAGTTTAAAATCCTTCTTCTTGCTTTCAAAGCTCTTAACAATCTGGCCCCCCAATATATAAAAGATCTGATATTACCTTACCATCCTAATAGAGCATTATGCTCCCAAAATGCTGGCTTACTTGTGGTGCCCAGAATCTCCAAAAGTACAGTGGGAGGCAGAGCCTTCTGCTACCAAACCCCTTCTCTCTGGAACCAGTTACCACTCTGGGTCCGGGAGTCAGACTCGGTCTCTGTTTTTAAGAACAGGGTAAAATCCTTCCTTTTTAATATAGCTTACATTTAAGGAGGGTTTTTGTGTCTCTTAACCCCACTCTTGTTCTATTGTTATCTGATCCATACTGCTGGTTGACCTCCAATAATGTACTTGGCATCTTACTGCTATGTTCCTTATGTCTGTCCTCTCCATCCTTTCTATCCCCTCATCCCCAGCCAGTCACTGCAGACGACTGCCCCTCTCTGAGCCTGGTTCTGCTAGAGGTTTCTTCCTTCCAAATGGGAGTTTTTCCACTCCACTGTCGCTTAGTGCTTGCTCATAGGGGATCGTCTGATTGCTGGGTCTTTCTGTGACTGTGTGTTTTGTTTTTTGTTTTTTTTTCTGCACTGTGGCGCCACGAGACGGCTTTTGTTGTGATGTGGTGCATTATAAATAAAGCTGAATTGAATTAATATGGGCAGCTCGGTGGAACAGTAGTTAGCACTGTGGCAGCACAGCAAGAAGGTCATGGGTTCAATCCCACCCCTGACCATTGATAACCCTTCTGTGTGGAGTTTGCATGTTCTCCCCATCTCCCCGTGGGTTTTCTTTGGGTACTCCTGTTTCCTCCCACAAACCAAAAACATGCATGTTAGGTTAATTGGCATCAACTGGGGATTCTAAATTGCCCTTAGGTATGAATGTGAGAGTGAATGGTTGTTTGTCGCTCTGTGTGGACTGCAATCTGTGATGAACTGGCAATCTGTCCAGGGCGTACCCTGCCTCTCGCCCAAAGATGCTGTGATAGGTTCTCGTCCCCCCGTGACCCGAAAAGGATTAAGCGGTAAAATGTGGATGGATATCTTTATGATTTATTATGTCTAGTACTTGATTTATGTTGTATATTCCTTGTGTTATCTTGCATTTATCTTGTCTTATTTTGATATTCATTTCATATGTGATATTTCCTGCCCTAGTCTCTTTTGGTTTTTGGTTTTATTTTATTTTAATATGCTTCCTATTTTGATTTTGCTTAATGTTATTCTTGTAGCATCCCTTCCTGTTCACTCCTAGTTATAATTCACAATTTACATTTGTATCCCAGTTAGTTGATTCCTCTGCTCCCCTTTGCCCCAGCTGTTTCTTATGTTTAATTATTAGTTTAAAGTGACACTCCTGCAAAAATCAAGTTTTTTTTCTGTTGTTAACATGTCTGTAACATGTTTTTTGTGACTTACAAGACATATCCAGAACAAAACCTCACCGCAGTCCTAAGTCTGGTTTTTTTTCTGCTGTGAATTTGTAATTTGGAAACACCGTTCCTAGCTACGTAAGTATTCCTGCTTAGCCTGATTGGTTAATACATTAACCAATCAGGCAGATACTCTTTGCTACCTCGGGGGGAGAGGAAGGCGCTGGGGGGGGGGGGCTTGAATGTGGCGCGACCACAGTCCCGCCGAACTGCTCTCAGCTCACTTCACCAGTGGACAGGGTGCCCTGCAGCTCAGCAAGACCACGCTGCAGAATGTGAGCCACTCAGTGGACTACTTTTGGTAAGCAGAAATGGTGCCGACTCACCGCAGTCACTGGCGGATGGGGCGCCGCGCTCAGTCGCTGGTGGATGGGATCTCGCCAAGCTGCTCAGTCACCGGCGGACGGAGCACCACACTCGGCAAGACTTCAGTGCCCCGTCTGCTGGTGACTGTGGCAAGCTGGCACCAGTTCTGCTTGCCAAAAGTGGCCCACTGGGTGGCTCACATTCCAGTCTCCAAGCGGGGCCAGGCAGCGATTTTCCGCTCCACCGAGAATGATCCTTCCTCAAGTAGGATCGTCTTCTCGGAGCCCTGGCTCAAAGACTCTTCTTTCAGCTATTGGTGGGCGGGAGTATGAGTGGAGCTAATGAGAATATTCATAGATCCGTGGATACTTAAGTAGGTATAGGATGTAAAAAGCTCTTTCCAAACAATTCTAAGGCAATGGAAATTGTTTGTGTCTAAAAAGCCATAATATATTATTTTTGGCGATACATATTTGTTTTTGATGGTGTCTTTTGGTGGTTTTAGAGCTGCCGAAGTGCATCTTTAAGTATATACAGTATTTGTGTCCCTCTTACCTGTGCAGCATCATTCTATTCCTGTCTGTGGATTATCCCTTTGTGTTTCCTGCATTCCCTGATTTGTGTATTCTCCATGTCTATAGTCAGTTGTTTCCTTGTTACAGTTTATTCAGTTAGCAATTTTCCAGCCTTCGTACTGCAACTTTTGTTTCTTTGTTTTACCTTTAATAAATCTCTGAACTGGACTTCTGCCTGCAATTGCGTCCTTCCTCCTGCCGATCCACCCCTGTTGTTGACAGAATCAGGTTGTTTGGTATACACTTTAAGCTGCTCAACAGTTCAGGGCCTCCTTTGCCTTTTTTTTTCTTGACAATGCTCAAGATACTAGTGGAATGGCAAAGATAGTATAGTGGATGGAAGGACCCTGGTTCTCAATAAGGCCAGCTATGGATAGCTCCGTTTGTTATTTGAGAACCTACTGCATATTGTTCTTTATGTTCTAATCCCCAGCTTTGCACCGCTGCTAGCTTTTAAAATGTATGCTGAAAATAAGCCTAAAAACTGAAAATGATGAGGCACTCATAATTTTTTGAGCCATACGCTATTAGCACTCCTGCATTTCTGTCATAGCACACCAATTCTCCCAGAGCCATCTTGCAGTAACAAATGCTTTGGTATTCTCATGTTTGTTTTTGTTTGCATTAGAACAACGTAGAGGCATTCATTTTCTTAGCTTGATCATCCACCTACCCTTGATGATACACCATGTTCCAAATTATTATGCAGATAGGATTTTAATGCCATAAACATTCAATTTTTTGTTTTTCTCTTTTTTTTTTGTAACTTAGATTTTTATTCATTTTTCATCATATATAATGCATTCAGATCACATTCTACATTTAAAAAACAAAGGGGTTAGGGTAGGGAAAAATAAAAAAAATAAATAAATAAAAAAAATAAAAAAAAATAAAAATAAAAAAATAAAAGGGGGGGGGGGCAAATGTTGGAGCATCAAGTTTTTAGTTTCCATCTCTTAATTCTTCTGGTTTTTTCAGTGTCTTTGGTTATTCTTTCAATTTCTGCCTCGTTGTTGCACTTTGTAGTGTGTCCATTTCCGCCATTTTTTCTCCCATATTCCTTCTTGCATTCTTCGTCGATATGTTAGTTTTTCCATCATACGTATGTCCTCAACAATGTCAGTCCATTGTTCTTGGTCAGGAAGAACTTCTGATCGCCATTTTTTTGTGATAGTTTTTTTTACATGCAATCAACAAGATTTTAACTAGATATCTGTCCTCAGCCTGTATAACATTGTCTTTTTTAAGATCACATAAGTACATCAGGTTACAGTTCATTGGTATATTATATCCTAATATCCTCTGTATTGTCACATGCATAGATTTCCAAAATGATGATATTTTGTAGCATTTCCAAAACATATGTGAGTGGTCTGCATTTTGAGCCCCACATCCCCTCCAGCATAAAGATTGGGTATTTGTATATTTTCCTTGAATCTGTGGTGTAATGAAAAAGCGAATCAGGTTTTTCCATCCAAATTCCCTCCATGCCCTTGAATTTGTTGATGTGTGTTGTGTTTTCCATATTTCCTGCCAGCTTTCTTCTGTTATGTTTAAATTGAGCTCTTTCTCCCATTTCTCCTTTATATAGTTACTTGTATGATTGTTTGTCATAAGTTTCTGATATAGTTTTGAAATAATTCTTATTTTATTTCCTGTATATGAGCTTAAAATAAGTTGTATAATCTCGTTCACATCTGTTTGGAGGTTATGCCTAATCTTCTTCATATAGTAATCTCTCATCTGCAGATATCTGAAAAATTCCGATCTTTCTAATTTAAATTTTCTCCTGATATTTACAAAGCTCCCGAGATCTTTTTTTCCGATATTGCCCCATGCTGTGATTCCCTTGTTCACCAGATTTTTGTATCCCCTATCTTGTTTTGCCGGTTCAAACTGACTGTCAAATGCTACCCATTTCAATAGTTTTATGTCTTCCCTTATATTATATTTTTGTACTATTTTATACCACAGTTCTAAAGTAAATTTAGTGATTGGGTCTATTTGTTTGATTTGCTTATATGCATCTTTATCCCCTATTATGCTTTGTACTGGGAGTCCCTCAATTTCCTTTTCCATTTCTTTCCATTTTGCCTCATATCCCTCGTCGCACCAACATATGATATATCTTATTTGTGCTGAGTAGTAATATTCCTTTAGACTCGGTAGGCCCATGCCTCCTTTCTCTTTTGGTAATTGGAGGGTTTTATATTTCACTCTTGGTTTTTTACCTCCCCAAACAAATCTCGATATCATCCTGTCCCATTTTGAGAATTGGGCATCTGGAATCTCTGTTGGTATAGCCTGGAAGAGGTAAAGTAATCTAGGTTGTATGCTGATTTTGACTGTCTCAATTTTTGAATTCAGATCCATATTTAAGATTGACCATCTATCAATATCTTTTTTTATTTCTTGTTCCAACCTATCATAGTTTGCTTTATATATTTTGCTTAGGTCTTTAGGTATGTTCACTCCAAGGTATTTTATTTCTTTTTGGTTCCAGTTTAGTTTGATCTTATCAGTTATCTGGTTTAGAGGGTTATAGTGGAATGTCAGTATTTGTGTTTTTGTTATGTTTATCTTGTATCCTGATAATTTTCCAAAATTTTCTATCAAGTTCATCATTTCCATTATTGATTTATCTGGTTGTTCAAGGTAAACTATAATATCGTCTGCAAATAGCCCAATCTTGTGTTCCGCCTCCTTTATTGTTACACCTTTTAATTTCTTATTTTGTCGTATCGCTTGAGCCAATGGTTCTATGAACAGAGCAAACAAGGTGGGCGATAAGCAGCATCCCTGCCTAGTTGATCTTTGTATATTTACTTTGTCTGTTAAGCTACCGTTTATCTTGATTCTTGCCACAGGTTCTTGATATAGCGTCCTTATGCATTGTACTGATTTTTCGTTAAATCCAAAGCGCTCCAGTACACTATATAGGAATTTCCAGTTAACCCTGTCAAATGCTTTTTCTGCGTCTAAACTCATTATTACTGCGCTTTTCTTTTCTTTATGTATTTGGTTAATTATATGTATTGTTCTCCTGATATTGTCATGTGTTTGGCGTCCCTCTATGAATCCAGTTTGATCATCTTCTATCAATTCCGTCAAGAATGTCTTTATTCGTTTACATATAATTGTTGTGTATATTTTATAATCTACATTTAATAAAGAGATTGGTCTATAGTTTCCGCATTGTTCTTTATCTTTCCCTGGTTTTAAAATAACTGAAATGATTGCTTCGTTCCATGATGGAGGTATTTTGTTGTTGTTCAGCGTCCAATTAAATGACTTTAGGAGTTGTGGCTTGAGTTCTTCTATAAACAGTTTATAAAACTCAGAAGGGTATCCATCACTACCTGGTGATTTACCGTTTTTAAGTGACTTAATCACATCTCTGATCTCTTGTGTTGTTATTTCTGCTGTTAGTTTTTCATTTTGTTGATTTCCTATTGATGGCAAGTCCAATGTGTCTAGAAATTTTTTGATATCTTTAGTATTTGTTTCTTCAGGTTGCGAGTATAGTTCTTGGTAGAAATTATGGAAAATTTCTTCGATGTTTTCTGGGTTAACTGTGGTTTTATTTGTGGTGGGGTCTTTAATCTTGTATACATTATTCATTGTTTGTTGTTTTCTTAACCGTTTTGCCAGCAGTTTTGTGGCTTTTGGCCCTGTTTCATAATATTTTTGCTTTAGATATCTATTTTTCCTTTCAATTTCATCCATTTGTGTTTCTTTTATCTTTGTTTTTTCTTCTTTAATTTCTTGATATATTTTTGGGTCATTTGTGCTTTGATGTTTACGTTCTAGTTCCCTCAGTCTCTCACATCTTTGTTCATACGCTTCCAGTTTAGTCTTATTTGCTTTTCCTGTTTCAACAATTAATTTACCCCTTAACACGGCTTTTAGTGTGTCCCATAGTATTGTTGGGTCCACTTCTTCATTGTCATTCTCTTGGATATATTCGTTTATGTTTATTTTTATTCTTTCTTTCATTTTCTCATCATTTAACAGTCCTACGTTAAGTTTCCATGTTGTTTGTCGTTTTCTATTGTTCAAATATATTTCCATGTATATAGGATTATGATCTGATATTTCTGCCCCTCCAATCCAACAATTTCTCACCTTGTGTCTGTCACCTTCATTCATAAGGAAGTAATCTATTCTAGAGTGTACTTTATGGACTGCTGAATAATGTGTATAGTCTTTTTCGAGTGGGTGCAGGTCCCTCCATATGTCTACCATACCCATTTCTGCCAGTGAGGTTCTTATGAACTTTGTTACATGTTTTTTTGTCTTCTTAACACTTGTGTCAACTTCATGATCCATGACAGCATTTAAGTCTCCTCCACAAATTAGGACTCCTTCACTGTGTGTTGCTATGAGATCAAACAGATGTTGAAAAAAACCCTTGTCACTTTCTGGTGGGGCATAGATGTTCACTAATGTAATCTGCATACCATCTATTCTTCCCTTTATTATTACATACCTGCCTTCTTTATCCTGGATTTCCTGTTCACTTTCAAATTGTATTTTGTTTGAGATTAGTATCATAACCCCCCTTTTTGCTCCTCCCTTAAATGAACTGTAGTAGGAGTTCTTATAGCCAAATCTCTTTAGTTTCACATGTTCTGTCTTGCTCAAATGTGTCTCTTGCATAAATATAATTTCAGCCTTTTCCTTCTTGAATTTTCTTATTATTCTTTCCCTTTTAACAGGTGAGTTCAGACCATTCACGTTTAATGTCATTATCTTAAGATTTTTACCCATATTCATGTTTTTCCATTTTTTTAACTTGTGCTCCTAGCCCCTTTAACAACAAAAATAACACATATTTATATAAAAACACATTAAAAAATCTCGACCTCCGTACTTTGGGCCTTTCTTCTGCCCACTGGTCCCTGTTGGTGGGTGGGGGGTTTGTCTTCACAGAGTGAAGGGCCCTCCCTAGACTTCTAATTACTATCAAAGTAATAGTCATAAGTCTAGAAATGTCCAACAAATATCACTTAAACCTCTCCTAGCCGTCTGTTTCTCTTTTACCTTGTCTTCTTGGCCTTCATTTCTTCTGTGCCTTTCTTAATCTTTGTTATGATCTAGGCTTTCAGTTGAAAGCCTTGCAGCTTGTCCTGGGCCCGCTGCTCTACGTCTCTCCCCCTTCTTCCGCCGTTCACTCGTCTCCACTCCGTCTGTCGTGGTGCGTTCAGGGCCGCCGCTGCTCCAGCCGTCTCCTTCGGCACGCTCACCTCAAGGCCCCGCTCCATCATATCCCGCGCTGCCTCTTCGGCCGTGTTGTAGGTTCTTGTGCCTTCCTCCCAATGAATCCTCATTTTCGTTAGCGGCGTTTGGAATCTAATTTTTTTCTCTTTCAGCGTTTTTTTAATATTGGCATATTTCTTCCGCTGCTGCACGATTTCTGTCGGGTAGTCATGGTCAAAAAATACCTGTTTGTCGCCGATTCGTATCTTTTTTTTCCATGCTTGCGTCAGGATTCTTTCCTTTATGTCATATTTCACAAAGTTTACCACAACTGACCTGGGTGGAGAGTTTGTTTTCGGGTTCTGTGCCGGTGCTCTGTGCGCCCGTTGAATCTGCAGATCCGTTTCTCCGGGTATTTCCAGTTCTTTTTTTAAGAACTGATCCATGAATTTGTCATCGAGTTGCCTTCAATGCCCTCCGGAATTCCAAAGATGCGCATATTGCTTCGTCGGGATCTGCTCTCCAAGTCGTTTATTTTCTCCTGCATCCTCTGCGTTTGCGTCGTCAGGGTCTGTAGTTGTTCGTTTGCCTCGCTTTTCCAATCTTCTAGTTCCGAAATTCGGGTCTGCGCTTCTGTCATACACGCCCGCTGGGAGCGCAGCTCCTCCATGTTTTCCGTTAATTTACGCTCCATTTCTCTTCGGAGGTCCATGATTTCCTCCTTAATTTCTTTTTTCAGTTCCTCCTTAAGAGCCGTTAAATCCTGTTGTAGCTGTCGCTTGAATTCTCTTAACTCTTCACCCAAACTGGCGATGCCAGCGTTCATGTTGTCGAGTCTGGTGTCTTCCATTTTCTCTGCTGTAGACACCTCGTTTTTTTGGGCTTTGCGTACAGCGGTTTTTCCTGCGTTGTTGGAGAGGAATTCTTCAATTTTACCCTGTTTTTGTCCTTGTGCCCGGTTCCTTCGTGTTTTCATCCCTTAGTTTATTGATTCGTTTATGTCGAGTTGGCCATTTACCGATGATTTTTAATCCGGCTAGGGAGAGCTCTTTGTTTAAGTGTTATGTCTCTCCGCCATCTTCCCGGAAGTCTTGTTTTTCTCTTTAACTCATGGATGGTATTGTCTCAGGGCGCTTTGGATCACTGATATCAATCTCAGACACCTGTCATAATTAGTTTGCCAGGTGAGCCCAATTAAAAGAAAACTACTTAAGAAGGATGTTCCACATTATTAAGCATGCCACAGGTTTCAAGCAATATGGGAAAGAAAAAGGATCTCTGTGCTGCTGAAAAGTGTCAAATAGTGCAATGCCTTGGACAAGGTATGAAAACATTAGCTTTTTCACAGAAACTTCAGCATGATCATCATACTGTGAAGAAATTTGTGGCTGATTCAGAGTACAGATGGGTTTGTACAGATAAAGGCATAATGAGGAAGGTTTCTGCCAGACAAATTAATTGGATTACGAGAGCAGCTGCTAAAATGCCATTACAAAGCAGCAAGCGGGTATTAGAAGCTGCTGGTGCCTCTGGAGTCCCACGAACTTCAAGGTGTAGGATCCCCCAGAGGCTTGCACTTGTGCATAAACCTACTATTTGGCCACCCCTTACCAATGCTCACAAGCAGAAGTGATTGAAGTGGGCCCAGAAATACATGAAGATTAATTTTCAAATAGTCTTGTTTACTGGTGAGTGCTGTGCAACCCTGGATGGTCCAGATGGATGGAGTAGTGTATGGTTGGTGGATGTCCACCATGTTCCAACAAGGCTGCAGCATCAGCAAGGAGGTGGTGGAGTCATGTTTTGGGTCGGACTCATGGGGAGAGAGCTGGTAGGCCCCTTATCACACCTTCCAGGATTTTGTGATGTTACGATTTTACCAATTCCCGTGACTTCAGCCGGTCCTGCATAATTTGAATTTTGTCCAATCACCGCAACTTTACCACAGTTTTGGCCAGCTGTCGTCAACTTCCGCCAATTTTGCCAATCAAATCTGTCCCAGAGTAGCGCGCAAACGTGTACGTCATCAGTCTGACCAATCAAATGCGGCGCTGCACCCGCACGCACTTCGGTGTTTACAGTGAGTATATACAGAACACATCAGCAAAAAAACAGTGTGATTTAAAAAAAACAAAACAAAACAAACAAAAAAAACCCACTCATCTGCGAGTTTTCCCACATCATTCTTTCCTCCGTCTCCCCCGGCCCGCTGGTGAACGTCTCCTCAAGTCTCCGTGATGACCACGTGTATGAAGTGCCGGGTTTGTGTTGAAAAACGTCCGCCTGCCTGAAAGCACCCCTGTCTCGGGAGCCCACATGAGGAGACATGCTGTAAAACCACAAAAAAAACCGAGCGAATCTAAAGGTACGTTCAGACCAAACGCAAACGGGTGGCGCGAATCCATACGAAGTGAATGGGAAGAGGCGAGTATACGCGAAATTGTGCAGTCGCGCGTTTGCGTCCGAGGCTAGCTAGCCATCACCGCAGTAAAGGTAACACCATTGCAGAGTAAACTAGTTTGGAAATGAGACTCACTCACCTGGAGACAGGAGAACCGGGAACTCTTCAGCTGAATCGGGATTTTGGAGTTATTTACCCACAGTTTCGTGCCACGGATGTGCTGACAAAGCTAGAAAGCTAGCAACGGAAACACCCAGCATCTTATGAAGTTTTGGAGGCTGAGACAACATTTTCAGGCGAGCCCCCCGTCTGATAATGTAAACCTAAGCATGACGTTATTGGGAATTTCCACAGCAGGTTGAACACAGCTGCAGAAGTTTTAACGGCAACTTTGCCTGTCTGCATCTCACTCAGAAGGGGAATTCATGTCTGTTCAAATGTTTACATTGAGTTATAATGGAGTTTACCGGAGTGGTGGATCAGTTGGTAGAGCATCCACCCCACACCCGGGAGGCAGGGGTTCAAATCCCAGCCGGGTCATGCCGAAGACCATATAAAAAGCGGAACTTCCTGCCGTCCAGCTTGGTGCTCAGCAATAATGGAATGGAGGAGGGAAATCTGTGGCAGCGCCTTGCATGGCAGCAGCCCTCTAATTCTACATACGTATGGGGTGTGTGTGATTAACACTGTAGATAGGAAAAACACAATTTCGTTCTACTGTACATGATTGGTTGTATGGTTGAATGAAAATAAAGGGTGATTTAATTTTTTAATTTTAATTTAATGTAATCGTGCTGCACGGAAAATTCGCCCATTCGCGTTTGGTGTGAATGCACCTTTATACTACAGCTAGTGTTAACCCCAGGAGAGCCCTGCAACTTACCGCAAAAAAAAAAAAATTCCTGCAAAATCCTGACGGGACTGCGTTAGGGTCCCTGAAGTTGTGAAAATGACCTTGGCAAAGTATGTAGTGTTTCTGACTGACCACTTTCTTCCATGGTACAAAAAGAACCGTTCCTCTTGTAGCAAAATTATCTTCATGCATGACAATACACCATCTCATGCTGCAACGAATACCTCTGTGTCATTGGCTGCTATGGGCATAAAAGGAGAGAAGCTCATGCTATGGCCCCCATCTTCCCCTGACCTCAACCTTATTGAGAATGTTTGGAGCATCCTTAAGTAAAAGATTTATGAGGGTGGAAGGCAGTTCATATCAAAGCAGCAGCTGTGGGAGGCTATTCTGACATCTTGCAAAGAAATTCAAGCAGAAACTCTCCAAAAACTCACAAGTTCAATGGATGCAAGAATTGTGAAGGTTATATCAAAGAAGGGGTCCTATGTTAACATGTAACTTGGCCTGTTAAGATATTTTTGATTGAAATAGCTTTTGATTTCAGTAAATATGACCTTGTAATGCTGCAGATTCAACAAATGATCATTTTCAGTTCTTTACAGCCAATAAAATTTTTTGAAACTCTGTTGTGCATAATAATTTGGAACAGTGCATTTTGAGTTTTTTTTTATTTTTGCAAAAACATAGTTATCATTGGGAGGTTTGATAAATAAAATTTGAATTACTAGTGCATACCTGTGCATGCCCGTGCATACCCGTGCATGCTCATAGAAACCAAGTATAAGCAAGTATTTCTGCATGCCCGTAGAAATCAAGTGTAAGCAAACATATCTGCATTCCTGCCTTTGAGCTTTGACATGGTTACCATGGCACCGGTAACCCTGGTGAAACCTGCCTTTGATCTTTGACGTCACCACTCGTTCAGTGATGCCTGAACCATGCCAAAGATCAAAGGCAGACATCACCATGGTTACTGTTGCCATGGTAACAGTAACTTTCTACGGGCATGCAGAAATGCTTGCTTACACTTGGTTTCTATGGGTATGCACTAGTTATATTTTAATTTATCATAGTATGGCCCAGACACCTCCTTGGTCATCAGCAACTAGCTGCCATTAACAGACCTAACAGCTCGTCATCTCCTTGTCTCGTGAGACAATGGGTTGCGCTGGGAGATGTCAGTTCACGGTAGGGCAGCGTCGACTGTGACTATAGAGGCCAATTCTGGAGTGGCAGTCTATGTCACAGTAGCTGCAGGTGTAAGGTGTTGGCAGCAAGGGTCCTGTAGCTGCTCTTGCTCTCTGCTGCTCCTTTCTGTCGAGCCACTGCTGTTCTTGCAGGGCGTCGGCTCTCTTTACACCTATCTGCACTACGTGGCGCCGATTGCTGCGATCGTCTGCAGCTGCTTCCCATGAGTCAGGGTTGATCTCTGCTAACTTCATATCTCTCATGACCTAACAGCAGCTAACTGCTAACAGACTTTCAGGGTTGTTTCTTTGCTTAATAGATTCAATGGATGAGTCATATCCTATGAACCATTCAAACCACACACCCCTATCCCTGGTAATGCTTTATTTGGGCTTTTACGTTCTCACATTCAACGAAGATTTCTGTCACTCTTATAACCGAGTGTTGTTATGGTGTTGATGTCAATCACGATCAAATCTCAGAAACTAAAGTTTGTCTGAGTTTGCTCTTTCTTTTCTATCTTATCTTCCTGCCCATCTTTGCCGCATTGTTCTTAGTCCTGAGTTCTTCTCTGATTCAGTTTTTTACTGATTTTATGATGACAAACAAAAGCATTAAAGCATCTCACATAACCATTAGTTTCTCTGTATGTCAACAGGAACTTTTCAGCCTCTCTGGAATGTCTTACCTTGACATCAGCACATACATGTTACTGAAAATGATCACTTTCCACCTTTTTCAGAAAACTCATGACTGTTATCATGGTTGTCTCTCTAGGAATGAGCAGTCACACCTTTCAGGTAATACTACCTGATCAGAATGGAGTTGTGCACTAAAAAAAATCCAGGCATCCATTTTCTGCTGGAGCCCTGACAGGTCTATTATGACCAATTACAACGCATACAATGTAGCCTTTTCTCATCTCCAAGTCTCCTATAATCAGCCACAGAAGAGGTCAGGCCTCCTCTTTCACTCATCTTTGTGAATTAAAGTAAACGTCTGGTATGCAGAGGATGCCCCATTAACTGTCATTGCAGGGGACAATTACCCAGTCTGACCTGGCAAAAGATTAGAAAAGCCTGCAGGTCTGCCTCTTTGACTGGCTCACTGATGAACTGGACATTCCTCTTAACTTTCTCCTGATCCCTTTACATTCATTTTACCCCTTGTCCCATCCACTTTCTCCTTTCTGTTTTTTAGTAGCGTGCTGATTGATTTGAGGGATGGTGTTTCAGCACTCAGTCACTTCACCAGTTCATCACCTCACCCCTTTGTCTTTTTTCATTTTCTCTTTCTCTGTCACCCTCCTTTGCTTGTATCGTCTCTTGCAGCCCATCTGTCTCCTTTCCTGGATGTCTGACATGCTCAGGAAGATCTTATCCTCGTGTGTCTGCTCCGTGAGAGCATGGGAGGGTGGGGGTGGCAAACAAAAGGCGCCATCAGTTCTTTTGTTTTTTTTTCTCACATTTATTTTACTACCAAACAAGCTCATATCTCACTGTCACCTTTTCCAGAAGTTACTATCTAATTCTCTAAACTTGCACCTCAGACAATTTATCTGTGTGATAAACACTTGTCCCTTAGTCACACTGTTTGCCAGAGTGTTATGCAGTTAACTTCCGCTGTGCATATTTCTGTGGTAGAGATAATACAGAGGCTTGTGCATATTTTTAAACACATCCTTTAAGTTATTTTTAGTTGTTATCAATACAGCCGAAACCAAAGTTTGTGTTGGTCAAAGAAGTTAGTGTACTTACTGCGCTGTTAGTAAAATGAAAAGATATTCATTGTTAATTCCAAATTACAACAGGAGAAAATAATTAGATACTGCAGTTTTTTCCAACCGGGTTTCTGTGAGAGAACGTTCAGGGTTTCCATGGGAAATTGTCTAATTTCACTTCTTAATTGGTCCAAAAAATTACCGGAGTGGTGGGCTAGAGGTAGAGCATCTGCTCAACAACCGGGAGGTTGTGGGTTCAAGCCCTGGTCGGGTCATACCAAAGACCATATGAAAATGGTACTTCCCACCTCCTAGCTTCGTGCTCAGCATAATGGAATGGGGGAAGAAAAGTTAGTTACCCAGCCATAGAAGGTGCACACACCAGCGTACTCCCTGTGCCGGTTTCAAGTGCCAGTTCAGGAAGGATATATATATATCCTCAAGCTAGCTAGTTTGATTTTCACTGCTCAGTATTGTGCTTTTTCAGCCTGACCTCCTCTTATTACACTGGTCAACACCAAATTTATTGTCTCGGGTTTTTTTAGCTGATTTAGGACAATTTTGATGTGCTAAATCCAAAAATCACATTAGTTTTGCTCAACCAGGTCAACTTTTTGAACTATGGCCACATGTTCTTTTTTACATTTTTGTTTACATGTACGGTATTTTCGCTTTATATGATGCAGAATTCTTTTTTATTTCTTGAAATTTCTCGAACTTTGAAGAGTTTGCATGCACCAATTTATGACATGATGTCATAAATTGTCGTGATGGCTGATTACTGTTGGACTCTGAAGAGAGACATCCCTGCCGCTGAACATTCTAGAGGTTTGAATAAACGGAAGTTGAAGCTCTGAATTTTGAACAAACAGGCCCTGCGATGGACTGGCGATCTGTCCAGAGTGTACCCTGCCTCACGTCCAAAGATGCTGGGATAGGCTCCAGCCCCCCCGCGACCCGAAAAGGATTAAGTGGAAGAAGATGAATGAATGAATGAATGAATGATGACGTAACATTCAATTTACATGTACTTACCTTTGTCAATGTCTACTATTCAATTTACAGTATTTGAAGTTTGTAACATTTAACCCCTTGAACTCTGTGAATTCCGCAGGCGGTCACGTCTCTGCGTCTTAGTGCGTCTCAGTGCGCACTGAAAAAAAAAGCTGTATTTCCTGTCTTCCAGTACAGACACAGCCGTGTTACAACCTGAGAAAAAAGCTGTGTAATATATTCATTTTTTGTGGTATTTTTACAAAATTTTGACCTGAGCTTGAAAACACTTGGTTTTACTTTTCTGTTGTGTTTTCCAGCCAGTATCTGACAGCTGTATGTTATTTGCAAGCATTTGTATCTAAAAAAAACCCCACCCAGGTGAACTTTCTTGTTACTCAGTGGCAGGAGCACTTAGAGAGGTTATGACTGTTTTGCCAAAAAATTCAGAGTGTTTCCTTTTAAATGAGACTAACCCCATGAAGATGCTGCAAAGGGTTGAAGAACAGCTTTTGATTTACTTTGGGCATGTTATTTTTAGGCTTTTTTAGGGAAGTTGAACAGAGTTCAACAGGTTTTAATCAATAAATTGTGTTAGAAAATGATTTTTTTCTCTTAAAAATCTATTTCAGATGAGAAATATTAACAAAAATCAACCGATAATGTCACAAAATGCAGTCGATTTAGTCAGAAAATCAGATTTTTAAAAAATCAACTTAGCATAAAAACCTGACCTGATCAAGAGAAACAGATGTCATTTTCGGATTCAGCGGTGCAAAATTGTCTTAAATCAGTTGAAAAAAACACAGACAGCTTACAAAAAAAATATTTTTGTAACCCTGTGTTATTAATACCAAGGATGGATTCAAATGCAGAATGAGTCAATATTTTAGGCAGATATTTTTCTAAAATTCTGATCCTTGTATGAAATGATGTTACACTGATGGAATTCTATGCAGTTAAGGTGATTTAAAAAACCAAATTAATCCTTAACATCAGTCCAACATCCTGTCCCCTAACTTGATTTGTTCTGTCTGCATCCAGGTGCAGGACATGTGTTTCAGCCAGGACAGTCGCTGGGTCGCCATCAGCACCCTCCGTGGTACCACCCATGTATTTCCCATCAACCCTTATGGTGGCACCCCCTGCGCCCGGACTCACATGTCACCCAGAGTGGTCAACCGGATGTCACGCTTCCAAAAGAGTGCCGGCCTGGAGGAGATCGAACAGGAGCTGAACAGAGCAGCGGCTTTAGGGGGAGGAGCAGGAGGTGGAGGTATAAGCACAGGTGGCTGCATCTTGGGTGGAGGAGGAGGCCTCGGGGGCCGCTGTAGTCCCATTCCCGGCCTTTCCAGCAGTCCCTCGGGATCACCTTTGCACGGTGAGTACCTGAGGGAAGAGGTGGTCTAAGGTCTGATTTTTAGTGGTTTAACCACAACTCTGCAAACTTCTGCTGTGGTTACACAGCAACAGTCTGGGCTACACAGTGAAATCTTTTTGCTGGAGTGCCTCTACTGGGAAAAATGCTTTTTCTTCAATACGGTAACCTCACAGCCATGATTCACGCACAGATTTCAACCAGTCCATATACAACTAAGACCCAGATCTTTTTTCTAAAGTGCCATCCCACCAAGAGCTATAATGATAACTATAAATATAATGTTTTAAAAGTTGTTTTAACTAAAGTGGATAGCAGAGTCCACGCTACAACAATAGCTGTAACGGCAGTGGTGAACTGTCTTTTCAGGGTCACTTTCAGACTGATTTGATGAATGATATGATCACAATCAGTCAGTCAAAATACATCCAGCTGACTCTGAAAGCAGGGCTGGAATAAATAGCAGCATATCAGCAAATCATCGAGGCTGCACTCTTGATGCTGTGGATCTTTGGCTCTGTCACGTCATGTGCTTAAAGTTGAAGCCTGGGCAGGTATTTTCCTGAAGAGGAGAAAGAAACTACTTTATTCACTGGGTGAAAGTTGAACTATTTAACTTCGGCACAGCACAAGATGATGGCACAGCTGACTCATTCTGGTTTGCCAGCAACACACAGACATGACTCAGTGTGATAGCACAGTGCGGCACCTACCATTTGGCTGCGGGTCCGTGGAAGCTTTGGTGGAAAGAAGAGAACCCGCTGAATAGTGACCTAAGTGACCAAAGATGTTTCATGTTGTTCTTTTTGCCAGTTAGCAGGATTACGCAAAAACTACCGGACAGATTTTGATGAAGTTTTCACCAGAGGTGGCCCTTGGGCTACAGATGAACCCATTAGATTTTGGAGGTGATCTGGGTCAGAATGTGGATTCTGGATCACTTTTTTCATTTTCTATAACATTGCAAGCCTTAGCAGAAATATGTACTCATGGTATGTAAAGAAACAGCGGGCACTTAGAGAGCACATACCTCCACTAAGTCCCGATCTCACTATGTTAAAGAAAGTGAAAAAGTGATCCAGAATCCGCATCCTGACCCAGATCACCTCCGAAATCTAATGGGTTTATTTGGAGGCCAAGGGCCACCTCTGGTGTAAAATTTAATCAAAATCAGTCTGGTAGTTTTTGTGTGATCTTGCTAACAGGCAGACAGACACAGAAACATTCTGAGAGATAAGACCTTGGCTATTGGATTTTATCTTAGGGCTGCCCCTTTTCACCGATCGTGTGCATAATATTTATAGAAAGGATTTCTAGACCCAGCAAGGGAACAGAATGTACCATGTTCATGACCACAGGATCTCATCTCTGCTGTTCGTAGATGATGTTCTCCTGTTGGTCTCATCATGCAATAACCTACAGGTCTTACTGGGACGGTTTGCTATTGAGTGTGAAGTGGCCAGGATGAGACTCAGCACCTCCAAGTTCGAGTCCATGGTCCTCAGCTGGAAAAGGATGGATTGTCCTCTCCGGGTTGGGTATGAGCTCCTGCCCCAAGTGGAGGAGTTCAAGTATCCTGGGGTCTTATTCACGAGTGAGGGGAGAATGGGATGGGAGATTGATAGAGGAATCGGAGCAGCATCTGCAGTGATGCTGACGTTGTACTGGTCTGTCGTGTTGAAGAGAGAGCTGAGTTCTAAAGCAAAGGTGTTGATTTACTGCTCAATCTACGTTCCTACCTTCACCTATGGTCAAGAGCTTTGGGTAATGAAAGAATGAGATGGTGGATACAAGTGACTGAAATGAGCTTTCTCCGTAGGGTCACTGGACTCACCCTTAGAGATAGGGTGAGGAGCTCAGTCACCCAGGAGACACTCAGAGTAGAACCGTTGCTCCTCCACATCAAAAGTTGCCAGCTGAGGTGGTTTGGACATCTAATTAGGACGCCTCCTTGCCAACTCCCACTTGAGATGTTTTGGGCACATCCCACTGGGAGGAGACCCCGGGGCTGACCCAGGACATGCTGGAGAGACTACATCTTTCAGCTGGTCTGGGAACGCCTTGGTGACCCCTCTGAAGAGTTGGTAGCTGGAGAGAGGGAAGTCTGGGCTTCTCTGCTTGGACTGCTGCCTCCGCGACCCGGATTCCCAGAAAAGTGGTAGAAAATGGATGGATTTAGGACCTTGGTGTAGGTATGCACTCTCTGAGTGCACTTTAGTTTTGTGAATGCAGACACCTTTTTTTCTAAGTTCAGCTTCTTCATCTTACCCTGACACTGAGTGAACATTTGCATTCGTTCCAATCCTGAGACTACCTCTACCACCCATTTCAAAACTGGGGAAATTTACCGTTCTCCAGAACAGTAGGGAACAATCTCACTTACAGTGCATCCAGAAAGTATTCACAGAGCTTCACCTTTTCCACATTTTGTTTTGTTACAGCCTTATTCCAAAATTGATTAAATTATTTTTTTTTCTCAAATTTCTACACACAATACCCCACAATGACAATGTGAAAAAAGTTGTTTTCAGATTTTTGCAAATTTATTAAAAATTTAAAAAAAACTAAGAAGTCACATGTACATACTGTAAGTATTCACAGCCTTTGCCATGAAGCTCAAAAATGAGCTCAGGTGCATCCTGTTTCCACTGATCATCCTTGAGATGTTTCTGCAGCTTAATTGGAGTCCACCTGTGGTAAATTTAGTTGATTGGACATGATTTGGAAAGGCACACACCTGTCTGTATAAGGTCCCACAGTTGACAGTGCATGTCAGAGCACAAACCAAGGATGAAGTCAAAGGAATTGTCTGTAGACCTCCGAGACAGGATTGTCTCGAGGCATAAATCTGGTGAAGGGTACAGAAAAATTTCTGCTGCTTTCAAGGTCCCAATGAGCACAGTGGCCTCCCATCATCTGTAAATGGAAGAAGTTTGGAACCACCAGTCTCCCTAGAGCTGGCCGGCCGTCTAAACAGAGCGATCAGGAGTGAAGGGCCTTAGTCAGGGAGGTGACCAAGAACCCGATGGTCAGTCTGTCAGAGCTCCAGCGTTCCTCTGTGGAGAGAGGAGAAGCTTCTGGAAGGACAACCATCTCTGCAGCAATCCACCAGTCAGGACTGTGTGGTAGAGTGGCCAGATGGAAGCTACTCCTTAGTAAAAGGCACATGGCAGCCCTCCTGGAGTTTGCCACAAGGCACCTGAAGGACTCTCAGACCATGAGAAACAAAATTCTCTGGTCTGATGAGACAAAGATTGAACTCTTTGGCATGAATGCCAGGCGTCATGTTTGGAGGAAACCAGGCACCGCTCATCACCAGACCAATATCATCCCTACAGTAAAGCATGATGGTGTCAGCATTGTGCTGTGGAGATGTTTTTTAGCGGCAGGAACTGGGAGACTAGTCAGAATAGAGGGAAAGATGAATGCAGCAATGTACAGAGACATCCTGGATGAAAACCTGCTCCAGAGCACTCTTGACCTCAGACTGGGGTGACGGTTCATCTTTCAGCAGGACAGTGACCCTAAGCACACAGCCAAGATATCAAAGGAGTGTCTTCAGGACAACTCTGTGAATGTCCTTGAGTGGCCCAGCCAGAGCCCAGACTTGAATCCAACTGAACATCTCTGGAGATCTGAAAATGGCTGTGCACCAACGCGTCCCATCCAACGTGATGGAGCTTGAGAGATGCTGCAAAGAGGAATGGGCCAAACTGCCCAAAGATAGGTGTGCCAAGCTTGTGGCATCATATTCAGAAAGACTTGAGGCTGTAATTGCTGCCAAAGGTGCATCAACAAAGTATCAAACAAAGACTGAATACTTATGTACATGTGATTTCTTAGTTTTCTTATTTTTAATAAATATGCAAAAATCTAAAAAAAAAAAAAACTTTTTTCATGTTTTCATTATGGGGTGTTGTGCGTAGAATTTTAAGGGAAAAAAAGAATTTGTTCCATTTTTTTGATTTGATTTGATATTGTGTACTTTATTGATCCCCAGAGGGGAAATTGAGGGCATCCACCTGGATGGATGAAGCAGCCACAGTGCGGCGCTATCCCTTAACCATTCACACACACATTCACACCTAAGGCCACATTAGAGTCTCCAGTTAACCTAACATGCATGTTTTTGGCTTGTGGGAGGAAACTGGAGAACTCCCGGAGTAAACCCACGCAGACACAGGGAGAACGTGCAAACTCCACACAGATCACTGTTGGTCAGGGGCTGGGATCGAACCAGGGATCCCATGGCCAAGGGTGAGTTGCTGTGCTGCCACAGTGCTAACCATTGCGCCACCGCTCCACCCATAATAATTATGTTGGAATAAAGCTGTACCATAACAAAATGTGGAAAAAGTGAAGCAGTGTGAATACTTTCCAGATGCACTGTAACAAACGTTCCAGACTTTGGGGGTCAAACCTCAGGTAGTACGGAGCAGACACTACAGTGTCAGCTGGCCCTTAAAAATAACCATGTCTTCTTATTAATCTGAGCAACTTAATATGCAGGTTTAGTTTTTTTTTGTGAAGCAAACACTAGAGGCAGGGATGATAAACTTTCTTCTTTATTTATTTATATAACACCTTTCATACAACAAAGTGCAGCTCAAAATGCTTTACAGTTAAAAACAATTCCAGATAAAACACAAACAAAACAATAAAAAGACAGAGAGCCCTCCCCCAGCCCCCCTGCTCCCACTCTCATCCAAGGCATCCATCCACCTGACCCTCAACCCACCCCAGAGCCCACCTCCTCCCACCCTTTTCCACCCCGCCCACAAGTAATAATAGGCATAATTAAAATATGGCTAAGGACTGAGGACCAGGGTGAGGACACGCCATCATGGGGGGACCGTCAGCACCAAGAGCTGGTCTCAGCCCACAGCTGCAGAGACACCGCCACAGGGGCCAACCCGGCCCAGGCAGACAGAGGAGCCCACACCACAGCCAACAAGCCGTGACTGGACTCCCCCAACCCACCAAGCCAGGGCCACCACCACAGCAGCATCCCCACTGCCAGAGCCAATTACAGCTCCAAGTGCCAAGAGCCCCCCCAATGAGGAAATGCTAGAGGTGCAAATACCATGAGATAAAATAAAATACAATAAAATACAATAAGAAGCAGAATAAGATCATAAATAAAATAAATTAAGAGAATAAAATGGTTAAATGAATAATAAATATACCCATATACTATATACTGTATATTGTAATGCAAAACTGGATGGAAATAATCTGAAAATATAAATATAAACTAAAAAGGTGGGTCTTGAGCCTCCCTTTAAAAACATCAACGCTCTCTGCAGCCCTGAGGTCCTCTGGCAGGCCGTTCCACAGACGTGGGCTGAAAAACTGGAACGATGCCTCACCGTGGGTTTTTGTCCTAACTTTAGGTATCATTAAAAGGCCAGCACCAGAGGACCTCAGGGTCTGAGAGGGACGGTATGGTAAAAGCAGATCAAATAAATAAGAAGGACCAAGACCATTAAGAGTTGTATAAACTAATAAAAGAACTTTAAAATCGATTCTGTAACTCACAGGGAGCCAATGCAGCGATTCTAAAACTGGCGCAATATGCTCTCTCTTTCTGGTCTTTGTCAGCACACGGGCTGCTGAATTCTGTAATAGTTGTAAGTTACTGATCATCTTTTTAGGAAGAACAGATTGAGAGCATTGCAATAATCAATACGACTGGTAATAAAAGCATCTCTGTGTTTTCTTGAGAGGGAAACAGGCAGACTCTGGCTATATTCTTTAGATGAGAAAATCCAATTTTTAAAATACTATTAACATGCGGAATAAAACTAAGCTCAGAGTGAAAAATAACGCCCGGGTTTTTAACTCATCTTGATGGAATAAGACACAGTGTTTGTAATCTTAGTAAAAGTTTCTCTCTCTGAGCTTCAGGACCGATAACTAAAACTTCAGTTTTGTCCTGGTTGAGCTGTAGGAAATTCTCTGCCACCCAGGACTTAATGTCTAAAATGCAGTTAAAAAGGACATCGATGATATATATATATACTGTATATAAGACAGTAGAAAGACAAAATGTATGATTAACTCCGACTAAACACAGCAATCAGTAAAAATCACACTTTTTAAAAGTTTTTTTTTTGTTTTAACTTCTGAGCACTTCAGAATTCTTCAAATCATATAAAGAATGTAAGTAGTTATATATATATTATATACTGTATATTCAGCATAGAAATGTTTACACATTTACTGACTTGTATATAAAAAAAAAAGTATGGACTTCAGGAGTAACGTTTTTAATCAAAGTTCCACTGAATCAACTGACAGTCACTGAGCCCAATTACATGGCCACAATAAGTCGATAACTGGGTTTAATCAGGTGATAGCAATAATTAGATTTAATGTGTTTACATGCACTGAACAGATGGATTATTAGTCAATAAACTTTATGTAATTTCTCATAACATGATAATGGTTTTGTAGTATTATAGTATTATGCTATTTATATGACTACTTGAATAATCAGATCATTCTGAGAGTCTGATTATTATTGGTTTATTAGCCATTGTCTCCTGTTGGATTAATTCACTAACGTGTGTTTGTTCTCTTTAGTTAAGGAGTAAGCATTTTCTCAGTCTGTGTGTGTTTTTGTGTGTGTGTGTGTGTGTGTGTGTGTGTGTGTGTGTGTGTGTGTGTGTGTGTTTGCACTGGCTTTTCCTCTCAGTAGCGGTTTTCCAGGGATTCTGTTCTGTCTGCCTCAGTCTTGTCCTCCATGTTTGTCAAACACCACTGCAGCTAGCTTGCTGTTTGTGTGTGCCTAGCTGGCACAGATGCACAGTGATAAGCACACACAGTTTGACCCCCAGAGGTGTTAGCCAGTGTAAAATATCACAGTTCTCGTTAGTCATGCTCTTCCAGGAATATGTGAGCTTTGATGGATGTGCATTCTGCCAAGGTTAGGCCAGCAAACTTGATAAACACTTCGGAGAACCCAACAAAGGGAAATGACTTTTGTGGAATTTTACATAATGTATCTGAGTGCATTTTGGACTTTTTTAGTTGTTCATTTATTAGATGTTTTTTTGTTTTTTTTTGTTTTTTTATTTAAGTTTTTGTAAAGGGTATACAGGTCGTTACAGCAATGCAGTGTTTACATTTTCATCACATGTTCCCTTATTTTCTGATATCTGACAACATTGGAAGATTAATTCTTACAACACCCCCTTTTTTTTTTTTTAAAGTGAAAGAAAAAGTTAAATTAAAGAGAAAAAAAAAACAAAAAACAAATAAAAAAAACAAACAAACCAGTAAAAAACAAACAAAAAGAAAAAGTAAGTAAATAAAGATAAAAGAGCATCTGAGTAGCGTTGGAACAAAGAGTGGAACCATTATTGAAATGGTATTTGTCAAAGATTAGATCTAATGGAAGACACATATGCGGTCCAGGGTTGCCAAAAGTTCATGAACCCATCCATGTCCTGTCTCAGTGCGAATGTCAACTTTTCCATCGAGTAAATGTCTTGGATCACGTTAGTCCAATCTTCAGGTGTAGGACAGTCCTTCAACATCCATTTTTTAGTTAGAGCTTTTTTGCTTGCCAATATTAAAACATTGAATAAGTATTTTTCTCCTCGTCTTTCCAGTGAGTCCGGTAGTAAACCCAAATACAAAGTTACAAAAGAAAAGGGAACTGTAATTTTGAATATTTTCCCCAATATTGTCTGTACCTTGGTCCAATATTGGTGGATAACTGGGCATGACCAAAACACATGAAAATGATTTGCAGTCTTTTCACCACACAAGCGCCAACAGTTCAATCCCTTATGGGTAAATTTGTTTTGTGCAGGTGTTCTGAAAAATCTTGCCAAGTTTTTCCATCCAAATTCTCTCCACTGCAGGGATGAGGTACTTTTCCATTGCTGTTTATTTAGCTTTTCCCATATTTCCAGTTGTAAAGTGAAATTCCCCTCTTTTTCCCATCTCTCTTTTATATAAGATGTGTTGTCTCCTTTTAAGTCTTGAAGACCTTGGTATATTTTAGAAATGTATCTGATCCCTGGGATCCCTTTATATGCCATTAAGAAGACCTTCAGAACACCTGACTGGGCCCTTTCCAAAACCTCCTTTTTAAGTATATTGTTTATGTGGTGTCTAAGCTGGAAGAACCTGTAAAGGTCTTGATTTATTAGGCCTTGTTTTTTCAAATCTTCAAAACTTCTTAAGATTTGCCCTTTAAAAAAATCGTAATATTTTATCAGCCCTTTCTCCTTCCACTTTTTAAATCTGGTGTCTGTTTTATTAGGAGTAAAGTCCTGATCATAGGCGATCCATTGCAGAAGTCGATAGGGCTCTTTAGTTTGATTCTCTCTGACTATCTTAAACCAAATTTTTAGCGGGGTCTCTATCCACGGGTTAGTGTTATTCAAAAGCTTAGGTAAGACATTGTTCCCTATTATCGCCTGTAGGGGGATGTCACTTGTTATTTGGCATTCGATCTCCTTCCATTGTGCAGTGTAGACTGGGTTACATATCTCTACTAAAGTTTTAATTTGTGCGGCTTTAAAGTAGTCCCTGATATTTGGCAGCGCGAGCCCACCTTTGTCTTTGTTTAGCTGTAGGGTTCTATATCTGATTCTAGGTCTCTTGCCCTGCCATATGAATCTTGAGATCCTTCTGTCCAGCTCCTGCCATGTTTTTTTGGGAGGTTCTACCGGTATTGTTTGGAAAAGGTATAGAAGACATGGAAGTATATTCATTTTGACTGCTTCAATTCTTTGTGCAGTACCCAAGAATGGTATCATATTCCATCTTGCTAGGTCAGATTTTATTTTTGTCACCAGTGGATCATAGTTTAGTGATATAATTTTGTTGAGTTGTTTCGGGATATTGACCCCCAGATATTTCATAGATTCCGACTCCCAGTTAGTTTTGAGTTTGCTTAGTGAATAATGATTTGGGTCATAGTTGAATGTTAAAACTTGGGTTTTATGCATATTTAATTTGTACCCCGATAAATCTCCATACTCTGAAAAAACTGAGGTTAGTTCTGGTAAAGAAGTGTCCGGCTGCCCTAGGTATATTAAAATGTCATCAGCAAAGAGTGCTATTTTATGTTCCTTCTGACCAAGTGTAATACCTTGAATTTTTTGGTTTTGTCTTATCCATTGGCTCAGAGGTTCTATGAAGATTGCAAAGAGCAGTGGAGACAGGGGGCAGCCCTGACGACATCCTCTTTCCAGTTCAAAAGATGATGATAAATTACCGTTAATCCTTATTTTAGCTGTTGGTTTTTTATATAATGCCTGTATAGTTCTAATGAAGTTGTTATGAAAATTGAAACTGGATAAGATTCTATATAGAAAAGACCAGTCAACCGAATCGAATGCTTTTTCAGCATCTAATCCCAATATGACTGCATTTAAGTTATATTTTTTTATATGATGAATTATGTGTAAAGTGCGTCGAATGTTGTCTTGTGTCTGTCTTTGTCTTATAAAACCTGTTTGGTCTAAATGAATTAGGTCTGTCAGTATATTTTCTAACCTTTTGGCAAGGATAATGGTAAAAAGCTTATAGTCCTGATTTAGTACACTGATTGGTCTGTAGTTGGAGCACTCTAGTTTATCCTTTTCAGGTTTAGGTATAACTGCAATGACCCCTTCTCTCCAGGAGGGGGGGATTTCCCCTGTGTGGAGGACATAATTAAATGTTTTCAGGAGGAGAGGAGATAGTTGCTGTTTAAAGGTTTTGTACCACTCTGCTGTATAGCCATCAGCTCCTGGGGATTTGTTAGCTTTAAGTTTCATAATTGCTTTTTCCAATTCTTTAGGATGTATTTCTGACAGTAGTGTTTTATTTTGTGACTCCGTAAGTTGGGGAAGGTTTAATGTGTTTAGGAATGCCTCGGATGCGTTTTTATGTTTTTTGTGGGAGTATAAGTTCTTATAGTAATTCTCGAAGTTTTTAAGAATATCCTGAATTCTGAATTTTATTTCCTTTGATACTGGGTCTCTGATTTTGTAGATTGCTCTTTCTGTTTGATGTTTCCTCAATTTATAGGCTAGCAATTTTGCCGATTTACTGCCTGCTTCATAGTATTTTTGTTTCAGAAATGTAAGTTTCTTCTGGATTTCTATTGTGTAGATCTCATTTATTTGGTTTTTAATTTCCTTAATCTTGAGCGAGTCAGTAGAATGAGTGTTGCCTTTGTGTTCTTTTTCTAGGTTCCTAAGTTCTGACTCTAATGTGGATAGTTTTTCTTGTCTTAGTTTCTTTTGGGTTGCCAGTTTTGCAATAATCTTTCCTCTTATTACAGCTTTACATGCATCCCACAGTATTAAAGGGGATACTTCTCCATTATCGTTATCTTCCAAATATCTGAGAATATCTGATTCCAATTCATCTTTCAATGGTCCTTTCAGGACATTTGAATTTAACCTCCAAGAAAATGTATTATTTGTGTATTTTTGGATATTTAAGTCCATGTAGATCGGACTGTGGTCGGAGAGATCCATCAGTCCTATTTTACATGTTTTTACTCTTCCAATGTCTCTATTAAACATAAAAAAATATTCAATCCTTGAGTAAGATGAATGTGGAGTTGAGTAAAATGTATAGTCTTTTACAATGGGGTTGAGTTCCCTCCACACGTCACAGATTCCCAATTCTTTTAGTAGCATCCGAGTCTTCCTGTTTTGGGTGTTATTTTGATGTGGGGAATTACCAGAAGCATCCCAGTATGGATTCAGTCTAAGATTGAAGTCCCCACCACATATCACTAAACCTTGAGCTTTAGTTATCATTAGGTCGAATACATTTTTATAAAATTTCCAGTTAGCCCCTGGGGGAGCATACACATTCAGCAGGGTGATATCTTCTCCCTCTAGCCGCCCAGTTACCAAACTGTATCTCCCTTCTTTATCTTTGTGTTCTGATTTTTTTTCAAATGTAATTTTGGTTGATATCAATGTCGCTACTCCCCTCCTCCTCCCTGATTTATATGAAGATGAAGAGATCATTTTAAACCCTTGTCTACTGAGTTTATTGTGTTCCACGTCTGTTTGGTGGGTTTCTTGTAAAAGTATTATTCCTGCTTTGTCTTTTTTCATTTTGCCTAGAATCTTGGATCTTTTAACTGGATTCAGGATTCCTTTTACATTATATGAAATTATTTTGGTTACACCCTGTTTCTCCATTGTGTTGTTTTGTTTAGTATAACTGTGTGGTGGCCCTTTTTTGTGCTACTCAGAAACTGAAAGAACATTAAAAACAAGAAAAACATTAAGAACGTAGTGTAAAAAACTTTAAAACAAAAAGCTGTCATAAGAACTTCCTGAGCTGAGGTCTTTTTAAAGACCCTGTAAGAGCCTTGATGGAGTGAAGGTTCTGAGGGAAATTCCTCAAACTCTGTTACGTGTTGAGGGCCCTCTCTTACCACTGAAAGTAGTCCCATGCTTTTAACGTGAGTTTCAGAACCCAATCCAAACTTGTAATGATTTTTTTTTTTTTTTTCCTTTATGCCTAAACCCTGTGAAATTGTGTGCACCCTCCCACCCCCATCACATCAAACATTCACGCAAAAACAGTATTTGTTAGTATGAGGAGAACATGTGGATTATTGTCACATTTCTATTTTAACAAGTTTTTTTTTTTTTTTTTTTATTACAAAGACTTATTTGTTTCAAATAATATGATTGTTCCATGAAATGTTTTACCACATGCTGAATATGCATCTCCTTTAATGTTTGTTACCTTGTATGAGGGGGGTTGGATGTGCGGATTGATTCAAGAGAAAAGAAAAAAAAAAAAAAAAAAAAAAAAAGGTCGCTATTCCAACCTGAAAACGGATAGTTTATCCGCGACGCTCTGGTGCTGGGTTTCCCGCTGCTGGTCCGTGGATTTTGAAGGTCTTTGTGTTGTCCATGTTTGCGCTTTGATCTTCTGACTCGGGTCTGCTGCGGGTTTAAATACCGTTACCGGGAGCCCTCTTTTCGCCATGTCAGCTGTTGCTTCTTCCGCCGAATTATAGAGACACGTTTCATCGCCGTAGAAGACCCTTAACTTCGCAGGAAATGGTGTCTGAAAGCGCAATTTCTTCTCTCTTAACACCTTTTTCGCGTCATTGTATTCCCTGCGCTTTTTAAGGACCTCCGGGGCGTAATCGTGTTCCACGTAGACTTTTCTCTCCTGGTGCATAAATCCTTTTTTCTGCCAGGCCAGTCTTACAACCTCTTGTTTTATTTTGAAATTGGAAAATCTTACCAACACCGAACGTGGGGGCGCTTCCGCCGCCGGCCTAGCGGCTAATGAACGATGTGCCTTTTCTATCTTCAAGTCGGTGGTTTGTGGAATATCCAATTTCTCTCTTAGTAAGGATTCCACGCATTCTGCCATTGAGTTAAAACCATTTTCGGTTCCTTCTATCAGACCATGAATTCTTATGTTGTCTCTTCTTTGTTTTCCTTCTTGGTCGGTTAGCTTAGCCTCTATAGCTGCTTGTCTTTTGCGTAGGTCTAGCACAGAATCTTCGAGCACTTTTATTCGATCCTCTGTTTCCAAGATTCAGTTCTCGGCCTGGTCCACTCTGCTGTTTGTCCTTTTCAATTCTTCTCTGAATTCCCGAAATTCGGCCGTAACATCTCGGCGAAATCGTCGTAGCTCCTCAAATAGTGATTTCAGGCTAACCCTTTTGTTAGCTATCACCAGTTCCTCGTCTTCTGAACGGAGATCTTCCAGTTCGGATTCTCCGGCCGATACGTGTCCTGGCCTGGAGAATTTCAGTTTCTTCTGTTTTCCTTTAGACATGATGATTTTGTCTTTTGATTTTCACTCCTCCAAAAATCCGTTAAGTTTGATTTTCAAGGTGTTATCCTGGATTGGGTCTGAGAACTTCAGTGTTAAGCTGCAGTCGCCATGGCGTCCAGACCGGAAGTCCCATTTATTAGATGTTTTGCTATGCATATTGCAGTGCAGGCCATCTTTTTAGCTCTCCAGGAGAAAGGAGAATCTTTGGGGTATAGGAGTGTAATGGAATGTCATTGACTTGCAAATTTGTGGGCACAGAAGCAGCTGTGTGACATATTCTACAGTTTCCAAAATCAGATTTAGTCCTTTTTATGAGTGTAACCAAGCAGTGATTAAAGACAGACCTCCTCCAGATTTAGTAGGTTTTTTAAACAATCTAAAGCTCTGTTTTTACGTAACAATAAAGATGGCAGACATACAGTACCAGTCAAAAGTTTGGGCATGTCTGCCCATTGAAAATGAATGTGTAGGTGTGTCCAGACTTTTCACTGGTAGTGTAACGTTGAAGATATTGGGCTTCATGCAAGAACCATGTCTACTAACAGATATGTTAGTAAGTTAGTATGTTGCATAGAATAAATTTAAGTAAACTTGTCTTATGGCATTCACTAAACTTTATTATTTTGAAATTTCACTAACAAAGTTTACAAGTTACTGAGACCAGCTATACGAGTTTTACCTCCGCCAAGGAGGTAATGCAATCAGGGTGCTTTGTTTGTATGTTTGTCTGTTTGTTAGCAAGATTATGCAAAAACTACTGGATGGATTTGGATGAAACCTTCACCAGAGTGGTAGACCAGACCTTCACCACCACCGGAGTGGTGGCCTAGTTGGTAGAGCATCCGCCCCACACCCGGGAGGCCGGGATTCAAATCCTGGCCGGGTCATGCCAAAGACCATATAAAAGTGGAACTTCCTGCCGTCCAGCTTGGTGCTCAGCAATAATGGAATGGAGGAGGGAAATTTGTGCTGGCGCCTTGCATGGCAGCGACCCCTCTGATTCTAGATGTGGTTAACATTGTAGATAAGAGAAACATAATCTTGTTCTACTGTACATGATTGGCTGTATGGATTGAATGACAATAAAGTTGGCTTTACCTTTACCAGAGGTGGCCCCTGGGCTGTGGATGAACCCATCAGATTTTGGCGGTGATCTGAGAGTGCATACCTCCACCAAGTCCCTATCTCGTATTGTTAAAGAAAGTGAAAAAGTGATCACGAATTCACATCCTACTCTGGATCACCTCCAAAATCTAATGGGTTCATCCGTAGCTCAAGGGCCACCTCTGGTGAAAATTTCATCCAAATCCGTTCAGTTGTTTTTTGCATAATCCTGCTCACAGACAGACAGACACCTTGGTGGAGGAATGCACTCTCTGAGTGACCTCTAGTTTCTTGTCTTGGCTTCATCTGCTCCATGTTCATTGTCAGGGAGATGAAGAAATAGTGTTATTTAAAAAAAAATAGCCAAACTGAAATGTCATGGTTCAGTCCTGGGCGTTTTCTGAATTTGCAACTGCAGTTTATTCTTGTTTCAGGGCAGAATCAGTGCTGCACAACAGGGGCAAACCAGAAAAATATTGGGCATTCTTTCCATTATTTTATTTGCAGATAGGGAATATCAGGCAATAATAATATTGGCCGATACCAATACATCGGCTGGTACATCTGTGTGCCCCTAGTATTTAGTATATTACTTAACTATTTGGCATATACGTTTAAAAACAAGTCAACCAATGCCACTGGGAGCGAGGTGTTCAGGGTCAAGCTGTACTGTTATCTGCCTGCACCTTTGAGCCACAGACGCATTCACGGCACACTCGCTTCCTTTCCCCTTCCTGTCCTCTTCGTCTAGACACAGACTCCTCTGTAGCCCCAAAACACACACATTCCTCTGCGGTGTGAAAAATGGGTCATCAGACATTAAACGGATGTCTGACTTTGGAGAGTCACCTCTCCACTGCGACGAGAGACAGAGAGGGACAGAAACATCAAAGCAGGACAGGAGGTGAAAGTGAGCGAGCAAAGTAATGAGGTGCAATTGAGAAAAATGAAGGAGAGATAGAGCGGGAGGAATGAAGTTTTTTTTTTTGGGGGGGGGGGGGGGTGACAGACATGGGGAGAGAAAGATAAGTTTGTAGTAGCAGCGCTGAAAGCAGGGGTCCTGAGGAGCACGCTCGTAAATCACACTTTGGTTTCAAAGGAGGACATTAGGGCCACCTGTCAACAATTAGTCCTCGCAGTGATACCCAGCTGAGAACGTGTGTGTGCACATTTGAAGAAGATAAACCATAGCATGCATCGTCTTTTCTGCTGAAGTATGTTTAAAAGATGAGAAAGTTCTGTTTTTGTCAGAAAAAAATGGAAAGGTTTCCAAACGGTAATGTATTATGGTGTTCATTAAAGTGCCCAGGAAATTGAAGTCAGGTTTCACACCCCTTTTATCAAGGTGTTAATCTGTTCCATACCCACACACAACTTTTACTGTGTGAACACAGTGCAGCTCGTTCAGATGTCTGCGACTGCTGCAGGATGACTACAGGTCCTTAATAACAAACTGGCTGTCAGAGTCCTTGAAAAGCTTTAATTTTGTTTATCCAAATTTAAAGATCCTTAAAGATGATGGTGAATCTTTGTCTGCATGTCAGAGGTCTGAAAATACCACACCGTAGCTACTGTATGTTGAACTTGCATTTTGTCTGAAATCCTGGCTTCCTGTTTTGAGAATTTGCGGTTGCCATTTTTACCCCTCAGCCTGAAAGTGTATTGTCACCACCCCGCTGGACGAATGGGCGGCGTCAACACCAACTTTGTAAACGTGATAACTAAAGAAAGTAATGACATTGGCCTTTCAAATCATTACAGTAGTTGTATCTATGAAAAATCTCGGATGAGTTTGAATTTGGGTAAACTCTATGGGTTTGAGGTCAAAAGGTCAAAGTTAATATTCTCTTTGCACTGTTTTTTTTTCTCCACAATATCTTTATTGAACCTTTTTTTTTTTAACAAACATGATACAAACAAACACTAACACTAAAGTACTACAAAAAAAAAAAAAAAAAATGCCCTAAAAACACCAACAACCACCAACAAAATCAAGTCTTCAACAATGCTCCTCTGTTTAGTCTAGACAATCCAATACATAAGTATACATATTATGTTCACCAGTTTGGAATTTACAAGGTCCACACACATCATTCACCTTCTTCTTCAAGAGTTATGTTTAAATTTTTTACATAATCAATAAAAGGTCTCCATATATTCTCAAACACAATTTCCTTTGATTTCAGTATATATGTTATTCTTTCTAATGGAAGGTTTGTTAACATCTGTCTTAACCACTGAGTCACATCTGGTCTATGAGTCTTTTTCCATAATAGTGCAATACATTTTTTGGCATTAAGCAAACTGAGGTCTATGAATGTTCTTTCACTTTTATTGAAATTATGCTTTTCTGGGTTACAGACCCAACAAAAACAGTTTAGGATTCAATATGATTTGTTTTGAGATTATTTTTTCAATTGTTACCCTCACCTCCTCCCAAAACATTCTTATTAATCTACATTCCCATAAACAATGAAATAGGGTTCCTTTACTTTCCATGCATTTTGTGCATGTATCTGGTATATTTTTGTTATATCTATTTAACTCCTCCGGTGTAACATACATCCGCATTAACCATTTGAAATGTATCAATTTAAGGCGTGCATTTATTGATTTGGTTTGAGCTTCTGTACAAGCCAATTCCCATTGTTCCTCTGAAATTTCAATTTGCAGATCTTCTTTCCAGTAGTTTAATCTTTTCAGTGAATTTTCACTTGAAGATAGTGTCAATGAGTTATAAAACTCTGAAATAATACCCTTTCTTTTACTATCTTTCATCATCATTTTTTCCAAGGATGAATAAATAGGTCGAGTGAGAGCTTTATTTTGATTTGATCGAATAAAGTTTCTAAGTTGAAGATATTTAAAAAAATGTGTTCTATTGAGATTAAATTTGATCCTCAGCTCTTCAAAAGACATTATGTTGTCTGCACATGGCAAATATAAATCCTGAATCTTTTGTATCCCTTTTAAATTCCATACTTTAAATACAGCGTCCGCTCTCCCTGGTTTAAAATATTGATTACCCCATATTGGACTAAATTGTGACAATAACTGTGGTTCTTTTAAATAGTTTTTAGCTTCACACCATATTTTGATCATATGCTTTACAAATGGATTTTTAACTTGTTTTTGTAATTTTTTTGCCGAATCTGAGTATATGAATATGGGAAGAGGTAAAGGTAAATTGTATGATTCCATTTCAGTCCAGTGAGGGAGATCATTTGATGAAAAATAATATGTCATAGACCTCAGTTGTGCCGACCAATAATACAACATAAAATTTGGACATTTCAGACCTCCACGATCAAATGGTAAATATAATAAAGACAAACGTAATCTAGCCCTCCTGTTGTTCCATATAAATTCCACTAACTTTTTTTTTATTCTTGAGAATAGATCTAAAGGTGGTGATAAGGGAATGTATTGAAATAAATAAAGTATTTTAGGTAAAATATTACTTTTAAGTATATTGATTCTCCCGATCATCGACATTGGTAGTGACATCCATCTCTGAGTTAACTCATTGATATCTGACATTAAGGCTTCATAGTTGACACTGGCGACTGATTCTAGCTTAGGCATAATTTGGATTCCTAAATATTTAAACTGATTTACAACATTGAATTGATTTACCTCAGGGGCTGGGTAATTTCTCTGGGTCTCATTTAGCATTAATATTGAAGATTTAGTTTTATTTATTTTATATCCTGATATTTCCCCAAAATTCTTTATTAAATTCAACAAGGTTGGAATTGATTTTTTTAGATTCGACATAAATAAAATTATATCATCGGCGTACAGGGAGATTTTATGTTCTGTTGGTCCAACTTTAATTCCATATATTTGTGAATGTAAACGTATCGCTATCGCTAAAGGTTCAATTGCCATAGTAAACAGTAAAGGTGAAAGTGGACAGCCTTGTCGACATCCTCTATTGATTTTTATTGGTTTTGAAATATTGTTATTTGTTAGGATTTCTGCTGTAGCATTATTGTATATTATTTGAACCCATTTTATGAAATTATTTCCAAGTCCAAACCTTTGTAGGACTTCAAAAAGAAAGGGCCATTCAACTCTATCAAAGGCCTTTTTGGCGTCCAATGATAGGAGAGCTGTATCCGGTGCTTCTTTATTAAAATAAATAATATTAAATAGTCTTCTTACATTATGGAAGCCTTGTCTACCCTTTATAAAGCCATTCTGATCTCGATTAATAATATTTGGTAAAATTTCTTGTATTCGTCTTGCTAAAATTTTACAGATTATCTTAAGGTCGGCGTTTAATAGGCTTATTGGTCTCATATTTTCACATTTATTAGAGGGCTTACCTGGTTTTGGCAGCAGTATAATTAAGGCATTATTTATGTATGATGGTAAATTATTATTTTGAAATGCTTCTAAAACCATTTCCAAAAAAGGTTTTATTAATTTATTCTTAAATTTTTTATAAAGGTCAACTGGAAGACCATCTGGTCCTGCACTTTTTCCTGATTTCATATTATCAATGGCTAGCCCAACTTCTTCTTGACTAATTTTAGACTCCAATATCTCCCTGTTTTCATTTGGAATACACGGTATAGATAGTTCGTTCAAAAACCCATTTAGTTTTGTTAAATCAGGTTCATTTTTGGTATCATATAATTTTTCATAGTAATCTCTAAAGGCTCTATTAATTTCTAAAGGATCTATAACTACCTGTCTGTTACTTATAATACTGGTAATTGGTGTTTTAATTTCCAATTGTTTAATCTGCCATGCTAATAATTTTCCTGATTTTTCACCTTGTTCATAAAAAGATTGTTTCAATCTTAGAAGACTCGAGGCAGCTCTATTCGCTGATTTTTTGTCGTATTCAGCTCTCAAAATCAGTAATTCATTCTCCAACCTTGGGTCACTTCCTGCATACACTTTTTCCTGAAGACTTTTTATTTTATGTTCCAATTTAGCTCTCTCCTCTCGAGTCTTCTTAGATTTTGATCCTGTATAACTAATAATATGTCCCCTAATAAAAGCTTTGAAAGCCTCCCACTTTACACATGCTGATGTTTGTGTAGTATTGATGTCAAAGAACTCGTCTATCTGTTTTTCTATATACTTGACAAATTCCTCATCCTGAAGCCATTTATGCTGAAATTGCCATCTACCTGATTCCTTTGTCAATTTTTTATCTACATATATTAGACAACAGGGTGCATGATCAGAAATCACGATGTTATCATAAAAGCAGTTTTGAATCTTGGACCTTAATTCTGTGGAAATCAAAAAATAATCAATACGTGAGAATGTCTTGTAGGTACTGGAATAACAAGAATAGGCTTTAACTTGTGGTTTCATTTCTCTCCATATATCTAACAATCTCAATTCTTTCATAAAATGATTAATAGTCATCCTACATCCAATGTGCGTACAATCCAGTCCTGTTGATCTATCCACACCTGGATTCAATGTACAATTAAAATCCCCTGCTATTATATGTTGCCCTGTAAGTGATGATAAGATGAGAAATAAATTAGCAAAGAACTTCTGATCATCTATATTGGGACCATATAAGTTCACAAGATTTATATTTTCTAATAGCAAAGAACCTTGAATGATTACATATCTTCCAAATTTGTCTCCAATTACATTTTTCACCTGAAAAGGAACTGATTTATGTATGAGAGTCATAACTCCCCTGGCTCGGGATGAAAATGAAGAGGTGAATACACTTCCCTGCCATCTACTCCTAATTCTTTTAACATCCTCCTCTATCAGATGAGTTTCTTGTAAAAACACAATTCTTGAACCCATGTCCTTTATTTTATTCATAACTTGTTTAAGTTTTTTTAAATTTTGTAGACCTCTGCAATTCCATGAAGTTAAATTAAGATTAACACTTTGGTCCATGATCAATAGAGAGTTTAGGATTACCTTGCAGTGTAAACATGCTCATACAGAGAAGCAAAAACATGAGTGGTTGAACATTCATCCTACAAACTACACACAAACAAATTTCCCCTTCCCACACTTGTGGGAAACCCCCCAAAATCAAAAGAAAAATTCTGTCTCCCGATATAGCCATCGACCGTTCCACACCCACGGGGAACAGCCTAAGCCACTCCTTCTTCATCCTCCCAATCACCCTAACTCTACTGCTTTTAATGACGTAACATTAACTCTCCTCTGTAGTTTTCCAACTTAACTCCAAAATTTTTAACAACTTTGTACATCATAGTTTGTTTTTTTTTTGTTTGTTTTGTTTTTGTTTTGTTTTTTTAATATATAATACAATCTATATTTTGTAAACTTACTATTTACTTCAAGTCAGTCAGATGCCTGTGCAAATGCTTAATTATTCTACCTTATATTTTGTTCATGCTTAGCTCCCACCAGTCTCTTCTTCTTCTTTGATCTTCTTGATGAACTCCTGCGCCTCCTCTGGGGTCTTGAAGATGTGGGTTCTGCCCTCATACGTGGTCAGCAGTCTCGCAGGATAGATTACACCATGACGAATCCCAAGGTTGCGCAGCTCCTTACGTATGGGATCAAACTGCTTCCTCAATTGCTGGATTTCTGTGGCCAAATCTGGGTAGAACCGCACCTGCTGGTCCTGGTGTTTAATCTCTCCTTTAGCACGTGCAGCGTTGAAGATCTTCATCCTGTCTCTGTTGCTAAGAAACTTCATAATTAAGGTCCTCGGCGGTCCCTTATCTCTCCGTGGGCCAATACGATGTGCTTTTTCCAGAACCACTGCTGATTGCAACTCCTCGCTGCCCAGCACCTCCGGAATCCACTTTTCCAGAAAGGAACATACGTCCCGACCTTCTGATTCCTCTGGAAGACCCACCAGCCTCAAATTATTCTGTCTCGACCGAGATTCCAAATCCAAAATATTATCTTCCAGAGATTTTTTTTTTTTTTTCCAAAGTGTGCACCTTTAATTGAAGACGGGTGACGTCATCTTCAGCACTAGCGAGACGGAGCTCCATCTGCGCCGTTCGTTCTACACAGTCACCCAATTCCTTTCTTATTCCTTCCAACGCTGTCATAATCCCATCAAATCTAGAGGAAAAGTCCGCTCTCATTGAACTCATGGCAGCCATCAGCGCATCTGCGCCATTCCCCGCAGACATCGTACCGCCGCCAGCCTCCTCCGCCATATATGGAGTTTTGTTTGCTGCGTCACAGACCTGAAAGTCCGTTAATTTGGACTGTTTCGGCGGCTCGCTTTTTCCTTTTCCTGGTTTTCCAGCCTTAGGCTTCGCCGACATATCCTCGCCCAAATGCTGGGATACGTTCTGTCCCAAATGAGAGAGTTATTTGCCGATTTTTTTTCTCCAGGAGCAGAGCAGAGCGAGACACGTCCGTCCTACGTGGCAGCCATAACCGGAAGTCCTCTTTGCACTGTTACTATAGAATGAATAAAGCTAGGGCCACTAAACTTGGTACACAGGTTCACCCTGAGACCCTGACCTCTGACAATGGATTTGGGGTCTAAAGGTCAAAAGTCAAGGTTAGAACGCCAATATAATCTACATTTCAACAACAAAGAAAGAGGCTGAGGGGAACTACTTTCAGCCACCAGTATTTTTGCCTTTTGACATTAACAGAACATGAAATGAGCATTGATCATTTTTGGTAAATTTGTGACTTTTTCTCATAAATGTGCATTTTTTCCTTATAAATGTGTTCATTCCAGCAAAGCTGAAGGGAACTAATGTGATGATACTACAGCCATCTGTCCTTCTGTTCATCCGTCTGTCCAACCATCCATTCACATTTTACACGAATCACTCCTCCTCCTAGGCATTTGCCTCAGTGGTCGCCAAACTCACTCACAGTTATCCTCAGGTGGGTGTGCATGCAGGCTGAACTCAAGGTCAAGGTCACTGTCAAGGGCCAGGAGTTCTGAGCGCTTTCAGGGTGATTTCATCAGGCCAGAATGAGCTACTTCATCATTGACAGTCTGTTTTGTTTTTGTTTTTTTCAAATTGTATGTTTAAAAAATAAATTTGCAGCTTATTCTTGCTCCCCCCCCCCCCCCCAGAAAGTTTAAACTTTTTTTTTTTAAGCTTTTTTTCTCTCGTAACCCGTGATCCTTTTTCTTATAAAGATCTGAGTTCTTATGTCAAGCTGTGAGTTTTGCTTGTGGTGGCACGGGCGAGTTTCAGGTGTTTTACTTTAGGAACTTAATTGTCCACTGTTATCACTGATTCTGAAAAATTTCAAATTTAATGAGTTCTATTGATGTCCAAAATTGCAGTAATTTTAATTCAAATAAATAACTGAGCAAAGGCTAACTATAATGAGGTTGTATACTTTTTCAAATGTAGGGTTTTAAATTTGATCAGGTGTCCTTAAAAGCCCGTTTTGCTGTATTGCTCAGACAGTGCTGGTGTTGTGCAGCCTCCACTCCCTATTCCACGCTGGCATGTCAGGGCCTTGAATTTTACATTTTTATTATTTATAATTTGTAAGATTTTCTCATTGATGTGAGCTGTTTTGTTCTGATTTCATGCACCAGATTGTTGTTATACATTTTTTGAACGTGCATTGCTTTTCATCATCTCCACAGGCTCTTTCACTTCTCTTTTTATTATGGCCCTAATGCTCCATTGGTTTAAATGAAGAACACAAAGGTTTTTTTAACCATCAGAGAACTTCTAATCAGAAAGACTTAAGTTTGTGAAGAATTCTAGCGCCTGATGGTGGGAGCTTTTAGACAATGTTGTGATGACTGAAGGGATGGAGATGGTGGAGGATAATGTGGACGAAGAACTCCCCACCAAAGCAGACATTAACCTGGTATCGTTCACTGTCTGTTTAGATATCTCAAGTCGTATCATTATTGCAATATTCATCAACAATAATACATATAGCATGCTTTCCTAATATTGTGCAGACTTAGTACAGACATTGCATGAAATAGTGCAACTTAATTAGGTCTAACATTCCTGAATTGACTGTGTTGTAGTGCTGTCAAAAAAAAAGCCCATCCTATGCCACTTCAAATACATCAGAGTGCTATAAATTAGACTTACCAGGCTGGCTTTCTCACCAAAACAAGTTCATTTTCACCATTGAGATCAAGCATATATTTATATGGTGCAAAATTACCCCAAAAGTACACATCACCGGTCTGTCGTCATCAGTTCACCCGTGGGTTTAGGCCACGCAGGCGCCCGGTGTCGCTTATTTTCAAGATGAATTGACCTTGAGGCATCCTGCCACATATAAAATTAGAACGCCCACCCCCACCACTGCTGCTGATAAAAACGCCATAATTTGTGCCGGATGCAAACAAGATTGAGTCACATTTTCTTTTGTTTGCCCTCTGTCCTGTTTTTTTCTCTTTGCAAGCCGGGTGTGAATTTTGGGCAGTTTTGGTAGGCTGGCAGAGAGCAGCAGGGTGAGGCAGGCGGAGGCCCGGGACACCTAGCCACAACAGCTGCTCTGTGCCTGTCGCCAGTGAGAACAGCGTTGATTTTTGGGAAGGAACTGTAGAAAAGTACACATCCTCCTCAAAGCTGCCAGCCCCCCTCTAAAAATAGAGGCTGCAATTGGCCGCCGTCTTGTCACTGTTAAAATCTGACAGGGCTATTTATGCCCCTCCGTACAGTACACTTTCCGTCCCCAGCTGTTTTTCTTTTCTCCTCCTCTTTGTGATCAACGTATTGTCGTTTGAGGTGATGACCCATAATGCGAGTGTCCCACGCTGTAAAGTTGCGGTTTGTCTGTGGCCCAGCTCACACAGGGCTAGATTAGTAAGTGTATATTCCGTGCACAGGGCAGAGGTTATTGAGGCTATACCAGGCATCATGGCAGCCACTGGAGACGTCTTACTATTCACATGTCTTTCAACTCTGACCACAGCACTGTACAATACTGCGAAACAGGTTTGGAGCGCTGCAGACAGCCACTTGATCATAATAATCTAAAGACCATCTTGGACTCGCCGTTTGGTTTCATATTCCTGAAGATTATGAGGATTTTTTTTCTTCTCTTTATATCATGCATAAAATGTTTCTACATGCCTTTGGTTTCTCTGAGGTGATAGTTACCAGAAATTGTTGACAGTAAATGGAGCGTTACATTATGACAGTAGTTATTCAAGTACAAGAGTAGTCTACCCCCCAAAAATGCGAGAGCAAGAGAAAAAAGTATCTATTTGAAAAGTTACTTGATTAGTAGCACCTTCATTTTTGCCAGTTTGTGAGATTTTTCTCTGAACTTTGTGTCTATTTCTTGAAAAATTACAACTATTTCCTGTAGGCGATATGGGGGGGGGGGGGGGGCTGTCAGCCAACTTGTTAGCAAAATGACTCCAAACCATCCTGCTTGTTAACCCGCCATCCGTCCATCACCATAAAGTGTGCAAGGATAATTTATACTGAAAAACTGAATATATCAGTAGCTGCAAATGTATGAAAAAATGTTGAAAATTAATAGAGAAAAAGATGCTAATTTATAAGGGAAAAAAGCATTAAATTTATCAGAGAAAGTCACAAATTTGCCAGGAAAAGCTGCACATTTGTTAGAAAGAAGAAGAAGACCCCCCCCCCCCCCCATGTTACAAGTTTATAAGAAAAATCTAACAAATTGACATGGAAAACAGTGAAATTTGTGAGAGAAAAAAGTTTAAAAAAAAGTACAAATGTGCAACTTTTGTTCATTTTAATTGCAACTTTTTCTTGTAAATTTGTGATTCTTTGAAATGTATGACTGTGTTCTTTCTCACATTCATGAGTTGTCCTTTTTTATTTTTCCCTCAAAAATCTGTAGCTTTTCCTCTTTAATATGAGACTTGCTTAAGATAAATTTGGGACTTTTATAACTGTAAATCAGAATCCATCATATATTTGCATGGTTTATTCTTGCAAATTTGTACTCGATTTATTTGTATATGTTTGTAACTTGCATTTGATTTTACATCACTGCATCACCACCATCCCCCTTGTTAAAAAGGAACATATTTCCCTGTAAATTTGAAGCATTTCTAAAAATAAATTAAAAATTTGAAACTGTTTCTCATAAATATACATTGTGCTCTTGTAATTGGTGATTTTTTTGTACATTAGAGACTTTATTTGTATAAACTTGAGATGCCTTTCTTTTAATTTAGCCTCTTTTGTTATAAATTTGTATCTTTTTTACATTTTAAGTTTTTTTGTGGATGTTCAACCTTTTTTCTTGTAGATTTGTAACTTTACTGCCACCATTTTTTTCTTCTAAACATTTTACTCTAAGAAAATGAACTTCCAAGATTTATCCTCAACATAATTCAAATCATTTTAGATTATAAATTCAGTAAAATTACTAAATATACAGTCATATTTGGTTATTGCACTATAAACAAGATCCGGGTTTTAAATCCGTTAAATCAAAAGTAACTCAGAGTACGCCAAAATGGACTTGAGTAAATATAATTAGTTACTTCCCCCCCCCCCCTCCTGCAACTCGTCCATGACAGTTATGACACTTGGGTGCATTTTTTTAACATGCATGGGCGCCTTTCGTGTGTATACACAGCCCTAGTAATACACTTCCCCACCATCAAACATCAACACAGGGCTATTAGTCAGTGTGGCAGATTTGCTTCCCCACGCAGCAGAAACCCTGGTGGTCCGATCACAGGGCCATCTGGGCGCTGGCGCGGGTTCACAGAGAGCGAGAGAGGGGTGTGGGGGCGGGGGGGGAGTCAAAAAAACAAGGTGTGACGGGAAACTGTTAATTCACTTGTTGATAAAGGGACACTTCCTCTCTGCTATTAGAGGCTGACGGCTTGCTTATTTGGGTTTGGGCCTTTTGTTTTATCTCGCCCTGCCTACCCTCCCTCCTTCCCACCAGCGCTCCCCCAGGTCAGTCATCGTCCCGCGGTGAAAAACACCAACGCTCCAGCAGAGGTCGATGCCAAGGAAACATTACCTCATAACTGCCGGCGTGTGACACGTATGTATGCGGCCTCGCGCTGACCCCGGTTTTTAGTGGCGTTGCTACCTGGAGGTAAACAGCTGCAGATCACAGAGGGAAGCTGTAGATGTTTTCAGCAACACGTTCGCAGATAGTAGGTGGCATGAGCAGAGGATGGCGAGGTTCTAATTACAAAAAAACCCTGCGAGTGTATGAAGCACTCAGAGAAATGACTTGTCCAGATTTTAGATGCTGTGATGAGCTGTTGGCCTTGGATCAGTGACCAGGCTCAGCAACCACTAACCCACATGCTGTTTTAATTTCAACATTATGCACAGGGTGTCAGGTTTTTTCTTTTCTTTTCTTTCAGAGCACATACAACCCCGTTTGACCTCATGTGGGTCAGAAAACTCAAATCATTTTTTTTGGGTAATTTTTTGCAATTAAGATGTTTTACATAAAAAATGCATTTGTAAAAAGCATCTAATAAAAAAGGTGTTTGTTGTAACATACCTTAACATATGATATGTGTATATACATATTGTATGTTAAGGTAATAATAATAATATGAGGTGGGGAAATAATCTTTTTTTAGATCAATTGCATCACCATACATGAAAGAATCTGAATCAATGCTGCACAAATGTCAAAGATTGATCTTTAAACCCTTGTCTCTCTATGTCAGATCATCAGAGCAAGTAGCCAAGTACTGTAGTAGCTGTAGTGGGATGTACGCTGGTTAAATGGAGCATTCCAACTGACTTGTCCCATCTCCCTTCCATTTATTTGTTTTCATATTCAAAATTAATTATTGGTCATTACTAATACATCACTTACCAAGTTGTCACACTGTGAGAAAAAAAGATGCATCAAGGTATATTGTGATAATTGTTTTAGTTGTGTCAAATTGTAAGGTGGCTAGAGAGTCCCACCCCTAATAAACATATTGGAGCTGCACCCAAATATTAGCTTGTCCAGATTATTATGGATCCCCCTCCATAGGGAATTAGTCAGTGGTGCAGTTTCTGACACCTGGAGGTACACCTCCACTACTAGCTCAGTGCTACTAGAGCAGGGATGGGCAATTGGCGACCCCCAATGTCATCCATTGCAGCCCACCAGGCCATTTCCAAAAATTCATCCATCCATCCATCTTCTATCGCATTTCCGGAGGTCCGGGTCATGGAGGCAGCAGTTCAAGCAGAAAAGCCCAGACTTCCCTCAACCCATCCACCTGCTCCAGCTCTTCAGAGAGGATACCAAGGCATTCCCAGACCAACTGGGAGACATAGTCTCTCCAGTGAGTCCTGAGTCTGCCCCGGGGTCTCCTCCCAGTGGGACGTACCCGAAACACCTCAAGTGGGAGGCATCCAGGAGGTATCCTGATCAGATGGCCAAACCACCTCAACTGTCTCCTTTCAATGTGGAGGAGCAGCAGTTCTACTCTGAGCCTCTCCTGGATGACTGAGCTCCTCGCCCTGTCTCTGAGGGTGAGTCCAGCATTCCTACAAAGAAAGCTCATTTCAGCCGCTTGTACCCGCGATCTCATTCTTTCGGTCGTTACCCAAAGCTCGTGACCCAAGCTCATGACCATAGGTGAGGTTAGGAACATAGATTGACTGGTAAATCGACAGCTTTACCTGAGAACTTAGCTCCCTCTTCACCACAACGGACCGGTACAACGTGGGCATCACTGCAGATGCTGCTCTGATCCATCTGTTAGTCTCTCGCTCCATTCACCCCTCACTTGTGAAGAAAACCCCGAGATACTTAAACTCCTCCACTTGGGCAGGAGCTTGTTCCCGAGTGGATTCCAAAAATCAATTATTTATTTATATCCCGTTTGGAATGTATTTGGAACTGCATTCTGAAATGCAGTTATATAGTCCACCAGCAGAGGGAGCTCTAATTGAAACCTAGGTGCCACTCCATGCAAGTGAGGGAGCCACAGATAGAAGAAGCAGTGTGCCCCGGAGTATGTCTTTTAAGGTATGAATGTGTTGCATGCTGAGACCGCATTAATAGGCTGCCAACAGCAGTAAATGTAGAGTAGGCTGCTTTTTAACAACAATAAGTGCTACAGCTTCTCACTGAGAAGTATTTACAGTAATAAGTTTAAAACTGAAAGGTAAATTTATGACAGAAAAACTCACTAATTAAAAAAACCCAGTACAACTAAAAAGTTACAAATTTTTAAATAAAATGATGCAAATTTATCAGTAGATGCTTGAACATCTAATGCCAAAAAAAAAATATAGATTTGCAAAAAAAAGGCTAATTTAAACCAGAAATGTAGCATATTTATCACTAAAACTGTTTTTTACTTTGATCATTTTCTTCTAATATTTTAAAAACGTTTTTCTTCATCATCACATTTCCTTTTCTTCTTGGCTTTTTTGTTAATTACCATCCAGAATTTCTTGTTGCGCATCATTTTGATGGAGAGTTTTAAAAATTAGGTCATGATATATATTTTATCAGTAATTTTAATTCTAATATGATAAAGCACTGAATAGCTTTTATTTTTATTTGCATTTTTAGTTTTAATGACACAGGGAATAAGTATTGAACACATGAAGAAAAAGAAGTGCAAAAAGGCATAGAAAGCCAAGAAACCAGTTGAAATCCATCAGAATGTAGGAAGCCATCCCATCCTCCATCAGTGCAAATTATTTTCATCTGGTTAAGTCCTGACTGATTGCCTTTAAAAAGGTCTGTGAATATCAGATTGTCACACCCCAAAGAACTCATGACGGGTAGAAGCAAAGAGCTCTCTCTAGACCTCTGCAACTTATTGTTGCAAAACATAATGATGGCATTGGTTACAGGCTCATTTCTAAACTGCTGAATGTTCCAGTGAGCACTGTTGGAGCCATCATTCGGAAGTGGAAAGAACATCATTTTACCATAAACTGGCCATGACCAGGAGCTCCTCGCAAGATTTCTGACAGAGGAGTCAAAAGAATTATCAGAAGAGTTATCCAAGAGCCAAGGACCACTCGTGGAGAGCTCTAGAAAGACCTGGAGTAAGCAGGTACTGCTGTTTCAAAGAAAACAATAAGTAATGCACTCAGCTGACATGGGCTGTATGCCAGCTCACCTCGTAAGACTCCATTGCTGAAGAAAAAGCATGTTGAAGCTCATTTAAAGTTTGCTTCACAACATTGGGCAAGCCAGTAAAATACTTAGATAATATAGTCTGGTCAGATGAGCCCAAAATTGAACTTCTCGGATGCCACAACACACAGCATATTTTGAGGAGAAATGGCACTGCATATCAGCCCAAAAACACCATACCAGCAGTGAAGTTTGGAGGTGGGAGCATCACGGTGTGGGGGTGTTTTTCAGCACATGGTACAGGCAGACTTCCTATAATTGAAGGAAAGATGAATGGACAAATGTACAGAGACATCCTTGATAAGAACCTGTTGCCATCTACCAAGATGCTGAAGATGAAACGAGGGTGGACATTTCAGCAAGACAATGATCCCAAACACACAGCCAAGGAAACTCTCAACTGGATCGAGAGAAGGAAAGTAAAGCTGGTAGAATGGCCCAGTCAGTCATCTGATCTGAATCCAATTGAAAATTATGGAATGAACTGAAGATCAGAGTTCATAGAAGACTCCCATGGAACCTTCAAGATTTGACAGTTTGTGTGGAAGAACGGGCTAAAATCACTCCTGCGCAATGCCTGTGCCTAGTTTGTCCATACAGGTGTCTGGAAGCTGTTATTACCAACAAAGGCTTTTTTACTTAATATTAAATGAATTTCACCAAGTGTGTTCAATACTTATTCCCTGTGTCCTTCCACTTTATTAACTATAGCTTGTTTTGTGAACACAGTTACCTTGATTTCTTTGTATGTATGGATTATTTGGGGTTGTTACTGATATCTGGCGAAAATCTCAGGTCAATGGCTCCATCAGAAATATGTTTAATGAGAAAAATGTTGACATGTTCAATACTTTTTTCCCTACTGTAGACATATAAATTAGCAAATCTCAGTGGCAAATAACAACATGCAATGGCAAAACCATCATCATAGCAGTCTGTCAGGGGCAACAATGACTGTTTCATTTAGGTCTGATCAGAGTCCTCCACACAGCTCTGTCCTTCGGCTTCCGCTGCCAGGAACTCCTGTCTATATCCAACTTCTTCAGGTTTCTTTTTACAGTGTCTTTAAATCTGAGCCTTGGTCTATCCTGATTGCGTTTGCCCTTGCATAATTGTGAGTAGAGTAACTGCTGAGGGAGGTGCTGGTGATCCATCCTCTCAACATGTCTGAGCCATCTCAGGTTCATCTGTATTAGCATGTCCTCCATTGATGGTAGACCAACACATTTTAGCATTTCTATGTTGGTTATCTTGTCTTTCCATGAGATGTTCATTATGACTCGAAGGTGTCTCATCATGTACGCGTGGAGTTTCTTTACCTGCACCCTGTAGACAGTCCAAGTTTCAGCACCACACAATAGTGTAGCCAGTACTGTTGCTCTGTACACTTTGCATTTCACATGGATAGACACATGTCGATTGTTCCACAGTCTCTCCCTCAAGTTTCCAAACACAGCACTCGCTCTTCCCATTCTGAGAGATAGTTCATCCTCCAGCCTAGCATTCTCTGAAACAGTACTCGTGAGATACTTGAAAGCCTTACACTTGACTAGTGGCTCTGTACCAATGCTGATCTCCTCTGGTAGTGATGCTGATAACTTTAACTTTGGCAGTTGATGGAGGCACTCTGTCTTCTTGATGTTGATTTTGAGGCTGAATTGGCTAGCTGCTCTTACAAATTTTTCCACTAAAGATTGCATATCTTCCACACTGTGTGCAACTAGAGCGCTGTCGTCGGCAAAGAGCATTTCTTTTACTACCTTTATCGATGTCTTACTCTTGGCTTTAAACTGTGCCACATTGAACAAGTCTGCTCCTTTCCTTGTTTGAATGTATACGCCTTCTGTAGTGTCTTTGAAGGCCACCTCAAGCATTGCTGACAGATATAGCGAGAACAGTGTAGGCGCCAGTACACACCCTTGTTTCACCCCGTTACTTACTGAAAAATCTTTAGACACTGAACCACTCATTGCCACGTTTGCTTGCATACCTGTATGGAGTGCTTCGATCAGGTTGGCAAACTTCTCTGTACAGCCATATTTCTTTAGTACCTGCCAAAATCCTTGTTGCGATACAGTATCGAAGTCTTTTCTGAAGTCAGTGAAGACTACATAAAGCGGCATGTTCTGTTCGATACACTTTTTTTGAATCTGCTTCAAGCAGAAAATCAGGTCCATTGTGCTTCTTCCACTTCTAAAGCCGCACTGGGTTTCCAGTAGTATATTCTGTGAGATGTGTTCATTGAGTCTGTTCAGTAGTACACATGAGAGAATCTTACCAACAGTGGCTAACAGTGATATACCTCGGTAAATGTCTTTCCTGTCACCTTTCTTGAACAAAGGCACAATACTTAAATCCTTCCAGTCTTTGGGTACTTTCTGGGCATCTCATATCTCTTGGATGAGCTTGTGCAGGCAGTTGGCCAGCTTAACACCACCAAATTTCCACACTTCTGCTGAAATTCCATCCCTTCCTGGAGCTTTACCATCCTGTGTTGTCCTGATAGCTGCCATTAGTTCATCAGAATTTGGTGGTTCATCCAGACTTGGTACAACTGGTCGCTGCACTAGAGCTTCTTTAGTCGCTTCAGTGAGATTTCCAGGGTTGTTTAGTAGTTGGTCAAAGTGGTCTGCAAATCTGTCCAGGTTCTTGTCTTTCTTCTGCAAAACCGTTTCACCATCCGTAGCCTTTAGTTGGATCAATACTCTTGGTTTAGGGCCGTAGATTTCTCTCAAACCTGTGAAGAATGTTTTCATGTCCTTCCTGTCTGCTGCAGTTTGAAGTTCCTCCGCTTTTTCATCCCACCAGTTGGACTTCATCTCTCTGGTGTACTTCTGTAGCTCACTCTGAGCCTTTGAGTATTTCTTCTTCTTCGACTTTGTGTTACACTGTAGATTTTCCTGCCTAGCTGTATTCCTCGCTTCTAGTAGTTTCTTCAGATGTTCATCATGCTCATCAAACCAATCTTGATGTTTCCTCTCAGGGTGGCCTAAAACATCACTCGCAGTCTGATACACCGTATTCTTCAGTGTTGCCCATTTCTCTTCTATGTCATTCTCTGAGTTGTTGCTATCCCAGTCTTTCAAGTTTTCATCCATTTCCTGTGTAAGTTCTTCCTGCTTCTTTTGGCCCTTCAGTGCACTAGTGTTTAGCTTCCGTGGTGGTTTCGCACCTGTCCTGCAGTGCTGTTTTCATCTGCAAACCCTTCACCCTTAGTCAGTGTTGATTGCATGAACGGATAGCGCCACCACTGTGACAGGCGCAGTGCTGCGCCTGTCATATGATATTATGTGACGTGCCAAATGCTTCCCGGTTCTGTCGCCTCACAAGGTGGAAGGCACATATAACTTACTGCTCTTGCCTTGGAGGAATTATGGCGGACATAGAAGCATCCTTATTTACACCAGAGAGGAAGAAATTTTTAGACAAACACTTATGGACGTTACCGATTGCTGTGGACGTACTTGGTCGCGGAAAGAGGAGCATTTGCTTCCAAATTTGCCATCTATGATTCAAAAAAGAGATTTTTTAGCTTATGAAAGTAAATGTTTACATTTTGTTATAACAGATGGTGCGTGAAGCTGGTTGATTTTCACTTGCTGTCGCCCCCAGCGCCACGTGACTGGGGAAAACAGTCGCTCCGGTTGCATGTAGTCGTATAACATAAATAGCGGCGGAATAAAAGCGAAATTGAGGTGGGATAATCATATCAATTTCTGGATGTGGGAGAGAAAGTAAAAATGACCGAGAGAAGACAAAATAACGACCAGGATGGACGAAAATGGATGCAGCGAGAGCCGCCTTCACCAGCGGTAAGTGACGAATGTCTGTGTTTGTTTACATTGTACTGATTTCCTGGTTCTTATACTTTGAAGATAAGAGAACAAAATGCCCAAAACAAGAAACGGTGACAAAAAGCAGAACCATTCTTTGTGTAAATATGTCCAAAGTCCACTTTTGACTGAATGTTATGTAATTTGATGTGGCTGCCACGGCATTATGGAAATTTGATGTGTAAATTTACTCCTATCTCAAACTTTGGATCATATTCTACATCTTTCTAATTGACAGTAAGCCATTATCTCTTACCACTTTCAAGTTATAGCTTTGGAATTCTCTGACATCTGAACTGAATATTTTCTTGAAAAAACCTTCACCACTAGGGGCTGACGGCGCAACAGAGTGCCATCCACAGTCAATAGGTTAATCTAGATCTCAGCATAACAGAAAATAAAAGAAAAGAAAGAAAGAGAAAGAAATTGAAAGGAGTGCTAGGTAGTCATGGAGTAGGCAAGTGCAATGCTAATGGAGAACTTCTACTGGCACAATGTTCAGAGTACATCCTTGTCATAACCAACACCCTATTTAAGCACAAGGACACACACCAAAAGGCATGGAAGCACCCAAGATCCAAGCACTGGCACTTGTCATAACACATCATAGTTAGGCACAGAGACATAAGGGATGTATTGGACACCAGAGTAATGACAGGTGCGGACTGTGGTACTGATCATATTATGCTGAGATCTAGAGGCAAAACCATAACATGACAGAAAACACAACAGTAAAAATCAAAACACAACGGCAGAAGAGAAAAGGCGATTACATGACCTTAAACTGAAAAACGTAGCATCCTGCTATTGACAAGGATCATCTCTGATTGGACTAACACAAAGCAGCCTTTACTTCCCATGTAGCCGTTGGTCAGTGTTTCTGATTCTTCTTATCAATAGCAGGTTTTTGTTATTTGGCATTGGGATTTGCCCTTCAGGGCCACTGTACAAATGGACAGATGTTGTCCAGGAAGATGTTGCAAAAATAATCTCCTCCTTTTTGCTTTCTGTGTGTGTGTGTGTGTGTGTGTGTGTGTGAAAGCAAAGTAAAGAACATTACAGTTTGCTGTGATCACCTGAAGCTCTGCCTTTAGTACCGCTGTCATCCTCTGTGTGGCGCTGCATGGTTAGGTTTGAGGGCTGTTTGCTTGCAGAGGGGGAAGCTGAGGGCATTACACACACACACACACACACACACACACACACACACACACACACCCGTGCAGCTTGAGTTGTTGCTGCGAGGGCTTTGCCTTGATACAAATCTAACAACACGGAAAGAGCAGGGTAATTTCTTTGGCTTTTTTCTTTTTTATGAATGGTCACTTCCTCCAGCTAAAACAACTTGAAGCCCTCTGGATTGTGTGTGTGTGTGTAAGAGGCAGGCTGAACACTTTTCCAGTGAATGTGTCCTCCTCATTTTGACCTTTCCTCTGCTATAGAAAAGTGGACAAGAAAGAGAAAAACCTCAGACATTTCTTTGAAAAATTTAATGTTTTATTAAAAAAAAAAAACAACTGCCATGAGAGTGAAGCATTTGTTGTCTCCGAGCAGCCATTGTTCTCATAATTCCCGCATTTTACAAGACTGACAGAATCCAGCATCTCATTTAAATCCTTCTGCATAGATCTTAATAATTTAACCGACAAATTACTTGTCAGCAGGAAATACGGAAGAGAAAATAGCTTCCTAAAAGGAGCAGATGTTCTTTTAAAAGCATTCTCTTCCCCCCCACCCCCCCCCCCCACCCCTCAACCTGCTGCGTAGCCGAGAGGATTAAGCTTTGTGCATTACTCAGTACATTTGATTTAACAGTTGTGTACCATCAAAGGTAAGCTAGTGTCAGAGGATTGTGTTTGTTGCAGGCTCAGGCAGTGGCAGCAGCAGCAGCAGCAGCAGCAGCAGCCCTGTGGTCACGAGAAGAGCCTGAGCCCAGCTCGCCTTGAGTCAATAAACTGAGGGGGAAAAAAACCCCACACAGCAATCGAACAAGCTGTTTACTCTGAAAATTAGCCCTCCCCTGTACTTTTAAGGCTTTTAAAGCGACCAAAAATACACAGCGTGAGGAATATGTATCTTGGCCGCTGTTCGGGGCTCCTCTTTATAGGAACCCTAATAACTCAATCTCCACAACCGCTAAAGCCTTCTTATCGCCGGCCGTTCGCCGCTGCACTCATCATTATTTGATTTGTAAAACTGTAAGGTAGAGATAAAGAAATAAAGCTGGCCTGCCGTTGCACGCAGACGGCACTTGTGGCTTCCAGCTTATTGCGGGCCATGTGTAAAGCGCACGCTGCTGGAAAGCCAAAGCCATCCATTGTCACAGGATCAATAGGCCTGCTTTTGTTCTTCTTCTTTTGGTTGTTTTTTCTCCTCTTCCATCTTATTTGTGTTTTGTTTTTATGACTCCTAAACCTCCAGTGAATGCAGGTCTGCTGGCATATTAGGCTCCATATTATGGAGCCCTGCTGCATTGTAGACACACACTCAAGAACGTCATCATAGCTGTAATATTTTATTAATTTTTCTGATCACTTCATAAGACCAGCAGCCAGAGAATAGACAGAAATTATACTCAAGTAAAAGTAGTGTTACCCTAGTATATTAATTAAGTAAAAGAATTAGTTGTAGTTGTACTACCAATAAAATAAGTTCTTCAGTGAATATCATCACTTTTGCCAATTTGTCATTTTTTTCTGAAATTTGTATTTCATTTGTTCGTTCGTTCGTTCATCTTCTTCCACTTAATCCTTTTTGGGTTGCGGGGGGGTTGGATGTGGTTATTTTGTAAAAATATTGAGTTTGTCCTCATTAACTTGAAGCCCCCACCCCCCAAAAAAAGTTCATGTAATTTTGACTTTTTTCTTATATATATATATATATTTTTTTTTTTATTTTTTTTTTGCAATTTGTGCCTTTTTTTTCTTGTGAATTAGCCCTTTTTTTTCTTATAAATTGACCTTTTTGTCATAATTTTTCAATTTTTTTTTCATAAACTCACGATCTGTAAATCTGCAAATTTGTCGTCACCAATTTGGGAGTTTTTTTTCTTAAATCTGTTATTCTATGAAGTTTGTGACTACTTTCTAAAATATTACTAGTACTTCCTGTTAAATTTGAAGCTCGTCCCCAAATATGCCTTTTTGTCTTGTAAATTTGAAACTTTTTTCCTTATAAATTTGAGACGTTATTCTCATAAATTAGTTTTTTTTCCTTATAAATTTGTAAAAAAAAAATTTCTTACAAATTTGCAACTGTCTCTAGTTTTAATTGTTTTTCTTTAATGTGTTATTCTGAGGAAAATGAACTTCCCTCAGTCTACACATTGCCCTCTAGTATAACCCAAATCATATAACATTATAAATGCACTAAAATAGTGCAGTTTTGAATATGCAATAATGCAGTCATTTTTTCTATTATTATTACACTATAGACAAGCACAGTTGCAACCATTTTTTTGAAATAAGTAAAATTGAAACAAGTTCAGTACAGTTTTATTCATAAAGCATAAAAAGTATCTTATAATAAAAGCATTCAGTGAAGCACAATTTTTTTTTTTTTGGACAAAGCTACTTGAGCACATGTACTTGAATAAATGTAACAGACAATAACAGCCAAAGTGCACTATTACACATTTTTCCTCTGCATTTGCCATTTCAGTAAAGTACAAGTGGAATACACAAAATGCTCTTTAACTCATTTTCATATGCTGTCAGCCTGTGGAACCCAGATGAGTGTCGGACTGCTAATATTTGAGTGCGGTGTTATATATGAACATGGTTTTAAAACGTGGAGAGAACCCTCCTCCGTGTTTACTCTTTAACTCCCTGTTTGCTCATGTCACATCTTAAGTGTTTTTGACGTGCCGTTTATTTAGACTGGGACGTCCAAACTCCACCGGCTCATTGCAGATCAAAGCGGCCCCGGCGGTTTCTGCAGACCTCAGTCGCAGCTGAGCGGCGCAGCAGCAGTGTCAGTCAATCAGCGCTGGATCACCCCCGTCGTCACGTGCGCGGGTGGTTTGAGCGCGCTGAGTAAATACTGTAGATGAGGAGGGTATGAAAAAACTAAAATATTTTCAGACATGATGATCGCGAAGGGGGCACTGTTTAGATTTGGTGCTAAGAGCTCATCGGGGCGGCTGTGACGGCAGTGCAGACGTCTCATTATCTCCACCCCTGTCTCTCATTGTTTCCTCTGGTTCGGACCCTGGCCTTGCAAAAAAGAAGAGACGGAGGCATTCAGCGGATGCAGCCAATCTCCTCTGTGACCGGGGAGGTCGGCCTCTTCTCATTTAGCTTCAGGCACACTCTGATCTGGTTTTAATAACACACGGGCTCTGCTCGAGAGAGCAAAACAATAATGATTAAATAAACAAAAAAATAGACAAGTCCTGTTTGGAGTATTTCTTATGTCCACAGTTTTTTTTTTAGGTCTAAAGCTAAAATAAAATAAGGAAATTCAGTTTCCTGTGGTGCTCCTGCCATAGCTCATCAACAAGATAACATAAACAGATTTGCAATTAAATGTTGTTTAATTCATTGCCATAATTTCAGTGTTTCTCTCCAACACCTGTCAAATAAACACGTCTAAAATTACCCACAGCATGTTTAATATTTGAGATGGTATTTTGGTGACTGTTGTGAGCATTAAAGGATTTTTAAGACCGATACTAATATTGGGTGGTTTAAAAATATGATGATATGTGATATCGCCACACCTTCCAGACACACTAAACATGAGCAGATTTCATTAGTATGTTGTTATATGTAGTTATCTATGAGTGGTCAGATAAAATAACAATGCAGTTTAAAGGTTAACTTGTTTTATCCTCACAACAAACACAACGTTGACTTGAGGTGCAATAAAATATATAAAAAATATCACCAATAACAGTAAAATGTTTAAAACTACAAATTTAAGGGGGCAACAACAAAAACGACATGTTATAATTTGTAATAATTCAGAAGGGCAAATACACATGACTCGGCGCGTTTGATGTGATGCTTTAGTGTCCATGTTGGATCGATTTCCCCAAACCCGCCAACACATTAACGGCAGTTACTGATGCTTTTTTCATGCAGAAATGTGACGCTTAAAAATATGAAACATTTACATCATTCCAGAATCAATAGAAAAAAATGTGTCCACCCCTTGCCAAATAGCATATTTTTTAATTGAAAAGATGTAACCAAAATGTAAGCACAGTATGGGCTGTTGTTGCCCAGGCAACAGCCCATTTTCCATGTTTGCCAGGGGGCCCCCCTCCCCCTGGGACAAATCTTAAATGAATAGAAAATAAGGCTTGTGACTTTTTCTGTGAACGTGTCTCTTTATACTAGTAAATTTGCAGTTTTTTCTTGCTTCTCTCACATTTTTTTTCCTGCAACTTTGAGACCTTATTCTCATATTTGCACTGTATTATAGTAAATCTCCTTATATTAAATTTTCTTTTAAATTTACATATTTTTTCTTGAATTTGTAACTTCTGTGTCATAAACTTGTATTTTTTCTTCCAGGTTTATGACTTGTCATCAGCATTTTCCCCATTATATTTAGACATAAATTTCTTTATTTTAAATGTGCTACTTTTCTGGTGTAATTTTGTATTTTCTCAAAATATAACTTTTTTTTCATATTTAGTGCATATTTTGATACATTTATTTTGTTTTCTTATACATTTCCAGGGAGTGTTATTGTAGATGACTCTTTCCCTCATAAATTTGTAACTTTTCTCATGAATTTGTGACTTTTGTCTTATAAATTTACAATTTTTCTTTGAATTTCACCCTTTTTTCAGGTCAGAGCAGCAGCCCTTCAGAATTCCTGTTCATGTCAATGCTGTATAGGATACATAACAAACAAAACAAAACAAAAACAGTACAACCAGAAATCTTTATTCCATTGTTACTTTGTATTTCATAAGTTGAACAAAAATGAAGAAATAATACACAGTTGTTGCATGTGCAAACATTTGGACACCCCAATTAATTGAACACACCAATTGAAAAAAAAAATAAAAAACACCAGAATATGCTGTTTATCAAAGTCTGACCTTTGCCACTTCTCACTTTTAAAATCTGAGCACTAACGTAAAGTTTTGCTCTCAGTACCTGGTTAACAGTGTGTGCTAATATCAGGTAGCACAAGTAGTTTCCTTGACATTAGCAGGCTATTTTTCCTTGTATCTGCAGTTTTTGGACACTGAGGTTTTTTTCTAATTAAAATTCAAGATAAAACAACACATTCCTTCTGTTCTAATAGAGTTTAGATGTACCTTACTCTTCTTGTGTAGCTGATGGCTAAAAAAAAGCCTGCCCCCCCCCCGACATTTCCTTTTTCCTAGAAGTTGCTCTCCCTGTGTGTGATGCAGCACACACACTGAACTCACGCCCAATCACTGGCCTTAACCCGTCCCTCTTCGCTGTCAGGTACCAGCTCCTTGACCCAAATCAGATGATAGCTACACACTCTTACACACTCACACATACACACATATGGTTGGAATGGGGGTGTCATCTGATCCACTAGAGCTGTAAGCCGCCCCCCCCCCCCCATCTGTTCTTGCTGGCGACTCAGTCCTGTCTGATGAACCCTTGTAAACACTAACATGCTGTAAACTCGTGGATCTGATTTCAGGGTGCCGCTGCCACCGCATGCCTTCCTCTTTCACCTGATTGTTTGTTAGAAGCGCTCATACGCTCTTTCCTCGATGTTCCACTGTTCTTCTGCCTCTTTTCTGCTCTGACACCATGTACAGCATGTCAGACATTAAACGCTACGCTTTCTTTCCACTCTCTCTTTTTTTTTTTTCTGTTTTTCTTTTAGCACTCAAGTTTCATGTCAAAATCAGAAAAATCATGCCCTGGGAATTAAATTTTTCCTTCCCCCTGTTGTTGAACGACTGTTTTTCTAAGCTCCCCCTGACATGAGAAACGTCAATAAAAATACAGATTGCTAAAAAAATGTTCCCAAATAGGGCCGTTAATAAAAGCCCCCCTGCACCCACCCCCTTTTAGCTTGCGGTTTGGGAGCCAGAGAGCGGGCAGGAAGCCATTTTCACACAGGCCGGCCTGACCTCGACTCTTAACTCCAGCTGAAAATAGCAGACGAGCGGGACAGTCAGAAGGCGAGGAGAGGAGAGGGGAAACCGAGGAGATAGACGTTACCTGAGAGAGACGGGGGGTGGGGGGCAATCCTGATGGCTTTTCCATCAGTCTTCCTTTGCAAAACAGTAAATCTTGTGAAGTTTATTTTCTTTGCAGCATCTGTGTTTTATAAGGGCCCTTTTAATTTGTTTTTACTCTGTCCAGTGGGGGATCCCTGCTCCTTCTTCTTTCTTTTCTCTTTTCCTTCCCTTTGTGTTCGGCTCTTTTAAGCCCTCTCCACCGTCCATTTCTCTCCCTTTCTTCTCCTCCCTTCTGTCCCCCTCTCCCTCTCTTTCCTTGTCCTGTGGAAGTGAGTGTCTTAATAATGACACTTTGGGGAATTAGGATGGTAGAGCTGCTTTCTCCTCCTCCTCAGATACTCCCCCCTTCTTGATTCTCCTTCCACTGCTTCATCTGTCATACTTTAAGCCCTCCCTTCTTAAATATTTTTGGGAAAGTTGGACTATCAAGGAATGAGGTGGAGAACATATGCACATCAAATACAATTTAAAACCCCTAAATCCCCTTGATTTATCCCTTTAAATTAATATGACTAGGCCATTTTGAGCAGATTTTGACAAAAAAGTCTTGGAATGAAGGTGAAACAGCTCAATTATAAACTGGTCTGTTAACAAAAATAGTAGGCAAGTTTGTGACTTTCCTTGATTGTTTTTCTCTTAAATGTTTGATTTTGGATTTCTCATAATTTACAGCCTTTTCCTCATACTATTTTTTCTGCTCAAACTTTCTGACATCCTGAAAGCTAAAAAGAAACAACCTGAAGAAGCAACATGGTGTCATGAATTGCCCTTCAGGGCAGGAACAAAGACCCAAATGCAGGAGCTGTGAGTTTGCAAGGTTTAATAAAAAACACAAAATAACACTTACAGGACTTGAGGCAAAAAGGCAGGATATGATGAGGTAGAATGGCCAACGGCTAAGGCGTATGGAAATGCCAGGAATAAACTAAGAGTAGCGTGGGACACACACAGAGCTACAAAGAGACAGGACATGAGACTCACGTCTGAATTCCGAGAAGGACGCTGCAACGAACTGCGGTGCAGCAGCCCTTAAATAGGACACAGAAGAAATAATAACAAATGATAACAGGTGTGGGCAACAAGCAGGGATAATCAGACCAGCAAATGACAGCTGTGACAGCCCCCGAACCTGAGCTCAAAGCGGAAGTAAACACAGGGCGCTGTCAAAATAAAAGTACAGGAGGAACAATGGCAAAAGTTAACTAATAATGAATGTGGAATGTTACAAGAATGGGACTGAAACCAAATAATGCACAAGGAGAAAATAAGGCGAGGACAAGAAAATACGAAACCAAGAAATACAAATAATATAATATTCATGAACACCACTAAACAAGAAGGGAAGTGAGGGCGAAGACGAGGGTACACTCATGTCAAAAAAGGCAGATAATATTTATTATAATTTAAAATTAGATGGTCATGGAAGCAAAATATAAATGACAAAGTAATAGTAACTAAACTAAGAACAGAAACTTTCATAAACAGAAACAAATGGAATGTTCAAATAACATAATGCATCCAAACCCAAACACAAAGCCAATAATAACACTGAGATGAGAAAATACAGAAAATAATTTAAAATAACTGAAAGCGTGAGCACGGTGCTCCCACAGTGCTCCGCATCGTGACGCATGGATCATGGTGATTTGGTGGATTGTGGACCAAGGGGTACTCGGAGGCTGCCTAAGCTGATTTTCGGGACATGAAATATCACCTCTGAAGTGGAGAAGGAATATGAGCTAGTGCATGAGGTCGAGAGACACCAGGGTGGCTCAAGTTGGTAACACAAGAGGATTTTATGTCCAAATTTTGGCCCAAATTTTCACCCCAGAGCACTGAGTCAAGGCTTACCGCAGTGAATGTTTTTCAATAAATGTGTAGCATGATTATTTTACTACTCCTGGTCAAATATGACCTCTGCAATCTTGAATCAAAAGTATCAAACATGTTTGATATTTACTATTCCTACCTCCAACAGAATACTCAGCCAATGAGAGTGAGCCGACATGGAAGCGTAGTAAACCGGATCTTATGTACTCACCTGTAGCTTACTTTGAAGATAAGTCGTTTCAGTTCAATTCCATTACAGGTTGAGAGGCAAAATAATGACTCATCAGCAGCAGCCGCAGTTGCTCAAGTTAACTTTCTCATCTTAAAGAAAGACTTGGACTCCTCTCTGAGACCATAAAAAATGATGGTAGTGCCCTAAAGCCTCAGAGAGCTCAGTAGGATCTCCAGCAGCTTCAGATTCTGGTTAAAATAAAATTTTAGCTCATAGCTCACCATCTACATATAGTGCATATCAGAAGCTGAGAAAGGACTACAGCACGCCACCACGTTTGAGTTCCCATCAGGCTGATCAGAAACTCTTGGGGCATAGTGTTATCCTGATGTACACTTTTTTTTAAAAAGGAACTGTGGAATTTCCAGTCTTTCCCACAATTTCCACTGACTGGTTGTGGTCTGTTACGGCTGCAATGGCGTCTCTGCAGGAGGTAGTTCCCATTCTAGTCAATGTTCTACCCTCCACCAGATACGGTGCATTGTGGAACAGACCTGGCTTGTCACAATGGATCGCTAAAAATGCACAAGTCCATTTTTTGACGGATTCCACGTCCAACACGCAGGGTATGGTATCTGCTGGATTTAAAGACACTCTGGTGGATATAAAGCCCCTATAAGAACAAATCTACATATTCTAAAATGGTATGCCCTCTTTTCTCCAAAAAAAAAAAGAAAAACTTTGATAATTTTGTAGTTTCATGTCAAAATCTTTTCACTTTTCCTAGGAACTGTGACTAGGCCCACCTACATACCACAAGGTTAATAGTGGCTAGCGCTACATTAAACAGAATAAATCCTGTGGTAAAAAGACTTACCGGTTGAAGGACATGATCAGTTGTATGCACGATGGCCCAGGATCATGACTGAAACTACATCAGTCCTTAAAAGCAGTTTAATAGTAAAACCCAACTTAATTTGGGTCAAGTTTTCAAAGCAGCTGTCAGAAATGCTAACTGGGCCTGGAGGCTAACTTTAGCAAGGCCAGAGAGTCCTGAGTGGCTCAACTCTATGGACCTGTATAGTTACAGTACGTCACCAAAAATGATCCATCTAAACTCGCCTTTATTCAGGGGGCGGGGCTTAACTTAAACTTTAAAGCAAAAAACAGAAACATGACCCATTTGAGTGATTTCGCTCTTGATATGTCTTGTAAGTCATAAAAAAAACCACGTTAGACATGTTAACAAAAAAAAAAAGATTTTTGATGGAGTGTCACTTTAATAACTGTTTGTTCATTAACAAAACTATTTAAGGATCACCCATTATTTTATGAGATCTACTCCACCACCACCGTTAACTCATAACATGCAAATATTTCACAGAATTAGCATTTAAAGGCTACTTACACATTATTATTACACATTGTTTTATATAATTCTCACATAAGCTTGTCATGTGAACCATCATGCGAATCTTGTTCTGATCCGTGTCGCTTCCAAACACAAATGTTGCTGGTGGGGAGTGCCGCATTCACTTATATAGCGCTTTTATTCTCATCTCTAGATGACCAAAGCGCTTTACAGATCCCGCTATCCACCCATTCACACACACATTCACGCACTGATGACGGCATACTGTAGTCAGTGAAAGTTTTGCTTTCAGGAGCTGGAGCTGGAGTTTCCACCGTGTTGCTCTTCAGCTCATAACTAGTGGCTCTTTGTGGCTTAAAAAGAAGAACCGAACAAACATGTTGCAGATTTACCAGGAAAAAGCTGAGGAGAAACAAAAGAAAAAAGTTGTAAATATGCAAAAAGAAATCTAATTTTCATTAGAAAAGTCTCAAATATTTAAGAAAAGTTGTCAGTTTTAGGCCTAGTCCTCATGTACGCAGGGCATTTTTACAAATGAAGCTTTTATACACAGTTTTTGCCTTTGATCGACACACAAATGCCATTTTGTGCATAAAACAAAGTTATTAAGAAACTCCATCAAGGGCAAACATTTTCACTGACGTTTGTGTGTGGACTGGATAACCAGTTTTTCCTGTGGTTGTTTCTATGGCAGTGGCCAACGTAACCAAGATTGTGCTACCGATCTAATTTTGTTAATAGGTTTTTTAATTGTTTTTACGTATTTGCATATATTTGTTTATCACAATGAGTTAGAATATTGTGAAAAAGTTGATTTTTTTTTTTCATTTTTGCAATATAATCCAAAGAAATAAACTGTCATATATTCAATGCTGATTACACTCACAGATATATTTCAAGAGTTTTGGATTTAATTTGGATTACGATATTAGTTTCTGAAATTAACCAGATGAACTCGGGAGATTCCGCGGGCGGTCACGTCTCTGCGTCTTTAGTGCGTTTCAGTGCTCACTGAAAAAAAAAAGCTGTATTTCTGGTCTTCCAGTACAGACACAGCCGTAAACAGAAAGCCAAAGGAGTGTTTGATTGGTTTAGAATGAGATTGACATCTCATTCGACCAACAAGAGCCTTGATTTGTGTTTTTAAACCTGGAATAACCAATGATCGTAAACCTAGCAAGAAGTATCTGCCCGTCAACGACCGCGAATACAACGAGCCAATTGAATCCGAGTAATCTGACGATGGACGTGTCGTTTAGCCAATCAATTTCTGACTTCAGTGACATCCTACATGCACTGGTTCAGTGTATATTTCCGGTAAAATACCATGCGTTCGCGTGCGTAAAATCTGTTTTGACTCTGCCGCTGTGTGACACGCAGTCCTTTGTGATACAGTGCAGAAGGGTCAGGGTAACATTAGCCATTATTTTACTTGTTTTGAAAAATGGTTCACAGAATAAACCGAAAGGGCCTGCATGAAAACGTCGATGGCTTGACTGGGTCGGGTGACGTCGACAATGAATCAGTAAACAAACGGAGGTTTCAATAACGGAATAGCTGACGATCCAGACGCCAGTGGACAATACCAGCGACAGTGCGGTTGTGGACAGGTAAGTCTTATAATCTAAATTATTCTTTATTGATAAAAATAGTAATAAAAAATAACTTTTGACCAATCGGTAATTACAAGGGTCCCGCATGGCGACGTTTTTGTGTGCGCCGTTGGGGGGGGGGGGCGGTATTTGTTACTGTGTATATTGCAGAAAAATTTAATAATTTTTTAGTATAATTTTTATTTCACTGTAGGCTATTTTTGCCCGAAAAAAAAAAAAACAGGAACTGTGCTGTGTATGTCTGGGTTGTTACCCCTTGGTTGTACTGTGCAAACTGCTGAGATAGTGAACTCTGGAACACAGTTTTCCAAACTGTGCCATTTGGCACAGTTCAAGAACGCCTTGTTACAACCTGAGAAAAAAGCTGTGTAATATATTCATTTTTTGTGGTATTGTTACAAAATTTTGACCTGAGCTTGAAAACACTTGGTTCTACATTTCTGTTGTTTTCCAGCCAGTATCTGACAGCTGTGTGTTATTTGCAAGCATTTGTATCTAAAAAAAAAACACCCAGGCAAACTTTATTTTCTTCAAATTCAGTATGTTTAGATGATTGTTACTCAGTGGCAGGAGCACTTAGAGAGATTATGACTGTTTTGCCAAAAAAATTCAGAGTGTTTTCTTTTAAATGAGACCAACCCCATGAAGATGCTGCAAAGGGTTGAAGAACAGCTTTTGATTTACTTTGGGCATGTTATTTTTAGGCGTTTTAAGGGAAGTTGAACAGAGTTCAACAAGTTAAATTATAAATCATGAAGAAGATGGATGGATGGATGGATCTTCTAAGAGCACTGGTAAGCGTACAGTTACTCACCCATTATATTGAGGCCTCACAACGATGTTTGTGCATTTTCATCTGGACAGGGATTTTTTTAAGCAGTGCTGTGTGGACGTGATTGGTTTTTAATAGTTATTAAAAAAAACAAGTAGTTATTTTAAAAACAGCCATGTACATGTTGGCTAGGCCTGAGAGACAGACCATCAGTGTTGGAGTAGCTCACTCCGGCCTTGTGAAACCAGCGTGAGAGTGCCCAGATCAATTGACTTTGCTGAGCATCATGGTAGGTGAGCATCAGGGCAATTGCCCGGGAGGAGGAATAATTTTTGTGAAATGTAGACAAGTAGAAAGTGGTGGCAGCACCATCACATTAGTTCATTTTGACTTTAACAGAATGAGCAAAAAATTAAAACATTTTTAAGTAAAAAGAGTAAATGTAATAGAACCTCATAAAGTTGAGTAAAAAATGCTTTGAACTTGCCTGAAGATGTTGCAAATTTACAAGAAAATTAGAAAAAAGTTTCATATTTAAGAGTGAAAAACATGCCTGTTACTAATGCTTACAGGCCAGTTTATTGTTGTTTCTCTGCTGGTTGATCTTGATTTTTAGGCTTCAAATATGCCTCGTGGTTCCATGCAGATTTTTTTCTTTTGGGCTAAAAAATTGAGTATTTCTGACCCCTGAACTGGACAACCAACAGGCCATTGGCCGTCTGACCTCCAAACATGCTGCAATAAATAATTCTCTGTTGTCCGGGGACTGGACAGCATATGGCATGTTTCTGTGAAAATAAATGAGTCCTCTCCTTCAGAGCAGGACGTTTTGAACACTCTGTGGGACCAGTTTGAGCATGTATAGTCTTGTTGGTGTGTTTGTTTATGAAGCTGGCCTCACCCCAGCCGTTAATCCCCTACCAGACTTTTACTGGCTGATCGTTCATCCACAATTCAAATGCCATCGCATAGAATTCCCTCCCATGAAGCACTAGGCTTAGTTTGTTTTTTTATGACATGCTGCAGCAACTGCTATCTACATTAAATCAAAGATTTTTGAACATTAAAAGAAAAGGTCAAGAACGATGAATAAAATGAAGTACCGGCTTCTGTCCAAAATTATCTTCAAAAGCATTAAAGCACTGACAAAATGATAAAAGCATTTCTCTGCTGGGACGTTTGAACTTTTTTCCACACACACAGTCTTCCTTTTCTTCCTCTTTTCTCCTTTCAGCCCGAAGGTCTCCCCTCATTCTCAGAGCATCATTCAGCTTGTCACCTGCCCGCCCCACTGCCTCCTATCACTCTCCAACCTTGTTCCCCTCCACTGCCGCTTGTTTTCTTTTCCCCTGCGAACTGAAATATCCTTCCTGGTACAACAATTCAAATAAGGCACAGTCTTCGGAGCTTGTCTTTTGGCACGTTGGCTCCAAGTCGCGAGCCGCCTTGCTTGTATTCGATGCAAATCGGGTATTAAGAGAGGGCAGAGAAACATGAGATAGCGTGACAACAGGGGAAGACTGGAGGAGAGAGCCGCGAAGGATAAGAGAGCAAGCGAGGCCTAATGTGAGAAGAGAATGCAAATGCTGTTGAGACAGGCAGAGATGGATGGATGGAGGAGGGAAGGAGGGACGGATGGAGGGTTGTATTAGAGGCAAAAGAGACGCCTGGGTCAGGTGTTGGTGTGACTTTACGGCAGGGTCAAAGTTTTTCTGTGGATGGCGACGGAGCTGGATTTGCATTGATGGATCTTCTTTCCATGGGGATGTCATGTATCAGTGCCTGGGCACATCACGCCCCGGTCATTAATCAAATCATGGCCACCATGTAGAGCTATCCATCTCCCAGCCTGACGCTTCTTCTCTCTCTCTCTCTCTCTCTCTCTCTCTCTCTCTCTCTCTCTCTCTCTCTCTCTCTCTCTAGTAGCCTCTGTCACTTTTTTCTTGACTGTTTTTTTCTTTTCCACATAGGTATTTCACAATTTTTTTTCAATAATCTTGTGATTTTTGATAATAATTGTGATTATTCCATCTAGCTACATTGCTCCGCACTGTGTGTGTTTATATACTTGCATATTTATTCCACCTAGCTGCAATGCTCCGTACTGTGGGTGTTTATATATTTGCATATTTATTCCATCTAGCTACAATGCTCTGCACTGTGTGTTCATATATTCATATATTTATTCCATCCAGCTACAATGCTCTGCACTGTGTGTCTGTGTGTGTGTGTGTATATATATATTTTATAGTAATATGTACATATGTATATTAGCTGCTCTTGCTTGCTTGTTTTTTTTTTTTTTTTTTGCCTTCTGATTGTTGCTCTGAGTGTTGCTATCCCTGTGCTGTTGCAATCCTGGAATTTCCCCGTTGTGGGACTAATAAAGGCTTATCTTATCTTATCTTATCTTATTTATCAGTTTTCTTAAAGGAAATTAGTATTCTTCTTTTTTGGTTAATCTGGTCCTGATTAGCTCTCTATCCCCCAGTTCTGAGCTGACACCGCAGTTACTGTTTTATTTTGAGCTGGAGAATAACACAAGCAAACTGCAAACCAAAAGTCATGGAAGCAGAAAAGCAGAAGAAAATTCTGCTGTTTCACACAGCTGAGTGCTGGCAGAATTTTCAGCTGACAGTAGAGCAGTATAGGCATGCTAGTCCCAAGCTGTTTCGGTCCATCACAATGAACAATGAACGCCAAACAGTAAATAACATGACGTTTTAAGTTCCCTGTGCATGTCAGACGTGATGGTACAGTATATGTGAACTGTTGTGACTAATGCTAACTGTAGTGACTGTCGTCAGCTCTTTTCTGTACCATAGTATAACATGTCCAAGTGAACGTCGTCTTCTTTCAGCTGCTCCCTTTAAGGGTTGGTGCAGCAGATCATCACCTGTCTCCCTCTCATTCACACACGTATTCTGTCTTTCTTCTACTGACTTTCATTCCTCTTCTCTCCAGTTCATACCTCCATCTCTCCGGGTTCTCTTCCACCTGCTCCCTACTCTCACTACAGACCAAAATGTCATCTGCAAATGCCATAGTCCACGGAGACTCCTGCCTGACCTCATCTGTCAGCCTGTCCATCACCATAGCAAACAAGAGGGGGCTCAGGGCCGATCCCTGATGTAATCCCAACCCCACCATGAATCCATCTGTCACTCCTACAGCACGCCTCAGTACTGTCTCACTGTCCTCATACATGTCCTGTGCAACCCTCACATACTTGCCCAAGTGAACATCAGCTGTAAAAGCATCCTTCTGGAGCAACTTTTTGCTGATCTCAAGCCACATGTTGTCATTGAATGGTGTTTTTTATTGTATAATTTTGTGTTTTAACTTTTTATTTTTTTAAATATCTGTTGTCAGCAGACAATTTTTCACTTGCGTGAAACTGTGTATATTAATATAAAATCCTGTTCAATCTATTCAAATTATTTCTGTGCATTTTTTGGACAAAAGTTCACTCTCACTGTGAAATGGTCCACATGTATTGTCCAACCAGCTATTCCTCGAGAAACACAATGCAAGATGAATGATAAAGCCAACAGTGGAATAGGAGCATGTGTGTCATCAGGAACAGGTGGATTGGGACTGTGGATCACAGTGAAATGTGTAATGAACACATGGATTGTTAAGTATGAGCATTGCGCACATCAACTTTATAGTCAATCAGCAAGTGAGCAGTAAAGATTGTAGTGAGGAATTGTGCTGTAGTGTTATCATAGTAGTAGTTGAGTGATAAGGTACAAATACCAGCTCCTCACAGTTGGAAAGGTGGCACAGCCACTTCAGTATTAAAACTGCATTTTGTCTTTTTGACACTGAACAACAACAAAAAAACATTTAACATTCATCGGCAGAACACTTCTCATAATTTTCACATGCAGCAAAATTACACTTGTTCGTATTGCACACACAAATGCACACAGTGAATGCGCAGTCACTATATAGTTTTATAAATATCTTTGGTAGGTTATGGAGCCATGCACAGGCCTGATTTCCACTCCCACAGTTTGCCATAGTTGGACGTAGACACACCCTCACATCAGGTGTTTTGCATATGTATGGTCTAGCACTCTGTCTATGAAAATAACAGCGAAGATGTGCTGTTTCCCATGGTTGTGTTGTTAAACAGTGCAAATCACACATCCCTACTCTCTGCCATTCAGGGGATCACTAGTGACCCAGGAAGGAGGTCATTCATGATTGCGCTTGAATGTACCTGGAGTAGCATTTTATCCATTGTATCAGGGTTTACAAAACCTTTAAGATGAAAGCATATCATTTTTATTATGCATTTAATGTGTGTTTTTACAAGAGGATACCTAAATTTTACAGTTTATAAAAGAAGAGAAAAGATCAGGTGACTGAAGCTTCAGCTGATCTGGATAATCTCACTGTAATCTCACAGTACAGTCCTCAGTCACATTCACCATTTCAACAATACAAATAATTTATTTACTTTATCATTTTCATTAAGTTAAACAGGAATTAAATTGTGTAGAAGTAACTGTCAAAAAAATGCATTAATTCATTAAAACTACATGAGAAAAAAAATGTTTTTCTTGACTCATTTTTCAGGGTGTTTTAGTTGAACTCAGATTTTTTTTTAAACAAATGATTGACATACTGTACATTTTCATAATTTAATTCCTGGATGAAAATGTTGACGTAAACATATTAATTATATTGTTTAACTGTTCCTCTATGGCAGCTGTCACTGGTCACTTTGACAGTCGCTAAATGGCTTTTTCTAAGGTAAAAAAAAAAAAAGACGTGTCTGATGAAGGTCCTAGTACTGAAATGTCACAATAAAATAGTTCTTGCTAGCTGAGACAGTGTGCAACAGTTTCTCTGCCTCCCAAAGATCAGCTGGTAACACACAGTCACACCTTTTTTATTTAGTGTTTTATGTTGTTTTGAAAGAAAATGTTGGATTATTTAGCGTTTCTTTGTATTTGACACTACATGGCCACGCTTATACTCGTGCATATCAAAAAAAAAAAATCTTGATTCAGTGATTTAATTCTTCTTCTTTTTTTTGTATACTTTATTAATCCCCAGAGGGAAATTCAGGGCATCCACCTGGATGGATGAGGCAGCCATGGTGCGGCGCCAAACCCTTCACCGTTCACACACACGTTCACACCGAGGGCCACTTTTTAGAGTCTCCAGTTAACTTAACTTGTATGTTTTGGGCCTGTGGGAGCAAGAGCGCAGGTTACAATAATTAAAAACTGAAACAAAAACACCTTGAAATAGCTCATTTTTAATGTGATGAATATAGAATATGTTAAACTTTAACTTTTTAAATTGAAATAGAAAAAAAAATACTTGAAAATTTAGTTGTGCCACCTGGTTATAATTTCCAAAACAATTCACCTAATTTAATCACATTTTTATTCTTTTTTCCAGAGTACCTCAGTGCAAGTGTCATTTTATGTTCATTTTATTTATTTCCCCATAACTCATTTTAAAGCTTTTTAAAGGGAAGGACAGTATAAATTTGATTTTACTATCTTTAAAAATGATAATCAATCCTGAAATCCTGGGTCTTGAAAGAATTAAGGGCTTTATCATTATTAATTGACAATAACTTGTTAAATGTGCCTTTCAAATATGTTTAAAAAAAAACCCGACTACGTTATTTTGTCTTTCGGGGGTCAAATGCTCAAAATTTTGAAATCCTCAAAGTTTGTGAGTTTGAAGTTACTGTTTTTGTATTTTTGGATAAATTAAAATGAGTGGAATAAACAGCAATCTTTTGTCATAAATTTGCAACTTTTTCCTCATTAATTAGCAGCTTTTTGTCTTGTAAATTTGTAACTTTTATTTGTAAATTTGCAACACTTTTCTTGTAAATATTTATTTTTTCTCATAGATTTGTGACTTTTTAAAATTAAGATTCATGACTTGTTTCCTTGTAAAGTTATATTTTTTCTCTTTAATTTGTAATTTTTCAATGTAAATTTGTGACTTTTTGCTTATAAATGTGTACATTTGTTTCTTATTAAATCTTCAGCTTCTTCTTTCGGCTGCTCCCTTTAGGGGTCGCCACAGTGGATCATCTGCCTCCATCGCACCCTGTCCCTTGCATCTTCCTCTGTAACACCAACCTTCTCCATGTCCGCTTTCACTACATCCATGCATCTTCTCTGTGATCTTCCTCTTTTCCTCCTGCCTGGCAGCTCCATCTTCAACATCCTTTGTCCAGTATATCCCCTATCCCTCCTCTGCACATGTCCAAACCCATCTCAGCCTCGCCTCACTTTGTCTCCAAACCGCTCAACCCGAGCTGCCCCTCTGATATACTCATTTCTAATCTTGTCCCTCCTAGTCACTCCCAATGAAAATTTTAGCATCTTCAACTCTGCCACCTTCAGCGCCACCGCCTGTCTTTTTGTCAGCGCCACCGTCTCCAAACCATACTTTATCGTAAGTCTCACTACCATGTTGTAAATCTTCCCTTTCACTCTTGCTGCTACGCTTCTGTCACAAATCACCCCTGACACTCGTCTCCACTCTTCCTGTAGTCTCTCCTTCATCTCTCTTGTGCATTTGTTTCTTATTAAATAGTGAATTTAAATTTTGAGTAAAATGATTTCAAGTTTTTGTTTGTTTTTATTTATTTAGTCGCAACATCAATCCTTAAAAAGGCTGAAGTTAATATGAGCTGGACTAATAACTGAAAATTCTGCATAAGGTCTTAATTCAGTATATCCAGCTGCCTTTTAAAGGTCCTTAAAAGTCTTGAACTTAACTTCCTTACAGCTGCAGAAATCCTGACACACATACACACACAGAGTCCCTGTCTGTCTCTTAGCCGTCCATGCGGCCTCTTCACGTATCATCTTCTGCCGGTGCGTGATCTCCAACACGTCCCACACTAACTTGTCTTCTCCATCTGGGCCTCCATGGCAGCCTGGGAAGCCTTTGGCCTTGAGTGATGGCGCGGTGTGACAGCTTGGTCAACAGTGATCATCACCCCGCCGTCTGAGCGCCGTCACACCTGTTCTGCACTTCCACCGCGATGCTTATTTTTAAGAGTCGGGAGCTGATAACAAATAATCCAGAGGGGCATGCATGCTTGTCCAAATTTAAGATAATTTCCATAAGGAAAGTTATAAATTTAAGAATTAGGAGATAAGGCTGTGTGCCCTCAGGTCCTTAAAAAGTATTAAATTAATTTATCCATAATTAAGGCCTTGATTATCCTTAAAATGATGATTAACTATAAAATCAGTCTTTCAGAGGTCTTTGATATACCTCCAACATAATGAAAATGGTATGGTTATGGGTTCTTGCATTGTTCAGTGAGGTTTTTGTAAACAATTTTGTTAATTTGTTGCTACTGTTCTTTTCCTTTGTAAAATAACAAAGTGAAACAGTTTCCCCCTTCCTGATTTCTCATTTTTTTTGTATGTTTGTCACACTTAAATGTTTCAGATCATCAAACACATTTAAGTGTGACAAACATACAAAAAAAATGAGGAATCAGGAAGGGGGCAAACACTTTTTCACACATATGTATGTTGTAAATTTGTGACTTTTTCATATAATTTTGTGACTTTCTGGTAAATTTCAAACGTTTTTCTTATAAATTTTAAAATTTTATGTTGTAAATGTGTAACTTTCTCATCAATTAACTTTTCATAAGTTTGACTTTTTTCCATGTAAATTTGTTCAAAAATTCAAGATTCAGAGATTGAAATATTTTATTTGTCAATGCTACTATACGTACACGACATACAGGAGAATTGAAATGGCATTTCTCTTTCTCTTCAGTGGTATGCGCAATATTAAAAAAAAAGGAATAAGGCCTGAAAAACAACAGCAGTCTATGTACAGTAATGCTACCTGTAGTGCAAATAGCGACAAAAGATAAAACTCAGATATCTCATAGTGCAAATAAAGATAAACGATGAAACCCAGCAATCCTATATACAGATATTGCTTTTTGTCTTTAATTTGTTCCTTTTTCCTCATAAATTTAGCAATTTTTTTGTAGATTAATTTTTTCCTTGTAAATAGCTGAATTTTATTTTGTAAATGTATGACTTTTGCATAAATTTGACAACTTTGTATTTCATGTTCTGTAAATCTGTGAACTTTTTCTGAATTTTTTTTTCATGTATATTTAGGATTTTTTTTTTCTTGTAAATATATTACTTTTTTCTCTCGCATAAATTGACTCTTTCAAATTGTTGTTTTACTTGGCTAGTTTCAGGTAGTTTACCTGAGCAACTTAATTATCTACTGTCCTGGTGAAGAAATAATTAACACAAAAATTGCAGTAATTTCAGTTCCTGCAGTTAATCAGTCAAGCTAATTGTAGTGTGGTGATGTGCTTTTTCCAAATATAAAGTTATAGCTTAAATCAAGTGATCTTAAAAAGGTGTTCAAGGACTTTGAATATCTTAAATGTAACTTCTTTATAGCTGCAGATATATTGTCAATGCCTGCATTTATACATTGCTTTTTAATTTTTAATCCCCATGTCTCATGGAGTGGTGAATGCTGTTCCATCCATCCATCCATCTTCTACCGCTTTTCCGGAGGTCCGGGTCGCGGAGGCAGTAGTTCAAGCAGAGAAGCCCAGACTTCCCTTTCCCCAGCCACCTGCTCCAGCTCTTCAGAGAGGATACCAAGGCGTTTCCAGACCAGCTGGGAGACATAGTCTCTCCAGCGAGTCCTGGGTCTGCCCCAGGGTCTCCTCCCAGTGGAACGTGCCCGAAACACCTCAAGTGGGAGGCGTCCAGGAGGCATCCTGATCAGAAGCTCATACCACCTCAACTGACTCCTTTCAATGTGGAGGAGCAGCGGTTCTACTGTGAGCCCCTCCCAGATGACTGAGCTCCTCACCCTATCTCTGAGAGTGAGTCCAGCAATCCTACGGAGAAAGCTCATTTCAGCCGCTTGTATCCGCAATCTCATTCTTTCGGTCATTACCCAAAGCTCGTGACCATAGGTGAGAGTATGAACGTAGATTGACTGGTAAATCAACAGCCTTGCCTTAGAACTCAGCTCCCTCTTCACCACAACAGACCGGTACAACGTCCACATCACTGCAGATGCTGCTCCGATCTGTCTGTCAATCTCTCGCTCCATTCTCCCCCTCACTCGTGAATAAGACCCCAAGAACTCCTCCACTTGGGACAGGAGCCCTTCCCCAACCCGGAGAGGACAATTACCTTTTTCCAGCTGAGGACCATGGACTCAGACTTGGAGGTGCTGATTCTCATCCCAGCCACGTCACACTCAGCGGCAAACCATCCCAGCAAGAACTGTAGGTCATTGCTGGATGAAGCCAACAGGACAACATCATCTGCAAACATCAGAGATGAGATCCTGTGCTCACCAAGCATGACACCCTCCATTCCCTGGCTGCGCCTAGAAATCCTGTCTATAAAAGTTATGAACAGGATCGGTGACAAAGGGCAGCCCTGGCGGAGTCCATCTCTCACTGGAAATGAGTCCGTCCGAGTGTTGGCAATATGAACCAAACTCTCACAAAGGTTGTAGAGAGACCAAATAGCTCGTAACAACAAGCCCGATACCCAGTACTCCCGAAGCACCCCCCCCACACACACAAAAAACCACGAGGGACGCGGTCGAATGCCTTCTCCAAGTCCACAAAGCACATGTAAACTGGTTGGGCAAACTCCCACGAACCCTCGAGAATTCTCGAGAGGGTAAAGAACTGGTCCGATGTTCCACAGCCAGAACATAAACCACATTGCTCCTCCTGAATCCGAGGTTCGACCAACGGCCGGACTCTCCTCTCCAGTACCTTGGCATAGATCTTCCCAGGGAGGCTGAGGAGTGTGATCCCTCTAAAGCTGGAGCACACCCTCCGGTCCCCTTTTTCAAAGAGAGGAACCACCTCCCCGGTTTGCCATGCCAAAGGCACTGTCCCCATCCTTCATGCAATGTTGCAGAGGCGTGTCAACCATGACAGCCCTACAACATCCAGGGCTTGGACGTACTCAGGGCGAACCTTGTCCACTGTGATAGGCGAGTCGTCCCCCTCGTCCACAAGCCCTGCTTCCTCTGTGGAAGGCGTATCAGTGGGATTGAGGAGATCCTCAAAGTATTCCTTCCACCGCCCAACGATATCCCCAGTCGAAGTCAACAGCGCCCCATCCACACCATACACAGTGTGGACAGGGAGCTGCTTCCCCCTCCTGAGCCGCCGGACAGTTTGCCAGAATCTCTTCGAGGCCGACCGAAAGTCTTGTTCCATGGCCTCACCGAACTCCTCCCATACCCAGGTTTTTGCTTCAGCAACCACCCGAGTTGCACTCCACTTGGCCTGCCGGTACACCTCAGCTGCTTCGGGAGTCCCACAAGCCAACCAACCTTGATAGGACTCCTTCTTCAGCTTAATGGTCCCCCTCACCACTGGTGTCCACCACTTGGTTCAGGGGTTGCCACCACGAGATGCCCCGACGACCTTGCGGCCGCAGCTCTGGGCCGCCGCTTCCACAATAGAGGTGGAGAACATGGCCCATTCAGACTCCATGTCTCCAGACTCCCTCGGAATGTGGTTGAAGTTCTTCGGAGGTGGGAGTTGAACACATCCCGGACATGGACCTCAGCCAGACGTTCCCAGCACACCCTTACTATACGTTTAGGTCTACAAGGTCTGAATGGCATCCTCCCCTGCCATCAGATCCAACTCACCACCAGGTGGTGATCATTTCACAGCTCTGCACCTCTCTTTACCCGGGTGTCCAAGACATACGGTCGCAGGTCTGATGACACGATAACAAAATCGATCATCGACCTGCGACCTAGGGTGTCCTGGTGCCAAGTGCACATATGGACACCCTTATGTTTGAACATGGTGTTCGTTATGGACAAACTATAGTTAGCACAGAAGTCCAATAACTGAACACCACTCGGGTTCATATCGGGCAGGCCGTTCCTCCCAGTCACCCCCTTCCAGGTTTTGCTGTCTTTGCCAACATGTGCATTGAAGTCCCCCAGTAGGACAATGGAGTCTCCAAGAGGAGCACCCTCCAGCACCCCAGTCAGAGACTCCAAAAAGGGTGGGTACTCTGAAACATCATTTGGTGCATAGGCACAAATGATGGTCAGGACCCGTTTCCCAACCCAAAGGCACAGGGAAGCAACCCTGTTGTCCACTGGGGAAAACTCCAATATAGAGGCAGCAAGGTGGGGGGATACAAAAATACCCAACCCTGCTCGTCGTCTCTCACCCGGGGCAACTCCAGGGTAGGCCAAGCTCCAGCCCCTCTCCAGGAGACTGGTTCCGGAACCAGAGCTGTATGTTGAGGTGAGGCCAACTATATCTAGCCGGTATCTCTCAACCTCATGCACCAGCTCATGCTCCTTCCCCACCAGAGAGGTGACATTCCACGTACCAAAAGCCAGTTTAGAAATCCTGGGATTGAGGGAAGATGGCAGCTTGGGAGACGGTCGGCTTTTGTGGAGCTCCGTAAACGCCTAAATAATTTCAGCATTCTCACTGAAGATACGGCTTTTTCCTTGCAAGCCAATGTAATATTATGACTCTCGAGCAGTACTGGACAAGACAACATGAAGTAATGCTGTCATCTATAGGTAAGAACAGCAATAAGCCGCGACAACAAAACACTGAGAACACAGCTACGCCATTAGTCCAACACAGCTGCAAACAAGATCAAGATGAAGATGAGATGGAATTGGACCCTAAGCTCACTAAAGCATTTGAGCTCATGACGAATAAGATAATGAAGGCTATTGACGATGAACTGGAGCCGTTAACCATGACTGTTCTTTCTCATGCCAACGAGCTGAAAGCGGTTGTTAACTGGCTGGACGAGCTAGAAGCTAGGACGCTGCAGATGGAAACGGCTAACGAGCCGTTGGCTAACATGGTCCCAGCTTTGGAGAAGAAAATAAAATCTCTCTATGAACATATAGACGACCTGGAGAACAGAGGGCAGCGAAAGAATATACAGTGGGGCAAAAAAGTATTTAGTCAGCTACCAATTGTGCAAGTTCTCCCACTTAAAAGATGAGAGAGGTCTCCAATTTTCAACATAGGTATACCTCAACTATGAGAGACAAAATGAGAAAAAAAAAAATCCAGAAAATCACATCGAAGGATTTTTAATGAATTAATTGGTAAATTCCTCGGTAAAATAAGTATTTGGTCACCTACAAACAAGCAAGATTTCTGGCTCTCACAGACCTGAAACAACTTCTTTGAGAGGCTCCTCTGTCCTCCACTCGTTACCTGTATTAATGGCACCTGTTTGAACTCGTTATCAGTATAAAAGACACCTGTCTACAACCTCAAACAGTCAGACTCCAAACTCCACTATGGCCAAGACCAAAGAACTGTCAAAGGACACCAGAAACAAAATTGTAGACCTGCACCAGGCTGGGAAGACTGAATCTGCAATAGGTAAAATGGTAAAATGGCACTCATATAGCGCTTTTATTCTCATCTCTTGATAACCAAAGCGCTTTACAGATCCTGCTATCCACCCATTCACACACACATTCACACACTGATGGTGGCATGCTGCCTAACATGGCGCTTCCAGACCCACCAGGGGCAATTGGGGTGAAGTGTCTTGCCCAGGGACACAACGGCAGGATATCTGGGGAGAGCGGGATTTGAACCGCCGACCATGTGGTTATTGGACGACCTGCTCTACCTCCTGAGCCACTGCCGTCCCCACCAAGGTAAGCAGCTTGGTGTGAAGAAATTAACTGTGGGAGCAATTATTAGAAAATGGAAGACATACAAGACCACTAATAATCTCCCTCGATCTGGGGCTCCACACAAGATCTCACCCCGTGGGGTCAAAATGATTACGAGAACGGTGAGCAAAAATCCCAGAACCACACGAGGGGACCTAGTGAATGACCTGCAGAGAGCTGGGACCAAAGTAACAAAGGCTACATCAGTAACACACTACGCCGCCAGGGACTCAAATCCTGCAGTGCCAGACGTGTCCCCCTGCTTAAGCCAGTACATGTCCAGGCCCATCTGAAGTTTGCTAGAGAGCACTTGGATGATCCAGAAGAGGACTGGGAGAATGTCATATGGTCAGATGAAACCAAAATAGAACTTTCTGATGAAAACTCATCTTGTCGTGTTTGGAGGAGAAAGAACACCATACCTACTGCGAAGCATGGGGGTGGAAACATCATACTTTGGGGCTGTTTTTCTGCAAAGGGACCAGGACGACTGATCCGTGTAAAGGAACGAATGAATGGGGCCATGTATTGTGAGGTTTTGAGTGAAAACCTCTTTCCATCAGCAAGGGCATTGAAGATAAAACGTGGCTGGGTCTTTCAGCATGACAATGATCCCAAACACACCGCCTGGGCAACAAAGGAGTGGCTTCGTAAGAAGCATTTCAAGGTCCTGGAGTGGCCTAGCCAGTCTCCAGATCTCAACCGCATAGAAAATCTTTGGAGGGAGTTGAAAGTCCGTGTTGCCCAGCGACAGCCCCAAAACATCACTGCTCTAGAGGAGATCTGCATGAAGGAATGGGCCAAAATACCAGCAACAGTATGTGAAAACCTTGTGAAGACTTACAGAAAACGTTTGACCTCTGTCATTGCCAACAAAGGGTATATAACAAAGTATTGAGATGAACTTTTGGGATTGACCAAATACTTATTTTACCGAGGAATTTACCAATTAATTCATTAAAAATCCTTCAATGTGATTTTCTGGATTTTTTTTCTCATTTTGTCTCTCATAGTTGAGGTATACCTATGATGAAAATTGGAGACCTCTCTCATCTTTTAAGTGGGAGAACTTGCACAATTGGTGGCTGACTAAATACTTTTTTGCCCCACTGTAATTGGTAAATTCCTCGGTAAAATAAGTATTTGGTCAATAACAAAAGTTCATCTCAATACTTTGTTATATACCCTTTGTTGGCAATGACAGAGGTCAAACGTTTTCTGTAAGTCTTCACAAGGTTTTCACACACTGTTGCTGGCATTTTGGCCCATTCCTCCATGCAGATCTCCTCTAGGGCAGTGATGTTTTGGGGCTGTCGCTGGGCTACACGGACTTTCAACTCCTTCCAAAGATTTTCTATGGGGTTGAGATCTGGAGACTGGCTAGGCCACTCCAGGACCTTGAAATGCTTCTTACGAAGCCACTCCTTCGTTGCCCGGGCGGTGTGTTTGGGATCATTGTCATGCTGAAAGACCCAGCCACGTTTCATCTTCAATGCCCTTGCTGATGGAAGGAGGTTTTCACTCAAAATCTCACGATACATGGCCCCATTCATTCTTTCCTTTACACGGATCAGTCGTCCTGGTCCCTTTGCAGAAAAACAGCCCCAAAGTCTAATGTTTTCACCCCCATGCTTCACAGTAGGTATGGTGTTCTTTCTCCTCCAAACACGACAAGTTGAGTTTTTACCAAAAGGTTCTATTTTGGTTTCATCTGACCATGTGACATTCTCCCAGTCTTCTTCTCGATCATCCAAATGCTCTCTAGCAAACTTCAGACGGGCCTGGACATGTACTGGCTTAAGCAGGGGGACACGTCTGGCACTGCAGGATTTGAGTCCTTGGCGGAGTAGTGTGTTACTGATGTAGCCTTTGTTACTTTGGTCCCAGCTCTCTGCAGGTCATTCACTAGGTCCCCCCGTGTGGTTCTGGGATTTTTGCTCACCGTTCTTGTGATCATTTTGACCTCACGGGGTGAGATCTTGCGTGGAGCCCCAGATCGAGAGAGATTATCAGTGGTCTTGTATGTCTTCCATTTTCTAATAATTGCTCCCACAGTTGATTTCTTCACACCAAGCTGCTCACCTATTGCAGATTCAGTCTTCCCAGCCTGGTGCAGGTCTACAATTTTGTTTCTGGTGTCCTTTGACAGCTCTTTGGTCTTGGCCATAGGGGAGTTTGGAGTCTGACTGTTTGAGGTTGTGGACAGGTGTCTTTTATACTGATAATGAGTTCAAACAGGTGCCATTAATACAGGTAACGAGTGGAGGACAGAGGAGCCTCTCAAAGAAGAAGTTACAGGTCTGTGCGAGCCAGAAATCTTGCTTGTTTGTAGGTGACCAAATACTTATTTTACCAAGGAATTTACCAATTAATTCATTAAAAATTCTTCGATGTGATTTTCTGGATTTTTTTTTCTCATTTTGTCTCTCATAGTTGAGGTATACCTATGATGAAAATTGGAGACCTCTCTCATCTTTTAAGTGGGAGAACTTGCACAATTGGTGGCTGACTAAATACTTTTTTGCCCCACTGTACGCATCGTCAATTTGCCAGAGAACATGGAAGGTGGGAATGCTATGGGCTTTTTTGAACATTGGTTTCCAGATTTTCTTAATATGGATACGAAGGACGGCCGGGTTAAGCTAGAGAGGGCTCACCGCTCTCTTGCATCGGCACCCGACTCTAATCAGCGACCTCACCCGGTCATCATCAGATTCCACTCGTTTCCTGACAAGCAGAGAGTGATGGCGGCAGCGCGATGTAAAGCAGGCGACGGCGACTTTACCTTGGACGGGAGAAAAATATCCTTCTATCACGGTCTTTCTGCTGATGTTCTTCGTAGACGAAAGGAGTTTAGTGAAGCTAAGCAGCGCCTGAGTGGAATTGGAGCAGCATATTCCATGTTGTTCCCCGCAAGGCTGCAAGTATCCTTTAATGGCACTAAGAAAACTTTCCTCTCCCCGACTGGAGTAATGTCTTTTGTATCCAGTGTGACAAATCAGGGAAGATGAAAAAGTGGACCTTAAGGTTGGACAGTGTATTTATTATTATCCATCTCTGTGCCTTTTTACAACTCTCTATGTGTGATATATGGTTTAAATAATAGACAAAATTCTTTGTTTAATACATATGTTAATCCGCTAATCAAACTGTCTAAGGAAAAAACTCTGTCGACTATGACTTAAACTTAAATTTAAATGCATTGCATAGCGTCCTGTCATAAAATCAATAATATGTGGCCCGCCAGCACAGTTTCCCACAGTAAACAATACACACATACCAAAAACAGCAATTTTATATTTCACCAGAGGGTGGCAGTAGACCTGTGGCCGCATTCTCGTCGCGTGACCCCTGTGTGCACCTGTCACAAACGCAGCCCAATACCACACATTTCCCATCACTGCAGGAAATGATGACCAGTTTTCCAGAAAACAGTATCGGTGCGCAAATGAGGAGATATGCAGAAAACATCTCATCTCTGACTGAGGAGTTTCAACAGCGTTTCAGGGATTTTGCAGCTATGATGAACACCTGAAGAAACTACTAGAAGCGAGGAATACAGCTAGGCAGGAAAATCTACAGTGTAACACAAGGTCGAAGAAGAAGAAATACTCAAAGGCTCAGAGTGAGCTACAGAAGTACACCAGAGAGATGAAGTCCAACTGGTGGGATGAAAAAGCGGAGGAACTTCAAACTGCAGCAGACAGGAAGGACATGAAAACATTCTTCACAGGTTTGAGAGAAATCTCCGGCCCTAAACCAAGAGGATTGATCCAACTAAAGGCTATGGATGGTGAAACAGTTTTGCAGGAGAAAGACAAGATCCTGGACAGATTTGCAGACCACTTTGACCAACTACTAAACAACCCTGGAGATCTCACTGAAGAGGCTAAAGAAGCTCTAGTGCAGCGACCAGCTGTATCAAGTCTGGATGAACCACCAAATTTTGATGAACTAATGGCAGCTATCAGGACAACACAGGATGGTAAAGCTCCAGGAAGGGATGGAATTCCAACAGAAGTGTGGAAATTTGGTGGTGTTCAGCTGACCAACTGCCTGCACAAGCTCATCCAAGAGATATGGGATGCCCAGAAAGTACCTCAAGACTGGAAGGATGCAAGTATTGTGCCTTTGTTCAAGAAAGGTGACAGGAAGGATTGTGGAAATTACCGAGGTATATCACTACTAGCCACTGTTGGTAAGATTCTCTCACGTGTACTACTTAACAGACTCAGTGAACACATCTCGCAGAATGTACTACCGGAAACCCAGTGCGGCTTTAGAAGTGGAAGAAGCACAAGAGACATGATTTTCTGCTTGAAACAGGTTCAAGAAAAGTGTATCGAACAGAATATGCCGCTTTATGTAGTCTTCATAGACTTCAGTAAAGCCTTCGATACTGTTTCGCGACAAGGACTTTGGCAGGCACTCAAGAAATATGTTTGTACAGAGAAGTTTGTCAGCCTGATCGAGGCACTCCATACAGGTATGCAAGCAAATGTGGCAATGAGTGGTTCAGTATCTAAAGACTTTTCAGTAAGCAACGGGGTGAAACAAGGGTGTGTGCTGGCACCTACACTCTTCTCGCTATATCTGGCAACCATGCTTGAGGTGGCCTTTAAAGACACTTCAGAAGGAGTATACATTCAAACAAGGAAAGAAGCAGACTTGTTCAATGTGGCACAGTTTAAAGCCAAGAGTAAGACATCGATAAAGATAGTTAGAGAAATGCTCTTTGCCGACGACAGTGCTCTAGTTGCACACAGCGTGGAAGATATGCAATCTTTAGCGGAGAAATTTGCAAGAGCAGCTAGCCAATTCAGCCTCCAAATCAACATCAAGAAGACAGAGTGCCTTTATCAACCACCAAAGTTCCAATTATCAACATCACTACCAGAAGAGATCAGCATTGGTTCAGAGCCACTAGTCAAGTGCAAGACTTTCAAGTATCTAGGGAGTACTGTTTCAGAGAATGCTAGGCTGGAGGATGAACTATCTCTCAGAATGGAAAGAGCGAGCGCTGTGTTTGGAAACTTGAGGGAGAGACTGTGGAACAATCGACATGTGTCAATCCGTGTGAAATGCAAAGTGTACAGAGCGACAGTACTGGCTACTGTATTGTACGGTGCTGAAACTTGGACTGTCTACAGAGTGCAGGTGAAGAAACTCCATGCGTACATGATGAGACACCTTCGAGCCATAATGAACATCTCATGGAAAGACAAGATAACCAACATAGAAGTGTTGAAACGAGCTGGTCTACCATCAATGGAGGACATACTAATACAGATGAACCTGAGATGGCTCGAACATGTTGAGAGGATGGACCACCAGTGTCTCCCTCGGCAGTTACTCTACTCACAGTTATGCGAGGGCAAACGCAATCAGGGTAGACCAAGGCTCAGATTTAAAGACACTGTAAAAAGAAACTTGAAGAAGTTGGACATAGACAGGAGTTCCTGGCAGCAGAAGGCTAAGGACAGAGCTGTGTGGAGGAATCTGATCAGACCTAAATGAAACAGTCATTGTCACCCACGACAGACTGCTATGATGATGATGATGATGAAAAGGAGATCACACTTTTTTCCACTCCTTTTTCCGTGGATCCTAATGACGCTCCAGACCACCTGCAGCTGGAGCTCATTGAGCTGCAGTGTGACGCGGAGTGTCACGGTCGCCACCAACAACTCCCTCTCGTCGACTTTTACCGCCAGCTGGACAAAGACAGGTTCCAAGAGATTTGAACATTTGCTAAGAAAATGCTGAGCTTGTTTGGCTCGACATACTTGTGCGAGAAGACGTTCTTGGTTATGAACATTAACAAGAACCGTGTGAGGACAAGACTAAGTGACTCTCACCTGCGTGACATCTTGCGCATCAAAACCACTGCTTTTGAGCCAGACCTGGCCTGCTTACTGCAGTCGAAACACCAGCATCACCCTTCACATTAATGCAGGTACATTTTTTTTATTCTTCTGAGGAGAATAAATTCCAAAGTTTCAGTGAATTGATTTTTTTGTGATGATCAAACCACAGTTTTGTCAAATTTCTGTCATTTAATTTGACTATACTATTCTTTGTCAAAATGCTCTGGGATGTGATTTGTTGAAACAAAATCAATAAATACACATTTCTAAAAATATTCAGAGTCAAATTTCATAAAATAGTTTATTTGTATGTAATTTATTATTATTTTAACCTTTAACTATCCTGGTAATGCAATTGACAACAGATTCTCATTTGCAATGTCAACCTAGCTGCAGACAGCAAAGTGATATAGTTACATATTTACATGGTAATTTACAGTGGTAATGGTTCGAGGAATGTCAGGCTGAATGGTCGGCCCCCATACATTTTCACCTGACCAAATCTGGCCCTCTTTGCAAAAAGTTTGGACACCCCTGACCTAGGGACTCAAGCCAGGAAACCTTTAGCTGAGAGGCAGCAATGCTAACCATTGTGCTATTAGACTAACCTTAAAAAATAAATAATCAGATCCTGGAAATAAAGTAAAAATTTATTAGAAAATGGGTCTTATTTTGACAGTCATCAGCGGATTTTTGCGCCAGACTTCCCGCCGTATGCGTGTTTGTGTCTGTTTTTTTAAGTTTTGCATGACACCGTCTAATTACCAGTACACAGTGCACCTGCTTTGCACTGGGAGGTGGAGCGTCATTTCAAAGAGGTGTGGTGGTGTGCAAACTCATTCACACTGGTATAATGGTGCATGTTATGACAATGCACTTTTGATCAGGAAAAAGGAGGTCTGTCATCAGAAGCGCATTCTTTAATGCTTTTCAGTGGCGTGTTTTGAAATCACGCATCTCCGGAGCTCAAGAGGAAAGACCATGCACTGGGATGTTCTGTTATTTTAATGGAGAGAGTTGTAACAGTCATGATATAATTGCCCATCATTTTACTTATTTGATGATACACTAAATAGTTTTTTATTCCTTCCACATTCTCATTTTAATTGCGGATTTACTGTTGGAATCTATAGATTAAGCATTAATGTATGATTTTATAGGGAAATTAATGAACGAACAGGGAGCATGTGTGCATTCTAGTATGGATATGGTGCACGGGGGGAGACGTGTCGGTCTGAAGATTTTTATTCCATCCACATTTTTATTTTCATCATGGACTTATTGGGCATTAATGTGTTTATTTTTAGGGGAATGAAGGAATGAATGAACAGGGTTTTACATTTCACTGTAACTCCCCAGAGAGATATCTGTATCTGCCTGTGGCCTGGGTTTCCAGCTGGGCCGAGGCCACCCGCACCGCACTCCTATGGTCGGGGTTCTTGAGCTGCAAGTGCCCCGACTGCCACCTATCGAGTGGACTCGCTCCGTGGTGGGGGTCAGCAGTGGATGGGACGCCACGCCGGACCTCCTCCTTCCTGTTAAAATTAGCACAAGAGACAAAGGCGGTGCGGTGGCGCAGTGGTTAGCACTGCGCCAGCACAGCAACTCACCCTTGGCCATGGGATCTCTGGTTCGATCCCAGCCCCTGACCAATAGTGATCTGTGTGGAGTTTGCATGTTCTCCCCGTATCTGCGTGGGTTTACTCCGGGATTTCTCCGGTTTCCTTCCACAGGCCAAAAACATGCAGGTTAGGTTAATTAGAGACTCTAAAGTGGCCCTAGGTGTGAATGTGTGTGTGAATGGTTAAGGGATAGCGCCGTACTGTGGCTGCTTCATCCATCCAGGTGGATGCCCTCAATTTCCCCTCTGGGGATCAATAAAGTATACAAAATCAAATCAAAATAAAAAAAAACAGGGAGGGTGGGGTGAGCTGGAGCTCATGAGTATTTAAAGGCCAAATGTCACGTAATTTTTTTTTCTAAATGACAACGAATTTAGATAAAATACACATAGCTTAAACCAAATATTCATACCGGAGACCATATCACCCACCTGTATTTACATAATTGCACAAAATACACCAGGTGAAGGCCCCACCTTGCTTGCTGGCTTGTGACAGCCAGTCCAGACCACGCCTATGTTTTTGACATCACCAGTTGTACCCTGGCTGCCCTGCCTATCCACATTCACACTTATCAACATTGGACAATCATGACGGAAAGTGACAGCGATTGTGAACAAATTAGTTTAGTTTTGTCTCTTTTTTTTTTTTTGTCTTTTTTTTTGTCAGTGGTTCAGACAGTGACAGAGGCATAGAACCTTACCGGTTCGAGCCGTCCGAGACGGAATCAGATGCTTTGTCTGATGACAACAGTTCCAACGATGACCAGAGAGCAGAACCAGTGGAAAATGTCATTGAACTGGACATTAATCGCCTCCAGAATTGCGAAGCCGAAGGGGGTCTGTCGAGGGCGCCCCATAAATATTGATTTTTCGGAAGCCATTATTATTACAGTGGAGGAGAGCCGCTGCTGTCAAGAAATTGACCAGATCAATATGAAAATGGAGGCGCATACCTGTCAAGTGAGACGTTTTCACTGTATTTTGGTGCCAAGCGCGGCTGTGGGGGACACTTTTCTGGGAAATGTTTTAAATGTAGTTCGTGTTGTTATTGTCAAATATTTTAAGGAAAATACGGGGAAAATGCAATTTTAGCAAAAACGGGCGTATTGCCATTTCTGTACGCCCAAAAGAAAAATATACTGGAAAAAAAACTGAGTGTGTTGAGGAGCCCGTCCTGTGTGTGATCACCCACAGCTGGTGCTGTCAGATCGCTCAGCCTGAGCTATTATCACTTCAATGAGAAGTGTGGAGTAAATCAGTTTGATTGTCTGGGCGGGCTGATCGCTCAGCGTGAGCTATTCGCACTACCATGAGAAGTGTGGAGTCACTCATTAGTCTAATTGTCGGGCGGGCTGATCGCTCAGCTTGAGCTATTCTCACTACAATGAGAAGTCATTAGGACAATGGTTTAACACGTTGAGCTGTGCAGCGGTTGCGGAACAGACAGAGATCGCCTGACAAATACAGAATTCTGCTTTTTTTTTTTATTTAGCGCCGGACGCTGAGTTGTGTTGTTATTGTCAAATATCCATGAATCCTTAAAATATTTGACAATAACAACACGAGTTGCATTTGGGGCATTTCCCAGAGAGGTGTCCCTTGTTGCTCCGCCGTTCCTTATAGCCGCTTTTTACGGTGTTGAAGTACGGCGAAAACGTCTCACTTGACAGGTATGAAAACATTTCCCAGAGAAGTGTCCCTTATTACCCAGCTGTCCCTGATAGTCCCGTTTTAAGGTATGGGTGAAATATCCAATTTTTTCTTTCTTGTTGCTCACTTCAACCTTCCAGTCTCCATATAAACAATCAATTGAAATACCCCAAGCATCAAACTAGGGTACAATCGATTTCGTCACTTCCGCCTTCTTCCCCAGGCGATTCCAGGGGCCGTGTCAGGCCAAGCGCGGCAGTTTTAAATTAACGAATATTCCGTTGTTACTGAAGCATATGCACCAAGACCCGAACGGATCGGTTCCCTTTTATATCTAGTTTCAAGATATTTAAAGTACCCTGTTACGTGACATTTGGCCTTTAAAGAGACATGCCAAAATATGCTTTTTAACATGTGGGAAAAGTGAAATGAACGGGACCTTTAAATTTACAATAAAAAAGAAATATGGTTTGTGGCTCCATATGATTTTTTTTTTTGTTTTTGTTTTTACATAAACTGCTCAAAATGGCTCTCTGTACCAGAGGTGGTCGGTCCTCAACTCCACCTCTTAGCTAAAGCCCCTTTATGGCTTTTCAGGCTGCTTCCTGTACAGACTCTTCTTCTTCTTTTTCCTCATCTGCCCTGCTCCCCTCAACACAAAAGGTGGCTGCCTGGGCTCAGGGGGTGTAGCACTTTAAAACCATGAGTGGCTTTCAGCAGCAGCCTTGCCCAGCTTCTGTCGGTCTGACAGAGAGAGGAGCAGAGGGAAACGAAGGACAGGCTTGAGTAATGGCCTCTTCTGCCCTCACCAAGGTCACACAGTATTGTTGGCCAGTGGAGGTCTAAAAGATGGACCACTGGAGGGCCACAAAGCGGAGCTTTGGCAGCAGTAATGAAACTCAGAGCTACACGTTAATGATCTAAAAGACTGGACCCAAACACTTGGCGGTCCCCTTTCCGCTCCCATTCAGCCTCGTCTTGATCGCCCCTTCTAAATAATGACAAGGCACTCTACTCCTCTAGCTTTATTTTAACCTTTGATGTGTGCCTTGTTTTCTTTGTGTCCCCATCCCCCCTCCTGCCTTTTCATTCCTTTATGTTACGTGGCTGTCACTCATCTATTAAGGCTAGGAATGGAGAAAGGAAAACATTCAGTGAGTGTATTGTGGTGCACCCACAGGTTTGCTCTTTATTTCCTTTGAAAGCCCTTGAACTTGGAATTTTACTTGGGCTGCCCATTCAATGAGTGGGGTACACTTTTTTCTGTTGTTGCTTTTGTTGCAAGGTTACAAAACATATTTGTTTTGTGATCCACATTTACAACCCCCTATAGTTTAATGTTAGTATGTAACTGTTTGAATGTAATTGTGCCGTTTCTCATTGTGTGCAGAGGCTCCCTTATCTAAACTACTGACAAAGGGGGCTGTGATGACGGGAAGTCATGCTGATAGTTTTCCTTTTTACTTCTGGGTTAAAGGGAGATGAGCTAAAATACCTTGTTTCAGACAGAGTCTGCACCAAGGTCCAGGCCAAGAAAAATCCTTAAAAAAAGCTCAAAATTTTTAAAACATGCAAGTTTTGTCTCTGGACACCTGTAGTATTGATTTTGTTGAAATAATTCAGTTTAAAGAGGTAAACCATTATATTTTCTACATTCATCACACATTAAGTGAGCTCTTTAAACCTGTTTTAGTTGTAAACTTTAATGAGTATGACTTAGCCCTGTGATTTAAATAGCTGAATCATGATGTTCAGTTTTTTTGGCATGCACGAGTAAGTCAACTGATCAATATCAGATTGGCACGCATTATCTCCACCAAGGAGATTACATTCTCAGTGAAGTTTGTTTGATTTTGTTTTTTTCTTTTTTGTTTTTCACAAAAACAAACTGTGGCAAAAGAGTGGCAAATAGCTGCTTATCATCACAAACATGTTCCTAACGACCCTGGTGTTTGGAAATATTCATCAGAAAAGTTGGTGAATCCAAAACTCACATTTGTCAGCATTTGCCACTCCATGAGATACTAGCTTAAAAGAATTGTCATTTTACTTTTTGTCTCTAGTATAATGTTTGAACATGGGCGGTTTTACCAAACTTTTCTCCACATGTGTATCATGAAACTTGGTGCTTAAGGTGCATTCAGACCAAATGCGAATGGGTGGCACAAATACATACAAAGTCAATGGAAAGAGGTGAGCACACGCAAATCTTGCGTATTCGCATGTTCATGTCTGAGGGATAGTGCTAGCCTAGAGATTCTGCCATCACCAGAATAAAAGTATCAACATTGGAGAGTAAACTAGTTTGAAAATGAGACTGGCACTCACGTAGAGACGGAAGGACGGGGAGCTCTCCAGCTGAATCGGAGTGTCAAGAGTTTTTTACCCACGGACTACTGCCACAGATGTGCTAACCAGGCTAGTAGTGTAAACAACCCATCATCCAGGTGAAATTTTTGAGTCAGGGACAATTTTTTCAGGTGAGACCCTGCTGGATAATGTAAACCTAAGCATGACAGTGTTTTGGGAATTTCCATGGTAGGTTGAACACAGCTGCAGAAGTTATAAAGTTAACTTCGCCTGTCTGCAACTCACTCATGTTACATGCTCACTGGTTCTGTCATTTTTCCGCTTCCCATTCATTGTGGATTGGAAACGCAGTGGAAAGCATTTGGGTGCGGAGCGGTCGAAAACCGTGCTTATTGTGCCGAGTCGCCCGGGGGTATCCTACAGCTCATTTGCATAAAGATCTCCCTCGGTAAAGATTTTTTTCCGTACGGTGATGAACTGGAGGCAGCACTCTCGTCCTGAACTGTTAAACCAGCAGTTTTTGATGTCAAATAACGACTGATTCATTAACTGAACCTACTATTTCTCACACGAAATGATGTTAGAAACACTTTTTGCCGGTTTGTTTTAAAGATATGGAGACCAAGGACGCCATATTGTCCGGTAGCAGCAGAGAGCTGAAGACTGCCCACAGCTGGACCCGTCGACCAATCCAGTGAACAGGCCAGCTGGAGGAGAAGACCGGGGGGGGGGGGGAGGGGGCAGATCTGTACGTTACCTGTTGTTGTAAACACTTGAAGGAGAAATTAATAACTGCTGTTTCAGGCAACCCAGTACTATATGACCACTCCTTGCCGTTATATAGAAACAACATACAGTGGGGCAAAAAAGTATTTAGTTAGCCACCAATTGTGCAACTTCTCCCACTTGAAAGATGAGAGAGGTCTCCAATTTTCATCATAGGTATACCTCAACTATGAGAGACAAAATGAGAAAAAAAAATCCAGAAAATCACATTGAAGGATTTTTAATGAATTAATTGGTAAATTCCTTGGTAAAATAAGTATTTGGTCACCTACAAACAAGCAAGATTTCTGGCTCTCACAGACATGTAACTTCTTCTTCAAGAGGCTCCTCTGTCCTCCACTCGTTGCTTGTATTAATGGCACCTGTTTGAACTCGTTATCAGTATAAAAGACACCTGTCCACAACCTCAAACAGTCAGACTCCAAACTCCACTATGGCCAAGACCAAAGAGCTGTCAAAGGACACCAGAAACAAAATTGTAGACCTGCACCAGGCTGGGAAGACTGAATCTGCAATACAGTGGGGTAAAAAAGTATTTAGTCAGCCACCAATTGTGCAAGTTCTCCCACTTAAAAGATGAGAGAGGCCTCCAATTTTCATCATAGGTATACCTCAACTATGAGAGACAAAATAAGAAAAAAAAATTCCAGAAAATCACATTGAAGGATTTTTAATGAATTAATTGGTAAATTCCTCAGTAAAGTAAGTATTTGGTCAACAACAAAAGTTCATCTCAATACTTTGTTATATACCCTTTGTTGGCAATGACAGAGGTCAAACGTTTTCTGTAAGTTTTCTCAAGGTTTTCACACACTGTTGCTGGTATTTTGGCCCATTTCTCCATGCAGATCTCCTCTAGAGCAGTGATGTTTTGGAGCTGTCTCTGGGCAACACAGACTTTTAACTCCCTCCGAAGATTTTCTATGCGGTTGAGATCTGGAGACTGGCTCGGCCACTCCAGGACCTTGAAATGCTTCTTACGAAGCCACTCCTTCGTTGCCTGGGTGGTGTGTTTGTGATCATTGTCATGCTGAAAGACCCAGCCACGTTTCATCTTCAATGCCCTTGCTGGTGGAACGAGGTTTTCACTCAAAATCTCACGATACATGGCCCCATTCATTCTTTCCTTTACACGGATCAGTCGTCCTGGTCCCTTTGCAGAAAAACAGCCCCAAAGTATGATGTTTCCACTCCCATGGTTCACAGTAGGTATGGTGTTCTTTCTCCTCCAAACACGACAAGTTGAGTTTTTAACAAAAAGTTTTATTTTGGTTTCATCTGACCATATGACATTCTCCCAATCCTTTTCTGGATCATCCAAATGCTCTCTAGCAAACTTCAGACGGGCCTGGACATGTACTGGCTTAAGCAGGGGGACACGTCTGGCACTGCAGGATTTGAGTCCCTGGCGGCGTAGTGTGTTTCTGATGGTAGCCTTTGTTACTTTGGTCTCAGCTCTCTGCAGGTCATTCACTAGGTCCCCCCATGTGGTTCTGGGATTTTTGCTCACCGTTCTCGTGATCATTTTGACCCCACGGGGTGAGATCTTACGTGGAGCCCCAGATGGAGGGAGATTATCAGTGGTCTTGTATGTCTTCCATTTTCTAATAATTGCTCCCACAGTTGATTTCTTCACACCAAGCTGCTTACCTATTGCAGATTCAGTCTTCCCAGCCTGGTGCAGGTCTACAATTTTGTTTCTGGTGTCCTTTGACAGCTCTTTGGTCTTGGCCATAGTGGAGTTTGGAGTCTGACTGTTTGAGGTTGTGGACAGGTGTCTTTTATACTGATAATGAGTTCAAACAGGTGCCATTAATACAGGTAACAAGTGGAGGACAGAGGAACCTCTTGAAGAAGAAGTTACAGGTCTGTGATAGCCAGAAATCTTGCTTGTTTGTAGGTGACCAAATACTTATTTTACTGAGGAATTTACCAATTAATTCATTAAAAATCCTTCAATGTGATTTTCTGGATTTTTTTTTCTCATTTTGTCTCTCATAGTTGAGGTATGCCTATGATGAAAATTGGAGTCCTCTCTCATCTTTTAAGTGGGAGAACTTGCACAATTGGTGGCTGACTAAATACTTTTTTGCCCCACTGTAGGTAAGCAGCTTGGTGTGAAGAAATCAACTGTTGGAGCAATTATTAGAAAATGGAAGACATACAAGACCACTGATAATCTCCCTCGATCTGGGGCTCCACACAAGATCTCACTCTGTAGGGTCAAAATGATCATGAGAACGGTGAGCAAAAATCCCAGAACCACACGGGGGACCTAGTGAATGATCTGCAGAGAGCTGGGACCAAAGTAACAAAGGCTACCATCAGTAACACACTACACCACCAGGGACTCAAATCCTGCAGTGCCACCAGACGTGTCCCCCTGCTTAAGCCAGTACACGTCCAGGCCCATCTGAAGTTTACTAGAGAGCATTTGGATGATCCAGAAGAGGATTGGGAGAATGTCATATGGTCAGATGAAACCAAAATAGAACTTTTTGGTAAAAACTCAACTTGTCGTGTTTGGAGGAGAAAGAACACAATACCTACTGTGAAGCATGGGGGTGGAAACATCATGCTTTGGGGCTGTTTTTCTGCAAAGGGACCAGGACGACTGATCCGTGTAAAGGAAAGAATGAATGGGGCCATGTATCGTGAGATTTTAAGTGAAAACCTCCTTCCATCAGCAAGGGCATTGAAGATGAAACGTGGCTGGGTCTTTCAGCATGACAGTGATCCCAAACACACCACCCGGGCAATGAAGGAGTGGCTTCGTAAGAAGCATTTCAAGGTCCTGGAGTGGCCGAACCAGTCTCCAGATCTCAACCCCATAGAAAATCTTTGGAGGGAGTTAAAAGTCCATGTTGCTCGGCGATAGCCCCAAAACATCACTGCTCTAGAGGAGATCTGCATGGAGGAATGGGCCAAAATACCAGCAACAGTGTGTGAAAACCTTGTGAAGACTTACAGAAAACGTTTGATCTCTGTCATTGCCAACAAAGGTTATATAACAAAGTATTGAGATGAACTTTTGTTATTGACCAAATACTTATTTTACCGAGGAATTTACCAATTAATTCATTAAAAATCCTTCATTGTGATTTTCTGGATTTTTTTTTCTCATTTTGTCTCTCATAGTTGAGGTATACCTATGATGAAAATTGGAGACCTCTCTTGTCTTTTAAGAGGGAGAACTTGCACAATTGGTGGCTGACTAAATACTTTTTTGCCCCACTGTACAAAGGAATGAGGCGTGGAGAGCAGTTGAACATGGGCTCATCCAGCCGAAGCTCACGAACCAGGTGGTCAAATTCGACATGCATTGCGCTGGTCTGTAGGATTGGGTGAACCCAAAACCGGAGGCGACGACGACAAAGTCGCCTTTTGTAGCGCAAATATTTATTTTATTTTATTTGTTTATTTGACAGGGACAGTGCAATAAACATAGACAATTAATCAAATGACAATCAATCTAATGTGTTGCACAAAGAGTGTATAGCTATTAGCTAATTTGCAACTCTTGTCCCTGGATGGGCTTTAGAAAGAAGAAACAGGTAAAAAGAAAGAAGGATAAGGAAAAGAAAAAATGAAAACAGAATAAACAATAACCACAAACATCAATGCAAACAAGATTATAAATACACAATATAAAAACCTGGTTCACATTTGCCTATTTCAGGTCTCCCTCCCTTTGTCACTCACTATAAACAAACACATTCATTCCTTCCCTTCATTCACTCTCACCCTGCAGACAATCATTTCATACATGGGTACATTCTTGTTTATTTTTCAGCCAGTTTTTAACCTTTGTAGTAAATGTTTTAAAGTCAGTTATTATTTTAATTTCATTTGGCATTGTGTTCCAGATATGACTGCCCCTTATAGAGAAAGCTGTTTGTCCAAATGTGGTTCTGCGGTGGGATATTTTACAATTATTGTTAACAGAACTCCTGGTGGCTCTGCTGCTGTCCTGTCTTTGGATGAAACCAGCAAGTGGCTCTGGCGCTGATTTATGGAAACATTTGAAAATTAATTTCAGAAAACAGAGGTCAATGAAACTCTCAAAACTCAATAGATTGTATTTTTTTTAAAATGTAACAGTGATGCCACCTAATGGGCTTTTTATCCAAGATTTTTAGAGTTTGATTATATAATGAATCTATATGTTTTATTGTGGAAGGAGCTGCTTGAGCCCAGTCTGTCAAACAGTATGATATATGAGAAAAAACCATTGAATGCATATACAGTACAGCTGCTTGGTATGGTATGTAATATCTAATTAATTTAAAGCAGTTCAGATTTTTTTTTACTGTTTTAGAAATTTTCTTTATATGAAGATTAAATTTGAATTGAGGATCTAGTACAATGCCAAGATATAACAGCACTATTAAAACATATAACGAGATATAACAGCACTATTAAAAACAATGTGCCCATGGTTAATAATGACTATTCCAGTATTTCCTCCTGCATTGCTCGCCTAGCCGAGAACTACACTACATGCCCCTTTTCCGCGCCTCGGAGGTTGTGGTATGCAGATTCCTTTCGGAAGAATCCGTACCAGTGGACATGCAGCATCAGACTGTGAATTCATGTCTATTCGTGTCTTTACATTGAGTTAAAATGTAATCACGCCGCACGAAAAATTCACCCGTTCGCATTTGGTCTGAATGCACCTTTAGTGTTAAAGGTCACATTCACTGCAAAATAATGATTTTTTTCTTAGTTTTAATCTTATTAAATATATCCACAAGTTACATTTATATCATTACAATTAACAAAATACTAATTTCACAAATAAATAGATACTGTTATTTAGTTGTACTCTTTTTTTTTTCCACAATATCTTTATTGAACCTTTTTTTTTTTTTTTTTTAACAAACATGATACAAACAATCAAACACTAACACTAAAGTACTACAAAAAAAAAAATGCACTAAAAACACCAACAACCACCAACAAAATCAAGTCTTCAACAATGCTCCTCTGTTTAGTCTAGACAATCCAATACATAAGTATACATATTATGTTCACCAGTTTGGAATTTACAAGGTCCACACACATCATTCACCTTCTTCTTCAAGAGTTATGTTTAAATTTTTTACATAATCAATAAAAGGTCTCCATATATTCTCAAACACAATTTCCTTTGATTTTAGTATATATGTTATTCTTTCTAATGGAAGGTTTGTTAACATCTGTCTTAACCACTGAGTCACATCTGGTCTATGAGTCTTTTTCCATAATAGTGCAATACATTTTTTGGCATTAAGCAAACTGAGGTCTATGAATGTTCTTTCACTTTTATTAAAATTATGCTTTTCTGGGTACAGACCCAACAAAAACAGTTTAGGATTCAATATGATTTGTTTTGAGATTATTTTTTCAATTGTTACCCTCACCTCTTCCCAAAACATTCTTATTAATCTACATTCCCATAAACAATGAAATAGGGTTCCTTTACTTTCCATGCATTTTGTGCATGTATCTGGTATATTTTTGTTATATCTATTTAACTCCTCCGGTGTAACATACATCCGCATTAACCATTTGAAATGTATCAATTTAAGGCGTGCATTTATTGATTTGGTTTGAGCTTCTGTACAAGCCAATTCCCATTGTTCCTCTGAAATTTCAATTTGCAGATCTTCTTTCCAGTAGTTTAATCTTTTCAGTGAATTTTCACTTGAAGATAGTGTCAGTGAATTATAAAACTCTGAAATAATACCCTTTCTTTTACTATCTTTCATCATCATTTTTTCCAAGGATGAATAAATAGGTCGAGTGAGAGCTTTATTTTGATTTGATCGAATAAAGTTTCTAAGTTGAAGATATTTAAAAAAATGTGTTCTATTGAGATTAAATTTGATCCTCAGCTCTTCAAAAGACATTATGTTGTCTGCACATGGCAAATATAAATCCTGAATCTTTTGTATCCCTTTTAAATTCCATACTTTAAATACAGCGTCCGCTCTCCCTGGTTTAAAATATTGATTACCCCATATTGGACTAAATTGTGACAATAACTGTGGTTCTTTTAAATAGTTTTTAGCTTCACACCATATTTTGATCATATGCTTTACAAATGGATTTTTAACTTGTTTTTGTAATTTTTTTGCCGAATCTGAGTATATGAATATGGGAAGAGGTAAAGGTAAATTGTATGATTCCATTTCAGTCCAGTGAGGGAGATCATTTGATGAAAAATAATATGTCATAGACCTCAGTTGTGCCGACCAATAATACAACATAAAATTTGGACATTTCAGACCTCCATGATCAAATGGTAAATATAATAAAGACAAACGTAATCTAGCCCTCCTGTTGTTCCATATAAATTCCACTAACTTTTTTTTTATTCTTGAGAATAGATCTAAAGGTGGTGATAAGGGAATGTATTGAAATAAATAAAGTATTTTAGGTAAAATATTACTTTTAAGTATATTGATTCTCCCGATCATCGACATTGGTAGTGACATCCATCTCTGAGTTAACTCATTGATATCTGACATTAAGGCTTCATAGTTGACACTGGCGACTGATTCTAGCTTAGGCATAATTTGGATTCCTAAATATTTAAACTGATTTACAACATTGAATTGATTTACCTCAGGGGCTGGGTAATTTCTCTGGGTCTCATTTAGCATTAATATTGAAGATTTAGTTTTATTTATTTTATATCCTGATATTTCCCCAAAATTCTTTATTAAATTCAACAAGGTTGGAATTGATTTTTTTAGATTCGACATAAACAAAATTATGTCATCGGCGTACAGGGAGATTTTATGTTCTGTTGGTCCAACTTTAATTCCATATATTTGTGAATGTAAACGTATCGCTATCGCTAAAGGTTCAATTGCCATAGTAAACAGTAAAGGTGAAAGTGGACAGCCTTGTCGACATCCTCTATTGATTTTTATTGGTTTTGAAATATTGTTATTTGTTAGGATTTCTGCTGTAGCATTATTGTATATTATTTGAACCCATTTTATGAAATTATTTCCAAGTCCAAACCTTTGTAGGACTTCAAAAAGAAAGGGCCATTCAACTCTATCAAAGGCCTTTTCGGCGTCCAATGATAGGAGAGCTGTATCCGGTGCTTCTTTATTAAAATAAATAATATTAAATAGTCTTCTTACATTATGGAAGCCTTGTCTACCCTTTATAAAGCCATTCTGATCTCGATTAATAATATTTGGTAAAATTTCTTGTATTCGTCTTGCTAAAATTTTACAGATTATCTTAAGGTCGGCGTTTAATAGGCTTATTGGTCTCATATTTTCACATTTATTAGAGGGCTTACCTGGTTTTGGCAGCAGTATAATTAAGGCATTATTTATGTATGATGGTAAATTATTATTTTGAAATGCTTCTAAAACCATTTCCAAAAAAGGTTTTATTAATTTATTCTTAAATTTTTTATAAAGGTCAACTGGAAGACCATCTGGTCCTGCACTTTTTCCTGATTTCATATTATCAATGGCTAGCCCAACTTCTTCTTGACTAATTTTAGACTCCAATATCTCCCTGTTTTCATTTGGAATACACGGTATAGATAGTTCGTTCAAAAACCCATTTAGTTTTGTTAAATCAGGTTCATTTTTGGTATCATATAATTTTTCATAGTAATCTCTAAAGGCTCTATTAATTTCTAAAGGATCTATAACTACCTGTCCATTACTTATAATACTGGTAATTGGTGTTTTAATTTCCAATTGTTTAATCTGCCATGCTAATAATTTTCCTGATTTTTCACCTTGTTCATAAAAAGATTGTTTCAATCTTAGAAGACTCGAGGCAGCTCTATTCGCTGATTTTTTGTCGTATTCAGCTCTCAAAATCAGTAATTCATTCTCCAACCTTGGGTCACTTCCTGCATACACTTTTTCCTGAAGATTTTTTATTTTATGTTCCAATTTAGCTCTCTCCTCTCGAGTCTTCTTAGATTTTGATCCTGTATAACTAATAATATGTCCCCTAATAAAAGCTTTGAAAGCCTCCCACTTTACACATGCTGATGTTTGTGTAGTATTGATGTCAAAGAACTCGTCTATCTGTTTTTCTATATACTTGACAAATTCCTCATCCTGAAGCCATTTATGCTGAAATTGCCATCTACCTGATTCCTTTATCAATTTTTTATCTACATATATTAGACAACAGGGTGCATGATCAGAGATCACGATGTTATCATAAAAGCAGTTTTGAATCTTGGACCTTAATTCTGTGGAAATCAAAAAATAATCAATACGTGAGAATGTCTTGTAGGTACTGGAATAACAAGAATAGGCTTTAACTTGTGGTTTCATTTCTCTCCATATATCTAACAATCTCAATTCTTTCATAAAATGATTAATAGTCATCCTACATCCAATGTGCGTACAGTCCAGTCCTGTTGATCTATCCACACCTGGATTCAATGTACAATTAAAATCCCCTGCTATTATATGTTGCCCTGTAAGTGATGATAAGATGAGAAATAAATTAGCAAAGAACTTCTGATCATCTATATTGGGACCATATAAGTTCACAAGATTTATATTTTCTAATAGCAAAGAACCTTGAATGATTACATATCTTCCAAATTTGTCTCCAATTACATTTTTCACTTGAAAAGGAACTGATTTATGTATGAGAGTCATAACTCCCCTGGCTCGGGATGAAAATGAAGAGGTGAATACACTTCCCTGCCATCTACTCCTAATTCTTTTAACATCCTCCTCTATCAGATGAGTTTCTTGTAAAAACACAATTCTTGAACCCATGTCCTTTATTTTATTCATAACTTGTTTAAGTTTTTTTAAATTTTGTAGACCTCTGCAATTCCATGAAGTTAAATTAAGATTAACACTTTGGTCCATGATCAATAGAGAGTTTGGGATTACCTTGCAGTGTAAACATGCTCATACAGAGAAGCAAAAACATGAGTGGTTGAACATTCATCCTACAAACTACACACAAACAAATTTCCCCTTCCCACACTTGTGGCAAACCCCCCAAAATCAAAAGAAAAATTCTGTCTCCCGATATAGCCATCGACCGTTCCACACCCACGGGGAACAGCCTAAGCCACTCCTTCTTCATCCTCCCAATCACCCTAACTCTACTGCTTTTAATGACGTAACATTAACTCTCTTCTGTAGTTTTCCAACTTAACTCCAAAATTTTTAACAACTTTGTACATCATAGTTTTTTGGGTTTTTTTTGTTTGTTTTGTTTTTGTTTTGTTTTTTTTAATATATAATACAATCTATATTTTGTAAACTTACTATTTACTTCAAGTCAGTCAGATGCCTGTGCAAATGCTTAATTATTCTACCTTATATTTTGTTCATGCTTAGCTCCCACCAGTCTCTTCTTCTTCTTTGATCTTCTTGATGAACTCCTGCGCCTCCTCTGGGGTCTTGAAGATGTGGGTTCTGCCCTCATACGTGGTCAGCAGTCTCGCAGGATAGATTACACCATGACGAATCCCAAGGTTGCGCAGCTCCTTACGTACAGGATCAAACTGCTTCCTCAATTGCTGGATTCCTGTGGCCAAATCTGGGTAGAACCGCACCTGCTGGTCCTGGTGTTTAATCTCTCCTTTAGCACGTGCAGCGTTGAAGATCTTCATCCTGTCTCTGTTGCTTAGAAACTTCATAATTAAGGTCCTCGGCGGTCCCTTATCTCTCCGTGGGCCAATACGATGTGCTTTTTCCAGAACCACTGCTGATTGCAACTCCTCGCTGCCCAGCACCTCCGGAATCCACTTTTCCAGAAAGGAACATACGTCCCGACCTTCTGATTCCTCTGGAAGACCCACCAGCCTCAAATTATTCTGTCTCGACCGAGATTCCAAATCCAAAATATTATCTTCCAGAGATTTATTTTTTTTTTCCAAAGTGCGCACCTTTAATTGAAGACGGGTGACGTCATCTTCAGCACTAGCGAGACGGAGCTCCATCTGCGCCGTTCGTTCTACACAGTCACCCAATTCCTTTCTTATTCCTTCCAGCGCTGTCATAATCCCATCAAATCTAGAGGAAAAGTCCGCTCTCATTGAACTCATGGCAGCCATCAGCGCATCTGCGCCATTCCCCGCAGAAATCGCACCGCCGCCAGCCTCCTCCGCCATATATGGAGCCTTGTTTGCTGCGTCACAGACCTGAAAGTCCGTTAATTTGGACTGTTTCGGCGGCTCGCTTTTTCCTTTTCCTGGTTTTCCAGCCTTAGGCTTCGCCGACATATCCTCGCCCAAATGCTGGGATACGTTCTGTCCCAAATGAGAGAGTTATTTGCCGATTTTTTTCTCCAGGAGCAGAGCAGAGCGAGACACATCCGTCCTACGTGGCAGCCATAACCGGAAGTATTTAGTTGTACTCTTAAAAAAAAAAAATTAGTGGATTGCACTTCCTGGGTTTTGTACTGTTGCAAACCAATAACCATTGAGTTGTCCAAGTTGGTAAATCAAACAGACTGCTCCATTGTGATTGGTCCATTCAAAAACCTTTAGCCAGTCAGATTAGGGGCTCAAGGGCAGCATCACAACAGGTTGAAAACGCACTATGTCAGACAGAGCTTTGCAGACAGCTTTTCTGATGAGCTGTAAAACAATAGAGAAATTATTTTTGGCCTTTAAAAATAAATCTGTATGTCCCTGAAGAAGCCAAAGCTTGAAATTAATACAGTGTATGGGGCCTTTAATGAGAAACCATTTTTTTTAAATCAAAATGTCTTTGGAGACGTGATACAATTTGTATGTTTTCAAAGTTACCATGATTCTGTCCACCTTCATGTGTGTCTTGATTTAGGAGCTCCTAAAGAATTCAGATCAATTTAAAAGCCAAATGGGCTGGATTTACACTGTGTCACAGCTATCTTGAAATGCACCGACACGCTCAGGAAACGCACCCTTTGGCTTTGTTTAAAAAAAAAAAAAAGCAAAACAAAAAAGAAAGCAATTTTATGTGCACGCTGTGGAGCGGCCCTTTTCCTGACTGTGCCTGACTTGTATAACAAATAGTGCTGCCAGTGCGACGGAGGTTAACTGCATGTTAAGTGAAATGGTAAGTGAAGCAGCAGCCTCGCTCTCTCTCCCTCTCGTGTAGCTGCTTAAGGTCATTAGGCCTGGAGGAGCCCTTTGACATGGCCTGATTATGTTTGGCTGGAGCTGCACGGTTCCTATGCGAGGCAAGATGTGTTCTTTGGATCAGCTCTGTGTGTGTGTGTGTGTGTGTGTGTGTGTGTGTGTGTGTGTGTGTGTGCTTCCTCAGTCTGTAAGGGCCTGTTGATTGGTCTTGATTAACAGACTGCCAGGCACTGGAAGCAGAGCCATTGTAATGTAGCATCTTGAGGTGGTTATTTCCAATCATTTGGCAGGATGCCTTGAACCCAGAGTTGTCTCTGTGTGTTGGCTGACATGGGGAGGTTTTAGCTCTCCTAAAAAAAGACAAGAGGGTGAAAATGGTCAGACAGTCCGGGGTGGGAGAGGTGCTGCTTTGGAACAAGGCCTTCTGTTGGTCTGTTTTGAAATAAATGACAGATGAGATGATTCAGAATAAGGTATTGCTTCCAAAATGACTTTGCTGTAACATCAACCATTGACAAGGTAAACGTCACTTCCACCCAGAGTTTGTGTTGACCGAATATTCTCCATCATTGACAGATTTTTTTTTTTGTCAATGAGGGAAAATTTTCAAGGCCATCTGTCGTTTTGACAGAGTGCGCTTATGGTGATTTAATTTCTTACTCTAATTCCTTGTAATTTTGGAGCTTCATCTGTCTGCAGACTTATTCATGCAGTTTGACTGCAAAAGACAAGCCCTCGCTGTTACCTAGAATAACAGCATACCTTCACCAAGCTCCAGCCCCACCTCTGCAGAGGAAGTGCCGCAGACACCGGGGTTAGTGCGTGCAGGGCTTGTGAAGCTGAGGGTCTGTTTTGACCCACTCTCCTAAAGCTGGGTTCACACTATAATGTTTGGACCAACATTTACTGACGTTTTGAAAAATCAGAGAAATCAGTCCAGATGTTGGTGAAATTACGTTTGTGAGCACACACCTAACTTTTACAAACTTTTATGAACTTTTGCTAGCATTTCCCAGCATTGCATTCAGCGTTGTCAAACTTTTGCCAACTTAGGCTAGCGTATGTGTAGCAGTTGCCAACTTAGGCTAACTTAAGCAATGGAATATTCAGCGCAGGTCAGCTGACATCAGCGTCAGGCAACACTGATATAAAGGTCAGTGTTTGTGGAGGCTTCCTGCCATCCTGGACCTGCTTTTTTTGTTGGATTCACACTACAACATTTGGATCAACTTTTACTGATGTTTTGGCAAATGTCTGGCTCTGCTGGCAAAAGTTGATAAAAGTTAATGGTAGTTGGTGTTTGTTGGCGAAAGTTGTATTCATTGAGAATTTTCAGCATGCTGAAAATTTGCCGACGTTTGGAAATAAACGTTGGTGAAAGTTGTGCTCAGTTTGTAAAAGTTCCTCTAAGTTACGGAGAGTTTGCCTAAATCAGCCTAAGTTAAGTTCCTTTGGCAAACGTTGACTGAAATGCTGGTGAAAACAGATGTTTTTAGATCAAAACTCAGTTCAGACATACAGGAATGAAAGAGAAATAGAGAGAAGGGGTAATTTTACTGCTGGCTCGTAGTCCACCCTCTGCTGCTGCTCTGGACCTGGCACCCGTCAGGATGGGTCTAGTGAATGATATCTATATCATCATATGATATCTATAATGATATCAGATCTATAACAAACAAAACTTTTCTCCTCAAGTGTTTTTCTCTTCTCTGGGATTGGATTTCCTCTGAATGTGTGTGAAACATGGATCTCTCCCGGTGAACCCAGCACCTTTTCTGAACTACTGGCATGTGACTGCTTGCACTTTAATTCCCCAAGATCTTCAGGTGGTGGTGGAGGTTTAGTGGCTGCAGTGCAACCTCTGCCTCCACCATAACCTGAGTGAGCCTGTTCCTGCAACGGCACTATGGATTTTTTTAAACCTTTATTTATACCAGGCAAGACAGAATAAGAACACATTATTATTTACAACTGTGGCCTGTGGAACTTTCCTCTTCTTGGTATGAACTCTAAAAAGACTAGAACTAGCCCATTTTACAGCCTGAGTCCCATTAACAAATCACATGGTACCACTTTAGTCACCAGTTAACACCACACCATGTGTGTAGATGACACTCATCTGCACACATGGAAAGGATGCCAAACAAATGTCTGACAGTGTTAGAAAGTGTCAAAGTGGCTTAATCATGTCTCACTCTGAGCGTAGGGAAAACAGCTACCATGTATTATACTAACAAACAAAATCATACGCACTATCCAAGTATACAGTGGTGTGAAAAAGTGTTTGCTCCCTTCCTGATTTCTCATTTTTTTTGTATGTTTGTCACACTTAAATGTTTCAGATCATCAAACAAATTTAAATATTAGACTTTGTGGGCACAGTTTCGGAGTTCTCTCACACCCAGAAGCCAGGGGGAAGGGGAGAATAATGGACAGTAGGAGGAGGTGGCATCGGGGGGTATCAAATGGGACAGCAAAGACTATGCGCTCCCCGGGGAGAGGAGTAAATGCCGGAGAGAAGAAGTGTGTTTGTGCAGAACCGTGTATATTATGTTAATGTGCTGCATTTCTCTTTGTTCACACAACAATGTATGATAGTCGAAAGCTCTGGGTCTCTACGTATGGAAATAAGTATATAAAAGAGGAATGTACAGAGACCCAGATAGCACAGTAGCTCGGTAGAGCTCAGAAGCGTGTTTGCTGTTATGTTGGAGAATGAATAAAGCCTTGTGTCATCTAGCTCGCAGCCTCGCCTGCATCCTTTCTCCATATTGGTGACCCCTGACTTGCCATGGAGAGCGATCGCCTATCCCTTTCACCACACTGGTGACCAAGACGTGCCATGGAGAGCGAGCCACACTGGTGATCCCAAGACGTGCTATGGAGAGTGAGCTGAGCACCGTCCCGGAGACTCCCGGAGGGAAAGCACCAGCGCTCCATGCGCTGGTTCAGTCAAGCTCCTGGACTCTGGCTTCACGACCCGATAGTGGAGTTTTCAGCACATAGAAGCCCAGTGCGCACTCCACGGGAGAACCATGGATGACACAATAAGCTACTAAGCGGGCGCTGCACTGGACGCGTGTGCCATGCAACAGGCGAACAAGCCTGCTGCAGGAACTGACCGGCCGCAGCAAGAGCGAACTTGGCCAACTCGCCGTTATGAGTGACTAGGGATTACTGCACACTGGCACAAGAAACAAGCTGTTTTGTGTCATGGACACACGTTTGGGGAGATGGTTTCTGGTGGATTTCCGCACCCAAAAGAGCCACCTGCCGGTCAATGCTGCAGGGTGGCAGTGGGCAGCGGTCCCGAGCTTATGGCCGCCAACGGATCCACCATCAGGACATGTCGCCCACGGACATAATTGGGTCGACTGCCTGTCCAGAGTTCCTTTAGGGCTGCGCTCCGCACCTAAAGAAGATTTGGCAGCCTCCCTGACAGAACTTGTTTTTTTTTCTCTCAGCCGCAATGGATCCCCGGAGAGTTTTACCAGAGTTCCTTTAGTTCTGCGCTCCGCACCAAAAGAAGATTTGGCAGCCTCCCTGACAGAACTTATATTTTTTTTCTCAGCCGCTGCAGATCCTTGGGGAATTGGACCAACCGCCTTCCCCAGATCCTTTTAGGGTTGCGCTCCTCACCTAGGAGGATTTGGCAGAACTTGTTTTTCCCAGCCACTGCTGATCACTGGAGAGTTTCACCGGAAAACCCCGCACCCGAGGCGGATCTGCCCAGTAGAACCGTCCTTCATCAGCAGGACAGTTCTACTGAATTGGCATCCCCCTGCTACAGCCGCTATGATTGCTGGCTCGGGCCCAAAGGACCGGGGGGTTAGAGCCTCTTCTGGGTGTTCGGGGGGGGGGCTGTATGGGGGCACAGTTTGGGAGTTCTCTCACACCCAGAAGCCAGGGGGAAGGGAAGAATAATGGACACTAGGAGGAGGTGGCACCAGGGGGTATCAAACGGGACAGCAAAGACTATGTGCCCCCCGGGGAGAGGAGTAAATGGTGGAGAGAAGAAGTGTTTTTATGCAGAACCCGCATATATTATGTTAACCCTTTAGCTGTTCCAGGTGCCGTATGGCGACTGTAACGATTAAGGGGTAAGCATAACCCCTAGTGGTCAAGTGGTAAAAAAATTTTTTTCAGTGAAATAGTTCAGATTTCCAAGGCTATAACTTGAAAGTTGCAAGAGATAATGGCTTACTGTTAATTAGAAAGATGTAGAATATGATCCAAAGTTTCAGATAGGAATAAATTTATGCTTCTAATTTGCATAATGTCACGGCAGCTATATAAATTACATAGCTCAGTCCAAAGTGGATTTTGGGCACATTTACACAAAGAATGGTTCAGGTTTTTTGTTGTGTTTTTTTTGACACCGTTTTGTCTACAGGGATGTTTTTATCTAATTTTTAAAGTATATGAACCAGAAAATCAATAAAATGTAAAAAAAAAACAACAACATATATTCGTCTTAGCTGTTGCGGGGGTGGAGTGGGGGCCTCGCTCGCTCATGTGGCCGGTCCGTTTTTGTCTATCATGGTCGATGTTTTGCGTTTGCTCAGTCATTTACACTCTCTACCACATCTACAAACTCTTATGATTATCCCACATGAATTTCGTTTGTATTACGCGGCTATTTTTCCTGTTTGATGCATTTTTCCTGTGAGAATCCATGACGACGTGGGCACCGCCATCTTGGCGCTGGTAGCTCAGTTTTTCGCCCATCGTGGTCGTAGTTTTGCGTTTGGTGAGTCATTTACGCCCTCGACCACATCTACAAACTCTTATGATTATCCCACGTGAATTTTGTTTGTATTATGTGGCTATTTTTCCCGTTTCATGCAGTTTCAGTCAGAATCGCCGCAGCCATGACCGATCATGGCGGCAACCACATTGGTGCTGTGAGCTCAAAGTGGAAAAAGGGAGAATAATAATGAGGATTTCTTCTTCTTTGCTGTATTCCATGTCAGTCATGATTCCTCCGGTGCTTGTCTGCCACCTTCTGAACTGTCAGATCAATACAGATCAGTACAAATTCTCAGTATAGCCGGGGGACGTCAATAAGTTGACAGGTGCAGTTGCTGTGATGTGCCACTGGGGGCGTGCGACCCATCCATTTAATGTGGACAGTTAGAGGGTTAATGTGCTGCATTTCTCTTTGTTCACACAACAGTGTATGATGGTCAGAAGCTCTGGGTCTCTACGTATGGAAATAAGGATATAAAAGAGGAATGTACAGAGACCCAGATAGCACAGTAGCTCGGTAGAGCTCAGAAGCGTGTTTGCTGTTATGTTGGAGAATGAATAAAGCCTTGTGTCATTCAGCTCGCTGCCTCGCCTGCATTCTTTCTCCACAAGATAAACATAACACAAGTAAACACAAAATGCAGTTTTTAAATGAAGGTGTTTATTATTAAGGGAAAAACAATCCAAACCTACATGGCCCTGTGTGAAAACGTGATTGCCCCCTAAACCTAATAACTGGTTGGGCCACCCTTATTAGCAACAACTGCAATCAAGCATTTGCAATAACTGGCAATGAGTCTTTTACAGTGCTGTGGAGGAATTTTGGCCCACTCATCTTTGCAGAATTGTTGTAATTCAACCACACTGGAGGGTTTTCAAGCATGAACCGCCTTTTAAAGGTCATGCCACAGCATCTCAATCGGATTCAGGTCAGGACTTTGACAAGGCCACTCCAAAGTCTTCGTTTTGTTTTTCTTAAGCCATTCACAGGTGGATTTGCTGGTGTGTTTTGGATCATTGTCCTGCTTCATAACCCAATTGCTCTTCAGCTTGAGGTCACAAACAGATGGCCTGTCATTCTCCTTCAGAATTTTTTGGTAGACAGCAGAATTCATCCAAAAAAAAAAAAATCCAAATACATGGCCCTGTGTGAAAAAGTGATCCCCCCACCCCCCATTAAAACATAAATTAGCTGTGGTTTATTACATCTTTGGAAAGCTGAGTTCAGTTTCTCTAACCACACCCAGGCCTGATTACTGCCATACCTGTTCTCAATCAAGCAATCACTTACGTAAATAGGACCTGCCTGACAAAGTGAAGTAGAGCAACTAGACCAGCTGACATCATGCTGCAATCCAAAGAAATTCAGGAACAGTTGAGAAACAAAATAATTGAGATCTATCAGTCTGGAAAAGGTTATAAAGCCATTTCTAAAGCTTTGGGACTCCAGCGAACCACAGTGAGAGCCATTATCCACAAATGGCCAAAACATGGAACAGTGGTGAACCTTCCCAGGAGTGGCCAGCCGACCAAAATTACCCCAAGAGCGCAGCAACAATTCATCCAAAAGATCACAAAAGACCCCACAACAACATCCAAAGAACTACAGGCCTCACCTGCCTCAGTTAAGGTCAATGACTCCACCATAAGAAAGAGACTGGGCAAAAATGTCCTGCATGGCAGAGTTCCAAGATGAAAACCACTGCTGAGCAAAAAGAACATAAAGGCTTGTCTCTGTTTTGCCCGAAAACATCTTGATGATCCCCCAAGACTTTTGGGAAAATACTCTGTGGACTGACGAGACAAAAGTTGAACTTTTTGGAAGGTGTGTATCCCATTACATTCGACGTAAAAGCAACACGGCATTTCAGAAAAGGAACATCATACCAACAGTAAAATATGGTGGTGGTAGTGTGATGGTCTGGGGCTGTTTTGCTTCTTCAGGACCTGGAGGACTTCCTGGGATAAACGGAATCATGAATTCTGCTGTCTACCAAAAAATGCTGAAGGAGAATGTCCGGCCATCTGTTTGTGACCTCAAGCTGAAGCACACTTGGGTTCTGAAGCAGGACAATGATCCAAAACACACCAGCAAGTCTACCTCTGAATGGCTTAAGAAAAACAAAATGAAGACTTTGGAGTGGCCTTGTCAAAGTCCTGACCTGAATCCAATTGAGATGCTGTGGCATGACCTTTAAAAGGTGGTTCATGCTTGAAAACCCTCCAGTGGGGCTGAATTACAACAATTCTGCAAAGATGAGTGGGCCAAAATTCCTCCACAGCACTGTAAAAGACTCATTGCCAGTTATCGCAAACGCATGATTGCAGTTGTTGCTGCTAAAGGTGGCCCAACCAGTTATTAGGCTTATGGGGCAATCACTTTTTCACACAGGGCCATGTAGGTTTGGATTTTTTTTCCCTTGATAATAAATGCCTTCATTTAAAAACTGCATTTTGTGTTTACTTGTGTTATCTTTGTCTAATATTTAAATTTATTTGATGATCTGAAACATTTAAGTGTGACAAACATACAAAAAAATGAGAAATCAGGAAGGGGGTAAATACTTTTTCACACCACTGTAACTGTAAATGGAGCAAATATAGAAAATGTAACAGAGTTTAAGTATTTGAGCGTCACATTAGATCCCACACTCATCTTTATAAAGCACATAAAACAGATGAGCCGCACTCTGAAATATAACCTTGCAAACTTTCGTTGCATCAGAAACTCAGTCTAAAAGCATCAAAAACCTTTATAAATGCCATAAATTTTGACACATTTCTCCTATTGCATCTCATGCTGGTCACAAGCCAATAGTATGACTCTGAAACCCTTGGAATCCCTGTATAAACAATCCATCAAAATTCTGGATAAGAAGACATGACAGTATCACTGTTGTGGTGTACTTGCCAAACACAAGATGTTAAGCTTTGAAAATATGATCATGTATGCAAATATACGGTTGGTCTTTAAAATTATCCATGGTTCTGCACCCCCACCTCTTAAGACTTTTGTGTATCTGACTTCTGAACAAAATACCAGAATAACAAGGACTCTCTCTAGGTGGCATTGTTACATCCCCCTACGTAAAACTGCTTTTGGACAATCAGCATTCTCATACAAAGCTATAATGGAATGGAACAAGCTCCCCACTGCTTTGAAGACCAGAACAAATTAGAGACTTTTCCACAGAGACTAAAAAATAGATTTTAAGTAATCAATCAAGCCTGACAACATTGACTCTCTCCCTTAAATGGGATTTGAAATTGTACTCTTAAATTGTTTTTATGTGTGCCGTCTCTCTTATCTTTTTACCTTTAAACTTACTTCCTGCCTGCCTCAGGGACTACAGATGGAAATTAGTGAGAACGTTATAGTCTGGTACAGAGCACCTTTACCCTGTGTTTAATGTTTTTTTCTGTACATGGTCCCTGATAAATAATCCTATAAACTATAGACACCCTATGATTTGCTTTTGGGTCTCAGATTGTTAAATGTGAAAAGGAAAGTTACATAGTGCTGTTGCAGTGAATGCAGGAACAGTTTGGCTATGAAGGAAGTGAAACTGACCTGGCTGTCCCGTCAGAAGGATTTTTGGAAGCAGTATTTTAACATGAAAATTAGGGACGCACCAATACAGCAGCTGATATAGCCTAATACTGATATTGACAGAAAATTAACAACTAATTTGATAATCAACTAATCGCCTTTGCATCCTTTACCAGTTTAAAAAATTGTTTCAGGTTTTCAAACATGAAAATTTGTCACTTGTTCTGTTTTTGCATAAACATGAATAACTTATTTTTGTCCCATTTGTTGGCAAACTAAGACAATTTGATGGTGTCACCTTGAACTCTGGGATATTGTGATGAATATTTTTTTAGAAATATTTTATTGACCAAATGATTAGTCGACTAATTGAAAACACAATTGTCAGATTAATCAACAGAAAACAGTCGTTAGTTGCCGCCTTAATTCACTGATGGCAGTGGCTGTTATTTTTTCTGCTGAGTCCCAGTTGTGTGGCATTGAGTTTGCCCAAATACAACAGTAGACTACAGCTGCATAATCAGAAGACGTCTGGGTATTTCAGTTCTGTGTTTTTTTTTTTATTTATAATGCATATTTATTTGTCTCCCTGATAATAAACAGAATAGATGAAAACAAAAGAAACTGGAATGCACAATATTAGATTTTTTATGCCAATATTTTGAAAAAGCACCCACTAACAAAATTAATAATTAGTCTTACAAGGTTATAGCAGCATTTTCAAATGTGATTTCAATAGTTAATCTACAATTACCTGGGTTGTCTCTTGATGTACCAAACATTTCTTTAACTTTCGGCAAGAGTTATTAATAATCCTGCATGTCTGTTTATTTCTGTGTTTTCCAGGCAAACTGAGCAGCCAGGATTCATACAACAACTTCGCCAACAACAACATGGGGAACCCGCGGCTCTCTGCTCTGCCCAGCCTCACCGTGGTGCTGCCACTGGCTCAGATCAAACAGCCCATGACCCTGGGCACCATCACCAAGCGCACCGGGTAGGTAGCACATTCACAGCTTACAGTATCACACAGAAGTCTGCAGCCTGATCCTTGTATGCAGCTCTTTAGCACACCAGTGGCTCCATATGGTTTTGACCCACAAATATATAAATAAATTAATAATTAAAAATGAATAATAGAATTTTATCTGCAAATTCATGTGGGGAAAAAAATCTCAAATTCAAGAGAACAAGCTGGAAAAACTACAACAAAATGTCTCAAAAATGCAAGAATAAGTCATAAAAATATGAGAAGAAAGTTGCAGATCTGAGAAAAAAAATTGTCTCCAAATTAAAAATGTCAGGAAAGCTGCAAATTTACAAAAATATGATTCCACATTTTTGAGGAAAAAAATGTACAAATTTATGAAGAAAGAGTCACAGATCTTTGTGTGAAAAATGTTGGGAATTTTTGAAGAAAATTTAGCACATTTAAGTGATAATACTCACCTATTACTCATGCTGAGAGGCCAGTTTATGCTCCAACTCAGCTGTTTCACCTTCATTTTGAGGCTAGCAGCAGATTTATTCTGAACATGTGCTTAGAAAGATAGACAGTATTATTAATGACTCTACACATGTCCTCAGGATTTGCAGTTGTTGCTATCGGGAATGTGTTTCAGAATAACTGTGTGTAAAACAAATGGGAGAAAGTTTGGTTTTATTCCACAAGCCACCAGACTGGTGAACAATATCAGTGAAAAAGAGGGTTCGGTTACCTTGATGAAGGCACCTGCACTTTAACTTCAATTTGATCAATGTGGCACTTATGAAAATGCATTTACTTGTCAGTATTTTAGTAATTTCAGTAATATTGTATATTCCTTTTCTGTGTGTAATACATACAGAAACTTGTTGCAAAGCATAACGTACAGTGGAGATCAAAATTAGAGAACAATGTATTAATAGTTGATTTATTCTGAGATATTGTTATTCTTCATTGTTCAGAATTTGACAGAATATCAGCTGTGGCTATACCACTGCTGTATTAGTATGTTTTTGTTTAAATAACTAAGGCACTTCAACACAAGCATTTATTTTGTAAAAAAAAAAAAAATAAATAAATAAAAAAAGAGCAAAATTAGAGAATAGTGACCACTGTGTCAGAAAAGAAGATTTAAACATTGCTTTTTTTTAGGGCTGTAGCATTCAAAAATTAATAGGAAGTGTAGAGATTCTTGCTTTCAATGACTTCAACACATCTGCGCCCACAGGACATCATTCGTTTCTCACACTGCTCTGGTTTTGGGGACAGGATTATATGAAGACTCAATGGGGAATCGGTTCAACACTGCAGCTGGAATTGCTCACCAGTTCACTGCTGAACAGGGCAAGGATCTGTCTCGGCACACAGTGTTGACCGTTTAAGACAATTTGGGCTCAAAGCTCACTCTTCAGTGATTGAACCTTTCATCAGCAGAAAGAATAAAAAGGCTAGACTTGCCTTTGCTGAGGAGCATGTTGTGTGGACAGAGGAGAACTGGTCCAGAGTGCACTTCACTGATGAGAGTAAGTTCAGTTTATTTGGGTCTGATGGAAAACAGTATGTTTGGTGTCAAACTGGGGAAAGACTGAACCCAAAGTGTGTAAAGAAATCAGTTAAATTTGGAGGAAGAAGTGTCGTAGTTTGGGGGATGTTTTCTGCAGCAGGAGTTGGGCCTCTTGTACAGCTACATGGCAGGATGAATGCAAATGTTTATGTGAACCTCCTTTGGCAACATGCAATTCTTTCACTGCAGTTGTCTCCCAATCAGCCCACAGTTTTCATGCAAGACAATTCCCCCGTCACACTTCAAAGCAGGTTTAACAGTTCCTTGAATCTACCATTACTGAAACAAAGAAATGGCCAGCCCAGAGTCCAGCTCGAAACCCCATAGAAAATCTCTGGAAAATCCTTGGCGACAAAGTAATGGCTAAGAAACCCACTACAGTTACTGAACTGGGGAAGAGACTGCAAGGAGAATGGGCCAAGATCAAACCAGAGCAGTGTGAGAAACTAGTGATGTCCTGTGGGCACAGATGTGCTGAAGTCATTCAAAGCAAAGGCCTCTACACTTCCTATTAATTTTTGAATGCTACAGCCCTAAAAGGCATACATCTATTAATTTCTGATATCCACAACCCTATTGTAACAGGAGAATCTGACTTCAATTTCATTACTACACTTTTCTTTGTGATTACCCAAAACATTTCTGTAAACTTGATGGAATGACTGTGTGTAACTTTGGGTTTGGACATGTTACCCATAAGACACACCTCTGGGTCTACTGGGAAAGTCACATTATGAATTTTAGATAACGCTTCACAGATTGCTTTCCAAATGTTTTCTTATTTACTACAGTACCAAGTAGAATGAATAAATGCACCTTCATCTGTACCACATCAAAAGCAAAGAGCTGAGAATTTTGAATTAAATCCATGAAGTTTAGTGGGAGTAAGATACACTTGATGTAAAAAGTTAAAATGAGTTAATGTGAATTTGGACTTTGGTGTACAAGTCATGACATTATTGCATAACTTCCCCCATAAATGTTTCTCAGCATTGACCTCTCTACTTTTGAGATGTCAGAAAGTTAAGTAGTTAAGTTATTCTCATGCCAATGATGTTTTGGCATAGGGCGGCGCCTATCTCCGTTTCAAAACCCTAGGCCACACTGCTATTGTAGGTAGTGACAGCTACAGTGGGGGGGGGGGTAGTCCTCTGGTAGCTCTGCGTGTTAACTTTCCTTTCCCTGTTCTATTATGCTGAACACCAAGCTAGAAGGTGGAAAGTACCATTTTTACCTGGTATTGATATGACCCGGCCAGGATTTGAACCCCAGCCTCCTGGTTGTGGGCCGGATGCTTTACCAACTAGGCCACCACTCTGGTTCAATGATGTCAGAAAAAGGCACTAAAATATCACAAACTCACAAATGGAAAAAGTTGCTCAAAGGATATCATTGTTGACAATGACAGAGCCTTTCGGGGATGCTCCTTTTATACCCAATTATGACACATGGGGCTGCACGGTGGCGCAGTGGTTTAGCACTGTGGCAGCACAGTTTACCCTCGGCCGGGGGATCGCGGGGATCATGAGATCGTGGGTTCGATTCCAGCCCCCGACCAACAGTGAGCTGTGTGGAGTTTGCATGTTCTCCCCGTGTTGCGCGGGTTTACTCCAGGATTTCTCCGGTTTCCTCCCGCATACCAAAAACATGTAGGTTTAGGGCGCTTGCGCACGCAGCGACCAGCAGCCGGTGGCTTGTCACCAGACTGCAAACCAAATCTACCTACGGGTACAAATAAGTAACAAACAAACAAACAAACAAAAAACTCACCTGTTTCCAGTTAACCTGTTCACCTGTGAAATGTTCCCAAAAGGTTTTTTTTGAGCATTCCTCAACTTTCCCTGTCTTTTCTTACCCTGTCCCAGCTTTTTTGGTACATGTTGCAGGCATCAAATTCAAAATAAGTGAATATTTGCAACAAAACACTAAAGTTTATCAGTTTGAACATCAGCGATCGTGTCTTTATAGGGTATTCAGTTGAATAGAAGTTGAAAAGGATTTTTAAATCATTGTATTTTGTTTTTATTTATCTTTTACACAATGACCCAACTTCACCAGAAATGGAGTTGTAAATCATCTAATTGATTTCTCTCAAGTTGAAAAAAGGTCTCAGGAATATTAATTAGGGGACTTTGAAATATATCTAAAAATTTTGGCATGACATGCATTTTAATTACATTAATTCAACCCAGTAAAGTAAGAGGGAGGTCTAACCACTTGGTCAAATTACTCTAGATTTTTTTCAGAAAATTCAATAAATTGAGACTATACATTTTTTAGCTCATCTATCCATATACCCAAATATTTAAGCTTACTAGGTGACCATCTAAAGGGATATTTATGCTCAATACTTTCATAGTTAAATTCTAACATACATAAAAGTTCACTTTTATCAGCAACATGGTGGTACAGTGGTTAGCACTGTTACCACATGGCTCAAAGGTTCCATGTTCAAATCCCCAGACTGGCTGGAGTGGGAATCTTTCTGTGTGGAGTGTGTATGTTTTCCCTTTGCTGTGTGGGTTTACTCTGGACACTCTGATTTCCTCCCACAGTCCAAAGACATGCATGTTAGGTTAATTGGTCATTCTAAATTGCCCCTAGGTATCTGTCTCTGATAGGCCCTTAGAACAGAGGGTTAGTGTACCTACTAGTAAAGCACTTTGAGTTCTCTTTGTGACTAGAAAAGCACTGGTTAAGTACAGGCCCTTATCCCCTTACTTTTATCAAAATTAACTTTATATCTGGACAAACAACTCTATAAATTTAAAATCTTCTGTAATCGAGGTAATGAATTTTCTATATCTGTCAGAAATCAAATTGCATCATCTGCAAAAAGACAGATCTTGTGGGTATAATTCCCTATTTTAAAACCACTTACTGTATATTCTGGTTAACCCTAATGGCCTCTGCCCAAGACTCTATAGCAAGCATAAAAAAAGAAGGGTTAAGCGGGCATCCCTGTCTGTTACACCTATATATATTAAATTTTCAGTATTTTATTCTTGTCTTGCAAATGAAATTCCTGTACCCCTTCTTTGCTTACCTGCTTGCCTTAAATTGACCCTTGGAAACACATAAAATGAATTGAATGGCCAAAACCCCCCTAATTTTCCACATTGATTATTATCTAAGTATTGAATTATTTCCCTTATTGACAGCCCTATCAGGCTGAGATATTAAACTCGGTGCCATGGAGGTCCAAGACACTGCAGGTTTAGTTTTCAAACCAATCTCTCTAATGGGTGATTTCACTGTATTCCTTCCCACCGATTGCTGATCAGTGAAAACACTTGCTTTAGTGAAGCTAAAAAGAAAATCCCCAGTGTCTCAGCCATCCATAGCACTGAGTTTGACATTCCTGCTACAGGGTGTCAATATTTTTATTTGAGTACAATTTCTGCCTGTATTGCCCACCTCTGCACACAGATTTTTGGCAGCCTCAAAAACAGGGGTGGGCAATGAGGGCTATTCCACTGCAGGTTTTCTCTTCCACCGTCTCTTCAGCAGGTGTTTTCAATGATGAGCAATCCCTGAAGCTGATAAGCGCAAACACCTGCTGAAGAAACTGTGTGGAACAGAAAACCTGCAGTGGAATGGCCCTCCATGGCACATGACTGCCCACCCCTGCTCAAAAAGCTGTGCTAAATTTACAGTTTGGCGGTTGCAGAGGAAAATTGAAGTTGCACCACTGTGTTCCATCTCCATGTTGAGTGGGCGAGCCACTGCTGTCTCTTCCCATTAATCACCTTGTAAAAACAGTGCATTGTGTCAGTGGCGGCCCTACCAGGGCCAAAGCTTTTCCACCTCTCGCATCCAACTGATGCTCCTTTTGTCTCAGGCTACCATTGGTTTTTGCATAGGGTAATGAAGCACAGCACACATGTGAACACACTCTGTGGGCTATTTAGAAGGCAGATACAACACGCCGTGCACTTAAAGAAAATAAGATAAATCCTTCCCTGAGGGTTAAAACAATATTCAAGTTCTATTAAATGCTGTGTGGCACTGCTAGCTTTGAGTATCCAAACAAGTTGGGTAAGAACACTTTGCTCGTGTGCACCTGTTTTCTTTTTCTTCTTTTTCTTTTTTTTTTCCTTCTGGATCTTTGCCATACATTAAAATTATGTAGTTTTAAGACCATCAGCAGCTTTAGTGCATTTACATACAGTACAGGTGGCTCCACAAATATGGGCAGATTTTAATATTTCCATTTAAATGTAATTTTCATGCCCTGTTTGAATAGGAAATGCTATAATAATTCAAACAGACATCAAGGGATTTATTTTCCCATGATATCTGATAAGAGAGCTGTTGAAGAGTGAAAATGGAGACTCGATCCTGCGGTGCACACAAACAGCGTCAGCCCCCTTTTTTTCCCCTAAACCATTCCAATCAGGTGCAGAGTTAATTTGCGTTGTAAAGGCGATTATTGTGCGCAGACCTCTGCGGTGTTCTGCTTCAGGATGCTTATGACAATGTCCCAGTGCTTGCAGTTTGCATTTGGTTTTACTGTTGTGATATTCAATATCATACAAAGTGGGGAGTGGGTTTCCTTTAATTATAGTCCTATTTGCTAATTAGCAGGGTTAAAGTTTAGGTTTATGTTTATGTTGTTTATTTTTTTATGTTGTGTTCGTTTATTTCTGAAATTTTATATTTTTAGCTATTGTATTCTATTAGAATCAATCAGGTCTGTAAAATTGCAGTTTCATGTGCCAAGATCCTTGTGGATGTTGCCCTTGGACAAAATTTCACACTATTTAATGCACTTTGTCTTTGGCAGCATTTTCAGACCCTCATAACTTTATATGTTATATGAGTTATCTACATAACTTTTCCAGAGCTGAAAATTCCATTTGAGCTTTCTTTAACCTGGGGGCTACAGATGCAAATTAGCAGGATTGCTAAATCTGGCATACATACATTTGTATTAATGTTCATTAGTATATAATGTCCCTGTCAAATAAACATTAAACTAACAAAGTGCCAAATAATTCTCAAGGCAGCTGTATGTTTTCCCCTGTCCCCTTGCAAACAGCTTATTGTGGTGTTTTGTTTTCTAACTTGAAAAGATGTGAAACATTAACACACATTAACACAAGAGAATGATTCTTTACTACATGCAGGGACTGTTTCCCACTGGGGGAGTAAAGTCCTGTGGAGACAGAAAGTAGTGGGGTAAGTAATTGGGTTATTGATGTAAGTATGGACTTATCTGCAAGCAGATGAGCCACCTGGGTAGGTTTGGGCAGCAGTGAGCAGGTAGGGTCTTCTTCAACCAGTAGGTCGCAGTCATGATATTAGAGTTTGTTTTAAGGATTTGTTTTTGCTCTGAGTTCTTATACGGAAGTAGACTTGGGCAGCAGATGAAGATAGCAAGGGGATCCAGAATCACAGAGAGGAGAGGAGCAAGAGACCAGGGGCCTCATGTGCAAATGGTACTTACGCACTAAAACATGGTGTACATCCTTTTCCACGGAAGATTTCAGATGTATCAAGAATGAAATAACCGTGGAAATATGTGCAGCCCCATGCCAACTTCATGGGTGGTGTACAGTACGTACGTTTCTACTGTGATTGGTCCATTAGCGACACTTAGCAGTGATGTTGGGAGACTGATAATGACGTGAAAATTATTGTACACACCAGAGACACATGATGAACAAACATCCAAGTGTGCGCAGTCAGATGAGTGCATATACAGTGGGGCAAAAAAGTATTTGGTCAGCCACCAATTGTGCAAGTTCTCCCACTTAAAAGATGAGAGAGGTCTCCAATTTTCATCATAGGTGTACCTCAACTATGAGAGACAAAATGAGAAAAAAAAATCCAGAAAATCACATTGTCTGATTTTTAAAGAATTTATTTGCAAATTATGATGGAGAATAAGTATTTGGTCACCTACAAACAAGCAAGATTTCTTGCTCTCACAGACCTGTAACTTCTTCTTTAAGAGGCTCCTCTGTCCTCCACTCGTTACCTGTATTAATGGCACCTGTTTGAACTAATTATCAGTATAAAAGACACCTGTCCACAACCCCAAACAGTCAGACTCCAAACTCCACTATGGCCAAGACCAAAGAGCTGTCAAAGGACACCAGAAACAAAATTGTAGACCTGCACCAGGCTGGGAAGACTGAATCTGTAATAGGTAAGCAGCTTGGTGTGAAGAAATCAACTGTGGGAGCAATTATTAGAAAATGGAAGACATACAAGACCACTGATAATCTCCCTCAATCGGGGGCTCCACGCAAGATCTTACCCCGTGAGGTCAAAATGATCACAAGAACGGTGAGCAAAAATCCCAGAACCACATGGGGGGACCTAGTGAATGACCTGCAGAGAGCTGGGACCAAAGTAACAAAGGCTACCATCAGTAACACACTATGCCGCCAGAGACTCAAATCCTGCAGTGCCAGACGTGTCCCCCTGCTTAAGCCAGTACATGTCCAGGCCCATCTGAAGTTTGCTAGAGAGCATTTGGATGATCCAGAAGAGGATTGGGAGAATGTCATATGGTCAGATGAAACCAAAATAGAACTTTTTGGTAAAAACTCAACTTGTCGTGTTTGGAGGAGAAAGAACACCATACCTACTGTGAAGCATGGGGGTGGAAACATCGTGCTTTGGGGCTGTTTTTCTGCAAAGGGACCAGGACGACTGATCCGTGTAAAGGAAAGAATGAATGGGGCCATGTATCGTGAGATTTTGAGTGAAAACCTCCTTCCATCAGCAAGGGCATTGAAGATGAAACGTGGCTGGGTCTTTCAGCATGACAATGATCCCAAACATACCGCCCGGGCAACCAAGGAGTGGCTTCGTAAGAAGCATTTCAAGGTCCTGGAGTGGCCTAGCCAGTCTCCAGATCTCAACCCCATAGAAAATCTTTGGAGGGAGTTGAAAGTCCGTGTTGCCCAGCGACAGCCCCAAAACATCACTGCTCTAGAGGAGATCTGCATGGAGGAATGGGCCAAAATACCAGCAACAGTGTGTGAAAACCTTGTGAAGACTTACAGAAAACGTTTGACCTCTGTCATTGCCAACAAAGGGTATATAACAAAGTATTGAGATGAACTTTTGTTATTGACCAAATACTTATTTTTCACCATAATTTGCAAATAAATTCTTTGAAAATCAGACAGTGTGATTTTCTGGATTTTTTTTTTTCTCATTTTGTCTCTCATAGTTGAGGTATACCTATGATGAAAATTGGAGACCTCTCTGATCTTTTAAGTGGGAGAACTCGCACAATTGGTGGCTGACTAAATATTTTTTTACCCCACTGTAAAAGCAAGCACAAAGAAGTGCAGAAAATGCCTCTAACAACAGAGGATCAGAGGATATTGCAAATTGTGCCGTGAGAAGAGAAAGGGTATTTAGAGACAGAAGATTTTCTGGCTCAGGATGATGACTGGCTTGTCAGCCGGTTTAGGTTTCCACGGGCAGTCCCTGTGGAACTGAGCTGAACAGAGTTACGGCTGCTTTTGGAGCACGACACGGCGAGGAGCTGTGCGCTGCCCGTCCCAGTGCAGGTGCTGACAACTCTGGGGTTTCTGGAAACGGGCATTCCAGAGGGAGCTGGCAGACCCATCGGGAATTTCCCAGTCAACTCTGAGCCGAGCTATGCCAGCTGTGTGGGATGGCATTATCCGGCTGTCACCCAGGTACATCATATTCCCATACAGTGCAGTTGAACAGGCCAACATCAAAGGTTCATATTGTCTTCTTTTTCGTGACCATTTTCCTTTAATTCAACCAGCTGATTCTCCCGGCTGGTCACAAATTGATTGATTTATTCATCGTTTAAAATAACACTGTAGAAAAGATACAACATACATTTAAAAACAATGCGATGACGCAAGAAAGTGCGCACACTTATTTCCATTGGAGTCCCTAAAAGAGATCGCAGCTGGTCTCGTACCTGGAACCTTTAGCTTTGAAATCTGGCAGTTTAACCACTGAGCTATACATGGTGACAGTCACAGTGATCAGTTGATGCTTCTGAGGACAACTGCAAACGTCGGTCTACACATATCAAAGTTAAAAACATCTCCTACTTCTCCCTGTTTGAACAAAGGAAGCAAAAAACTAATCTTCTACAGCTGCGAGCAGGCTATTGAAGTACCTGTATCCAGCCCTAATACCGGATGACAGCGTCCCAAACAAAATGTTTTTACGTGCCTGTACCTCATTCAGAAGCACCTCTAACTCACATTCCATGAAATTCCATTAATTCCATTATTTTTGATCATGGATACAGGAGAATCAAACGTGCAGTGCTTGAATTTATCTATTTGCATACTTATTTGCATCTAATTGCATATTCAAATGGAGGCGTGTCAAATCACATGTATACATACTGTAAGTATTCACAGCCTTTGCTCAAAACTTTGTTGATGCACCTTTGGCGGCAATTACAGCCTCAAGTCTTTTTGAATATGATGCCACAAGCTTGGCACACCTATCTTTGGGCAGTTTCGCCCATTCCTCTTTGTAGCACCTCTCAAGCGCCATCAGTGCACAGCCATTTTCAGATCTCTCCAGAGATGTTCAATTGGATTCAAGTCTGGGCTCTGACTGGGCCACTCAAGGACATTCACAGAGTTGTCCTGAAGCCTCTCCTTTGATATCTTGGCTGTGTGCTTAGGGTCGTTGTCTTGCTGAAAGATGAACTGTCACCCCTGTCTGAGGTCAAGAGTGTTCTGGAGCAGGTTTTCATCCAGGATGTGTCTGTACATTGCTGCATTCATCTTTCCCTCTATCCTGACTAGTCTCTCAGTTCCTGCCACTGAAAAACATCCCCACAGCATGATGCTGCTACCACCATGCTTCGCTGTAGGGATGGTATTGGCCTGGTGATGAGCGGTGCCTGGTTTCCTCCAAACATGACACCTGGCATTCACGCCAAAGAGTTCAATCTTAGTCTCATCAGACCAGATAATTTTGTTTCTCATGGTCTGAGAGTCCTTCAGGTGCTTTTTGACAAACTCCAGGTGGGCTGCCATGTGCCTTTTACTACGGAGTGGCTTCCTTCTGGCCCCTCTACCATGCAGGCCTGATTGGTGGATTGCTGCAGAGATGGTTGTCCTTGTGGAAGGTTCTCCTCTCTCCACAGAAGAACACTGGAGCTCTGACAGACTGACCATCGGGTTCTCGATAATTTCCCTGACTAAGTCCCTTCTCCCCTGATCGCTCAGTTTAGACGGCCAGCCAGCTCTAGGAAGAGTCCTGGTGGTTCTGAACTTCTTCCATTTACAGATGATGAAGGCCACTGTACTCATTGGGACCTTGAAAGCAGCAGAAATTTTTCTGTACCCTTCCCCAGATTTGTGCCTCGAGACAATCTTGTCTTGGAGGTCTACAGACAATTCCTTTGACTTCATGCTTGGTTTGTGCTCTGACATGCACTGTCAACTGTGGGACCTTATATAGACAGGTGTGTGCCTTTCCAAATCAGGTCCAAACAGCTGAATTTACCAACTGACAGTTGGTATTGACAATATTGACAATTGGAGTCCACCAATTGAATTGGTGGACTCCAGTTAAGCTGTAGAAACATCTCAAGGATGATCTCAAAAAAACTTTTTTCACGTTGTCATTATGGGGTATTGTGTGTAGAATTTTGAGAAAAAAATGAATTTAATCCATTTTGAAATAAGGCTGTAACATAACAAAATGTGGAAAAAGTGAAGCGCTGTGAATACTTTCCAGATGCACTGTTCGTTTCGTCGGCCTCCGTCGGTCTATGATGACCATGGAAGAGAATCCTAAACGTCTACTCTGCTGGAACAGCACCGCCTGCGGCTGAACAGGCCGATGTGCACCGGTGTTCTACCTTCCAGCGTTCGGCGTTGGTAGGATTCAAGCCTGGGCAGGAAGATATGGAGGACAAGATGTTACCCATGCAGCATGTCCCCCCTCTCCACGTCACTGATGAATCCAAAGGAACAGCAGGGCTGCTATAGTTTGGCACCAGCGCCGTCGCAGGAGCTGCCAGAACGATGTTGAGCACAACAGAGAACTGCCTTAGGGGCTCCGACTCCGGATTTTTCCTCAGGGTTGACTCCCGAAGCCTTTCCTGTGACCGGGTGTGCCGCAAGGCAGCGGAGGTTTGAAATCAGGGTTTACCTTCCCCTAGATGGGCTACCTTCCCAGGTTGACGAGCCACCATCTACCCGAAGCATCTGGTTTTAAGGCGCCAGAGATCCGCCCTTGTCCCTTCTCCTATTAGTAAAAGCAGTTCCGCCGGGCTTAGAGACTAAACCACGCGGGCAGGCTAGGAGTTGGACTTAGTTGTCAGAGGCTTTTCGAGACGCACGCCATAAGGAGCATTTTATGAGCACTGGGAGCTTAACCCCAGTGCCGCTCCTGGCTATGACAACCTTGGAACCAAGATACAGATGCACTGTACTTGAATACATTCTTCTCTGTACCCATTCAATGTTTTCTGTGCCACTGACTGCAATACAAAAGCATAAAATTTTTTGAAATGCTATTTTTTCTCCAAATATACCTTTGATAATTGGAGTCAAAGAGTTTTATTTTAACTTCATCAGATGACTGCACTTAGTTCTAACACACGTACAGTAGGTCTTCTGTAGATGTTCATTGCATCCTTTCGATATTGGCTTTTATGATGAGGACCCCAGCAATGTATTCTCCTACAGACTCTTCCATGAAGGCTGCCTTCTTAATACATTCTAAATGCAGCACCTAGCCTTCCTGTTGGTCAAACGCATCTTTATTGGCTCTGGTGAGGAATTGCCTCCACTTTCCTTCACCCATCTATCCAGTTCAGAGGAGGTCTGTATTAATACATCAGGACACGCAGATGTGCAGCCTGCTCCTGCATGCATGCGCATGGCTGCACCTAAAACACCACACCATCACACACAAATGTACAACAACACACGTTATGAGGTAGCAGGTTTGGCCCCTAGAGTGGGGGGTAATATCATGTGTTTTCACGCTATACTTGCATAGGAGTACCCGGGCACCATCTGCCTGTCTGTGCAGCCCCCCTTTTGCTCTCTCTCTCTCTCTCTCTCTCTCTCTGTGTGTGTGTGTGTGTGTGTGTGTGTGTGTGTGTGTGTGTGTGTGTGTGTGTGTGTGTGTGTGTGTGAGTGAGTGAGTGAGTGAGTGACAGAGAGAGAGAGCGGAGGTCCGGCAGCTGTATTTACACCTGTATGAGCAGATCCCTGTTGGCAGAGCAGCAGAGGAACACACCAGCTGCTTAACCTACATTCCCTACCAAGCTGTCTTTGTGTGTTGTAAGCCCAGCACACTCTGAAGCCTTTCCCGCCTTTGTGTGAACACCCCAATAACAGCAGCAGTGATGCTTGTCAGTTTTTTTTTTTTCTCTGAGACCACCAGTGTGCAAAAATATGCTCCTGTTTGTCCTCGGACGTTTCAAGTTTTTTCACATCAAAGAAAAACTCTGTCGGATTTTAGATTTGGCTGCACTCCGTCTGAGAGGGGAGAGTTGGATGTGGCCCTGCATCCGCCTGATAACCCCCCTCCCCATTCCTCCACAACAGGCCAGGTCAAGGAACACAGGATCCAAGCCAACCCCCTGCTACTCCTCACAGTCTCTTAAGAATCCCGAACAAGGAGGAGGGGTGTGTCTGCTACGACTTGACCACTTGTTTCCTGTCAGCCGAATGCGGCAAATGCTCCTGGGGCCCTCAAATGAATTAAATCCCATAGACATTGATGACAGAAATCAAAAGACTGGGAGAAAAGTCACAACATAATCTGTGAAAAGGATTAGCAGATAAATATTCACAGTCCCCCCACCACATGAGGATTGATTTAACTTGTCAAATTGTCCGTCAGGGTCACATTTGGGATTTGCAGGCGGACGGAGTATTGCGCACTTATCCCATCTACACGCTGTCTGGCTTTAACACGGAGAAATGAAAATCCAAATGGAAAGATTGTCACATGCAAAAAAAAAAAACAAAAAAAAAACACACCACCAGGCCAAATCCCACTGACATTTTCCATGCGAATGCAGATGGATTGCAGGGTGAGGTAACATAAAAGACAACAGCAAAAGAACAAATGAGACCCGCTGACCTACCACAGATGTGCCTACAGATTACTGTAATGCCTATGTAAGAGTCGTTGTGGCGTTAGATCCTCACAGAGAACAGGACTAGAACGGGGCTTTGAGAATGGCATCAAGGCTGAGCAATTTGCTCAAATCACCTCGCTTCCCTCCCTTTTTAATGGCCCAGGTGGAGCTGCTATTTGGGTCAGCGGGTTAAGAGATGTATGTGTGAACGATTATTCTCCGGGAGTGAGGTCGTCGCCCCCGCAGGTCGATCACACTCTCTTTTCACCCCCTCCTCTCTTTCTCTTTCTGTGTAGCACACCCACTCACACTCTTACCCGCGTTTTATGCTGCTGACCCATGTTTAACTCACATTTCCCATCATGCCCACGACAAGTGTGGGATTTAGGTTTTTTTGTGCGCCAAACCTGCTCAATCGGGCAGTGCGTCATACACACTAACCAGGCTTTATCTTTGTCTTCACTGAGGTCAAAACTGTTTACTGCTAACTCGACGTGATGAACAATTTCCCCGATGTGACCTCATGCTTTTGTTATATTCTCAGCGGTGTGCAATTTGATTTGTAAAACAAAAGGATAGGTTTGGGCTTTTTGAACAATACTGAGAATAGCTCTTGGTTACTTACTATTTCTTGTCTCTCAAAGGATTTGTGTCTAATACGTATTATCTGTCAACGTCACTTTAAACAAAAAGGTCATAGGTTGTAATCCCAAATGGACAAAAGAATACATTTCCTGCCATATATGATTATACCTGTGTTTTATATTTGACCTTTAAAATTCAGGTTCTTTCATTTCTGTGATAGTCATGCACCAATCATGGATGCTCATATTAAACATTGCTACATCACGAAGAATCATTTACAGTAACTAGGTCAGTGTAAACTCCTGGATCGTAACCAGATTGTAAGTAGAGCTTCAAAATTCAACAAGAAGAAACTGGAGCAAGAGACAAAAATGAAAAAGTAGGCAATTTATTGAAAACTGCATTTAAAGTCAAACAGGCTGTTCATCAGCTGACTGAAAGTTTAAGACCATAGTCACAAAAAAAATCCTCAAAATAGAACTAAAAGTGTCAGAAAAAGGACTCAGTAGTGAGTAACCCTTCATGAAGCCATCTTCACCACATGGAGCAACGTTCCCACCAGATTCCTGGAAACACTCACATCAAGCATGCCTAAACTAATTTTTGTGATCAACAAGAATGGTGGGGCTGCTCACCGAGCCCTTTTTTGACACTTTTAGTTCTGTTTTGGGGATTTTTTTGTGGCTGTGTTCTTAAACTTTAGATCAGCTGATGAACAAGCTATTGGAGTTTAAATGCAGTTTCAATAAATTACCTACTCTCTATTTTTTTTCTCTTGCCCCCATACCTTTTTGTGTTTTGAAGCTCTAACATGGTTATGATCCACCAGCATGAAATGCGAATACTTTTAATTTTTTGCCCGGCCTTAAAGACGCATTCCGGCAGCTCTAAAACCACCAAAAACAAAAACAAATGTGTATTGCCAAAAAATAGTATATTGTGCTTTTTCTACACAAAAAATGTTCAAATTGGAAAGAGCTTTTTACATCTTCCACCTACTTTAGTATGTGTGGATCTATGAGTATTTTAATGAGCTTCACCCGTACTCCTGCTCACCAGTAGCTGGAAGAAGAGGACTTTAAGCCAAGGCTCCGAGAAGGCGATCCAGCTTGAGGAAGGATCATTCTCGGTGGAGTGGAAAGTTTCTGCCCGGCCTCGCTTGGAGGCTGGAGGGCTCTCCGCCAGTCTCTAGTTGCCCACTTGCCGAGGATCTCCTGATGAGCGGCACGGTGCCCTGTCTGCTAGCGACTGAGGGCAGCTCAGTGAGACCGCGGTGTCGAGCACTGGTGAGCAGCATGGCACCCCATCTGCTGGTGACTGAAAGCAGCTGGCTGGGGGCTCCCAGCAAGAGGGCCACATTCAAGCAGAGTCCCCCCTCTCCCCTCCTTCTCTTGCTGCCTCTCTCTCTGCCTCTCTCTCCCTCTCTGCTGCTCCTCGGCTCCTCCCTCTTCCCACGAGGTAGGCAAGAGTATCCATCTGATTGGTTAATGTTATAACCAGTTAAGCTAAGCAGGAATGCTTGCATAGCTAGAAACGGTCTGTCCAAACTTGCCTGTTTGGGGGGGGGCCTTCCCTAACTGGAAAATTCATAGCAGAAAAACACAGACTTGGGACTGCGGTGAGATTATGCTCTGGATATAGTTATATTTTAGTTTATAGTTTATTTGTCAGGAACCATGCACCGAAAAAACATTAAACACAGGGTAAAGATGCTCTGTACCAGATTATAGCATTCTCATGAATTTCCATCTGTAGTCCCTGAAGCAGGCAATAAGATTTTAAAAGAAAAGCAGCACATATAGAGAGCAATTCAGGTTGGATTTCAGAATCTGTTGTCCCTGAAACAAACACGGAGTAAGTTTCAATGGTAAACAGATAAGAGAACAGCACACACAAAAACAATTTAAGAGTACAATTTCAAATCCCATTTAAGGGAGAGAGTCAATGCTGGTAGACTTGATTACTTAAAATCCTTTTTTTTGTCTCTGTGGAAAATCTCTGTAATTGTTCTGATCTTCAAAGCAGTGGGGAGCTTGTTCCATTCCGTTATAGCTTTGTATGAGAATGCTGATTGTCCAAAAGCAGTTTTACGTAGGGGGATGTAACAATGCCACCTAGAGGAAGTCCTTGTTATTCTGGTATTTTGTTCAGAAGTCAGGTACACAAAAGTCTTAAGAGGTGGGGGTGCAGAACCATGGATAATTTTAAAGACCAACTGTATATTTGCATACATGATCATATTTTCAAAGCTTAACATCTTGTGTTTGGCAAGTATACCACAATGGTGATACTGTCATGTCTTCTTATCCAGAATTTTGATGGATTGTTTATACAGGGATTCCAAGGGTTTCAGAGTCGTACTATTGGCTTGTGACCAGCATGAGATGCAATAGGAGAAAAGTGTCAAAAACTATGTCTTAAAATATATTATTAAAATATGTCTCGTAAGTCACAAAAAACATGTTAGACATGTTAACAACAGAAAAAGCTTGATTTTTGCCGGAGTGTCACGTTAAGATTTTGATAAGGAATGTATCTGCAAGAATCCTTATAAACCAGAAGCTAATAATGAAAGCACCAAAGTGCTGATGCCTCGGTGCCTGTAGCATGATAGCATGGGAGGCTGTAAAAAAGTCACACTTCCACTTCTAGTGGACCGGCATAGCTATTACAATACCTTTTTCGCAGCTGCATTGATGGTAAAGGTGAATTAAATTTGTGTTTATTTTGAAAACAAAGTCTTATCTGGAAATTGTGGCAGATTAAAAGTCGAGAAAATATGGCGATACAATGATACAAGCCTTTAGTTCCAGTTGATTTTGAGCGGGTGAGCTGAAAAGCTGGTAACAGACAGACAGACATACACAGACACGTGGAGTGGTTAGCATATGCCTATGTTGCCTTTGTGCTGAGGCATAAAAATACAGGAGCACAAGAATAAAATTAGGAGCACAAAAAAAATGCTGGAGTAACAGATTTTATTAATTGAATGCATGCATAGTTACATGATGCTGTGCAATAGCAGGTAAACATATCAAAATTTCCAAAAGCAAAGGCGTCATTATGAATATTAAATCAGAACGGTCTGAAATGTTACACACTTATGTGTAATGACTATTGAGTTTCTTAAATAATCTTTTAAAAAACGAAGTTCGTCCAAACATTAATTTATTGAAATACAGTAACAGTTTCTGGTATAAACAGTAAACATGTAATATTTGTATTTAGCTTGCAGCCTGTTATCTTAACAGCTGCTCTGACTGATGACCCTCAGGTTCACCACCGTGGACCTCAGAGAGACAAAGAGGAAGGAAAACAGCATAAAAATGTGATTATTGTTACAGATGTGATGCAGTACATATAAAAAATACAGATGTCATGTTTCTCCTCAGCTAAATAAATCCCTTGGTTTAGTGAGTGAATCATTTTAAAGAGAGTGAATGAAGCATGTGACACCATGGTGTTTTTATATTACTGACATTAGTATTAAAACTTAAATAAAATCAGCTGAACTTTAGAGGAAACTATTTAACAGGTTAAATTAATGGAACCAAGCAGTCCCCTTTCGGGGGGAAAAAAAATCAGACATTGGAAAAAAAAAAGTGACATAACATAAGCTTTTAGAATAAAATATTGCAGTTGTAGGAGTTATTAGGTAACGGTAAAGCCAACTTTATTGTCATTCATTCCATACAGGCAATCATGTACAGTAGAATGAAATTATGTTTCTCTTATCTACAGTGTTAATCACATCTAGAATCAGAGGGGTCGCTGCCATGCAAGTCACCGCCACAAATTTTCCCTCCTCCGTTCCATTATTGCTGAGCACCAAGCTGGACGACAGGAAGTTCCACTTTTATATGGTCTTCGGCATGACCCGGCCGGGATTTGAACCCAGGCCTCCCGGGTGTGGGGCGGATGCTCTACCAACTAGGCCACCACTCCGGTGGCCATTAGTGTTTTAATATTGAAATTGCTGCATAATTTAAGCACAAAACTTACTCCGCACAGGCATCTGCTGCAGTGGTCTGCTGTGGTCTGCCATGTTTTTGAGGCAAGGAATGTTGGGACTTGTAGTTTTTAGTGAACTGAAAACTCCAGGAAGAAAATACTAGGGATGAGCCAATCTGATCCACCATATCGGTATCGGGTTTGATCCAGGCAAAATGGCCACATTGGTATCGTTAAGGAATAAAAGCAATTTACCGATCCGATACATAAATAGTATTAAAATAAAATGAAGGCGTGATTAGGGTCTCAGCTGCGCACAGCACTGAGTCCAGTTGACGCTGTACTCAGCGTCAACAAGTGTCACCTCACTGGTGCTTGTCTGTGGGACTCGCCTCGGTATGTTGCTGTGTGGTACCAGCATTTACAGTTTTCTTCTTTCTTTCTTCACCGGAACGTCAACACCAGCAACTTGATAAAACATTTGCAAAAGTATTATGGTAAAGGAGTATGCTGAATTCTGTCAAGAACCGAACAGAAAGAAGTGCTTTTCCAGCTCGGCGGGTGGACGCTAAAAGTGAAACCTAAGCAAAAGAACGAAACTGAAAGTAAAAACCAGACTGGAGCGTGGAAACCAGGATATAACATGGGCTTACCTTTTGACAGAGAGTTACAGTTGATGAAAGGTAGGTGACAAAAGCATAAATAGCAAATTATAACAGTGAACTGGAAGCAGGACTAGAACAACAGGGCTACATGAAATGGAACACGAATGGCTTCAAATTAAGAGAAAACCTAAAATCTAAGAATGGACAGAGAATAATATCAGAAACACTACTAAATAAACTGAGGACCAGGAGGGTACTTATGATAATAATAATAAATGTCAAAAATACAACTTAAACAGTTAATTTCTTTATTTTCAGATCGACAGCATTTTTTACCTCATACATAAAGTGTTACTTTGTACTTTTGCATAAACGTGCACCTAAAACTACAGAATGCATGTTTACATAGTGCTGACCAGTGAAATGCTGCCAATGTTGCAAAGTTTAAAATAAGAAAAAGCAGCAGCTTTGCTGAACTGAGTCAAAATATCAGCTCATTCCTAGAAAATACCTCTGCAAAACTAAACAGCAGAACCAGTGTGAAAACAATCGATGTGATGAATAAATGGTGTAGTTGCTGAATACTTTTTTTTTTCCGGTAACCGCTATTTATCTCAGCAAGAGATCGACTGTGACAAGAAGTCATCCATGTGCTGTAAAAAAAAGTCACACCACTGTAGTGGCCTGGCATAGTTATTACAACACTGTTTTTCCCGGCTTCATTGACGGTAAAGGTGAGTTAAATTTGTGTTTGTTTCAAAAACAAAGCCTTATCTCAAAATTCTGGCAAATTAAATGTCGAGAAAATATGGCTATACAATGCCTTTATAATACAAGCCTTTAGTTGCACTTAATTTTGACTGGATGAGCTGAAAAGCTGGCAACAGATGGACAGGTACAACCGACCCCCCCCAACACACACACACAGACACATCGACTGATTACCATGAGGTGTAACAATGCAATAGATTTATGTGGCGCTTTACATGTCAAGTGACATCTCAAAACGCTTACAGTGAGTCCATTATTCATTCACTCCAGACAGACACTGATAGTGGTGAGTTACCTCTGTAGTCACAGCTGCCCTGGGGCAGATTGACAGAAACTTGGCTGCCAATCTGCGCCAAGGGCCTCTTCGACCACTACCGAACATTCATACCCAGTGTCATGGACACTGGAGGCAAAGTGGGTAAAGTGTCTTGCCCAGGGATTCGAACTGCCAACTCTCTGGTTTTTGGACAACCTGCTCTACCTCCTGAGTCACTGCCATCCCGGCATCTTGAGCTTAGGCCTCAGGATGCTCTAAACATGAGCCCTTTTTCCACTGCGAGAACTGGAAACTAGTTTTACAGGAACTGAACACTGGTCGAACCCCAGATTCAAGAGGAGCAATGTGGTTTTTGTCTTGGCCGTGGCACATCAGACCAGCTCTTTGTCCAACCAGTCCACATTTGTTTTGTGGACTTGGAGAAAGCATTCAGCCGTGTCCCTCGTGGTCTCTTGTGGGGGGTACTATGGGAGCATGGAGTATCGGGCTAGTTGTTGCGAGCTATCTGGTCCCTATACGACTGTTGCAAGAGTTTAGTTCGTATTGCCAACACCCAGTAGAACTTGTTTCCAGTGAGAGTTGGACTCCACCAGGGCTGCCCTTTGTCACCAATCCTGTTCATAATTTTTATGGACAGGATATCTAGGCGCAGCCCAGGATTGGAGTATGTCATGCTCAGTGACCACACGATTTCATCTCTGCTGTTTGCGGATGATATTGTCATGTTGGCTTCATCAAGCAATGACCTACAGGCCTTGCTGAGACGGTTTGCTACTGAGTGTGAAGCGGCTGGGATGAGAATCAGCACCTCCAAGTCCAAGGTCCTCAGCCGGAAAAAGGTGGATTATCCTCTCTGGGTTGGAGACAAGCTCCTGCCCCAAGTGGAGGAGTTTAAGTATCTTGGGGTCTCATTCATGAGTGAGGGAGAATGGAGCGAGAGATTGACAGACGGATTGGAGTAGCCTCTGCAGTAATGCAGATGTTGTACCGGTCTGTTGTGGTAAAAAGGGAGCTGAGCTCCAAAGCAAAGCTGTTGATTTACCAGTCAGTCTACATTCCTACCCTCACTTATGGCCATGAGCTTTGGGTAATGACCGAAAGAATGAGATCACGGATACAAGCGGCTGAAATGAACTTTCTCCGTAGGATTGCTGGACTCACCCCTAGAGATAGGGTGAGGAGCTCAGTCATCTGGGAGAGGCTCAGAGTACAACCACTGCTCCTCCATATCAAAAGGAGCCAGTTGAGGTGGTATGGGCATCTGATCAGGATGCCTTCTGGACACCTCCCACTTGAGGTGTTTTGGGCACGTCCCACTGGGAGGAGACCCCGGGGCAGACCCAGGACATGCTGGAGAGACTATGTCTCCCAGCTGGCCTGGGAACGTCTTGGTATCCTCTCTGAAGAGCTGGAGTAGGTGGCTGGGGAGAGGGAAGTTTGGGCTTCTCAGCTTGAGCTGCTGCCTCCCCAACTCATACCTCCGGAAAAGCAATAGAAGATGGATGGATGGATGGATGGATGAACATTTCAGGCACCCCAGGTTGGGATCCATTGCTTTAGATGTTGTTCTGGGTTTTTGTTTCTCATCTGTTCTTGAATTTCTTTTGATCACGATTTTGAGATCTTTTAGTCTATTTCATGTTGTCAGACAGGTTCTATTTAAGTATTTTGTGATTCAGTAGGTCTGACAGTAATCAGGCCTGGGTGTGGCTAGTGGAATTGAACTCACTTAATTCATGATGTAACAATGGGGGGCAATTACTTCTTTACTTAGAACCAGGTAGGTTCGGATAACGTTTTTCTCTTAATAAGTGAAATCATCATTTAAAAATGTTATTTACTTGGGTTATCTTTGTCTAATATTAAAATTGGTCTGATGAGCTTAAACCTTTAAGTCTGACAAATATGCAAAAATATAAGATATAAGCAAGTGGGGAAATACTTTTTCACACCACTGTAGTTATGTTCCTCTTCACAATCAATGAATAACATGTTGGTCTGATGCACTCCAACATGGACTTATGTCATTCAGAATCATTTCTCTAGGATTTCATCCATCCATCCATCTTCTAACACTTTGCCGAGTGTCTGGGTCATGGGGGCAGCGCGGTGGAGAAGCCCAGGCTACCAGCTGGTTCACATAGCACCATGATCCCCGTGATCTCCCCTGTGGTGAGCCCACTGGGGAGCGGACCCATGTAGTCCCTTCGGTTATACGGGGTCCTTGTTGTAACTTTTTTCATATGGATCCGCTGGATCACTGTTGGTCTAGCGTTTCACCCCGAATGAATTGATCTTGGAACATCCTACCAGGGGCAAATTTTGCCTGATAACATTCCTCCTGGGATCATCAGGACACGCAAATCCCCTCCACTGCCATAAGGTGGTGATCCATGCTTTTGCTGTATTTTTAACAATGCAGCTTGTTTGCATTGGAACAGTGTGTCATGGTTAAAACTGTCAAACAATTGCATCACAATGAAACCTCTAAAGCCTGGTGGGTTCTGCTCCAACAATGGAGACGCAACGGGTGAGAGGACCAAATACAGCAATAGTTTGAGGTTAGTTTCGTCCTCTAAGCTATACTAAACATTCCTGTGATGGAAATGGAGCTTTTAATAGCACTGAAAGGGTAAGTCCCTAAATTGATCACTTTAGCCATACACTTCTGGTGGAACCAACCTGCTGTTCAAATCAGAAAAAAAGGAGATTGACTCCCACCACCCCCACCCACCCGAGTGACCATGAGTTGGATAAATGGTTCAGAAGATGGCTGGATAGATGGAGGTGGAACTTAACAATATAGCTGTTGTGTAACATACCAGTACATTGCTCAAGTTTAGAGTACATACACTACTCACGAAAAGTTAGGGATATTCAGCTTTCGGGTGAAATTTCAGGATGCACCTAAAATGCACTATAATCTTTACAGGTGAACTTAATTTGACCTTCACTAACCTTTTGAATGTACATTTCCAGCTGTTCAGTGTTTCAGTACTTTTTGCGTAATTTGCTGTTCTCTAACAAGGTGCTTAACGGCAAAATTCACAACAGGTGTTTGATCCATGAATTGACCAATAAATTTTCTAGTTCAATTAGAATTGGTATTTAAACAGTCCCCTTCATCATGCTGTTCATATTTTGACATCATGAGACCAGGACGACACCTCACAATTGATCAACAGTACCTTGTCTTTGCGAGGCTTCAAACAGGATGTTGTCAGAGGGAAGTGGCTACTGAGCTTAGAGTGTCACTGAATGTCATCAGCAGGTTGCAACAAAGAGACTGGAAGAGTCACAGAAAGGCATAAAGCATGCTGATGACTGCTTCATTATGAACAGTGCCCTGTGGAACCAGATGATGAATGCTACTCAACTCCAGGCATATTTAGGGGAGGTGAGAGGCACCCAAGTGTCACATCAGACCGTTTGAAACAATTTACATCAGCGGGGTTTGCGTGCTAGATGACCTGCAAGGATATCTAACCACACCACCAGGCACAGGTGTCATCTTCTTGCATGGGCCAGGGAGCATTTACGCTGGACAAGGAACCAGTGGGCCTCAGTGCTGTTCTCTGATGAAAGTCGATTCATGCTGAGCAGAAATGATGGCCGCCAGCGATGTTGGAGACATCAAGGAGAGCGCTATGCATCAGCCACTGTTGTCACCAGACAAGCCTTTGGTGGTGGTGGTGGTGGTGGTGCTACAGTCTGGGCAGGTGTGTCTAGTCAATACAGAACTGCCCTACAGCTTGTGAATGGTACAGTGACAAGCCAATACTACCCAAATAACATCATTAATCCAGTCATTGTGCCCCTGCATGAACAACACAGGCCTAATTTCATCTTCATGGACGACAGCGCTCCAGCTCATCAAGGTCGTATCACTAGGGAACAGCTGCTGGAGGCTGAGGTACCTCAAATCGAGTGGCCTACACTTTCTTCAGACATGAATCCCATAGAAAACCTATGAGATCAGCTGAGTCGCCGTGTAGAAGCGCGTAACCCTGCACCCGACAACCTCAATGACTTGAGGGCCGCCCTTCAAAAAGAGTGGAATGCCATTCCTCAGCAGACAATAAGTCGACTTGTGAACAGCATGAGAAGTCGTTGTCAAGCTATAACTGATACTCAAGGGCACATGACAAATTATTGAGACATTGACATTTTTTGTTGTGGTATACCCACCACAGTTGTTGGCTTTTGTTTCAATAAATTGTTTAAGATGAGGAAATCACCATTGCATGCTTCTACTTAAATGCCCTACTTTCATGATATTATAACACTGTAGCTTGAACTTTTTACATTTTCCATAAATTTCACCTGAAAGCCAAATATTTCCTAACTTTTTGTGAGTAGTGTAAATAGCACACTTTAGCTTTTGAATACTTTGCTCTTCATTCTTTTGCTTTAAAAGCCACAAGTAGCATATTTTAGAGTTAGATTTCTCTGTTGAAAGTAGTAATCAGTTGTTTTTGTAAAGATGCGAGGAGACTCATGAAGGGAATATGGTTAGAAAACAAAGTGGGGTACAGTATACCATATATAACAGGGGAGGCCAATATCAATTTAATATTCATTTAAATCCTTTGGTTTCTCCAGTTTATTTATCCTGTTCTGTATTAAGGTGGGTCACAGAACTGATTCCACTCTTGAACTTTGAGTAGTGTGAGTAGAATCAGGACAAGACATTGTCCTAATTTGTCCTTTCCCATATCAAGCACACAACAGGAAATAGTCCACTTTAGAATTGTCAGTACTGTAAATACTCTGTTTGGATTAGTTGAGCTGGGAAGAAGCTCATTGTGTGCCTACTTTCTAGAATTAAATAAAACAAGCTCTTCCCTTCCCATGTCAGCACAATCCGATAATCACCATCGTCTTGCGAGAGATATTGCCGGAACAGCTGATGAAAAATTTGTGAGTTGTGGACATGTCCTTTCTCAAATGTAACTAAGTTGAGGAATGCCTAGAAATGTTCAGGTGTGCTGTAATTGTGTTGCAGCGCTTTAGTGTATCCTTCTGATTTGTTTGAACAGAATGAGCGGGTTAAGACAGCCAGTCTGCAGAGGAAGCTTTTAGCAATGACAGCATGTCTGTTCCATGTTAAAACTGTAGCAGCAGCCTTTGTGTTGGATTCTATATGCTTTTAGGCTGATTTATTTTTTCATTATTTTGTTATTAGTGTGATTTGAAACAAACCAGGGAAGCTTCTTAAGGATTCTAGACTTCCACAGACTGCAGCAACAAGGAGCTGGGTGCAGTTGCCAAAGCTGTAAAACCTGATTGAGTTGACTCCACATTAAATTTAATGTTTCTCACAGAAAAAAGACTGTATTTGCTGTGGTGGTGGCTTATGAACACACCTGTTGACCAGTGAAAGAAGCACACTTGTTTAATGATGCAATAAATTATAATATTGGTGCTTTTTGGCAATAAACAGTGGAACAGCAATGCACTGCAACTTTACAGAGTCCCACCATCAGGCAGAAGAATGCCACTGTCTTTCACTGTAGCTCGAGGAGAGCACCAAAATAGCACCACCACCAGCCACTGCCGGTCCTGGTAGAAGTGAAACTAGCCCGACTATGAGGCCAAAAACCTAGAAGAGGAAGCTGAATAATTGCCACAGCATTAAGGACTTTCCACACCAAGCACTGTAATTATAACTCTAAAATTATAGTTTTAAAAATGTTTTTTACTCAAGTGGATGGCAGTGTCCACACTACAGTAGTATGGACACTGTCATCTACATGAGTTCACACCATTTTTAAAACTATAATTGTAGAGTTATAGTTATCTTTATAGTGCTTGGTTTGGATGGCCCTTTAGCGTTTCCACAGTAGGTCATCTTTCAAAATAAGAGCTAGTAGCTCAAGCTCCTATGAGGTGTTCTTCACTTAAACAAACATAACCCAAAATTATCAGAAATTTCAGACAAGTTTGAGTGTTGACTGTAAAATGTGATTACATGCGCTGGTTGGTTCAGACTATGTTATGATTGGTATCATGATAAAGCTGAGGTTCCTTACTTTCATTCTGTACCCAACATGGTGGGGTGTAATGAGTGGCTACAGTGTAATGTTGCATTTTAGATGTCCATCTAATTTATAAATATTGTAGTGCTTGTCATACAAAGGTTTTTTTTTCCTTCACTAAATTCACTTTGAGGTTGATTTGGGAGCATTAGATCACCATCATGGAAGACTAAACACTACCCCGCTACTTCTGTACTTTTTATAGAGGCTTTTTAAAGAAACTAGGGCTGGGATAATTAACTCATTAACTTTTTTCAATTAATGTGGGCCAATTAATGATTTTTTTTAAATAATGCTCCCAAGTCACTTCCTGAGGGGGTGTCAGCAGTGGTGACTGGCTTGTCTCAGCAGCTGGCTCACCTTAAAACAAGAGTGGGTCCTGTTTTTCAGCATTTAAATTTACACCACACTAAACTTCTCTTTTACTCAGGGCAACCTCATCCTAACCTAGAGTCACTGATTGGGGCTGCTCGCTCAAAAGAATGAAAAGAGGGAGAGTTTCTGTCAGAGTGAGTCAAGAAAACTCAACTCTAACTCACCATTAAGGTCAGAAACTCTAAAAATCAATTAAGAATTGCTCACTTTATTTGTACTTTTAAGGGTTGAGATAATTAGGAAAGTTGCTTTAAATAGAAGCACTGACTTCCGCTTTGAATGTTTCAAGATAAAACAGGAAATGTGACAGTATTAAAAATAAGATAAGATAAGCCTTTATTAGTCCCACAATGGGGAAATTCCAGGATTGCAACAGCACAGGGATAGCAACACTCAGAGCAACAATCAGAAGGCAAGAAAAAAAAAAAAAAAAAAGCAAGAGCAGCTAATATACATATGTACATATTACTATATATATATACAGTATATATATATATATATACACAGACACACAGTGCAGAGCATTGTAGCTGGATGGAATAAATATATGAGTATATAAACACACAGTGCGGAGCATTGTAGCTAGATGGAATAAATATGTAGATATATAAACACCCACAGTACGGAGCATTGCAGCTAGGTGGAATAAATATGTAAATATATAAACACACACAGTGCGGAGCATTGTAGCTAGATGGAATAATATGTAGATATATAAACACACAGTGCGGAGCATTGTAGCTAGATGGAATAAATATATAGACATATAAATATAAACACACCCAGTGCGGAGCATTGTAGCTAGATGGAATAAATATGTAAATATATAAACACACACAGTGCAGAGCATTGTTGCTAGATGGGACGAAACAGCACAACCGTCTGCTTAGTTATCCTACATGGTATGATTATGTGCCCATACATATTCTCACCCTCCATAGCGACCGGTATTTTCCTAGTTGTATGCCGGAGGGGACCATTGTGTAAGTCTATTGCATCTTTTGCATTCAAAACTATTAGGTTGTTACGTCTTTTTGCTAGCTCTGCGAGCAGCCCTGCTTAGGTTGTACAGTCTGACAGCCGTTGGTAGGAAGGACCTGCGAAACCTCTCGGTTGTGCACCTGGGATGATGTAGTCTGCTGCTAAATGAGCTCCTCAGTGCATTCAGTATGTCCTGCATAGGGTGGAACTCGGACTCTAGCAGAGATGACAGTTCAGCCACCGTCCTTCTCTCTCCTATCTCCTCCACCGGGTCAAGGCGCTGCCCCAGGACAGAGCTAGCTTTCTTGATCAGTTTGTTCAGTCTCTTCCTATCGGCTGCGGTAATGCCACTGCCCCAGCAGACCACTCCAAAAGTGATGGTTGATGCCACCACCGTGTCATAGAATGTCTTCAGCAGCGCCCCTTGTACACCAAAAGACCTGAGTCTCCTCAGTAGGAACAGCCTGCGCTGTCCCTTCTTGTAGAGTGCGTCAGTATTGTGTGACCAGTCTAGTTTATTGTTCAGATGAACACCCAGGTACTTGTAGGATGTCACCATCTCGATGTCTGTTCCCTGTATATTTACTGGTGCTGTGAGGGGTTGTCCTTGCCTGCGGCAGTCCACCACCAGCTCCTTAGTTTTCCTCACGTTGATCTGGAGGCAGTTCCGATGGCACCAGTCCACGAAGTCCTGGATAAGCCCTCTGTACTCAGCTTCATCTCCATTGGAGATGAGGCCAACGATTGCAGAGTCATCAGAGAACTTCTGTAGATGGCAGTGTGTTGTGTTGTGTGAGAAGTCCGCAGTATAAAGAGTGAACAGGAAGGGAGCCAAAACCGTTCCCTGGGGGGCCCCCGTGCTACCGATGATCGTGTCGGACACACAGTCCCGGGTTCTCACAAACTGAGGCCGGTTTGTGAGGTAGTCCAGGATCCATGATGACAGGTGCTGGTCCACCCCTGCGCGCAGCAGCTTGTCCTTCAGGATCATCGGTTGGATGGTGTTGAAAGCACTGGAGAAGTCAAAGAACATGATCCTCACCGCATTCCCGGGCTTCTCCAGGTGGGACAGAGAACGGTGAAGGAAGAACATCACCGCATCCTCCACCCCAGTGCCATGCTGGTAGGCGAACTGGAGTGGATCCATCGCTGGTCCCACCAGGGGGCGGAGGTGAGCAAGGAGCAGTCTCTCCAGGGTCTTCATCAAGTGGGACGTCAAGGCCACCGGTCTGTAGCTGTTCAGGTCTTTGGGGTGGGAAGTTTTTGGTACAGGTACCACACAAGATGTTTTCCACAGCTGTGGTACCCTCCCCAGCTTCAGGCTCAGGTTGAAGATGTGCTCCACAATCCCACACAGCTGGTCTGCACAGGAGTTGAGGAGCTTTGCGCTGATGCCATCCGGTCCCAACGCCTTCCTTGCTTTGATCTTCCTCAGCGCCGTCCTCACCTGGGTCTTGGTCAGGGTCAGGTTGGGGGGCTGTGTGTTGGGAGTGGGGGGGTGTTGGTGGAGTGGGGTGTGGACAGCAGGACTCGATGTCTTTAGAGGCAGCAGTGATTGTTGTGCAGTCAGGGGGGAGGGCGGTTGGTCAAATCTATTGAAAAACAGATTCAGATTGTTCACCCACTCCCTGCCCCCCGTGGCCTGGGGGGAGGTATTCTGGAGCCCAGAGGTGGTTTTAAGGTTTCTCCAGACCCCGCTGATGTCGCTCTGTTGCAGCTTGTCCTCCATCTTCTTCCTAAAGCTGTCCTTGCCTTCTCTGATCTTCCTCCTCAGCTCCCTCTGTACGGACTTCAGCATCTCCCTGTTCCCCGACCTGAAGATCCTCTTCTTCTCTCTCAGAAGTGTTTTTATCTCAGGGTTGATCCAGGGTTTGTTGTTTGGGCAACACCGTATGGTCTTGGTGGGAACGGTGTCGTCCACACAGAAGCTGAGGTAGTCCGTGAAGGTGTGAGTGAGGCCATCGATGTCCTCACCATGTGGATCGCAGAGCTGCTCCCAGGCGGTGGTTTCATAACAGCTCTTTAGAGTGTCCATTGCCTCCTCAGACCATAACTTCACTGTGCGCATGGCCGGAGGTTGTCTGTGCACTAGGGGTTTGTACACCGGCCGGAGATGAACCAAGTTGTGATCCGATCTCCCGAGTGGGGGGAGTTGTGATGAGGTGTACGCCTCCTTAGTGTTTGCGTAGAATAAGTCCAGTGTTTTATTGTCTCTAGTGTGGCATGTGACATACTGGGTAAACGTGGGTAGAATGGGAGATAGTGAAACGTGGTTGAAATCGCCTGAGATGAGGAGAAGAGCATCTGGGTGTTCTGTCTGCAGCCTGCCGGTTACTGAATGGATGACGTCACGCGCTGTCCCAGCGTTCGCCGTCGGATTTGCATAAACAACAATGCAGATCACATGTGAGTATTCCCTCGGGAGATATGTAGGCCGCATGCTAACAGCTAGCAACTCAATGTCTTTGCTGCAGTGTCGTTGTTTAACAGTGATATGTCCCGGTCTGCACCAGTTGTTGTTAACATACATTATCGCTCCACCGCCCCTTGCTTTGCCACTGTCTGGTGTTCGGTCTGCCCGTATCATGTGGAAACCCTCCAGCTCAATGTTAGCATCTGCTGCTAGTTCAGTTAGCCACGTCTCGGAAAACAAAAGGAGAGAGCATTCCCGGTATATGCTATCGTAGCGGGAGATAGCCGCTAGCTCATCTACCTTTCCCAGTAATGACCGTACATTCCCCATGACAATAGATGGAAGGGAGGGTCTGTACCTTATATTTTTTGTCCTCCGCCTTACTCCAGCCCGGCAGCCACGGTGTTTTCGCCTCAGTTCCCTCGGTATGTCGGGTTTTTCCGTAAGCACCGGGTGGCAGTTGAGTGCTAGCAGCTCCTCCCTGCTGTATCGTCTCCTGCTATAAACAGTGGCTCCGTCCACCGGCTCAGGAGACATTTGGGACGATCTGTGTGTCCGTGATATAAATGGAGTGAAAAAAAATGGATCAAAAAGAGAGAGGAAGGGAAAAAAAGACTCAGAATTGAGCCGCTGCTGCAAAGGGCAGCCGACTCGTGTGGCGCCGAAAGTAATGAAAATGGTAGTTTTGCAGAGAAATTAACTCAGTTTTTATAATGAACTGAAAAAGAATATTACAAATTGATCTAAATCATGTTTTTTGATTGGATATTAATGATTATTAAGTGTTTTATGTTGCTCTAACAGTGTTTTTGTTGAATATGAGGGTCACAAGTATGTTCAGTGAATTTGCTGGGGGGATGTGGTCTTTCGGAGTTCACATGGTGTGGCCCCCCGTGAGCGCTGATTGAGCCCCTCAGATTGCGGCACTCCATGGGATACAGGGATAATGGCGTGAGAGGAGAATTTATGTAAAACTGTTTAAGATTTTTCTTAGTCACCCACAATGTACGGAATACTGTGAGAGGTTCTCTGCTCGAGGCACCAAGGATCCCAATGCCAACCTCAGGAGCCGACCCGACCCGTTACCCCTGAGATGTGAATGTTTGTCTTAACGAATGAATGAAATAATGCATCACTAGTTGACAGGGGTGTGTGGTTTTAGTGGTCTATAGGACATGACCTGTCTCTGGAGTACAACAAGCACAAAAGCATACGTCAGCGAGTGGCTTCAGCTAGCAGCCTTAGATCCCAGTTTGAGAAAATAAAACTTTAATTAAGCTAAAATAACTTCTAAGAATGAAATATATGGTCAAGTGTTGTTTGATGAACAAGGATTCCAGTGGACTGCCTAGCACGCTAGTGCTAACACTTCAATGTAGAATCACAGCAAAATTATTACAAATTATACAGCTGTTAGTTCCGACCGAGCAATTTGATTGGACAGTAGGGATTTACTATAATCTGCGAGAATTGCACTCCAGTTTCACTGGATATGTACAGTATCTCACAAAAGTGAGTACACCCCTCATATTTTTGTAAATATTTTATCTTTTCATGGGACAACACTGAAGATATGACACTTTGATACAATGTAAAGTAGTCAGTGTACAGCTTGTATAACAGTGTAAATTTGCTGTCCCCTCAAAATAACTCAACACACTGCCATTAATGTCTAAACCGTTGGCAACAAAACTGAGTACACCCCTAAGTGAAAATGTCCAAACTGTGGCCAAAGTGTCAATATTTTGTGTGGCCACCTTTATTTTCCAGCACTGCCTTAACTCCCTTGGGCATGGAGTTCACTAAAGCTTCACAGGTTACCACTGGAATCCTCTTCCACTCCTCCATGACGACATCATAGTGTTAGAGACCTTGTGCTCCTCCACCTTCCGTTTGAGGATGCCCCACAGATGCTCAATAGGGTTTAGGTTTGGAGACATGCTTGGCCAGTCCATCACCTTTACCCTCAGTTTCTTTAGCAAGGCAGTGGTCGTCTTGGCGGTGTGCTTGGGGTTGTTATCATGTTGGAATACTGCCCTGTGCGGCCCAGTTTCTGAAGGGAGGGGATCATGCTCTGCTCCAGTGTGTCACAGTCCATGTTGGCATTCATGGTTCCCTCAATGAACTGTAGCTCCCCAGTGCCGGCAGCACTCATGCAGCCCCAGACATGACACTCCCACCACCATGCTTGACTGTAGGCAAGACACACGTCTTTGTACCCCTCACCTGGTTGCTGTCACACACACTTGACACCATCTGAACCAGATAAGTTTATCTTGGTCTGCTTGTCTTCAGCAAACTGTTTGTGGGCTTTATTGTGCATCATCTTTAAAAAAGGGGCTTCCTTCTGGGACGACAGCCATGCAGACCAATTTGATGCAGTGTGCGGCATATGGTCTGAGCACTGACAGGCTGACCCCCCCACCCCTTCAACCTCTGCAGCAATGCTGGCAGCACTCATACGTCTATTTTCAAAAGACAACCTCTGAATATGACGCTGGGCACGTGCACTCAACTTCTTTGGTCGGCCATGGTGAGGCCTGTTCTGAGTGGAACCTGTCCTGTTAAACAGCTGCATGGTCTTGGCCACTGTGCTGCAGCTCAGTTTCAGGGTGTTGACAATCTTTTTTATAGCCTAGTCCATCCTTATGTAGAGAAACAATTCTTTTTTTCAGATCCTCAAAGAGTTCTTTACCATGATGTGCCATGTTGAACTTCCAGTGACCAGTATGAGAGAGTGTGAGAGCAATAACACCAAATTTAACACAGCTGCTTCCCATTCACACTTGAGACCTTGTAACACTAACAAGTCACATGACATTGGAGAGGGAAAATAGCTAATTGGGCACAATTTGGTCATTTTCACTTAGGAGTGTACTCACTTTTGTTGCCAGCGGTTTAGACATTAATGGCTGTGTGTTGAGTTATTTTGAGGGGACAGCAAATTTACACTGTTATACAAGCTATACACTGACTACTTTACATTGTATCAAAGTATCATATCTTCAGTGTTGTCCCATGAAAGATATCATAAAATATTTACAAAAATGTGAGGAGTGTACTCACTTTTGTGAGGTACTGTATCACTCCACTTCAGAGGTGTTCTAGTAACCGTTAATTACTAACAGTATTTTTCTATCAACTCTCTGACAATTGCAGTACTGTTTTGGATACCTTAATTTCCACAGTAAGGTGCTGTTTGACCAGAAATTATACATCCGTGACCCGGAAGTCCCACCCTTTTGAAGAGGTCTACCTCTGTCTACCCCCGGCCCTGCTGTCATTTTAAGCTCATTAAGTTATTTCACATCTGTTTAAAAAAAATAGACAGTGTTAGAGTTTGGTTTATTGTCTCAGTTAACAAACCACAATACCTTTGTGGTGATGGACTCTTTGTTTCATCTGAAAATGTGAAGAAAAATGAGCAAAATGTGCTAAATCGCTAGCATACTAACTACTAGCTACCGGCTGACTACCGATGGTTCTGGCGACCAGCACTGGATACGTTATGATCTTCTGAAGTACCAACTCAACAGGTATGTTTTATAAACACTTATTACTTTTGCACTTGACAGTATTTAATTTGTTTACATGTGTGTGAAGTGATAATAGACGTCTTCATGCTGATTGAGATGTTAAGCAGCAGTTACTGCGGCTACATTCAGAAGGGACAATTTTTTTCTCATTCATTCATTCATTCATTCATCTTCCGCTTAATCCTTTTCGGGTCGCGGGGGGTCTGGAGCCTATCCCAGCATCTTTGGGTGAGAGGCAGGGTACACCCTGGACAGATCGCCAGTCCATCACAGGGCCAACACAGAGAGACAGACAACCATTCACTCTCACATTCATACCTAAGGACAATTTAGAATCCCCAGTTTTGATGCCAATTAACCTAACTTGCATGTTTTTGGCATGTGGGAGGAAACCGGAGAAGTCCCGGAGTAATCTGTCTATAAATGCAACAAATCTCTGTGTGTGTGTGTGTGTGTGTGTGTGTGTTCCTCAGATATCTCCCGAACCGTTCACTGGCCTTAGGTTACGAGGGTGTGCATTTCCGAGTATGGAGTTGCTCAGTCAAAATATGTAATTTTTATCAATAAAACTTTAGCCACCACTGTGTTTCCTCATGCACTAACTTCTAGGAATATGGGCAGGGTTTTGGATTGACTCTGTACTGATTGGATAATATTCGGCATCATAACCAGTCACCAGAGTGCTCTGTAAACAAAACAAGGAAGTGAAAAGTGACAGATTTCACAAGAAAAAGAGAATGCTGAAGATTTAATGCTTAAAAAAATTATGCTATAATGTTGCTGTGATTGCATAGCGCTAAAGGATAATTCGGCATGTGTGGTGACCACGAGGTGCGCTGGTGTGCTGGGGGAGGGGGGGCAGCCGGATCGCCTTAGCGCAGTCCTTCGCAGGGAGCCAAGCCCAGCCTGCCCGGTTTACGAGAGTCTCAGCTGCTGTTTCACCCGTGTGCCACCGCTGTCCTTTGCAGCACTGTGGGTTCAACATGGTGTTCCTCCCGGTGCATGAATGTGGAGCAGAATGGCCAGATCAAATACATATCATATGCACGCTTTGACTAAATGCGCAAGTAACAAAACAAATCATTTTTTATTTACTGACAAATGGGCAACACTGATGCAACAGTTGCAGCCAAACAGGTCATTCTGCTGTGTATAATAGTGTTCATTGGTTTGTACTTATAATATTGCTAAAATATAAAAGGATGCACTACAATGGGTCTCAAATATTTGTAAACATGTTCTGTTATAGTACTGCATGAGTTTACTGAGGATAGACTATAAATTACACATATAAACTAAAACAATTATAATGATGACTGAACAACTCCCATTCCCCAAAGTGCCAGATACAACACTTATGAATATTTCATAAAAGGTCACACAAATAAGTCTGACAAACAAATAAACAAGGGTTCTTAAACAGTCACTAATATTGGATGTCCCATTCATTTTCAATAATTCTGTAATTAATATTCACACAATCAAATAAATCTCAGTTCAGTCCCTTTCATATCTGTCAAAGTCTAGCATGTGTGATTGCCTGCATATAGCCTACACCTGTTTGTATTCCACTTTCAAACACAGCCTACATTTGGGCCAGTAAAGCCTAACTGGGCTACCTGTTTTCAGACAAGAATACTTGCTTTCTACGGGCATGCACTTGTAACTGGTTAAACAAGTCATTATATTTTGTCCAGTATTGCTGTCACTGAATAATTTGTGCTTGTGGAACTGTTGTTTCAAAGCAATATTACACTGTAGTTCATTACGGTATCATGAATATACTAACTCCAGGACATGATACTCTAATAGCGGAGGGCACAGGCCGCATCACGCCCACAGTTCGTATATTCATGATACCATAACTCTTGTGTAATATTGCTTCAATAAGCAATAATGACTTTCAAGATATATTATCTAGACTGCGGAATAGTGGAAAAGATGGTGACAGGGATGGCTGTTAAGGGGACTAAAATCTGAAGAGAATAACAATATCAGCCACACTTGGTATGAGCGTCCTAGTACCAATGTTAGGTCAGAGACTAATACCTTTAGCTCCCCTTCCATGTACATGACAGACAGCTAGACAAGCCAATAGTAGAGCAGCGGGAAGGTATCAAGGCTAGTGACATTTTCCATTTCTTGACATAGAGGAAAAACCCTGGAAGAGTCAAAACGGCTTCTTGGAGAGAACAATTAGATAAAGGCTGTGGGTTTTTTTTTTTAAGAGAACTGAGTGTTTTGATTTTTTTCAGTAATCAATATACACATTTCAGAAGCTTAAAACCTAAAAGCACACCATTTTTCAGCCAATAACCCCTTAAAGTTTTTAAGTTAAAGTTGTGATATTGTTTGTGTGAATTTTTTTCCAGGTAAATTTGCATCTTTATTCTTGTGAATTTTTAACTTTTTCTTGTAAATTACAATGTTTTTTGTAACTTTTCTTGTCTACATTTTTTTTAATATTTTTTCATGAATTTGTGAATGTTCATGTAAATTTGTATTTTTTCTTCTGGATGTGTGACTTTTCTTGTAAATGTGTCCTTTTTTTGCTCATACATTTGTGACCTCTTAGTGTGAAGAGGTTTTAGTACTGAAGGTATGGGCTACTTTCAGCTGTTTTACATTAAAAACGTCATTATCTAGTGTCAAAGCTGTTCCCGGGGAAGCGTAACTTTAATGTGCACTGGAAAAATGACTGAAAACTTGCTGTTGTTAACTTGCTATAAAACTATTCCAGTTCCAGCACATAGACAAAACTAACTGTAATATGGTTACATTCATTTTTTGTCACTTCTCCAAATGCAAGATTTTAAAATGTGTCTGTGTCCTTAAAAGAGGTCTTTGAATTGGAAACCCTGATTAACAGCATGTTTAAAGATGATGAAAAATGAGAACACGTCATCTCAACTCCAAAGCTCTCTTGGCCTTTGCCAGGCTCATAGTGATCTAACCCCCTCAGCCCATCCGTCTGCCGCTGCTCTCCGTCCATTTACCCAGTTGGAGGCCCAGCATGTGGGGGCTCAGCAGGTTCAATACAGTCAGCTTGAGGGGGAGCCGGTAGAGACCACCCCCGCCTCTTTGTTTGCGCTTTGATAAGTGGCAGTTTACCAGAGGCCTCCATTCCACCAGCCAGTGTGTTCATTTGTCAACTTGTGCTCCAGGAGTTAGACATTCCCGGGGCAAATTGCCCCCCCCCCCCCCCGTCTTCCTGGAGGAACGGTCTTCTACCACAGACTTAATTGGAGATTGTGCACTATCGTTGGGAGGGTTCCGGGCGAATGAGGGCGAAAGTGATAAAATAAAGAAGTGCTGCAGAGTGCTTTGCTTGGCCGGGGATGATGTTTTTCATCACCGACTGATGGCGGGGGGGGGGGGGGGTGAAGTTGGATTTTGGCTTGCAGGGACAGGGTTCAGTCTCATCAGGCCTTTTATTGCTGTAGGGAAAAAAGGCTTATTTACTGTAAACTGTTTACGGAGCTCTGTCACTATCTCTGGATACACAGAATAAACACAGGAACACACTCCCACTCCTAATGTCTTGTAAACACTAGAAACATGCATGCAGACAGATAGACAGAAATACACCCTGAAAAGAGACGCTTACACTCCGGATGGCTCCGAGGACTCACACACAAACACGCATAGACACACTCGTTAACATAATCACAGTGAATACACATTTGTCAACACCCTCGCTTCCAAACAGGCGCGCACACTAACACAGGACAATGCGCAGCCATAAATACACGCTCACGACTAAAAAAAGAAGTTGCATGCAAAAACACACACAACTCCTTGTCTCAACAACGCCCGAGTGCTGTTAGTTTTACTGCTGTCCCCAGTTGTTATACAAATTGGATAAACTTCTTCATGCTCTTTCTCAATCTCAACAGTCAAGAGCCATTTCCCATTGTTTTTTTGTTTTTTCTCTCCTCCTTCCTGGGTTGTATTCACACATGTACATTTCAGACAGCCATGTTTGCCAATTCAGAGAGGGCTAGGGCAGCCAGAAATTGTATTCAAGTAGAAGTAGCATTACCCCCTCTTAACTACTCAACTATGAATAAGAGTAGCCACCGAAAAAATACAGTAAGAGTAAAGCAAATATTACCAAAAGTTACTAAGAGTAGTGAGTAATGACTTTTCTTATATTTAGGATTGTTTTTTAAATAAACTTTCAGCTTTTTGACTCATAAATTGGCAATTATCTCTAAATTTTCTAACTTTTTTCCTTGTAAATTTAAAATTTGCTGTGATAAATTTGTGACTTTTTTTTAATTCAAAAAATTTGTGACTTTTTGTCCTAAATTTACAGCTGTTTTCTTATAAACTTGGGGCTCCCTCCTGCTGATGTAAAATAATAATTTTCTCACCAATTGGTGATTTTTTTTTCTGATAAATATGTTTTTTTTTCTGATGAATGAGTGATAGCGATAACGAATTTCCAACTTTTTGTGACCATTTTTTCCACAAATACACAACTTTTCCAGGGAAATTTGAACACTCAGATTGTTTCATCTGAGTGTTCTTTCACCCCTTGCACTCTGGTCAATTTTCCTAAAAACGCCAAAAAATAATGTGCCCAAAGTAAATCGAAAGCTGTTCTTCAACCCTTTGCAGCATCTTCATGGGGTTGGTCTCATTTAAAAGAAAACACTTTGAATTTTTTGGCAAAACAGTCATAATCTCTCTAAGTGCTCCTGCCACTGAGTTACAGTCATCTAAACATACTGAACTTGAAGAAAATAAATTTGGCCTGGGTGTTTTTTTTGATACAAATGCTTGCAAATAACACACAGCTTCAGATCCGGGCTGGAAAATGCAACAGAAATGTAGAACCAAGTGTTATCCAGCTGAGGTCCAAATTTTGTAACAATACCACAAAAAATGAATATATTACACAGCTTTTTCCTCAGGCTGTTCCCAGGCATTTTGGAACTGTGCCAAATTGTGCCAAATGGCACAGTTTGGAAAAACGTCTGTAACTTTTGAGTGATTCAATGTAGAAGCTTCATTTTGGGCTCTAATGAAAGGTCACATTCAGGGCTGTGTCTGTGTGTGTGTGGGGGGGGGTTGTCCCCCCCCCCCCCCGCTACAGAGGACGGAGATCGGCCATCGCTACATGACGGATTAGCCTCATGTGGGATGTGGGACAGCAGCTCAGTCACCGCGCCCCCCCCCCCCCCCCCCCCCGTTACAGAAGAATAGTCAGGAATAAAGAATAATTTAGCTTATAACACCTTACCTCTTCACAGCAGGGTCCTGGCAAACTTCTCTTCCCCATTGTCAGACGAACGCGACGCTGGTCCGCTCGTGGTTCTGGTCTCGCGACCCGATCAAAACATAATTCCATTATTGCGGTTTTGTGCTTCCATGATTGCGGTTTTTGCCGAACGATTTTTCACAACAAATAACAGTAGTAATTAAAAAAAGACTGGCGAAGGCGTGTGTGTCACTCAGCCTTCGTCGTCAGCCTCCGTTGGTCTATGACCATGGAAGAAATCATAACGTCTCATAACGTCTAATCCTTTTTTGATCCACTCCAGCAGTCAGTCTTCACCCAGTCTTAAAAAAAACAGCTCGCGAACTTCTCTGCTTCAATTGGCTCACTGCATTCACAGCAGGCGGGTCCTTCTGGCTAGGTTTTCAGTCATTGGTTCTTCAAGGTTTCAGAAACCCAATTCAAGGCTCTTATTAGTCGAATGAGAGGTCAATCAGATGAACTAATCTGTTCGCGGCTGTGTCTGCAGCTTTTATTTTCAGTGCGCGCTTGGATGCCACTACATCACCATCACCATCTACACCATGCGTCCTAGAGCGTACGAGAGTGCCCTCGTGCGCTCTAGGACGCAGAGACTTGCCCGTCCGCGGTACAACGGAGCGCAAGAGGTTAAATAATACGGAGTAGGATAAAATTGTGTAAAAATGCAGATTTTTCTTCAATATGTACTCAAGTAAAAGTATTCTACAGTAAAACTGCTCACTAATGACAGAGGTTGGTACTAACTGGAGGTGGGTAGTAGTATTATACAACAGTTAGTTCTTTTTTTTCCCTTGTCCTGTCAAGCAGCTAGGTAAGCAGAACAGAAATGTGCTTCCCTTATTGTGTCAAACAGATTTACTTTGCCAAAAGTAAATTTATGGCAGCACGGTGGAGCAGTGGTTAGCACTGTGGCAGCACAGCAACTCACCCTTGGCCCACCCCAGACAGACACTGCAGGCGCGAGGCTATCCCTGCAGCCACAGCCACCCCAGGGCAAACCAGCAGAAATGCGGCCGCCAACTCGCGGCAACGAGACCCCCAACCACCACCAAACACCCACACACACCCATACCCGGCGCCACGGACACCGGAGGCAATGTGGGCAATGCGCCCCACCCCGGGACAAAACAGCAGGACGGCCAGCGAGAGCGGTAACCGAACCGCTACCCCCGGCCACTAGACGGCCCGCCCCACCCTGTCATTAGACAGAGTGGGAATCGAATCCCTGACACTCCGATCAGTAGTCGGCCACACTACACCTGGGCCACAGCCGATTTTATAAGTTTTGATTTTATAAGAAGAAAGTGTCAAGAAAGATATCTCACTTATGAGCAGTGTTGGGAATAACGCATTACAAAGTAACACCGCTACTTTTGCAGTAATGTGCTATGTAATGAAATTACTGTTTAAAAATTCAGTAATGCATTACAGTTACTGAAATTTGATCAGATGCGCTACTCATTTTATTAATATGGATAGACATTTTTAGTGCAAATAAATAAATATGCAAACTGATCCTACCATAGCTGATGCAGCCGTCAGTTGACGTGACCTGTTGCAAAGAGCCTGAGTCTTCACTGCCGAGCAGAGAAAAAGTTGAAGCTACTTTGTTTTTGTGGAAATAGATTGTTTTTCCTTTGTCGCGGTTAAAGACAAAAGCATATTGGTGGGATGAAAACTAAGTGCCGGTTGAAACCTACTGCAATCTTCAGAAGTGCCTGAAAACAGCAACAAAGCTCCAACAAAGCTAGTGATAAGTAACGGCTAGCTGTGCTAACAACTAACACAGTGTTAGTGGATCTACTGTATTCTGAACAGCCGCGGCTGGATGTAAAGTGGAAATACTCTTGTCTCAACAGCCACGGCTGGATTTCAAACACAGGTATGCATCTGGACACTTTGTGACCCAGTAAAAATTAAACCGACTGATTGTCAGATACGTCGTTACAGACTGAAGATGTGATGTAAACAGTTCCATCAGACAGCTGAGACTGTGATCCACTGAAATTGAAACACTTGCTACCTAGATAAAGATTATTCAAAAGTGGATTTTGATCTCCAAAAGGAGTTTGAGGGACTGGATCATGTTTCTGTCACAGTAGATGTTTGGACTGTGGATAATGGATTTATCTTTTTCTTTGGATCACTGCACATTGGATTAAATCCATATCATAGAGGTAAGATAAACATTGACAGCTTTATGCACTGTTGCCAACTCTCACTGTTTTGGATTGAGTCTAACTCTTTTTCCCTCTCTCTCTCACTCCACAAACCCTATTTCTCACTCCAAAATGAGGAAATTACTGGCAATTTTGTGTTGATTTTCTTCAGATTTTTCCCACAATAAGAGCTCTCATGGCAGGACAAAGCAGACTGAACATGTTCTAAAAGCTCTGTCTGAAACGGTCTGTTTTCAGCCTGACATTAATAAATCCTTAATGTAATCCATTAATTGTCTTGCTATGTGTGCAAGATGGTTAAGTATGCATTTAAAAGTAACGTGAAAGTTACTTTTCCAAGTAACTAATTACTTTAATCATGCAGTAATTGGTGAAGTAACTCAATTACTTTTGAAAAGAAGTAACTAGTAACTGTAATTCGTTACTATTTTTTAGTAACTTGCCCAACACTGCTTATGAGAAAATAAAAACAAATGTATGAAATACGAAAATAATGTACAAGAAAAAAAAAATCTGATTTTAAAAACAAAATGTTAATTTATAAGAAAAAAAGTTTAAAATTGACATGATCACTCAACTAACCTTTTTTTTGGTGGCAACTTGTGCTCGCAGTTTAGTAATGAACATCACAGTGTAACCCGACTTTTACTTGAATACATTTTCTGGCTATTCTGTGGCTGGAAAGTGCAAACAAACAAAAGTATCAAGTATGACTGGGATATTGAATGCATTAACTTTTTAATGTGTGCCGATTAACGCATTTTAAAAAACCCCAACATTGTCAGGTCCTGACGTGGTGTTGGCAGTTGTGACTGGTTTGTCTCAGCTGCTGGCTCAGCTTAAAACAAGAGTATGTCTTGGTTCCTGGGTTTAAATTTACAGTGCTTATACCACGCTAAGCTGATCCTCTGGGGCACATAGGGCACCTTAAGTGCGCTACCTAATCCTATGCGCCCACTCTGCTTGAAGTCCACACAAATGATGTAGTGCTCATTGATTGGCACAGCTTATGCAAAAGTAGTATTAGTTTTATGTTCATGTGCTGACATAATAATTAGGAAAGTTACCTTAAATAGAAGCACTAACTTCCTCTCTGATTGTTTCAGAAAGAGGAAATTTATAAACAAAAACAAAAAACAAATTAAAAATTATACTTTGAAAACTTATTGGGGAACCCCTACTCTAGCAGTATTTTGGTGAATATGAGGGTCTCAGGGATATTCACTGAATAAAATGCAATAAAAAGTTGTTAGAATATACTTATTTGTCATCGATTTGTTCTCTCAAATTTTCCAATAAATCACAATTAATAATAGGAAGAATGTGCAATTAATTTTTAAATCATTATGCAGCCCTAATATAAAGAGTGAAACACTTTTACAAAGTTTGACAAAACAGACTTTTGAAAACATTTCTACAGGTGCATCTCAATAAATTAGAATATCACCGAAAAGTTAATTCAGTAACTCAATTCAAAAAGTGAAACTCCTGTATTATATAGATTCATTACACACAGAGTGATCACAGAGATCAAAAATTGACCAGGTCTCTCAACAATCTTTCAGTGATCTCTCAGTGGTCACCAAGATCTCTCAATGATCTTTCAGTGATCCTCTGCCAATTCATTTACATTTGACAGAGAAACACAGAGACAGAAAAAAAAATTAACAGATGTCTGAAGAAACAAGGCCAGTGGACACGGTGCATCTGCCAAATTTGTGCTATCACACTTTACGGCGCAACTTGAGCAGATGAATCATTGAGCGCTCCCGCAGGTTTTCTGACTCCATCTCAGCGCACCGATGCTCCGTTTCCTGTCTCGTACGCATTGTGCACTTCAACAGACACATCAAAAAAACAAAAAGTGTCATGTGAAGAGTGTGCTAGTTTAATAATGGTTTTTCCATCTATCTCTGTGCCCCTCTCCTCCTCCTCCTCCTCCTCCTCCTCATGAAGACCCTACCTCTTTGGGGCGGGATGTTTTGCCATTAAAACTCCATGGTGAGTTTTTGCCTCTAAACTCCCCCCACCCCCCCTTCCTCCTTGCTTCCCTCGGCAGCATGCAACTGTATCCTCCGCCACTGCTCGCCACCGCCTCCTTTTACCTTCTCATTTGTCTCCTGGTATACTTTCAACACATTCCGCAGAGTTTGTGCTGCCATTCCTCGTGGGGGTAAAAAAAAAAACAGAGGAGTGCTTATTTTCTCATCTTTTGCTGCCTTTTTGTGCTTTTGCAAACCGTTAATTTTTTTCTGTTTTAAATGTGTTTTTTTGTGTATACTGTATACATGCAGATGATTGAACATGTTGTGTTGGAGGCACCGTGGGGCAGCTGGGACTTTTTGTTGTATTTGATATTGCTATAAAGAGCTTCTAGTGCTTGTTATTTTACAAAGGTGAATTAGTGCTTCATTGTTTTTGTCCTTCTTTTTTTTTTTTTTTTTAAAGAAAAAGTTAACATAAAGGTGCATGCTTTAGAAGGCCTGGTCACTTTGTGGTTTCTGTGAGCCGCCCTGTAGAAACACGGTGTATGTTAATCTTTAAAAAGCCTTAAATTAATTTATCACATATTAAAGCATTAATTATACTTAAAAATCCACAATTAATCCCTAAATTTTAACTTCAAAAGTGTTTAAAAACATGTAAGCTACGTATGTTTAAATTGTACCCTGTTAGTGAAATCGCTCATAGTGAAGTGACAAATTTGCAAATTTTTTCTCATTAATTTGTTAGATTTTCTTGTTTATTTCTCACTCTTTCACTTTAATTTGCAACTTTTTGTTGTAAATTTGCAGCTTTTTTTGTAATTTTGCATTTTTTGTCATACATTTGTGATTTTTTTTAATGCAAATTTGTCACTTTTCTGGAGCTTAATTTGTAGTTAGTTTTTTCTTATAAATGTGTGAATTTGTTCAAGTAAATTTGTGAGTTTTTCCATTGTAAACTTGACTTTTTGTTCCTCAAAAATTTGACTTTTTAATTTAAATTTGTGATTTTTTTTAAATTTAGATTATTGTACATTTATAACCTTTTTACTTTGTAACTTTTTTCAAAAATTTTGGGACTGTTTTCATATAATTTTATGAGTTTTGTGGGGTAGTGGCAACGTAAATCCCAAGGAAAGGTAAATTTAATTTGTCATTTCTCTATGTGGTCAAGTGGTCTTAAAAAGATCTTATAAAGTCTTAAACTTCCTTCATTATAGCTGCAGAAACCCTGTAGAAAGTGGCCGTTTGCTTTCTCTCACTTTTGACCTCCAGAGATGATTTTCTGGGAGTAATGCTTCTGTGTATTGCACATTTTGTTCAGATTTTCTTTTAGTCTGCTGTGGTTCCATTTCTTTTTTTCCCCTGTCAGATGTGTGTTTGCACGCAGTGAATGTGCCTCGTCATATTCTGGTGTCGGTGGTGGTTGGCTGATTGTTCTGACCTTGTTCTCTCAGCTCTGCTTCCACTGTGTCAGTAAAACAAACAAACAAAAAGATAAAAAAGGACAAACAATGTTGCCATTTAGCTCAACTCAGTAAAGCTGCCAAAGAATTTTGCTTTTCTTCTCTGAAGTTGGTGGCTTTTGCTGGGTGAACTGTTAATGTGTTTTGACCTATTTGATGCTACACAGTGATGATATATGCAGTAATAAGTGTTAAAACTGTTGATTATTTCACTATAGTATAACTTTTAATGCCATTACTAATATAAGGGCTGCTCATTAGAGACTTCCCTGACTCACTTATACAATTATTGTAGGAGGCTGAAATTGCACATGTATAACAACACATATCTCTATAGGTCACATGGTAATTTCCAGCTCAGAACTCCTCAGAGTTTTTCTTTTACACGTCTTAAGGTGGAGTAAAATGTGACAATAGAGCCAGTTGAATTCAGAGTGGTCATCAGGTTCTTGTACTTGAGAGGCCACCAATCGCAGGAGACGTTCAGCAAGATGAAAGAAACTTATGGGGAGGATGCCCCATCGTATGACATAGTCAAGCACTGGCATGGACAGTTCAGGTGTGGTTGAACATTGGTGGAAATGGCGCCCATTCCCAGGTGACCACAGTACGCCATCAATGGAGCCAGCATCCGGCAAGTGGAGGCCACCATTTTGGAGGATTGCCACATAACCATTCTCCAACTAGCCCAATATGTCAAGATCATTATGGGGTCTGTGGAAACAAAATCCTGTGTGGCCATTTGCACGTGTGGAAGTTGTCTGCACGATGGACTCCCCGATTGCTCACACCTTTCCTAAAGCAGGAGCAAGTCACGTGCTCCCAGGCTCTTTTGTCCATGTGCCAATAAAACCAGGAGGACTTATTCGATAGACTAATCATGCAGGTTGAAACATGAGGCTATCACTGTGATCCAGAGACTGAAGTCCAGTTGAAGCAATGGAAGCATTGTGATTCACCACCTCAGAAGAAGGCACGTGCCCAGCCCTCTACAGGCACGGCCATACTCACGGTCTTTTTGGACCAGTGTGGAGTATTGATGATGGATTTCTTGGCAAAGGGTAACAGAATTACCAGGATTTACTACGCTTCACTGCTGTAGAAATTGCAGAAGGCCATCAAAACCGAGAGGCGTGGCATGCTGACCAAAGGTGTCTGTCTCCTGCGAGACAACGCCCCAGTTCATAACTCGCATGTCAGCCAGATGGAAGCATGGTCCTGCCGTTATGAAATCCATCCTTACTCCCCTTACTCTCCTGACCTCGCACCATCTGACTTCCACCACTTTCCAACCATGAAGGTGTTTTTTAAGGACAAACACTGCCAAGACGCTGATTTCTGAGGTCAAGTCATGGCTTCTGATGCAATCCACAGACTTGTACAGGTGAGGTTTCCACAGCTGCATAAAGCAGTGGGAGAAGTGTGTGACTCTTGGTGGTATCTATGTAGAGAAAGACTAGTAGTTGTGCTAAGTTTGGTTCCTCTCAGTCCATGGGAAATGAGTCAGGGGAAGTCTTTAATGAACAGCCCTCATAGACTGTATGCTAAAAAACAGGTCTTCATAATGGTCTTTAAAATGCAAAAATAAAAAACAAACCTTGAATTCATTCACTGAAAGTAAAATTAATTACATTTTGTGAATTTATAGTTACTGTTTTTACATTGTAATATAAAACTAGTGAATGGAGAGCAATCAGTTGTCATAAATTTTTCTTTTTTCTTGTAGATTTCCAACTTTTTTCTTGTAAATTTGTATTTTTTCTCATAAATTTGTGACTTTAAAATCGACTATTTTTCCTTGGATAGTTGTCATTTTTTTCTTATAAAATTTTCCTCATAAATTTGAACTTTTTTCATAAATTTGTAAATTTTTCTTGTAAATTTGTGATTTTTGCTGTTGTGATTAAATTTGTTACTTTCAGTCCTTAATTTACAGCTTTTCTTGCAATTTTGAGCCTTTTTTAAATAAATTTGCTGCATTTTTGCAGTATTTGAGTCTTTTTCTTAAACATTTGGAAATTTATTAATGTAAATTTATGATTTTTTTATTTTTGGGTAAATATTTTGACTGTATAAGTTGCTACTTTATTCTTGTGAATTTGGGAACTTTTCCTCCTAAATTTGGCATGATTATCTTGGTAAATTTCTCAAAGTTAAATTTGAAAATTAGCTTTATCGAAATCAAGTAGTTAGGGAAAAGGAAATATTACCAAATTTGAACACAATACCAATATAACAAACAAAATTCCAGCTTTAGCATTCTTTGATAAACAACTTTAAAAAAAATATTGTTCCTTTAGTATCAGGAATATTTTTTTTCTTTTAAAAGTCTCCATTAAGACTAAAGTTTTTCATAAGGTGGCATAAGGAAGGGAGCAAAAGAAAAAAAACTGTAAGCATAATTTAGATTTTTCTGTAAATGTAAGCACCCAGTAAATTAGATTTCTAAGGCAATGGTATGAAAATTATTGTCAGTTACAAATAAAATAGTCAGATGTCATTAGAGGATGCGCCATCTTCCTGTTCAGAGATTTCTTTTTTTATTCCTATAGGCGGCCAAAGCCAAGTCTCTTGTCAACGCTGCCTCCTGAAATCAGATGCTTACAAGCTTTTAAAAGAAGCCCTATTATGACAGAGTCACTTATGGAGAGATGATTGAATGGCTCAGGGATTTTTTTTTTCCTCCCCGGCTCCTCTGCTCCTCCCTGTTGACTCCATTCACTTTAGAAAATGAAAAGCATGTGGTGCCTTCCCCAAGTCTTGGGTTTCGTCTTTTGTTGTGGGCAGTCACTCATACTTTTTAATTGAAACATTTTTTTTCTTCCTTCTTTCTTTCGGTCTTCATCCACTTCCCTCCTAATCTAAGCCCTTAGTGATTTCAGAGCAGATACTTTTCAAAGGTACACATCATTAGCATCGGATTCTGACCCTTATGATAACTGCCTTCCGCTCAAATTGAAACTAGTTAGATCTACTTCGTTTCTCTAATGGCGTATGCTTTGAAAGCAGCCATCCGTTTGCTGTCTGTTTTTCCTTTAGTGGTGAGGATGGCTTAGAGGAATTAAAGACAAAATTTCCACCTTAAAAAAAGACTGAACTCCCTTGCATTTTGTAAAATTGGGCAAAGCACTTTACCTCTTGGGAATATGTTTATATGTGCATTTTGTTCACTTGTATTGTGAATTTCAGTACATAATTGGACAACCCGAACTAGGTTTAAAATAAATGGTCCCACTTTCTCCTTGAATATTTGCTGCCCATCCACTGAGTTCCCCCTCAGAGCTCATCATTAGCGCAGAACCCCAAGGCCGCCTTTTTTTCCCGAGGGCTGCTGGAAAATAATAAATGTGACGATGAAGGATATGTCCTCCACATGACTGCCCCCTCCCTCTTTCTTCCTGTTCTTCATCTTAATGCCAGCATCTTTTTTTTTTTTTTTTTTGACAAGTAACAGCCATATGGCCCAGAATCAGCTCGGCGACAGCCCGGCAGCCCTTTGTCACCGGATAGACAGCTCAAACGTGCTCTATGGTTATTTTTTGTGTACTGTGAGGGTCCAAGAATAAATAGACACTGCCCCCCCCACCACCACCACCATCTTGGAGGCGCCTCACGTTAGCCTCGGACGTAGTAATGCAAAAGGACTTTGATGCTTGATGTCACAGATTGAATTATGCCCTTGAGGAAAAGCTATTAGCTCAGTCGAGTCCTCATTTGTTAAATTAAAAGTGGAAATGACATGTGAGTAGTCTTTTCAGTGAATTAAAGTTGCAAAGAAAATGGATCCCGCTCCCTGCTAAAAGGCAGCCGTACAAAAGGAAATCATGTGGTGGGGGGGAAGTAGTGGCATCCTTCTCTAGAGCTCTCAGTTCCATCTTTGAATATTTGTATTCCATATTTTTTCATATTGTGGTACTTTTTTTTGTAACTTGGTGCCATTTGTTCACCCTCTCACCCACTTAAAAAAAAAAAAAAAAAAGACTATCCATATGGGGAGCAGAATGATTGCCCTGGAGCCCTGCCTCTGACACAGGATCGAAAAAAATATCCTCAACACTTTCAAGGCACTTTGAATGAGATCAAGAGCAAGAGGATGATTTAAAACACAGATGGATAAACTTCAGTGGTCACTGTACCCAGACGAGACTGGAACCGAGCTGGGATCTTCGCTCCTCTTGGCACACACGCTCGGTGTGAGCTGAGGCCTCTTCAAAGAGGCCCAAACCCAGCTCACCAGCTATGAGACCACAGTGTGGAGCCAGTGTTATAACTTTGCTATTTGAGACCATTGGAGCGCTTACACAGTATTCATAGTTGCAATTTGGTCAGCCTTTCCTCTAAACAATAATCACTACTTATCATGTTTTTTGACATTTAACCTTTATTTAGAAACGAGCTGTGACGAGAGGTAGGAAAGAGAGAGCAGAGGGACCACTGTCTGTTTATGGTATGCGTCTTTTACCACTAGGTCATCAGCCACCCTTAAGTATTTTTCCTCAATATTCAGTCATTCTCCCTTCAAAAAGATCAGATTTAGTTGTATTTTGACTGTATCATAGAATACATCAGGTTCTGTGAAAACACAGCCATGCCAGCTTAGACTGTGCGCTGTTTCCCCAACAACAAACCATGGATCACCAGTGACCTGAAAGCACTTCTTAACAGTAAGAAGAGGGCTTTTAGGTCTAGAGACAGGGAGGAACTGAGGAGAATGCAGGGTGAACTGAGAGAGATGCTGAGGAGGTGTAAAGACATTTACAGGATGAAGTTGGAGGATAAACTACAACAGAAGAATATGAGAGAGGTGTGGTCTGGAATGAAAAACGTGACTAGGTGTAAGGGGAGAGACAGACAGATAGTGGGAAACCATAAGAGAGCCAATGAGCTGAATCTGTTTTTTAATAGGTTCAACTCACTCTCACAACACAGCCAGACCCCCACATACCCCTCCCCCCTCACTCCCCTGTGCAGCACCTCCCTCTCCCCTCAGCCCCCCTCCTCCCCACTGATGACATCAGCACCAACCACCACATCATGGTGGCTACAGGCCAGGTGAGGAAACAGCTGGAGAGACTTCACCAGCAGAAGGCTGCAGGTCCTGATGGCATCCCCGCCTGGATCCTGAGGACCTGTGCCAACCAGCTAGCTCCGGTACTGAAACACCTGTACAACCTGAGCCTGAGTCTGGAGAGAGTACTGGTGCTGTGGAAGACATCCTGCTTGATTCCTGTCCCCATAAAGTCGTCTCCATTGGACCTGAATGACTATTGACCAGTTGGAACTGGAACAATCCGCTCAACACCACTCCCCTGGCTCCCTGTTCTGTCAAACATAGCCCCTCCACACATCCGGCGAGCAGCATTAATTCAAAGGATGCTCCAAAAAGTTAAAGATTCTCTTCACTTACCAATCCATGCAGATATCTACACCCCACCTACTGCCCGACTTTCATCCAGACGGCCGATTTGGAAAAACCTTTCCCCAGCTGACTTTACCATCCAGACAGCTTGGCAAGAGGAATGGGAGACCAAGGAAGTCCCAAACAAACACCTGGTGACAAACCCCAACCAACAGGTCCCGGGCACCAACCTCCCAAGGAGACAGTGGTCTACACTCAATCGCTTCAGGACTGGACATGGCCCCTGCTTGGCCAGCCTTCACAGATGGGGCAGTAGTCCTAGCCCACTGTGCGCATGTGGAGAGGAGCAAACAATGGAACACATCGTAGAGGCTTGCCCGCTCCAAAGACTGGAAGGAGGATTACACACCCTCCATACAGCAAACCAGGAGGCAACTGCTTGGTTTAAGGACTTTGCATTCGCTAAATAAATAAATAGTTGCCCTTACATCTCATGTGATGAAGGTCCTGGGGAGACTTGTTTTAGCCCACCTGAGGCCACAGGTGGAACGTGGCAGGACCCTCTGCAGTTTGCATATGAGCCCTATTTAGGAGTTGAAGATGCCGTCATCTACCTGCTGCAACGAGCTCACTTGCATCTGGATGGAGGAGGAGACACTGTGAGAATGCATTCTTTGATTTCTCCAGTGCATTTAACACCATTTAGCCACTGCAGCTGGGTGAGAAGCTGCGGGTGATGGGGGTTGACAGCTCTGTGATCTCCTGGATTACCGAATACCTTACAGGCAGGCCACAGTTTGTCCGGCTGGGCAGTATTTTGTCTGATGTGGTGGTTAGTGATACGGGAGCTCCACAGGGGACTGTGCGTTCTCCTTTTCTCTTCACTTTATACACCACCGACTTTCAGTACAACACTGAGTCATGCTACCTGCAGAAATTTTCTGATGACTCGGCTGTTGTTAGGTGTATAAGAGGGGGAGAAGAGGGGGAGTACAGGGCACTGGTAGACAGATTTGTGGAGTGAACCGAACAGAATCACCTGAGCCTGAACGTCAGCAAGACCAGAGAGATGGTGATTGACTTCAAGAAGAAGAGGATGCCTTCACAGCCATTGTGGATTAAGGGGGAGGTTATGGGGGTAGTGGAGAACTACAAATACGTGGGTGTCGCGATCAGCAGTTGATTGGACTGGAAATCCACACTGATGCTGTGTACAAGAAAAGGATGAGCAGACTCTGCTTTCAGATGAAGTTGCTGTATTTGGTTCTTATTAATTGTGATCATTCTGTTCTCGTAGTATTATTAGTTACATTTTGGGGTTGTGTTGTTCTTGTGTCATTATGGTTTTCAGTTTGTGTTTTATTTTGACAGTGCTGCACAGCTCCCGGCTGTCAAACTTGTTCGTGGGCTGCGCAGCTGTCATTGATTGTACTTTTTTAGCTACTCATGTTCCACACCTGTTGCCCATCTAGAAAACAGTATTTAAGGGCACGGCAACCTGTTCTTGTTGTTGTGTCCTTCCATTCCGTTGGATGTCCTCAGCCGTTGCTTACTCTGAGTGTTTTGGGCTGCTGTCGAGGAGAATGGGAGAGCTCCGTCCAGGTCTGTGTTTGCCCCTTTTTTGCCCAGCATTCCCAGGCTTCTGCCTGCCTGTCAACGTCGAGCCCCCGCTCTCCTCCAGCACCCATGCCATCCGTTATTTGTATGTGTAGTGTGTTGTCTGTCTTTATGTTAATAAATGTGCAAACCACAGTGAGCGCTTGGTGTCCTTCAACAGCCCTTAAAAGGGGTGATTTATGACAGAAGGACATGACCAGGGTGTGGACACCAGCCGCTGTGTGTTTGCTACTTTTTTCCCCTCTTTTCTTTTTCCCGCATCTAGTCTGGTTTTTTGTCTGGCATGCCTGGCCGCATGGACCGTGGGAGAGTTGGGTTGAATGAGGAGGAGTGTTGGGTGGTTGGACTGTTACGGGACATCGTATCAGATGTTCATCTAACCCACACTCCTGAGGAGGAGCTGTAGGTTTGGGACAGCGCGGCACAGGTGATTGAGGCATTCCCCAGCCTGTGGAGCTACCTGGAACTGGCAAACATCCTCGCCTCCATCTGCCATGCTCAACACCAACTTCGTGGGCTGGGGAGAGCCCCACCGCCACCTGAACCTGTGCTGCGGAGGAGACGCTCCCAGGGACGGAAGCGCCGAGCTCGGGACTGTTATCCAGCTGCAGTCCCGTCTCCCTCCGTTGAACTGAGTCCCGCAGCTGGCTGCGTTGGGTACGCAGCACTTGATGGGCCGAGCGTGGAGGTGCTGGAGGAGCGTCAATGGGTGGTTGCAGCTGAGAGAGAGCTTATTTTGGACTACAAGCCCTGGCTCCTCCACGAGCTTCTGCCACAGCTGGAGGGTGCGTCACCAGCCCGAATGGAGTCTGAGCCGATGGCAGAATATCCCGATTCCAGTGCTCCACCCATCGCACCAGACGACCTTCACAGCTCTTGGGGAGACATTATCCAGCCTCACAGCAGCCACCACCAAGCCCCGGGAATTAAGGCAAGTATCTTTTCGTTTTTCAACACCTCATAATGAAATATCTTGCCTTATTCCCAGTGGTGAAGCTCGACAGCAGCAGCCCGCCTTGGCTGAGCTTTCACCATCAGCTGCTGTAATTCCCTCCTCATCGGTTTCTCCCGGTCCGATATCCCTTGAGGGTCCATCAGTTCTGGGAGAGAGCCGTCATCCGAGGGAGAGGCCTGCAGCTCGGGAGAGTCCAGCCCCACCCCTGTAGCCACACTCAGGACGGGAGGAGAGCTCCACCTATGCTCCGGAGCTTGAGCCAACAGTGGAGTGTCCCCTGGCCACGGCAGCATGGGATGTGGCGTCAGTGGTCGGAGGGTCTCCTGCTGCAGCCAACGTATCAGGAGGTGTGCCTGCGCCGGCTGCCCCATCGGCGGTCCCGCCAACCATCCAGCCGGAGGCCTGGGTCATCACAGCATCGTCGGAGTGCTGGATGGCGGTGGGGCTTAAGCTCAGGCAAGATTCCTTGTTTAGCCTAGAGAAAGCTTGCCTGGCTCTTGGCTGGGGGAACCAGGTGCTGGCGTCAGCCGCACTTGAGTTTCCCTCACTGGGCTCCACTGCTGCCGGTGACTCTGATCTGGTGTAATGTAATGTAATGTAATGTAATGTACTTTATTTATATAGCCCTTTAAAACAACCCGTAGGTGACCAAAGTGCTTTACAGAAAATAAACAGCATTAAAAACACACAGAGCATTAAAAACAAAACAAACAAACAAACAAACAAACAAATAAAAATAAAATAAAAACAAATGCCAAGACAAATATCACCACTACTGGGTATTAAAAGCCATCCTAAACAAATATGTCTTAAGTTCTGATTTAAAAAGGGCCAGGTCAGAGATAGCACGTAGGTCAGGGGGGAGATTATTCCAGAGCCTGGAATGTGTGTCTATTCTTTTTCCAGCTCTTCTCCCGAAGTCTGCGGGGATCCCGCCTACCTGCCAGTGGCCACCATGGGTGCGACATCCCTGCCCGAGGAACACCATGGGAGTGGCGCCTCCGTCTGAGGCCACCGTAGGTGTGACACCTCCGTCTGAGGCCACCGTGGGCGCGACGCCTCCGTCTGAGGCCACCGTGGGCACGACGCCTCCGTCTGAGGCCACCGTGGGCACGACGCCTCTGTCTGAGGCCACCGTGGGCGCGACGCCTCCGTCTGAGGCCACTGTGGGCGCGACGCCTCTCTCTGAGGCCACCGTGAGTACAACACCTCCGTTTGAGGCTGCTGTGGGTGCAATGCCTCTGTCTGAGACCACTGTGGGTACGACGCCTTCGTCTGAGGCCTCCGTGGGTGCTACGCTCCAGTCCGGGGCCTCCGTGGGTGCTTTGCCCCAGTTTTGGGCCTTCGTGGGTGCTTTGCCCCAGCCCGGGGCCTCCATGGGTGCTTTGCCCCGGACCGGGGCCTCCGTGTGTGCTACGCCTCAGTCCAAGGCTGCCGTGGGCCCTCCTTCCTCTCCCTTGGCTGGTGCTCCACTGGTCGAGTGCCTCCTTGGCCTGATTCTCTTGCGGGTCATCCTGTGCGCCGTGGGCACTATGCTCCAGTCCGAGGTCACCGTGGGTGCTACGCCCCAGTCCGGGGCCGCCATGGGTGCTACACCTCAGTCTGGGGCCACTGTGGGTGCTATGCCCCAGTCCAGGGCCTCCGTGGGTGCTACGCCTCGGTCCGAAGCCCCAGTGGGTGCTACGCCTCAGTCCAAGGCTGCCGTGGGCCCTCCTTCCTCTCCCTTGGCTGGTGCTCCACTGGTCGAGCGTCTCCTTGGCCTGGTTCTCTTCGGGCCATCCTGTGCACCGTGGGCGCTATCCTACAGTCCAGGGTCACCGTGGGTGCTACGCCTCAGTCCGGGGCTGCTGTGGGTGATACACCCCAGTCTGGGGCCACTGTGGGTGCTATGCCCCAGTCCGGGGCTGCTGTGGGTGCTACACCCCAGTCTGGGGCTGCTGTGGGTGCTGTGCCTCAGCCCAGGGCCTCGATGGTTGCTGTACCTCAGCCTGAGGCCTCCGCGGGTGCTGCGCCTCCGCCCAGCGTCACTTCAGGTGTTACGCCTCTGCCTGAGGCCGCTGCAAGTGCCACACCTTCGTCTGAGGTCGTCTTGGATCCCCTGTCCTCATCGAAAGCCCCCGCTAAGCAGCCTCTTCCCTCGTCTGGTTCCTCTGCTGATCAACCACCATCATTGTTGGGTGCTACCATTGGCCAGCAGTCATGGTTGGAGGCTAACCTGCCATCTCTAGGGGGGGCACATTGGGCTCGGCAGCTCGGTGGCCCATGAACTCTGGGAGGCCACTTGATGGGCTAGGTCGTCTGCGTAGCTGGCTCCAGAACTCTGGAGGACCATCAGACAGACTGCGCTGTGGGGCCAGGTGGCTCATGAACTCGGGGAGGCCACCCGATGGGCTGTACCGTCTGTGCAGCTGACTCTGGAACTCTGGGAGACCGCCGGACGGACTACGTTGTGGGGCCGCCCGAGCTGCCGTTGTGGTCCGCCCGGGGTCTGTGAGTCCTGGGCCACCACATTTGCTCAGGTTGTGGATCATGAGTGGTTTTTTTTGTCTTTTTGTTGTGTCTCGGTACCTCCGTGCCTGGGTTCCCCCTCCTCTTTCCCAGGGTGGGTTGTTTTTCTTGTTGTGGGGGTCTGCTTTGTAGGGGGGTTCTTTTTCATTTTGTTGTTGCTGCGGGGTGTCCGGGTTCCACCCCTTGTGTGGGGGGGCACTGTCATGATCTGGGGCACGGGTGGGCGCTGTGCCCAGTCTCCAGTTTTAGTTAGTCTTTTTCTGTCTGTTTGTTTCATTGTTTTTCTCGGTTGCTGTATTTGGTTGTTATTAATTGTGATCATTCTGTTCTTGTAGTGTTATTAGTTACATTTTGGGGTTGTGTTGTTCTTGTGTCAATATGGTTTTCGGTTTGTGTTTTATTTTGACAGTGCTGCGCAGCTCCCGGCTGTCAAACTGGTTCGTGGGCTGCGCAGCTGTTATTGATAGTACTTCTTTAGCCACTCATGTTCCACACCTGTTAAACTGGTATTTAAAGGCCAAATGTCACGTAATTTTTTTTTCTAAATGACAACGAATTTAGATAAAATACACATAGCTTAAACCAAATATTCATACCGGAGACCATATCACCCACCTGTATTTACATAATTGCACAAAATACACCAGGTGAAGGCCCCACCTTGCTTGCTGGCTTGTGACAGCCAGTCCAGACCACGCCCATGTTTTTGACATCACCAGTTGTACCCTGGCTGTCCTGCCTATCCACATTCACACTTATCAACATTGGACAATCATGACGGAAAGTGACAGCGATTGTGAACAAATTAGTTTAGTTTTGTCTTTTTTTTTTTGTCTTTTTTTTTGTCAGTGGTTCAGACAGTGACAGAGGCATAGAACCTTACAGGTTCGAGCCGTCCAAGACGGAATCAGATGCTTTGTCTGATGACAACAGTTCCACCGATGACCAGAGAGCAGAACCAGTGGAAAATGTCATTGAACTGGACATTAATCGCCTCCAGAATTGCGAAGCCGAAGGGGGTCTGTCGAGGGCGCCCCATAAATATTGATTTTTCGGAAGCCATTATTATTACAGTGGAGGAGAGCCGCTGCTGTCAAGAAATTGACCAGATCAATATGAAAATGGAGGCGCATACCTGTCAAGGGAGACGTTTTCGCCGTATTTTGGTGGGCGGAGTGGTGGTGGACACTTTTCTGGGAAATGTTTTAAATGTAGTTCGTGTTGTTATTGTCAAATATTTTAAGGAAAATACGGGGAAAATGCAATTTTAGCAAAAACGGGCGTATTGCCATTTCTGTACGCCCAAAAGGAAAAATATACTGGAAAAAAAATTGAGTGTTTTGCGGAGCACGTCCTGTGTGTGATCAGCCACAGCTGGTGCTGGCAGATCGCTCAGCGTCAGCTATTCGCACTACCATGAGAAGTGTGGAGTCACTCATTAGTTTAATTGTCTGGGCGGGCTGATCGCTCAGCTTGAGCTGTTCTCACTACAATGAGAAGTCATTAGGACAATGGTTTAACACGTTGAGCTGTGCAGCGGTTGCGGAACAGACAGAGATCCCAGAGAGGTGTCCCTTGTTGCTCCGCCGTTCCTTATAGCCGCTTTTTACGGTGTTGAAGTACGGCGAAAACGTCTCACTTGACAGGTATGAAAACATTTCCCAGAGAAATGTCCCTTATTACCCAGCTGTCCCTGATAGTCCCGTTTTAAGGTATGGGTGAAATATCCAATTTTTTCTTTCTTGTTGCTCACTTCAACCTTCCAGTCTCCATATAAACAATCAATTGAAATACCCCAAGCATCAAACTAGGGTACAATCGATTTCGTCACTTCCGCCTTCTTCCCCAGGCGATTCCAGGGGCCGTGTCAGGCCAAGCGCGGCAGTTTTAAATTAACGAATATTCCGTTGTTACTGAAGCATATGCACCAAGACCCGAACGGATCGGTTCCCTTTTATATCTAGTTTCAAGATATTTAAAGTACCCTGTTACGTGACATTTGGCCTTTAAGGGCACGACAACCTGTTCTTGTTGTCGTGTCCTTTCATTCCGTTGGATGTCCTGAGCTGTTGCTTATTCTGAGTGTTTTGGGTTGCTGTCGAGGAGAACAGGAGAGCTCCGTCCAGGTCTGTGTTTTCCCCTTTTTTGCCCGGCTTTCCCAGGCTTCTGCCTGCCTGTCGATGTCGAGCCCCCGCTGTCCTCCAGCGCCCATGCCATCCGTTATTTGTATGTGTAGTGTGTTATTTGTCTGTCTTTATGTTAATAAATGTGCAAACCTCAATGAGCGCTTGGTGTCCTTCAACAGCTCTTAAAAGGGGCAGTTTATGACAGTAATCATTATAAACACATACAGGGTTTTGTTTTCTTTGTATGTTACTTCTTTAATGCCTTTCAGTATATTTTTGTTGGGTTTGGAACCAGACCTTTACTTATTTTATTAATTATATATCTTTGTGATGTAAAATTGGCAATAAAACAACTCAGAAAAACTACAGTTTTGTAAAAAAGTTGCTTGATTACATGTACTTGGGTAAATGTAACTAGTTACTACCCACCTCGGAGGACTATACATATTACAGTCAATATAGGACCAGGTGCTGTATCCAGTTTCATTTAGTTCAGACTGTACAGGGCTTATTAATTGCCTGACACTCCTTCATAGTAGCTGGTTTTCTAACTGCACTTTGTTCAGTACTTCATCTTGTGTTTAGACTGGTGGACAAGTAGACCCAAGGAAGAGCTTGGAGGAAAATGCAAGGGCAACCTCGAGTTTGCCAAGGCAATATCCTGAGTGTGACTCTATCTCCCCTTTCCATCTTCCTTTCACAGACGGGGCTTACTTGTGGTTATTTGGTTATTCAGCTTTCTCCCTTTGACCCAGCACTAATAAATACATGCTACAAAACTGGTGTAAAATGCCTCTCTTACGATGGACTCCACCACTTCCTCTTTGATGATCACACTTTCACACAGTATTGGCCAGACAAAGACATCAACATTCCCCTGTGTCCAGGGAGTAATTCATGAGGTGCTGACAGTCTGAAGAGAGGCAAGTAAAAAGAGAGCTGCACTGTGAAAGTTGGTAGAACTGTATGGAACTGTAGTCTTGAGCATTTTAATCACACCAAAAGAACTCTTGGTCATTGGTTGAGTTACTGACATTAGCTTTAAAAGGAGTGGGGCCACTCACCTCTCAATCACGGCCATTGGCAGTCATCACCATCCACAGTTGGACATGATGGTGCAGGTTAAAATTAAATGTGCTGTTGGTAACATACATGAATGCTCCTTTCTTCACCACCATGTTTGAGAGAAACAGCTACTTAGTGCTGATGTAGTTTAATTTTGTTTTTCATAATTAGCCAAATATGCATCTGTGTCAGCTAGTGCGATATTTTATGGCAGCTTTTTTTGTGTTTCAAGCATGATTTCACTCTGTTTTTTTTACTCTAGATAAAGAGATAATCTTTTTGGCTTGAGACCAGTAACTACAATAACTGCCTGTCAAAGTGCCAAATTGTTACCTTCTACCAAGGGAGGACAGAGGTAATGTTTTCGGTAGCATTGGTTGGTTTGTCTGTCGGTTGGTTGGCTGGTTTGACTGTTAGCAACATAACTCAAAAAGTTGTGAATGGATGTTGATGAAATTTTCAGGAAAGGTGTGTAATGGCACAGGGAACAGATGATTAAATTTTGGTGGTGATGTGGATTACGATGTGGATGCAGGAATTTTTTAAATATTATTTTATGTATTAATCTGGTGCTTTTCATGTACTGCCTCTTTAAGATGTGTCCACTCAGTTACGTGTGTGGTCATGCCATAGGGCCATGCACCTCGGCAACGCGGAAGCCAAACACTGCACAAAAAGTATTAGGGGGCTTGTCCACCAAACTCATTTTTCCTGCTGTGGGCAACTATTTTCTATTCATTCTCTATGTAGTCCAGCGTTTGCAGCGCTGTGCGTCCTCACTGCTGGAACGCTTTGGGCGGTGGCCACTTTGTCGCAGTGGTCAGGGCTGAAAAAAGTTCAACTTGTCAAACTACTGTACAGCTGCTCTCGTCAATGTCAGACCTTTCAGCAGCCAATCAGAATTAAGAAAGGGATAGGACACCGGTACAGGAAGAAGAGAACGGAAGGTGACGGTGGAGGAGGTAGAGGCTGAACTTTTCTGTTGTGTAATATTGTTTAATAATTATGAACCTTGTCAGTAAACTGTAATGGAGAACAGAGGAGGAAAAATAAACCCGAAAACTGACCTGCAAGGTTCAGTAAGCCATGATGTTGATTTAAGGTGGAATTGAACAACCCCAATATATGGTCAATACAGTTGACAGTCTTTTTATTATTATTATTATTATTATGTAGTCATATAACGTAGACATGTTGTTTTTGCTGTTGTTTCTCTGTCTGATAATAATAATAATAATAATGATAATAGATTGCATTTATATAGCGCCTTTCATTCAAATTTTCAGGAACGGTGTGTAATGGCCCACTGAACACATGATTAGATTTTGGTAATGATCTCAAAATGCATACCTCTGCCAAGGCTCTTATCTTCTCACAGAGTGTTAGCAACAATACTCCAAAACTACTGGATAGATTTGGATGAAATTTTCACCAGAGGTGGCCCTTGGCCCAAAGATAAACTCATTAGATGTTGGAGGTGATCCATGAGTACATACCTCCGCCAAGGCCCTATCTCGCAATGTACAGATGGATGGCAATATGGTTGGACAAAGGGAGGGGGGGACGGAGCGTTGGTGGAGGTATGCGCTCTCTGAGTACCCTCTAGTTAAAATAATAGATATGTTAAGCTGCAACATTTATATATCAGCATACGATTAACAGCAGAAAGGTCATTGTGTTCTTTTTAATACCAAACAACAGCATTAATGTAACTGAATAAAGTTTAGATTGATCACTAGAATATATGCACTATTGTGGAGAATGTGGAAATAACGAGGCTGAGTTTATCTCACGAGTCAGGTTTATTTCATTCTCCAACATCATCAAAAACAGAAAGAGAAAGAATCCCCCAACATCTGTCCCTTTTATACCCCAGGACATCAAAGCACACAGTCACATTGTCTTTTAATCCCAAGTCACAATGCGTCTTCTTCCAGGTCTTCTCACCTCCACCTAAAGTCACTGGTGGTCAGGAAATCCCTCAAGGTCATCTCTTTGCATACAAAAGGCCGCATTTCACATCCTCCTGTTATCTCCTAGGAGGTTCAGTCCTTTTGTTCCTCTGAGACGTGAAGCATACAATAAGCATACAGTAATATACATGTGAAGCATATGAAACCCACATATGTGTCCCACATGACCCCCCCCCAAACGTCTAAGATGGAACAACATAATAACAGTCTGCATGTCATAATAAAATCACTACACATCAGTTCACATGCTGCTTGGGCCGCAGTCTTCTCCCGTATCTGCTGTAAGCAGGTTTTACCATCTCCGCAGCGCCCTCCTGCTGGGGAGCTGCTGTCTGAGGATGAGAACTGTTAGTCAATCTCTGTGGGTGTTCTGGGGAATGCTCTCTAGGGGGTCTGCCACGCCGAGGAGCCTTAGCCAACTGCACACCTTCGTTGGCCACCACAAAAGCGGGTTTGAGCCTGTTTATGCCAATCATTTCTTTTCTGCCCCCCAAATCTAGCAAAAAATGCTTATCCCCTGTTTCCAGCACTCTATATGGTCCATCATAAGGTGATCGTAACGGTGGGCGATGGGCATCATGTCTGACAAAAACAAACTCCGCATTTTTTAAAGCCTTAGGCACAAAAACGCGCAGAAAACTGTGGTGAACGGGGCCAGGTAGCGTGCTCGAGTCCATGCTACTCTGTAACCGCTGAGCTGGGGAGCACTCTGGCGCCAGATTATCTGGGAGAAATTCCCTGGGCAGCCGAAGTGGCTGTGCGAAAACTAGCTCAGCTGGGGAGGCTTCTAAATCCTCTTTAGGTGCAGAACGCAACCCCAATAAAACCCATGGTAGCCTGTCCACCCAATTTGCATCCGTAAGCGACGCTCTGAGGGCTGCCTTCAATGACCTGTGAAAACGTTCGCATAACCCGTTAGCCTGCGGATTGTACGCGGTCGTGCGGTGGATCGTTGCCCCCAGGCTGCGGGCCATCGCTGACCAAAGTTCGGAAACAAATTGAGGGCCTCTGTCGGACGTAATGTCCGACGGGACTCCAAAACGCGCTACCCATGCCGTTAAAAACATGCGCCACCTCCTTGGCTGTGGTTGACGACAGTGGGACCACTTCCGGCCAGCGCGTGGTGCGGTCAACCATTGTCAGAAGATGTGTGCACCCCTGTGAGGGCGGGAGGGGGCCTACGAGGTCCACGTGAACATGATCAAACCTCTTAGCCGGAATGTGAAACGGCTCCAAGGGAGTTCTCGTGTGTCTGTGTACCTTGGCTCATTGACAAGCCATGCAGGCTGCCGCCCACTCTCTAACTTGTTTGCGCAGGCTCGGCCATACAAATTTCTCTCCCACCATTCTGACCGACGTGCGCACTCCTGGGTGCGCCAGAGAATGGATCAAGTCAAAAACGCGGCGGCGCCATGCGGCCGGTACCACAGGACGCGGTCGCCCAGTGGAGACATCGCAGATTAGGGGGGGCATACCGTCTTGCAGCACCCTGTTCTCCAGCCTTAACCCTGTTGGTCCAGACTGGAGCGCGCGCACGTCCGCGTCGCTAACCTGATCCGCGGCCATGGCTGCATAATCTATCCCTACGCGGACTGGGGCTGCGCGCACTTCTGTGTCGCTAACCCGATCCGCGGCCATGGCTGCAAAATCTACCCCTACGCGGGCTGGAGCTGCCACGGCGTGCGAGAGGCAGTCTGCCACTACATTAAGTTTACCCGCCACATGCTGGATATCGGTAGTAAACTCCGAGATCGCGGCCAGCTGTCTCTGCTGCCGGCCCGACCAAGGTTCTGAAATCTTGGCCATCGCGAAAGTCAGCGGCTTGTGGTCAACGAACGTGGTGAAACGGCATCCCTCCAGCCAGAACTGGAAGTGGCAAATGGCCAAGTGGAGAGCTAACAACTCCCTGTCGAATGCGCTGTATTTTCGTTCACTATCGTGCAAGGTCCTGCTGAGAAAGGAAAGCGGTTGCCAGGCTCCGGCTACATACAGTTCCACGACCGCCCCTATGGCCACATCTGACGCGTCAGTAGTGAGCACCATGCGGGCAGTTGGGACTGGATGTGCTAACAACGCAGCGTTTGCCAGGGCTGTTTTGACTTCAGAGAATGCGCGCTCTCGCTCCGGAGACCATTCGATTTTATTTGTGGGTTTTTGTTTTTTTAGTGCAGCATACAATGGTTGCATGAGCTGCGCTGCGCGGGGGAGGAAACGGTTATAGAAATTCACCATTCCCAAAAACTCCTGTAACGCTTTGACCGTTTGTGGCTGGGGAAAATTTGTTACTGCGCGCACTTTGTCAGGCAGAGGAACCGCTCCTTCTGGAGAGACGCGATGCCCCAAAAAATCAATCTGCGTCACCCCAAACTGACACTTCGCTGGGTTGATTATTAACCCGTGCTCTGCCACCCTCCGGAAAACTGTCGTGAGGTGGTTTTCGTGTTCGTCTTCGGACGCGCTGGCTACCAATATGTCGTCCAGGTAGACGAACACGAAGGGGAGATCGCGCAACACCGTGTCCATCATGCGTTGGAACGTCTGCGCCGCGCCTTTAAGCCCAAACGGCATGCGCAAAAACTCGAATAGCCCGAACGGAGTTATTACCGCTGTTTTGGGTATGTCCTCAGCGCGCACTGGGACCTGGTGGTAACCGCGTACCAAGTCTATCTTAGAAAAAACGCGCGCCCCCGCCAAATGAACTGAAAAATCTTGGATGTGCGGGATCGGGTAGCGGTCGTGCGCTGTAGCGTTGTTCAAACTGCGGAAATCACCGCAAGGTCGCCACGAGCCATCAGCTTTCGGGACCATGTGAAGCGGTGAAGCCCATGTGCTTTTCGAACGCCTGATGATGCCCAACTTTTCCAGGTTGGTGAACTCCTCGCGCGCTATGGTCAGTTTAGCTGAATCCAGGTGCCGAGCTTTTGCAAAAACGGGCGGTCCGGTGGTAGTAATAAAATGTTCCACCCCGTGTTTAGCCACGGTCGCTGAAAATGTTGGGACCGTGAGTGCTGGGAACTGAGTGAGGAGTGTGTGGAACTTACCACTTGCAGCTGTGATGTTGGCTTGTGCTGTTGGCGGGGCCACTCGAGCTGTACAGGGAATAGAATAAAAAGAGAGTGCATTAACCAGGCGTCTGTTAGCAAGATCAACCAACAAACCATGTGAGCACAAAAAATCAGCCCCTAACATGTTGAAATTGACTGCAGCTATGACGAAAGTCCACTCGAATGTACGGCCGTGTAAAGACAGAAGCAGAGTCCTCTCACCAAAGGTCTTAATCGCCGAGCCGTTCGCTGCTGACACCCCGGGACCACTGGAAGGCGCCAGCCGGTCAGCGGAGGAAGGTGTGATGAAACTCAGCTGGGAGCCTGTGTCCACGAGGAAATGCCTCCCCGAGCGCGCATCCCTCAAGTAGAGCAGCTTGTTCTCCTCTCCGAGGGCCGCAGCTGCTACCGACCCCCAGTCTTGGCGTTTCCCGAGCGCTTGAAATGGCACGGTGGTATACATTTGCGTGCCCTCTCTGCGAAGCGGCGATGGTAGAAACAAAGGACGTCGTCTGCTCCGTGTTTCCTGGCCCCTGCCGCCGCCGTCGTCGGTGAGTCTGGTACTGCAGCCTCTGGCCCCCTGCCATCTCCGGACGTTGCGCTGAGCTCTGCTGCCGCGGCTGTGGCCGCGCGCCGTTTATTGGCGTTGACGAGTCGCTGCGCCTCCTGGCCCAGCTCGCGGTAGTCTCGTCGGGCCAACAGTGTTGAACTGGCCAGGGTCACTCTCACCGCTGACGGTAGGGTCCTGAGGAAAAGATGGGTGAAGATGAAGTGATCATCGTCAGAGTGTTTCAACCTCAACAGCTTCTCCATCAGGTCCGCAGGCCTGTCGCTTTCAAATTCAGTCAGCGCCAGGAGCCCCTCTGCTCGCTCCTCCACTGAGGGGGTGAAGTAACGGATGAGTGCAGCCTTCAACGTGCTGTACTTGTCGCTGTCCGGCGGCTGGTTGATCAGGCTCTCCACCCGCTGGGCTGTGTGGTTGTCCAGCTTTGCAACCACATGGTAGAACTTTGTGTCATCTACCGAAATCCTCCGGAGGTTGAACTGCGCCTTGACTGCGTTAAACCAGGAGCGCGGATTGTTCTGCCAGAAGTCTGGTAGCTGAACCGTGGCTGCATTCGTTTGGCTGGCTCCTGACGAGTCTGGCTTGGGAGAATTTCCTCCAGTCATGATACGTCTTAGGGTCACCAGTGTGGAGAATGTGGAAATAACGAGGCTGAGTTTATCTCACGAGTCAGGTTTATTTCATTCTCCAACATCATCAAAAACAGAAAGAGAAAGAATCCCCCAACATCTGTCCCTTTTATACCCCAGGACATCAAAGCACACAGTCACATTGTCTTTTAATCCCAAGTCACAATGCGTCTTCTTCCAGATCTTCTCACCTCCACCTAAAGTCACTGGTGGTCAGGAAATCCCTCAAGGTCATCTCTTTGCATACAAAAGGCCGCATTTCACATCCTCCTGTTATCTCCTAGGAGGTTCAGTCCTTTTGTTCCTCTGAGACGTGAAGCATACAATAAGCATACAGTAATATACATGTGAAGCATATGAAACCCACATATGTGTCCCACACTATCAACATTAATATGAAATCACACCTAATAAACTTAATCATTGTTAAAATCAGTCACTAACTGCAAAAGACAGTCTGAACTCTATGAAAACATCAAAGGAAAAATAAATTTAGAAGAATCACAGACAACTGTCCTTATCACAAGTTTAATATAAACTTTAATATAAAATGCTATCTCAGTCATTTTCTGTAACATTTAATTGTGGAAATATCTTGGGGGAAATGCCTGCTGTATTAAGCCTGAACAGTGACATTTTTTTAGAAAAATTGTATTACTTCCTAAATTATTAAATGCTCACCTCATCATCACAGACATCGGACAGATGAAAACTTCTTTTGAATGGGTTTGTTTGAAATTATTTCATAGCATTTTTTATCATCCAGAATTACTACCTGAAGCAAACCAACAAAGCTCTTCTCAACAGCAGGTGTGTTCATTCTGTCAGTCTAGGATTTTATGAGGATTTAAATATACTGAACAGGTCAAATCAGTTATCTATTTGTCTATAGGTATTCTGTTTCATTTATTTCTATATTTTTAATGACATTTGCAAGAATATATTTTTAGTTTTCATCAGTTTTTTTAATCCTAAAATATCGTCATTTGCAGCCATCTTGTCTCCAATATTGCACCTGTGACATACAGTCATGTGAAAAAATTTGGACACCCCTTTAAATATTCAGTTCTTTATTAAGAAATGTTCACGTATCTATGTCTAACCTTGTTTTTGTTTTATTTGCATTTTTTTAAATTTATTTTAGCCATTGTAAGTGGGAATGAATGTGGGGGTGTCCTAAAAAAGATGGAGGGTGTCCTAATTTATTCCTCACTATTTGTTTAGAATTACATTTTAGAGAAAATTTGAGGAAAAGTCTTTAATTCGTTTTTAATTGTTTAGTTGTATTATATGAATCTCCCAGTATTTTTAACATTGATATTAAATATCCATATTTGATTTTTGATTTGATTTTATATACTTTATTGATCCCCAGAGGGGAAATTCAGGGCATCCACCTGGATGGATGAAGCAGTCATGGTACAACGCTATTCCTTCACCATTCACACACACATTCACACCTAGGGCCACTTTTAGAGTCTCCAATTAACCTAACCTGCATGTTTTTGGCCTGTGGGAGGAAACCGGAGAAATCCCGGAATAAACCCACGCAGACACGGGGAGAACATGCAAACTCCACACAGATCACTGTTGGGCAGGGGCTGGGATCGAACCCAGGATCCCATGGCCAAGGGTGAGTTGCTGTGCTGCCACAGTGCTAACCACTGTGCCACCACACCGCCCATATGTCCAAATATGTAAAATAAAAAAACACAGGCTTATATAGGGTGTCCTAATTTTTTCACGACTGTGCAGACTCTGCACACAGGCTGTATCTCAGGACTCGGAAAGAGCAGAGGAGCGAGAGAATGTCAGTTGTTTCAAAAGCAGTTTACTGGTTTATTTCACGTTTTAATGAATTGTTTTTGTTTACTTATTGCTACCCGATACCAATCCAGTCATTTTGCCTTGATCGAACCCAACACCGATACTAAATATCAGATCAGCCCATTTCTAGTTCAGTTAGATGTCTCCCAGTAAAAATGAGTTGTTAAAAGTTAATGTCACCCCCACTTTTGGATATATCCCGGGAGATCTATTAATGTGTGTGTGTGCGTGTGTATGTGCGTGTACATAAAATAGTATTTGTGTTCCAGGGAAAAAAGAAAAGGATGTTGTATTACAACATCAGTGTGGTTTCCACAGGTCAGGGGTAAGCTCCCCTATGGGAGTGTGTGACACTACCATGAGTCCTCAAACATGCTTCGTGCCTGATCCAGTGTGACCACGTTTTACTGTCCAGGTTGGTTATAAAGGGTGGACAGTAATACCAGATCTTGCTACTGTTCACTGATTGTTACCATATGGGGAGTCCAGTTGCAGCTGAAAACCCTCTCGGTGTCCGCTTCCTCTCAACTGGTCCTGACATTCTGAATAATCCAGTAATGCTCAGTAAATTCTCTCCCGTGGACTGCACAAAAGAAAACAGACGGGGTAGGCAGCTTGGACAATGTTGTTCCATTCAGTGACATATGTATGTATTGTGTTATGTATTCAAATATGCTGTAGATCACACACATCCAGCAAGCGATTTCTACAATAGTGAAAACCAGGTGAGTCGTTTGAAGCATTGATGGCTGTAAGTTCTTCCATACAAGTTAGCAAGTAAAGTTACATTTTTTTTAAAAAATCCTTTGAAACTACATTTAATAATATTCAAAAGAATGCATCTTGATCGATGAGGCAAAATATATATTTTGTAGTGACTTGAACTGATCACACTAAATGAATCATCTAACCATTTGTTGAAAAAATTATGGAATCACCACACTTGCAGGATTTACTATATTTAGTTGTTTTATTGTACAGGGAAAAAACAGTTATGACACACAATTTTTTTTTATCTAATTATGGTTTTATAAAACACACCTTGAAAAAATTAAACTGCTGTATAAGGATTGTAGGCATATTGTTGAATTGCTTCTTACTGATTGAAATTCTGTAACTGGTGCTGTTTTTGACAGAAAAAGGTAGTTCACTCTTGCTTGCAAAAAGTTGTTTTATTTTGCGTGATATGGTTGATTTCAAAACACATCTGTCTTAAACAAAATGATCAATTACATCCCCAGCGAAAAATGTTTGTCTGCCAGGTGGACTTTATTAGAGCGAAGTATTTTTGACAGTTTTCATGTTTTCTGCAAATTCCCATGTTTTACTTTCAGCCAATTTATTTTCCTCTCTCTTAACTGCTTGCATGCAAATCCCTTTAATGATGTTTTTATTCTTCAAGGTTGTGTGCAGTTCTCATATACTTGAAAGATTCAAATACAGGTACATCTCAAAAAATTTGAATATCATGAATAAGTTTAATATTTTTTGTCACTCATTTCAGAAAGTGAAACCCATATATTATATAGATTCATTACACATAGAGTGAAATATTTCAAGCCTTTATTTCTTGAAATTTTGATGATTATGGCTTACAAATAATGAAAATCTAAAATTCAGTGTCTCAGAAAATTAGAATATTGTGAAAAAGTTCAATATTGGAAAGTCATGGTGTCACACCCTAATCAGCTAATTAACTCAAAACACCTGCAGATGTTTCCTGAGCCTTTAAATGGTTTCTCAGTCTGGGTCACTCGGCTACACAATCATGGGGAAGACTGCTGACTTGACAGATGTCCAGGAGACAGTCATTGACACCCTCCACAAGGAGGGTAAGCTACAAAAGATCATTGCTAAAGAAGCTGGTTGTTCACAGAGTGCTGTATCCAAGCATATTCGTAGAAAGTTGAGTGGAAGGAAAAACTGTGGTAGGAAAAGGTGCACCAGCAAAAGGGATAACTGCAACCTTGAGAGGATTGTCAAGCAAAATCCATTGAAGAATTTGGGGGAGCTTCACAAGATGTGGACTGAGGCTGGAGTCAGTGCATCAAGAGCCACTACGCACAGACGAATCCTAGACATGGGCTACAAATGTTGCATTCCTTGTGTCAAGCCACTCCTGAACCAGAGACAACGTCACAAGCGTCTTACCTGGGCTGTGGAGAAAAAGAACTGGCCTGTTGCTCAGTAGTCCAAAGTCCTCTTTTCAGATGAAAGTAAATTTTGCATGTCATTTGGAAATCAAGGTCCCAGAGTCTGGAGGAAGAGTGGAGAGGCACAGAGTCCACATTGCTTGAAGTCCAGTGTAAGATTTCCACAGTCAGTGATGATTTGGGCTGCCATGTCATCTACTGGTGTTGGTCCACTGTGTTTTCTGAAGTCCACAGTCAACGCAGCCATCTACAGGACCAGGAAATTATTGAGCACTTCATGCTTCCTTATGCTGACAAGCTTTATGGAGATGCTGATTTCATTTTCCAACAGGACTTGGCACCTGTCCACACTGCCAAAGGTACCAAAAGCTGGTTCAATGACCATGGTGTTACTGTGTTTGATTGGCCAGCAAACTCGCCTGACCTGAACCCCATAGAGAATCTATGGGGTATTGTCAAGAGGAAGATGAGAGACACCAGACCCAACAATGCAGACGACCTGAAGGCCGCTATCAAAGCAACCTGGGCTTCCATTACACCTGAGCAGTGCCACAGGCTGATCGCCTCCATGCCACGCTGCATTGATGCAGTAATTCATGCAAAAGAAGGCCCAACCAGGTATTGAGTGCATAGAAATGAACGTACTTTTCAGAAGCCTGACATTTCTGTTTAAAATATCCTTTTTTTTAATTGATTCTATGTAATATTCTAATTTTCTGAGACACTGAATTTTGGGTTTTCATTCTGTAAGCCATAATCATCAAAATTTCAAGAAATAAAGGCTTGAATATTTCACTCTGTGTAATGAATCTATATAATATGTATATGAGTTTCACTTTCTGAAATGAGTGACAGAAATATTGAACTTTTTCATGATATTCTAATTTTTCGAGATGTACCTGTATTTCTAGATCATTAGATGAGCAAATGTACTTCCTGATATTAAACCTGCTATATAATTGATTCAAACTCAGTATTACCCAGTGCATTATTCCGTTTAATTTTTGAGACCACTGATATGTACAGTGGTTCGCAAAACAATTGACAACTAGAAAAGCACTCAAAGAGCACAGACCTCCGCCAAGCAGCTCATTTCCCCCAGATGACATTATTAGAAATTCAGCAGTTTTCTAAATGCAGCATTTCTGCATTTGATATTGATGAAAAATAATAATTCAAGGTTCCTTCTATAAGATTCATTGAAATAACAAATAAATAGTATTAGGTAACTTAGCTACAGAAATTCTGGTGTGCCATCAAAAGTAAAATTTAACCATTCTGATTTTTTCTAAAAATTCCTGGATCCTGGTGGTGATCCGGATCACCACAAAAATGTAATCATCTGTTCCCCATGCCATTACACACCTTGAGGGTTTTTTAAATTAATCTTTTTAAGAGCATACAATGATTATGAAAACAATGTCACAATTACAGCTTTTCTCTTTTTTTCCCCCCCAGAACACCCATACCGTCACCAAGGCCCTCACTGGGCCAACAATAGAACAAAGTTTCTGTCCAATGGACTAGCAAAATATCAAGTATAGAATACACATAAAAAGAAAACAAAAAGAAAAGGAATTAAAAAAAGGAGGGGAAGGGAGTCAGTCTGGTCAGTTAAAAAAAAACATGACATCCTTAAGCCAGAGGGAAATAGAGGGGGGTTTACGGTATTTCCATATAAGCAAACTGCGCGTCTTGCTAAGAGAGATGTAAAGGCTAATATAGCTGACTGTGTAGCGTCAGTGTGATGGGAGTTAACAGATAGCCCAAATAGAGCCATGACGGGGGCTGGAGAAACATTTGTCCCCAGAGTCTTAGACATGATTTCAAAATAGTGACACCAAAATTTCTGTAACCTAGGACAGGAAAAAACATATGACTAAGATTACAGGGAGAGGCGTGGCATTTGTCACATTGATCTGCAATATCAGGATAAATTTCAGATAAAGGAGATTTTGATCAGTGGACCCCATATAGCACTTTGAACTGTAAAAGTTGTAGCCTGGCACAAGGTGTGCTAGAGCGTATACCGGAGACAGCTTTGTCCTATATATCATAACATAACATAACATGAACATAACATATCTGTTATGTTCAAACCTAGCTCCTGTTCCCAGGAAATTTGCGCTTTTGCAACTGATTGACCATCAAATGTGAATAGCTGTGCATATATTTCAGATATAAGATATTTCTGACTTGGTTTCAGATTTAGGGGATCGTCCCATGGTTGGCTAGCGGGGAGGGAAGGGAAGCTTGGAAACAAAGAAGAGGCACAATGCCTAAGTTGGAAGTAATGAAACAGATGAGATGCAGGCAAGTTATAGGTTGACATCACATCTGAAAATGTGGAAAAAATACCATCTTTGTATAGATCCCTGAAATGCTTAAGGCCGCGACTCTGCCAAATCGTGAAAGTGGTATCAAAATTGAGCCCAAATCTTAAGGGTGGAGAGGACCACGGGGTTACCTGTAAAGTTGGATAAGATAAGATAAGATAAGATAAGCCTTTATTAGTCCCACAACGGGGAAATTCCAGGATTGCAACAGCACAGGGATAGCAACACTCAGAGCAACAATCAGAAGGCAAGAAAAAAAACAAGCAAGCAAGAGCAGCTAATATACATATGTACATATTACTATAAAATATATATATAGATATAGATGGATGGATTCAAAGGTAGAGAGGAGGAGACTAGAGCCAATAGGAAAGAAGAAGAAAGTGACTGAGCCTCCAGCCTACACCATAATGACCCCCGACAGTGAAACCAATGGATCAATTTGTGAATATGTGCTGACCAATAATAAAACAGAAAATTAGGTAATGCAAGACCACCGTCAAGTTTAAGCTTTTGCCAGAGTGAATACTTAACCCTAGAAGTTTTACTCCCCCACAAAAAGTTTGTAACAATTTGGTCAAGAGATTTGAAAAACTTTTTCGGTAAAAACAAAAGAATACACTGAAGCAAAAATAGAAATTTAGGCAATAAGGTCATTTTCATTGCATTAATTCTACCTATCAAAGACAGTGGTAGAGAATTCCACCTCTGCAAGTCTGCCTTGACCTGACTCATCAGTGGAGAAAAATTAGCAGCAAAAAGAGAGGTTGGAGTGCGGATCATGTTGATCCCCAGATATCTAAACCCCAACAAGCTAAGTTTGAAAGGTATGAGACTTCCGGTTATGGCGGCCACGTAAGAAGGACACGTATCACTCTGCTCTGCTCCTAGAGAAAAAAAATCGGCAAATAACTCTCTCATTTGGGACAGAACCTATCCCAGCGTTTGGGCGAGGATATGTCGGTGAAGCCTAAGGCTGGAAAATCAGGTAGAGGAAAAAGTGAACCGCCGAAACAGTCCAAATTAACGGACTTTCACGTCCGTGACGCAGCAAATAAAGCTCCAGATATGGCGGAGGAAGCTAGCAGCAGTGCGGTGACTGCGGGCAACGGCACAGGTGCAGTGCTCGCTGCCATTAGTTCAATGAGAGCAGACTTTTCCGCTAAATTTGATGGGATTATGGCAGCGTTGGAAGGAATGAGAAAAGAATTGGGTGACTGTGTGGATCGAATGGCACAGATGGAGCTTCGTGTTTCCAGTGCTGAGGATGACGTCGCCGGCCTTCAATTAAAGGTGCGCACTTTGGAAAAAAAAAATAAATGTCTGGAAGATAATGTCCTGGACTTGGAGTCCTGGTCGAGACGGAACAACTTGAGGCTGGTGGGTCTACCGGAGAGAACCGAGGGTCAGGACCCATGTTCCTTTTTGGAAAAGTGGATTCCAGAAGCGCTGAACAACGCGGAGCTTCGTCCTAGAAAGCGCACACTGAATTGGCCCACCGAGAGATAAGGGACCACCGAGGACGCTTATTATGAAGTTCCTCAGCTACAGAGACAGGATGAAGATCTCCAACGCTGCGCGAGCCAAAGGAGAGATTAAACACCAGGACCAGCAGATGCGGTTCTACCCAGATTTGGCCACAGGAATCCAACAATTAAGGAAACAGTTTGACCCCGTACGTAAAGAGCTGCGCAACCTTGGGATCCGTCATGGAGTGATTCACCCTGCAAGACTGTTGACCACGTATGGGGGCAGAACACACATCTTCAAGACCCCAGAGGAGGCGCAGGAGTTCATCAAGAAGATCCAAGTAGAGACTGGTGGGAGCTAAACATGAACAAAATATAAGGTATAATATTTAAGCATTTGCACAGGCATCTAATTGATCTGATGCAAATAGCAAGTTTACAAAATATAGATTGTATTATATATTTAAAAAAAAAAACCTATGATGTACAAAGTTGCTAAAAATTTTGGAGTTAAGTTGGAAAACTACAGAAGAGAGTTAATGTTACGTCATTAAAAGCAGTAGAGTTAGGGTGATTGGGAGGATGAAGAAGGAGTGGCTTTGGCTGTTCCTCGTGGGTGTGGAGCGGTCGATGGCTATATCGGGAGACAGAATTTTTCTTTTGATTTTGGGGGGATCACCACAAATGTGGGAAGGGGGAATTTGTTTGTGTGTAGTTTGTAGGATGAATGTTCAACCACTCATGTTTTTGCTTCTCTGTATGAGCATGTTTACACTGCAAGGTAATCCCAAACTCCCTATTGATCATAAACCAAAGCGTTAATCTTAATTTAACTTCATGGAATTGCAGAGGTCTACAAAATTTAAAAAAACTTAAACAAGTTATGAATAAAATAAAAGACATGGGTTCAAAAATTGTGTTTTTACAAGAAACTCATCTAATAGAGGAGGATGTAAAAAGAATTAGGAGTAGATGGCAAGGAAGTGTATTCACCTCATCATTTTCATCTCGAGCCAGGGGAGTTATGACTCTCATACATAAATCAGTCCCATTTCAAGTGAAAAATGTAATTGGAGACAAATTTGGAAGATATTTAATCATTCAAGGATCTTTGCTATTGGAAAATATAAATCTGGTGAACTTATACGGTCCCAATATAGATGATCAAAAGTTCTTTGCTAATTTATTTCTTATCTTATCATCACTTACAGGGCAACATACTGTATAATAGCAGGGGATTTTAATTGTACATTGAATCCCGGTATAGATAGATCAACAGGACTGGACTGTACGCACAATGGATGTAGGATGATCATTAATCATTTTATGAAAGAACTGAGACTGCTAGATATATGGAGAGAAATGAAACCACAAGTTAAAGCCTACTCTTGTTATTCTAATACCTACAAGACATTCTCACGTATTGACTATTTTTTGATCTCCACAGAATTAAGGTCCAAGATTCAAAACTGCTTTTATGATAACATTGTGATCTCTGATCATGCACCCTGCTGTCTAATATATGTAGATAAGAAATTGACAAAGGAACCAGGTAGATGGCAATTTCAGCATAAATGGCTTCAGGATGAGGAATTTGTTAAGTACATAGAAAAACAGATAGATGAGTTCTTTGATATCAATACTACACAAACATCAGCATGTATAAAGTGGGAGGCTTTCAAAGCTTTTATTAGGGGACATATTATTAGTTATACAGGTTCAAAATCTAAGAAGACTCGAGAGGAGAGAGTCCAATTGGAACATAAACTAAAAATTCTTCAAGAAAAAGTGTATGCAGGAAGTGATCCAAAGTTAGAGAACGAATTACTGATTTTGAGAGCTGAATATGACAAAAAAATCAGTGAATAGAGCTGCCTCAAGTCTTCTAAGATTGAAACAATCTTTTTATGAACAAGGTGAAAAATCAGGAAAATTATTGGCATGGCATATTAAACAATTAGAATTTAAAACACCAATTACCAGTATTGTAAGTAATGGACAGGTAGTTATAGATCCTTTAGAAATTAATAGAGCCTTTAGAGATTACTATGAAAAATTATATGATACCAAAAATGAATCTGACTTAACAAAACTAAATCGGTTTTTGGACGGACTATCTATACCGTGTGTTCCAAATGAAAACAGGGAGATACTGGAGTCTAAAATTAGTCAAGAAGAAGTTGGGCTAGCCATTGATAATATGAAATCAGGAAAAAGTGCAGGACCAGATGGTCTTCCAGTTGACCTTTATAAAAAATTTAAGAATAAATTAATAAAACCTTTTTTGGAAATGGTTTTAGAAGCATTTCAAAATAGTAATTTACCATCATACATGAATAATGCCTTAATTATACTGTTGCCAAAACCAGGTAAACCCTCTAATAAATGTGAAAATATGAGACCAATAAGCCTATTAAATGCTGACCTTAAGATAATCTGTAAAATTTTAGCAAGACGAATACAAGAAATTTTACCAAATATTATTAATCGAGATCAGAATGGCTTTATAAAGGGAAGACAAGGCTTCCATAATGTAAGAAGACTATTTAATATTATTTAGTCTAATAAAGAAGCACCGGATACAGCTCTCCTATCATTGGACGCCGAAAAGGCCTTTGATAGAGTTGAATGGCCCTTTCTTTTTGAAGTCCTACAAAGGTTTGGAATTGGAAATAATTTCATAAAAGGGGTTCAGATAATATACAATAATGCTACAGCAGAAATCCTAACAAACAGCAATATCTCAAAATCAATAAAAATCAATAGAGGATGTCGACAAGGCTGTCCACTTTCACCTTTACTGTTTACTATGGCAATTGAACCTTTAGCAATGGCAGTACGTTTACATTCACAAATATATGGAATTAAAGTAGGACCAACAGAACATAAAATCTCCCTGTATGCCGATGACATAATTTTGTTTATGTCGAATCTTAAAAAATCAATTCCGACCTTGTTGAATTTAATAAAGAATTTTGGGGAAATATCAGGATATAAAATAAATAAAACTAAATCTTCAATATTAATGCTAAATGAGACCCAGAGAAATCACCCAGCTCCTGAGGTAAATCAATTCAATGTTGTAAATCAGTTTAAATATTTAGGAATCCAAATTGTGCCTAAGCTAGAATTAGTCGCCAGTGCCAACTATGAAGCCTTAATGACAGACATTAATGAGTTAATTCAGAGATGGATGTCACTACCAATGTCGATGATCGGGAGAATCAATATACTTAAAAGTAATATCTTACCTAAAATACCTTATTTATTTCAATACATTCCTTTACCACCACCTTCAGATCTATTCTCAAGAATTAAAAAAAGTTAGTGGAATTTATATGGAACAACAGGAGGGCTAGATTACGTCTGTCCTTACTATATTTACCATTTGATCGTGGAGGTCTGAAATGTCCAAACTTTATGTTGTATTATTGGTCGGCACAACTGAGGTCTATGACATATTATTTTTCATCAAATGATCTCCCTCACTGGACTGAAATGGAATCATACAATTTACCTTTACCTCTTCCCATATTCATATACTCAGATTCAGCAAAAAAAATTACAAAAACAAGTTAAAAATCTATTTGTAAAGCATATGATCAAAATATGGTGTGAAACTAAAAACTATTTAAAAGAACCACACTTATTGTCACAATTTAGCCCAATATGGGGTAATCAATATTTTAAACCAGGGAGAGCGGATGCTGTATTTAAAGTATGGAATTTAAAAGGGATTCAAAAGATTCAAGATTTATATCTGTCATGTGCAGATAACATAATGTCTTTTGAAGAGCTGAGGATCAAATTTAATCTTAATAGAACACATTTTTTAAAATATCTTCAGCTTAGGAACTTTATTCGATCAAATCAAAATAATGCTCTCACTCGACCTGTTTATTCATCCTTGGAAAAATGTTGATGAAAGATGGTAAAAGAAAGGGTATTATTTCAGAGTTTTATAACTCATTGACACTATCCTCGAGTGAAAACTCACAGAAAAGATTGAACTACTGGAAAGAAGACCTACAAACTGAAATTTCAGAGGAACAATGGGAATTGGCTTGTACAGAAGCTCAAACCAAACCAATAAATGTACGTCTTAAATTGATACATTTTAAATGGTTAATGCGGATGTATGTTACACCGGTGGAGTTAAATAGATATAACAAAAACATACCAGATATGTGCACAAAATGCATGGAAAGTAAAGCAACCCTATTTCATTGTGTATGGGAATGTAGAATAATTAGAATGTTTTGGGAAGAGGTGAGGGTAACAATTGAAAAAATAATTTCAAAACAAATCATATTGAATCCTAAATTGTTTTTGTTGGGTCTGTACCCAGAAAAGCATAACTTTAATAAAAGTGAAAGAACATTCATAGACCTCAGTTTGCTTAATGCCAAAAAATGTATTGCACTACTGTGGAAAAAGACTCATAGACCAGATGTGACTCAGTGGTTAAGACAGATGTTAACAAACCTTCCACTAGAAAGAATAACATACATACTGAAATCAAAGGAAATTGTGTTTGAGAATATATGGAGACCTTTCATTGATTATGTAAAGAATTTAAACATAACTTTTGAAGAAGAAGGTGAATGATGTGTGTGGACCTTGTAAATTCCAAACTGGTGAATGTATAATATGTATACTTATGTAATGGATTGCCTAGACTAAACAGAGGAGCATTGTTGATGACTTGCTTTTGTTGGTGGTTGTTGGTGTTTTTAGTGCATTTTTTTTGTAGTACTTTAGTGTTAGTGTTTCATTGTTTGTGTCATGTTTGTTAAAAAAAAGGTTCAATAAAGATATTGTGGAAAAAGTTTGAAAGGTATGTCAGATTGTTTAAGTAACAGAGCAGAGGAATTTATGGGATAGCATTCACTCTCAGAAAGATTGACTTTATAGCCGAAGAAAGAGCCAAACTGCTTTAAGAGGGATAATATTGGTGTAATACTAGTCAGTGGATCTGATACATACAGGAGCAGGTCATCTGCATAAAGGGACAATTTCAATTCAATACCAGATCGAGAGACACCGTGAAAGAGTGGAAGAGATTTCAGAGCAATTGGCAGTGGTTCAGTCGCTAAGGCAAAAAGCAAAGGAGAAAGACGACACCCTTGTCTAGTGCCACGCGATAATGTAAAATAAGTGGAGTGAGTGTCATTAGTATGAATGCTAGCCTGGGGGGAAGTGTAAAGAAGTCTAATCCATGATATGAATCTGTCACCAAATCCCAAATTTATGGAGTGTAGTAAAAAGATAATTCCGCTCAACTCGATCAAATGCTTTTTTGGCATTGATTGAGATAACCTCAGGGACCAAAGAGGAATTTATGGAAAAAATCACATTCAAAAGTGTGCAAACATTTAAAAAGAGCTGGCGGTCTTTGAGAAACCCGTTTTGTTCTTCTGATATGATGTTAGGAAGAATCTTTTCAAGATGAATTGCTAATACTTTAGCTAAAATTTTGGCATCAGCATTCAATAGGGACAAAGGTGTGTACGAGGTGCATAATTCAAGGTCCTTGTCCCGCTTCAAAAGAAGGGTTATGGAGGCCTGGGTCAAGGTTGGAGGCAATGAACCTCATTCAAGGGACTCATTGTACACTGAAATGAGTAGAGGGGCAAGTTTATCTGTGTATTTTAAAAAAAAATCTCAATACCAAATCCATCGGGGCCAGGGGCCTTATTGCTTTGCATTGCTTTAATGGCTGCTGTAATTTTTTGCAAACTAAAGGGAGCATCAAAGCTCACTGGCCACATTCGGGTCAACAGTAGGTACACTGAGATTTTTGAAAAAGGAAGTCATTTCTGCTGTTTCCTGTGGAGATTCAGATTCATAAAGACAAGAGTAAAAGGACTTAAAAACTGTATTGATAGTATTTGGCTCAGAAGTGATTGAACCGGTAGAGTCTCTAATTCTGGGGATCAATCGAGATGTGGCTTGTCTTTTTAATTGATGAGCCAACAATCTGCTCGATTTATCGCCATATTCATAATAATTGACACAAGAGCATAATAAAAGATGTTCAGCATCTGCCGTTGTTATCAGATTGAGCACCGACTGTAAATTGAACCAACACTTCAACAAGGTCGGGCTTGGGTTAACTGAATTTAATTTTTTTTTTTTTTTTTTTTTTTTGTTACTTATTTGTACCCGTAGGTAGACTTGGTTTGCAGTCTGGTGACAAGCCACTGGCTGCTGGTCGCTGCGTGCGCGAGCGCCCTAAACCTACATGTTTTTGGTATGCGGGAGGAAACCGGAGAAATCCCGGAGTAAACCCGCGCAACACGGGGAGAACATGCAAACTCCACACAGCTCACTGTTGGTCGGGGGCTGGGATCGAACCCACGATCTCATGATCCCCGCAGTCCCCCGGCCGAGGGTAAAACTGTGCTGCCACAGTGCTAAACCACTGCGCCACCGTGCAGCCTAATTTGTCTATATCTGAAATTTTTGATGTGAGCTCTTGCATATTGCCTTGTGAATTTTATCAGTATACGCTGAATAAGAAATGATTTGTCCACTCAAATATGCTTTGAGTGACTCCCATAATAACGAAAAACTATAGTCTGATTTGTTTAGTTCTATGAAATCGTCCATTGAGAAGGATATAAAGGCATTAAATGCATCATCAGATAACAACTGTGAATTAAACCTCCAAGGTGAAGAAAAATGAGGCTGTTCAAGAAGTCTTATGTGTAAAGTTAGGGGGGCGTGATCTGACACAACAATTGGGTGGTATTGAGAAGAGATTACCTAAGAAAGAAGAGAGCCATCAACAAAAAAGTAATCAATGCGAGAATATGTTTGATCTACTTGTGAAAAAAGAAAATTCCTTAGCTTGAGGGTTACAGAACCTTCAGGGATCAACAAACCCATTTTTGAACATGAAATCAGAAATTGACTTGGACATGGAAGATTTGGTCAAAGTGCAGGGGTTTGAATGGTCTAGAGAAGGATTAATAACACAATTGAGTTCGCCACCCAATGTCAAAAGGTGGGTGTTCAAGACCGGGAGGGTACTAAATAACTTATCGGTAAAATTTGGGTCATCGAAATTGGGCGCATAAATATTTACCAGCAATACAGGGTTGTGGTGCAGCATACCTGCAACAATGAAGTATCTTCCGTTTTTGTCAGTTATTATCTTAGAGCGGGAAAAATGGACTCCCTTATTGATCAAAATTGCAACCCCTCTAGCCTTGGAATCAAAATTTGAATGAAACACATCCCCAACCCAAGAGCATCTGAGTCTGAATTGGTTTCTATTATGCAAATGAGTCTCCTGAAGGAAAGCTATGTCAGTGTCTAAACACTTAATATGTGAAAATATTTTGATCTCTTATTTGGATTATTCATGCCTTTGACCTTCCAGCTTAAGAATCTTAATGCTCGATCCAGTAACAGTGTTATGTGAATTGGTTGTTGACCATCAGCAGTATCACAGAGGTGACTGTCTTGCCCCTCATAACTGGGGTAAGGGGAAAAAGGGGAAACAAAACAAAAGAGCTTCCATACACACAGAGACACAACCCAACACCCCACCACCACCACCACCCACATAACTGCGCATATATGTTCCCATCCCCAAATGATAAGAACAACTGTGCAGGCTCCAAAAGGAGCCATACTCATAAAGAGTTGCTTTCAACTGAGTAGCTAAGCTAACTTACAAGTGCCTGCAGAGACAGAACTGAAGTATGAAATACAGTATATGGCACACAGTAATCGACAATCTGAAATAATAAGACAGCCATAAGCTGCTGAGAAGGCAGAGGATTGTGATGACTCGCTCTGGGCCGTTATATCCACAGCTGTGCGCACACCGGCTCCTCATCAGGCCAGGACTATATAACCTCACTCTGCCTGCAGGCCTGCACGGAGCCATCTGTCTCCCTGGCTTCATGAAGCGCTTCCTACGACTTCCTAGCCAAACCTCACCACGATCGTCCACCTCGCCACCTCGGCATCAACGCTTGGAGGAAATCCTCTCCCAACCAAGTAAGCCTCACCTGTACTCACCTGTTCTCCGTTACTCCCCTGTGTACAGGCAGAATTTCCCGGCGGCGGTCGCCGCTCTCTCCACTCCACCCTCTGCACGGCTACGACGACGCTGGGACAGCGGGCGCGGTCTTCCTGGCCAACGAGTGCTCACCATCTGCCTGGAACAGTAAGCCACAATTATACCTGAGTGATTGTCCATCTTGCACCTTGCTAATTGTGTGCCTTTGCTTCGTCCATAGGGTTGCCAGGCTGCACGGCGCTCTGCTCACTCCCAGCTGCTCGGAGTCTCCAGCCTGCACTCAGATACACAACACAACATATTCACGCACCCACACATGAACACTGGTTCAATAAAGATAATTGTATCCATTTCTGAGTCCGTGTCTGTTCCCTGGGTCAGCCATTATGTCAGTACGGCTCCGTCAGAATGACCCAGTGAACAGCGCGTTAGCACAACAACTTAACACCCTAGGGGCTCGAGTGGATCAGATTACTTACCAACAACAGGTTATCTTGAACCAGTTGACTCAAATTAACAGTCGGTTGGATCGCCTGGCAGGGCAGCAGACGTTTCCACCAGCGTCAAGCAGTGTTACCGCTCCCTCTAGCTCTTCCGCTAGCCAGGCTAGTCAAGCTACCCTGGCCCGACTCACTCTTGTTCCCATGCCCTCCCGCTTTAGCGGAAAACTAGGGGAGGCTCGTGGGTTCCTCCTCCAGTGTGAGATAGTCCTCCAGCGGGTTCCGGGGGATTTCCCAACTGACCATAGCCGGATAGGTTATGTTACAAACCTATTGGAAGGGCGAGCGCTAGCTTGGGCATACGCTGTGATGGCTAGGGCAAGCTATGCTAACTTAACCTACAGCCATTTCGTTAGCAAGTTCAACGAGGTATTCGACCACTCCGACCGGGACAACGTGCTCACCACCCAGCTGTTAAATCTTTGATGGGGGGCAGGTCCGTGGCGGACTATGCTGTCGATTTCCGGGTGGTAGCGGCGGAGGTGGGGTGGGAGGATGTCTCGTTGTCTAGTATTTTCATCAGAAGCTTGAGCCTTAGCCTGCGGGATGAGTTAGCCCGCTTGGAGAAGCCAGAGAAGTTAACGGCACTTATTTCTCTTGCCATTAATTTAGATAATAGGCTGAGGGAGCGGGCATCCGAGCGGAGAACTTCCGGTCGCTCGGGTGCCCAGGCCTTGCGCTCCCCCCAGACCCCGTTACTGGCCTTGCCTTCCCTAGAGTCAGCTGACACACAGGAGCCTATGGTCATGGGACGAACTAAGTTTTCCCAAGATGAGAGACAGCGTCGTAGGGAGCTAGGCTTGTGCATGTACTGTGGTAGTGAGGAGCACGAGTTAGAAGCCTGCCCCGTTCGGCCAAAAAAGGGGGTTCCTTCGGTCGCAGTAGGGGGACTCACGGACCAACCTCAGTCGAATCCCCTCACCAAGTGTACGATACCCATCAGATTCATACACAATAAGACTGAACATTGCACACACGCCCTGGTTGACTCGGGAGCTGAGCAGAGCTTCATCTCGGGGGAACTGGCAACCCGACTGGGGCTTCCCTGCCGTCCTTTGAAGACTCCCCTACGGCTCATTGCTCTATCCAGTGCACCATTAGCAATTGTGACAAAACAAATGGCCCCAGTCTCAGTTATCATCTCCAGAAATCATCTGGAGGATCTCAGCCTGTTCATCCTGCCGGTTGCCTCCTCCCCGGTCATCTTGGGTTATCCCTGGCTCCGGCTCCACAATCCCTCCTTTGACTGGCGCGTAGGAAGTGTTGTGTCCTGGAGCTCCTTCTGCCTCAGCGCTTGCCTCCAGTCTGCCGCATGTGCTTCCTCCATGCCGTTGGTCGCCCCTGTCTTTCCTCCTCCCGATCTGTCCAGGGTGCCCGCCGAGCATCACAATCTGGGGGCAGTTTTCAGTAAGTCCCGGGCGTTGTCTCTTCCCCCCACCAGCCCTATGACTGTGCCATCAATCTCCGGGCTGGGGCCCCGCTGCCATCGATCTGATTCTACAGCCTGTCAGCGCCGGAGTGGGAAGCAATGGAGGCATACATTAAGGAGTCCCTCAGCTCGGGCATTATCCACCTGTCTTCCTCGGCGGTAGGGGCCGGGTTTTTTTTCGTAGGGAAGAAAGATGGCTCCCTAAGGCCGTGTATAGAGTTCCGTGCCCTCAACAAGATCACCATCAAGGACAAGTACACGCTGCCTCTGATGGACACGGCTTTTGATTCCCTCCAGGGGGCCTCGATCTTTACCAAACTGGATCTCCGGAACGCATATCATCTGGTGCGGATCAGGGAGGGGTATGAGTGGAAGACTGGTTTCCGGACTCCAAGCGGCCACTTTGAGTACCTGGTGATGCCGTTTGGGCTAACCAACGCTCTGGCCGTCTTCCAGAGACTGATCAATGATGTACTTCGTGACTTCCTGGGATCATTCGTCTTCGTCTACCTCGATGACATCTTGATCTTCTCCCAATCCCTGGATGAACACCGCGTTCACGTGAGGCGGGTCTTGCAGCGACTCTTGGAGAATAAGCTGTACGTTAAGGCTAAGAAATGTGAGTTTCACGCCTCCAAGACCTCATTTCTCGGCTTCACCATCACTCATAATCAGGTCATCCTGGACCCTGACAAAGTGAAGGCCATCGTGGACTGGCCTCCCCCCTCCTCTAGGAAGCAGCTGCCGCAATTACTGGGTTTCGCCAACTTTTACCGGCGCTTTATTAATAACTACAGTGTCATTGCTCTTCCCCTCACCCGCCTCACCTCCCCAAAGATGGCTTTCCGGTGGACGGAGGAGGCTGCAGCCACGTTTGCCGAGCTCAAGACCCGGTTTTCTTCCTCTCCCATCTTGACTCAGGTGGATCTCGCACTACAGTGCCTGGTGGAAGTGGATGCCTCGGACTCTGGGGTGGGGGCCTTGTTGTCCCAGTGTTCTCCGGTGGATGGGGAGGTCCAGCCGTGTGCATTTTTCTCCCGCCAACTGTCCCCGGCGGAGAGGAATTACGGCATCGGTGATAGGGAGCTCCTGGCGGTTAAGCTCGCGCTGGAGGAGTGGCGTCACTGGTTGGAGGGGGCCGCCCAACCCTTCGTTGTTTGGACAGATCATAAGAACCTGGAGTACCTAAGGACGGCCAAGCGTCTGAACGCCCGCCAGGACCACTGGTCCTTGTTCTTCGGCCGTTTCAACTTTACCATCACCTGCCGTCCCAGGTCTAAGAACACTAAACCTGGCGCGCTCTCCAGGCAGTTCCCCCCTGACACAGCAGAGGTGCGCGTTCTCCCAATCCTCCTATCTTCATGCATCGTGGGCGCCCTCTCATGGGAGATCAAGGAGAAGGTCCTGAAGGTGTGGGAAACGGAAACGGACCTTGGTGGGGGGCCAGTGGGCAAGTTGTTCGTTCCATCCACAGTTCGGGGCGAGGTGATCCACTGGGCCCACTCCTCCAGACTGACATACCATCCGGGGGGTTCTCGCATGGTCAGGATTCTCCAGAGGTCATTTTGGTGGCCATCGCTCTGGAGGGACGTCGCCGATTACATCTGCGCCTGTCCTCAGTACGCCACCGGCAAGATGCCTTCCTCTCCTCTGGCAGGGCTGCTTCATCCCCTTCCTTTTCCTGGCAGATCTTGGTCACACATCACCTTGGACTTCGTTACCGGCCTCCCTCCATCCGATCAACACACCGTCGTCCTCACTATCGTGGATCGCTTCTCCAAGGCCGCCCACTTCATCCCCCTACTGGGATTGCCCACGGCGAAGGAGACAGCAGATCTGCTGGTGCAGCACGTTGTCAGGCTTCATGGCATACCTGTGGATATTGTCTCTGATCGGGGGCCGCAGTTCGTGTCACAGGTATGGAAGTCGTTCTGTAATGCTCTGGGAGCTACGATGAACCTGTCCTCCGGCTACCACCCTCAGAGTAATAACCAATGTGAGAGAGCTAACCAGGAGCTGGAGGCTGCGTTGCGGTGTGTGGTCTCGTCCAATCCGGCCTCATGGAGCGCCCAGCTTCCATGGGTCGAATATGCTCATAACTCCACGGTGTCTTCTGCCATCAGCATGTCCCCTTTCGAGGCCTCCTTGGGCTACAACCCCCCGCTCTTTCCCAAAGAGGAGGGGGACATCGCCGTGCCATCTGTCCAGGCCCATCTGAGACGCTGTCAGCGGATATGGAGGACGGTCCGAACGGCGCTTCAACACATGGCAGAACGTAGCTCCAGAGTCGCTAATCGCCACAGGAGGTCGGCTTCAACCTACCAGGTGGGTCAGCAGGTTTGGCTCTCAACACAACATATAACCTGAAGGGTGAGAGAAGGAAATTGTCGCAACGGTTTATTGGTCCATTCCCCATCGCTCGGATTATTAATCCTGTAGCTGTGCGCCTGTCCCCCCCCCCCCACCGCATCTGTCCCACATTCCATGTGTCCCAGATCAAGCCCTTCTTTTCCAGTCCTCTCTGTCCTCCTCCCAGGTCTCCACCTCCACTGGTCGTGGTCGATGGCGACCCAGCGTGGAAAGTCACCTCCATCCTGGACGTCCGCCGCTGGGGTCACGGCATGCAGTACCTGGTGGACTGGGAGGAGTATGGCCCTGAGTGGCGCTCCTGGGTGCGTCCATCCTTTGTGATGGATAAACAACTCATCAGGGACTTCCACCAGACGCACACAGGTAGGCTGGATCGGGTGCCAGGAGGCACCCCTCGAGGGGTGGGGGGGGAGTACTGTGATGACTTGCTCTGGACCGTTATCATCCACAGCTACATGCACACCGGCTCCTCATCAGGCCAGGACTATATAACCTCACTCTGCCTGCAGGCCTGCACGGAGCCGTCTGTCTCCCTGGCTTCATGAAACGCTTCCTACGACTTTCTAGCCAAACCTCACCACGATCGTCCACCTCGCCCCCTCGGCATCAACGCTTGGAGGAAATCCTCTCCCAACCAAGTAAGCCTCACCCGTTCTCCGTTACTCCCCTGTGCACAGGCGGAATCTCCTGGCGGCGGAATCGTCCCTCTCGGCGGCGGTCACCACTCTCTCCACTCCGCCCTCTGCACGGCTACAACGACACTGGGACAGCGGGCGCTGTCTTCCTGGCCAACGGGTGCTCACCATCTGCCTGGAACAGTAAGCCACAATTATACCTGAGTAATTGTCCATCTTGCACCTTGCTAACTGTGTGCCTTTGCTCCGTCCATAGGGTTGCCAGGCTGCATGGCGCTCTGCTCACTCCTAGCTGCTCGGAGTCTCCAGCCCGCACTCACATACACAACACAACACATTCACACACCCACACACAAACACTGGTTCAATAAAGATAATTGTATCCATTTCTGAGTCCGTGTCTGTTCCCTGGGTCAGCCATTATGTCAAGGATAAAAACAAAAAGAGAGAGGAAAAAAAATTTATTTTATAGCATAGCATGGCTGCAGTAATCAAGGAGAAAAAATAATGTGGATATATTTAACCTGGAACGACATGAATAGAAAAAATATTGTAAGCCTCCAGTAGTTAACAGTATTGTTCATATAGGCAGACAATGTCCTGGAGTGAATTATGATATGGAATCATATTTCTTAATTTACTCACCCACAAAGGAAACTAAGGTGTAATTTCAGTGGATGAGTTCTTGATGAATGCCATGGCTTCCTCTGGTGATGTAAACTGTCGCTGCTGGCCTCTGTATGTTATGCACAACCGGGCAGGATATAACAGACCAAATCTGACTACCTCGATCTCGCACAGCTGGCAGTGAACATCATTGAAGGCGGCGTGGGCCCACGGTCCGGGAAGACGGAGATGGTCATGTTATGGAGTTTCATCTGCTGCAGCTCTCTGGCTCTCCTGAGGATATCGACACAGTCCGTGTAGTTGGGGGCGACCTCCAGGTTTTGGCTTCGGCATAAGAGAGCGGTGGGCATGATCCATAAGTGGCTCCTCATCCAAACCAAAAGCCTCCCTCAGTAGTTTGGATACACTGGCCACAGACAGGGGGGTGGGGTTGTCCTCCGGGACACCAATAATCCTTATATTCTGACGATGAGCTCTCGACTCCAGATCTTCACATTTATTCTCCAGCTTCATGCATTCTTTAGATAGATGTTCCACTTTATGCTGGAGAGCAACAATGTCGTCGGAGGATGTGGAGAGAGTGCTCCATCTCAGGAACCGTAACTTTAAGCTCTGCGACGTCCGACCTCATGGAGGAAATACTACCAAACAGTTCTGTTTTCAGAGTGAGCAGTTCAGACTTGATAGGCGTTAAATTGTCACTCAGTGCTGCTTGTCCTAAATATCGCTGCAACCTCATTACGAAGGTCGGAAAGAATCTCCATTTTGAGCGCAGCGATGTCTGCAGTCAGAGGTGGCATGTTGCAGGTGTTAGCAGGTAGAGCAGAATCACTGTGGGACGGTGAGGCTGCATGCGCAACAGGCCGCAGGCTAGGCTGAGAGATGTTTCCTGGCTTGTTATGTTTGGAAGCATTTTCGCGATAAAAAAGCCAAGGTGACCAAGTCAAAAAAGCGTTAGTACAAGCTTAAGTTGTAGAAGTGATGTAAATGGTGCCGTTTGAAAGGAAAAATAAATTAGCTCTGCAGGAGCTTCCTCACATGCATCTCACTCCATGTTTGCCGAACTGGAAGTCCACATCTTGATGTTTTTGACAGAGATAGAACTTTCTTTTTCTTTTTTTTTTTTTATTGGATTTTCTTTACCTTTTACTGAAGAATCCTCACCAGACAGAGGACCGCGACCAGATAGAATAAGAAGCCAACTTTATTGTCATTCAGTCCATGCAGCCAACCATGTACAGTAGAACGTAATTACGTTTCTTCTATCTACAATGTTAATCACATCCAGAATCAGAGGGGCCGCTGCCATGCAAGGCGCCGCCACAAACAACTTTTCCTTCCCCTATTCTGTTATGCTGAGCACCAAGCTAGAAGGCAGGAAGTACCATTTATATATGGTCTCTGGTATGACCCGACCAGGGCTTAAATCCACAACCTCCTGGCTGTGGGGCGGATGCTCTACCACTAGGCCACCACTCCAGTGGTTAGGGTTATATGAATATATGTAGCATTGAGTCCTACAATTTGGAAATGTAATTATTAATAATTATTAAACTAAGTTTAAAGCTTATTAGTAATACTTGTAATACCTCATTTTTAACACTAGTTGGGACACTGACCGTGTTTTATAGAGGCAGAAACTCTTATGGACAAAGACTTAAGCTTAAGAATTTGGCAATTAGTAAGTTAAGCCTTAGTTTATAATTTTTTTGGCAATATTTGATCAGTCTCATAGTCTGGAGGCAGAATTCTTGACACTGATTTTCTACAATAATGGACAAGGAGAAATCACACCTTCTAGCTTCAATAACCCCTCTTTATGAAACTCACAGGAGTGGCACAAACATAAGGCATTTAAGATCAGCAGAATTAAACATGACAATAATTGGGGTTACTTGATTGCATGAAATATGAACACACCATACACTTAAAGAAAATGTACGCAGTTCTAATAAAATGGCTACAAAAATTTAGTGTAGAATTTGGATTTGCATGGGTTTAAGGACAAAGAGGGAGAGGGAGGGCGTATGCGCCAGATCAGGAATGTATCTTAGACCAAGAACCATCAGGGCATAACCGACTGGCTTGTAGCTGTTTTTCTGAGGGAGCAAATTTAAACCAACCTGACCACCACAACAGATGATGTGAAAGAGCTGAGTGCCTACTGTGGATATGAAAACCTGGCGAGAGTTATTTCAGGCCGAGGGAAGGTGGTCCTTCTCGGTGCTTCGTGGGGATAAATAAGACTTTAACTCATGTTAAAGTCAGCAGGTAAAATTAAGGTAAATTAAAACAACAAAATAGATACAATAATTGTTATTTTAAATATGTATGTAAGTTCTAAAATATATTCTTAATTACATGAGCAGTGGAAAATATTAAAGTTTACTGTTATCATTTATGACCATTATATAGCTAAATAATTAGATGTTCTGCCTTGTATCAGCTCTTACATTTAGTTTTTAATGTTCTAAAGCAGACCACAATCCTGTGCTGTAGGATGATGACAGCAGCAGTAGGACAGATTCCATCTTCAGCTTCATCTCAGTACCAGTGCATCTCGGTAAATTAGAAAATCATGGTTTGTCATTTAATTTTCAAAACTATAATCATTATCATCAATATTAAATCAGGTTTAAAATATTTCACTCTGTGTGTAATAAATATGAGTCTCTTGAAATAATCTTGCAAAAAAATCATCTTTTTCAAAAAACTACTTCATTGAAATGCAGTTTTTCTAAACATGCAGTATTTTTATTTAGCTTGTTTCAGTTTGCAAAGTAAACGGCTAAAAATAAAATCACAATCAATAAAACAATTCATTAAATCTTTTTTTTTTTATTGTGGTTATTTCAGTCAAATATCAGTTTTATAAATCTTGAGTCCAGTCCGCAAGTGACCCACAGCTGACCCTCGGTTCCTGCAGGTTCACCACCGTAGACCTCAGAAGTAAAGGAGTGGTGGCCTGGTTGATAGAGCATCCGCCCCACAACCGGGAGGTTGAGGGTTCAAGTCCTGGCCGGGTCATACCAAAGACCATATAAAAATGGTACTTCTCGCCTTCTAGCTTGGTGCTCAGCGTAATAGAATGGGGGAAGGAGAAGTTGTTTGTGGCGGCACCTTGTATGGCAGCGACCCCTCTGATTCTACACGTGATTAACATTGTAGATAGGAGAAACGTAATTTTGTTCTACTGTACATGATTGGCTGTATGGACTGAATGACAATAGAGATGACTTCTTCTTAATCCAGAAAAAAGAAAAAATAGAAAAATATGATTATCACTTAAGATGTGATAGACATTTTTAAGATCAGTGTAATCAACTTATTACAGATGTCCTGTCCCTCCTCAGCTTCATTAACTGCTCCATTTTGTCTAAAAATAACCTTAAGTGTGTGTGTGTTTTTTTACAGTAAATAACATCAACTTCCCGATGTCTCTACGGAACTTTCAAAGTTATCTTAAAGCAAGTTTTTTCAGCCACATCATACTGTATTTTTATATTGCTACATTAGTTATTAATAAGCTGACATTAATTGAAAAAAAAGATTTGACTTCAGAAAAACAACAGTTCAACATATTTAATTAATACATTAAGTGAAGCATACAGCACATCAGAAAAAAAATAATGTCACATCAGCTTAAATAATCAGATGTTGCTGTTTTCTGGATTATTGGTGTTTTCACATTCACACCGCTACATAATTCAAGCAAAAAACTTTGAATTGTTTCTGACTTGGTTCCGCTTCTGCTTGAGCCGAGAAAAAAAAAAAAAAAGCCAGGCTGAGCCACATGCTGAATACTAGGATATGTTAAAGCCACAAGAATCCTCTTCATGTATCCTTCGTTTTCGGGGTTTTGAAGGCCGCATTTGTTGGCCACATTTGAAGGAGCCCACGGAACGGGACAGCCTTCGATGCAGCACAGTGACATATCTGGCCTAGGAATGCGTACTTGGAGGACGCAGAACCTGAATTGAGACACAGCAGTCAACCATCACATATGTGTATGGGTGTGGAGGTGAACGTAACTCCTTGGACACATCTTCAAGGGAAAGTTCAATATTGTTATTAGCCCCCCCCCCCCCAAAAAAAAAATTTAAAAAAATCTCATGATCCAGATTGTGATCTGGATCACCACCAAAATCTAATCATCTGTTCCCCGTGCCATTACACACCTTTCTGAAAATTTCATCAAAATCCGTTCAGAACTTTTGGAGTTATGTTGCTAACAGACAGACAGACCAACCAACCAACCAATGCTTCCAAAAACATTACCTCCTCCTCTTGGCGGAGGTAATTAGTGTATCTTTAATTGAAAAGATGGATGCACAGTTTCTGTAGCAGTGTTGTTGAACCTTTTTTGAGCCCCACTGAAAAAAATCCCATAGCACACCACCAACCAAAAATGCTACAAAATGACACACTGTAGCCTCTTACAGCATACTGTATACAGTATAATGGCAATTTAGTCTTGTAATTCATTTATGCTTGCTCAGTGTGTGAAACCTGGATCTGTTTAGTCATGTCTTTACAAAGTTTACTGTCCGTACGACATCATCCAACAAAGGAGCTGGGTCTGCTGGCAAAGTCTTGGAAGTGTGTATCTTGTGATGCAAAAAACCGTGTGTAACAACATCTGAGTGTGTCTTTTTCACTCTGCTAACGAAGCCTTTGGTGCGCCTGACCCTGGTAGCTGCTCCATCAGTAAGGACATATGTTGCAGTTTTTCCACTGAAGTCGTCCTTGTTCATGATATTGTGATGTCCCCCCCCCCAAAAAAAAAAAAAAATCCCCTCCTGTTGTTTTTGTGGTAATTCTTTGCAACATAAGAAATTTTCTCTGATGTCTCTATCCACAAAACACAAACTGGCAAAGAGTTGCACATCTCCACTTGTGTCCGTAGATTCATCAAGTTGGATTGCAAATTTCCCACTAATGTGTATCTTTTCCAAAACTTTTTCAATATCTGCAGACATGCTATCAATACGTCTGGCAATTGTTTTATCTGAGAGAGGGACTTAATCTACTTCTTTAACTTTATCAGTGCTGAGCAGCTCATTCTTGTTCACATAGTGTGAACAAGATGGCGCCCACAGCGGCCGCCGTGGTGTATCGCTGCCCTTTAATTTTTATAATTTTTCTGTTTTTGTTCACTGATTGTGCATCTGCCGGTTCATACACCCGTGAAGAACTACTAAATATCAGGACTCTCACCCCCATGGACCTTCTTCCAGTTTTTTTAGCTCCTGCCGTTGATCTGATCCATTGTTTGGCCAAAAAAGCAAGACGGCGGAAAAGAGGGAAGACAGGAGGGATTCTCGCTCGGCTACGAAAAAGAGGCTCGCGAACAGCCTTGCCTGGCATATTTCTATCCAATGCCAATTCTCTCCTGAACAAGGTAGAAGAATTAAGACTGCTGATGCGTTTCAAGGACCTCGCTTCCTCGTCTGTCATCTGCTTCTCTGAGACCTGGCTTAATGAGAACATTCCAGATAGCGCGATCAGCCTCGAGGGTTTCCAGCTGATTCGTGCTGACCGCGTCACAGAGCTGTCCGGTAAGTCTATCGGAGGAGGAGTGTGCTTCTATATTAACAACAGCTGGTGCTCTGATGTAACGGTGATTTCCAAACACTGTTCTCCCGCCCTGGAATTTCTTTTCATTAACTGCAAGCCATTTTATTCCCCGCGGGAGTTTGCCTCATTCATTCTCGTCGCTGTGTACGCCCCTCCTGACGCGGACACGCGCGAAGCTCAGCGCGTGCTCGCAGATCACATCCAACTTACGGAGCGGAACTTTCCAGACTCCCTGGTTATCGTGGTGGGCGATTTTAACCAGAGCAATCTGAGTCACGAGCTCCCCCGCTACAAACAGTGTATTAAATGTCCAACCAGAGGAAATAACATGCTAGATCACTGTTATACTTCAGTAAAGGACGCATATCGCGCTGTTCCCCGTGCAGCGCTGGGACTATCTGATCACGTGATGGTTCACCTCATCCCCACATACAGACATAGACTGAAACTCACTAAACCTGTGGTGACCACCACAAAGAAATTGACCAGTGAAGCTGGAGAGAAACTGAACACATGCATGGAAATAACTGACTGGGGCATGTTTAAAAGAGCCACACATGATCTTAATGAGTACACATACACTGTGAACTCATATATCAACTTCTGTGAAGAGCACATTCTCCCATCGCGCACCAGGATAAGATATTCTAATGACAAGCCTTGGTTCACAGCTAAGCTCAGACGGATCAGGAAGGAGAAGGAAGCAGCGTTGAAAAGTGGAGACAGGGACTGCTACAGGGAGGTCAAATATCAGTTTAACAGAGAGCTGAGGAGAGCTAAATCTGTATATTCTGAGAGACTCCAGCAGCAGTTCACTGCTAATGACTCGGCTTCTGTGTGGAGAGGACTGAGGCAAATCACCAACTATCGGCCTCAGGCTTCTAAAGGTCAGGATGACAAAGCCCTTTGTCAAAGACTGTCCCAACACTATGCCCGTTTTGACACCTCGTCAGCTGTGTCCAACTCACCCACTCCACCCAGCTCCTCTGCCTCCTCAGCCCCTAATTCATCAAGAGCGGTCCCCCCCTCCTCCTCCTCCTCCTGCCCCCCTCCCCTTGTCATCAGTGAGCAGGACGTGCACAGACAGTTCTCCAGACTGAACCCGCGCAAGGCCCCCGGGCCGGACGGTGTGTCTCCCTCCACCCTGAGACACTGTGCGAAAGAGCTGGCTCCTGTCTTCACAGACATTTTTAACACCTCCCTTAAGCAATGTCACGTGCCGACCTGCCTCAAATCCTCCACCATCATCCCTGTCCCCAAGAAGCCACGGATTACTGGACTTAACGACTACAGACCTGTAGCGCTCACCTCTGTAGTCATGAAGTCCTTTGAGCGCCTGGTCCTGTCTCACCTCAAGTCCATCCCCACACCCCTCCTAGACCCACTGCAGTTTGCCTACCGTGCTAACAGGTCTGTGGACGACGCAGTCAACCTGGCCCTCCACTCCATCCTGCAGCACCTGGACTCCCCGGGAACCTACGCCAGGATTCTGTTTGTGGACTTCAGCTCCGCATTCAACACCATCCACCCCGATCTGCTCCAGGACAAGCTGTCCCTGCTCAACGTGCCTGACTCCCTCTGCAGGTGGATCACCGACTTCCTGACGGACCGGAGACAGCATGTGCGGCTGGGGAAGTCTGTCTCAGACTCTGTTAGCATCAGCATTGGATCACCCCAGGGCTGTGTACTTTCCCCCCTACTCTTCTCCCTTTATACCAACTCCTGCACCTCCTCCCACCAGTCTGTTAAGCTGATTAAGTTTGCGGACGACACCACCCTCATCGGGCTCATCTCCAACGGTGACGAGTCCGCCTACAGGGAAGAGGTGGCCCAGCTGGTGTCCTGGTGCAGCCACAACAACCTGCAGCTGAATGCTCTGAAGACAGCGGAGATGATTGTGGACTTCAGGAAAGTCACATCCCCCCTGCCCCCCCTCACCATCACAGGCTCTCCCATCACCTTTGCAGATTCCTTCCGCTTCTTGGGCACCACCATCACCCGAGACCTCAAATGGGAGCCAACCATCAGCTCCCTCATCAAAAAGGCCCAGCAGAGGATGTTCTTTCTGCGGCAGCTGAGGAAGCTCAAGCTACCCACCAAGATGTTAGTGCAGTTCTACACGGCCATCATCGAGTCCATCCTCACCTCCTCCATAACTGTGTGGTACGCAGGAGCCACTGCCAGGGACAGACTAAGGCTGTAGCGCGTCGTGCGCACTGCTGAGAAGGTGATAGGCTGCAAGCTCCCATCTCTCCAGGACCTGTACATCTCCAGGACCCGGAGGCGTGCTGGCCGGATCATAGCCGATCCTTCACATCCTGGTCACGTGCTGTTTGCCCCCCTCCCCTCAGGTAGAAGGCTTCGGTCCATTCGGACTAAAACCTCCCGGCACATGAACAGCTTTTTCCCCTCTGCCATCAGACTGCTGAACACTAAGTGACTTTTGACTCTCGTGCACTATGTACAGCAGCTCAACCAGACTCATGTCATTCATCACTGTTTTTCTGTTGCATTATTGACTGCACTATGTGGTACTTCACATTATCTGCTACATGCTAATTTTTTAAAACTGCCTTGACTAGTACTACTCATTATTACTAGTATTATTATTATTATTACTTATTATTACTTATTTTTCTACACTTATTGCACGTTTCTAGTCCTTTAGTTTTTTAGTTTATCCCTTTTTCTCATTATGTTTTTAATGTTGCAGCATGGCACCGAGACAAATTCCTAGTTTGTGTATCACATGAACAATGGCAATAAACCTGATTCTGATTCTGATTCTGATTCACAATAGCGTTGCAGGCAGGTAGTATCAATGTCTCCACCATGGTGTGTGACTTTTTATCCCCCACCAGTCAACGACCAAAGGAGGATTATGTCATGGAGCGGCCCATCTGTTTGTCCCCTGTCCCACTTTTGTGAAATCAGCGCCTCCTACAGTTTTGTTCCAATTGTTTTGAAAGTTGGTACCAAGGTTTGATGCACAATGATGATGCACATATTGTAATTTGACTCCCGATTGGAGGATTTCTGCAGGAGTTTTGGTTGGCATTAATTTTGCCCTATTACTGTAGAAAGAGTAAAGCTAGGGTCGCCAAACTTGGTACAGAGGTTTGCCCTGAGATCCTGACCTCTGACTATGGGTTTGGGGTCAAAAGTGAAAGGTCAAGGTTAGCATTCCCTATGCCTTATTACAATATGAATAAAGCTAGAGTCACCAAACTTGATACACAGGTTCACCTTGGGATCCTGACCTACAGCTATGGGTTTAAGGTCAAAGGTCAATGTTAGCATTCCCTTGGCGCTGTTACTATAGAACAAGTAAAGCTGTGGTCACCAAACTTGCTACACTGGTTCCCTTCGGATCCTGCCCTACAACTATGGGTTGTATACAGCTATTTTTTGTTGTCTATTAATGGATGATAGACTTACCATAATTTTGTTCTGTCCCAATAATTATATGGAAAAGTTGAATACTGCTTTCCTTCAGTGACATATTGAGATTTTCAAAGAAAACAGAGGCAGGGGGTATTGCACTCTCAGAGTGTTCTTGTTTGATTTGGCTACCAGTTCAGGTACTAAGTAGCTGGCACCTTTGTGGTTTTTACCCCTCAGCCTCTAAAAAGCTTAAGTGGTGTTGTTGTCACTCCAGCGGGCAGATGGGTGTCAGCACATACCTTGTGAATGTGATAACTAGAGAAAGAAATGACATAGGCTTTTCAAATTGCTACCGTAGTTGTATCTATGAAAAATCTTCAATGGGTTCAAATTTGGGTGATGTCTGATCTTTAGGGCAAGGCCAGAGGTAAGTTTTCCCTAAATCTTGTGAACAGGAAAACTACAGAAAGAAATGATGTAGGCTTGTCAAATCAGTGTCATTGTTTGATCTAAGACAGATCTTGGAGGGCTTAGATCCTAAACTCTGGCTGTGAGTTTGGGGTCAAAAGGTCAACATTAACATCTTCTTTGTACCATTATTATAGAACAAGTGAAGCTAGGGTCACCAGACTTTGTACACAGGTTCACTCTGACCTTTGACTATGGGTTTGGGGTCAAAAGGTCAAAGGTCAAGGCTTGCATTCCCAATGCCTTATCATTATAGAATGAGCAAAACTACAATCCTCAAACTTTGTACACAGGTTCATCCTGTGACCCTGAACTATGACTATGCTTTTGGGATCACTAGGTCAAATTTCAAAGTCAAATGTCATATAAACTACTGTATATCTCAACAGCAAAGAAAGAGGCTAAGGGTTCAGGTTCAGGTTACTTTATTTGTACCCGTAGGTAGATTTGTTTTGCAGTCTGGTGACATCCATATTTACAAGCCACAAATTACATTCAACATAGACACAAACACAGACACATATGAAGCTGACTATAAACATGATAAAAATACTCAAGGCTCCATCAATCAGGGTATAAAAAGACAAAGAGATGGGAGAAAAACCAGAGGTAAGAGAGAAGGGTCATATTAAAAGTTAAAAACTAGTCAAAGAGGTTAAAAAACTCAAAGGTCTAAAACCCAATAAAATATTTAGAACCCAAGTAACTTCCTACAAAAATAAGTAAATATAAAATGGAGTTAATAAATAGGTACCTAAATTATGTGCAATATATTGTTACAGCTTGTTCAACTCTTTGACAGCAGCAGGAACAAAGCTGTTTTTGTAGCGCTGGGTTCTACTTTTTGGGACAGCAAACCTCCGTCTTGAGGGAAGAAGCTGAAAGTTGCAGTGCAAAGGGTGGGAGTCATCATTTAAAATGGAGGTAGCCATCCTCAGTACTTGTCTGGTGTACAGGGATGTCGGGCTCAGCTGTGGCTCACCAAGCAACCGACTGGACCATCTAACTACCTGATCCAAGGATTTCCTCTGTTTCAGTTTTATCTGACCAAACCATGACACTAAAGAAAAGGATAAAACAGATTCAATAAAAGCCCGATAAAACATTGTCATTGTGGTTCGGTTAATTTGGAAGCGTGCAAGTTTTCTCAAGCAATGCAAATGTTGCTGACCCTTTTTGCACACCCTTTCACATTTCTCTTCAAAGTTTAAATTACTGTCAATAATCGTCCCAAGATATTTGTAGGATTGTACACATTCAGTGGTCTGGCCTTTTAGTACGGTGACTTTGTGCCTGGGAGTTTTCCTCCTAAAGTCAATAATCATGTCTTTAGTTTTTGTCATATTCAGCTGCAGGTAGGAATCCTCACACCAGTGAACAAAATCATCAACTACTGGGCCGTGGCCACTCTCACCATCCTGGAGGAGGCTGACAATAACTGAGTCATCAGCATACTTTATAATGTGTCTGTTGTCATGTCTGCTCCGACATGTTTGTGTACAGGATGAAGAGTAGTGGTGACAACACACACCCCTGAAGAGAGCCAGTAGAAGAGCACTTTAGGTCAGACGATGTACCATTGACCCTTACTCTCTGCGTCCTGTTGGTTAAGAAATCCAGAATCCAACCCATCAGATTATTGCTCAAATCAAATTGTTGCAGGAGCCTTTCAACTAAGATATGAGGTTGGATTGTATTAAAGGCGGAGGAAAAGTCCACAAATAAAAGTCTGGCGTGTGTCCCATTAAAATCTAGATGTTTAAAAAGCATGTTAAACAGAGTGACAGTGGCATCCTCCACTCCTCTGTGAGGCCTATAGGCAAACTGCAGAGGATCCAATACATGCTCAGTCTGCTTTAGGACCTCAAATCTGACCAGTTTTTCAAAAATTTTCATTAAAATTGAAATCAAAGCGACTGGTCTAAAGTCGTTTACTGTTTTAGGACAGCTGGATTTTGGAACGGGAACAACCACAGCTTCTTTCCAGATCTTAGGCACATGTTGTGTCTGTAAGGACTTATTGAAAATGTAATGAAATATAGGTCTCAGTTCGTGTGCACAGGACTTTACCAAGCGCCCACATATATTATCAGGGCCCTGACTTTTGTTCACTTTTACAGCGCAGAACTCCCTTTTAACATCCTGCACCTCAATATTAAAGTGCTGATTGTCTTTGAGTTTCTGTTTCAAATCTTGGGTTTCTGTGCTAAAATCAAAGGAGTCAAAACGACCATAAAAACAATTAAGAGCATTAGCCAGCTCTGTGTCTGAATTAAAACCATCTAAAAACACACGATTACTGCGCTCTGTGCTCTGAAGGCCTGCAATAGTTTTCATACTGGCCCAGGCTGAACCAAGTTTCTTTGTTGCCATCTTGCTTTCCAACTCTGATTTATAATTCTGTTTTGCTCTTAAAATTTCGAACTTCAGCTCTTTTGTGACAACCTGAGGGGTACCACTGGCAGCCACCAGTATTTTTCTCATTACAATTACCTGTTTCTCCATGTGCCCACGTCATTGTTCTTATTTTGAAGTGACTGGTGTTTTGTTTGGAGATGACGTTTAAGCTTGTTTGGGACCATGGCACTGTTGCACTGTAGGGTAGCTTTTCTCCACACATCAATCATACCACAGTCAGTGCAGTCAGATCCCCAGTGAAAGTAAATACAAACAAAATAAAATTTTAGCAGTATTGCCTTGAGCTCACCGTCTTAGCTTTCTTTTTACCACCACTTTTTCCTTCATCTGGGCTAGTATTTTGTCCAGGGCCCAGTTTAGAGTCTGGCTCTTTGTTCTTCAAATATTTATCCATTGCTGTTTTTCATCTTGTCACAACCACATCTCGCAGGTTTCATTTAACAAGTTCATTACCCTAACGCAGAAGAAAATTGTTGCACTCATACTGCTATCCATGAGCCACATGGAAGAGCCACTACATTGCAGGCACAGAAACCAACAACTGCAAGTTATCTGCAACAACTAAATAATCAGTTTTTGGACAAATTAAGTGTAATTTTATATATTTATATATTTATTCCATCTAGCTACAATGCTCCGCACTGTGTGTCTATATATTTATATTTATATGTACATATGTATACTCGCTGCTCTTGTTTTTCTCTTGCCTTCTGATTGTTGCTCTGAGTGTTGCTATCCCTGTGCTGTTGCAATCCTGCAATTTCCCCATTGAGATGATGAGATTCAACTTTATTGTCATTGTGGGACTAATAAAGGCTTATCTTATCTTATCTTATCTAGACAATATCCTCTGGTACACCTGATGATCTCTTATGGCTCACTGGTGTGCCCTGTCTTGTATATTCCACTGATTGCGTCATCTGGACAGCATATAAATTTCTATACTTTTTAAACACACTAACTATATGAGATTATAATTTTCTTTTTCTTGCAGCAAATCTAAGCCACCCCCTCAGATCTCCCCCAGCAAGTCCAGTGGAGGAGAGTTCTGTGTGGCTGCCATCTTTGCCTCATCTCGTTCTTGGTTCATCACTAACCCCAACATGAAGAGAGAGAAAGGTCAGTACACTTGCCCCAAAAACTAAAAGCCAGATGCCTAATATAGAATGTTTCCTATAATACTGTTTAATGATAATCATAGTTATTGTGCACCTTTTCAATTCTCCTTTTCAATCGTACTTTCTACAGTCAGTATTTTCATCACTGCCTTGTCTCGCTCCCTTCTCACAGATCAGTCCAGGCAGTCTGTAGTCGACTCTCTGTATATTCTCAGTTGCTATGGTAACCTGGTGGAGCATGTCCTGGAGCCTCGGCCAATCAGCACTGCTCAAAAGATTAGTGATGACACACCTCTGGAGCTCAGCACCTGTCCAAGGGCCTGCTGGACACTTGCCAGGTGAAACTGAATTTATCACTTTGTGCAAATAAAACCTTGTCCCATGTACAATAAGCCTTATGAACGCTTTGTGTTCTCACACAGGACACCACAGTGGAATGAACTACAGCCACCCTTCAACTCCAACCACCCCCTAGTATTGGCATCTGATCTGGTGCAGTACTACCAGTATCTTCTGGCTGGTGAGCATTTTAAAAAAAGGGGCTTTGGTTCAAGTGTTTTCACAAACGTGTGTTCATAACAAAAAGATGCAAAAAAACCCCCAAATTATCAAAGAACATACTCCTATTGAATGAATAGATGGATGTAAATCCAGGTATGTTTTTATAATTCAAAAATTTGTTTGAATTTGGACATTTTCCATGACCTGCTGTTTTCTCTCTCTTTTTTTTAAATGTGAATGAGGTGAATGGAAGCAGACTATAAGATGGCCGTGTCCTTCTACAGTTTGACTCATTAAAATACCAGCTATCTGTTGCTTTATTATTTACTGTCACAAAGGGTTATATCATTATTTAGTACTGAATTTAGGAAAGTGTTTGTTTTAGAATGCATGCAAATGTGATATGCAAATACAAATATAGGTGCATACCTGTATTTTGCCATTCCAGAGAATCAGTGTAATTCTTGAGGAAAGTGCGTAAAGCGTAAAGCTCTATAGACCAATCACAAACAGGTTTGAGCATTGCATCACCTTGCAGCACTTCCATTACAATGGTGGAGGGGCTGCATCTGCTACAGCTGTCTGACAGCAGCATCGGATGTTTGATTGACAACCTTAAGCATTGATCGCTATTCAAATAATTTTTTTTTTGTGTACTTTATTGATCCCCAGAGGGGAAATTGAGGGCATCCACCTGGATAGATGAAGCAGCCATGGTACGGCGCTATCCCTTAACCATTCACATACACATTCACACCTAGGGCCACTTTAGAGTCTCCAGTTAACCTAACCTGCATGTTTTTGGCCTGTGGGAGGAAGCCGGAGAAATCCTGGAGTAAACCCACACAGATACGGGGAGAAACATGAAAACTCCACACAGATCACTGTTGGTCAGGGGCTGGGATCGAACCAGGGATCCCATGGCCAAGGGTGAGTTGCTGTGCTGGTGCAGTGCTAACCACTGTGCCACTGCACCGCCCAAATAAGTGTGCTTAACTATTTTACAGTCCTACATGGCTATAAACTAGGGCTGGGCAATATGTCAGATGTGTATATTCGATGTATCTATACATTTGTTTGCATGCCATACATAAAATGCCTATATCGTGCCTATTGAATATATTTTGCCACGTTAATGTAACAGTATGATTCAGATCGGTTTGACTTCTCTCTCTGTTTCTGCCCCCTGCTTATTCCCCCTGCTCCATATGACATCAAAACCCCACTTAACCAGAAATCACCCTACAGCAGGGCTATTCAATTACAAAATCAGTTGGGCCACAATTTGAAATGAAGATATGTGACTGGGCTGCTCATGTTCAGCGATCCGTTGAATATGACAAATTTCAAACCAACGCAGATCAGTATGAATAATAATAATAATAATAATAATAATAATAATAATGCATCGGTTTTATATAGCGCTTTATCATATATACTCAAAGACGCTTTACAAATAGGTACATTATTCATTCACTCCAGACAGGCAATGGTAGTGGCAAGCTACTTCTGCAGCCACAGCTGCCCTGGGGCAGGCTTACGGAAACGTGGCAGCCAATCTGCGCCAACGGCCTTTCCAGCCACCACCGAACATTTTATACATTTATACACATTCATACCCAGTGTTATGGGCACTGGAGGTAATGCGGGTGAAGTGTCTTGCCCAGGGACACAACGGCAGGATATCTGGGGAGAGCGGGATTCGAACCGCCAACCATCGGGTTATTAGACGACCTGCTCTACCTCCTGAGCCACTGCCGCCCCAATATAATAATAATATGCACTTTTTATTCATTGTCTTGGTTTTAAATGTGCGTTTGGCACATGACAAAGGCACATCAAATGTGCATAAAAACACAATAACAGTGCTGGGGTTGAGCAGAACTTGAAGTAGTAGAAATATTTTTTCTCTTGAACAACAGATAGAATGGAAAAATAAGATTCTATAAATAACCATTTTGGCCACATCTTACTTAGGCATATTTCAAAATGCATAAAAAGTCAATGTGCACTGTTAGTAGCATTAACATTTGTTTCCCTTTTGAAATAAAATATACTACATCCTGGTCATAACTGACCTTGGCACATCACAATGTGCATTTAGATGAATAAAAATTGAACTGTCAAACACTTCAGTGCACAACCCCCCTTCCCCCAAGAAAAGATTGATAACATTAACAAACATTGCACATCCACCATTGTGGTTTGTTTTGTTTTAAATCACCACGTGTGAGTAGGAACCTCTTTTTATAACTACACATTCCATTACACGCACATATCAGTCAACCAAAAAATTCTAGTAAAGCTAAGGATGCAAAAAGCACCCACTTAAAAACTTGAGTAATGACTTAAGTGTTGAAGGTTTGAGGTTTTTCTTCAAAATTTACTGTATAACAATTTTCTTATAGTTTTCCATTTTTCTCTGTGAATTTATCTAAATTTGAAACTGTTTTCCTCAAATTTGTAATTTCCTCTCGTAAAATTGACTTTTCTTGTACATTTGAGACTTTATTATACATTTGTGGATTTTTTATGGCTAATTTATGTCTATTTTTTAAATAAAAATACTGGTTGGTTTTTTTTGTAAATTTGAAACAGATTTTGGTAAAATTTTGTCTTTGACCATAATTTTGCAGAGCCAGAACAGAACAATAATTTAACTCTGATTTCAAAGAAAAAATATTTCTAAAATTGCATTTATCCATCCATCCATCCATCTTCTACCGCTTTTCCGGAGGTCCGGGTCGCGGAGGCAGCAGTTCAAGCAGAGAAGCCCAGGCTTCCCTCTCCCCAGCCACCTGCTCCAGCTCTTCAGAGGGGATACCAAGGCGTTCCCAGACTAGCTGGGAGACATAGTCTCTCCACCGAGTCCTGGGTCTGCCCCGGGGTCTCCTCCCAGTGGGACGTGCCTGAAACACCTCAAATGGGAGGCGTCCAGGAGGCATCCTAATCAGATGCCCATACCACCTCAACTGACTCCTTTCAATGTGGAGGAGCAGCGGTTCTACTCTGAGCCTCTCCCGGATGACTGAGCTCCTCACCCTATCTCTGAGGGTGAGTCCAGCAATCCTACGGAGAAAGCTCATTTCAGCCGCTTGTATCCGCGATCTCGTTCTTTCGGTCATTACCCAAAGCTCGTGACCATAGGTGAGAGTAGGAACGTAGATTGACTGGTAAATCGACAGCTTTGCCTTAGAACTAAGCTCCCTCTTCACCACAACAGACCGGTACAACGTCCGCATCACTGCAGATGCTGCTCCAATCCGTCTGTCGATCTCTCGCTCCATTTTCCCCTCACTCGTGAACAAGACCCCAAGATACTTAAACTCCTCCACTTGGGGCAGGAGCCTGTCCCCAACCCGGAGAGGACAATCCACCTTTTTCCGGCTGAGGACCATGGACTCGGACTTGGAGGTGCTGATTCTCATCCCAGCCGCTTCACACTCAGCGGCAAACCGTCCCAGCAAGAGCTGTAGGTCATTGCTGGATGAAGCCAACAGGACAACATCATCTGCAAACAACAGAGATGAGATCCTGTGGTCACCAAGCATGACACCCTCCATTCCCTGGCTGCGCCTAGAAATCCTGTCCATAAAAATTATGAACAGGACCGGTGACAAAGGGCAGCCCTGGCGGAGTCCAACTCTCACTGGGAATGACTCCGACCGAGTGTTGGCAATGCGAACTAAACTCTCACAACGGTCGTACAGAGACCGAATAGCTCGTAACAACAAGCCCGATACCCCATACTCCCGAAGCACCCCCCACAAAAATCCACGAGGGACGCGGTCAAATGCCTTCTCCAAGTCCACAAAACACATGTAAACTGGTTGGGCAAACTCCCACGAACCCTCAAGAATTCTCGAGAGGGTAAAGAGCTGGTCCGATGTGCCACGGCCAGGACGAAAACCACATTGCTCCTCCTGAATCCGAGGTTCGACCAACGGCCGGACTCTCCTCTCCAGTACCTTGGCATAGACCTTCCCAGGGAGGCTGAGGAGTGTGATCCCTCTAAAGTTGGAGCACACCCTCCGGTCCCCTTTTTTGAAGAGAGGAACCACCACCCCGGTTTGCCATGCCAAAGGCACTGCCCCCGACCTCCACGCAATGTTGCAGAGGCGTGTCAACCATGACAACCCAACAACATCCAGGGCCTTGAGGTACTCGGGGCGAATCTCGTCCACCCCCGGGGCCCGGCCACCAAGGAGATTTTTAACCACCTTGGCGACCTCAGCCCCTGTGATAGGCGAGTCATCCCCCTCGTCCCCAAACCCTGCTTCCTCTGTGGAAGGCGTATCAGTGGGATTGAGGAGATCCTCGAAGTATTCCTTCCACCGCCCGACGATATCCCCAGTTGAAGTCAACAGTGTCCCATCCGCACCATACACAGTGTGGACGGGGAGCTGCTTTCCCCTCCTGAGCCGCCGAACAGTTTGCCAGAATCTCTTTGAAGCCGACCGAAAGTCTTGTTCCATGGCCTCACCGAACTCCTCCCATACCCGGGTTTTTGCTTCAGCAACCACCCGAGCTGCACTCCGCTTGGCCTGCCGGTACACCTCAGCTGCTTCGGGAGTCCCACAAGCCAACCAAGCTTGATAGGACTCCTTCTTCAGCTTAATGGCCCCCCTCACCACTGGTGTCCACCACTTGGTTCGGGGGTTGCCACCACGAGATGCACCGACCACCTTGCCCCTCATGGATCGTCACCTTATCGTGGTGGGGGGGTTTGCGTGCCCCAGTGATCCCAGGAGCTATGTTGTCCGGGGCAATTTGCCTCTGATAGGGTCTCCCAAGACAAACTGGTCCTGGGTGAAGGGCCAGACGAAGAACGATCCAACAGACTCTCATGATAAATTGTATATCAAGGATTCAGTGTACCCCGCCCGGTATGGGGTTACCGGGGCCCCACCCTGGAGCCAGGCCTGGGGGAGGGGCTCGAAGGCTAGCGTCTGGTGGCCGGGTTTCCACCCATGGGACCCGGCCGGGCTCAGCCCGAAGGAGTTACATGGGTCCGCCCTCCAGTAGGTTCACCACCTGCAGGAGGGATCATGGAAGTCCGGTGCTATGTGGATTAGGTGGCAGTCAAAGGCGGAGACCTTGGCGGACTGATCCCAAGCTTTCTAAAATTGCATTTAATGAAATAAATTATTAAAGATTCAGATATTTCTGTTATAATATTTCTATATATTTGTAGTTTTTTAGAACTCTCCTCACCAACCAAACAGCAGGAAAAACCTCCCTTATTTTGAAATCCAAATGTTGGCACATTTAGTTTATTTGAAGGCTGTGGATGGATTAAAGTCATTGACTTTGTGAATTTCGGTCATCTTAATTTGCCAGGTACATATTGTAATGGCTGGTGAAGTAAATCCTCATCGATTCAGTCACTCTTGCCTCTTTCCCTGCATATGAAGCTTAATCACACCTTTTTGCTCAGCGACTCACTATTGCTCCCGTTACCAGCGGGTTAAAACCACCATAAATGCTTGCATTGCTTACATACCTCTTCTGATTTTTTTTTCCATGTTTAAAGTACTTTAATAAGCTCATGCTTCTCTCAGACAATGACGCTAGCGAGACAGTCTGCCTGGAAGGTTTGCTCTTCCTGCAGACTAGAACTGTCATGTGGGTGTTATGTCGGAATAATGGAGGACGGAGAACTCTCTCTGCTGTATACTGAACTCCTTTATTGAACTTTACATTCCAATATATATATATACCAGCCATAGCCCACCTGACGTCACTCACCCCCCCCACCCACCCCAACCCCGGCTGAGCGATGGCAAGCCCCAGAGAACAATTACCATATGTAACCCCCCACCCCCCTTACAAAGTTCCAGGCCCCAGTTCAATTACCCAACAAACACAGAACATAGTGCACAAATACCACCATTTTTTTTTTTACATATGTACATGAAAACTACAAACAGGTGAACCCTTACCCGGGCATCTAGGTAGACTGTCAGAATGCCCCGCCTGGTTGGAGTGGATTATTCTGCCGCTAGTCCCAACCGGCGCCAACCCAAACAGTCTTTGCCACAAAGTCCTCCAGGTACCTAGGCCTCCGACAAATTCTAGCTGGGTGTCCCCTCGGAGGGGACCCTGCACCTGGCACCGTCGGCCTAGTCAGTGGGTCCACATCAGACAGGACTCCCCAGTCCCAGCTCTAGTTTCAGTCCTCTGCAGTGGTGGCGATCTTCTCAGCCAGCTGGTGTGCCACCGAGACCCGATCTCCAGCTCAGACGTGTCTGGGCCCTGCCGCCTCATGATCCGCTTTGGACTGTAACTTGTGGGAGCAAACCGGGTGCTTGATCCACACCTGGTCTGCTTCCCTCAAACCATGGTCTCTCGTCTTGTGTTTCCTGTCAAATCTCCATTTCATTCTGCGTTGTTGTCTGGTGATCCGGCTCCACACTGCCTCCATTCCCTCCAAAGCACCTGTCATTGGTGGTCTCCACCAGCTCACCAGCAAGGGCAACTCACGCCCCAGCATGAGAGATGCCAGCAAACAGCCCGCCGTGGCATGGACTGATGTTCTATAATGCAGCAACGTGTTATGAAGGGCGTCCGAGAATGTGAAACCATCCGCCAGGTGGACTCTCAGTCCATTCTTCAATGTTTTATTAAACCGCTCCACACATCCATTGGCCTGGGGATGGTTGAACACTGTCTTTACATGTTCCACGTCCCTGCTGCTCAGAAACTTCTCAAATGCTCCGGAGATAAATTGTGGGCCATTATCCGTCGTAACTGTGCTCGGGGTCCCCCACCTAGCAAACAGAGATGTTAGGAACCCCGTGACCACTTCCGTTATGACCAAGTTGGTTGGAAGTACCTCCAGCCACTTTGAGAACATGTCGTAGACCACGAGCAGGAACCGGCTATTCGTAGGCGCCGGATACAGTTTGCCACAGATGTCCAATTTGATGTGTTTCCAAGGTCCTTTGGGATACGGCACTGGCCGTAGTGGTGGGGGAGGTGGTCCGCCCATCTTGCCGCTCTCCAAGCATGGGACGCAGTGCTTCACCATGGCCTCAATGTCCTTGTCAATACCTGGCCACCAAACAGCGTCCCTACTGCATTGCTTCACCTTGACCACCCCCAAGTGCCCCTCATGCAGCATCGCCAGAACCCGGGCCCTCAGGGATGACGGGATCAGAGCGCATTGCCCTCTAGCCAGGCACACCTCGTTCCAGCAGCTCAGCTGGTCCTTGAAACGGTGATAAGGTGCCAGCTCGCCCTGCACCCTCACTGGCCAACCCTCTCTGATTACCGAGCGCAATTCCGCCAGCACCAGATCCCGTTCTGACTCCTCCCTGAGTTCCTGAGGGGATACTATCTTCTGGAGGGTTCCATGTAGCGCATGGATAAGGTCCACCTCGGCCGGGTCATCATCACCGTCTTTCGGCAGGGAAGAATTAACTGTGGTGTGAGACAGAAGGTCCACCACAATGTTCTCTTTGCTCGGAGTGAACTTGGTGGTGAAGTTATAGGCTCTCAACCTCTCAGACCACCTATGGATTCTCAGCGGTCTATGCCCCGACCCTGATGTTTCCAGCAAAGTTGTGAGTGCCCAGTGGTCTGTTCTCAGGGTGAAATGGCGCCTGTAGAGGTAAATATGCCACCTCTCACACGCCCAGACACAGGCCAGTGCCTCCCTCTCACCCACAGCATACTTCTGTTCTGCTGCCGAGGGGGACCTTGACGCGAAAGCCACTGGGCATTCCATGCCATCCTCAACTTGGGACATGACCGCCCCCAACGCAGAAGCGGATGCATCGCAGGTCACAATGGTCTCCTGGTTGGGGTCAAATGGGCCAACATCGGTGGGGAGGTTAGTTTCTGCTTCAACCTGGTGACCGCCGCTGAGCATGCAGGGGTCCACTCCCACAATGCATCCTGCTTCAACAGAGCTTGGAGGGGCTCGATCGTCTCCGAATAGCAGGGGATGAACCGTTTGTAGAAGTTAACCATGCCCAGAAACGACGAAATCTGAACGGGCATTGAGGGATCCGGGATGCTCAGGTCCGCCTCCACATTAGAAAGTAGCTATTGGAGCCCCCTTCCCATCAGTCGAAACCCCACGAACTCCACGGCGTCTGCCACGAAGATACACTTCTCACCATTTAGAGTAACCCCGTGCTCATGGAGTGTTACCAGCACCCTCTCCAGCCTCCTGTCGTGCTCTTCCCGCAACCCACTGTGTACCACAGTGTCGTCTAAGTATACTACCACACCCTTGAGACCGGCTAGCATTGTTGACATCACCTTCTGGAAACAACTAGGTGCCGAGCTCAGGCCGAATGGCATCCAGGTATACCTGAAAATCCCCATGTGGGTCACAAATGCTGTCAAGTTTCTGCTGTCTGGATGGAGTGGCACCTGCAGGTAGCCCTGGGGGAGATCCAGCTTTGTGAAGAACTGGGACCCACTGAATGTCGCCGTAAGCTCCTCCATGGTTGGGAGAGGGTACCTGTCCAAAATGACCGCCTTGTTCACCATCCGGAGATCTATGCATAGCTGGATGCTCCCCCCACCTTTCTTTTTAGCCACCACCAGGTTGGATATCCACGACGAAGCGTCCACTTTCTCAATGACGTCAGACTCCAGCAGCTTGGACAGCTCCGCCGAAACCTCATCACGCAGTGCGAGGGGAAGTCGCCGCAACGGCTGAATCTTTGGTGTTCGGGATGGAAGTCTCATTAGCTATGATCCGCATAGTTGATTTGGCAAAGGTTTTACATCGGATGCCCTTCCTGACACAACCCTCCCCATTTACCCAGGCTTGGGACCGGCACTAGGAGTACACTGGCTTGTGCACCTCCTGTGGCTGCCAACAAACCTAAAATGCAATGGGGGTTAAATTGTCTTTATTGCATCACTGTGTGTGTAACATATAAAACAGTGCAGTGAAAAACTATTTGTCTTCTTCCTGATTTCTTATATTTTTGCACATTTGTCACATTTATATTAGACAAAGAAATCCCAAGTAAATACAAAATGCAGTTTTTAAATGATGATTTCAATTAAATGAAAAAAGCTATCCAAACCTAACTGGCAGAGTTCAGCCACGTGAGAGACCTCTGTAAAACTCTTGCAAGTTTCACAGACATGAAAAGAAATTATATTTAAGAAATCAATCTTAGAATTTCGTGAATCGATATCTGATCATTCATATAAAATCAGTTTGATATTTCACACCCATCCCTGCTACCAAGGAGAGTTTCTGTGTAATTTTAGTCTAATACAGTGTAATATTAAGCTTCCAGTGTTGCTGTTTGGGTTTATAAGATGTATCATACAATATAGGTTGCAGTATGTTTTCATTGCACATGTTGTTTTTTCATGTACCATATGCATCATTAGCTAAGGGGGTGACCCCTGTTCCCTGCAGAATTTCTGTTGACTGTGTTGAAAGCAGGTCATCATCCTCTTATTGGTACTGCATGCTGTGAAGGAACCTTCCCAGTTAGCATCCATAACATTTAATTTCTACGGGAGACTCAGGAGAAAGAGCTTTGTGACATTTCCACCACTGGCCTGAAATCATCCATGTTATTAACTTCTTGTGCTGGATCTTGACTCCATCCATTTGCGGCCACACTGCACGCCTGCTTTAGGACATGCCAACACAATGCTATAAGAAGCCATGCACAGACCAATTAGCTGGCACCCTAAACTCCCTCTAACTCAATAACAAGTATAGAGCAATGAGCACTTTAGTTTCCCATCTGAAAGGCCATTTTGCAGAGTCCCGTAGTGCACATGGATGGCCACACACGGAATCAATCCACCCCCATTGACTAGGTTGGCGTTTTCAGCTCACTCCATAATTATAAACATACAAAAATCTGTGATTAGATCTTGCGGGTGCTCCAGGGCAAGTGGTAGCTGTGTTTACCCTAATCTCTCCACTCATCTCCACTGAGTCCTGCAGTGCTCCAGGTCTAACTGGTAGGATATTTTCTCAAATTAGTGCTAATGGTCTCTCCTAGTGTCAGAGCGATGATGGAGCGTTAGAGTGACGGGCTCGGGCATCAGCTGCTTCCACCATTCTTTGCCAGCATGGGCATTGGAACTGGGCGCATAATGAGAGGGATTCATTGCATTAACATTTTACATCCAATTAGCAATAGCCAGATAACACCGTCATGGCTCTTTATTCTTCAGACCAACCGAGTGTGAGCTCATACGAGGTCACAATGCTATAAACATAATTGTTCAGCCCTCTACCCACTTCTTGTGCTCTTGCCATTTCCCCTCTGGGACAGTGTCCTATACACCAACACCACCACCACCACTGCTGTCTTCCACTGAGCTGCTCTCCGAGTACCACCTCCCATTTCTGTGCTTTGCACCCGAGCGGGCACTCTCAATGTTGTTTCTCAGCATGCCTCCCCTTGCCAGCCCATCTCTTCTGCCGCTGCCGGGGTGGGGGTGGGGGGGGACTTGGCAGTGCAGCAGAGAAGTGATCCAGGAGAAAGAGTCGATTTGACCTCAGGATGAATTACAGCAGAGCCATAAGCTGCTTGTCCAGGCGCCTCTTGCTGAGCACAAACATCAGGGCACCGAGAGGAAACCAAAAAGACACACAGCTCTTTGTTGCAGAGCATATTATGCCGCCTAAGTTGAATTTATTAGCTAAATAAAGAAAAGTTCCAAAAGACTGAAGAAAATAATCGACTAAGGATTTACTACAACTGAGTGAGTGAGAATAGGATGTCTCAAACTAAATCAGCTAATTGCCCTACAGATGGACTACATCTCAGAGAAGGTGGTGCAATAAAAAGAGGTGGCAGCGCTTGATTGACAGGCCATGGTCTCCGGTCTCGTGGCTCTATATTGGATGACCCAGGCTGATTAAAAATGCAGTATGCATGGAAAGGAGTAGGAAGGGGGAGAGGAAGGGCCGGGGGTCAGGCCAGACCGGAGCCTCCAGGACTGCACGATAAAAGGCAGCGGTGGCGCCACTTCATGGTCACTATCTCCACCTGTCCATCTGAAGCAGCTACTGGCAGCACTCAGGCTTGCAGGAGATGGCAACGTGCAGCGCAGCCTCCTAGAGATAAGGGGGATAAGAGAGACACACTATATACAGTGTGCTCACAGATAGAGGAGATGCTGGAGTAAGATTTGACTTAATAAAAGTGGTCTGGAGCCAACTTTTTGGGTGTTTAGGGAATCCTCTATCAGTGCCCATTTTGACAAAAAAAAAGACTTTTTGGACGTTTGTGAACAGTTGGGGTGGGGTGAAAAATCAATATAGTGTAATAATGTGATGCTTTCTGGTGGCGATATTGTATTGATTCAGAGACACTAGTATCAGAATACTTTATTAAAGCATTTTAATCTTGCAAATACAGACTTGACTATTTGGGTACCAAAGTAATAAAAACCAGTTGAGTTTTTTATGACTAGATGGGGCAAATGCTCTCTGTCTGTTTGATTCAATTCAATTCAATTCAGGTCAACACAGCTTATTAGTGACAAATGAGATCTAGGCAGGAGCTGGACAACAAAGAGATGGGGGATGGTAAAGCATAATATATGATACTGCAATATTCAGCTGATCGCAAGATCATGATTACATTGTATATTGTGGCCTCTGACAATTCCCACCCCTCATGACTAGACTGCTTTTATTCCTTAAGAATGTCAATGACTTAAGCCCAATGTGAGATTTTGTGTCTTGATTCAGTCCAGGTTTTTTCCTTCAAATATTTCTTTTTTCGGTGTGAAATTTATTTTTAGCCACCTGCAGTATGTTTTTCCAACACCTTTCCCCTTTCGCTACAAAGCCACGTCGGAACAAACGAAGCCGTGAGTAATTTACCACCTGGATTCCAGGTTGGCTTCTCTGAGCCCGGCAAAGGTGGCAGAAACAGAGGCTATGCTTTTTGGCCACAGCCCTCCCCTTTCTACCTGTCATATAATGTGCTAATTGTGTAGACTGACTGACTGGCTGGCTTTGGCAGCTCTCCTGGGACTCTGAGGCCCATGACAGGCAAGCTTCGTCAATAGATCTAATTGCTCCAAGAGAAGGGCCGGAATGAAGGCTTTGGAGCATCAGGCGTTTGGTAAAATGAAGCCGTGGCGCCATGACTGGGTCAGTAATCAAAGAGAGGCAGAGAAAGAACAGGGGTAAGTGTAGCGCTGGATGAATGAAGGAACTGTCAGTCAAATACTCTTTGAATGATACATAATGACTAAGCTATCCCACTCTGTCAGCATGCCAGCACCTGTCTGCCAGAGTACTACTCAGAGAAGGAAAGCGAGAAGAGAAGAAAGTGAGAAGAGAGACAGGTGAAGCGACTGAGAGGGAGACTAGCAAGGGAAATGTCTGGCAAGTACAGTGGGTCAAAGTAGAAAGAGGAAAAAATAAGAGACAAGAAAATGAATCTTTAAAAAAAGACACATAAAAGAGATTAAAGGTGAACAGAGAGGATGTCCCAGACAAGACGGCAATCTTCCGTCCACCATGCAGCCAGCTCTCCACATCTATCAGATCGTTAGCCTCCTTATCTATCCCTGGAGATCAGCCCATCCGGCCCCTGGCCCCCTCAGTCCCCGGGAGGTCAGGCTACATCAATACCTGGGCAGCCTTTGTTCTTGTCCTGACTCCCTGCTTCACTGCTCTGCCTAACAGGCCATTGGCTACTAGCCTTCAGCACATCCAAACACCGCTTTCTCCACAGTCAATAAAGACCATGATACACAGCAACTCTGTTCCTCGGAGGGGAGGGAGAGAGCTTATTTTTCTGCTTTTTAAGTAAAAATGGAAGTTGGCTAGAAATCTAAAAATATTTCTGACTCACATTTATTAGAATTGTTACTTTTTTCATTTTTTCTTTATGTCAGCTAAGCAAATATTCTGTAAAATATGCTTTTTTCCTCTTTTTCTTGCCTGGCTAATGTTATTGCAAGCCATATTATTTGATCATATTGCTACACAGTTTAAAAAGAAGTTTACAAATATTTAAACTATTAGCTATTTAACTTCTACTGTGCACCAATTAGGCTTATGGTGCATTCAAATACATGACTTAAGGGTTGTCCAATTGGATGGTTAGTGTGACAATCATGAACGAGGCATGAACCTCACTGACTGACTGAGCAGTGACAGGGCAACACAATAAGATAAGATAAGATAAGATAAGCCTTTATTAGTCCCACAATGGGGAAATTGCAGGATTGCAACAGCACAGGGACAGCAACACTCAGAGCAACAATCAGAAGGCAAGTGAAAAAACAAGAGCAGCAAGTATACATATGTACATATAAATATATATATATATATTCAGAATATATGCTGGTCCACGTGATCCCCAAAACAATGTTCTGACATGAGAAAATAGTTAGTTTGTTGATTTCATTTTGAATCTGAAATGTTTTCTAAGCTACATCCTATGCAAACTCACTTCTCCACTGTATCATAGTCACTGATTAGTCAAAAATGCCAGTGAGCCATGGCTAGTGAGGAATAAGGGGTAGATAGCAAGGACTGACTTTATGAGAAAAAAGTTGAAAAATTTGTGTGGGAAAAGGATAAATTTCTGACCAAAACTGGCAATTTTATAGGATGACTATAATGCATTAGAAAAGTTGCAAATCTATCAAGAAAAAGTAGCAAGTTTATCAAGAAAAGTTTACTTTTATTTTTAATTTACAAGAAAAATGTTACATTTACAAGAAAAACATCACAAAAACATCACATTTAGGAGAAATGGGAAATTTTTGAGGAAAAAAGTCAAAAATTTATACAACAGCAGTAAATTTGGAAAGCCCCAAGAGGAGAAAATCCTCATAAACTAGTGAGAGTGAAGTAATTTCTCAGTGTGCAGCTTGTTTTCCTGTAAATTTGCATTTCTTTTCTTGTAAATTTGTGACTTCAGTCTTATAAAATAATGACTTTTTTCTTTGATTATTTTTTTTTTCCAATTCCTGTTGTTTTTTTTTTTTTAACCCCTCAGCCTCTAAAGGCTGAAGCAATATTGTCATCACCCTGCCGGGCGGATGGGCAACAATAACACCTACCTTGTGAATGCGATAACTAGAGAAAGAAATGACTTGGGCTTTTCAAATTGATATCATGGGTGTATCTATGAAAAATCTCGGACGAGCTCGAATTTGACCTTTGGGTGACCTTTGACCTCAGAGGGCTTTCTGATAAAAAGAATATCTAGTAAATATAGCGTGATCACAATTTCATAAATATTTATACGTTTTCGTTTTTGTTAGTTTTGCTATTTGTCATCTCTACCTGTTGTTGCAAGCTCTAAGGAACCAGTTGAAGCATTTTAATTTTCTAAAGTTAAGAAATGCAGGCAATCGCTTAACAAATACTTTTGAGTTGAACAAGCTTGTTTATGTGTACAGTACTGTATATTGATTGGTACCCATCATGGCCCTACATTCCGTTTAAGGCAATACTGAAATGGCAACCAATGTGTTGGCCAGTACATATTAGTACCGCGTTAGTTTTTTTTTTTTTGTAACTTAGATTTTTATTCATTTTTCATCATATATAATGCATTCAGATCACATTCTACATTTAAAAAACAAAGGGGTTAGGGTAGGGAAAAATAAAAAAAAATAAACAAAATAAAAATAAAAAAATAAAAAAAAAATAAAAAATAAAAAGGGGGGGGGGACAGATGTTGGAGCATCAAGTTTTTAGTTTCCATCTCTTAATTCTTCTGGTTTTTTCAGTGTCTTTGGTTATTCTTTCAATTTCTGCCTCGTTGTTGCACTTTGTAGTGTGTCCATTTCCGCCATTTTTTCTCCCATTTTCCTTCTTGCATTCTTCGTCGATATGTTAGTTTTTCCATCATACGTATGTCCTCAACAATGTCAGTCCATTGTTCTTGGTCAGGAAGAACTTCTGATCGCCATTTTTTTGTGATAGTTTTTTTACATGCAATCAACAAGATTTTAACTAGATATCTGTCCTCAGCCTGTATAACACTGTCTTTTTTAAGATCACATAAGTACATCAGGTTACAGTTCATTGGTATATTATATCCTAATATCCTCTGTATTGTCACATGCATAGATTTCCAAAATGATGATATTTTGTAGCATTTCCAAAACATATGTGAGTGGTCTGCATTTTGAGCCCCACATCCCCTCCAGCATAAAGATTGGGTATTTGTATATTTTCCTTGAATCTGTGGTGTAATGAAAAAGCGAATCAGGTTTTTCCATCCAAATTCCCTCCATGCCCTTGAATTTGTTGATGTGTGTTGTGTTTTCCATATTTCCTGCCAGCTTTCTTCTGTTATGTTTAAATTGAGCTCTTTCTCCCATTTCTCCTTTATATAGTTACTTGTATGATTGTTTGTCATAAGTTTCTGATATAGTTTTGAAATAATTCTTATTTTATTTCCTGCATATGAGCTTAAAATAAGTTGTATAATCTCGTTCACATCTGTTTGGAGGTTATGCCTAATCTTCTTCATATAGTAATCTCTCATCTGCAGATATCTGAAAAATTCCGATCTTTCTAATTTAAATTTTCTCCTGATATTTACAAAGCTCCCGAGATCTTTTTTTCCGATATTGCCCCATGCTGTGATTCCCTTGTTCACCAGATTTTTGTATCCCCTATCTTGTTTTGCCGGTTCAAACTGACTGTCAAATGCTACCCATTTCAATAGTTTGATGTCTTCCCTTATATTATATTTTTGTACTATTTTATACCACAGTTCTAAAGTAAATTTAGTGATTGGGTCTATTTGTTTGATTTGCTTATATGCATCTTTATCCCCTATTATGCTTTGTACTGGGAGTCCCTCAATTTCCTTTTCCATTTCTTTCCATTTTGCCTCATATCCCTCGTCGCACCAACATATGATATATCTTATTTGTGCTGAGTAGTAATATTCCTTTAGACTCGGTAGGCCCATGCCTCCTTTCTCTTTTGGTAATTGGAGGGTTTTATATTTCACTCTTGGTTTTTTACCTCCCCAAACAAATCTCGATATCATCCTGTCCCACTTTGAGAATTGGGCATCTGGAATCTCTGTTGGTATAGCCTGGAAGAGGTAAAGTAATCTAGGTTGTATGCTGATTTTGACTGTCTCAATTTTTGAATTCAGATCCATATTTAAGATTGACCATCTATCAATATCTTTTTTTATTTCTTGTTCCAACCTATCATAGTTTGCTTTATATATTTTGCTTAGGTCTTTAGGTATGTTCACTCCAAGGTATTTTATTTCTTTTTGCTTCCAGTTTAGTTTGATCTTATCAGTTATCTGGTTTAGAGGGTTATAGTGGAATGTCAGTACTTGTGTTTTTGTTATGTTTATCTTGTATCCTGATAATTTTCCAAAATTTTCTATCAAGTTCATCATTTCCATTATTGATTTATCTGGTTGTTCAAGGTAAACTATAATATCGTCTGCAAATAGCCCAATCTTGTGTTCCGCCCCCTTTATTGTTACACCTTTTAATTTCTTATTTTGTTGTATGGCTTGAGCCAATGGTTCTATGAACAGAGCAAACAAGGTGGGCGATAAGCAGCATCCCTGCCTAGTTGATCTTTGTATATTTACTTTGTCTGTTAAGCTACCGTTTATCTTGATTCTTGCCACAGGTTCTTGATATAGCGTCCTTATGCATTGTACTGATTTTTCGTTAAATCCAAAGCGCTCCAGTACACTATATAGGAATTTCCAGTTAACCCTGTCAAATGCTTTTTCTGCGTCTAAACTCATTATTACTGCGCTTTTCTTTTCTTTATGTATTTGGTTAATTATATGTATTGTTCTCCTGATATTGTCATGTGTTTGGCGTCCCTCTATGAATCCAGTTTGATCATCTTCTATCAATTCCGTCAAGAATGTCTTTATTCGTTTACATATAATTGTTGTGTATATTTTATAATCTACATTTAATAAAGAGATTGGTCTATAGTTTCCGCATTGTTCTTTATCTTTCCCTGGTTTTAAAATAACTGAAATGATTGCTTCGTTCCATGTTGGAGGTATTTTGTTGTTGTTCAGCGTCCAATTAAATGACTTTAGGAGTTGTGGCATGAGTTCTTCTATAAACAGTTTATAAAACTCAGATGGGTATCCATCACTACCTGGTGATTTACCATTTTTAAGTGACTTAATCACATCTCTGATCTCTTGTGTTGTTATTTCTGCTGTTAGTTTTTCATTTTGTTGATTTCCTATTGATGGCAAGTCCAATGTGTCTAGAAATTTTTTGATATCTTTAGTATTTGTTTCTTCAGGTTGCGAGTATAGTTCTTGGTAGAAATTATGGAAAATTTCTTCGATGTTTTCTGGGTTAACTGTGGTTTTATTTGTGGTGGGGTCTTTAATCTTGTATACATTATTCATTGTTTGTTGTTTTCTTAACCGTTTTGCCAGCAGTTTTGTGGCTTTTGGCCCTGTTTCATAATATTTTTGCTTTAGATATCTATTTTTCCTTTCAATTTCATCCATTTGTGTTTCTTTTATCTTTGTTTTTTCTTCTTTAATTTCTTGATATATTTTTGGATCATTTGTGCTTTGATGTTTACGTTCTAATTCCCTTAGTCTCTCACATCTTTGTTCATACGCTTCCAGCTTAGTCTTATTTGCTTTTCCTGTTTCAACAATTAATTTACCCCTTAACACGGCTTTTAGTGCGTCCCATAGTATTGTTGGGTCCACTTCTTCATTGTCATTCTCTTGGATATATTCGTTTATGTTTATTTTTATTCTTTCTTTCATTTTCTCATCATTTAACAGTCCTATGTTAAGTTTCCATGTTGTTTGTCGTTTTCTATTGTTTAAATATATTTCCATGTATATAGGATTATGATCTGATATTTCTGCCCCTCCAATCCAACAATTTCTCACCCTGTGTCTGTCACCTTCATTCATAAGGAAGTAATCTATTCTAGAGTGTACTTTATGGGCTGCTGAATAATGTGTATAGTCTTTTTCGAGTGGGTGTAGGTCCCTCCATATGTCTACCATACCCATTTCTGCCAGTGAGGTTCTTATGAACTTTGTTACATGTTTTTTTGTCTTCTTAACACTTGTTGTGTCAACTTCATGATCCATGACAGCATTTAAGTCTCCTCCACAAATTAGGACTCCTTCACTGTGTGTTGCTATGAGATCAAACAGATGTTGAAAAAAACCCTTGTCACTTTCTGGTGGGGTATAGATGTTCACTAATGTGATCTGCATACCATCTATTCTTCCCTTTATTATTACATACCTGCCTTCTTTATCCTGGATTTCCTGTTCACTTTCAAATTGTATTTTGTTTGAGATTAGTATCATAACCCCCCTTTTTGCTCCTCCCTTAAATGAACTGTAGTAGGAGTTCTTATAGCCAAATCTCTTTAGTTTCACATGTTCTGCCTTGCTCAAATGTGTCTCTTGCATAAATATAATTTCAGCTTTTTCCTTCTTGAATTTTCTTATTATTCTTTCCCTTTTAACAGGTGAGTTCAGACCATTCACGTTTAGTGTCATTATCTTAAGATTTTTACCCATATTCATGTTTTTCCATTTTTTTAACTTGTGCTCCTAGCCCCTTTAACAACAAAAATAACACATATTTATATAAAAACACATTAAAAAAACTCGACCTCCGTACTTTGGGCCTTTCTTCTGCCCACTGGTCCCTGTTGGTGGGTGGGGGGTTTGTCTTCACAGAGTGAAGGGCCCTCCCTAGACTTCTAATTACTATCAAAGTAATAGTCATAAGTCTAGAAATGTCCAACAAATATCACTTAAACCTCTCCTAGCCGTCTGTTTCTCTTTTACCTTGTCTTCTTGGCCTTCATTTCTTCTGTGCCTTTCTTAATCTTTGTTATGATCTAGGCTTTCAGTTGAAAGCCTTGTAGCTTGTCCTGGGCCCGCTGCTCTACGTCTCTCCCCCTTCTTCCGCCGCTCACTCGTCTCCACTCCGTCTGTCGTGGTGCGTTCAGGGCCGCCGCTGCTCCAGCCGTCTCCTTTGGCACGCTCACCTCAAGGCCCCGCTCCATCATATCCCGCGCTGCCTCTTCGGCCGTGTTGTAGGTTCTTGTGCCTTCCTCCCAATGAATCCTCATTTTCGTTAGCGGCGTTTGGAATCTAATTTTTTTCTCTTTCAGCGTTTTTTTAATATTGGCATATTTCTTCCGCTGCTGCACGATTTCTGTCGGGTAGTCATGGTCAAAAAATACCTGTTTGTCGCCGATTCGTATCTTTTTTTTCCATGCTTGCGTCAGGATTCTTTCCTTTATGTCATATTTCACAAAGTTTACCACAACTGACCTGGGTGGAGAGTTTGTTTTCGGGTTCTGTGCCGGTGTTCTGTGCGCCCGTTGAATCTGCAGATCCGTTTCTCCGGGTATTTCCAGTTCTTTTTTTAAGAACTGATCCATGAATTTTGTCATCGAGTTGCCTTCAATGCCCTCCGGAATTCCAAAGATGCGCATATTGCTTCGTCGGGATCTGCTCTCCAAGTCGTTTATTTTCTCCTGCATCCTCTGCGTTTGCGTCGTCAGGGTCTGTAGTTGTTCGTTTGCCTCGCTTTTCCAATCTTCTAGTTCCGAAATTCGGGTCTGCGCTTCTGTCATACACGCCCGCTGGGAGCGCAGCTCCTCCATGTTTTCCGTTAATTTACGCTCCATTTCTCTTCGGAGGTCCATGATTTCCTCCTTAATTTCTTTTTTCAGTTCCTCCTTAAGAGCCGCTAAATCCTGTTGTAGCTGTCGCTTGAATTCTCTCAACTCTTCACCCAAACTGGCGATGCCAGCGTTCATGTTGTCGAGTCTGGCGTCCTCCATTTTCACTGCTGTGGACATCTCGTTTTTTTGGGCTTTGCGTACAGCGGTTTTTCCTGCGTTGTTGGAGAGGAATTCTTCAATTTTACCCTGTTTTTGTCCTTGTGCCCGGTTCCTTCGTGTTTTCATCCCTTAGTTTATTGATTCGTTTATGTCGAGTTGGCCATTTACCGATGGTTTTTAATCCGGCTAGGGAGAGCTCTTTGTTTAAGTGTTATGTCTCTCCGCCATCTTCCCGGAAGTCAGTACCGCGTTAGTTTTATAGAAAACAGTTTGAGTGCCTGCTGATATGTCATCCGGATACCAGTCATTGATATTTTTTCTTACTGTGTTACTGTAAAGCTCTACAAAACTTCACGGTTTTCCCACATTGCCTTACTCCTCTGTTACAAGTGTGTGGACCATAGACCTCTTTACACTGTGATTTGGTCTGAGTGTGTTGTATTGGTCCAAATTTATGTTGTGTCAGTAATAAAGCACAATACTAGCCAATATCCACTACTAATATCTCTTTCAATATATCCAGAAGTTTTTCTTCTTTCGATTAATTTTACTAGAAGTAAAGTACTAGTAAGTATGCTGAATCATATTTAGAGTCGCAGACACCTATAAACTGATGATAATTTGGTCACAGTAGGGCATTTTCATATGGCTTCAGTAATATTTGTAACTGTCATTTATCTAGATTTTCATTCTTGAACGAATGTCTGTCCTTTTCCGCTCCTCTTCAAACATTTCGAGCTGTTTGGTCATTTGCTGGTGTGCCATTAAAACTGTCAATAACAAAACAGACAGTTCTCCAATGCCTAGAGCCATACTTCTGGACTCCCCTTGTTGAGTGCAGTGCAATAAGTTTGCACTTAAAAAAAGTACTCTCTGTGAAATTGCATTGACGTTCTCTCTCTTAAGAGCTGGTAAATGAGTACTGTAAAAGCAGAAGGCTGAGTGGCTGCCTAGCTGGACGCTATGATTCGTAGATACGACTGTAACTGCCAGTGTCAGTCTGGCTCCTGACGCAAAAAATACACTCGGTTGTCTCTGTACTCGACCCATAGGGATGACCACTAACTGCCCATAACGGAGCGTGGTCGCAACTCTAGCCATTGAAAGCCCGACACACACAAACACACACATACATAGGCACACTTTGGAAACCTGATCCAGTCAGTACACCAACTGCTTCAGAACATCAATAATTAATTAGGGAACAGCTATTGGCCCCAAGGGTCAGAGAGCAAGGATAGAGAGTGAGGGAGAATGGTAGAGCAGTACAGGGGGAGGAAATAAGGGAGTTGAGATTTTGTTTAATAAGTAACACAAAGCAGGCTTTGTTCTTCTCCCTCCCATTTTAAAAGGACACCGGAGAATTTCTCTGCCTCCTTCTTTTTCTCTTTCACGCTTCGCCTTGCCAACTTGTCCTTGGCATGGCATCCATAGGTCACTAAAGGGTCAGTTCATACAAACAACATTAGAAACCTATTTATTGTACTGGCAAGTAAGCACTATGCCAGTAGTTTTACTTTCCCCTCAAGGTCTTTGATTTCTCCACTCCCAATGGATTAGAGACAAGCTGGTTTGTGTTGCCCAACAAATATTTCAAACTTGTTTTTCAGCATCACTCTGAGACCGGATATGTCTAATTTGGACTTACTGTGCAGGTGAAAGAAAGAATCCCTTGAGACACTTGGGATACTGATCCTAACCCTCAGAGTGGTACTGGACCTGGAACATTGTTCTGATTTGACCCTGGCCAACCCAAATGTAGGCTTTTACAACTATTACTGTAATTATGGAACAACGTTTTTTTCATTGTTTGATCTGTGATATTAAGTTTGTATCACTGCCAAATATTCACACATCTGCAATGTAACTTAGTATAACTGTATAGGATCTGTGAGTACAGGAAGTCCTGATTCCCAAACTTTATAAAGGTGGAATGATAAACAGTATGTTCAGTTTTGTTTCACAACACATTGCCAGAATAATTCTAAGTTTTAGCAATAGTTTGGAACAAATTTAAACCTCCAAAACCTTAGCTTAAAGTTTAGATAGATAGATAGATACATAGATAGATAGATAGATGGATGGATGGATGTACTTTATTGATCCCAAACTGGGAAATTACAGTGTAACAGCAGCATGACAGTAGACAACCAAACAACAGAAACACACACATGACAGACAAAGGAATTACCCATGGAAGTAAAACTAACATGACTATAAAAAAACCTATATACATCATAGCTTAATATATGATGACCCGTATAAACACATGAGTCATCCCATTGCACAAGAAGGACTATCAGGAGCAGAGTGAAAATGTGAGGTACCAGTTAGTCTGTAAGGTGCAGTGTGGCAGCATAGCTATGACCAGAATACAACATCATAGTGAGTTATTGTACAGTGAAATTTCATGTGGCAGGAAAGATTTCCTGTACCTGGCCGTTCTACAAGCTGTAGTAGTCTACTGGAGAAAGTGCTTCGCTCTCTATCTAGTGTGTGGTGAAGCGGGTGATCACGATTGTCCATGATGGATTGCAGTTTATTTAGTGTTCTCCTCTCCACCACAGTCTCAAAGATCTCTGGTCTGAGACCAATTACAGAGCCAGCCCTCTTGATAATCTTGTCAAGTCTGTTGGTATCTCCGGCCATAATACTGCTACCCCAACAGACAGCAGCAAAGAAGATGGCGCTGGCGACAACAGTCTGGTAGAAAAGCTCCAGCATCCTGCTGCACACATTGAAGGATCTCAGCTTTCTCAGGAAGTAGAGTCTGCTCATCCCCTTCTTGTGCACAGCATCGGTGTTGGATCTCCAGTCCAACCCGCTGCTGATCCTGACACCCAGATATTTGTAGTCCTCAACCACTCCCACATCCTCCCCCCTAATCTGCAGTGGCTGAGAAGGCATCTTCCTCTTCCTGAAGTCAATCACCATCTCTCTAGTCTTGCTGACATTCAACCTCAGGTGATTCTGCTCCGTCCACTCCACTAATCTGTCTACCAGTGCCCTGTACTCCCCCTCCTCTCCTCCTCTTATACACCCCACAACAGCTGAGTCATCAGAGAATTTCTGCAGGTGGCATGACTCGTGTAAGGTAAAAAGAAAAGGAGAGAGCACAGTCCCCTGCGGAGCTCCCATATCACTAGCCACCACTCCAGACAAGACATTGCCCAGCCGGACAAACCGTGGTTTGCCTGTCAGGTAGTCAGTAATCCAGGAGATCACAGAGCTGTTAACCCCCATCACCCACAGCTTCTCACCCAGCAGCAGTGGCTGGATAGTGTTAAAGGCACTGGAGAAATCAAAAAAAGTGATTCTCACAGTATCTCCTCCACCATCCAGGTGCAGATGGGCTTGTTGCAGCAGGTAGATGACAGCGTCTTCAACTCCTAAATGGGGCTGATATGTAAACTGCAGAGAGTCCAGCCACGTCTCCACCTGCGGCCTCAGGTGGGCTAAGACCAGTCTCTCCAGGACCTTCATCACATGAGATGTGAGGGCACCTGGTCGATAGTCGTTCAGGTCTGATGGAGATTACTTCTTGGGGACAGGAACCAGGCAAGATGTCTTCCACAGCATCGGTACTCGCTCCAGACTCAGGCTCAGGTTGTACAGGTGTTTCAGTACCGGAGCTAGTTGGTTGGCACAGGCCCTCAGGGTCCTTGCGGAGATGCCATCAGGGCCCGAAGCCCTCCGCTGACGGAGTCTCTCCAGCTGTTTCTCCACCTGATCTGTAGTCACCGTGAAGTGAGGCAGGGTCCTGGTGCCCCCTGAGGAGGAGGAGGGGGGAGATGGAGAGAGGTTCTGCACAGGAGGGTGGGTGGGGAGGGGTGCGTGGGGGTCTGGTTGTGTTGCTCGGGTGACAGACTGTGAGTTGAACCTATTAAAAAACAGATTCAGTTCCTCAGCTCTCTCCTGGCTCCCAGATGGCTGCCCGACTCTCCCCTTGCACCCAGTTATTTGTTTCATTCCCTCTCACACATCTTTAGTGTTGTTTTGCCTGAGTTTCTCTTTCAACTTCCTCCTATAATTGTCCTTGCACCTCCTCAGCATCTCTCTCAGCTCATGCTGCACTCCCCTCAGCTTCTCCTTGTCTCCAGCCTTAAAAGCTCTCTTCTTTTTGTTCAGAAGTGCTTTCAGGTCACTGGTGACCCATGGTCTGTTGTTGGAGAAGCAGTGTACAGTCTGAGCTGGCATGGTCATGTCTTCACAGAATCTAACGTATTCTGTGATGCAGTCAGTCATATTATCTATGTCCACCCCATGTGGTTCACACAATACGCTCCAGTCTGTCATCTCGAAGCAGTCCTGTAGTGCATCAGCAGCCTCCTGTGTCCACCTCTTCACAGTCCGTGTATAAGCAGGCTGCCTTTGCACAAGGGGAACGTACTTGGGTCTTAACATGACCATGCAGTGATCTGATTTGCCAATGGGGGGTAGAGCTGTGGCACTATATCCATCACTGACATTGGCATACAGTAAATCCAGTGTTTTGTTCTCTCTGGTGGGACAGTCAACAAATTGGTGAAAGTTTGGTAGTGTTTTTTCCACTGAGACATGGTTAAAATCACCTGTGATGGCCATGAATGCATCCGGGTGCTTCTCCAGTAATGTGGCCGCAGTGGAGCTGATGACATCACAGGCCACCGCTGCGTCAGCTGACGGAGGGATGTAGACGATAACAATTAAAGCACACTTCATTTCTCGCGGCATATAATAAAGTCTCATACTAACAGCCAGCAGTTCAATGTCCGGGCTGCAGCACTTTTCGGGCTGCACGGTGGCGCAGTGGCTAGCACTGTGGCAGCACAGTTTACCCTTGGCCGGGGGATTGTGGGGATCGTGGGATCGTGGGATCGTGGGTTCGATCCCAGCCCCCGACCAACAGTGATCTGTGTGGAGTTTGCATGTTCTCCCCGTGTTGCGTGGGTTTACTCCGGGATTTCTCCGGTTTCCTCCCACATGCCAAAAACATGCATGTTAGGTTAATTGGCTGTTCTAAATTGTCCCTAGATATCTGTTTCCTATAGGCCCTTAGAATAGAGGGTTAGTATTAATGAAAGCGCTTTGAGTGGTCTTTGTGACTAGAAAAGCGCTATATAAGTGCAGGTTAGTTAGTTAGTTAGTTTTCCTTCACATAAATATGTCTAGGATGACACCATCGTTCATTAACAAGAAGTGCCACTCCTCCTCTTCTCTTTTCCCTGCTGCTTTTCACGTCTCTGTCCCCCCTTATAGTCTTGAAGCCAGGTATCGCTGTGTTTACATCCGGGATCTGTGAGTGTAACCACGTCTTGGTAAAACACATAAAACTACACTCATGATACTCCTTTTGCATCCTGACCAGATAAGGTTCAAACAAAGATTTCCTGTGGTCTTCATTTTAGTAGTATGTTACTTTTAGTACTTTAGTAGTTCTGTCACAAATGCAGCCCTCAAAATGATTACCAAGTTAAAAGTTATACCTATGTGCATCTAAAATGTTTTAATTATGGAAAAATAACAATAAAATTCTTCACCTTATATTACATTTTCCACATGTATACATTAGTAATTATTTTAATCTCCAAATTTATTATTAATGGAAATGAATTTGGAGTCAGAGTGTTAGTTTATGCTTTAGGATGTTAGGCTTACCAATCTATGTTAGGAAATTAACTCAACTTAAGATACAAGAGCACACAGGTGGTGGTACGTTTGGTATAAGCTGTAGGTGTTAAATATATAATTTCACTCTTTAGTGACACACATAGATCTAGCTTTTGACGTAGTTTCATTTGATGGAAATTACAGTGTAGTGCGAGATTCTTACAGTCCCCATTTATAATCTAGTTTATCACAAACCTAATGATGACTGCCCACAAACACTACAGACGACTAACCGAAGCCCAACCAGAAACAAAACTCTACATCAGTATCCAGGACAAGCCCCAGTTTAATACATTCTCAGTAAGTCTTGGATAATATGGAGGAGAAACAATAAAAGTAAAAGACACAAAGTTATAAAATAATGTAGATATAAAAATCTAGAGAAATGTGGCTCTTGACAAAGCATATGATAGGGTGCCAAGAGAGGAAGTGTGGTCCTGCGTGAGGAAGTCAGGCGTGGCAGAGAAGTATGTGAGGGTGGTGCAGGACATGTACAGTGGTGTGAAAAGTGTTTGCTTCCTGATTTCTCAATTTTTTGTATGTTTGTCACACTTAAATGTTTCAGATCATCAAACAAATTTAAATATTTGACAAAGATAACACACATAAACACAAAACGCAGTGTTTAAATGAAAGTGTTTATTATTAAGGGAAAAAAATCCAAACCTATATGGTCCTGTGTGGAAAAAGTGATTGCCCACCCCTGTTAAAACATAAATTAACTGTGGTTTATCACATCTTTGGAAAGCTGAGCTCAATTTCTCCAGCCACACCCAGGCCTGTTTACTGCCACACCTGTTCTCAATCAAGAAATCACTTAAATAGCACCTGCCTGACAAAGTGAAGTAGACCAAAAGATCCTCGAAAGCGAGACATCATGCTGTGATCCAAAGAAATTTAGGAACAAATGAGAAACAAAGTAATTGAAATCTATCAGTCTAGAAAAGGTTATAAAGCCATTTCTGAAGCTTTGGGACTCCAGTGAACCGCAGTGAGAGCCATTATCCACAAATGGCAAAAACATGGAGCAGTGGTGAATCTTCCCAGGAGTGGCCAGCCGACCAAAATTACCCCAAGAGTGCAGTGACGACTTATCCAAGAGGTCACAAAAGACCCCACAACAACAGCCAAAGAACTTCAGGCCTCATTTGCCTCAGTTAAGGTCAGTGTTCATGACTTCACCATAAGAAAGAGACTGGGCAAAAATGGTCTGCATGGCAGAGTTCCAAGACGAACACCACTGCTGACCACAAAGAACATAAAGGCTCATCTCAGTTTTGCCAGAAAGCATCTTGATGATCCCCAAGACTTTTGGGAAAATACTCTTTGGACTGACGAGACAAAAGTTGAACTTTTTGGAAGGTGTGTGTCCCATTACATCCGGTGTAAAAGTAACACAGCATTTCAGAAAAGGAACATCATACCAACAGTAAAATATGGTGGTGGTAGTGTGATGGTCTGGGGCTGTTTTGCTGCTTCAGGACCTGGAAGACTTGCTGTGGTAAATGGAACCATGAATTCTGCTGTCTACCAAAAAATCCTGAAAGAGAATGTCCGGTCATCTTTTCGTGACCTCAAGCTGAAGCACACTTGGGTTCTGCAGCAGGACAATGATCCAAAGCACACCAACAAGTCCACCTCTGAATGGCTTAAGAAAAGCAAAATGAAGACTTTGGAGTGGCCTAGTCAAAGTCCTGACCTGAATTCGATTGAGATGCTGTGGCATGACCTTAAAAAAGGTGGTTCATGCTCAAAAATCCTCCAATGTGGCTGAATTACAACAATTCTGCAAAGATGAGTGGGAGGAATTTTCAAATTATAGACCTATTTCACTATTGCCACAATTTTCTAAGATACTTGAAAAAATATTCTGTGAGAGAATTGACAACTTTATAATGAAGAATAAATTATTGTGTGAGCAGCAATATGGGTTCAGACACAAGAGGACACTGCACTTGCTCTAATGGAATTTATAGAAAAAATATCAACTGCTGTTGAAAATAAAGAGTATTCAGTTGGGGTATTCCTGGATCTTAAAAAAGCATTTGATACAGTGGATCATAAATTATTGTTAAAGAAACTACAAAATTATGGTATTAGGGGGATAGCACTGTCCTGGTTATGTAGTTACTTAAAGAGCAGATATCAGTATGTGTTGGTAGCAAAAACTCGCAGTTACTGAAGGTTACTTGCGGAGTCCCAGAGGGTTCAGTTTTGGGGCCATTGTTATTAAACATGTATATAAATGATATATGTAACGTTTCGGAAAAAATGGATTTAATAATGTTTGCCGATGACACTAATTACCTCCGCCAGGCCGCAGGCCAGGAGGTTATGTTTTTGCCGGGGTTTGTCTGTCTGTCTGTTGGTTAGCAAGATAACTCAAAAAGTTTTGGACGGATTTCCATGAAACTTTCAGACATTGTTGGAAATGGTACAAGGAAGAACTGATTAAATTTTGGGGATGATCCGGATCACCGTCTGGATCCAGGAATTTTTTAAAGGATTCTTTAACATTGTGAGATACGGCCATTTTCAACATGTGTGCAGGCGCAATGGAGGGCGCTGGTCGTCGTGTCTGACGAACACGAACTCCGTGTTCTTCAAAGTTTTAGGCACAAAAACACGCGGAAAACTGTGGTGGGCAGGGCCCGGCAGCGTGCCTGTGTTTGCAGTACGCTGCAAAAGCTGAGACGGGCAGCTGTCCGGCGCGGGATTATTTGGCAGAAATTCCCCAGGCAGCCATAGGGGCTGCGCAAAAACAAGCTCTCTGCCGGGGAAGCTTCCAAATCCTCTTTTGCCGCGGAGCGCAACCCCAATAAAACCCACGGCAACCTGTCCACCCAATTTGCATCCGTCAGTGAAGCCCTGAGTGCTGCTTTCAGTGATCTATGAAAACGCTCGCATAACCCATTGGCCTGTGGGTTGTACGCGGTTGTGCGATGAATTGCAACGCCCGCAGCCTGGGAGTTTGGAGATGGAGGAGATGGACACAACAGCAACACTTGAGTTTATTACCTCCGCCAAGGAGGTAATGCTTTTACTACTGAACCACTAATCCTATCATTGTGAATCCAATTGCTAGTCATATGTTTTCATGGTCAAGGAATCTGAAAAAGTACACACAAACACTGTATGGGGGGAACTGTGGAGCTTGGCGGAGGTCTGCGCTCTCCGAGTGCTTTTCTAGTTTATTATGCAGTGGAAGCAATTTGGAGCAACTTTTGGATACACTCGGAAAGGAATTAGGAAAGCTTAAACTGTGGTTTGATTCAAACAAATTAACGCTCAATTTAAGTAAGACAAAATTTATAATTTTTAACAACCATCACAACTTAGTATCTAAACTCAGTGTAAATGGTGTAGAGATTGAAAGGGTATCTGGAATTAAATTTCTTGGAGTAATAATTGATAATAAACTGTGTTGGAAGTCACATTTTAATTATATTAAAGGTAAAATATCAATATCAAATCAATCGCAATACTACACCGAGTGAAATATTTGCTGAATCAACCCACACTATATACTTTGTATCATTCATTAATGCTCCCATACATGACATATTGTACTGAAGTATGGGGAAATACATATAAAACTAATATATATCCAGTCTTTATGCTTAAGAAGAGAGCTATTAGAATAATAAACAAAGCTGCTTACAGGGAACCAACAAACCCACTTTTTCTTAAATTAAAAGCTCCCAAGTTGAAAGATCTGGTTGATTTTAAAACTGCAGTAATAATGTTTAAAGTGAAGAGTCTATCACTGCCCACAAACATCCAAAAGTTGTTCCAAATAATGGAGAAACAATATCATTTTAGAGCAACATGTATATTTCAAAAACCTTCAGTGAGAACTACCACCAAGCAACACTGTGTCTCAGTGCAAGGAGTCAGACTGTGGAACGCTTTTGGACCTGAATTAAAATCATGTACAACGCTTGGACAATTTAAACAAAAACTAAAGGAAGAAATACTCCAAACATATATACAAAATGACATGTAAAATCCCATAAGGATTATCATATTCAGTCTGTGTCGTGCTGTTGCTTAGTTTTTTGTCACGTTTTGTCTTAGCTTTGTTCTGATTTGTAATCACTCTTATTTTCTTTTATTTTTGAATTATTAGATGGAACATGGGTGGGCAATATAAGCTGTGGCTTCAGCCATCACTCGTTTCAGATAACTTATGTTGAATTGTATAATCCGAGGAGTTATTGTTTAATTTGACCTTGTTTGATTTTCCCCCCTTTGTTATATTATTCTGTATCTTTTAATCTTTACATCTAATCTATCCGAAAATAAAGATTCATTCATTCAATCATTCATTCATTCATTCACGAGTGGGCCAAAATCCCTCCACAGCGCTGTAAAAGACTTATTGCCAGTTATCGCAAACGCCTGATTGCAGTTGTTGCTGCTAAGGGTGGCCCAAGCAGTTATTAGGTTTAGGGGGCAATCACTTTTTCACACAGGGCCATGTAGGTTTGGATTTTTTTCCCTTAATAATAAACACCTTCATTTAAAAACTGCATTTTGTGTTTACTTGTGTTATCTTTGTCTAATATTTAAATTTGTCTGATGATCTGAAACAGTTAAGTGTGACAAACATACAAAAAATGAGAAATCAGGAAGGGGGCAAAGACTTTTTCACACCACTGTATGAGGATGGTGAGATGGTGGTGAGGTGTGCTGTAGGAGTGACAGGTGGATTCAATGTGGGGGTGGGGTTACATCAGGGATTGGGTCCGAGCCCCTTCTTGTTTGCCTTGATGATGGACAGGCTGACAGATGAGGTCAGGAGTCTCAGTGGATTCTGATGTTTATGGACAGCATTGTGATCTGTAGTGAGAGTAGGGAGCTGGTAGAAGAGAACCTGGAGAGGTGGAGGAATTTGCGCCCTGGAGAGAAGAGGAATGAAAGTCAGTAGAAGTAAAACAGAATATGTGCATATGAATGAGAGGGAGGCAGGTGTAATTGTGAAGATGCAAGGAGTAGAGGTAGTGAAGATAAATGAGTTTAAATATCTGGGGTCAACCATCCAAAGCAATGGAAAATGCGCAAGAGAGCACAGGCATGGTGGAGGGGGTGGAGATGAGTGTCGGGTGATTTGTGACAGAAGGACAGCAGCTTGAGTGAAATGGAAGATTTACAAGATGGCATGATGCTATGCACATACCACTGTCACTCCACCCTGGCTTCACTGTATCTTTGTTTCTGTCTTCTTCTTCCAGTTGCTCCCTTTAAGGGTCGCCACAGCAGATCATCTGCCTCCATCTCACCCTATCCGTTGCATCTTCCTCTGTAACACCAACCCTGTCCATGTCCTCCTTCACTACATCCATGAATCTTTTCTGTGGTCTTCTTTTCCTCCTGCCTGGCAGTTCCATCTTAAATACCCTTTGTCCAATATACCACTGTTCCTCCTCTTCACATGTCCAAATCATCTCAGCCTTGCCTCCCTTACTTTGTCTCCAAATCGCTCAGCCTGAGCTGTCCCTCTGATGTACTCGTTTCTAATCCTGTCCTTCCTAGTCACTCCCAATAAGATTGTTAGCATCTTCAACTCTTCCACCTCCAGCTCCGCCTCCTGTCTTTTTGTCAGCCCCACCGTCTCCAAACCATACATCATAGCAGGTCTCACTACTGTCTTGTAAATCTTCCCTTTCACTCTTGCTGCTATCCTTCTGTTCCAAATCACCCCTGACACTCGTCTCCACCCACTCCACCCTTCCTGAACTCTCTTGTTCACCTCTCTTGTGCACTGTCCATTGCTTCGGATGATTGACCCCAGGTATTTAAACTCATCTTCCTTCACTACCTCTGCTTCTTGCATCTTGACCATTACACCTGCCTCCCTCTCACTTAGACACAAAAACTTTTACCTTTAAAAAATTGTATAATAAGCTATATTCCTGTTTACAAGATCATTCACACGTCATTCAAATTGTTTTAAATTACTACCACTACATTCACTTTTTTGCCACTTTCTGGCCCACAAGTGACTTGTTCTCTTCTGTTAATATTGTACATCTAAGCTTTGACCGCTTAGTACTGTAGGAGTGTGTTGGGTCCAGGTGGGAGTGGAGGGTGATGTTGCGTTAGATACAAAGCTGTGAAACACCAAGGTTCTCCATCCACTGTGTCTGAACACCTGGTGTGTGTATGCATGCGCATTTGTGCACGTGTGGCTAAAGACAACAGTGCCTCATGTACTCCAGATGTGGACTTGACAAGTTTATTAGCCGTCGTCGTGTTTAACAAACCCCATCCCCGAGGTGGGAGATGGAGAGAGAACTGATTCTATACATTAGGCCTCATTCTCTACGCCTGCTTATTCAAGCCTGCAGGAGCCCCATCTGTCTCTGTCTGTCTCTGTCACTCTCTCTCTCCTTGTAATGCACATATGTGTAGACTGTTTCTCGCTCTCCCACACTCCGCTGTACACTTGCTTTTTCACACTCACTGGCATGCATGCATATGGCCATAAGACGGAAAGATAAACATGCATAGTGAAATTGCCATTGTCTGTATGTGTCCACTCTTTTCTACTGTTGAATTTTAACACTCTTGTGTTAATTTAACACTAAAGAGTGGACAGATACAGATACATTTCAGTGTTTATTTGATGCTGGCATTTTTGTGGTGTGTGTGAGACTATAGTTTAGCCTCTCCTGCTCCTCCTCCTCTCCATTTTGCTGTTTCTCTTAGAACAGAAGTCTTAACCAAAACTTTAGCTCTCCTCTAATCAGCCATCCAGTGTAAACTCTTTGTACTTGAGCTTAAAATGACTTGACTCGGCCCATGTGTGTGGGTATTGGCTTGAGCCCTAATGACATTAGCACACTTCAATAAACAAGTTGTCAGTTGTAATTTTCCTTCACGGGCTGATTTATGTAAATAGTTAATGGTAATATGGGATTTGCTTCCCTGCTTTTACCTACTTTGAAAGCACCATTTGTAGTTACTTTTTGAACATTGTGATAAATATAGACAGCTTGCCATTATCATTTTTTCTGTTTGTCATGTATAAGTTGTTTTTTTTTCTTTCAGCAATTCCCCCAGGAAGTCCAGGCCCAATCACTCGCCATGAGTCCTCAGATAGCCTGGCATCAGACCACAGTGGCCAGGAGGATGAGGAGTGGCTCTCCCAGGTAAGACATCATTGAGTTACACCACAATTTTTAACTGTAATCATGGTTATTCTGTCATATTAGATTAATTTAGAATGTATTATCACTTCAAAATATTTATTTTTCTTTTTGTGGTATTTCTTAAATGTTTAATGGCTATGTCATAAAAAGTTGCCTACCTTGAGTTAGTCCAGGGCTGGGAGTTTCATTAAGTGGTAGGGTTTGGTCAGGCTTGCACAGAACTGTGACAGGCTGGGCTAGATACAGCTAAGCAGGGCTCTAGATCATTCTCCAAACTCTGTGGTGGACACCAGAGCAACAAATACTTTAAAATGGCTGCCTTCACCATCTTTCAACCTGTTGTCAGTCACACATTTGTTCTTGGTTAATGCTCACCAAATGTGCATTCTTCATGATTGCTCACACTAGGAATGTTAATGATTAATTGACTTTCGATTAAGTGTCGATAATAATTTAGTTGACTAAATTAAATTAATTGTCAATTAATTGACAACTCAGCAGTCCTTTTCGATGGAAACTTATTCTATGAAATGAAGTGGTGTTGCCATCCAGGCGGGGGCGCACGTGGTCATCCACTGCCACATTTCAACCAAAAAAGCAGAAGAAGACGCTAAGCCCCCAGAGCGCATGCGCTGTGGAGAGCGAAAAAAATTTGCCCTTCCGGGTTACGTTGGAGAATCACAACAAGTTCCAGTGGCACATTCCAATGTCCACCCACCTACTTCAAATCACCAGGGTGGCAAAACAGACTGCGGAGAGGAAAAAGATAACACAAGTGCAAAAACTTATCCCCACTGCCTTCAACCTGCCGCTAGACGGGAAAGCAGACCGGACTCAAGTTCCCACTGAGGTAACAGACAACAGAGGGAGCCCAGATCATGCTAGATTTGCCCGGATTGCCAGGGTACTGTGATAATGTTTTACGTGCAACAGATGAAGCAGCTCACAATTTATTTTCCTGTTAAAACAGTCTACCAGTGCCTCTCAGTAAATTAGAACATGAAAGTTTTTTAATATAACTAAAAAAAGATCATTTTAATGATAGTGGTAATAGTTTTGAAAATATATAAAAAATCATGACATTTATAATTTACTGAGATGTACCAGCACGTAGTGCACACTATACAGTACAAAATTTGTTAAACTACAAAAAAAGTCATTGTCACTAGTGAAAAAAAATGCAAATGGTACAATAAATCATTGAAGAATATGATGTTCATGTTTTATTCAGTATATGAAAAAACAACAACTTTTTATATGTTAAAGATAGACCGTATTGTACCGAGGGAAATTCAGATTCTCAGAAAAAATGCCGCTTATCAATTAATCATTAATCGACTGATAAGGTGAATCAATTATCAATTAAATAATTGATAACTTGCATCCCTAGTGCACACAATTTACAGTAGTACTTTGTTTTTGTGGTTGTGGTAAATCTGCCTCTTTCTTCAGACTCCTGATGAACAGAGGGGCTTCCACCAATGTGCAGAATAAGTTGTTTGGTTTTTTTGTCTTTCGGTTTCTCCCTTTCGGGGTCACTACAGCGTATCATCACCTTATATCGCGATGATCTGCATGTTGATTTGGCAAGGATTTGTACGCCGGATGCCCTTCCTGATGCAACCCTGCCCATTTATCCAGGCTTGGGACTGGCACAGGGAGTACACTGGCTTGTGCACCCCCTGTGGCTGGGTAAAATGTGCAGAATAAGATACATGTGGTATATTTTGAACTGCACTCCTTGCAAAACTGTTTTGCTCCAGTCCAAGTGACAAAATATTAAGTTTTATTATCCTTCTGTCACAAATCACCCCTGACACTCATCTCCACCCACTCCACCCTGCCTGCACTCTCTTCTTCACCTCTCTTGTGCACTGTCCATTGCTTTTGATGGTTGACCCCAGGTATTTAAACTCATCTGCCTTCACTACCTGGTGTCCCACATGCTGTGGAAGGGATTAACTTAACTCTACCTTCACTACCTTTACTCCTTGCATCTCAAGCGCTACACCTGTCTCCCTCTCATTCACACACATGTATTCTCTCTTGTTTCTACTGACTTTCATTCCTCTTTTCTCCAGTGCATACCTCCACCTTTCCAGATTCTCTTCCACCTGCTCCCTACTGTCACTACAGATTACAGTGTAATCTGTGAACATTATAGTCCACTGAGACTCCTGCCATACCTTGTGTGTCAACCTGTCCATCACCATGGCAAAAAAGAAGGGGCTAAGAGCTGATTCCTGATGTCATCCTACCCTCACCTTGAGTCTGTTTGTCACTTCTACAGCACACCTCATTGTTGTCCTCATACACATCCTGCACCTCCCTCATATATTTCTCTTCTACTCCTGACTTCCTCATACAGTACCACACTTCTTTTCTTGGCACCCTATCATATGCTTTCTCTTGTCAAAGATTAGGATTGGAATTAGGTTCAGGCATTGGCATTTTCCTGTTTGCTGCTTTGGTAAAAGTGCAGCTGTTGGCTAAAGTGGAGTCCACAACAAATTTATTGCCTTGCTTCACTGACCTTGTGGGGGTTAACTGGGTTAAGTGCACATTTAATTTTTGAGAGGGTGAACAGACTTCAGCTGAATTTTTCTTTACAATATTCTATGTTTCCCTTACATTCTGTCAAAATACAGATTTTGTTCATTTAGAATTCGCTTTTATCTAATAAATTACATTTCCAGCCAAACCACAAATACCATCATGTGACAAATGATGAAAAAAAAATCTGCTACCCTTACAGTGGTCTTTTCAGCTTGGTTAACCCACCAGCACTCATCGCTGGTGTCGGCAGGTAACTCTCTACATTTTGAACATCAATAATTCCGCTGCATTCATAATTGATTGGTTAAAATGCACCCCACTTAGCTAACTGAGGCCCCAGTTCATATCTGCCATGATATTTGCCAGTAGCAAAACTATCCATTGCACAAACCCATATTTTTGGTGACTTGCTGTCAGAGCAGTGGAAAATGCGCATTTGTCAGTGGTTGGGGATGTAACCATGTAGTTCTGCACACATGTACCTGAGATGATTTGGAAATTCATTGTAAAAAATGTTATAGTCAGTGAGTTCATAAAAGAAAGACCCCCAACCATACAACATGGACTTATTCATTAATTGAACAGGGTGGGGTTTGTATTCTTATAGCCCCCTACCCCCCCACCCCCTGTGGAGTATGTGGGAAATCTAGAAGGCATAAAGCGTAGTAGCTTGGTGGATTGAGAAATGCTAAATACATATAGGCTAGATTGAATTAGAGGCTAAGTACTGCCTCATGGATTTCATTATATCATATCAGTGGCCCTCATTAGATTATCAGCAGGCATTTTGGCGTTTGGTTGGGTTCTAGGATTGATCGACCATTCCTTAATGAAATGTGATGTTTGTGACCCACCATGTCAGTGCTTCAGCTCTCTGCAGGGGTGTACCGTTTGCTGTCCATCAGTGTCAGTCTGTCAGTGGACAACAAAAAGTCATCCTTAGAGTCTACCATTAGTCTCTATATCTAATCTGTCCAGTCAGATTTTGATGGAAAGGGTGTGACATGGAGATTAGATGCTAGTGGACGGTCAAGCTGTTAAAGAGGACCTCTGATGCTGATTTCCACATCAATACCCCAGTTCTCTACAAGCAAACATTTGGATGTTTTTATTTTTTTATTTACATTAATTTGAGCCGTGGTGCAGTGCCTCACTTCATCGTCTGTCTGAACCAGTGCCCTTGCGCTCAAACATTGTAAAAATCCTCTAGGAGAGCTTCTATTTTAACTTACAAATTGAATTACTGAAATAAATTAACTTTTTGACGATATTCCAATTTATTGAGATGCACTTATAATTGAACAAATTAACATTACCATGAACAAAATATTCATTTTTAATACTTTTTGCAGGCAATGACTTCCCGAAGTCTGAAACCCATGGACATCACCAAACGCTGGGTTTCTTCCTTTGTGATGCTTTGCCAGGCCTTTACCGCCTTCACTTGTTGCTTGTTTGTGGGTCTTTCTGCCTTAAATTCTGACTTATGCAAGTTAAATGCATGCTTGATTGGGCTGAGATCTGGTGATTGACTCTGCCTTTGCAGAATATTCCATTTCCTTGCCTTAAAAAAACTCCTGGTTGCTTTTGAATTATGCTTTGGGCCATTGTCCATCTGTACTGTGAAGTGTCATCCAGTCAATTTTGCTGCATTTGGCTGAATCTGAGCAGACAGTATATCCCTATACACTTCAGAATGCATACGGCTACTTATGTCTGCTGTGATTAATTTACTGTTTTCCTTTGTTCAGACAGGGATGAGAAGGAGATGTTTATTTTATCTTGACATGTTTTGACTGACGTCTATAGTCGTCCTTAGAAGTGTCAGCTGATTGCTGTGATTTGTGACCAGCCGGGTGGATCAGCTGGTTGAATAAAGCAAACAGTCATGAAAAAGAAGACAATATGAACCTATTTAGTGGGTAGCCACAGTCACCTATCAATTGAAAGCAGATCATATTAGACTTGACAAGTACATATTTTATGTTCAAAATGCAAATCTCATCCTTTATAGTTAGTTATATACAACTTACATGGATTACAAACACTACTAAACAAATGATGTGTGCTGGGGAAAGGGTGAGACTGTTGTATTTCAAACTTTACGCATGTGTTTATTGACATAGCTACTATACACACAGAGGCAATTGGGGGCTTGGTAGAATGCTGTGAAACTGTAGTTTAATCAGCAAAAAAAGAAAGTCACTTACTCAACCCACTGACTTGTCATGAAGCCTTGAAGACAGGGCAATATTTGGGGGCACACAGGCGCGTTGCACATGAGATGTGTTATTTAGGACAATTACATGAATTTACTCACCAAGAAGCCACCAATCCACACAGTGCCAGCTTGCAGTTTGTTCCCAACAATGCTTTTCATTAGAATCATGAGGAAAACCGGCTCTCGCTGCAAATTGCACTTTGATGTTGGCCTGTTTAACTGCATTGTATGGGAATATGATATACCTGGGTGACAGCCAGATAATGCCATCCCACACAGCTGGCATAGCTTGGCTCAGATTCGACTGGGAAATTTGCAGTCGGTCTGCCAGCTTCCTCTGGCATGCCCCTGTTTCCAGGAACCCCAGTGTTGTCAGCACCTGCACTGGGACAGGCAGCGCACGGCTTCTCACCATGTCCTGCTCCAAGAGCGGCCGTAGCTCTGAGCACAGTTCCACAAGGACTGCCCATGGAAACTTAAACCGCCTGATAAGCCAGTCATCATCCTGAACCAGAAAATCTTCTGTCTCTAAATATCCTTTCTCTTCTCACTGCGTGATTTGCAATATCCTCTAATAATGCTAACGCCATTGTTGTTAGAGGCATTTTCTGCACTTCTTTGCACTTGCTTTTATAGCCACTCAGCTACACCGTGTTCCAAATTATTATGCAAATTTTATTTTTCTCTGATTTTACAAAATAGTCAATGCAAAAGACAGTCTAATTTTCAAGTCATCAACCATTAGAGCATAATTCAAATTTTATTGAACAAACCTCCTGATGATAACTATTTTTTTTTTTTCAAAAATAAAAAACTCCAAATGCACTTATTTACCTTTTGTTCTTATTAAAGACAAAAGTAGAAAGGAGATGTTTTTATCTTCTTTACTTGTTTCTATTTTTGTCTTTAATAAGAACAAAAGGTAAATAATTAAAAGAAGCCAAAATGAACCTACTTGAGCTATCCAGATACATTGTTCCAAATTATTATGCACAACAGAGTTTCAAAACATTTTGTTAGTTGTAAAGAACTGAAAATGTCATTTGTTGAATTTGCAGCAATAGGAGGCCATATTTACTGAAATCAAAAGCTATTTCAATCAAAAACAACAGGCCAAGTTACATGTTAACTTAGGACCCCCTTCTTTGATATAACCTTCACAATTCTTGCATCCATTGAACTTGTGAGGCCAACTGCAACCGTTTCTGCTTGTGAGCATTGGTTAGGGGCGGCTGAATAGTAGATTTATGCACAACTGTAAGCCTCTGAAGCATCCTACACCTTGAGGTTTGTGGGACTCCAGAGGCACCAGCAGCTTCAAATACCTGTTTGCTGCTTTGTAATGGCATTTTAGCAGCTTCTCTCTTAATCTGATGAATTTGTCTGGCAGAAACCTTCCTCATTATGCCTTTATCTGCACAAACCTGTCTGTGCTCTGAATCAGTCACAGATTTCTTCACAGTACGATGATCACGCTTAAGTTTTCATGAAATATCTAATGTTTTCATACCTTGTCCAAAGCATTGCACTATTTGATGCTTTTCGGCAGCAGAGAGATCATTTTTTCTTTCCCATATTGCTTGAAACCTGTGGCATGCTTAATAATGTGGAACATCCTTCTTAAGTAGTTTTCCTTTAATTGGGCTCACCTGGCAAACTAATTATGACAGGTGTCTGATATTGATATCAGTGATCCAAAGAGCCCTGAGACACAATACCATCCATGAGATTAATTGAAAAACAAAAAACTGAATGTTTATTACACTAAAATTCTATTTGCATAATAATTTTGAACACAGTCTAATTGCGCACACTTGGATGCTTGTTCATCATGTGTCTCTGGTGTGTACAATAATTTTAACGCCATTATCATTCTCCCAACATCACCTCTAAGTGTCGCCCAAGGACCAATAACAGTAGAAACGTACGTACGCCAGCCATGAAGTTGGTGTGGGGCTGCGCATATTTCCACAGTCATTTCATTCTTGATACATCTGAAATTTTCCATGGAAAAGGATGTACGCCATGTTTTTGTGCGTAAGTACCCTTTGTACATGAGGCCCCAGGTCTTTTTGAGCTCCCGAGCTCACCAGTGCACTGTTTTGTTTTTTTTTTCTCAGAATGTACTTAACTGTTGATTTGGCCACTCCTAACATTTCCGCCATCTCTCTGATGGATCTCTTTTTTTTTTTTCAGCCTAAAGGCACGTCCAGACCAAATGCGAACGGGCAAATTTTTCGCACGGTGTGATTACATTATAACTCAATGTAAACATACGAATAGACATTAATTCACGGTCTGAGTGAGATGCAGACAGGTGAAGGGGCCTTTATAACTTCTGCAGCAGTGTTCAACCTATTGTGGAAATCCCCCAAATAACGTCATGCTTTAGGTTTACATTATCTGATGGGGAGCTCACCTGAAAAAGTTATCCCTGTCTCCAAAACTTTACAAGATGATGAGTGTTTCTGTTGCTAGCTCGCTAGCCTTGTTAGCATGTCCGTGGCAGGAATCCGTGGGAAAATAACTCCGACATCCCGATTTAGCTGAAAAGCTTCCGGTCCTCCTGTTTCCAGGTGAGTGGCAGCGTCATTTTCAAACTAGTTTACTCTGCAATGATACTGAAATGATACTTTTACTCCGGTGATGGCAGAATCTCAAAGCGAGCATATCACCTCAGACGTGAACACACAAATGCGCAATTTCGCATGTACTTGCCTCTTTCCATTGATTTTCTATGGATTTGCGCCACCCGTTCGTGTTTGGTCTGAACACACCTTAAGAATGGCCTGTTTCACTTCATTGAGAGTTCCTTTGACTGCATGTTGTGGGTTCACAGCTACAGCTTCCAAATGCCAATGCCACACCTGGAATTAACTCCAGACCTTTTACCTGTTTGTTTGATTGATGATGGCTTAATGAGGGAATAGACCATGCATCCCATGAAATAGTTTTCGAGTCAATTGTCCAGTTACTTTTGAGCCCCTTAACCCCTTGCACTCCGGTCAATTTCCCTAAAAACGCCAAAAATTAACATGCCCAAATTAAATCAAAAGCTGTTCTTCAACCCTTTGCAGCATCTTCATGGGGTTGGTCTCATTTAAAAGAAAACACTTTGAATTTTTTGGCAAAACAGTCATAATCTCTCTAAGTGCTCCGGCCACTGAGTTACAGTCATCTAAACATAGTGAACTTGAAGAAAATAAATTTGGCCTGGGTGTTTTTTTGGATACAAATGCTTGCAAATAACACACAGCTTCAGATCCGGGCTGGAAAATGCAACAGAAATGTAGAACTACGTGTTATCCAGCTGAGGTCCAAATTTTGTAACAATACCACAAAAAATGAATATATTACACAGCTTTTTACTCAGGTAGTTCCCAGGCGTTTTGGAACTGTGCCAAATTGTGCCAAATGGCACAGTTTGGAAAAACGTCTGTAACTTTTGAATGCTTCAATGTAGAAGCTTCATTTTGGGCTCTAATGAAAGGTCACACTCAGGGCTGTCTGTGTGTGTGTGGGGGGGTGGGGGTTTGTCCCCCCCCCCTCGCTACAGAGGATGGACATCGGCCATCGCTACACAACGGATTAGCCTCATGTGGCGATGTGGGACAGCAGCGCAGTCACCGCGGCTTCCCCCCCTCGCTACAGAAGAATAGCGGGAGTGGGGGGGGCGTTCACGGTCTGGACATGGCGAAAAACCCCTTGTACCGTGGCGCACAAACTGCGCCGCGCCGCACCGCACAATTGTAATTTACCGATCGGTCAAAAGTAATTTTGGATTACAATTTTCAGGGATAAATAATAATTTAGCTTATAACACCTTACCTCTTCACAGCAGCAGAGTCCTGGTGAACTTCTCTTCCTCACTGTCAGACGAACGCGACGCTGGTCCGCTCGTGGTTCTGGTCTCGCGACCCGATCAAAACATAATTCCATCATTGCGGTTTTGTGCTTCCATGATTGCGGTTTTTGGCGAACGATTTTTCAAAACAAATAACAGTAGTAATTAAAAAAAGACTGGCGAAGGCGTGTGTGTCACTCAGCCTTCGTCGTCAGCCTCCGTCGGTCTATGACCATGGAAGAAATCATAATGTCTACTCTGCTGGAACCAAAACAAAATAAGCACCGCCTGTGGCCGAACATGCCGGTGCACGAATGGCACTCCCTGTCACACAGGTTGCATTTGTGGATGGTCTCCGTGCTGCTGGGTCTGTGGGGTTCTTCCTGCGGGTCCTTTTTTGATCCGCTGCAGCAGCCAGTCTTCACCCAGCCTTAAAAAAAACAGCTCGCGAACTTCTCTGCTTCAATTGGCTCACTGCATTCACAGCGTTGGGAGGCGGGTCCTTCTGGCTAGGTTTTCAGTCATTGGTTCTTCAAGGTTTCAGAAACCCAATTCAAGGCTCTTATTAGTCGAATGAGAGGTCAATCAGATGAACTAATCTGTTCGTGGCTGTGTCTGCAGCTTTTATTTTCAGTGCGCGCTTGGACGCCATCACCACCTACATCACCACCATCAGGATCTCCATCATGCGTCTGAGAGCGCACGAGGGCGCTCTCGTGCGCCCTTGTGCGCTCTAGGACGCAGAGACTTGCCCGTCCGCGGTACAACGGAGCGCAAGAGGTTAAATGAGAAGTTCTTGAATAAAAATTATTGCAATTCCTCAACTGTAACTCCAATTTGGATGGGAATACCCTCAAATTAAAGCTGAGAGTCTGTGTTTTCAGATTATATCATCTTGATTATATAACTGTACCTTGAATATATTTTGTTAAACAGCTAAAATAACAAAACTTGGGTCAGTCTGCAAATACATGTGGCACTAACTGTAAATCTATGAAAAATCTTGTCAAGTTAAAATTTGGGTGACCTCAAGGTCAGATTTTTCATAACTTTTATAATCATTGTAACTCATGAAGGAAATGAGGGCAGCTTTTCATATCGATGCCATTGTTGTATCTATGAAAAATCTGTCATGGTTTTGATTCCTGGTGACTTTGAACAAAAATTCAGTCAGCCAGTACTCAAAATGCCATCAGGTTGAGGGGTGCTACTAGCAGCCGGCAGTATTTTTCTCTTTAAATTTGGGACTTTTTTTCTACTAAATTTCTCTCTCTTTTTTTTTTTTTTTTTTGTAAAGTGCAACTCTTTTCTCTTGAATCTGCAACTTTCGCCAAGTAGTTAGCAAGTTTCTTGTTCTCAGTTTGTAATTTTTTTTGTTGTAAATGTATTTATTTTTCTTTTAAAATTGAGACTTCATCTGAGACAAATTAATGTTTTTATTTGCAAATTTACACAGGGTTACAGGGAGCTACTGGTTATGGGCAAACAAAGCAACATGTTGGCTCCAGAGGCTGCATATAACAAGTTGCATATGCAGTACCAGTCAAAAGTTTGGGCACGTCTACCCTTTAAAAATGAATGTGTAGTTGTGTTCAGACTTTTAACTGCTAGTGTACAACCCCAATTCTGGTGAAGTTGGAATGTGTAAAACATAAACAGAATTCAGTGATTTAAAAATCCTTTTCAACAGATATTTAATTGAATACACTACAAAGACAAGATAGGGGCATGTTTAGCACTGTGTTACATCACCTTTCCCTCTCAGTAAGTGTTTAGGAACTGAGGACACTATACTTGATGTACAACTTCAGTTGCTCAACAGTCTGGTGTCTCCGTTGTTATCTTTTGTGCTTCATAATGTGCCACACATTTTCATTGGGAGACCAGTCTGGACTGCAGGCAGGCCAGTCTTGTACCCACACTCTTTTACTATGAAGCCACGCTGTTGTAACACGTGCAGAATTGAGCTTGGCATTGTCATGCTGAAATAAGAAGAGCCATCCCTGGAAAAGACGTTGCTTGTATGTCAGCATATGTTACTCCAAAACCTGTATGTACCATTCAGCATTAATGGTGCCTTCAGAGAGATGCAAGTTACCCATGGCATGGGCACTAACACCCCCCATACCATCAGAGATGCTGGTTTTTGAACTTAATGCTGATAACAATCTGGATGGTTCTTTTCCTCTTTAGCCCTGAGGATATGACGTCCATGATTTGCAAGGCAGTGGTGGCCCAATGGTTAGGGATGTGCCCTGGTGAGCGGAGGGTTGCTGGTTCAATCCCCGGCCCGGCAAGATCAGATCTGGGTGGGACAGATAACGTAGCAGTGTTTACCCACCCTCCTAAACCTCACTGTGTTGCCCTTGAGCAAGGCCCTTAACCCCAACTACTCCAGTGGACTTGCTCAGTGGCCACAAGTCAGTCTGTGGTTGTACTGGGCAGCTTCCAGGTGTGAATGTGTAACTGTGTGAATGTAAACAAGGTGTCCTTGAAAAAAAGAAGTTGCCTCTCAATTGTAATATTAGTTGGCACAGGTGTAATGTGGCCGACTACTGATCGGAGGGTCAGGGGTTCGATTCCCGCTCTGTCTGCAGTCTGCATGTCGAAGTTTCCTTGAGCAAGACACTGAACCCCCAGTTGCTCCTGGTGGGTCAGGCCAGCGCCAGTGTATGGCAGCTCTGCCGCCATCAGTATGTGAATGTGTGGATAGCAGGGTCTGTAAAGCGCTTTGGTCATCTAGAAAGGAGAAAAAGGGCTATATAAGTGAATGCCATTTACCACATTTAAATCATTCTTGTTGGATTTGTTTATTGCAAACAGCTTCTAATTTGTACATAATAATGGGTTAAGATTTATATGGCACTTTACATGTCAAGTGACATCTCAAAGCACTTACAGTGAGTCCATTATTCATTCACGCCAGACAGACATTGATAGTGGTAAGCTACTCCTGTAGACACAGTTGCCCTGGCATAGACTGACGGAAACGTGGCTGCCAATCCACGCCAGCAGCCTAACATTTATACACATTCATACCCAGTGTCATGGACACTGGAGGCAAGGTGGGTAAAGTATCTTGCCCAGGGACACAACGACAGGATGGCTGGGGAAAGCAGGATTCGATCCACCAACCCTCTGGTTATTGGACAACCCGCTGTACCTCCTGAGCCACTGCCACCTACATTTCCCTCCTCTGTTCCATTTTTGCTGAGCACCGAGTTGGACGGCAGGAAGTTCCATTTTTATATGGTCTTTGGCATGACCCGGCCAGGACTTGAACCCTGACCTCCCAGTTGTGGGGCAGATGTTCTACCTCTAAGCCACCACTTTTGCCAGCAAACCTATTTTTCGGTGGAAGTTTAATATTTTTTTTGATTGTAACTGTATCTCGGATTTGTAGTATATTCGGATGAATATAGGTTGATAAGGATTTTTAAAATAATTATATTTTGTTTTTATTTACATTTTTCACAACATCACCATTTCACCAGAATTGGGGTTGCATGTAGTTAGTTAACTTCTTTTAATTTGGTGTTTTCTGTATAGCGAAAGAAGGCTTTAATGGTTAATCTATATCAGCCATCTCTCACTAACAAGGCCAAGTTTACGGGAGGGGGTGTTGGGGTCAACACTGGGCAGTAACATCTGGAACTTCCATCCCGTTGCAGAGAGAGCATGCTGCCAGCTGTCTGGGCGTGACATTGATGGTGCTAACTGGCAAAGCGCACACACGCGCAAAGTGACAATCCTCCTCCCTCCTTGTGTGGCCTCATTTGCACAGCTGTGACAGACTCCATACTGCACTCTAAATGGGTTTTTGCACATATATGTGTGCATCAAGACACACTCAGTACAACTAAGCGTTTGAGATGTGGGCACCTGGCAGCCACAGTGCAATGAGACTGTCAGATGAGAAATGTGTCCGAAGTAAAGATAATGAAATGCGAGTGGTATAACACCAAGAGATGTGTTAAGTGCTGCAGGGAGTTGAAAGTGTAATGGTGTGGGAGAGCATCAAAAAGTGGACATCCATAGCAGGAGATAGTGAATTTAAGGCAAAACAGAGATGAAGAACGGGGGCGACAGTGATAGTCCAATGTTTATGAGTCACTCACTCCGTGGCCTTCCCCTATCCTGCTTTCAGCCGACATTAGTGCCTCTCAGCTCAGGCGCCCGTGGACTGCCTGCCACACCAGTGCCATCTTCTCCTCCCAGAAGGCCTTGTGCTATTTGCTTGTGTCACGCTTCTATTAACCCTCTGGGAAGGCTTCCCATCACGCCGCCAGCACTCTTACTACACACAAGAGCTTGACGAATTCTGACATTGTTGCCAGACTTTTAGTGGTGCAGGAGAATGGCGAGCTTTTAGTTGGATGTCGTGTAACTGAGTTCATCTGAGAACTGCTTGCAGTTTTTGTTGAGCACTGGCACTCAGATTGACATCCAAACCGCCCTGTGAAATCCACCAATGGCTGCTCCTCCAACAAGCTGCCAGGACTCTGTCCTTGACCAAATGCTGACGGATTAGCAAAGGAGTGTGGGTGTAATTAAAGAGCAATACAGATGTTTTTCAGCCATGCAGCTGGCATAGATGGCTGTGCCACTGTTGGGCACACTGCTCGGGTCTGGTCCTAGGAAAATGTTATTATCATCAAAATTAGTGTTAAATTTTCTGTTTTACTAAAAAAAACCTCTACACATTCTATTCAGGAGCTGATAAGTCACTTTTTTGTGCTGAGTCACTTTATGAATCAAGTTGTATTAAATATTAAATGCACATGATTTTTTTACACTACTTATTTGAAGTAGAAACATAGGATAAATGCCTGAAATCCACTTAGACTGAGGTACTCTAGTAAGTCTTTTTAGTCCATATTTGATAGATCCTGCCTTTTTCTGTCATAGTTGTGTATATCAGTGTTTTAATGGTGAAATTATGACAAGTATTATGTCTTGGTCTTCTGTTGTTGAAGGGTCTGGATTTACTCATTCTCTGGTTGTCTTTGATTCATAAACAAAATGTGACCCAAATGAAGTATCTTAAAAAAGAAAGTTATTAGAATTTTGAATATTTTACCTGATATTTTACTCCATTATGAGACAATTTTAACAGATTTCTAAAAGATACAATAGTAGTTGCCCAGTGTACTGTGTATTTTTTTTTATAATACATTCAGTTAATTAAGCCATTGTTACAAGGGCTGTTAATTATTAAAGATTTCCCATAGACTGAGAGGAACCAAACATAGCACAGTTTAGTCTTTCTCTACATAGGAACCACCAAGGGTCACACACTTCTCCCATCACTTTATGCAGCTGTGGAGACCTCGCCTGTAGAAGTCTGTGGGTTGTGTCAGAAGCCACATTTGACCTCCGAAATCAAATTTTGCCCTTCAAAAAGGATTTCATGGGTGGAAAGAGGTGAAAGTCAGGTGGTGCGAAGTTAGGAGAGTAAGTCGGAGTGAGGAAGGATTTTATAGCTGTGGGATCGTGCTTTCATCTGGGCAACATGTAAGTTGTGAACCAGGGTGTTGTCTTGCAGGAGGCATACACCTTTAGTCAGCATGCCACGCCTCGTAGTTTTGATGGCCTTTTGCAATTTCTGCAGCAATGAAGTGTGGTAAGTCCTTGTAATTGTGGTACCCTTTGCCAGGAAATCAATCATCAATACTTCATGCTGGTCCCAAAAGACCGTGAGCATGACCTTGTCAACTGAGGGTTGAACACTTGCTTTCTTTGGAGGTAGTGAGTCATAATGCTTCCATTGCTTGAATTGGCCTTTAGTCTCTGGATCGTAGTGATGGACCCATATTTCATTCTGCGTGATTAGTCTGTGGAAGAAGTTCTTGGGACATGGCCAAAAGAGCCTGAGAGCACGTGGCTTGTTCCTGCTTCTGGAAACCAGGGAATCTATCGTGCAGACAACTTCTTCTGCTTCATCTTCCTTCTTCACCATGTCCTCTTTCACCACATCCATAAGTCTCTTTGTGGTCTTCCTTTTCTCCCCCTGCCTGACAGCTTCATCTTCAACATCCTTTGTCCACTATATCCACTGTTCCTTCTCTGCACCTGTCTAAACCATCTCAGCCTTGCCTCTCTTACTTTGTCTCCCAACCACTCAACCTGAGCTGTTCCTCTGATATGCTCATTTCTAATTCCATCACTCCCAAAGAAAATCTTAGCATTTACCACCTGCTGCGCCTCTCCTGTCTTTTTGTCAGTGCCACCATCTCCAAACCATACCATAATATAGAATATAACAGATATTTCATTTTATGCATTCAAGAGTATTTGCAGTTGTCCACCAGTCATTGTTTATATACAGTTCATATTTTCGTCTGTCCCTTGTTTTTATTTGAGCAGCATCCTAGCTAGCTGGTGCTTGATCAATATCTCCACTTTTGTTTACGTCCTTTTTGCCACCTTCTTATCAACATCTTCAGGTGAAGTAAAGAGTTATACATTACACTGTGAGGTATTTGTAGAAATGCTGTCAGGTTTTAATCTAAACTTTGGGTTAAATAATATTAAAATTAAGCTAAGTATGAGTATGAACCAGAAACACAAACAATTAAGGGTTGTAAAGACTGTCTTCTTTCAAACAGCCCATCACTGTGGAAATTAAGGTACATTGCAGTGTTCACGTTATAAGATAAAACTGACAGTTGCTGTAATTAGAGCTCATTATTGCATAGCTGAAATGAAGTGAGACAGATCCAGTGGAGCTTCTGAGTATAGTTATAGGGGAATATAGTAACTTCAGAAATTCCTGTTGTCCAATCATTTTGCTTGGTCAGAATTAACAGTTTTATAAGACATAATTTGTCCAACAGTATTCTTTCTATTTTATACAGTTAAATAAATGTTGCTGAAAACTGCACATTTAAAGATTTAGCCCCATACTTCCCCAGAAAGCATGTTTCCAGCTTCTCTTCCCTAATTTTCTGTAATGTTTATGGTATTGTGTTATTAAACAGTTATAGCTCTGTAGAGCCTGCAGATCAGATTGTTGTAAAAATATTTCTTTTCCATAAAATCACAGTATCTAGTGGCTTTGTCATTTCCCTTATTTTTGTAAAATGTGTTTATTTAATTGTTTATTTTTTGCAAGCATTTGTAATTCCAAAAAAAGGTTTTCAATGATGTAAGTGGTCTTGTAGCTGTTGGCCAGTCAGAAAATATTTGGATGCGATACATTGAAGTGATCAGCCTTTTCCATCCTTCTCAGGTAGAGATTGTGACTCACACAGGCCCTCACCGGCGCTTGTGGATGGGCCCCCAGTTTCAGTTCAAGACCATTCACCCTTCAGGCCAGACCACAGTCATCTCCTCCTCATCCTCAGTGCTTCAGTCCCATGGTCCGTCTGACGTCCAGCAGCCCCTCTTGGACTTTGACACGGATGACCTGGACTTACACAGCCTCAGGTACTTTAAATCTGCCAAAATGAATGCACCCTGACGTGCAAAGTGTGGTTTAGAGTTGCTTTGGATTTAATTTTGATGTGGAAATGTGCACTATTTTCACAACCTGACTCACAAACGGGACCTGCATCAGCAGCTGGACACTGTAATTGTCCAAAAATGATCCTAATAATCTCATAATGATACATTTCACCATAATTATGCCTCTAGTGTAGAAAGCTTTGCACTTAATCACTACAACAACAAACCAAATCTCCTCTTGTGGGTTCCTGGGAGCAGATCCAGTTAACTAGGCATGTGAAGCCCTAAATTGTCAGTGACTGTGTATTATTTTTGTGCGTCGTAAATGGTCATGTAATGTATGTGCAGGATCCAGCCGGTGCGATCGGAGCCAGTCAGCATGCCCGGCTCATCTCGCTTGGTGGCTGATCGTCGAGGACAGTCCAATATCATGGACGCGGGATCAGGTAGGACTCTTCTTCTATTTAACTTCCTGGTCCTCTGCTCTGTATTCACCATTCCATTTCATCGTGGTTTTCTTTGTCTACTTCATCTTCTTCCCAGAGGCCTCTGATTTGTCTGTTAAGCTGTGTTGCATTTTATTGTAATCGTTCCCATCAGTCACGCACTTTTGTTGTGGTCATGGCTACTTCCTCCTTTCACACTTGGCACCATGAATCAGTTGGTTTCATGAAAAACAGAAAAAAGCGATTTAGCAGCATGCCATATTTAGACTTGTACTGACATCTTTCATCCACACTTGATGCACAAATAAGTTAACCCTTGAGATCTAAGTTGTCATTGATATTGCATACTGTGGTTCAAGGGTCTGCAGCCAATGGCTCCAAAGCCTAATGTAGATCTTTTGCCCATAACCAATGGCATAACAAACTAATGGGAGGGGGGAGGGGTAATATGAGGGGAAAAAATCATAAAATTATCAGAAGTGCTGCAGGTTTATAGGTCCCATTCTTGTAAAATGGTGTTTTCATGTGTTGTGACCTTTTAAAATACACTCATGGGTCACATGTATACTGTTAAAATATGAAATTGCTCTCGTCACAGAGAAATACACACTTCCTTTAGCTACTGACTTTAAAAGGCCCCATTTACTTCATTTTCCCCACATGTTGACAGCTTCTACAAGTATTAATGAAATGTTTGTGACATTTCATTAATTCCTTTAATTAATTATTGCAGCATCATTGTGAATCATCTTTAGCAGCCTTCCTCAGAATGAAATTTTTCAGTGCATGTCTCTTTAAATGTCTCAAAGCTGCATTTAAAGCTGGATTCATGCTGTACCTCTGCTGTCCACATACGCGCTACCGGAAGGCTTGTGTGACGAAATTTACGTCATCATCTCTAGCCCGCTAGTGTCCGGAGGGCTGTTTTGCGGATGACCGCGTGCAGCCCAGATTTTCTGACTGCGTGCCTGCCCATGGCCTGCCCGCATTGACTGCGTATGCACAAGATTGAATGTCTCATTCACGAGGTGGCGCTATCAACACAGCATACATAGTCAATGTAGACAAAGAAGACGAAGAGGAAGCAGAAGATGAAAATAACCATACATGAATCGTTTTGCAGCAGCAGCGTCTTGAGCAGAGAAGAGCACTGAAAAACAGTATTTCCTCCTTTTCCTTGAAATGATGCCATTGTTGATACTACCAAAAAAAATGTGCGTCGCTCTCACGTTTATAGCCGGTGAACAAACTGTCATGTTAGCACATTTGCGCTTCGCATAGGGCTGGGGCGAAAGTACAAACAGTTGTGCGCATGCATCAACCACTTGGCCTGGAAACCGAAAAAGTGAAGCTTATACAGAGCCGCGTGCACGCTGGCCTCGTCCAAAGTGGACGTGGACCAAAGCAGACCAGAGAGGAAATGCAGCATGAATCCAGCTTAACTCCACCCTCCCTCTTACATCACTATTACTAGTTTTTGTTGCCTAGCTCCTAGCTTGAATAGTGAGCCTGAGCCAGCTAACATAAATTTAATGAAATATTGCATCAGTGGTGGATAGGATATGACTGGTCCCTGGAGTACAATAAGCACGGGAACATTCGTGAATGAGTGAATAGTGGCACACGGTGGCTAGCTGATGCTAGCTACTATTAGCTAGCTGCTAAAAATAATGTCTAAGAGTGACATGTATTGTTTTGGTAGATGAACAAGGATTCCATTGTCGGGTGAATAGAATCTACAGAAAATGGCAATCAAACCTGGCCAGATTGACAGTTAAGGTAACGCCAGGTGGCCTGTCTGTCAGCCTCTCCCTGATAAGGCGACCTCTAATGCAGTTAGACTGACCGACTCCAACTGCCTAGCCAAGCTTATACTAATAGTTTGGTGTAGCATCACGGTGAAAATATAACAAACTAAGCCAGAATGACGCAAGGTATATTATCAGCTCTGAATTGGTGAACCAGGTGTAAACAGGAATGCCTGTTAGGGTGACTGAAATTTAAAGAAAATAATAATATAAACCATTCTTGGTTAGCTAGCTCCCTAGTAGCACTGTTAGCTCTGAAGCTAAAGCCTTGGGCTTCATCTACACTGCAGACAGACAGCTTGGCTGGCCAAGAATAGACCAGCAGGTGGGTATCAAGGCTGGGGCTTTCTTTTCTTGATGTACCGGCGCAAACGCAAAAGAGTTACCCCGCCTCCTCAGAGACAGAAACAATACAAAGGCTGGGTGCTTTATTTTTTTTATTTCTAAGAGAAGAGGGTGTTTTGATGTTTTTGTTATTTTTGATAATCACATGACCATTAGATGCATTTAAGAGAGTTAAACCCCACATAAACACACTTTTTCAGTGAATGGGACCTGTAAATGAGCAGATTGCGCTTCCTGGGTTTGTGGCGTCACAACCAAGAAGCACCGTCTTCATTTCTCTCAAGTCAGTAAAACAAACACACCCTGACTGGCTCCTTCCTGTGACTGGACCACTCCAAAAAACTTTCAGCAAATCAGATTACAGGCTCACTAATATTAATGAGCAGTCTGAAAAACTTTTAGACAAAACAGTATGTTTTTCCTTCTTTTTTAAAGAGCTGTAAACCAACACAAAAATGATTTTTGGTCTTTATAACTGAAAATCCCTGAAAATGTCAAAACCTAAAATTAACTCCTGAAAGAAAGTCACAATACGGCACCTTTAAGGGGAAAGCCTCACAAATTTACAAGAAAGAATTTTTTTTTATTTTTATTTTACCATTATTTAATCAGGAAAGATCCCACTGAGATCGCAGATCTCATTTGCACAGGAGTCCTGACCAAGAGGCAAATTCATAACCCACATCACCAAGCAAAAAGACTACAGTTAAAACAGCTAAGAAAATCATAAAAACAAATGAAAAGAAATAGAATGAAATGTCTAAAAACAACAAGTCATTGATTGCATTTCCAATTGCAAAATGTGAATTTATAGGAAAAACATGGTTCAGTGTTCAAGAAAAAGTTCAAAATTTACATTAAAAAGTCACAAAATTGTTGACAAGCAAAATGTTTTTGTTGCAAATTCATATTTCTTCTCTTTAATTTGTATTTTTATCTCAAATTTTCCTAAAATGTCCACTTTTTCCTATAAGTTTTCTTTCTTTTTTCTCGTAAATATAATCTTTTTTCTCCTTAGTTTTCACTATTTTGCTGCAAATTTTTAACTTTTTTCTAAATTTATCATTCTTTGTGTGTGTGTGTGAATTTTTTTTTTTCAAAGCCACCGGTTACGGGCAAAAGAGCCACATGGTTGTGATATAGCTAAATGGCGATCACTCTTTCTTAATCTCTAACCACGAGCACCTGCCTGTTGCATATGTGTATGTGACAGCTCATTGTAGGGAAGTGAAATGGGTAAAAAGATTTACTCTGCTGTTGTCAAACCCCAGAACAATCCCAGTGGAGTGGATTATAATGCACACAGGCATTCACACTTGTATCCGATTTGTGTTACTGGCAGCCATGAAGAGTTGTGGATGTTGTGTGTTCCAATCTACTCCCTTCTATTGTTATGCACAGTTTGGCTGAAAAGGTCATTTGACAGGATTGATATGGTTCCAAGTGATTTTAATAGTATGGCTCCTTTAATCTGGTTATGATGTTTGGCTAATCTAATCACTCCGAGACGAGAGGATTTCCTTTAATATATGCCACTTACTCTTGTCTGGATGTGTGTGTTTGTCTCACTGCCAGTGCTTTTGAAGGAATCATCATTTATTGCGTGACATTGTTTCCTGTTTTCCTTTTGTGCGATAAAGCAGATAGAGGATTGCCTGCAGCATCTGTGCCATTATCTGCCCCGTCTTGTGACAGAAGCTTTGCTCGATCTGATCTGAACTCAGCTGGGCACACAGCCACCTCTGATTTTTTCACTCAGGCGTCAAGAAATATTCACAACTCGGGTCACAAAAATGTGTGGCGCAAATACTTGAACACATCTGATGGTGCCTTTTTTTTTCGTCCACTCCCTCACTCAGTAATCTAAAACAGATGACATCACAAGAGTGATAGCTGGGTCGTAGCTCATTACATTTACCCAAGTACAGGTACTGAAGTAACCGTTTCACAAAATTGTACTTTCTTGAGTTGTTTTTTCTAGGATACTTTTTATTCTGACCAGAGTACATTTATGAAGGAAAACCTGTACTTTTACTCAAGTACATTTGGTTGTAATCTGAGTTGCTGTTTTTATTTCACTGATTTGAAATGAGTGTGAGTCAGGTTTTCCTCTTGTCAACTTTTTCTAATCTGATTTAAAATTTAAGATATTATATTAGAGCTCACATGTGACTAGTTTATGTTTTACTCTGACAAACTTGTTCAGACTAATGTATCTCAGACAACAACTCACAAAGAAGAAGAAGAAGCCAACTTTATCGTCATTCGGTCCATACAGCCAGTCATGTACAGTACAGCGAAATTACGTTTTTCCTATCTACAATGTTAATCACATCTAGAGTCAGAGGGGCCACTGCCATGCAAGGCACCACCACAAAACAACTTTTTCCTTCCCCCATTCTATTATGCTGAGCACCAAACTAGAAGGTGGGAAGTACCATTTTTTTATATGGTCTTTGGTATGACCTGGCTGGGACTTGAACCCCCAACCTCCCGGTTGTGGGGCAGATGCTGTGTCAACTAGGCCACCACTTTGGTGGTGATGGAGAAAAAGTTGCAAATTTGCAAGAAAAGAATTGCAATGTCCAATTTTATAATTTAAAAACATTTGCAAAAGTACAAGACAAAAGTCATACATTTACAAGAAAAATACCCACAGTTGGATAGGAAAAAAGTTGCAAATTTGCATGTAAACACTCATAAATTTTTGCAAAAATATGTCTCAAATTTAAATGGAAGATGTCACATTTACAAGAAAAACTCAGTTATTGGTGGGACTTAAGTCAGTACTCACTGCTTGAGTAATTCTTTAAGTAGATACTTTGTTACTCGTCAAACAATTTTTGGTGGCTTCTTGTACTTGATTACACTGGTCAACACCAAATTTATTGTCTAAGTTTTTTTAGCTGATTTAGGACAATTTTGATGTGCTGAATCGAAAAATTACATTGGTTTTGCTCAATCAGGTCAACTTTTTGAACTATGGCCGCATGTTTTTTATGTTTTTGTTTACATGTACGGGTATTTTCGCTTTATATGATGCAAAATTCTTTTTTATTTCTTGAAATTCTCTGAATTTTGAACAATGATTATATGTACTTTCCTTTATCAGTGTCTACTATTCAATTTACAATACAACTGTACAACTGCTTACAACTTAGCATAAAAACCTGACCTTATCAAGAGAAACGGATGTCATTTTCGGAGTCAGCGGTGCAAAATTGTCTTAAATCAGTTGAAAAAACACAGACAACTTACAAAAAAATTATTTTTGTTAAGTTGTGTTATTAGTATTGTGAGGTAATGCTACTTTTACTTGAGCACAACGTCTGGATACCCTAGCCACCGCTGCAAGAGATGCCACTTAAAACATAAGGGTCAGACCTAATGTTAGGATTAGCAAAATTATTTCTATTTGCTAAATAATTTTTATACCCAAGGGTGAACCAGACTTGTGGAGGTCCACAGTTCTCTTCAGTGAGGAGAAGAAAATAGGTTTTGTGTCTTTTTATACAGTGTATGTAAACTTCAGGTTTCAACTGTATATACAGCTACAGTTGAAACCAGATTTTTTTTCTCACTGTCTGACATTTAATCAGACTAAACTTTTCCTGTTTTAGGTCACTTATGATTACCAAAACTATTTCTATTTGCTAAATATTTTTTTGAGAATTTTTTTGTTACTTTCTTCAAAGTCAGAAATTTACATACACTAAGATTGCTATGCATTTAAACAATGTGGGAAAGCCCGGATGATGATGTCATGGCTTTGGAAGCTTCTGATTAATTGACAACATTTGAGTTAATTGGAGGCACACCTGGGGGTGTATCTTAAGGCATACCTCAAACATACTGTTTCCTTGTGTGACATCATGGGAAAATTAAAAGAAATCATGTCCAGCCATCATACTGCTCAGGAAGGAGACAGGTTCTGTGTCCCAGAGATGAATGTGTCTTTGTGCAAAATGTGTGAACAACCCCAGAACAAAAGCAAAAGACCTTGTGAAGATGTTGGCCGAAACTGGTAAGAGTGTCATTATCCACAGTGAAACAAGTCCTGTACCGACATGAGCTGAAAAGCCACTCAGCAAGGAACAAGCCATTGCTCCCAAAGTAAAATTAAAAATCCAAATTACGACTTCCGGTTATGGCTGCCACGTAGGACGGACGTGTCTCGCTCTGCTGTGCTCCTGGAGAAAAAAAATCGGCAAATAACTCTCTCATTTGGGACAGAACGTATCCCAGCATTTGGGCGAGGATATGTCGGCGAAGCCTAAGGCTGGAAAACCAGGAAAAGGAAAAAGCGAGCCGCCGAAACAGTCCAAATTAACGGACTTTCAGGTCTGTGACGCAGCAAACAAAACTCCATATATGGCGGAGGAGGCTGGCAGCGGTGCGATAAATGCGGGGAATGGCGCAGATGCGCTGATGGCTGCCATGAGTTCAATGAGAGCGGACTTTTCCTCTAGATTTGATGGGATTATGACAGCGTTGGAAGGAATAAGAAAGGAATTGGGTGACTGTGTAGAACGAACGGTGCAGATGGAGCTCCGTCTCGCTAGTGCTGAAGATGACGTCACCCGTCTTCAATTAAAGGTGCGCACTTTGGAAAAAAAAAATAAATCTCTGGAAGATAATATTTTGGATTTGGAATCTCGGTCGAGACAGAATAATTTGAGGCTGGTGGGTCTTCCAGAGGAATTAGAAGGTCGGGACGTATGTTCCTTTCTGGAAAAGTGGATTCCGGAGGTGCTGGGCAGCGAGGAGTTGCAATCAGCAGTGGTTCTGGAAAAAGCACATCGTATTGGCCCACGGAGAGATAAGGGACCGCCGAGGACCTTAATTATGAAGTTTCTTAGCAACAGAGACAGGATGAAGATCTTCAACGCTGCACGTGCTAAAGGAGAGATTAAACACCAGGACCAGCAGGTGCGGTTCTACCCAGATTTGGCCACAGGAATCCAGCAATTGAGGAAGCAGTTTGATCCCATACGTAAGGAGCTGCGCAACCTTGGGATTCGTCATGGTGTAATCTATCCTGCGAGACTGCTGACCACGTATGAGGGCAGAACCCACATCTTCAAGACCCCAGAGGAGGCGCAGGAGTTCATCAAGAAGATCAAAGAAGAAGAAGAGACTGGTGGGAGCTAAGCATGAACAAAATATAAGGTAGAATAATTAAGCATTTGCACAGGCATCTGACTGACTTGAAGTAAATAGTAAGTTTACAAAATATAGATTGTATTATATATTAAAAAAACAAAACAAAAACAAAACAAACAAAAAAAAACAAACTATGATGTACAAAGTTGTTAAAAATTTTGGAGTTAAGTTGGAAAACTACAGAGGAGAGTTAATGTTACGTCATTAAAAGCAGTAGAGTTAGGGTGATTGGGAGGATGAAGAAGGAGTGGCTTAGGCTGTTCCCCGTGGGTGTGGAACGGTCGATGGCTATATTGGGAGACAGAATTTTTCTTTTGATTTTGGGGGGTTTGCCACAAGTGTGGGAAGGGGAAATTTGTTTGTGTGTAGTTTGTAGGATGAATGTTCAACCACTCATGTTTTTGCTTCTCTGTATGAGCATGTTTACACTGCAAGGTAATCCCAAACTCTCTATTGATCATGGACCAAAGTGTTAATCTTAATTTAACTTCATGGAATTGCAGAGGTCTACAAAATTTAAAAAAACTTAAACAAGTTATGAATAAAATAAAGGACATGGGTTCAAGAATTGTGTTTTTACAAGAAACTCATCTGATAGAGGAGGATGTTAAAAGAATTAGGAGTAGATGGCAGGGAAGTGTATTCACCTCTTCATTTTCATCCCGAGCCAGGGGAGTTATGACTCTCATACATAAATCAGTTCCTTTTCAAGTGAAAAATGTAATTGGAGACAAATTTGGAAGATATGTAATCATTCAAGGTTCTTTGCTATTAGAAAATATAAATCTTGTGAACTTATATGGTCCCAATATAGATGATCAGAAGTTCTTTGCTAATTTATTTCTCATCTTATCATCACTTACAGGGCAACATATAATAGCGGGGGATTTTAATTGTACATTGAATCCAGGTGTGGATAGATCAACAGGACTGGATTGTACGCACATTGGATGTAGGATGACTATTAATCATTTTATGAAAGGATTGAGATTGTTAGATATATGGAGAGAAATGAAACCACAAGTTAAAGCCTATTCTTGTTATTCCAGTACCTACAAGACATTCTCACGTATTGATTATTTTTTGATTTCCACAGAATTAAGGTCCAAGATTCAAAACTGCTTTTATGATAACATCGTGATCTCTGATCATGCACCCTGTTGTCTAATATATGTAGATAAAAAATTGACAAAGGAATCAGGTAGATGGCAATTTCAGCATAAATGGCTTCAGGATGAGGAATTTGTCAAGTATATAGAAAAACAGATAGACGAGTTCTTTGACATCAATACTACACAAACATCAGCATGTGTAAAGTGGGAGGCTTTCAAAGCTTTTATTAGGGGACATATTATTAGTTATACAGGATCAAAATCTAAGAAGACTCGAGAGGAGAGAGCTAAATTGGAACATAAAATAAAAAGTCTTCAGGAAAAAGTGTATGCAGGAAGTGACCCAAGGTTGGAGAATGAATTACTGATTTTGAGAGCTGAATACGACAAAAAATCAGCGAATAGAGCTGCCTCGAGTCTTCTAAGATTGAAACAATCTTTTTATGAACAAGGTGAAAAATCAGGAAAATTATTAGCATGGCAGATTAAACAATTGGAAATTAAAACACCAATTACCAGTATTATAAGTAATGGACAGGTAGTTATAGATCCTTTAGAAATTAATAGAGCCTTTAGAGATTACTATGAAAAATTATATGATACCAAAAATGAACCTGATTTAACAAAACTAAATGGGTTTTTGAACGAACTATCTATACCGTGTATACCAAATGAAAACAGGGAGATATTGGAGTCTAAAATTAGTCAAGAAGAAGTTGGGCTAGCCATTGATAATATGAAATCAGGAAAAAGTGCAGGACCAGATGGTCTTCCAGTTGACCTTTATAAAAAATTTAAGAATAAATTAATAAAACCTTTTTTGGAAATGGTTTTAGAAGCATTTCAAAATAATAATTTACCATCATACATAAATAATGCCTTAATTATACTGCTGCCAAAACCAGGTAAGCCCTCTAATAAATGTGAAAATATGAGACCAATAAGCCTATTAAACGCCGACCTTAAGATAATCTGTAAAATTTTAGCAAGACGAATACAAGAAATTTTACCAAATATTATTAATCGAGATCAGAATGGCTTTATAAAGGGTAGACAAGGCTTCCATAATGTAAGAAGACTATTTAATATTATTTATTTTAATAAAGAAGCACCGGATACAGCTCTCCTATCATTGGACGCCGAAAAGGCCTTTGATAGAGTTGAATGGCCCTTTCTTTTTGAAGTCCTACAAAGGTTTGGACTTGGAAATAATTTCATAAAATGGGTTCAAATAATATACAATAATGCTACAGCAGAAATCCTAACAAATAACAATATTTCAAAACCAATAAAAATCAATAGAGGATGTCGACAAGGCTGTCCACTTTCACCTTTACTGTTTACTATGGCAATTGAACCTTTAGCAATAGCGATACGTTTACATTCACAAATATATGGAATTAAAGTTGGACCAACAGAACATAAAATCTCCCTGTACGCCGATGATATAATTTTGTTTATGTCGAATCTAAAAAAATCAATTCCAACCTTGTTGAATTTAATAAAGAATTTTGGGGAAATATCAGGATATAAAATAAATAAAACTAAATCTTCAATATTAATGCTAAATGAGACCCAGAGAAATTACCCAGCCCCTGAGGTAAATCAATTCAATGTTGTAAATCAGTTTAAATATTTAGGAATCCAAATTATGCCTAAGCTAGAATCAGTCGCCAGTGTCAACTATGAAGCCTTAATGTCAGATATCAATGAGTTAACTCAGAGATGGATGTCACTACCAATGTCGATGATCGAGAGAATCAATATACTTAAAAGTAATATTTTACCTAAAATACTTTATTTATTTCAATACATTCCCTTATCACCACCTTTAGATCTATTCTCAAGAATAAAAAAAAAGTTAGTGGAATTTATATGGAACAACAGGAGGGCTAGATTACGTTTGTCTTTATTATATTTACCATTTGATCGTGGAGGTCTGAAATGTCCAAATTTTATGTTGTATTACTGGTCGGCACAACTGAGGTCTATGACATATTATTTTTCATCAAATGATCTCCCTCACTGGACTGAAATGGAATCATACAATTTACCTTTACCTCTTCCCATATTCATATACTCAGATTCGGCAAAAAAATTACAAAAACAAGTTAAAAATCCATTTGTAAAGCATATGATCAAAATATGGTGTGAAGCTAAAAACTATTTAAAAGAACCACAGTTATTGTCACAATTTAGTCCAATATGGGGTAATCAATATTTTAAACCAGGGAGAGCGGACGCTGTATTTAAAGTATGGAATTTAAAAGGGATACAAAAGATTCAGGATTTATATTTGCCATGTGCAGACAACATAATGTCTTTTGAAGAGCTGAGGATCAAATTTAATCTCAATAGAACACATTTTTTTAAATATCTTCAACTTAGAAACTTTATTCGATCAAATCAAAATAAAGCTCTCACTCGACCTATTTATTCATCCTTGGAAAAAATGATGATGAAAGATAGTAAAAGAAAGGGTATTATTTCAGAGTTTTATAACTCATTGACACTATCTTCAAGTGAAAATTCACTGAAAAGATTAAACTACTGGAAAGAAGATCTGCAAATTGAAATTTCAGAGGAACAATGGGAATTGGCTTGTACAGAAGCTCAAACCAAATCAATAAATGCACGCCTTAAATTGATACATTTCAAATGGTTAATGCGGATGTATGTTACACCAGAGGAGTTAAATAGATATAACAAAAATATACCAGATACATGCACAAAATGCATGGAAAGTAAAGGAACCCTATTTCATTGTTTATGGGAATGTAGATTAATAAGAATGTTTTGGGAAGAGGTGAGGGTAACAATTGAAAAAATAATCTCAAAACAAATCATATTGAATCCTAAACTGTTTTTGTTGGGTCTGTACCCAGAAAAGCATAATTTTAATAAAAGTGAAAGAACATTCATAGACCTCAGTTTGCTTAATGCCAAAAAATGTATTGCACTATTATGGAAAAAGACTCATCGACCAGATGTGACTCAGTGGTTAAGACAGATGTTAACAAACCTTCCATTAGAAAGAATAACATATATACTGAAATCAAAGGAAATTGTGTTTGAGAATATATGGAGACCTTTTATTGATTATGTAAAAAATTTAAACATAACTCTTGAAGAAGAAGGTGAATGATGTGTGTGGACCTTGTAAATTCCAAACTGGTGAACATAATATGTATACTTATGTATTGGATTGTCTAGACTAAACAGAGGAGCATTGTTGAAGACTTGATTTTGTTGGTGGTTGTTGGTGTTTTTAGTGCATTTTTTTTTTTTGTAGTACTTTAGTGTTAGTGTTTGATTGTTTGTATCATGTTTGTTAAAAAAAAAAAGGTTCAATAAAGATATTGTGGGAAAAAAAAAAATCCAAATTACAGTTTGGAAATGCACACGGGGACAAAAACCTTAATTTTTGGAGACATGTCCTGTGGTCTGATGAAACAGAAATTGAGCTGTTTGGCCATAATGACCATTGTTACATTTGGAGGAAAAAGGGGGAGAAATGCAAGCCTGAGAGCAGCATCCCAACTGTGAAGTACAGGGGTGGCAGCATCATGTTGTGGGACTGTTTTGCTGCAGGAAAGACTGGTGCACTTCACAAAATCGATGGGAAAGAACATCATGAGGAAAGAACTTTATGTGGAGCAACATGAGGTGCAGATTAAGACAGTACAGGAGATGGCGTTCATTAATCCTCCAGAACCGTGACATGCTCAGCCACAATGACATAAAATGTTTTACCGTTTGCCGCTGGTCCTTTTTTAGTGCGGTCCCTTCCTCACCTGGAGGACTGCACCAGAGTCTGCCAGTTGATTTGAATCGAGACCACCTCGGCACAGTTGCTTTGGTTCACACCTGAGTGTGATTAAGTGTTCTCACCAGACAAAACGAACCACACTAACGGAGAAAACAAACTCGAGTTTGACTGCAACAAACTAAAGCCTGTAGGTGTGAAAGCACCCTGAAAACATTGTAGCGTGTGTGGCTCAGTAGATTTTTTACACATATGGACAGGTTTCTTTAGACATCAACTTTAATAAAAATGTTGCAGTTGGAAAGTTGTAATGTTTTAGTAAATTCTGAAAAATTGTGACATTGGTCTTAGTCAGATTTTTCTTCCTCAACAATCATATTGTTATTGAAAATATTGAGCTTATTTAGAGCTCAGAAAGTCATTTAACCAAATGAAAGAGCCCTTTCAGGATGTCCTTCACTGAATGGGCTTTTCACAGGGACAAACATCACCACCTGTTAACCTCCCAACACCTTCTGTGTCCGGTCCTCTCACCTTCACTCTTCTTTCCCTTCCACCTCCATCTCTCTTCCTCAGTCTGTGGTCCTTCTGTTCTCCAGTCCTCAGCCGCTGTCCTTTTGTGTTGTCACTTTCTTCTCTTGCTCATCAGAGCACAGAGAGAAACAGAGGAGGGACAGAGCCAGGCCCAGGGATGGCGGTGATGCTTATCTCTGTGTGTGTGTGTGTGTGTGTGCGCCCGCGTGCGAGTTGTGTGAGTGCACGGAGGGTTCGGTGTTGTGTCCTGACACTGCCATGGCGCCGGCTCTTATCACAGTCACACATCACTTTTGTCTCACCCTCTGCAGAATCCGCCTGTGTGTGGCACAGTTTACCCACTCTGACGTTCTAAGGCCGCCGGGTTAAAAGGTGCAGACAGTTGAGCCGTGTTAAATCCAGACGAGTCTCACTGTAGAAACGCATAAATGGTACGGTTTAAAGTCAGTTCAAAGATGTTTGATTTCAAATATTTTTCAGGGATGCTGGTTGCATCATTTCTTTGCTTTAACCCTTTCTCCAGTTGGCTGGCTTGGTTTTGTCAACCCAGGTGATTATGCGTGAATCCCTTTTGCTCTTTGGTATGTCAGAGTACTGTTTTATATAAAGTCTGAATTATATTTATGGTTAAACCTGTGTAGAGCCCATACATTTATACTTGTACGCTGATCGAATGCATTGTTGCTCCACCAGAAATTGTATCTCTGCTGGTACATAGAATGAGTTCCTTAGTTTACTTTGTGGAGGTGGACGAATGAATTGTGACAGAGTTGGAGTTAGTAAATGTTGAACAACAGCAACTTTTACTACAGTAACTGCAACAGGGAAAAGAGGAAAGACAGCCATCATTTGACAACTCAGTGTTATTATTACAAAAGAAAGCAATACGAGTTTTATGTATTGCAGGGAGCGTCCTGTGGCCTAGTGGTCTACAGCACAGTGTACACCATAAGAGCCTGCTGCTCACACAGGTGGCATGGGTTTGCATCTCTTTGCTTTTGATTGCTGATTCAGTTGAATCGGTGAGCTTCCTGTCCCCTATAGTCACATCAGGATCCCAGAAGCAACATGGTGGTGGCCAGAATGCTAATTACGGGAATGCTGATACACATTCACGCTATTGTTGTTTGAGTCAGCCATTTTTTATTCCATCTTTTTTGGCATCCTTTATGCTAAAAACTTAATTCTGGTATCATTCTGGTATCATTGGGCTGCACGGTGGCGCAGTGGTTTAGCACTGTGGCAGCACAGTTTTACCCTCGGCCGGGGGACCGCGGGGATCATGAGATCGTGGGTTCGATCCCAGCCCCCGACCAACAGTGAGCTGTGTGGAGTTTGCATGTTCTCCCCGTGTTGCGCGGGTTTACTCTGGGATTTCTCCGGTTTCCTCCCGCACACCAAAAACATGTAGGCTTAGGGCGCTCGCGCACGCAGCGACCAGCAGCCGGTGGCTTGTCACCAGACTGCAAACCAAGTCTACCTACGGGTACAAATAAGTAACAAAAAAAAAAAATAAAATTCTGTTCTACTTTTTAAGGACATTTATGTGCCCAGTTTTCTACTTTATAACTAATACTTTTTATAAAGTTTATACTTTTTCAGCTAAATATGCAATAGGAGTGAATGGAAAATATTTTAAACTTTCTTTTAAGTTCTGTTAGCTTTTTAAGACTAAAAACCAGTGCACACCTTTAGCTAGAAAATCGTTCAGCTTTTCATATATGATAACATTGCTCAGTTTTAATCCATTTTATATTTTAAACTAGCATTTTAAACTGTTTTTTTTTTCTTCAATTTTAAGCTGTTTCTGTTTTGTGCTAAGACTGTGTAAGGTTAGGCTATTTTAGCTTTTATTTAAGCAATATTACACAAGAGGGAGTATGGTATCAGTGAATGTAGTAACTGCGGTGATTTGTCGTAGGCCCGATGCAAAGCAGTTTCACAAGCACAGTTGATTAAATGACAGCAATACAGGAAAAAGTACTATGTTTTTGGTTTTTTTTTAATCAGTTATTTTGCTCTGCTGACAAAAATACTCCCTTCTAAATGTGCCCAGTTCTTTTGCTAAGCACTTCAATGACCATACTAAAGAAAAGAATAGACCTATTGACATTTCACTAGCATGTAAACAAATTAAATGTTGTCCGGTGCAGAAGTCAGTATTTATAATACATACCGGTCTCCTGTTGAGTAGGGTTTGTGGTCTTCGTAACGTCATGCCAGTGGCTAGTTAGCACGCTAGTGATTTGGCTTCGGCACACTTTGCTCGCTTTTTCTTGGCATTTTCAGGTGAAATAAAGAGTCCATCTCCACAAAGGTATTGTGGTTTGCTAATGTATAAACTAGCATATTTTGAGTTTTAAGCTTTGACAAGCATTTTTAAGCTAACTTTATTCATCTTTAAGGCATAGCTGCATTCCAATCCACACTGTGCTTTAACGGGTACCTGTGGTGAATTTTAATCAAAAGTTATTTCAAAGGATCCAATATGATACTAGTGGTTCCATCCAGTAATTTTGGTCATGATTCCTTCTCAAATACACGCACATTTGAAGTCACTGCTGTCTGTCAGTCATGGTCAGGGACATCTTGTCTCCTCCACGGCCAGTTTCAGCACGGTAGTGATGCACAGTCGTTGCTTTGTGCAGTTGAGTTGGCTGCAGTATAACAGTCAACAAAGTTTTAACATCTGAATTTTATGTAATTTTTTACAACCATGTACAAGCAAATCTACCTGCATATAATTTAATGAAATAAAATTCTAGTATATCAAGATTTATTCAGTGTGTTCTGAAGTTACTTGACTGGGAACTTGCCTGTCCGTCAGGTCCCCTTCAGCTGCTGGTCCCCGGAGGTAACTGCGGATCATGTCGTCAATAAAGGCCATTTCCATGGACGTTTTTTTGCAGCATATATTGGTGCAGATTTTGCGTCATTTTCAACTCTGATCTCGACCCACTGAGCATCTGCTGAACACGTTTACTTGCCCGCTGTAAACATGTTACTTTTCCGCAGTAAAGCTGGAAACAACGATTGTACGTCACTTCCGGCTGCTCCCCATTGGTTTTGACCGAGTGGTTTTCATGGGATAAAATTATTCAGTATTCTGACTCTAGGGGGTTATTTTTTTTGTTCTTTCTTTAATTCTCTTTTTCTTTCACTTAAAAAAAAAAAAAAGGTGCTGTAATAATTATTCTTCCAATATTGTCAAAAAACAACAAAAAAAAGGGAACATGTGATGAAAATGTAAACAATGCAATGCTGTAATGACATGTATACCCTTTACAAAAACTTAAATAAAAAAAAAAAAGAAGTAATACCTAAAGCAGGATTAATGTTATAATGACCAGTACAGGTTTCCTTTAACGGTATTCTCTACTTCCTGCGCCGTTCTTGGGAATATCAGTTAGGCCAGGGGTCGGTAACCCACGACTTCAGGCCCTATACTGCAGCTCCCTGCAGTTATATCTCAAAACACATAGAAATTAATGAAATTCATTTTAATTATTTTATTTTGTTTAACTCTTGTTATTGCTTTTAAATGTCACCACAACTTACAGTACAAATTTAGTTTCAGGGGTTTTTACAGTACATGTTAAGGATTGGATACAAGGTTCCTGCCCAAACATCAGAAACAGTGTGGTATTGCAAGCAAAGCATAAAACAATGACAAAAACACGGTCCCTATACTAAAACAACATCAAGACCAGTAGCACCATAAAGCAGCATTAAATAATCAAATCAGAAAAAAAAAACCACAAGTAAGGACGAGGAGCAGCCAGCCTCACTGCGATATATCGACAACCTGTGATGTCTTTATGTAATTAAGGAGAGGTTTCCATGTGGTGGAAAATTTTTACAATTGAGCCACGAAGAGTATACTTTATCTTCTCCAGCTTACTAAAGTAAAGGACATCTCTGACCCAGGACTCATGTGAGGGAGGAGAGGGTGATTTCCACCTCAACAAAATCAATCATCTGGCTAGCAAAGTTAAGAAGGCCAACAAATCTGCCTTGAATTTTGGCAAAGCTTTTTCAGCAGGTGAAACCCCAAATAAAGCAACTAAGGGAGTCAGATGTAAGCGTACTTTAAGTACCTTGGGCAGAGTGTAGAAAATTCTTGACCAATAGCTAAAAAGGGAGGGACAGGGCCAGAACACATGAATTAGTAAGCCTGGAGTTTGTTTGCAGCTATCATAGGCCGGATCAATGTTTGGATAGATTTTAGAGAGTTTCGGTTTTGACCAGTGGGCACAATGCAACACCTTACACTGGAGGAGACCATGCCTGGCACTAATGGATGAGGAATGGACCCGGAGGAGTATGTCCTCCCATAAGTCCTGAGTAAATTCCTAATCCATGTCTTGCTTCCAGAGAGACCTGCTATGTGAAAGTGGGGCACTCCTGAGAGAATGAATTCTTTCATAGCTGCTTGAAATGGCACCTTTTTTAATTGGGGGTGGAAGCAGAAAAGTGTCAATAGAGGGAGTTAAAGGCTGACATGGAAAATGGGGAGTCGTCCCTCTGACAAAGCTACGAACCTGTGAATACCTTAAAAAGTGGGTTTTGGGGATCCCATATTTAGATACAAGTTGGTCGAAAGATGAAAAAACACCCTCAGTTTACAGGCCATTTAATGAATTTACATATCGGCCAGACCACAAAGCAAACCCTCCATCCCCCAGTGACGCTTTAAATACCTGATTTTTACAAATAGGACCTTGCAAAGAGAATGTCTGTAGGCCAAAATGGATTCTACATTGGTTCCAAACTTTAAGAGTTGTCTTCATCAGCAGATTTCTGCTATACTCTGTGCAGTCGGGACCGCTAGAGGCGTAGACCAAAGCAGCCAGAGATGATGGTTCACGGCAGGAGCTCTCAGCTCTCAGCTACTCTGGAATGCCCGGTGAATTATTTGTTTGTAGGCAGTGGTGTAACGTATCCAAGGTTGCTGCCCAATAATAAAAACTGAAATTTGGCAGAGCTATTCCTCCCTGCCTCCTGGGACTCTGTAAAAATATTTTGCGGATCCTTGGGGGCTTTATATCCCAAACAAACCCTAAAATAATCCCATCGAGTTTATTAAAAAATGATTTTGGGATGAAAATTAGGATACACTAAAATAAGAAAGAAAACTTTGGTAAAACATTCATCTTGATTAAATTAATATGGCCAGCAATAGACAAAGGGAGCATGGACCAGCTCTCAAAATCTTCCTGTTTTGGCAAGAAGTGGAGTAAAATTATACTTGAAAAGATTTTTTAACTTTTCTGTGGCTTAAACCCCAAAGTATGTGAACCCGTCCAAAACACTTTTAAACGGGATTACAGTGGTGTGAAAAAGTGTTTGCCCCTTCCTGATTTCTCATTTTTTGTATATTTGTCACACTTAAATGTTTCAGATCATCAAACAAATTTAGATATTAGACAAAGATAACACAAGTAAATACAAAATGCAGTTTTTAAATGAAGGTGTTTATTATTAAGGGGGAAAAAAATCCAAACCTACATGGCCCTGTGTGAAAAAGTGAAAAAAGTGCTCCATACACTTTAATCTCACTTAATATGGCTGAATACTCTATGCAGTCTACTTCGTAGGGCACCATTGGGCGATCGGAATGCACATGTCAATTTTTAACCAAACGCTGTACAACTTTAGGCCACTTTAGTCTTGATGCTAACATTTTTAAGGTAACTTTCCTCAGCTTGAGCTGTTTCCATGTTGATGCTTCTGTTTTGTAAATTTAGGCTCTTTCAGCTTGTAAGCGAGCATTTGACAGTGTTAAACTTTTATTTAGCCTTTTTAAGTTAACTTTCTTTAAATTTAAGCTTTTTCAGGTTTTAAGCCAACAGCAAGCATCTTTCATCTATTTCCATTTTAAAGAGAACATTCATTAGTTTTAAGCTATTTCGGTTTTGAGGCTAATTATTCAGCTTTTAGCCATTTTTCTTTTAAGCTGTGTCCTTCAGCTTTAAGCTGTTTTTGCTTTTAAGCAGCACATTTCGGTGTTTATTATTATTATTAGTATTTAGTATTTAAAGAAAGCATTTTCAGTTTTAGGAAATGCATTTTTTTCTGCTTTTCCGTCTGCTTATTTGTCTAATTGTAAACCTTTTTCTTCACTTTTACGTACTCCTAGAAATGCCAGTAAATTTTGTGACTAAAAGCCAGCTGCTGAATCGTGCATTCCAGCTATTTCTCTGAGACACTGATAGTTTCTTTGAGAGTTGTTGGGCCCAGCGAGGCTATAAAGCTGCAGCTTTTCCTCCACTGACTCACTTACAGTCACTCAGTCTCCCCAGTGTCTGCTCCCATCTTATCTCAGCCCATACACTCTGCTTATCTCTGCCTTCCCCGAGGTGATGTGACGCCGACTGCATGGGACACACAAACACACACGGCGTGTTGTACAGGACTTCCAGTTGTGACTTCTTGACTCAGCATATCTGTCTTTATTGAGGGGACAGAGGAGCACAACAGCAGCACTACTGTCTCCTTTTCCACCAACTGCAATACACAGGATCAATGTGGAGCTTTTATCAGTGCCCGCTGTCTGTGCCCCGAGCCACACTGTAGAGGGTGTGTGTGCGTGCAGAGGCAGCTTCAATCCCAGCTAGACTACACAGCGGCATTTTGTGGTCCAGGAGGTCATATCAAGAAAGAAAGAAAAGGAGACAGACCTGAAAGAGAGATAACAAAATACAAGACTGAAAGGAAGACCATTTAATCTACGTGTGTGTGTGTGGGGGGGGGGGTGTACGCGTCCATGCACAGATAAATCTCTCGGTCCCTTTCCTCACAACTACAGTTGTGTTTTGACTGTGCAAAGAAAGCCACCCTTCTCCACGACAGGAAACAACAGCAAAGCCCTCGTGTGTATCATCAGCCATTTTGTTGTTTGTGTTGTTGTCATCTAAACCCGCTCTGTGTGTGTGTGTGTTATCCTTAGCCTTTGTCACCACGCCTCTGCCTCTCAGTTTGTCTCACACGTGTACGTGTATGTGTGTGATTTATCTGCAGTAGTGAATCAGTGATAGTGTGTTAGCTGGCGGCAGAGCAGGGCAAGCTTATCACAGAAGTCTGAAGACTTTTTTCTGGATTTTGGCACTATTTTATATGTGAAGCTGTGTTTGTGCACTAATATGATGATCAAAATGAATGTAAGCTTGTTGAAAAAGTAAATGGAATTTTTTTTTTTTTAAACATATTTTAGTGTGCTCCATTATGCACTTTATCCTCATGTTAAAGTTTCCAAAGGTGTTAAATATCCATGACATGCTTTGGTCAAAATACATCTGAGTTTATTTATTGAAATACCATTTTCCGCACATCTGAAGGAGCCTTCCTCAAACTGATGATTTTAATGCATTTTATATACTGTAAATGCCATGGTCAAAGATCAAGGAGGAAGAGAGGGGGAAGGCCTGTTAGGTGGGAGAGAGAGACAATGAAAGGTAGAAGTGTGGAGGTGAGAGTAGGGACATTAAATGTAGGGACTATGACTGGTGAAGGCAAAGAGTTGGCTGATATGATGGAGAGAAGAAAGATTCAAGATTCAAAGGCTTTATTATCATGTGCACAGTTAAGAAATGCAACATTTCCTGAGCAATGAAATTCTTACTTTGCTCTCCAAACGAATGCCAATGTAAAAAGTACAGAAACAACAATTCTAATAGGTCATGACACACTAACACAGTAACTCAATCCTAATACTAATGGATGCTAATAACACACACACCAACACACAGTTAGGCAGTAGAGGAATGAAACTGAAAATTCACTGGATGACTAAAGTGATAGTGGTACATTGATATCAGAGATGATGTGAACCTGAGATGGCATGAACCAGTGTACAGTGTGCAAATGAGCATTCTGCAGCGAGCATTGTATGATTACAAATTATTTCTTTAACGATAGTACCAGTAGACTGTGCATGATAAGTAGCAGTAGAGATGATATGGACATCAGACGAGTGATACTATATCGACTGTACAGGTGAGCAGTGTGCAAATTTAGTAGCCGGTGTGTGAGTTCCTATATACAAAGCTGTGTTACAGAGTTTTGGGAGTTGTTATCTGTTCAGGAGTCTGATGACAGTGGGAAAGAAGGAGTTCTTCAGTCTGGTTGTCCTGTATTTAACACTTCTGTACCTCTGGCCTGAGGGTAGAAGTGTGAACATTCTGTGCTGGAGGTGGGTGGAGTCCCGGAGGATGGCGTCAGCTCTCCTTTGGACTCTGCGGTGGTAGATGCTCTGCAGAGAGGGAAGTGGAGTCCTGATGATCTTCTCCGCTGTGTTCACCACTCTCTGCAGGTGTTTGCGCTTCAGGACAGTGGTGCTGCCGTACCACGCAGTGATGCAGGTGGTCAGGATGCTCTCGATGAGGCAGCTGTAGAAATTGTTGAGGATCCTGGAAGACATGCCAAATTTCTTCAGCCTCCTCAGAAAGTACAGTGGCTGTTGAGTTCTCTTAACCAGCTCTGTGGTGTTGTGTCCACTTAAGGTCCTCGCTGATGTGGATGCCCAGGTATTTAAAGCTGCTCATACTGTCCACCTCAAACTTCCAGATGAACAGCGGCCGATGGGGTCTCCTCCTCCCTTTCCTCATGTCCACTATTATCTCCTTTGTCTTGTCCGTGTTGAGGGTGAGGTTGTTGTCCTCACACCATGACACCAGGTTGGCCACCTCCCTCTTGTAGAAAGGGAGATATATAATGTGTGTTAAAGAAACCAGGTGGAAGGGAAGCAAGGCTAGGAGCATTTGAAGTGGATTTAAACTGTTCTACCATGGTGTAGATGGGAAGAGAAATGGAGCAGGAGTTATCTTGAAGGAAGAGTATGTGAAGAGTGTTCAGCAGGTAAAGAGGGTGTCAGACAGAATCATGATTTAAAGTTAGAAGTCAAAGGTGTGATGTTGAATGTTGTCAGTGCATATGCCCCACAAATTGGATGTCAGGTAGAAGAGAAAGAGGAATTCTGGAGTAAATTGGATGAAGTGGTAGAGAGTGTTCCCAGGGGGGAGAGAGTGGTGATTGGAGCAGACTTTAATGGACATGTAGGTGCAGGGAACAGAGGTGATGAGGAGGTTCTGGGTGGGTATGATTTTAAGGAGAGAAACGTGGAAGACAGATGGTTGTGAATTTTGCTAAAAGGATAGAAATGGCTGGGGTGAGCACATGCTTTAAGAAGAGAGAGGAACATCGGGTGACTTACACGAGTGGAGGAAAGTGCACACAGGTGGACTATATCTTATGTAGAAGGAGAAATCTGAAAGAGATAGGAGACTGCAAAGTGGTGGCAGGGGAGGATGTAGCTAGACAACATCAGATGGTAGTCTATAGGATGACGTTGGAAAGCAAGAGGAGGAAGAGAGTGAAGGCAGAGCCAGAGGTTAAGTGGGGGAAGTTACAGAAGGAAGAAGGTCGCACAGAGTTCAGGAAGGAGTTGATAAGGCTCTGGGTGGTAGGGAAGAATTACCAGATGACTAGGAAAGTACAGCACAAGTATTGAGGGAAACAGGTAGAAAGGTATGTGGTGTATCCAGTGGACAGAGGAAGGAGGACAAGGAGACTTGGTGGTGGAATGAGGAGGTACAGGAAACTATTAAAAGTAAGAGCTTAGCAAAGAAAAAATGGGATAGTCAGGGAGATGAAGAAGGTAGACAGGCGTATTTGGAATCAAGGCACATGGCAAAGAGAGAGGTGGAAAAGGCTTGTAGTGAGTTGTATGAGAGGCTAAACACTAAGGAAGGAGAAAAGGACTTGCATCGATTGGCTAGACAGAGAGATTGAGCTGGAAAGGATGTGCAACGGGTTAGGCTGATGATGGACAGAAATGGTAATGTACTAACAAATGATGAGAGTGTGTTGAGAAGGTGGAAGGAGTACTTTGAAGAGCTGATGAATGAAGAAAATGTGAGAGAGAGGAGGATGGATGAAGGTAAGATGGTGAACAAGGAAGTTCCGAGGATTAGCAAGGCAGAGGTGAGGGCAGCTTTGAAGAGGATGAAGAATGGAAAGGCAGTTGGTCCAAATGACATAGTCATGTGAAAAAATTAGGATGCACCATTAAATATTCAGTTGTTTATTAAGAAATGTCCACATATCTATGTCTAACCTTGTTTTTGTTTTTATTTGCATTTTTTAAACATTTATTTTAGCCATTTTAAGTGAGAATGAATGTGGGGGAATGAATGAATGTGTTTATTCCTCACTATTTGTTTAGAATTATATTTTACAGAAAATTTGAAAAAAGTCCTTAATTTATTTTTAATTGTTTATTTGTATTATATGAATCTCCCAGTATTTAAACACTGATATTAAATATCCATATGTCCAAATATGTTAAAAAACACACACACAGGCTTATACAGGGTATCCTAATTTTTTCACATGACTGTACCTGTGGAGGTATGGAGATGTCTAGGAGAGATGGCAGTGGACTTTTAAACCAGATTGTTTAACACAATCGTGGAGCAGGAGAGGATGCCTGAGGAGTGGAGAAGAAGTGTTTTGGTACCAATTTTAAAGAACAAAGGTGATGCTCAGAGCTGTCGTAACTAAAGAGGCATAAAGTTGATCAGCCACACTATGAAGATATGGGAAAGAGTTGTTGAAGCCAGGTTAAGAGGAGAGGTGACAATCAGTGAGCAACAGTACGGTTTCATGCCAAGAAAGAGTACTACAGATGCAATGTTTGCTTTCATAGTGTTGATGGAGAAGTATAGAGAAGGTCAGAAGGAGTTGCACAGTGTTTTTGTGGATCTAGAGAAAGCATATGATAGGGTGCCAAGAAAGGAAGTGTGGTACTGTATGAGAAATTCAGGAGTGGCAGAGAAGTATGTGAGGGTGGTGCAGGACATGCATGAGGACAGTGAGACGGTGGTGAGGTGTGCTGTAGGAGTGACAGATGTGTTCAAGGCGGGGGTGGGATTACATCAGGGATTGGCTCTAAGGCCCCTTCTTGTTTGCCATGGTGATGGACAGGCTGACGGATAAGGTCAGGCAGGAGTCTCCATGGACCATGATGTTTGCAGACAACATTGTGATCTGTGGTGAGAGTAGGGAGCAAGTGGAAGAGAACCTGGAGAGATTGAGGTACTGTATACTCTGGAGAGAAGAAGATTGAAAGTCTGTAGAAACAAGACAGTACATGAGTGTGAATGAGAGGGAGGCAGGTGCAGTGGTGAAGATGGAAGGAGTAGAGGTAGGGAAAGTAGATGAGTTTTAATACCTGGGGTCAACCATCCAAAGCAATGGAAAATGCACAAGAGAGGTGAAGAAGAGAGTGCAGGCAGGGTGGAGTGGATGGAGGCGAGTATGAGGGGTGATTTGTGACAGAATGGTAGCAGCAAGAGTGAAAGGGAAGATTTATGAGACGGTAGTGAGGCCTGCTGTGATATATGGTTTGGAGATGGTGGTGCTGACAAAAAGACAGGAGGTGGAGCTGGAAGTGGCAGAGTTGAAGATGCTACTATTTTCCTTGGGAATGACTAGGAGGGACAGGTTGAGAAATGAGTATATCAGCGGGACAGTTCAGGTTGAGCGGTTTGGAGACAAAGTAAGAGAGGCAAGGCTGAGATGGTTTGGACATGTGCAGAGGAGGGATAGTGGATATATTGGACAAAGGATGTTGAAGATGGAGCTGCCAGGCAGGAGGAAAAGAAGAAGACCACAGAGAATATTCATGGATGTAGTGAAGAGGACATGGAGAGAGTTGGTGTTGCAGAGGAAGATGCAAGGGATAGGGTGAGATGGAGGCAGATGATCTGCTATGCCGACCCCTAAAGGGAGAAACCAAGAGAAGAAGAAGAAGAAGAAATGCCAAGGAACCCCAGTTCACCTCACCCTCCCTCTTTCGTCATATGTGAGTTCTGTTGGTAACGCAGCTGGCAACATATTGAAGCTAATGGCTAACTAACTGCAGGAGCAAACAGCCTGAGCTAACTAACTTAAAACTGATTGAATATGTTAACCACTTGCACTCCGGGCAATTTTCCTAAAAATGCCAAAAAAAAAAAACGTGCCCAAAGTAAATCGAAAGCTGTTATTCAACCCTTTGCAGCATCTTCATGGGGTTGGTCTCATTTAAAAGAAAACACTTTGAATTTTTTGGCAAAAAAAACATAATCTCTCTACGTGCTCCGGCCACTGAGTTACAGTCATCTAAACATACTGAACTTGAAGAAAAAAAATCTGGACACGGTGTTTTCTTGGATACAAATGCTTGCAAATAACACACAGCTGTCCGATCCGGCTGGAAAATGCAACAGAAATGTAGATCCAAGTGTTATCCAGCTGAGGTCCAAATTTGGTAACAATACCACAAAAAATGAATATTTTACACAGCTTTGTTCTCAGGCTGTTCCCAGGCGTTTTGGAACTGTGCCAAATTGTGCCAAATGGCACAGTTTGGAAAAACGTCTGTAACTTTTGAATAATTCAATGTAGAATCTTCATTTTAGGCTCTAATGAAAGGTCACACTCAGGGCTGTGTCTGTGTGTGTGTGTGTGTGTGTGTGGGCGGGTGGTCGTTCCCCCCCCCCCCCCGCTACCAAGGACCGACTTCGGCCCTCGCTACAGATGGATTACACTCCTTGCATGTTTTCACAGCGCCCCCCCCCCGCTACTGTGTGTGTGTGTGGGGGGGGGAACCATGAACGGACCGTGAACGCCCCCCCCCCTCGCTACAGAAGAGGGCCATCGCGACATGATGGAATAGACTGATATGCTTCCCCCCCGCAGACCGGGGGGCGTTCGGACCGTGAATGCCCCCCCCCCGCTCCTCTTCTGCAGCGGGGGGGGGGGGGGGGGCGTTCACGGTCCGAACATGGCAAATGAACCGTTTATCGCGGCGCACGCACTTCGTAATTCGTGCGCAGTACAGTTGTAATTTACCGATCGGTCAAAAGTCATTTTTGGATTACAGTTTTCAGGGATAAATAATAATTTAGCTTATAACACCTTACCTCTTCAAAGCAGCAGAGTCGTGGCGAACATCTCTTCCCACGCATCAGACGAACGCGACGCTGCTCCGCTCGTGGATCCCGATCAACATAATTCCATTATTGCCATTTTGGCGAATGATTTACGACTTTTGTCGTCGGCCTCCGTCTATTCTGTTGGAATGAGTGCAGGTCCCACTTGTGGGTGTTCTCCATGCTGATGGGTCTGTGTCCAGCGTCCTTTGTTTTCATCTGTTGCAACAGTAAATATCGCTTCACCCTGCCTGAATTTCTGTGCTTCAATTGGCTCCTGCGTTCACAGTAGGCGGGTCCTCCTTCCTAGATTTTCATTCATTGGCTCCTCAAGGTTTCAGAAACCCAATTCAAGGCTCTTATTAGTCGAATGAGAGGTCAATCAGATGAACTAATCTGTTCGCGGCTGTCTCTGCAGTTTTTTTTTGAGTGGCGCTTGGACGCTACTACATCACCATCACCACCATCATGCGTCATGCGTCCACGCGCGCACGAGGGCGCTCTCGCGCGCCCTCGTGCGTCATAGGACGCAGAGACTTGCCCGCCCGCGGAACAACGGAGCGCAAGTGGTTAACAAAAAAAGCCTTAATAAAGCATTACTGGAGACAGACGTTTGTTTTGAGTGGTTGATAAGATATGACCGGTCCTTGGGGTAAAATAAGCACAGAAACAATCCTGAATGATTTAGCTGCCTTTAGCAGTGGTCGTGCTAGTAGCAACCAAGTGGTTGAAAAAGTTAACAGTCATACTATCATAAACTATAGTAAATTTTGCTTAAATAACATCTAAAAATGAGATATGTGGTCAAGTGTTGGTAGATGATCCAGATTAGAATATAATAGAATGTATTATATTGTGTGTGTGTGTGTGTGTGTGTGTGTGTGTGTGTGTGTGTGTGTGTGTGTGTGTGTGTGTGTGTGTGTGTGTGTGTGTGTGTGTGTGTTCCTGGTCCCTCTGTTTTAGCTGGACATACTAATGGTCTAATCACCAAGGTCATGTCGGGTAAAAAAAAATAGGCCAGAATGACATGAGATATCTTATCAACTGTGGATTAATGAACAGGCTGTGAATATGGATGTTTAGTGGGGTGACTAGAATTTACAGGAAAACGGCTTTAAAAATCATGTTTGGCTGCTGAGCTAACTCCTTAGCTAACCTAACTGCACCATAGGCGAGTTAGTTCTGAAGCTCAGGGGGAAATGTCCTTCCCTCTTGTCCTCTGAAGGTTTATGGTACATGCCCAAACCTCAGAGTAATGCAGATTGGGGCATGCAAAACAGTTCTTCCTGGCTATTAACTCCTTCAGGATGATTGTCACAAATTTGCCTCATTCCGCTTCCAGTCTGAATGAAGCTGAGATGGTGTATGTATTCCACTAATTCCGGCTGATGCATATTCAGCACATACCCACGAATAACATTGTTCCTCCTCATGACTTTTTTTGTGACTGTGATGATAGATCAGCAATGATTGTTCATAAACATGTTACTATTGAATTTCAAAGCCCTGCTTCAGCAATAGCAGGTTCATTAAAATAATTGACATACCTGAGACTGGAAAAGTTGTTTAACTGTAATGTCCATTCCGGGATTTCTCTGGTTTCCTCCCACATGCCAAAAATCATGCAAGTTAGGTTAATTGGCATCAAACTGAGGATTCTAAATTGTCCTTAGGTGTGACTGTGAGAGTGAATGGTTGTCTGTCTCTCTGTGTTGGCCCTGCGATGGACTGGCGATCTGTCCAGGGTGTACCCTGCCTCTTGCCCAAAGATGCTGGGATAGGCTCCAGCCCCCCCGTGACCCAAAAAGGATTAAATGGAAGAAGATGGGTGGATGGTCCAGTTATGCCTAATGTCACTATTTTGCATCTTAGCTAAATTTAAATCTGTTGTATGTGTTATATTCAAATTAACAATCTCCATTTAGTTTGGAATCTGCTTGACAGCAAAAACACAAAGTTAATTTTTACATAATTGTTAATATATTTAGGCTTTAAGGGGTTAAGTTGGAATTTTTGCTGCTGAGGTAGAGATCAGGTTCTGGCATTGACTCTGTAAGCTAGCTGCTAGACTTTGTAGGGATATCCATCTTGGCTTAAGGTTTGCTTTTCTTGGACATTAAAACTTCTGACAGGAGGTCTTTGACATCAGCTGGTGATACTGTATGGAAAGAATTGGAATTTATCATTATTGAAGGTATGACAGGCAAGCCGGGGGCCAGGCTTGTATAAGGTCTGCAGCGTTATGATTTGATTACTCCATGGAAGAGAACAACACATCAAGCTAGGTGTTTTGAGTTCGACTTGTAGTAATCGTTTCTTATGGAGAGGAGAACTCCTGTGGTTTGGCTTCGCAGACCATATGCTATCACAAAAACCTGCATAGCACATTAAAACAAAGGGGAAACCTCCAAAAAGCATAATAGTGGCACTGTAAACAAATGACTAAAATTGGTAATGCCCTTGTGTCCAACACGTCTCTTCCTACTGTGTGTTTGCCCTGGTCGAGACTTGAGTCTGGTGTGTGTCAGTCCATTAGCAACATCCTGTAAAGCAGTGAGTTAATCAGTGTGGGATCAGCAGCTATCAGCCATTAGCCACATCCACCCCACATTATCACAGCTCAGTTACCACCACTGTCTCTGTGTGTGTGTGTGTGTGTGTGTGTGTGTGTGTGTGTGTGTGTGTCAGTGTGTCACGCGTGTGCCAGTGGTGTCAGTTTTACCTACAAATCAAATGTCTTGGTTAAAGTTCAGTTCCACTATATTCTTTTAGTCTTCACAACAAAGACTTACCTGAGAAAATATGTTTGAAGTACTGTGAAATAAAGATCAGTGGCATAACTTAAATTAGGTTTGGTGTGCTTTTTCTGTGTGTCACACACTGTGTGAAGAGATGGCATAAGTGCACACAATTCTAAGTCAAGTAGAAATGCAGATAATTAAATGGCTTTAGTAAAAATGGAAGAACTGGTGTATTAGAGTACAGGCGCAGAAATATTTTTAAGTATAAAGGTGAAAAGTATTTCTTTGAAGGACATTTCTACTGGGTGTTTAAAGGTAAATGAACCTTGTGTCCTTAATGTAATGTGTAAACTATGAAACCATTCTAATGTAAAAAGGAAATAATGAGCATTGCGTGTAGTCCAACCATAAATAGTGATGGATGGTATGAAACATCTTCACACATGAAGCTTGTGCATCTCTGTCATCTTCTGGTGTCTAAGTACAGTAAGACAATAAAGCCCCGCCTTCTCCCATTAGTGTGTGCAGCACTTTGCCAAACTGAAATCTAAAAATGTTCCTTGAATTATTTATTTTTATTTTTTTTTCATAATAGGATTTCTGTCCTTATAGATATTTCTCATCATACTAATTTTTGCTTTTATTATTTTGGGCGTTTGGTTTTAATTAGCCTTTTTAGACACAACAATACAACAATAGAATTGCTCTTTCTGTACCTTTTACCTTGGCATTTGTTCGGAGAGCAAAGTAAGAATTTCATTGCTCAGGAAATGTAGCATTTCTTGACTGTGCACATGATAATAAAGCCTTTGAATCTTGAATCTTTTTTTGTTATAAAAATGGGGTCATGTTTATGATTGAGCATGTTCATGATTGGTTGGGATTCTCATATATGGCCATAATAATTTTGGAGTTTGTACAATTCGTTTGACAAACTGAGATGTCTAATGTGATCAGCTGGAGTTCTATGATATTTTTTATTTAACCTTTATTTAACCAGGCAAGACAGATTAAGAACACATTCTTATTTACAATCGTGGCCTGGGGGCCACAATTGTAAACACGATGTTTACAATGTCTAATCATCAAAAAATGTTCAGAAAGGTGCAGAACTAAAGTCTTTGTATTTTAAAAAAAATAGAGATGAAAAAATATTTTAATAATTTTTACAGGATCAAAATAATCTTAATATTCTGATCAGCGGAATGATGAGACTACAGTCTATACTCCAGTGGCTGGTAACGTAGATATATGACACACTAGATAGGACATGGCTAACATTTTCATGGCAAACGGAGGTGCCATATTCTGTAGGTAATTATAATGGTTGACTGCACCTTCAACATTATGATAACCAGATACACAAACAATAATTATTGTATTTAGTGTAATCATATAAATAAGCTATGTATATGAAACATGACTAGTCTAGTGGCTAGTCATATTCTAGCTAATCTTTACATATGTTGCTGGTAAAAATATCACAGCCGGTCACAGCCAGTGGCATGACTGGGTTTATGTCATGTGTCTTTACCAACCAGTTAGTCTAAGAGTAAAGGTGCATTCAGACCAAATGCGAGCGGGCAAATTTTTTGGGCGGCGTGATTACATTATAACTCAATGTAAATGCGCGAATAGACATCAATTCACCGTCTGAGTGAGATGCAGACAGGTGAAGTTGCCTTTATAACTTCCGCAGCAGTGTTCCGCCTACTGTGGAAATCCCCAAAATAACGTCATGCTTTAGGTTTACATTATCTGACAGAGGGCTCACCTGAAAAAGTTGTCCGTGTCTCCAAAACATTATAAGATGATGAGTGTTTCTGTTGCTAGCTTGCTAGCCTTGTTAGCACATCCATGGCAGGAAACCCTGGGTAAATAACTCCAAAATTCAGCTGAAGAGCTCCTGGTCCTCCTGTCTCTAGGTGAGTGAATCTCATTTTCAAATGAGTCTGCTCTCCAATGTTAATACTTTTACTCCGGTGATGGCAGAATCTCAAAGCTAGCTCTATCCCTCGGACGTGAACGCGCAATTTCGTGTGTGCGCGCGTCTTTCCATTGACTTTGTATGGATTCACGTTGCCTGTTTGTGTTTGGTCTGAATGCACCTTAAGTGTGACACCTACTGGCCAGGAGGTCAGAATCTTGTCTGTGTCACCTTTAGCATTTTTAAAAAATATTTTGCAGACCAAGTGATTAGTCAAATAATCAAAAAAAAAAAGACAAATCAATCAGTAACAAAATTAGTATTAGTTTCTGCCCTACTCTAAATTCAAGAAGTAGAGCTTTACTTTTCTGCAGTGGAAGTAAGTAGTGACACATTGTCCATATTGTATGGCTGTAATGTGCAAAGTAGGACTGACGAACCCATGGGGTTCATATGAGCTAAGGCCTGACCAGGTCCTATGGGCAGAAACCTGGTCCTCTAGCACTTGCCATTGAACCCCTTCCATTCCGACCTGGCTCCAGGGTAGGGCCCTGGTAACCCCATATCAGGCATGGTACACTGGATCCTTGTTGTAGCTTGTTCATGGGGATCCACAGGACCGCCTTGGTCTTTGACCCAGGACCAATTTGCCATTGGAAACTCTACAAGGGGCAAGTTGTCCTCAACAACATAGCTGCTGGGGTAACTAGGGCACACAAACCTGAAAAAACATGGACAATCTTTGGGCATATTGTCTGAAAAGAACTAAAAGTCAAAACAAATGTAAGAATCATCAACTTTTGGTCTTTTGAATACCATCACAACTTTTTTTCTCTTGGGTTTGTATAATAGTCTCAAGAAGTATTTAGCATTTTGAAACTGTGATCAAAAACAAACTTCAGGGAAAAATAAAACACTGCTGATGGAGGTTGGGCTACATGGAGGAGGTTTTGCTGTAGCATAAGAACAATCGAGTATAAATGACTGGAGTTTAAAATATGTTCGAAAAGAAACTGCTGTATGTTGGAGGCTGGTGGAACACTGATCTAAAAACCTTTAGCTCTCATTTTTCATTAATATAGATTTGCCTTTTTTCTGTGCATTTTTTCACTAATCAGATTTGATGGTATAAAAAAAATATAGAACGTCCGCACAGACACCCTGAAAGAATACTCTTTGTAAATCAAAGAAGACATGTGCCATTAGAACGGTCAGTGGAACTAAATGGACGCAAACACTGGATGCTGTGTGTACGTGGATGCATGCACCTGTTTGGCACTGGAAACACAAGTGTCCCCTTGTCCTGGTGACCAACCACCTCTGTACCCCCCTCAGCACCACCCTGAGGCGAGAAGGGGCTTTCCCCTGTGCCATTGTTCTCACACAAGAGAAAGAGTGACCCTTGAATAGCTGAATAAAGAGATGGGGGAAGAAGCTTTGCAGTTCCCTAAAACCCCCCATACACACTTACAGACCTTACCTGCCAATCTTTCCCTTCCTCTTCTCCTCTTCCCTTCATTCCTGACCAGCCGTTTAAAAGACTAGGCACCTGTGCCACGGTATTCTGTCTCTCTGTCCTTTTCTAATACACACATACCCCAGTAACCTATACCCTGCAATTACCTCCCAACCTCATAAAGGGCCCTTGTATTTTTGTGCTGTAGTGGTCACACTGACAACAGTGATCACTAAGACCAGAAAGATGCCGGGGCCATCCGATCTCCCCCTTAAAGACAAATACCCTCATATTCCGGACCCCCCTCCACCCACCTCTCGATCCCCTCCTCTCCCCGATTTTATTTTTATCAATAGGCACCTTTGTCACCTTGCTGCCACACTGCACCCATCCTGTCCGCTGCCTGAGGGTGTGTTTGGTGACCTGTTGGCTGGTGACAGGACGTAACAGCCAATCTTCGTGGCCATCGCTCCTCCGGTTTTTTGTTGGTTTTTTTTGTCATCACTGGCAATCAAGCTGAGGGAAACACTGAGGATGGAGAGGAAGAAAAACGATCTGCAGGGGAAATGTGAAAGAAGAGAGAGCCAAGTAAAGACGAGTAACATGAGTGACACAATTAAATATGGTTTACCTGCTGCTCTTGGAATTCTTTGGATAGCTCTTGAAGCTCTGAGATGTTTATTCCTGACACAGATCAGTTTCTCTGTGGAAGAAAAGAAAGACCTGTGATGATCTGATAGATTGAAAGCTGGTACTGCTCTGGAGCTCTCTAAAACGTAGTAAAATGAGCACATCTGAATCAGTGTTAAAGCCAAATAATTGTATGCATGCACCAGCCACTTTAAATGGTAGAGTTGGGATAAAATTGTGGACAAGCTAGAGTTAGGAGATGGATACACAAAAAGTAAAGACTTTATCAATCCCCTAGAAGCACAGTGAAGTCTGTTATTATGTAGTGGAAGGTGTTTGATACCATTAAGACCCTCCATGGATGAAAGAACGAGGAGGAAACTGACCAAACAGGCTAACAACAGATCTACAGCAACTCTGAGTAGTTGCAGGAATTTAAGAGTGTTGTCATTCTGTGCATGGGACAGCAGTATCACAAATTCTCCACAAATGTGGCTTGTATAAGAGGGTTGCACCTCCTCAAGGAAGGCCACACAAAATGCACCTTGAAGATTCTGAGGTCAAGAGGAAAAAGTGTTATAGTCAGATGAGACAAACAGAACTATTTGGCCTAAACGCCAAATGATATGTCTGGTGGAAAGCCAGTGCAGCTCACCATCCAAATGACGCCATTCCTACAGTAAAGCATAGAAGTGGTAATGTCCTGTTCTGGAGGCGTTTCTCTGCAGCAGGGCCTGGAACACCTGTCAGAAGGCAAGGAAAAATTGATGGGACAAAATATCACAAAATTCTCAAGAAAAACCTGCTGCCCTCTCCCAGAAAGTTGTCAAAGGGAAAAAGTCCACATTCCATGGGTGCATGTCGTAGCATTCTGACCTGCTGCTATCTTCACTGGAATGTTATATCTAGCAGTGAGTGATACAAAAGAAAAAAACGTGTCCATTTTCATTTCAGGCTGCCAAGCAACAAAATGTGATTTTGTATTTTGAAGGGGGGGACAATTTTCTATACTCACTGCCTGATATATCTCATACTTTCATTCATGACTGTTCACTTCTAAACAGATATTTTGATCCAGAATTAAGTAAAATGAACAACTTCACATTCTTTTAATAGAGGATTTTGTTCAAAAGAACTTTTAGCAAACGTCTGAGTGGTGCTCCTAGGACAGAGTGACCAACTACCTGAGCAGTTTTGAATATTTCAGTCATCTGCTATTAACTGCACACAAATATTCAGAGTTTCATATCTGCCCTAACCTGTACAAATGAGTCTGTTTGTCACACTCCTCTTTAACCTTCCTTCCTACCTTGTCATAAACTCTCCGTGCACTTTTCCACAGCGCTTTTCAGGGGTTCACCACACACACATTTATTGACATATACTGTTCACAAATCAAGACGAACAAGTAGGTTACAATACAATATGAATGCGCTCAGGAGAGTGGGGAAAACTACGGGGAGTTCAACTTCAACTGCTACGCTTTAACAGCCTAAGCGTAGCAGTTACGTCGCGAGAAGAAACGCCACCAGAAGCGTAGCAGAATCACTGCAAGAGGAAACGCTTCTGGTTCACCGTAGCAGCAACCACATAGAGAAATGCAACAGTTTACCCACGAGTAGGAATAGTCCAGAAAGTCCAATTCTCTCGGCGAGCATAATCCGAAAGTCCTTCCTGACGTGACGGTCACACCACGGAAAACGAGAGTGACTCGTACAATGGCCCAGCAGCGTTTGTCTAGCGAAGAGCTGCTTAAATACAAACGCCGCTGGCCACACAAATTGGGTACACCTGGGTGAGGCGCGGGAAAGATAATTACCGGGGCTGGGAGCAGCGGATGGAACTAAGGAGAGCGAGGGGGCGTGGTTGGACCGGCAGACTGTCAGCAGCGTGGGAACAAATAGATCACAGTTGCTGACTAACCGATCGGGCAGTGGCTATGGTACTGGAATAAATACAGAAATACACAAAACGCACATAAATAGTGAACCAAAAACCCACAGAGAGATTGAGGCCGAGCCGGGGAAGGCCAAGCTGGCTCGGCTCGTGACATACCTCAGTTTTTTCCTCCTTTCCATTCTTTGTATCTGTTTTCTAACATCTCTGAGATCTGTCTTTCCGCTGCTTTTAAGTCTTCAGGAAGTGTGTTAGCTTACATGTGTTTGAGCGTGCGAGGCTTTGGGGACTACAGAGCTGGAATGGTTTATCCACATGTAGAAATTTATGGCCAGCGTGCGTGCGTGCGTGTGTGTGTGACTGAGAGAGATCAGGGTGTGACATGGATTGATATGGGAGAGTGCTGATCAGGTTTTTGTGCTGCTCTTATCTCTCTCTCTGTCTCTCTGTCTGTCTGCAAGTGTTTTTGTGCTGCTGCACTTTTAATCTGCGAGAGATGGAATGCCCTCCAGCATTAGTGTTATATGGCAAGTGCATGTGTGCCTCTGTATCCATGTGACTGTGTGTGTGTGTGTGTGTGTGTGTGGTGCCAGAGGGCAGTGAAGACTGAGCAGCTGCTCTTTATAGTGACTGAACGGACACCAATGTGTTGGGCATCTGCCACGCGTTTGCCCTGCCATCTACTCACTGGAGTGTGTGTGTGTGTGTGTGTGTGTGTGTGCGTGCGTGCGTGCGTGCGTGCGTGTGTGTGTGTGTGTGTGTAAGTGAGAGAAACTGTGTTGGTGCACGTAACCGTGCCATTTGCCTTCCCAGTCATTTCAGGATCGTGTACAGCAGTTTGAATTTTGTATAGTAATATGAATTTATGCATTTTTTTTAAATTGAGAACAAAATAAGATTGTTGTGAATGTGTGGTGTTGCAGATGTTTGTGTCAAGCAGCTGCTGAGGCAGACATGTCGATGTTTCATGTTCTTATCCATAGTGAAACCCACACGCATGCATCATACAAGCATGTTGCAGAGCAGTGGTGTGAGTGTCCCGCAGTGAGGGGGCAGTAGTGGGAGTTTTGCCGTTGTTGCCACCCTGTCATTCCCATGACCTCAATCTGTGGCAGGCGCCCTGCCAGGCCGCTCATCCCGCCGTCTGCTGTGCCCGCCAAACTTCCAAGATTTGAAGGGGAAGTAATGGAACAGCCATACAGTTACATGCCAAGCACATATTTGATACACACACAAACCAAGTAGTCTTGTTATGAGCTCTTAGGAGCAAGATTTAGGGCCCTGTTATATGTTGACAGTGTAAAGTGTACATTTGTGCCACACTTTCTGCCAGTGGTTTTGGTAATTCCTAGCAGTGCATTGCCCATTTTCACGCTTTGTGCCCTCGTCATCCAAATACCGTTTGAGTGTACATGCACTTGATGCTCTGAGGAGTGGACCCACTTAAAAGTGGTGCGGCTGGATTTTGCTATTTTCTGAAATTGCGCTTTTCACCAACAGAAACTATATTTAAAGTCAGTGAGGCATTATCAGTCGCTGTTCAAGCAGCTTATTTTAAACATGTTTATGTGCACATTGCCTGCTCCAGCACACAGGGACACAGCAGAGGCTGCAGTAGAATTTGTCATTGTCCATAATTTTGACAGAGTTGTGAAAATTCTGTCATAATCTATGGTTACCCATCATTTTAATTTTCAGACGAGACGCTGAAGAGATTTAGTTTTCATCCACATTTTCATTTTATTTAGATGTACACAGGCGGTGCAAAGCCTTTAGTTTATACATTAATTTAATTTTAAATTAATAAATGGGAAATAAGTGCAATGATTTATTGAAACCTGCAAACATAAGTGTGAATACAGTATAAAAGACAAAAACAGTTTATCTAATTCTAACAAGCTTGAAAGTCAATATTTGATCTGACCATCTTAACTCTTCAACACAGCCTGAACTGTTAGGTAAGTTTTCTTGTCATTTCTTTAAGTTGTCTTCATGAATAACTCTCCGGGTTTCATGAAGCTTTTCTTTAGATGCCGGCTGACTTTTGAGAAGTATTGGAGAATTACTGCTCAAGACGACTTTGAAAATGATAAGAAAGTCTGGCTCCTTGGAAGCAAAATATAAAAAGAAAGGAGAGGGTGCCTAAAACTTTAATAGAGTACTGTATGTATTGAGATGAAGGTTCTAGGTGGGCTCAGGGTGTGTGCTTTAGGCCAGAATGATCTACTCCATCATTGATAGTCTGATTGAAACTTTGAAATGTTTTTGGCTACATGCTACAGTAATGTTGCACTCATTTTGGTAGAGGTTGAAATTTTTGTAAGTGCCTAGGTTAAAGTAGCATGAATTTTCTAGTTGAAATTGTTACTTGGAAGCTGTAACTAAACAAATTGGAAGCTTGTGTTTATGGTAACTGAAATGCAACTAAATACTCTGTTTTTAGGTTCCTCACCCTACTGTTAAAGAATTACAACATTGTCATCCTTGGTACACCATATGATTTCTTACATTTAGAAACAAAAACTCTGATTTTATTCCAGTGAAGTAGCATGTATAGTCCAGTGTACGTCTTGCCACTGTGCATTCCTTTATAGTTCCACATTTCCATCACATCTCTCCCTCTGGTTGTATTCTTTTGCTCCTGCCTCTCCCTCCACCCAAAGTCACTGTAGACCAACACAACACATTGTCATCACAAGTGACACATCTTTCTTACTTTTCACTGACTGTTTCCATCTTTCCATCTGGTCATCTTTCTCTTCCCTTCTTTTCAACTCTCTCCCCCTCTCCTCTCTCCCTGATACTAACCCTCTCTGACAGTGTCTCCATGCTGTCGCGCACTAATCCACCTCTGAGAGGTGTTAAAGCACTTCTATACTCACACACGGACATGCACAAATACACACAGCGTCACTCTAGATCCCGTAAGGTATCGATCTCCCCATCCCGCTCACTCTAATGGGATTTTTTACACCTAAGCATTAGAAACTCCTAATGCATCGCATCACATCGGATGCGTGTGCACACACTCACACACACACACAGATAATTATGTCGAGCAGCAGAGCCTCACTGGCAAGTGTGGTAAAAAATGAATAGAGGAAAAAAGAGGAGAATGCACTCAGCAGCATATGCATCTGACTCGGTAAGCATCTGACTCATGTCACAGATGTTCAGACTGTGTCTGCATCTCTCTCTCTCGCTCACACACACACACACACACACACACACACACACACACACACACACACACACACACAGAGGCTGCCTTAGTGTGATGGAGAAAGGATGAATCTTTATTAAAGGCTAAGAAGCTCGAAGCTGTTCCTCTGAACCAAAGCAACCGAGCAACTGTCCTCATGCTGTTGATTTTTATGTGTGTCCATCAGCCTAATTGAAAGCCTGACTTCTTTAAGGTTGTCTTTTTGTGGTGCTGGGACATCAGCAGCAGATCTTCTAGATCCTTTTTTGTGTGGGACCTCAGTGGATTTTGAATTTTATATTGTCCTAGATCTTTTTTTTTTTCCAACATACAAGGGCTGCTCATTAAAGATTTTCCCTGACTCATTTCCCATGGACTGGGAGTAGCCAAACTTGCCACAGTTACTAGTCTTTATTGGCATGGGTACCACCAAGGGTCACACACTTATCCCATCACTTTTTGCAGTTGTGAAGACCTTACCTTTAGAAGTCTGCAGGTTGTGTCAGAAGCCTTGACTTGACCTGAGAAGTCAGAGTTTCATAGTCTTGGAAGTGCTTGCCCTTCAAAAAGAGAGGTGGAAGTCAGATTGTGTGAGGTCGGAAGAGTAAGGGGTGAGGAAGGATTTCATAGCTGTGGGACTGTGCTTCTGTCTGGGCAACATGCAAGTTGCTGTTGAACTGTTTGGCCATAATGACCATTGTTACATTTGGAGGAAATAAAAGAGAAGCTTGTAATCTTGAAAACACCATCTCAACTATGACGTACAGAGGTGGTAGCATCATGTTGTGGAGGGTTTGCTGCAGAGGGAACTGGTGCACTTCACGAAATAAATGGAATCTTGAGGAAAGAACATTATGTGGAAATATTGAAGGAACATCTCAAGACATCAGTTAAAGCTTCAGCACAAATGGCTCTTCCAAATGGACAATGACCCTAAGCATACCGCCAAATTAGTTTCAGAGTGGCTTGAGGACAACAAAGTTGTGGGCAGAGCTGAAAAGATGTGTGTGAGCAAGGCAGCTTACAAACCTGACTCAGTTACACGACTTCTGTCAGAAGGAATGGGCCAAAATTCCAGCAAACTATTGTGAGAAGCTTGTGGAAGGATACTCAAAACATTTGACACAAGTCATACAGTTTTAAGGCAATGCTACTAAAAACTAAGGAAATGTAAAGTGGATATAAAAAGTCTACACACCTCTGTTCAAATGCCAGGTTTTTGTGATGTAAAAAAATGAAACCAAGATAAATCATTTCAAAACTTTTTCCACCATTAATATGACCTATAACCTGTACAACCCAATTGAAAAACAAGCTGAAATCTTTTAAGGGGAAAAATAAAAAATTAAAAACTTACAATAACCTGGTTGCATAAATATGCACACTCTCTTATAACTGGGGATGTGGCTGTGTTCAGAATTAAGAAATCACATTCAAACTGATGTTAAATGGGAGTCAGCACGCACCTTCCACCATTTATAGTGCCTCTGATTAACCCCCAATAAAGTTCAGCTGTTTTAGCAGGCTTTTCCTGACATTTTTGTAGTCACATCTTGCAACACAAGCCATGGTTCACAGAGAGCTTCCAAAGCATCAGAGGGATCTCATTGTTCAAAGGTATCAGTTAGAAGAAGGGTACAAAAGAATTTCCAAGGCATTAAATAAGATAAGATAAGATAAGATAAGCCTTTATTAGTCCCACAACGGGGAAATTCCAGGATTGCAACAGCACAGGGATAGCAACACTCAGAGCAACAATCAGAAGGCAAGAAAAAAAAAAACAAGCAAGCAAGAGCAGCTAATATACATATGTACGTATTACTATAAAATATATATATATACACACACACACAGACACACAGTGCAGAGCATTGTAGCTGGATGGAATAAATATATGAATATATGAACACACAGTGCAGAGCATTGTAGCTAGATGGAATAAATATGTAAATATATAAACACCCACAGTACGGAGCATTGCAGCTAGGTGGAATAAATATGCAAGTATATAAACACACACAGTGCGGAGCAATGTAGCTAGATGGAATAATATGTAGATATATAAATATATAAACACACCCAGTGCTGAGCATTGTAGCTAGATGGAATAAATATGTAAATATATAAACACACACAGTGCAGAGCATTGTTGCTAGATGGAATGAAACAGCATAACCGTCTACTTAGTTATCCTACATGGTATGATTATGTGCCCATACATATTCTCACCCTCCAATATACCATGGAACACAGTGAAGACAGTCATCATCAAGTGGAGAAAATATGGCACAACAGTGACATTACCAAGAACTGGATGTCTCTCCAAAATTGATGAAAAGATGAGAAGAAAACTGGTCAGGGAGGCTGCTAAGAGGTCGACAGCAACATTGAAGGGATGGCAGGAATTTCTGGCAAGTACTGGCTGTTTAGTACATGTGACAACAATCTCCAGTCTTCTTCATATGTCTGGGCTATGGAGTAGGGTGGCAAGCTGGAAGCCTTTTCTTATGAAGAAAAGCGTCCAAGCCCATCTACATTTTGCAAAAACACATTTGGAAATCTCCCAAACGCATGTGGGAAAATGTGTTATGGTCTGATGAAACCAAGGTTGAACGTTTTGGCCATAATTCCAAAAGGTATATTTGGCACAAACACAACACTGCTCACCACCAAAAGAACACCATATCTGCAGTGAAGCACGGTGGTGGCAGCATCAAGCTTTGGGGCTGTTTTTCTTCAGCTGGAACTGGGGCCTTAGTCAAGGTGGAGGGAATTATGAGCAGTTCCAAATACCAGTCAGTGTTGGCACAAAACCTTCAGGCTTCTGCTAGAAAGCTGAAGATGAAGAGGAACTTTCTTTCAGCACGACAATGACCCAAAGCGCACATCCAAATCAACAAAAGAATGGCTTCACCAGAAGAAGATTAAGGTTTCGGAATGGCTCTGCCAGAGTCCAGACCTGAATCCAATTGAACATCTGTGGGGTGATCTGAAGAGGACTGTGCACAGGAGATGCTCTCGCAATCTGACAGATTTGGAGTATTTTTACAAAGAAAAGTGGGCAAGTTTTGCCACATCAAGATGTGCCACGCTGATAGACTGCTACCCAAAAAGACTGAGTGCTGTAATAAAAACCAAAGGTGCTGCAATAAAGTATTAGTTTAAGGGTGTGCATATTTTTATCATAAAAACCTGGCATTTGAACAGGGATGTGTAGACTTTTTATATCCACTGTATATAAACGTCTGACTTTGAAGAAAGTAAAACAGAATTCTTTAAAAAAAATTACTTTGCAAATATAAAAAAAATATTTTGCAAATACAAATAATTTTGGTAATCCTAATTGACCTAAAACAGGAAAAGTTTAGTCTGATTTAATGTCAGACAGAGAGTGAAAAAAAGGTTATGTGGCTTCCTATACAGTGTCAACTTCTGTTTCAGCTGTATGTTCTATGTGGTTCAGTTATAGATGTGCCTCATGAGTTCTTCTCAGGCACTCCTCTGGACAGCTAAGGGGTTTAAGATAAGATAAGATAAGATAAGATAAGCCTTTATTAGTCCCACAACGGGGAAATTCCAGGATTGCAACAGCACAGGGATAGCAACACTCAGAGCAACAATCAGAAGGCAAGAAAAAAAAAAAAAAAAAAAAAAAAAAAAAAAAAAAAAAAAAAACAAGCAAGCAAGAGCAGCTAATATACATATGTACGTATTACTATAAAATATATATATATACACACACACACAGACACACAGTGCAGAGCATTGTAGCTGGATGGAATAAATATATGAATATATGAACACACAGTGCAGAGCATTGTAGCTAGATGGAATAAATATGTAAATATATAAACACCCACAGTACGGAGCATTGCAGCTAGGTGGAATAAATATGCAAGTATATAAACACACACAGTGCGGAGCAATGTAGCTAGATGGAATAATATGTAGATATATAAATATATAAACACACCCAGTGCTGAGCATTGTAGCTAGATGGAATAAATATGTAAATATATAAACACACACAGTGCAGAGCATTGTTGCTAGATGGAATGAAACAGCATAACCGTCTACTTAGTTATCCTACATGGTATGATTATGTGCCCATACATATTCTCACCCTCCATAGCGACCGGTAAGTTCCTAGTTGTATGCCGGAGGGGACCATTGTGTAAGTCTATTGCATCTTTTGCATTCAAAAAACTATTAGTTTGTTACGTCTTTTTGCTATCTCTGCGAGCAGCCCTGCTTAGGTTGTACAGTCTGACAGCCGTTGGTAGGAAGGACCTACGAAACCTCTCGGTTGTGCACCTGGGATGATGTAGTCTGCTGCTAAATGAGCTCCTCAGTGCATTCAGTATGTCCTGCATAGGGTGGAACTCGGACTCCAGCAGAGATGACAGTTTAGCCACCGTCCTTCTCTCTCCTATCTCCTCCATCGGATCAAGGCGCTGCCCCAGGACAGAGCTAGCTTTCTTAATCAGTTTGTTCAGTCTCTTCCTATCGGCTGCAGTAATGCCACTGCCCCAGCAGACCACTCCAAAAGTGATGGCTGATGCCACCACCGTGTCATAGAATGACTTCAGCAGCGCCCCTTGTACACCAAAAGACCTGAGTCTCCTCAGCAGGAACAGCCTGCGCTGTCCCTTCTTGTAGAGTGCATCAGTATTGTGTGACCAGTCTAGTTTATTGTTCAGATGAATACCCAGGTACTTATAGGATGTCACCATCTCGATGTCTGTTCCCTGTATATTTACTGGTACTGTGAGGGGCTGCCCATGCCTGCGGCAGTCCACCACCAGCTCCTTAGTTTTCCTCGCGTTGATCTGGAGGCAGTTCCGATGGCACCAGTCCACGAAGTCCTGGATAAGCCCTCTGTACTCAGCTTCATCTCCATTGGAGATGAGGCCAACGATCGCAGAGTCATCAGAGAACTTCTGTAGATGGCAGTGTGTTGTGTTGTGTGAGAAGTCCGCAGTATAAAGAGTGAACAGGAAGGGAGCCAGCACCGTTCCCTGGGGGGCCCCCGTGCTACTGATGATCGTGTCGGACACACAGTCCCGGGTTCTCACAAACTGAGGCCGGTTCGTGAGGTAGTCCAGGATCCATGATGACAGGTGCTGGTCCACCCCTGCGCGCAGCAGCTTGTCCTTCAGGATCATCGGTTGGATGGTGTTGAAAGCACTGGAGAAGTCAAAGAACATGATCCTCACCATATTCCCGGGCTTCTCCAGGTGGGACAGAGAACGGTGAAGGAGGAAGATCACCGCATCCTCCACCCCAATGCCATGCTGGTAGGCGAACTGGAGTGGATCCATCGCTGGTTCCACCAGGGGGCGGAGGTGAGCAAGGAGCAGTCTCTCCAGGGTCTTCATCAAGTGGGACGTCAAGGCCACCGGTCTGTAGCTGTTCAGGTCTTTGGGGTGGGAAGTTTTTGGTACAGGTACCACACAAGATGTTTTCCACAGCTGTGGTACCCTCCCCAGTTTCAGGCTCATGTTGAAGATATACGTCACAATCCCACACAGCTGGTCTGCACAGGACTTGAGGAGCTTTGCGCTGATGCCGTCCGGTCCCGGCGCCTTCCTCGCCTTGATCTTCCTCAGCTCCGTCCTCACCTGGGTCCTGGTCAGGGTCAGGATGGGGGGCTGTGTGTTGGGAGTGGGGGGGTGTTGGTGGAGTGGGGAGTGGGCAGCAGGACTTGATTTCTTTAGAGGCAGCAGTGGTTGTTGTGCAGTCAGGGGGGAGGGCGGTTGGTCAAATCTATTGAAAAACAGATTCAGGTTGTTCGCCCACTCCCTGCCCCCTGTGGCCTGGGGGGAGGTATTCTGGAGCCCCGAGATGGTTTTGAGGTTTCTCCAGACCCCGCTGATGTCGCTCTGTTGCAGCTTGTCCTCCATCTTCTTCCTGAAGCTGTCCTTGCCTTCTCTGATCTTTCTCCTCCGTTTAGTGTTTGAGGAGGAATATAACTCGTGGGTTGTTTTTTTTTTAGTTTGGTTGTTGTTGATGGTTGAAGGAATAAATGACACGCTTGTTTAGTCAAAAAGGAGAAAGTGTCAGCCTCTTTATTCCTGCATTTTCTACCATAGCTATTTTTTGTGTGAGATCCCAAAAAATATTTGAAATTGTCATAAATGTTGTGAATTTTTAGCTACGGTTTCCTGAATTATAACATAAAGTCACGTGAGTAGAACCATCAACAATTATTTGCAGTAAATTTCCAACCTTTTTCTCATAGATTTTTTGCTTTTTTCTAATTCATTTATGACTTTTTGCATCTTAATTTACATTTCTTTTTTTATTAAATTTGTCTTTTACCAAATTTTCTTTTTTCCATAAATTTGTGGCTTTTTTCTTGTTAAGTTGCAACTTTATCATTGTACATGTGTAACTTTTTTTGCACAAATTTTTGCCTTTTTTGAAGTAAATTTGTTACAAGTTTTAGGTTATACTTAGGTTCTAGGGTTATGGGCTACCTTCAGGTATTTGTTATGAAAAATCAGGTAGCAACATTGATCCTGGGGAAAAGGTAAATTTAATGTGAGCTTGACTGATAACCACACATTTGCAGTAATTTCAGTTCCAGTAAATATTTGTCAGAGCTAATGAGAATGTAGTCATAGTATATGTTTTTGCCATTTCTCAAACACAAAGTCATGTGGCTTGCTAACAAAGTATGAGGGATTTACTTGTACTAACAAAAACCTTCTCTAACGTATTTAATTAGAGGGTAATGTTCACTCCTGAACATGAGCATGAGGACAGCTAATTGCGCTGCTTTTCTCTATACACCTATGCTGCAAACAAATAAAAATCTACTAAAAATCCAGAAATGCCACTATTGGCAACAGCTGACATGTCTGCATTTACTTTTTTTCAGGACTCGAATTCATCAAAGCTTTTCTGACTTGTGATACTGACTTTCTGTTACTTCTGCCTGATATTCCATGCAGTATTCAAGCTGTATTGGGCTTCAGAGATGATCATGTTTATTATCACCATTTTTTTGGCTACGTAATCCAAGACGTGTCGGTTTCAGATAAAATTGTTGCTCTGTCCACCCATACAATAGTTTTTAAGGTGAAATATTTGTAAACAGAGTTTGGGTGTTTTGTTAAAAACATGTTTAAGTGGAAAATATCTGAATGTCCTGTGTTGAAATATATAATATGAGGTGATTTAGATGGAAAACAGGAGCTCTTTGTTGGCTTTCAAGAAACCTTGTTCAAATGCCCTTTTTGTCTTTATCTTCATTACCTCTTTCCTCCCTTTTGTTTTTTCCTGGTGGCACCTCGGGGCTGACCAGGTGGAGGCCTACTGCAGGCTCATTTCCTTAGCAGGTGTGTGTGTGTGTGAGTGCGCCTTTCTCATCGTCTGTGTGCGTGCGTGCATGCATGCTTGTATGGAAGTGTGTGCAAGCGCCCATTTATGTAGATGCTATCTGTTCACCTGCTCCCGTCGAGCCACAGAACCAACCTTTGTGTATTGATACCAAAAAGCTAAAAGACCAACAACCCCCTCCAGGTGACAACAGGTGGCGGTGGTGTGTGTGTATGTGTGTGCGTGTGAGAGAGGATAATATCAAGGAGGATATTGTTTGTGCTGTGAAGGGGTCAATGGTGGGAGGGTTGAAGGCAGAAAGGAGGAGGTTACAGCCTTTCTCTCCTCACCTGGAAATTATGTCCTGCTGCCATTTTACCGGAGTGTGTTTCCAATCACCACAGGAACGTGAGAAATGTCCGCCTGGGAATTCCTCCCCAACTTCCTGTCTGTCTCTCGCGCCTTGTTTGTGTGTGTTTGGAGTAAGAAAGAAAAGGAAAAAAAGAGAGACCATCTGTTAAGATTGTGGAGACTTTTTTTTTTTTTCCAAAAGTAGTGGTTTAATCCTCGGAGCTATACATTTACAGACGTGGACAGGTTTGTTGGTACTCTTCTGCAACCCCCCCCAAAACACAACTATCTCTGAAATAACCTGAAACTGGTGATGGTTTAATGGCATCCCTTATTGTTTATATCATATTTAACACAAATCAGATTTTGCTTTTGATTATTGATTCAGTTGGATATTTTATATAATTAAACAAGTTAAACAAAACGCATGGATGAAAAATATGCTACCCCTAATTTAATATTTTGTGGCATCACGTTTTCAGCAATCACTGCCAGCAAGCGATCTCTTGCTGGCAGAGATCACTTCACAGTGAGACGTCTGCATTTGCCATCAACTGTTCAGCTTACTTAAAGGGGAAAAAAACATGCTACTATGTAGTCTGGTATCATTGTGTGCACAGCCCTGAGCATGGACCAAAGAAAGTAAAAGAGAGAGTTGTCTGAGGCGCTCAGGAAGACGGTCATAGTTAATCATGTTCAAGGTAAAGGTTATAAAACCATGTCCAAGCAACTTCATGTTCCTGTGACCACAGTTGCCAGTATTGCCAAAAAGTAGGTTCATGGGACTGTAACCAACCTCCCTGGACATGGGCGTAACAGGAAATGCAACCCCCAGTTGATCGGAAGGCTAGTGTGTATTGGGGCTGTGCGATATGACGATATATATTGGTGACACGATAAAAAATGTCTACCGTTTCATATAAAAGTGTATCGTTTACATCGGGATTTAAGAGACATACCTGTTTCTGTTTGTCACCGCCTTGCCTCTCCCCCACAGTGCGCCAGGTACGCCACAGTGGCTAACTGCAAGCTAATGTTTTGCTGCTATTTTTGTGCCAGCCAGAGATGTTGGACTTTTTTCCACTGTGTTGTGTCAGAGAGAATAGTCCTCTGACCTCTTTTTAATTGGAAGTAAGTCACATTAACGCCATCTTGCTCTAATTATAAGACAGCAAATGCTAAATGACAATGCTAACTTGTCACTAATAGGAAACATTGTAGTGTATCAGACCATCGTTCTGGTTTAAATCACTGCCGAGTTTCTTAATTTTGTCTGAAAAAACATTACTAAAGCTGCAAAAGTGCGTGACAGCAGCCGCATACATACTAAATAAATAAATAATAAATTAAAACATGTTGGTGGAACAAATTGACTCTTAATGTAACTTGATTTCTGCTCATTTTTAATTAGCAGTAGCGATAATGAATAAAGTTGAAGTCATCTCAAATGCACATTAAAAACAATTTTTTAACAACACTGCAAAATTAAGAGGGAAAAAACTGCATAACATTAATGACAGATGAATTTGTACAATTGATTTTTTTCAGTATGTAACTTAAAATGTAGAAAAAGAGATGGTCCTTTTATTGGTTATCATATATAAACTATAGAATTTACAGAAAATGTATATCGTGATATACATCGTTATCGTCAAATAAGATTACTTATATCGTGATATGAAATTTTGGTCATATCGCACAGCCCTAGTCTGTATTGTAGAAAAAAACATTCAAAATATTCAAGCTGAAGTCCAAGGTCAAGGTACGTCACTTTCTGGTCGCACCATCCATCACTTTTTGAACAGTAGGGCTCCACTATTGACAGACATTCTGGGAGAATCTTTTTACTGATGAGACAAAACTGGAGCTTTTTGACCAGTCACACAGCTCTGTTTACATAAGGAAAAATGAAGCTTTAAAAGAAAAGAACATTATACCTATTGTGAAACAGGGAGGGGGCTCGGTTTTGTTTTGAGACTGCTTTGCTGCATCTGGCTTGAGGAACCTTGAATCCGTGCAGTTCACAATGAAATCTCAAGACGACCAAGGTGTCATAGAGCGAAACATACTGCCCAGTGTCAGAAAGCTGATCCTCAGTTGCAGGTCATGGGTCTTCCAACAGGATAATTACCCAAAACATATAGCTAAAGGCAATTGAGAAGAAAATGGGTTACACCTTTAAAATAATAAAATGCTCAATGTACAGAGTAATCCACACTGTAATCATTTAGTTAAACTCATAAAGAAACAAGCTGATTGCAGACATCAAGTCCTACCTTTGAAGAAGTTGCAGACATCAAGTCCTACCTTTATTTCTCTAAGTTAGTGAAATAAACACACCCTGGCTGCCTCTTTAACTTTTGATTGGCCCACTCACCCACTCACTAAAAACATTATCTCAAGAGATTAAAGGCTCATTAATATTAATGAGCAGGCTGAAAACTGACTTTTTAGACCAATCTTTACAGACATTTTTATTGAGGGGTTGTTAAACCACACTGCTGGTGTTTTGGTTTCTTTCCCCAGTGCAGCGTTTTTCATTTGCACTTGCTGTCTAAATATATTGCAGATGTGTTTTCTGACTCACTCACTAGTTTTTTTTTGTTTTTTTTTTTTAAGAGAACAGAAAAACAAGTAGGAGTCCTTGAAGGGGAGGAGGCATCAGCAAAACAACGATCATCCCCAGAGAAAGGCGTGATGGGGCAAAAGAGATTTAGAGGCTGAGACAGGAAACGCGCATGTTTTCCTCACATGCATTTAGACACAGCCGTAGCCTCACTGATGTGCAGCAGTTGTGGCAGCACTAGCACACGCTAGCATGTTGCTGATGCAGAGTCTTGCATCTTTTGCCGGAGATCACGGCTGAGACAAAATGACAGCGTTCTTCGACAGAGCTGCTTCCCTTTGTTCTTTTCTTGCCGTTTCTTGAGTTTGCAGAGTGTGTTTAGACAGAGTGTGTGTGTGTGTGTGTGTGTATGTTGCCATACTGAGCAGGTAGTTCAGCACATTTGACAGACTACTTGCCATTTTGTCTGTCCTGCAACTTTCATATGCTCTAGATGTCCACTGCCATATTTTTCCCCGTCCCTTCTCATTTTCTCATGCCTCTGAAAGCTTTCTCTCGTCCTCGTCTGTCCCTTGCTCCCGTTTCACTCCTTCCTCGACTTGTCCTTCTTCCATCTCACTCTTTGTCTCTCCATTGCTGTTATCAGCAGCACAGGAAGCTGTTTCCCAGTGCTGTACGTTAACATCCATCTATCTGATGACAAGAGGAAAGAGTCCAGATGTGAACAGCTCTCTGCATCCGTTCTTCTCAGTCAGTCGATTTTCCTGCCTTTCTTTTCATTAACTTTTTCCCCCCAGTCAGTCGGCAGCGTTTCAGTTCCACAGCCTGCATGCTCTAGACATAAAGCTTGATGGTTTGAACCAATTTCTGGCACCAGCGCTGGCCTGTTATTACAGATTAGATCTACTCCTGTCAGCCTGATGGATAACATAGTTTTGGTGTTCTTGGTTTCAGACTACGTTTGCATCCAAAGGCCCAAATTGGGATTTAGTCTCTTCTAATGTCTAAAAAAATGGTAATGTCAACATAAATATGCACATATAAAGCAAATGAATACCACCAGGGGTGGACAGACTAGATTGAAAGGTTGGAGATCTTATGATATACTGTATAATTGGCTTCCAACATCCATCACAGAGATGTTACTAAAAAAGTATTAAGTTGGTGCTTTTGTGATTGTCTACAACTAAGGCTGCATTCAGACCAGGATAGTCCGGGGGTCTCTGTTCAACAGGGCGAGGAATGCCGAGAATTTTCACACCTTCATTTGGTTTGGTTTGTATTCACAGTGCAGCAGACCAAACTGCCTGGACAATGTCACACAGTTACAACAACTGCTCGTTTGGGGCGCTGTAGCCGAAACCACCACTGACAAGGAAGAAAAAATCTCTTTGAAGAAGAAAAATCAGGCTCATCAATTGGCCAGGACTGAAACTGGAAATCTGTACCCTGCGGCTGGGGTTGTTTGTCCACCACAAACAAGACATTTTTTAACTTTTCTCCTCGGCTTTCACCGGTAAAAGGATTTCTCAGATTTGCACGGTTGTCTTTATTGTTATTTTCTACTCAAAATGTACTATGGTAATCACCACTTCCTCTTCTCAGACTATGTGTTGCTATGGTTACACAAACACAGAGGGACACTTCCGCCCTTTGGTCCGCTGGATACTCCGTTTTAATTCACACTGCAAGTGGAGTGCACCAGACTTTGCAAGAGAACCGAGACCCCCGTTTTCAGGGGGTCCAGACTTCGCTTATTTGGTTTGCACCAGAGTTCCAATGCACCTTCAGACTGCACCAAACAAATCGAACTATCCACAGAATCCACTGTTTGGTCCTTTGATCCGGACCAAACAGTGGCCATCTGAATGCACCCTTAGTCGCTTTCAAACTACGGTTGGTGAGCCACAGTCACGGGTGCTGTTAGCATAAATTTTTGTGGGTCACATGACTGTCTAGCCAGCTGCTAGTTAGTATAAAAGCTGTTCTGTGGGAGTCCTGGATAAGCCATGGTTATGTTATCACCACAAAGATATTATGAGTGGCTGATTGAGATGGTAAATCCAACTTCAGTTCTTCCATTTTGTTGTCAGACGAATGAGCTGATACTGTTAGCAGCGAATCGCAGTTTAGCTTGGGAACAATTCCATGTTAATTTCCACACCTCACTTGTTTCTTCTTGACATTTTCAGATAACTTAAGCATCTATTACCACATAGGTAACTATAATTCAAAGATTTTTAGAACATATCTGGTGAAATGTCTTAGGTTGGTTATTGGGGAAAAGAGTAACTGTGGAGCCACTATTGTACAATCAGATTCCTCAGTCGGAACTAACTCTTGTTTAATTAAAAAAAAAAAGAAATATGTTCAACTGCTTGCATATGCATTTTATTTCCAATACTCTTGGTGTATGTCATGCACTGTTATATGACTTTAAGGAGAGCCTCAGTGTTCAAGTAGAGATTGTTCACATTTTTGGTTTTGTTTGTGTCAATGTGGACCCAAGCCACTGGTGTCCCTTTTGCAAGCCGCAGGACAACTTGCTCACTAGCACCTTGATGAGCTAGGGTGAGATCTGAAATGCTAGCCAAAGACCTGATCTCAGTGTGCACACATGTGCACAAGTGTGTTTTCATATAGGGTCTCTTAGATTGAGTTGAAATTGAAGAGCATTTTTTGGGCCAAGGCCGGAAATGTATTCAGAAGCATAACATGTACCAAGGGCACTTGCATCACGCCAACCACACATGAACACAATGAACATGTGTTTCCAATGAAGGCTTTGTGCGTACTGGAGAGCTGGTCAGCCATACAGTATGAGGTCATATGGTTGCCTTTAAGTATGTGGGTGTATGCTATTGGTATATATATATATATATATATATATATATATGTGTGTGTGTGTGTGTGTGTGTGTGTGTGTGTGTGTGGGAGCACTGCATGCTCTGAATAATCATCTCACTTTACATACCTGAGGGAAGTACAGGCACACTCTCAGTTGAAACTCTGTTAGAAATCCTGCAGCATATACCCTGTTAGACACTCCACCTGGCTTTGTGTTTGCATCTTTGACATGGTGTGTTGGTGTGTGTGTTTGTGATTGTGTGTGGGCATGCTGTCAGCCAATGGGCTAACAACCACACTTAATACAATTATCCCTCAGCAGAGACAAGAAAGGGAGACAGGCGGCACCTCAGAAGGTACGCTGTCTGGTGTGTATATGTCTGTGCATGTGTGATGGGGATGTTTCACTGGCAGCTAGTCTTGGCATTTCCACGCCTGGCTTCCACTGCAAAATTCCCATCGTTCCCTCCAGTACACCCCCAATCCTCGTCTTCCTCCTTTTGTAATTGGTTCTTTCCCATATAATTAGTTCATCCTAGCCTCCCTCCTTATCTCCCCCTCAAGGGGAGGCCTGCTAGCATGGCACCTCAACCAGAGTAACAAGCACCCTTTCCCCCCCTACGGCAGCAGCGCTTCCCTCCTGAGGGTTTGGGAGTGGGAGGTTAGCTTAGCATAACAGCTAACGAGGCTGCAGCGCCTCAGAGCGAACCCTGGTGCCAGCCAGCCACATCCCCACTGGTCAGTCTTGCACTAATCCAATAAATGAGCTGTGCGGGAGGGCAAGTGTCACACACTCTGAGTGTGCACACACATACACACATACTTTACATGCACACTTCGAGGTCCAAAGTTGTGACAAGCTGCTGCTAATTGTGTTCTGTCTGCCCCTGTCTCCATCTCCTAAAGGCTCTAAGAAATTCCTCAACCAATGGGCTGGACTCAGGCATGCATGTAGTGTTTGTGCGTGTATGTGTGTGTGTCATGTTTTCTGCTCTGCTCTCTTATTTTTAGTTACTAATGTAGTCCATTTTCTTTATCTAAATAAATAACCTATTAGGTAAAAGGTACATACATGTGCACATTATCTTCATTTGATGTCACCTCTCAAAGTTTAGTCACAATGTCACACCTTGACAAAACATAGAATTGCTGTTTGCACTTGTGTCCTTCCAACATTTGCGTAACTCTCCAAGCTTGTGAATTCCATTCACAATCCACCCCTGGTGTGCCAGGCTAGGTGTGATGCCATTTGGTGAGGCCCACCACATTCACTCTCCCGATGCCAGGCCGATGGGTTTATGCCAGTGCTCTAAGGGCTTGTAACAGATGTTGTACTTCACTAGCAGGGGTGACAAATGTGTCTATTGTGCTATTTTTAAACTTAAATATGACAAGCTGCATAGAGATGAGCAGCAGTGGACTAAAGCAAAGCCAGTAAGAAAACGCAACAGCATAAACTTGATGATAAAAACTGTCTTGCCCCTACATTTGCAAAGGATAGAACTGTTGAGATGAAGAATCTCCTACACCAGGTTAGGCTAAGATCCAAAGCTACATGGTTGCTGGAAATTCAAGAGCTTGTCTTTATTCCGGTCTATACCAGCTTGATGTAAAACTGAAATTGGATTGGATCAGCGGTCAGAAGATCTAAGCACTTGCATGATTTCAGAAAAATCAATACTCTTCCTAGGCAATTGCCCTACTTCTCAGTGAATTCATGCACAGTGATCATCGGGTTGTTCTTCATCAAGGTTGTACTCAAGGTCTCGAAATTTCAGCATTATATGATTTTATAAAATTTTTTTTTACTCCTCCTAGGCAGTTATCCTAATTCTCAACAAACCCACACACATGACCCTCAGGTTTGTCTGCATCCAGGTTTAGCGCAAGGTCAAGGTTGTTGTCAAAGGTGAGGAGATCAGGGGCCTCATGTACAAAGGATTGCGCAGCTTTCATACTGAAAGATAGCATACTCACAAAATCTGAAAAGTACGTGCGCACAGAAATCTTCAAATGTATAAAACTGTGCGTACGTCGGATTCTCTGCTCCTTCTCTTTCATACCTGCAAACTAGTCGCTTTTTGGTAAAAATTGCCGAAATGAATCCCAAATATGTCACTCACATGAATCGTGTAGATCTGAAGAGTTTTTTGGTGGTGGTGGGTGGGGGGTTTGGCAGCGGCCGCCGGCAGTTTCCCTGAAATGGAGCTTTCAGAAACAATGGGAACAGTCATCTTCACAATAAAATATCTTTGGAATGCGTCACGGGTTGCCATTTGGCCAATCACAATCAAGATAACTGCATTGACTTCTGTCTTTTGCATGGCCCGCCATTGAATAGATTGTCAGTGGGAGTTTGGAAGTGTCGCTATCTGCCTGCTTACGATATAATATGCTGTGTAACTTAACATTGATAAAGTGTGTCGTGATCCTTTTCTCTAACAGCACATTGTCCAACATGTCACCAGAGTGGTGGCTCAGTTGGTAGAGCATCCGCCCCACACCCGGGAGGCAGGGGTTCAAATCCCGGCTGGGTCATGCCGAAGACCATATAAAAAGTGGAACTTACTGCTGTCCAGCTTGGTGCTCAGCAAAAATGGAATGGAGGAGGGAAATTTGTGGCGGCGCCTTGCATGGCAGCGGCCCTCTGATTCTACACATGGGGTGTGTGTGATTAACACAGTAGATAGGTAAAGCACAATCTCGTTCTACTGTACATGATTGGTTGTACAGTTGAATGACAATAAAGGGTGATTTAATGTTTAATGGAAAGCTCATCTGCTTGTTAAGGCGTCAGTTAACATCTGTGAATTGTGTGTTAACGTTAGCCTAATATCGCTCAGTTCAAAGTGAATAATTTTGGGAAGGCTATTTCCACTGCATCTGTATTGTTATGTGATTCCAACCTGTCTGAGGGTTCCCCAGGTAGAACAGGTAGCGCCACAAAAAAAGCATTAAACAAAGTTACTGTTACCATGGCAACAGTAACCATGGTGATGCCTGCCTTTGATCTTTGATGTCACCACTCATTCTGTGATGCCTTTCTTTGATCTTTGATGATGTGTATGCCAGGCAATAGTAACCATGGTAACCATGTCATAGAGTAACCATGCCATGTCAGTAACCATGTCATAGAGAGATCAAATGACTCTATGACATCATAGACGCACTGACGTGTGTCTATATGTCATAGGTATGTCATAGTTATGTCATAGCTATGAATGTCCATGGGGACCTATGGACATTCCTCTATGGATGCACATCTGTGCGTCCATGATGTCATAGCTATGAACGCCCATAGCTCCCCTAAGGACGTTCATTAAAGATTTCCCCTCCTAAACTTCCGCATAGCCGAGGAGGCTGAAATTCGGGGATGAACACCCTCATAACCTCAGCAAAGCACGTGTAAAATCTGAGGCCAGTCCGATGAACGGTTAAGGAGATACGCGTGGAACAGACACAGAGATTTCTTGCATTATGATGAGTTTGCATGTTCTCCCCGTGTCTGCGTGGGTTTACTCAGGGATTTCTCCGGTTTCCTCCCACATGCCAAAAACATGCAAGTTAGGTTAATTGGCATCAAACTGGGGATTCTAAATTGTCCTTAGGTATGACTGCGAGAGTGACCTCTTGCCCAAAGATGCTGGGATAGGCTGCAGCTCCCCACCCCCTCCCGACCCAAAAAGGATTAAGCAGAAGAAGATGAATGAGTGAATGAATGAATGAATGAGCAGAGTGAGACCGCCATTAAGGTTAATTATTACCCGTGCTGGCAAAATGAGTCACTTTGAGGAAATTTTCAAAACTGAGGTAACATTTTTTCCTTACTCTGTATTGAAAGACCTTCAAAATGATAGTTAATTTATAGGAAGTGCACAAAACGGACCCGGAAAAAAGCCGATTTGTTTATATTTTGGCTAGGTTTAAAACTCGCGTTTAATCGGTTGGGAGTTATGTCTTCCGCCAAAACATATGTATTTTTAGAAAGTACGATTTCTAAGCTTTACAGTGATATCAGGCACTCATGGGGATTTTCCCGGGACTTGCCGCTAGCAAACAAAGAAAGAGTCATGATTTATGACTTCTCATGCCTGTATCTCATAGTGACATGGTGGGCATTCTGACTGATTTAAGATAAGATAAGATAAGATAAGCCTTTATTAGTCCCACAACGGGGAAATTCCAGGATTGCAACAGCACAGGGATAGCAACACTCAGAGCAACAATCAGAAGGCAAGAAAAAAAACAAGCAAGCAAGAGCAGCTAATAAACATATGTACGTATTACTATAAAATATATATATATACACACACACACAGACACACAGTGCAGAGCATTGTAGCTGGATGGAATAAATATATGAATATATGAACACACAGTGCAGAGCATTGTAGCTAGATGGAATAAATATGTAAATATATAAACACCCACAGTACGGAGCATTGCAGCTAGGTGGAATAAATATGCAAGTATATAAACACACACAGTGCGGAGCAATGTAGCTAGATGGAATAATATGTAGATATATAAATATATAAACACACCCAGTGCTGAGCATTGTAGCTAGATGGAATAAATATGCAAATATATAAACACACACAGTGCAGAGCATTGTTGCTCTGCACTGTGTCTGCATTTTGCCAGAACAGGTCACAATTGTGGCCAGGTGTGACTCTCAACACAAGTATTCAGATTCAGTAAAAGCAGTCTAATAACATTCAAAATATGACCCATGGTTCGCATTCAAAACTTGAGTTACATAAGTATTTTCAACCAAATGACTTTCAGGTTAGGTTAATTAGCATCAAAACCGGGGATTCTAAATTGTCCTTAGGTGTGACTGTGAGAGTGAATGGTTGTCTGTTTCTCTGTGTTGGCCCTGCGATGGACTGGCGATCTGTCCAGGGTGTACCCTGCTTCTCTCCCTAAGATGCTGGGATAGTCCAGCCCCCCCGCGACGCGAAAAGGATTAAGCGGAAGAAGATGGATGGATGGATGGATGGATGACTTTCAGTATGAAATATTAAAAAAAATTCATTTTTACACCATGCAAAAAAAAACTTGAAATAAAAGTAGTCATTGTGTAAAATGTTTTTTCATTATTTTATAGATTAATTTTACTGCTACATTAATGTGTAGCATTGAAATGCTGAAAAATTAGTTTTAAGTGTGTTCAAAGCTGTTAATAATGCGCTTTGTTATTTGAAGCGAGTGTTGTCTTTTCCCTTTATTTTCTTCTCAGAGTACACCAGAATGCTTAATTTATGTGTTAAAATCACAAAATTTTTTCGGGGGGAATGACCCCCTACAGGGGTTTAGTTTGTCACCCTTTTCACCCCTTCTGAGTTTGCAGGTATGATACATCCCACCTCACCGTGGAAACCAACGCACGTGCACAATCTCTTTACTCCGCCTCGATTCCTCCCACTAATGACTATGTAAATAAAGAAAAAAAATGCCCCTTCTGTCACTCTTCTGTCAAACAATGATCGTCAATCTTGCGGGAAACATTTTTGACCATAATTTTGCAGTCAGAACAGAACAATAATTTAACTCTGATTACAAAGAAAAAAATATTAATAAAATTGTATTTGAATGAATGAATGAATTTATTTCGGATAGTACATTACAGGTTAAAAGAAACTGTATAATATAACAACAAGGTCAAATTAGACAAAGACTCCTTCTACTATACAATTCCACGTGAGTTATCCGAAATGGGTGATGGCTGAAGCCGCAGCTTATATTGCCCACCCATATTCCATCCAAGAATTCAAAAGAGAAAAAAGAGAAAACAAGACAAGAGCGATTACAATTTAAAACAAAGCTAAGACAAAATGTGACTGAGAGAAAAAAGAAAACTAAGCTAGGCTAAGTTAAGCGGTTACTATTCAAAAACAAATCTAAGACAAAATGTCACAGAGAAAAAAAAAAAAAACTAAGCTACAACACAACACAGGCTGGATATGACAATCCTTATGTGAGTTTACATGTCGTCTTGTAAATATGTTTGGAGTATTTCTTCCTTTAGTTTTTGTTTAAATTGTCCAAGTGTTGTACATGATTTTAATTCAGATCCAAAATTGTTCCATAATCTGACTCCTTGCACTGAAATACAGTGTTGCTTGGTGGTAGTTCTCACTGTAGGCTTTTGAAATATACATGTTCCTCTGAGGTGATATTTAATGAAATAAATTAACTTAAATGACCAAGGATGCCGTTATTTCTGTTATAATATTTCTTTATAGTTTTTTTTTTTTTTTAGAAATCTCTTCACCACCCAGACAGCAGGGAAATCCTCCCTTATTTTGAAATCCAATGTTGGCACGTTTACTTTGTCTGAAGGCTGCTGACAGATTAAAGTCACTGACTTCGTGAATTTTGGTCATCTTAACCGTCCAGGTACATAATAGGGAACTGTAGCGGACTCTAAAGACATAATACACTACAGTATGTGTTCATGTACAGAATGATCTGTTTAGGCAGTTATAGTTGTGCTCTCAGGCTTTCTCATCAGGCACCTCTCTAGGCAGCCACTGAAGGACCTCAGAGTGAAGAGAGCTAGCGTTTTCAGCTGTTGCTTTTTGTCACTGCCGCTGGAGAATAAAAACGGCACGACTGCTCGTGCGAGAAAAGAGAGGAATTGCCAGTCTCTTCATTCCTGCAATTCCTACAGAACAAAACTTAATATTGTAGTGGCTGGTGAAATAAATCCTCAGCAATTCATCTAGTCCCCCCCGCCTTCCCCTTCATATGAAGCCGGCTGCATATGAATTCTAACCACATCTCTTAGCTAAGCGACTCTTCCATTATTGCTCCCGTTTCCAGCGGGTTAAAACCATGATAAACTCCTCCAGTGCTGACATACCTCTAATGATTTTTTCCACGTTTAAAGTACTTTAACAAACTCATGTCTCTGTCGGACAGTCACGCTTAGTGAGACACTGTTTGCTGATTGACTGGAAAACTCGCGTGGGCGGGGCGCTTCTAAACTCCGCTCGGATGACGGCCACGCGCATTGTTCGTGTGCGCGCTTGTGGAAAGTCATTGCTTCATAATTCATATCTCCTTGGTGAGGTGGTAACATTTCTGGCGTGGCGGCCCGCCACCGAGAAATGTTACCAGAGGAAACCCTGTAATTTGTACTAGTTACAAACCAAATCTGTCAGAATCCAAATTACGCACAACAGCCAGGAAGAAACCTTTTATTTCCAGATTGAAATCTCCAAACAGAGATATCTATTTATCCATGCAGCATATCTCTGTCTGTGTGTGTGTCTGTCCTCATATATCTTTCAAACTGTTCGTCAGACTGACCTCAGATTTTATTCATGTTTTTAAAATTAAATCAGTTAAATCACCCTTTATTGTCATTCAACCATACAACGAATCATGTACAGTAGAACGAAATTGTACTTTATCCTATCTACAGTGTCAATCACACACACCCCATGTGTAGAATCAGAAGGGCCGCTGCCATGCAAGACGCCGCCACAGATTTCCCTCCTCCATTCCATTATTGCTGAGCACCAAGCTGGATGGCAGGAAGTTCCGCTTTTATATGGTCTTCGGCATGACCCTGCCTGGATTTGAACCCCTGCCTCCCGGGTGTGGGGCGGATGCTCTACCAACTGAGCCACCACTCCGGTGGTTTGCTGAGGTTAGGAGGGTGTGCATTGCTGAGTATGGAGTTGGTCATATGGAGTATGGAGTTGGTCAGTCAAAATGTGTCATTTTTATCAATAAAAGTTTAGTCATCACTCTCTTCTCATGCTCTGGCTTCTAGAAGTGTGGGTGAGGTTTCGGATTGACTCCTTACTGATTGGATAATACGTGGCATCACAGCATCAGTAACCACAGTGCTCCATAAGCAAAACAAGGAAGTGAAAAGTGACAAATCTGACTAGAAAAAGATAATACTGAAGATTTAATACTTAAAAAAATGACACCATAAAGTTGTCATGATTGCGTAGGTCTAAAGGATAATTTAGCATATGTGGAGAACATGAGGTGCATGAGCAGACTGGGTGGAACGTCAGTGGGACCTTGGTCTGACAAAGAACACCGGTGTATCCAACACAGAACATGCTGCAAGAAGCAGCAGCCCGACTGGGCAGACCACGGTCCTTTGCGAGGAGGCACGCCCAGCCTGTCCAGTCAGTGATAGATGGGAGTCCTGACTGCTTCTTCACCCGTGTAGTACCACTGTACTTTGCAGGACTGCGATTCCCCCCTCCCACGCGAGTATCTAAAAATTAAAAACTTAATGATAATACCGCCATGATTGTGGAGCGGAATGGCCAAACAGGACAGAAAAATGCCCAAATAACAAAATAAATCATTTTTAGTTAAATATTTACTGACAAATGGGCAGCACTGATGCAACGGTTGCAGTCAAACAGGTCCTCTTGCTGTGTATAATAATGTTGAGTGTTTTGTAGTTAATTTGATTGATTATAGTTTTAAAAACCTTTTAATAACAAAATATTGCTACAATATAAAATGATGCCCTACAGTGGATGTCAAATATTTGTAAACGTGTCCTGTTATAGTACTGCATGAGTTTATTGATGATACACTCACTATAAACTACACATATAAACTAAAACAGTTATAATGGTGACCAGTGTTGGGAGTAATGTGTTACAAAGTAATTTGCTGCAAAGTAACTTGTTATTGTAACGCCACTACTTTTGCAATAACATGCTATGTAATGAAATTACTGTTTAAAAATTCAGTAATGCGTTACAGTTACTGAAATTTGATCAGATGCATTACTCGCGTTACTCGTTTTATTAATATGGATAGATATTTTAGCGCAAATAAACTGACCCTATCATAGCTGGTGCAGCCGTCCTCCATGAGTTGGTTTCCTGTCCTGCCCCAGCTCACACTGCAACCCGGTGGCGACTTCTCATATCGAGCCTTGATCACCTGTTGTCCGAACAGTGAGTAGCCCCCAACAGCCCCTACCTCTGTGGTTAAACATGAGTATTTTTTGAGCAAGAAGCTCGCATTTAATGTCCGCAGTTGTGTAAATGTGTAAGTTGTGTAAGTAATTGTGTAAGTTTTCTTACACACAGAGAAAAAATGAGTGTCATTTGTTGCAGTAAAGAACAGCGTCTTCTAAGCGGTGAACTTTAATTTATCTGTGCTTTCTGTTTTATTTTATCTTATTCATTTACATGCTGTTGTGATATGCAACTATTTCATGGAAGTAAATCCTCTAAATATGTGTTTTTAATGGACTGGTCCAGGGGTGTCAAACATATGGCTCATGGGCCAAAAACCAGGGGGTCAAAAAAAAATTTCTGTGAATTTACAGCTTTAGTTCTTGTAAATTTCTGACTTTCTACTGATAACAATAGTTTAACTAAATCTGAGACATTTTTTCTCTGTAAGATGAGACATTTTTTACTCATCAGTTTTTTTTCTTCTGTTTTCTGATGAGAACAAGGGGCCCTTGATCTTGCTATGTGTGCAAGATGATTTAAGTATGCATTTAAATGTAACGTGAAAGTTACTTTTCCAAGTAACTAGTTACTTTAATCATGCAGTAACTCAAAAGTAACTCATTTACTTTTGAAAAGTAACTAGTAACTGTAACTAGTTACTATTTTTTAGTAACTTGCCCAACACTGATGGTGACTGAATATCTCCCATTCCACAAACTACAAGAATCTGAGTCATAAAGGATCACACAAATATGTCTGAGAAACAGATAAACAAGGGTTTTTAAGCAGTCGCAAATATTGGATGTCCCATTCATTTTCAAGAATTCTGTAATTAATATTCACACAATCAAATACATTTTAGTGTTCAGTCCCTTTTATATTTGTCAAAGTCTAACATGTGTTTGCCTACATATAGGCTACACCTCTGTATTCCACTTTCAAACACAGCCTGCATTTGTGCCTGTAAAGCCTAATTAATTGGCTTACCTGTTTCAGACAGGAATACTTGCTTTCTACGGGCATGCACTAGTTTTAGACTATGGAAACATCTCCTCACGCCGATACAGCTGCAAATGTCACTACTGCAACTACCGGAGTTCACCTGCAGGGATCCACAATCCAGCTGTCTCGGCACGTTTTGCGCTGGAGCTGGGGCTCGATCAGAGTGCATTTTGCCAAACAGAATTCCTCCCAGGAGAGAAGGATCTGTGCGCTTTGCCTCGTGAGTCAACTGTATAGTCTCTGGTAAATTTTATTATCGCTGTCACATTTACAGAAACAGGATCCAGTTTACAGTGGCGCTGGTTTTGGACCATGAATGAGACAGGTTATTTCTGAGGGAAAATTGGTTATTATTCTTGGGGGTTTCACTGTGCTCAATAAGCTGAGCTCCATCCATCCATCCATCCATCTTCTACCGCTTTTCCGGAGGTCCGGGTCGCGGAGGCAGCAGTTCAAGCAGAGAAGCCCAGACTTCCCTCTCCCCAGCCACCTGCTCCAGCTCTTCAGAGGGGATACCAAGGCGTTCCCAGACTAGCTGGGAGACATAGTCTCTCCACCGAGTCCTAGGTCTGCCCCGGGGTCTCCTCCCAGTGGGACGTGCCTGAAACACCTCAAGTGGGAGGCGTCCAGGAGGCATCCTAATCAGATGCCCATACCACCTCAACTGACTCCTTTCAATGTGGAGGAGCAGCGGTTCTACTCTGAGCCTCTCCCGGATGACTGAGCTCCTCACCCTATCTCTGAGGGTGAGTCCAGCAATCCTACGGAGAAAGCTCATTTCAGCCGCTGAGCTGAACTGAGCTATGGAGATAAATCACATCATAATAATAATCATGTTTTTCAACCTCTAATTCTTAGACAAATCATTTTAACTGAAGTAGAAATGTTATTTTAACACATTTTGTGAGTTTCAGTTGTTTTGTAGTTTAACAGACCCACCTGATAGAGTCAAACAGAATTTTGTGGGGAGCCCGCAACTTCTCACGGCAGTTGAAAACTTTGCGGCTCTGCCCACAGATTCTCATGCCATGTTTTTGATTATACATCCCACTGTGTGCGTAAAAATCAGCATACGCCGTGTTTTTGTGCATGTGCACCGTTTACGCATGAGGCCCCTGGGCATTTATGTTTTCACGAAAATCATTACTTTTCTTTGGTCATTGCAACAATGTTGGGCAAAATCATAAACAATGATCCTCAGGTGTGTCTGCATCTAGGTTGTGCTTAAGGTCAAGGTCAACAGTCAGGAGATCTGAGCACTCTAGGGATGATTTCATCAGGCCGGAATGAGCTACTCCATCATCAATGGTCTGGTTTGACATGCAGCTTAGTCTAATAAAATCCTTCAACACCTGTGTCATTGTGTATATTTTGTCTTAACATACAGTGAGGTCAAGGATAAAAATATGGTGCTGTTGTCATGAGTTAAAAAACATCACAGAATCATCTGGTGGAATAAATCAGTCTTCCTCTGTATCACATGTGGAAGTATAGATCAGTAGATCATATTTTTTTTCCCATAGAGATGCTTTTTGTATTTCATATTTTACTAGACTTGTATTTGTTGGAGAACTTGAAATTTGTTTCAGTATTTTAATATGTATTAAAATACATTAAAGAAATTTGCCATGTTTCATTAAAAACAGGAAGAATATTACAAATGTTCATTACAAAAACCGAGCAGTTTCATTTTTGCTGAATTTTAATTCTACCAAAAATTTACCAAACTGAAACATTTTTTGTGTAATGTTACACCCCTAGTTTTATCCATGTAACAATGGCAACGATAATAACCTCACAGGGAATTTTTTCCCCTAATTATAGCAAAATAGTTTCAGTACATTAGTCTAACCATGATTTAATCCTAAAGCAAGCCAAACACCCTCAGAAAATAGAAAGTTTTGAACACTTATCAGTGATCATATGATAGATGGAGATCGGTGCTTCCCAAATGAGACTTGTGATGGAATGAGGTCCCTGACTATCGGTCAGTATGTGAAGTGAAACAAAAGCATATCTTCATGAGAGTAGAAGCTTAAACCCCTGCACTTCATCACCTACACGATAGCATAGTAAAATCTCATTTCTCTTTTCAACCTCAAACTTGACAAAATGTGAGAATTGTATCCATTATCAAAAGCTGATAGCAAAATCAGTTCCACCATATTAAAACTCTTAAAGAGGAAACCTTTGACCGAGAATCAACATCCTCTTCACCACAGGAAGCCGCCAACTTTATGGGAAATGTGGATTTAATTTAGTGAAAACACTGGTACAGACAATACCACTGGCATGGGATAGAGCCTGCCAATCTCCTTAACCCTACTCTAACCAAGTTTATTTGTCACATTACTGTTTCATACCTCGTGCATAATCACAAAAATATCTTTTTTTCAAGTCAAGGATTGTACCTGGACAAGAAACAGAGCTAAAATGAAGCGTACCTACCTGCAGACCTCTTGGCTTTAACTGTACATGAAAATAGCAAATTTAGGTCACAGAACACAACAAAATCCTGAGGTCACCATGCTACATACGGAGCAGTGTGTTTTCATCTTACCCTTCCTTCTGAAACTATTCTTCTTACTAATGTAACATGAATGAAGCTTTTTTTAAACGGCAGCTGCCTCGTTTAATGTTTGATAAACAAATATGATTTAATGAAGCAGTCAGAAGTCTTTCTCTGCAAATCAGGAGCACATGGCAGACAGGCACATACAACATTAGCATGCCCATGTAAGAACACATTGATAACACACAACCCCACAAGAGTGCAGATTCTCAGGCTTTGTGTCATATGCAGACACAGTTCAGCAGGCACACGGGCACCAGGGGAAGTGGGAATCTCTCACTTAAGTTTTATACTCAATATTTGCAACTTTTTAAGCATTTATTTATTTATTGTTTTCTGTCCAGCTGATGTAGGTACTGTCATCGAAATTCCAAGTGTGCTGCCACGTTTAACCCGCACAGAAACATAACACATGACACAATCTCACCACAGGAAAAGCCCTGAGCCAGAACAGGCAGGAAAACTCTGGAAAACCAGGATACAATTTGGCACTTATGGAGCCTAAACGATTTCCTCCTGGGCGTTGGGCTCTATCCTACTGGGAAAAGCCAAAAGACCGGCAGAGAAAATTACATCCGGGAAAATGTTTATGCAGCACACTCTGCTCCCTCGCTTTTTTTTTTTTACCCCACAAATGAGTGATTATTGGTCTACTCTTAACCTCGGAGAAGGAGGTAAGAAGAGGTGGAGGGGTGGTGCAGTGGGGTGATGGAGTTTCCATCATTAGCCTTTGGAAGGGGTGGCTACTGGCGTAGCCTGCCCTCTTTGTCACAATGTGAGCTTCCGATTTGGCAATGCTGACAGTATTTGGAGAGCTCTCCAAAACAAAAAACAAAGTGGACTGCCCTTTATTAAAAACCAACAGTTACATTGGATGAGGTGGGTAATTGGGGGAAGGATCTATTCATACAGTGGTGTGAAAAAGTGTTTGCCCCCTTCCTGATTTCTCATGTTTTTGTATGTTTATCACACTTAAATGTTTCAGATCATCAAACAAATTTCAATATTAGACAAGGATAACACAAGTAAACACAAAATGCAGTTTTTAAATGAAGGTGTTTATTATTAAGGGGAAAAAAAATCCAAACTTACATGGCTCTGTGTGAAAAAGTGATTGCCCCCAAAACCCAATAACTGATTGGGCCACCCTAAGCAGCAACAACTGCAATCAAGTGTTTGCGATAACTTTCAGTGAGTCTTTTACAGCACTGTGGAGGAATTTTGTCCCACTCATCTTTGCAGACTTACTGTAATTCAGCCACATTGGAGGGTTTTAGAGCATGAACCACCTTTTTAAGGTCATGCCACAACATCTCAATCGGATTCAGGTCAGGACTTTGACAAGGCCACTCCAATGTCTTCATTTTGTTTTTCTTAAGTCATTCAGAGATGGAGTTGCTGGTGTGTTTTGGATCATTGTCCTGCTTCAGAACCCAAGTGCGCTTCAGCTTGAAGTCGCAAACAGATGGCCGGACATTCTCCTTCAGCATTTTTTGGTAGACAGCAGAATTCATGTTTCCATTTACCACAGCAAGTCTTCCAGGTCCTGAAGCAGCAAAGTAGCCCCAGACCATCACACTACCACCACCATATTTTACTGCTGATATGATGTTCATTTTCTGAAATGCTGTGCTACTTTTACGCCAGATGTAATGGGACACACACCTTCCAAAAAGTTCAACTTTTGTCTTGGCAGTCCACAGAGTATTTTCCCAAAAGTCTTGGGGATCATCAAGATGTTTTCTGGCAAAACAGAGACCAGCCTTTATCCTCTTTTTGCTCAGCAGTGGTTTTCACCTTGGAACTCTGCCATGCAGGCCATTTTTGCCCAGTCTCTTTCCTATGATGGAGTCATGAAGACTGACCTTAACTGAGGCAAGTGAGGTCTGCAGTTCTTTGGATGTTGTGGGGTCTTTTGTGATCTCTTGGATGAGTCATCGCTGTGCTCTTGGGGTAATTTTGGTTGGCCGGCCACTCCTGGGAAGGTTCACCACTGTTCCATGTTTTCGCCATTTGTGGATAATGGCTGTCACTGTGGTTTGTTGGAGTCCCAAAGCTTTAGAAATGGCTTCATAGGGACTTCCGGGAAGATGGCGGAGAGACATAACACTTAAACAAAGAGCTCTCCCTAGCCGGATTAAAAATCATCGGTAAATGGCCAACTCGACATAAACGAATCAATAAACTAAGGGATGAAAACACGAAGGAACCGGGCACAAGGACAAAAACAGGGTAAAATTGAAGAATTCCTCTCCAACAACGCAGGAAAAACCGCTGTACGCAAAGCCCAAAAAAACGAGGTGTCTACAGCAGAGAAAATGGAAGACACCAGACTCGACAACATGAACGCTGGCATCGCCAGTTTGGGTGAAGAGTTAAGAGAATTCAAGCGACAGCTACAACAGGATTTAGCAGCTCTTAAGGAGGAACTGAAAAAAGAAATTAAGGAGGAAATCATGGACCTCCGAAGAGAAATGGAGCGTAAATTAACGGAAAACATGGAGGAGCTGCGCTCCCAGCGGGCGTGTATGACAGAAGCGCAGACCCGAATTTCGGAACTAGAAGATTGGAAAAGCGAGGCAAACGAACAACTACAGACCCTGACGACGCAAACGCAGAGGATGCAGGAGAAAATAAACCACTTGGAGAGCAGATCCCGACGAAGCAATATGCGCATCTTTGGAATTCCGGAGGGCATTGAAGGCAACTCGATGACAAAATTCATGGATCAGTTCTTAAAAAAAGAACTGGAAATACCCGGAGAAACGGATCTGCAGATTCAACGGGCGCACAGAGCACCGGCACAGAACCCGAAAACAAACTCTCCACCCAGGTCAGTTGTGGTAAACTTTGTGAAATATGACATAAAGGAAAGAATCCTGACGCAAGCATGGAAAAAAAAGATATGAATCGGCGACAAACAGGTATTTTTTGACCATGACTACCCGACAGAAATCGTGCAGCAGCGGAAGAAATATGCCAATATTAAAAAAACGCTGAAAGAGAAAAAAATTAGATTCCAAACGCCGCTAACGAAAATGAGGATTCATTGGGAGGAAGGCACAAGAACCTACAACACGGCCAGAGAGGCAGCGCGGGATATGATGGAGCAGGGCCTTGAGGTGAGCGTGCCGAAGGAGACGGCTGGAGCAGCGGCGGCCCTGAACGCACCACGACAGACGGAGTGGAGGCGAGTGAACGGCGGAAGAAGGGGGAGAGACGTAGAGCAGCGGGCCCAGGACAAGCTACAAGGCTTTCAACTGAAAGCCTAGATCATAACAAAGATTAAGAAAGGCACAGAAGAAATGAAGGCCAAGAAGACAAGGTAAAAGAGAAACAGACGGCTAGGAGAGGTTTAAGTGATATTTGTTGGACATTTCTAGACTTATGACTATTACTTTGATAGTAATTAGAAGTCTAGGGAGGGCCCTTCACTCTGTGAAGACAAACCCCCCACCCACCAACAGGGACCAGTGGGCAGAAGAAAGGCCCAAAGTACGGAGGTCGAGATTTTTTAATGTGTTTTTATATAAATATGTGTTATTTTTGTTGTTAAAGGGGCTAGGAGCACAAGTTAAAAAAATGGAAAAACATGAATATGGGTAAAAATCTTAAGATAATGACATTAAACGTGAATGGTCTGAACTCACCTGTTAAAAGGGAAAGAATAATAAGAAAATTCAAGAAGGAAAAAGCTGAAATTATATTTATGCAAGAGACACATTTGAGCAAGACAGAACATGTGAAACTAAAGAGATTTGGCTATAAGAACTCCTACTACAGTTCATTTAAGGGAGGAGCAAAAAGGGGGGTTATGATACTAATCTCAAACAAAATACAATTTGAAAGTGAACTGGAAATCCAGGATAAAGAAGGCAGGTATGTAACAATAAAGGGAAGAATAGATGGTATGCAGATTACATTAGTGAACATCTATGCCCCACCAGAAAGTGACAAGGGTTTTTTTCAACATCTGTTTGATCTCATAGCAACACACAGTGAAGGAGTCCTAATTTGTGGAGGAGACTTAAATGCTGTCATGGATCATGAAGTTGACACAACAAGTGTTAAGAAGACAAAAAAACATGTAACAAAGTTCATAAGAACCTCACTGGCAGAAATGGGTATGGTAGACATATGGAGGGACCTGTACCCACTCGAAAAAGACTATACACATTATTCAGCAGTCCATAAAGTACACTCTAGAATAGATTACTTCCTTATGAATGAAGGTGACAGACACAGGGTGAGAAATTGTTGGATTGGAGGGGCAGAAATATCAGATCATAATCCTATATACATGGAAATATATTTGAACAATAGAAAACGACAAACAACATGGAAACTTAACGTAGGACTGTTAAATGATGAGAAAATGAAAGAAAGAATAAAAATAAACATAAACGAATATATCCAAGAGAATGACAATGAAGAAGTGGACCCAACAATACTATGGGACACACTAAAAGCCGTGTTAAGGGGTAAATTAATTGTTGAAACAGGAAAAGCAAATAAGACTAAACTGGAAGCGTATGAACAAAGATGTGAGAGACTGAGGGAACTAGAACGTAAACATCAAAGCACAAATGACCCCAAAATATATCAAGAAATTAAAGAAGAAAAAACAAAGATAAAAGAAACACAAATGGATGAAACTGAAAGGAAAAATAGATATCTAAAGCAAAAATATTATGAAACGGGGCCAAAAGCCACAAAACTGCTGGCAAAACGGTTAAGAAAACAACAAACAATGAATAATGTATACAAGATTAAAGACCCCACCACAAATAAAACCACAGTTAACCCAGAAAACATCGAAGAAATTTTCCATAATTTTTACCAAGAACTATACTCGCAACCTGAAGAAACAAATACTAAAGATATCAAAAAATTTCTAGACACATTGGACTTGCCATCAATAAGAAATCAACAAAATGAAAAACTAACAGCAGAAATAACAACACAAGAGATCAGAGATGTGATTAAGTCACTTAAAAACGGTAAATCACCAGGTAGTGATGGATACCCATCTGAGTTTTATAAACTGTTTATAGAAGAACTCACGACACAACTCCTGAAGTCATTTAATTGGACGCTGAACAACAACAAAATACCTCCATCATGGAACGAAGCAATCATTTCAGTTATTTTAAAACCAGGGAAAGATAAAGAACAATGCGGAAACTATAGACCAATCTCTTTATTAAATGTAGATTATAAAATATACACAACAATTATATGTAAACGAATAAAGACATTCTTGACGGAATTGATAGAAGATGATCAAACTGGATTCATAGAGGGACGCCAAACACATGACAATATCAGGAGAACAATACATATAATTAACCAAATACATAAAGAAAAGAAAAGCGCAGTAATAATGAGTTTAGACGCAGAAAAAGCATTTGACAGGGTTAACTGGAAATTCCTATATAGTGTACTGGAGCGCTTTGGATTTAACGAAAAATCAGTACAATGCATAAGGACGCTATATCAAGAACCTGTGGCAAGAATCAAGATAAACGGTAGCTTAACAGACAAAGTAAATATACAAAGATCAACTAGGCAGGGATGCTGCTTATCGCCCACCTTGTTTGCTCTGTTCATAGAACCATTGGCTCAAGAGATACGACAAAATAAGAAATTAAAAGGTGTAACAATAAAGGGGGCGGAACACAAGATTGGGCTATTTGCAGACGATATTATAGTTTACCTTGAACAACCAGATAAATCAATAATGGAAATGATGAACTTGATAGAAAATTTTGGAAAATTATCAGGATACAAGATAAACATAACAAAAACACAAATACTGACATTCCACTATAACCCTCTAAACCAGATAACTGATAAGATCAAACTAAACTGGAACCAAAAAGAAATAAAATACCTTGGAGTGAACATACCTAAAGACCTAAGCAAAATATATAAAGCAAACTATGATAGGTTGGAACAAGAAATAAAAAAAGATATTGATAGATGGTCAATCTTAAATATGGATCTGAATTCAAAAATTGAGACAGTCAAAATCAGCATACAACCTAGATTACTTTACCTCTTCCAAGCTATACCAACAGAGATTCCAGATGCCCAATTCTCAAAGTGGGACAGGATGATATCGAGATTTGTTTGGGGAGGTAAAAAACCAAGAGTGAAATATAAAACCCTCCAATTACCAAAAGAGAAAGGAGGCATGGGCCTACCGAGTCTAAAGGAATATTACTACTCAGCACAAATAAGATATATCATATGTTGGTGCGACGAGGGATATGAGGCAAAATGGAAAGAAATGGAAAAGGAAATTGAGGGACTCCCAGTACAAAGCATAATAGGGGATAAAGATGCATATAAGCAAATCAAACAAATAGACCCAATCACTAAATTTACTTTAGAACTGTGGTATAAAATAGTACAAAAATATAATATAAGGGAAGACATAAAACTATTGAAATGGGTAGCATTTGACAGTCAGTTTGAACCGGCAAAACAAGATAGGGGATACAAAAATCTGGTGAACAAGGGAATCACAGCATGGGGCAATATCGGAAAAAAAGATCTCGGGAGCTTTGTAAATATCAGGAGAAAATTTAAATTAGAAAGATCGGAATTTTTCAGATATCTGCAGATGAGAGATTACTATATGAAGAAGATTAGGCATAACCTCCAAACAGATGTGAACGAGATTATACAACTTATTTTAAGCTCATATGCAGGAAATAAAATAAGAATTATTTCAAAACTATATCAGAAACTTATGACAAACAATCATACAAGTAACTATATAAAGGAGAAATGGGAGAAAGAGCTCAATTTAAACATAACAGAAGAAAGCTGGCAGGAAATATGGAAAACACAACACACATCAACAAATTCAAGGGCATGGAGGGAATTTGGATGGAAAAACCTGATTCGCTTTTTCATTACACCACAGATTCAAGGAAAATATACAAATACCCAATCTTTATGCTGGAGGGGATGTGGGGCTCAAAATGCAGACCACTCACATATGTTTTGGAAATGCTACAAAATATCATCATTTTGGAAATCTATGCATGTGACAATACAGAGGATATTAGGATATAATATACCAATGAACTGTAACCTGATGTACTTATGTGATCTTAAAAAAGACAATGTTATACAGGCTGAGGACAGATATCTAGTTAAAATCTTGTTGATTGCATGTAAAAAAACTATCACAAAAAAATGGCGATCAGAAGTTCTTCCTGACCAAGAACAATGGACTGACATTGTTGAGGACATACGTATGATGGAAAAACTAACATATCGACGAAGAATGCAAGAAGGAATATGGGAGAAAAAATGGCGGAAATGGACACACTACAAAGTGCAACAACGAGGCAGAAATTGAAAGAATAACCAAAGACACTGAAAAAACCAGAAGAATTAAGAGATGGAAACTAAAAACTTGATGCTCCAACATTTGCCCCCCCCCCCCTTTTTATTTTTTTTATTTTTTTTATTTTTTTTTATTTATTTTATTTTATTTTTTATTTTTTCCCTACCCTAACCCCTTTGTTTTTTAAATGTAGAATGTGATCTGAATGCATTATATATGATGAAAAATGAATAAAAATGAAAAAAGTTACAAAAAAAGAAATGGCTTCATAACCTTTTCCAGACTGACAGATCTCAAGTACTTTGTTTCTCATTTGTTCCTGAATTTCTTTGGATCACAGCATGATGTCTAGCTTTTGAGGATCTTTTGGTCTACTTCAATTTGTCAGGCAGATGCTATTTAAGTGATTTCTTGATTGAGAACAGGTGTGGGAATAATCAGGCCTGGGTGTGGCTAGAAATTGAACTCAGCTTTCCAAAAATGTGATAAACCACAGTTAATTTATGTTTTAAGGGGGTAGGTCACTTTTTCACACAGGGCCATGAAGGTTTGAATTTTTTTACCCTTAATAATAAACACCTTCATTTAAAAACTGCATTTTGTGTTTACTTATGTTATCTTTGCCTAATATTTAAATTTGTTTAATGATCTGAAACATTTAAGTGTGACAAACATACAAGAAAATGAGAAATCAGGAAGGGGGCAAACACTTTTTCACACCACTGTACATGTGGTGCTTTGCCCACTCCTGTTTAGTCTGAGTGTTGTCCTACTCGGTCAGGTCATAGAAATCCATAGTGTGTGGGGAAAATAAGTACTGAACATGTCAGCATTTTTCTCAATAAACATACAGTATTTCTGATGGAGTCACTGACTTGAGATTTTCACCAGATATCAGTAACAACCCAAGTAATCCATACATACAAAGAAATCAAGACAATTGTGTTCACAAAACAAGTTATATTTAATAAAGTGGAATGACACAGGGAATAAGTATTGAATACGCTTGGTGAAATTCATTCACTATTTAGTTGAAAAGCCTTTGTTGGTAATTGCAGTTGTAATTGTATGGAGAAATTAGGCACAGGCATTGCTCGGGAGTGATTTTAGCCCATTCTTCCACACAAAATGTCTTCAAATCTTGAAGGCTCTGTGGGTGTCTTCTATGAACTCTGATCTTCAGCTCATTCCATAGATTTTCAATTGGATTCAGGTCAGGTGATTGACTGGGCCATTCTAGCAGCTTTATTTTCCTTCTCTGAAGTCCAGTTGACAGTTTCCTTGGCTGTGTGTTTGGGATCATTGTCTCGCTGAAATGTCCACCCTTGTTTCATCTTCAGCATCTTGGCAGATGACAACAGATTCTTATCAAGGATGTTTCTGTACATTTGTCCATTCATCTTTCCTTCAGTTATATGAAGTCTGCCTGTACCATGTGCTGAAAACACCCCCACATCATGATGGTCCCACCTCCAAACTTCCCTGTTGGTTTGGTGTTTTGGGGCTGATGTGCAATGCCATTTCTCCTCCAAACATGCTGTGTGTTGTGGCATCCAAAAAGTTCAATTTTGGTCTCATCTGACCAGACTGTATTCTCCCAGTAATTTACTGGCTTGCCCAAATGTTGTGCAGCAAGCTTTAAATGAGCTTCAACATGTTTTTTCTTCAGCAATGGAGTCTTGCGAGGTGAGCGGGTATAGAGCCCATGTCGGCTGAATGCATTACTTATTGTTTTCTTTGAAACAGCAATACCTGCTAACTCCATGTCTTTCTGGAGCTCTCCACAAGTGGTCTTTGGCTCTTGCGTAACTCTTCTGATAATTCTTTTGACTCCTCTGTCAGAAATCTTGCGAGGAGCTCCTGGTCATGGCCAGTTTATGGTAGAATTATGTTTTTTCCACTTCTGAACAGTGCTCACTAGAACATTCAGCAGTTTAGAAATGCGCCTGTAGCCAATGCCATCATTATATTATGCAACAATAAGGTTGCCGAGGTCTTCTAGAGAGAGCTCTTTGCTTTTACCCATCATGAGTTCTTTGTGGTGTGACAATCTGATATTCACAGAGCTTTTTAAAGGCTATCAGTCAGACTTAACTTGCTGAAATTAATTTGCATGGATGGGGGATGGGATGGCTTCCTAAATTCTGATGGATTTCAGCTGGTTTCTTGGCTTTCTATGCCTTTTTGCACCTCTTTTTCTTCATGTGTTCAATACTTATTCCCTGTGCCATTCAACTTTATTTATTATAACTTGTTTTGTGAACACAGTTGCCTTGATTTCTTTGTGTGTATGGATTACTTGAGTTGTTACTGATATCTGGTGAAAATCTCAGGTCAATGGCTCCATCAGAAATATGTTTAATGAGAAAAATGTTGACATGTTCAATACTCATTTTCCCTGCTGTATATTCATTATAGTTCTGGAACTCTTCTAAACTTAATAGCATAACTTTGTGATAGTTGCATAAATGTTGATATGAAATAAAGTGTTGATATGTCAATAAATTCATGGCAAGGTAAACCAGAGGTCACTCAGAGAGCGCATACCTCTGCTGGGGCTTTGTCTGTCTCTCCCTCCCTCCCTCTGTTCTTCCCTCTGTCCATATCTTTATCTGTACCTCCAAATTCATCTAGTAGTTCTTGCGTCATCCTGCTAACAGATAGACAAGACAGATGGATGATTACATTACATTGCGAGATATGGCCTTGGTGGAGGTATGCACTCATGGATCACCTCCAAAATGTAATGGGTTCATCCATAGCGCCATCCACTGTCATCACAGTGTTTGTGTAATTCACATAGATTGCTGTAGTTGCAAACATACTACTCACCCTCTGAGGTGTTTTCTGTAGCTTTGGGGACTTTGGTAAGCAGTTACCGAAGCTGAAGAATATTCCACCACCTTAACAGGTGAACTAGTTTTTTGAGTGCTGGAATGCCATCCATCCATCCATCCATCTTCTACCACTTATCTGGGGGTCTTCCTCTCCCCAGCCAGAAGAGCTATGCCACTGAGCTGGCTTTCCCAGGCCAGCTAAGTAGCATAGTCTCTCCAGTGTGTCCTAGGTTTTCCCCAGGGTTTCCTCCCAGTGTGATGTCCCCAAAACACTTCATGTCAGTGGGGTTCAGGTTCGAACTTCTCTGAAAATTAATTTCTATCACTAGACACGTTTCACACTAAGGTTCAGTTTGACCACCTATTTCTTCCTGTCCAAATTTCATCTGTTTAGTCTGGACAGGGGTTCAGGTTATGTTTCAAATCTATAATTTTGCTCTGCATCAAACCTAAAAGTTGGAAGGTCTATACCAAATGGGTTTGAAGTGAAAGCATCCATACCCTGGTAGATGCAGTTGCTTTTTTGATTGTTTTTGTTTTGTTTTCATTCCTGCCTTGTTTTGTTTCTTTTTAATATTTTAAGTTTTAAGACCTTTTTATCATCTTTGAATCAGAACTGAGAATGCAGTTTAGGGAGTGACGGAGAAGTGCAAATTTCTCGACATCATAAATAACTAAATGTAGCTTAAAATAAAGTACATGAAACGATATCCTGATATTATTAACACGTCCTACCCCACTCCCTATATGTGTGACGTCAGATCCCTCTTTTATGTCACTGTTTTTTTAATCTACTTTTTTTAATTTACTTTTTTGTGCATATTTTCCATATTCCTTTTGCTATTTTACTCTATTGTGTGTTCTGCACTCCGCACTCCTATGTACATTGTACCACCCGCGAAGCCACTACCATACCTGTGTATATACCAATGGGCTATTTGTTATTTTTACTTTTACCTTTACCTCAGTCGTATAGTTAATGGTGTGTTCTGTAACTGTTTTATTTCATATTCTTCTTCTTACTTTACTGCGCAGTAGCCTGGTGGAGCACCCACAATTTCGTTGTGCTGTACAACTGTACAATGACAATAAAGCCTATTCTATTCTATCTATTTTTATCACTGTTTTATTTGAGACATGCACCGTTATCATCCCTTCCTCCCGTCACTTTGGCCTTTTGCTCCACATTCCTGCTTCAGCACGGTCTGCATGATGCCTTGTGAAGTCAAAGCACATGACGGTTACTAAGATATTGTATAAGAAAAAGCAGTGATTGTCTTCGGCAATGCCACATTTTCATCAACATCGTCATCTGTGTCTAAACAGTCCAAAATAAGATGATTATTTTGAGTAAACTCATATTTGCTGTTCTTGCTATATAGCAGCTTAGAGGGATTAGCATTGGCAAAACAACAAGCACAAATAATAGAGAAGAAATGGGCAAAAAGTTTCTGATTGACTCCAAACATAAATCCAAGTGGCCTGCCAGTTGACTAGTAGCTATTTTCCATTTGACTGTCAAGCACACTCTGAGCAAATCATTCTCTCAGTAAATAAAATGCCCTCTGTGCGTGTTTCTGTCAGCTTAGAAACTTCCTGAACATCAAAACAAACCAGTTAGCAGCAATGCTGTAGGGAGCCAATTTAAACCACAATGTGACATTCCTAATACAGTGGTATTTGGAATCGCCTGTTGCTAAAGTGGCTAGAGTTGGGTGTTCTGAATTATAGAAAACAGTGGTAAACACCCACTGCTTCACTACACCTGCAGGAGAAACATAACAGTAAAGCTTGAATGTCTACATTTTGATTTTTCTATGGGAAAAAATATCTATAGAAAAAGATTTGATTTTTCCTCCTGATCATATTGTTTTCGTAATTTTTCTCAAGAACACTACTTACTTTTTCAGGAGATTAAGCTGCTATCCTGTGATCATGTATGAATTACCTTATCCCATTTCCAACCATAACCAAGTGTGAAATTAGCATTAGCATCTGTAGCACTGCAGCTCGGTGGAGCACAGGTTAGCACTGTGGCAGCACATTTTGCACAAGGTTGTGGGTTTGATCCCACCTCTGACCATTGGTGACCCTTCTGTGTGGAGTCTGCATGTTCTTCTCGTGTCTGTATGGTTTTCTCTGGGTACTCCAGTTTCCTCCCACATGTCAAAGACATGCAGGTTAGGTTAATTGGCATCAACTGGGGATTCTAAAATTGTCCTTAGGTATGAATGTGAGAGTGAATGGTTGTCTGTCTCTCTGTGTTGGCCCTGTGATGGCCTGGCGATCTGTCCAGGGCATACCCTTCCTCTCGCCCAAAGATGCTGAAATAGGCTCAAGCCCCCTCAACCCAAAAAAGGATTAAACGGTTGAAGATGAATAAATCTGCAGCACTGTCAACAGAAAACTCCTGTGGCAGATGGGAAGGTCTACATTTAAGTGCCAGCAGCTCCAGATCCATTGAGCAATACTTATCAATGACCAAAGAGTTTGTACGCCACCAGCCCTTATTCGTATACAGTATGTGGAGATTCCCACTCCACGGCTTTTACCTGAGCCTTCTGTCCCGTTGCTTCGGTGTTGTAGTGGCTGGCTAGCTCATCCACGGCATCTGGGATCCTGGGGTGTAGCCAGCTTTAAGTGGTGATTATCCCAAAGTTTGGGTTACATATCCAGTTCATCAAGCTTGTTACCAGGAGACTGGGGATTTGCAACAGAAAGGCTATGCAGTGTTGGTCTCCAGCTTGACCACTTTTGTTTGCGTTCTTGCATTCATCTCCAGGGCTGACCGCTAGGTGCTGTAGTCCACAGAGACACTGGTGCTCTGGCTATTCCCAGTCATATTCTGTGTGAGTATTGGAAGGTACTCGTGATGGGAGCTTGCCATGTTCTCCCTATATGCAGTAATTCCTCTCTGCTGTAGAATTTCTGTGGAATTCCTCTCTGGTGGAATTTCCCCATTGTGGGGCTAATAAAGGCTTATCTTCGAAGATGTTTAATATACTCCAACAGCAGTTAACCACAAAAAGCAGTACAAACAGCAACCACATACAGCATTGTTTGAGGGAGCACTGAGCCACAGCATGACTGTGTGAAAGCAGACACATTTGTTGTGATACACACCCGACGTGATGATGTCATTCCCTCGCACCACAGGAAAAGTATAATGTCACCAGCAGAGCGTCACTCCTGAATGTCAGCTGAATTATATTTTATTGATATTAAATATGAGTTTATGCCAATGCGATACATAATTATAAATGCTTTATTGGCCAATACGATAAATGTGCCAGTATTATAGTGCATCCCTAGTAATAACCTTGTTATGTGGTACAATATTCTGTAAGCACTTAGGAATCCTGTAGTAGTCATTTTCCATGCAGTGTACAAATTAAAAATGAAAATACTGATTTGTTAATTGCTCATCAAAAAAACCCCCCAAGCATTTATCACCTAACACCCTTAACACCTAACACCCTTAATTCACTACTCAAACCTAACGCATTTTGCATTCGATATTTTGGGGTATAGTTGAACATACAACTTTACTGACCAGTCAACGGCACATTTGTTCAGTGAATTCATAAGTGCATTTCTAGCAAAATAAGCTCAATTATGAAAACTTCCATGTCCTCTTCAGATATTTAGGAATGTAAGTTCTGGTTCAGCTTCAGAAATTTGGTAATGAAACAACTGTCCGATAACATTTGAACAATAACAAGCTTGAGGTTTGTTTGGGATGTTAGCGCTGACATGTAGTGTTCTAAATAGTTGTTAACAACTCTAAAACAGTGTTGTGTAGTAAGCATGTGTTACTATTTATATTATATTTGTTTATTTGTAATGTTGTTATATAGGGCTTGGTATCATCAAGGATTTCCAGAATCAGTTGAATTCTGATTTAATTCAATTCAATTGTACTTTATTTATTTAGTGGCATTTCACAACAACAGTCGTCTCATAGCACTTTCAACTGTAGGGGAAACCCTGACAACTGCAGAAAGACCCCAGCAATCAGGTAATCTGTCATGATTTGCCCTGCAGGGCAGGAATACAAGACCCACGAGCTGCACCGTTAGTAGTGAGCTTATTAAATAAAAAGACAAACACAATATAAAAATAAAATATAAAGCAATATAAAAATAAATAAAAATATAAAAATAAAGGTCAGTAACATTACAATGTGTCTTCTATGAAGAAAGGTTGTTATTGTGAATATACTGTATATGCTGAGTACTATTATTATTGATATCATTATTACTAGAATTATAGTATTAGGATTGTTGTTAGGATGGAATTATTTGAAGTATTATATAGGCCAGGTGGTATTATTATTATAATTGTTTTTGTTGTAACTACCAGTAACTACCATATGGCTACCTATTATTCTGGTTATTATTATTATATGGTTACTTATTGCGCCTAGGTATTGTAAGCCATGTGGGGGTATGTGGTGGTATATATGGTGATTTTGATGATGATAATATTGTCTATAATTATATTAACATACCAGAAGTATTTATTTATTTATTATTATTACACTTATTATTAGAAGTTGGTATTATTGTCAATATAAACTATCATTGTTGTATCATTTCTATTACATAATTTAATTATAAGGTCTATTGTATATTATGGTATTGTATAATGAATGTAATTGTGGGATGAATAATGATTGGAATGATATTATAATTTATTGGGTATGGAAAAGGGGTGGGACTATATAAGCATTGGCTTCTTCCCATTCCTTTTGAACATTTTATTTTTTTTGGTTTTGATTTTTGTTTTAAATTCTTTTTTCTTTTGTCTGAATGTTCAAATAAATAAAATCAAACAATCAAACACGAAGTTTCACAACGTGCTCCAAAACAAAGATGCAAACGTGAGGGAGATTACTTACAAATTGCTCACCAGAGCCAAGCAGAGCTCTGGTGGAGACAAGGATTGGAAAAAGCCAAAGCGGCAACAAGGTAGAAATGAATATACAGACCTTAAATAGGACTAGAAACCCATTAGAGGAGGCAGAGGAGGGGCTGTACCCACGGTGGACCCCGCCTGGGCCAAAGCTGCATCCACGAAGGTCCTGGGCTAGGACAGGGCACCTGCGACGACCTCCACTGTAGGGAAAGCTGGACCTGTGGCTGCCTCGGGCGGCGAACCCGTACCTACGGAGACCTCTTGCTGTGCTGGAACATCTCCGGTGACCCTGGGAGAAAGCTCAGAGGAAATCGACGGAGGAACAGGGTCAAGGTCACCGGCAGCGGCGGAGCCCGGCAAGGCAAGCGCATGTGCAGCAGGCGGCTGCACCCGGCTCTCCTCACCAAGAGCCAGGCAAAACTTCTCCAAAACTGATTAGAGAAACACAAGAGAGAGCACTTGCCTGAGCTCGAGCTCCACCGCCGTCCAGGGCTCTGTCAATCGAGATAACGACGATGTCTTAGGCCCGGTCTTCTGGAGGTCCAGCTCGGTTTTCCCCAGTTTTCCCCGGTGAAGTGGCCCACGCTGGTGGCTCGTCCGGCTTGGCAGCTGGGATTCGGCTCACTGTTGGCACTGGAACTATGGTCCTCCGTGGCCACAGGTTCCTCCCGCGTCCAGCGGCTGAATCCCGGGGCCGACAAACACTCAGGGGCCACAGAAGAGGACATGGAGAGGGCTGGTGAGCAATTTATTACTGTAATAGGTGGGGAGAGCTCAGGGGATTGCATGTCCTGAGCCTCCCTACCGGGAATCAGGCAAGACATATCATCAAGAATTGAAATAAAATGAAATGAAACTTGCCTGTTCACCCGGTGTTTGCTGTTGTCTGCTGCAGCAGGGGTAACGTCCTCCCTCTCCATGGCAATGGTGGATGTGGGCCCCCCTGAGGATTGTGGTGGAGCTGCCCCTGTTGTCACGGGGACGGACGTAGCCGGGGAACACAGAGAGGACCCCTTGGCAGCAGGAGAGGACGCCGTAGTGGAACGGGAAACGGCAGCTACAGACTAGAGGAAGCTGAGGATTCAGCTGGAAAAAAGAGAGAGGAAGGCTGCACTGCTGAGGAGGGCTTCAGTATCAGCGTTGGGGAAGGAGCTGTCCAAGAGGTGGGCTTATTCCCCCGGCGGTTCGGAGCTGGATGACGCTGGTCTTGTGATGGAGCTGACGAATCGGAATAGGAGACGGACTCCTGTCGAGGTGAGCCTCTGCGACAGCTTCGGTCCAGTGGGAGGTGGGCCCATCATCAGCCCGGGGAATGATTGCTGAAGTGTGGTGACTGTGGACAGCAGTCCCGTATATTGAGGATGCTTTCAGAGGCCGGAGTGTGCCTCCAGAATCCCCACCGCTCCATACAAACTCTCCCAGGTTTTCTTGGGACTGCGGGCAGTGAGTACTTCATCCATGAAACTCTGGATAAAGTCCGCTGTCCATTCCTCCTCCAGGCTTGGAGACCCTGCTGCCAGCCTCCTTTGGTTTGGGTGAGGTCAGCGAGCCGGGGACATAATGAGCTCCAGAGCACAGGTGAGTGAAAAACACAAAAAGAAAAACAGAAAAAGGCAAAACACACTAATAACAGCAGCTGGGTCTCTACTGGTTGCCGCTTTCTGTCATGATTTGCCCTGCAGGGCAGGAATACAAGACCCACGCGCTGTACCGTTAGTAGTGAGTTTATTAAATAAAAAAGACAAACACAAAGTTCCACAGTGTTCTCCAAAACAAAGATGCAAACGTGAGGGAGATTACTTACAAGTTACTCACCAGAGAGAAGCAGAGCTCTGATGGAGACGAGGATTGGAAAAAGTCAAAGCGGCGACAAGGTAGAAATGAATATACAGACCTTAAATAGGACTAGAAACCCATTAGATAATTGACAACAGATGTGGGCATCTGAACAGGCAAGAGAAGGTGAAGATACTTAATTGGGAACAGCTGAGGTGGTGAGAGGAGGGCCAATCCAAACTGGTAGCTTACAGGGCACGCCCACGTGAAGCTTGACGCCCCTGACAGCTGTCAACAGTGAGAGGATAATATTAAAAATATAAGAAATGAAATAACATACCAACATATAAATATACACTACCGTTCAAAAGTTTGGGGTCACCCAGACAATTATTTTGTGTTTTCCATGAAAAGTCACACTTATTTACCACCATGAGTTGTAAAATGAATAGAAAATATAGTCAAGACATTGACAAGGTTAGAAATAATGATTTGTATTTGAAATAATAATTTTTTTCTTCAAACTTTGCTTTCGTGAAAGACTCCTCCATTTGCAGCAATTACAGCATTGAAGACCTAACATGATTGCACAAGGGTTTTCTAATCATCCATTAGCCTTCTGATGCAATGAGCAAACACATTGTACCATTAGAACACTGGAGTGATAGTTGCTGGAAATGGGCCTCTATACACCTATCTAGATATTGCACCAAAAACCAGACATTTGAAGCTAGAATAGTCATTTACCACATTAGCAATGTATAGAGTGTATTTCTGATTAGTTTAAAGTTATCTTCATTGAAAAAAAGTGCTTTTCTTTCAAAAATAAGGAAATTTCTAAGTGACCCCAAACTTTTGAACGGTAGTGTAAATAGATACAAAAAATAAAAATATGACACTAACACAAACAGAAAAATGGCAAGTAGACAATAATACATAAACCCAACAATGCAACAGACAAGTAAATAAACAGAGGAAAAGCCGCGAGGCTGAGTATGGCAAAAAATCCAGAACTCAGCTCGTGACACAATCCCCTGTGAGCAAGCACTTGGCGATGGTGGAGAGGAAAAACTCTCTTTTAGCAGGAAGAAGCCTCCAGCAGAACCAGGCTCAAGGAGGGGCAGTTATCTGCTGCGACTGGCTGGGGGGGGGGGGGGATAGAGAAGAAAAAGAAAAGAACAGACATATAGAGAACAAACAGCACGATGGGGACTCAGTCTATGGGAGAAAACAAACAGATGTTAATGACTGGCAGAAATATTTCGTTAAATGTGAAGAAAGGAGTGAAGCCTAGTGGATTGTTGGAGGTTCCCTGGCTGTCTAAACCTATTAGCAGCATAACTAAGGGAGGGTTCAGGGGCACCTGATCCCACCCAAACTATAGGCTATATCTAAAAGGAAGGTTTTAACCCTATTCTTAAAAACAGAGGTCGAGTCTTGACTACCAAATGGAGATTGATTTACAAGGTCTGTATTCGATTTTTGATTCAATTTGAAATTGATTCAGTCAGGTATATTGCCATTATAATAATTATGTTCCTTACAAATAAAAGAACTTTGCATGGCATGGCTAAACTCTTGTGGTGTGTTCAGATCAAATGTGGCGTGATTACATCTAAAGTTAATGTATTAATGCAAATACATATGAATTTGCATCCAATCAGCACAGAAGCCAGTCAGCATTGAGAATCCACCGTCATCAGAGTGAGTATCAACAACAGACAGTGAACTAATTCTAAAATGAGACTTCACTCACTGGAACCAGATGGATTTTGGCGGTATTTGGCCACAAGGTCTGGCTGAACATTTTGTTCCTCAAACTTTCATGGACTGTATACAATGACACTGCACCACAGTGTCATTGTATACAGTCTGGTAGACTTCCACATTAACTTGTTAGCTTTGATTTTAGTGTGAACACAGCGTAAGCCTTCTCTGCCCCTCCCTCCACCCCCAGATGATTCATCCACAGCACTAACTCATCTCAGGAGGCTCTAGGTGTTGGGTCACTTACTCTCGAGAGAAGGGCAAGAGCAAGTGATGGATGGACACATGGGAGGAAGGAGGGATGGCAGACAAGGGGGGTGGGAGTCATGGGAACTGGCAGGCATGGTTCAGCTTTTGTTTTTTCTTAACAGCTCGTTCGCACATCACATCTTCAGATGCAGGCAACAGCAATTTGTCTTCTCCATCATCTCCCCTCTTCCTCCCTTAGCTCTTTGAATCATTCTCCAGCTGGGCCCAGTTTCACTTCATTCCGTGTCAGGGTGTCTGCTAGCATGGTTATGTCTACGCCTTTTTTGGGTGTATGCGTGCATTTGGAGTACAGACACACAAATACACACACACAAACACACCAGCAGTAGTAGCCTCAGGACCTTGACCAATTCCCAGTGGAAAAGTGTGGCGTCTCTCTGCGTCAGGACATCTGGAAGTGGGCATTTTGCAGTCGGCAGCCACTGCACTCTGACTTGATTATATTATCTTGTCGGTTGGGGCGTGTGTGGGTGGAGAAGGCCTCTTGAGCAGTGGATGTGTGAGCGTGTGCATGTGTGCGAAGGGGTCAAGTGGTGATTGCTGATGTTGTCTGCTTTAAACACATGTTTAGCCAGGGCCCACTCAAACGTTTGGCAACCATTAGACAACTTCCTCTCCATCTTCCGGAGTCAGCTCTCTATGGAATTGAGTGTGTGTGAGCGTGTGTGTTGATGCGTTTGCAGGTGTGGACTTAAGCTGGAATGTGTTCAAAACAGATTTTGAACATGCAGTGATGTGAAATGTTTAAAGGAGACTTTTACTGCACATTTTTCCACATGCTGAGACAGTTCCCCACAGGTCTCAATGAAATGTCTGTGACATACTTTGGTCAAGATGCCTCAGCATTTAATCATTGCAGCACCATTTTGACTCATCAGCCTTCCCCAGAGTGGCTCATTTCAGTCCATATCTCTTTAAATGCTCATGAACCCCAGTTCACCCCACCCTCCCTCTTTCGTCATTTATGAGGTCAGTTGTTGACACCATATTGCTTGTTTTAGCTAGCTAGCCCCTAGTTCCAGTAGTGAACACAGCCTGAGCTAAAAAGCATAAAATTGTCTTAAAGAGTGAATGAAATAAAACATCACTGGTGGACAGGGATGTGCTGTTTCACTGGTCAATAGGATATGACCAGTTCCTGGAGAATAGCAGAGCCTATAGTGAATAGGTGAATGGGAAACTGCTAATTTCAGGTAGCCACCTTTGTTCCCATCAGAGTATAATAAACGTCAGAATCAGAAGCTTTGTTGTAAACACCATATGATCTTATTGCTGCATAACTCCCTTCCCCCAACAGTAAAAAGAAGCAAGTAAAATAAGCAAAAAAAGACATAAGAATAAATATAGAAATAGTGTGCTGTGCCTTGTGCAAATGCGCAGTGATGTGCTGAATTTTTGTGGGGGCAGCGCTGACTAGCACAAACAAAAGTCACAGTCCAGGAGTCTGGAGGTGGGGGATGGCGCATTGAGGGGGTGGTTTATTGTTCAGAAGTCTGATGGCCTGTAGGTGGAAGCTGTTTGGCAGTCTGGATATGTGAGATTTCACACTCCTGTAGTGCCTTCCTGATGGCAGGAGTGAGAACAGAGTGTGTTGTGGATTGTTATGGTCCTTGATGATGTTGTGGGCCCTCTTGTCGACCCTGGTGGTGTAGATATGCATGAGTGATTTAGTGAAATGAGTTAAAACACCATCTAAAGCCTGTGTCACACCTTGATGATTTAGGCAGTGTATGCCAGCGTTTAAAAAATTTGGCGAATATGCTGGCATACGTTGAATAAGTTATGGGCAAGTTTTATATAACTGAAGAGCACGCTGAAGCACATTGGTATATGTCGTAGCATGGTGAGGTTGTCAAAAAATTTTGTGTATGCACGATGGTCTTTGGAGAAGAGAATCATCTTGGTAAAACCGAGATGATGGAGCCTTCATGCTTTCACATATCTCGGATTCATAGATCGGGAGGCGACCGAAGTTTGGCATGACCGCGCCATGCATAAGTTAGGATAAGCTAGGCAGAAGTTATGCATAAATTAAACTATCGTTGGGCATAAGTTGTGAATGCTGGCAACATGCTAAGCATTTGTTGGTATAAGTTATGTATAAGTTATCGAAATGTTCTATAAAAGTTACTAATGCATTATGTATACGTATGTATACGTATACTATTGGACGTATATACGTCCAACTCATTATGACTAGAAGATGCATACGCCCAAAATTGAAAATTTTGGCTGTATGCCGGCGTTTTAGAGAAATTTTGATACGTCGGCATACGCTGCCTAAATTGTCAAGGTGTGACAGGGCCATAAGAACAACATACAGTGGTACCTCTACTTACAAATTTAATTCATTCCGGAAGAATTCTCGTAACGTGAAAAATTCGTAAGTAGAGGCGCGTTTTACATGTAAATGCCGTAATCCGTTCCAAGCCCCCAAAATTCAGGCATAAATTTTTTATAAATCGTAAAAACGCATCAAAACATGTAACAAATACATGTTACAATTAGATTACTGCACAATAAACATAAAATGAGAGTTTAAAATGAGAGAAAGAATAATAAAAGAGAATAATAAAAGAGAAAGAATAATAAAAATTATGTTCATTTACCCTTTAACTGCTATCGTCGTCGACGTCGTCGACGTCGTCACCTTTTGCCTTCTTTGGTTCATGTTCTGATCCAAGGACGTTTGCTTTTGTCGGCTTGTAAGTGCTTCATTTTGTTTTAATACCGTGCTGATCGTTGATGTATTACGGCCATATTCTTTGGCGAGATCAACCAAACGCATCCAAACGCAAGATGCATCCCCTTTTCATACCTTTCGATTATCTCCTTTCTTTGTTTGTATGGACAAAAAAACTCTCTTCTTTTCTCCTTTTCCACTTATCTCCGTCACTTTCTTGGGGCCCATAGCGAATAAATGTTAATTCTGTACTGTACACACACGTAAAACTTTCACCTTGTTCTTAATAAAGTTTTGGAAAAAAAAAAAAACTTCATGGCCAATGGGATACCAGGAAGATGCTAGGCGATAGCCAATGGCAGAGCAGCTACAGGTATGTTTACGTTCGGTAAACTATGGAAGCTGCGAGGAGCGTGTACTTTTTTGCCTTTCGTATCCTGAAATTTCGTTCGTAACTAGAGGCAATATTTTCCTGTTGAGGCGTCTCGTAACCTGAAAATTCCGTATGTAGAGACGTTCGTAAGTAGAGGTACTGTGGGGAGACTTGAATAACGAAACCGAATTGTCTTCCATTTCAGTTTATTTCAGTTTATTCAAGAAATCATTCCACTGTCCGCTCTTATTCTTGAGCAGCGAACAAAGAGAGTGAACACACCAAAGTTCTCTCATTTAAACATTCTCACATCAAACCATTTCCCTCGCGGGGGAAATCACACATCTATATCAAAGTCTCTTTATTCACATTCATTAGCCTTTTATTTACATAACTCCCCCTTCTCTCCTCTCGAGCCTCAGTGGTCAGGAAGTCTTCTGTCCCCTGTCCTCCGCAGGGGGTCCAGGCTCTGTGGCTCCGCACCGCAGGGGGCTGGCTCTCCTTCATCGTGGTTAAATCACATATGCAGTGTCCAACATATACATGTCTCACAACACAGCCATATAACCCCCCCCCAAACGATGAAGAACAGACTAATTCCCAAAATTTAATAGCACCTTACTCACTACTGAATAATCAACACCAACATTCAGTCTGTGTGCCGCTTGGGCTTCAGCCGTCTGCCGAATCTGCTGTGCGTTGGCCCCGCCTTGCCTGCGGTGCTGTTCTGCTTCGGGTCTGTTGACTGAGGAAGAGAGTGGTTAATTGCCCTCTGCGGGGGCCTGCCTCGTCGAGGCGCCACCGCGACCGGTACAGAAACGTCCTTCATGACAAAAGCAGGTTTCAGTCTGTCAATGCTGACTGTCTCTTTTCTGTCTCCAAAATCTAGCACAAATTGCTTATCACCTGCCTCCAGCACTCGAAATGGCCCTTCGTAAGGTGGTTTGAGCGTTGCTTTAAGGGCTTCGCGCCTGACAAAAACGAAATCGGCATTTTTCAAAGCCTTGGGGACGAAAACTCGTGGAAAAGCGTGATGAACCGGACCCGGGAGCGTGTCTGCCCCCGTGCCGACTAACGGTCCCAGAGCAGAGAGAGGTGGGGGCTCTGGGTGCTCTGGTAAAAACTCGCCCGGCAGCCTCAGAGTTTGTGCGAATACCAGCTCCGCTGGGGAGGCGTCTAAGTCCTCTTTAGGCGCAGAACGCAACCCTAATAAAACCCATGGAAGTTTATTTACCCAATCTGCATCCGTGAGCGACGCTCTGAGTGCTGCCTTCAAAGACCTATGAAAACGCTCGCATAAACCATTAGCCTGAGGGTGGTAAGCCGTAGTGCGGTGAATTTTGGCTCCTAAGCCGTTGGCCATCGCTGACCACAGCTCAGAGATGAATTGCGGTCCTCTATCGGACGTAATGTCCGACGGAACCCCGAAGCGCGCCACCCAAGCCGTTAAAAAAACGCGAGCCACCTCCGCGGCCGTGGTCGTCGCAAGTGGGACCACTTCCGGCCAACGTGTGGTGCGGTCCACCATTGTCAAAAGATACGTGAACCCCTGTGATGCCGGTAGGGGGCCCACAAGGTCGACGTGCACATGGTCGAACCTTCTGGCCGGAATGCGGAACGGTTCTAACGGGGCTCTTGTGTGCCTGTGAATTTTGGCCCGTTGACAGGAAATGCAGGTTTTTGCCCATTCCTTCACGTGCTTGCGCAGGCACGGCCAAACAAACTTTTCCGCCACTAGTTTCACCGACGCGCGCACCCCCGGGTGCGCCAGTGAGTGGACCAAGTCAAAAACACGGCGGCGCCACGTGGCCGGAACCACCGGACGCGGGCGCCCCGTCGACATGTCGCAGATCAGGGGGGGCATACTGGTTTGTAAACACTTGCTCTCCAGCCTCAACCCTGTTGGTCCAGACTGGAGCGAGCGCACGTCTGCGTCCGCCCCCTGGTCCGCTGCCATGGCTGCGTAATCTATACCCACGTGCACCGGGGCTGCGCGCGCCACCGTGCCGCTCTCCTGCGGCGCGGTCACGGTGGCCCGCTCTGCCTCTGCGCGTGTTGGGGTCGTGAACGCGCGTGAGAGACAATCCGCTACTACATTGAATTTGCCCGCGACGTGCCTAATGTCAGTGGTAAATTCCGAGATTGCGGCCAGCTGCCTCTGCTGCCTGCCGGACCACGGATCTGAAATTTTGGCCATGGCGTATGTGAGCGGCTTGTGGTCCACATAAGCGGTGAAGCACCGTCCTTCCAGCCAGAACTGGAAATGACGAATAGCCAAATGCAGCGCCAACAGTTCTCTGTCAAACGCGCTGTATTTTCGTTCAGCCGCGCTTAAAGATTTGCTAAAGAAAGCCAAAGGCTGCCAAACTCCGGCTAACTGTTGCTCAATAACGGCCCCTATGGCTAAATCTGAAGCGTCTGTCGTCAGCGCGATACGTGCTGCAGGGTCTGGGTGGGCCAGGAGCGCAGCGTCAGCCAAGGCTTTTTTAACCTCTGTGAACGCGCGCTCCCGCTCCGGGGACCATTCGACCGCCTGGGTCGGCTTTTGTTTTTTGAGCGCGGCATATAACGGTTGCATGATTTGAGCTGCGTGGGGCAGGAACCGGTTATAAAAATTCACCATCCCCAAGAATTCCTGTAGTGATTTGACCGTTTGTGGACGGGGAAAATCCGCTACCGCGCGTACTTTCTCTGGTAACGGAACCGCTCCCTCCGGGGAGACGCGGTGACCCAAAAAATCAATCCGCTCAACGCCGAACTGGCACTTGGCTGGGTTAACTATTAAGCCGTGCTCTCCCAGCCTCCTAAAAACTGCTGTGAGGTGCGTTTCGTGTTCGTCCTCTGAAGTACTCGCGACCAAAATGTCGTCGAGGTACACAAACACGAAAGGGAGATCGCGTAACACGGCATCCATCATCCGCTGAAATGTTTGCGCCGCCCCTTTGAGACCAAACGGCATGCGTAAAAATTCGAAAAGTCCGAACGGGGTTATTACCGCTGTTTTAGGAATGTCCTCCGGTTGGACCGGGACTTGGTGATAGCCGCGAACTAGATCAATCTTTGAAAAAATGCGCGCCCCCGCCAGGTGCACCGAAAAATCCTGAATGTGCGGGATGGGATAACGATCGTGTGCCGTAGCGTTGTTTAGCCTGCGGTAATCCCCGCACGGTCTCCAGGAGCCATCGGCTTTCGGTACCATGTGCAGCGGCGAAGCCCACGGGCTCTTCGACCTACGAACGATGCCCAGCCTCTCCAGGCTGGCGAACTCCTCGCGCGCAATGGCGAGCTTAACTGCATCCAAGCGCCGAGCTTTTGCAAACACGGGAGGACCAGAAGTGGGGATAAAGTGTTTCACCCCGTGCTTCGCGACCGTCGCTGAAAAAGTGGGCACAGTGAGCGCTGGAAATTGGGTGAGGAGTGTGTGAAACTTACCACCTGCTGTAGCGACGTGGGTCTGTACTGGTGGCGGGGACACTCGAGCTGAACAGGGGAGAGAGTAAAAAGAGAGTGCATTTACCAGCCGTCTATTAGCAAGATCAACTAACAGATTGTGTGAACACAAAAAATCCGCGCCCAACATGTTGAAACTCACCGCCGCTATTACAAAAGTCCATTCATATGTGCGGCCATGTAAGCATAAAGGCAAGGTCCTTCTCCCGTAGGTGTTGATGTTCGAGCCATTTGCCGCTGTAGCTCCGTCACCGTGGGGTCCAGCCACCCGGTCCGCGTATGTTGGGGTGATGAAGCTCACTTGTGCTCCGGTGTCAATGAGGAACACTCGTCCGGAGCGCGCATCCGTGATGTAGAGCAGCTTGTTGCGTTCTCCGAGGGTCGAAGCTGCTAGCGACCCCCGGTCTTGCCGTTTCCCGAACTCCTGAAGATGCAGGGCGGCACACACCTGCGTGCCTTCTCTGCGAACCTCCGATGGTAAAAGCAGAGATCTTCTCCTCCGCTGTGTCGTGCCCGCGCCTCTGCCGCCGGGCTATTGGCTCCCCCTCGTCGCGGCCGTGTTGCCGCCGTCGTCGGCCAGTCTGGTTCTGCCGCCTCTGGCTCCCCGCTGTCTCGGGTCGCTGCTGTGGTTGCTTGCCCGCCGCAGGCGTCCAGGATCCCATCTGCCTCCTGGGCCAGCTCCCGGAACTCCTCCAGGGTGTGACACTTTCTGCCGGCCAGCGTGCTTCTCGCCTGCGCCGGGAGGTTGGAGAGGAAGATGAACTGAAAAATGAAATCATCGTTGTCCAACCCTCTCAGCTGTATCATCTCCTCCATCAGGGCGCTCGGCCTGTGTCCACCCTGGTCTAGCAAAGACAGGATCCTCCTCGCCCTCACTTCAGCCGAGGGGGTGAAAAACTTGATGAGGGTGGATTTCAGCTTGCCGTACCTGTCGGTCGCGGGTGGCTGCTCCACCAAGCTTTGCACGCACCGAGCTGTGCTGTTGTCCAGTTTAGCGATGACATGGTGGAACTTAGTGTCATCCACCGTTACTCCTGCGAGCGCGAACTGCGACTCTGCTTGCAGAAACCACGACCGTGGGTTATCCTGCCAGAAATCAGGCAGCTTAACGGCCACTGCGCTCGCCAGCTCTGAGCGCTGTGAGTCCGGGACCCTGAGAATTTCTTCGTTCATTCTCAACGTCGTCAGTCACCAATGTGGGGAGACTTGAATAACGAAACCGAATTGTCTTCCATTTCAGTTTATTCAAGAAATCATTCCACTGTCCGCTCTTATTCTTGAGCAGCGAACAAAGAGAGTGAACACACCAAAGTTCTCTCATTTAAACATTCTCACATCAAACCATTTCCCTCGCGGGGGAAATCACACATCTATATCAAAGTCTCTTTATTCACATTCATTAGCCTTTTATTTACATAACTCCCCCTTCTCTCCTCTCGAGCCTCAGTGGTCAGGAAGTCTTCTGTCCCCTGTCCTCCGCAGGGGGTCCAGGCTCTGTGGCTCCGCACCGCAGGGGGCTGGCTCTCCTTCATCGTGGTTAAATCACATATGCAGTGTCCAACATATACATGTCTCACAACACAGCCATAGGTACCACTGTATTTGGTCAAGTGTTAAGCTGGATTCATGCTGCACCTCCGCTGTCCGCGTCTACTCGACCGCGAGGCTTGTGTAGCTTAAATTATGTCCGCAGACCCCTTCCACTGATGTCTGTGTGCAGCCCAAATTTTGTGACCGTGTATGTGCTAGATTGAACCTTCCATTCACAAGGTGGCGCTTCCAACACAGCATACAAAGTCGATGAAGAGGAAGACGAGAATAAGCATACATGAATCGCTTTGCAGCAGCTTGAGCAAAAGACAGCATTGAAATGGTAATTCTTCCTTTTCCTCGAAACAGTGCCATTGCTGCTACAAAAAAATGTATGTTGATCTCATGTTTCTTCACTTTTATATAGCCAGTGAAGAGACTGGTGTGTTAGTGCATTTGTGCTACCCATAGGACTGGGGTGAAACTACAAATGACAGTTGTGCACATGTGTTAATCACTTGGCCTGGTAGATGAAAAAAGTGAAGCATATACACAACCGTATGCGCACCTCATCTAAAGAGGACATGCACCTCAGTAGACCACAGCGGAAAAGTATCATTAATCCAGCTTTAGTAGATGAGCAAGGATACCTAAATTGGGGTGGATAGAATTTACAGAAAATAATGTCAGAACTGGCCAGGACAGAATTAGTGCTATGTGGCCTAACCTATCAGTCACAAGAGTGACTGATAGTGTTAGGGTGGTTAGGAAGGTTAATGCCATTAGACAGACTGACACTGACTGCCTACCCAAGCAACGCTAACGACCCAATCTACCAACTGTCACTGTGAAAATTTAGCAGAATAAGCCAGAATGACATGAGATACGTTATCAGCAGTAGATTATTATACAACATTTAGTTCTGACTGAGCAATTTGATTGGACAGTAGGGATTCCAGGAGTTACTATAGTTCACAATAATTGCACTCCAACTTCACTGGGTATGTATCACTCCGCTTCAAAGGTGTTCATGTATTCATTAATTACTAACAGTAATTTACTATCAACTTTATGAGAATTGCAGTACTGTTGTGGATACCTTAATTTCCACAGTGAGGCGCTGTTGACAAGAAATTATACATCCATAACCCGGAAGTCCCACCCTTTTGAAAAAACTGTTTCTGTCTGCGCATCTACCCTTCTGCCATTAAGGTCATTTAGCTATTTCACATCTGTTAAAAAAAAAAAAAATAGGCAGTGCTAGAGTTTGAATTATTGTCTCGATTAACAAACCATAATACCTTTGTTGTGATAGACTCTTTGTTTCATCTGAAAATGTGAAGAAAAGCGAGCAAAGTATGCTGAATCGCTAGCATGCTAACTACCAGCTACCGGCTAGCTACCGCCGGTGTTCTGACGACCGGCAATGGATATATTTTGATGTGGGGTCTTCTGCTCTGCTGACTTAACTGGTACAGTATATGTTTAATAAACACTTAATACTTTTGCACTTGACAATATTGAATTTGTTTACATGTGTGTGAAATGGCAATAGACGTCTTCATGCTGATTGAGATGCAGTTACTGGCTATATTTAGAAGGGACTGTTTTTTTCTCAGCTGCGCAAAATAACTGGTTAAACAAACAAATCCTAACAGTTCATCCAGTATTGCTGTCCTTTCATAAATTGTGCTTATGGAACTGTTGTATAAAAGCAATATTACACTCAAGTTCGTTACGGTATTATGAATATACTAACTCCAGGTGTGATACTCTAGGGAGGGCACAAACTGCATCACACCCAGCGTTACTATTTTCATGATATATTCATGATAAAACCCAGCAATGCTATATACTGTACTTTTTCTGTATATAGGATTGCTGGGTTTATCATTTATCTTTACTTGCACTATGGGATGTCTGGGTTTTATCTTTTGTCGCTATTTGCACTACGGGTAGCATTACTGTTGATACACTACTCACAAAAAGTTAGGGATATTTGGCTTTCGGGTGAAATTTCAGGATCACCTAAAATGCACTGTAACCTTTCCAGGTGAACTTAATTTTACCTTCTCTAACCTTTTGAAGGCACGTGTCCAACTGTTCAGTGTTTCAGTGTTTTTTAGATAACTTGCTGTTCTCTAACAAGATGCATAATGCCAAAATTCACAACAGGTGTTTGATCCATGAATCGACCAATAGATTTTCTGGTTCAGCTAGAATTGGTATTTAAGCAGTCGTCTTCATCATACTGTTCACATTTTGACATCATGAGACCAAGATGACACTTCACAATTGATCAACAGTACCTTGCCATTGCGAGGCTTCAAACAGGATGTTGTCAGAGGGAAGTGGCCACTGAGCTTAGAGTGTCACAGACTGTCATCAGCAGGTTGCAAGAGAGATACAGAGACTGGAAGAGTCACAGAAAGGCATAGAAGTGGATGTCCTCTGGCCACATCCCACGCTGATGACCACTTCATTGTGAAGAGTGCCCTGCAGAACTGGTTGATGAATGCCACACAACTCCAGGCACATTTAAGAGAGGTGAGAGGCACTCAAGTGTCACGTCAGACCATTTGAAACCGTTTACATCAGTGTGGTCTGCGTGCTAGATGACCTGTAAGAGTACCTGACCACACCAGGCACAGGTGTCATCGTCTTGTGTGGGCCAGGGAGCATTTACGCTGGACAATAGACCAGTGGGCCTCAGGGCTATTCTCTGATTAAAGTCGATTCACGTTGAGCAATGATTGCCGCCAACTAAGTTGGAGGTGTCAAGGAGAGCGCTATGCATCAACCACTGTTGTGGTGGCATTATTCTCTGTGCAGGTGTGTCTAGTCCATACAGACCTGCCCTACACCTTGTGAATGGTACAGTGACAAGACGATATTACTTGAGTAACATCATTAATCCAGTCATTGTGCCCCTGTATGAACAACACAGGCCTAATTTCCTCTTCATGGACAACAATGCTCCAGCTCATTGAGGTTGCATCGTTAGAGAACGGCTGCTGGAGGCTGGGGTACCTCAAATAGAGTGGCTTGCCCTTTCTCCAGACTTGAATCCCGTAGAAAACCTATGGGATCAGCTGAGTTGCCATATAGAGGCTCGTAACCCTGCATCCCACAACCTCAATGACCTGAGGGCCGCCCTTCAAGAAGAGTGAAGGGCGGCGAAGTTGAGCCATGCCTCAACAGACAATAAATCAACTTGTGAACAGTATGAGATGTCGTTGTCAAGCTGTAATTGATGCTCAGGGGTACATGACAAGTTATTGAGACATTGACATTTTTTGTTGTGGTATACCCACCATTGTTGTTGGCTTTTGTTTTAATAAATTGTTTAAAATGAGGAAACCACTATTGCATGCTTCTACTTAAATGCCCTACTTTCATGATATAATATCACTGTAGCGTGAACTTTTTACATTTTCCATAAATTTCACCCAAAAACCAAATATCCCTAACTTTTTGTGAGTAGTATAGACTGCTGTTGTTGTTTTTCCAGCTTTATTCCTTTTTTTTATATTGCGCACACCACTGAAGAGAGAGAAACAGCATTTCAATTCTCCTGTATGTCCTGTATGTTGAGTAGTATTGACAAATAAAATCTTTTAATCTTGAATCTTAATACACGCTTGTGCAATATTGTTTGAGTAAACAAGGTGGGAACAGGGTTGTCTAGTATTGTGACTGGAATTTAAAGTCAATGGCAATTAACAAAAAACCCTCTGTGGATCACCACCTCATCGTGGTGGATGGGTTTGCATGTCGTAGTCATCCCAGGAGCTATGTTGTCCGGGCCAACTTTCCCCTGGTAGCGTCTCCCAAGACAAAATTGTCCTGGTTAAGGGTCAGACCAAGAGTGGTCCAGTAGATCTCCATGAAGAAGTTAAAACAAGGATCCAATGTACCTTACCCATTTTGGGGTTACCAGGGCTTGCAAGTAAGCTCCTGGCAACTGTGATTCTGTCCATAGGACCCAGCTAGGCTCAGCCCAAGTGAGCCACATGGGTCTGCCCTCATGTGGGGTCACCACCTGCTGGAGGGATCTGGGAATCATGGTGCTATGTGAGCTGTTTGCAGCCTGGGCTTCTCTGTTTAGATTGCTTCCCCCATGACCAAAGTTAACTCCATAGTAGTACTGTTGGCAAAAAAGAGATTAAAATTTTATCATATGACCCAAGAAAGCATTTTTAGAAGGTTAAAACCCACCAACAAACATGTTTTAGTGAATGGAACCTTTGACTTACAAGTATTTCAAGTTGCACACCCCCACAACACTTATGAAGCTCAAGTCCAAACAAACCTGTCAAATCTTTTGTTTTGATAGAGGATCAGCACAACTATGAACTTTACATGCAACTGAGGCTTCAGAGGATGCTCACACACTCCCCAGAAAAGGCTCAAACACAAATGCATACTTGTGCACAGACACCTAAGGGCCCCTGTCGGTCATCAGGAAATGAAAGGATCATTTAGCTTAGAGAGAGATGAGACGCTTGAGGAGGAGAGGAGTGTCCGTTAAGTTTAATGCAGATTCCTTTAGCTTTCCTTGACACACACTTTGGGTTTCAAAGAAAGGAAACACAAGAGATGAGAGAAAAATCTAGCTTGAAGCATTGTTGTTTTCTTTTCTTCTACGGATTCACACTTTGAAAATGTAGACACACACTTCAAACACACACGGACTGGGTGCATTTTTGTCCTGCAGACATTGGTCATGGTTTAGAGGTTCTGAAATCCTGAAGATCTTAATCTCATAAATTCACCAAAGAAACTGGAAATCTTCAGACATTTTTTAATATTATATAACTGTTATGGGGTGGGTGGGGGGGGTCACCACAGTCTTCACGATACGATACTATCGCAATACTTGAGTCAATTGGTTAACTGATACCCAAGAGTTTGCAACATAAGGATATAGTATATATCAGTAATAAAAGACTGATATGTGCATTTTGGGATCGATGCATCTTTACAAGTGTCAAGTCTCATGATATTATGCCGATAATAGGTACAGTTTCCAAAAGTGTTAATGAAATCTTTGTGATATATTTTAGTCAAAATACCTCAGAATTTAAATATTGGAGCATGACCCATTTCAGTGCATGTGCTAAATGCTTAAATGCTAATGAGTCTAGGTTCATCCCACCCTCCCTTGTCTTCACTGAGATCCATGGTTGATGGAAATATTGGCTGCTTAGCTCTGCTAACACAGCCTGAACTAACTAACACAAAATGTTTTGAATATGAAAATCTAAAAGTGCAAATAAAGCATTATCTGGGTCATGGATGTGTTGTGTGAGTGGTCATTAGGATACGACTGATCCCTGAGGAATAGTAAGCACAGAAGCAACCCTGAATGACTGAATGGCTAGTTTTGCTAATTCTGGCTAACAGCTGCGAGTGAAAGAGCTTCAGTGTGTCTTAAACTTTAGTAAAGGAAGCTGAAATAACTTCTAGGAATGAAGCATATGGATAGATGTTGGCAGGTGACCCTGCCAAGATGAAGAGGAGCCAAAAGCATTAGCCAAGCTTCGTTAGCTACCAGTGAGGTTACAGGGCAATTGGGTCAAAATAAATAAAAATCCAGGGTGGTGCATGATATATTAGTAACTGTTGATTATTGAACCATTGTGAAGCATGGATGTCTAGTTGGATCAACAGAATATATAGAAAATAGCCATAAATAGAAAATAACCATAAAAATGCCATTTGTGGGATTTCCCGGGCCATGTCAGCCAACAAACAAACAAAATTGACCCAAATGATTTGAGATTACATTATCAACTGTGGATTAATGAACTAGCTAGAAATATGGTTGCTGAGTTGGTTGTTTTTCATAAGTTTTCTGTTTTGTTGTTAGCCACTCCATATACCAGAGTTAATGTGCAAAAGCACTGAAAAGGTGAAATTTAAAAGACATGAGCTAAAAGTGCTTGTTTCAGACAGTGACCTGATGGGCTTCACCCAGGCTTGCTTATTAACTGCATGTATGTATCGATTGTGAATAATGGATACTACTGTCGAAGAGCAAAAGAATATAAGGAGCTGAACATGACCATAATAGTTCAATTTTAATTGTCATCCAGAATGGAAGCCAAAGTCACAAAAGGCCTTTCATACAGTGATATGTGGTCAGGATAGGCAGGTGGGCAACTAATTGTATGGCAGGTCATTTTGTCACTTCTTAAAGGGGCAAACTATAATCTCTATTTTAAGATATCTTAAGCTGATTTCTGGCTAATAAAGATGAACATGTAAGGTCTTAAATTTAGTTTTGTCTTCTACAGTTTCCACACTTTAGAGCAAGGGTCACCAACCTTTTTGAAACCAAGAGCTACTTCATGGGTATCGAGTCATGTGAAGGGCACCAGCTTGACACACTCCTCTAAAATAACAAATTGTGTATATATATATATATATATATATATATATACACACACACATAAATAAATAATTATCAATAACTTAGAGTGGGTAACAGACAAGATCAATATTCAACACTTTATTTTTATTAATCTCAGCAATTGTTCAGATGATCACTTCTACATTTCATTAAAAAAAATGTCCAGTTTTCACCAGTCCCTTTTAACCATAAAAAACTAAACCCTTTTAATTCATGAACTATGTTGAACCATGTTTGAAAAAGTTATGCAACATTTAAGAAAAATCAACTTCCATATTAAATAAATCTTATCACATTTTTAACTGAACAAATCTGCTGCAATTCTGCTCAAAATCTGTTACATTTAATAAACACACTTTTGTGTGTTCTTCTTCACTGGAATTATATCCATACAGTTCTTGCCAAGTATCATGCTTGAGTAATAACCAGCGCTGTCCTTTCATGAGAAGAAGCTAAACAAGCACCGAGAGTGGGCAGCAGTTTCATGACGCGTAGTGAAGTGCCGCTTCGCCGTCGAAATGAAACACACGCAGCTTCCTTTCATGGTAGTAAAAAAAAGAACTCTTCCTCCCGCTCACTTTGAAAATGATAAATTTTCTGTCTTTGTTTTGCCATGTTTTTGGGCTAGGAAACTGCACTCCGCTCACCATCTTCACTGCCCGCTCGAGCTTACGCTCCACAAGCGCGAAGGTTTTGTCATGTGCACAATACTGACCTTTGAACTAGGTCAGAGTTCACCTTAACTTTACGTATAATAAACATATTTTCATTTTTTTTTTTTTTTTTAAGACATTGTCATTTTAAAATCTATATAAATGCAAGTGTGATTTTAAAAAATAGCGGCAGAAAAAATTACATCTTAGACGCAGCTCACTTGCGAGTTGTGCTATTTTTAGAACAGGCCTGCGGGCGACTCATGTGGTCCTTGCGGGCGACTTGGTGCCCGCGGGCACCGCGTTGGTGACCCCTGCTTTAGAGCAAGGGTGTCCAGTTGTGTGCCATATAGGGCCAAGACCCTGCAGGTTTTTTCTTCTACTCAGTCTCTTCTGCAGGTGTTTTCACTGATCAGCAATCAGTGGGAAGAAGTTCAGTGAAATCTGCTGTTGAAGACACTGGTTGGAAGTAAAGCCAGCAGGGTCTTGGCCCTCCATGGCACATGATTGGACACCCCTGCTTTAGAGCTACCTTAAATTTTCCCCTGTGGGGAACCCATGCTGTACTTTTCCTCTCAGTAGTTTTTCTCTCAGAGTGAAAGGCATGGGGATGCAGTAGTTTTCCTCTGACGGAAGAGCATGGAGATCAAAGGGCTGGGGGACAATGGGAATTGTCATGGGGGAGTGAATTGTAATGCAGGACCTCAGGTAACAGGGACGTGTGAGTGTTGGGATATAAAAGGGATTCTCTATTTCATGAGGTTAATTTTTTCTGATTCTGGAAGATGTGAGAAGAGAGCAATAAAGTTCATCTGCTCGGAAAGCTCGGTCTGGTTATTGCCTTTCTCCACACTGGTGACCCTTGACGCAGAATGGAACACGAGACGAACACCCCGGAGATGACCCGGACGGGAAGCCCCAGCAATACGTGCGCCGTTTCAGTGAAACTACTAGACTTTTGGCTGCACGACCCGGAGTCTTGGTCCCTCCACTCTGAGGCCCAGTTCGCGCTCTGGGGAATAACGGCAGATGACACCAGATATTACTACGTGGTTGCAGCGCTGGACACTCGCACGACTCAGGAGGTAGCGAGCCTGCTCCAACAGCCCCCATCCCGCGACACATACGGGGCTCTCAAAACCCGCTGACTCGGCGCTACACGCTCTTGGACTGCGAGAGAGCGGAGAGGCTCCTGACGTGCTCCGTGTTAGGAGACGGGTTGGTGGTCGAACTGATGGAGAAGATGTTGGCGTTGATGGGCATGGATGACGGGCATTTTCTATTTGCCCACCTTTTCCTCCGGAACCTTCCAACGGCGGCCAGAGCGGTCCTTGCCAACTTGTTGCTGCTGGCCGCGCATGACTACCGTGCGCTAGCCTAGGAGACAGATTGGATCATCCTCACCACCAGAGCCCTCACAGTGAACGCAGCAGCGTCGGAACCCAGCGAGATGACCAGCAGAGGCGAGGAGCCAGCGATGGTAGCGGCAGCGGGGGCCAGGAAGCGCCAGAGAGACACACTCTGCTCGTACCACCGCCGTTTTGGAGAAGACGCACACCGATGCGTGCCACCGTGCCAATTCAAGCATTGGTGAAACGCCAGGACCAGCAGTTGGTAGCAGCTGCGACCGCCGGTAAAATAAGCAAGCTGCTGTACGTGACAGACTCACGCTCGGGGAGACGGTTCCTCATGGACTCCGGCTCCCAAAAGAGCCTCATCCTGCCGTCCTACGCCGACCGCCTGGCGAGAACTAGCGGCCCCGAGCTGACGGCTGCAAACGGCTCAGACATTAGGACTTTTGGTGAGAGGACACTGACTGTATCATTGCACGGCCGTACGTGCCAATGGACATTCGTCATAGCGGCATGCAGTTTCCCAATCTTGTACGCAGATTTTTTGTGTGCACACAGACTACTAGTCGATGTTGCTAACAGACACCTGATTAGCGCAATGTCTTTTGATTGTCTGTCCTGTACAGCTCGAGGAACCGGGCCAACAAAGCTAGCCAATGTCACAGCTCCAGGTGGTAAGTTCCACACACTACTCACCTAGTTCCCAGCACTCACGGTCCCGACGTTTTCGGTGACCATCACTAAACACGAGGTGGAGCACTTTATTACCACCACCGGGCCGCCCGTTTTCGCACGACCTCGGCGCCTGGACACAGCTAAACTGGCCATAGCGTGCGAGGAGTTTGCCAACTTGGGAAAGCTGGGCATCATCAGACGCTCAAACAGCCCATGGGCATCCCCACTACATATGGTTCCTAAGGCCGAGGGATCGTGGCGACCTTGCGGAGATTTCCACAGATTAAACAACGCCACAGCGCACGACCGCTACCCGATACCCCATATTCAGGATTTTTCCATTCACCTCACTGGGGCACGCATTTTTTCCAAGATAGACCTGGTCCACGGTTACCACCAGGTCCTGGTGCACACGGAGGACATACCTAAAACGGCAGTAATAACCCCGTTCGGTCTGTTTGAGTTTTTACGCATGCCTTTCAGGTTAAAAGGCGCGGCACAGACATTCCAACGTATGATGGATGCAGTGTTGTGCGATCTGCCATTTGTGTTTGTCTACCTGGATGACATCCTGGTGAACAGCGCGTCCGAGGACGAACACATAACCCACCTCAGGACAGTTTTCCGGAGGTTGGAGGAGCACGGGTTAATAATCAACCCGGCGAAGTGCCAGTTCGGGGTGACTGGGATTAATTTTTTGGGACACCGCATCTCACCGGAGGGAGCGATACCCTTGCCAGACAAGGTGCGCGCAGTGGCGAATTTTCCCTGGCCTCAGATGGTTAGGGCGCTGCAGAAGATTTTGGGGATGGTTAACTTCTACAGTCGTTTCCTCCCCCGTGCAGCCCAGCTCATGCAGCTGTTGTACGCCGCGCTTAAGAAACGGAAGCCGGTGGACAGAGTCGACTGGACTCCTGAGCGAGAGCAAGTGTTTTCCGAGCTTAAAACAGCTCTAGCGAACGCTTCACTACTGGCTCACCCAGACCCGGTGGCTCAGATTGCACTCACTTCAGACGCATCCGACGTGGCCATAGGGGCTGTCGTGGAGCAGTGCGTCGCCGGTTCTTGGCAGCTGCTCGCCTTTTGTCGCAGGTCTTTGCACGAAAATGAGCGTAAATCCCACGATCCCACGATCGTGGGATCGTGGGTTCGATCCCAGCCCCCGACCAACAGTGATCTGTGTGGAGTTTTCATGTTCTCCCCGTGTTGCGTGGGTTTACTCCGGGATTTCTCCGGTTTCCTCCCACATGCCAAAAACATGCATGTTAGGTTAATTGGCTGTTCTAAATTGTCCCTAGATATCTGTTTCCTATAGGCCCTTAGAATAAAGGGTTAGTATTAATGAAAGCGCTTTGAGTGGTCTTTGTGACTAGAAAAGCGCTATATAAGTGTAGGTTAGTTAGTTAGTTAGTAAATACAGGGCGTTCGACAGGGAGTTGCTGGCTCTCCACCTGGCCATACGCCACTTCCAGTTCTGGCTAGAAGGGGGCACTTTCACTGCGTTCGTGGACCACAAGCCAGTAACGTACGCGATGGCCAATGTTTCGGAACCATGGTCGGCCCGGCAGCAGAGACAGCTGGCCGCGATCTCGGAGTTTCCAACCGACATTAGTCATGTGGCCGGTAAACTCAACGTGGTGGCTGACTGTCTCTCATGTGCATTAGTGGCCCCAGTCTACGTGGGGATAGATTACACAGCTATGGCCGCGGAGCAGATCGACGATGCGGACATTCGTGCACTCCAGTCTGGACCAACAGGGTTAAGGCTGGAGAGCAGAGTTATGCAAGACCGGGCCTCCCCCCCCAATCTGTGACGTCACCACGGGCCGCCTGCGCCCGGTGGTCCCACGCGCTTCTCAACGCCGCGTTTTTGAGTCGGTTCACTCCCTGGTGCACCCAGGAGTATGCGTGTCAGTCAAAGTGGGGGCAGCAAAGATTGTCTGGCCAAGCCTGCGCAAACAGGTAAAAGAATGGGCTGCAGCCTGTGTAGCGTGCCAACGAGCCAAAGTGCACAGGCACACAAAGGCCCCCTTGGAGCCGTTCCATATCCCGGCTAAGAGGTTCGACCACGTTCACATGGACCTCGTGGGCCCCCTCCCGCCATCGCAGGGGTTCACGCACCTCCTGACAGTGGTGGACCGCACCACGCAATGGCACGAAGCAGTCCCGCTAGCTTCCACCGCGTCCGCAGATGTGGCACGTGCTTTTTTGACAACATGGGTGGCACGTTTTGGCACCCCTTCGGACATCACGTCCGATCGGGGCCCACAGTTTGTGTCCGACCTCTGGTCCACGATGGCCCGGAACCTGGGCATCTCAATTCATCGCACGACCGCGTACAACCCACAGGCCAAATGGTTATGCGAGCGTTTCCATAGGTCACTGAAAGCAGCGCTCAGGGCTTCGCTTACAGATGCAAATTGGGTGGACCGGTTGCCGTGAGTTCTATTAGGGTTGAGCTCCGCACCGAAGGAGGATTTGGCGGCTTCCCCAGCAGAGCTGGTTTTTTCGCAGCTGCTGCGGCTCCCCGGGGAATTTTTACCAGATAACCCTGCGCCGAACACCCATCCGTCCCCGCGTTCACAGCATAGCGCAGACGCATGGACGCTACCTGGCCCAGCCCACCACTGTTTTCCCCTCGCTTTTGTGCCAAAAACCTTGAAGGAAGCGGTGTTTGTGTTTGTCAGGCACGATGCCCACCAGACCCCATTGCGCCCATCCTACGATGGCCCGTTCAGAGTGCTGGAAACCGGGGACAAACATTTTGTGTTAGACTTGGGGTGGTCGCCGGGAAAGAATCTGCATAGACAGGCTCAAGCCCACCTTTGTGGGTAGCAGACAAGCAGGTGGTGTTGGCCCGAGCTCCTCGGTGTGGACGACCCCCACTGAGAGCTCCCCAGGTAAACAATTCATCAGAGCAGTCGCACGAGCATGCTGAATGTTCCCCCCCTCCATTGTCCCCCCACAGACAGACACACCCCCAGGAACCCACCACCGGCACAGCAGCACCACGGAGCCGAAGACCCCTCGTTACAGTAGCTATGGGCGGAGGCTGAAGCCGAGAGGACTTGAGGGTTAACACTCAGTCTGAGACTCTTGGGGGGGGGGGGGGGCGGGGATCCATGCTGTACTTTTCCTCTCAGTAGTTTTCCTCTCAGACTGAAAGGCATGGAGATGTAGTAGTTTTCCTCTGATGGAAGAGCATGGAGATCAAAGGGCTGGGGGACAATGGGAATTGTCATGGGGGAGTGAATTGTAATACAGGACCTCAGGTAGCAGGGACGTGTGAGTGGTGGGATATAAAAGAGAGTCCCTACTACATGAGATTAATGTTTTCTGATTCTGGAAGATGTGAGAGAGAGCAATAAAGTTCATCTGCTCGGAAAGCTCGGTCTGGTTATTGCCTTTCTCCACACCCCCTTTAAGAAAGTTCGCCATATAGTCAGGGCCTACATCTGCCTCCCCTGACTGCATCGTAGTAACCAACATACCAGTGTGTTAAAAGTACAACACAGAGGCCTCATCACATGATTTCTCATGTTTCACTTTAATGACTGGGCTGTCCACATTATTACCTGCTAAATGTGCAACTTTTATGCTCGTGGATTTCTCATTTTTCTCATGCATTTGCAACTTATTTTTCAATTTTCTTATCAATTGGTGAGGGCACCCCATGTGGTTTTCATACCCGAGCCCTGGACAACTGTAATGCTCGCTGCAGTCTGTAGTGGTCAGTGATGAGGCTTTGGTCCTGCTAACCCATTAGCTTCGTAATGTAATTCCAACCTTGGGGGTGTGATACAGTGTGTGTGGGAGCAGCAGGAGCAGCAGTCAGTCAGGCGGTGCTCTGCTGTGGCTGAGCAGAGGGCAGTGAGAGGACATGGACAGATCCCACCGGGCATCCGAGCCACATGTGTCTCTGCTAGCATTCGCCTCACACACCTGGTGTCGAGAGTGTGTGTGTGTGTACTGTTTCATGCCCTATTTAGCCCATCGCCGTGTGAAGGAGCGCCAAGTGTAAGCAAGTTTATTTGTCACACTAGCAGCGGCCTGGTATATAGCAGATGACGTCTGCACACATAATTCATGTCTTCACGGCTCAAGGTGCATGTGTGTGTTTATGAGTGTGCTGCTATTTACATGCAGTGTGTACCGGAGTGTTTGCTCATCCGTGATTCTCTCCCTTCATCTGTGTGTTTACACTTCGGCCTCTATGTTTGTTCTCCTCACACGTGTGAAAAGTGTGCACGCAGACTTGTCTGTATGTGTTTTTGAACGCACGGACATCTGTGTGTTTACACAGAGATGGAATGCGTGCAACGATTTTTGATACCTATGTGTTATGCTAATGCATACTGTACGTGTGTTTACACCTTTCCTGACGTGTGAATGTGAGTGTCTTTGTGTACCTATGCCTACATACCTGTGTGTGTATGTGGAAGCCCCAGGTGCGCTGTCTTGCAGCTCCACATTAGCTCCATAACCAAGCTAGTTTGACACCTTCACATCCAGACTAGCATTCAGCTGCTGGCTCTGGCACATCCAGGACCAGCTCGACCCTGTGTGAACGCTCTGTCGCCTCCACTCATGCTCACTTAGGTGTGCGCATGTGTGTGAGAGAGAAAGAGAGAGAGGCTATGGGCCTCTGTGCACTCTCACACCTTGTTCTTGCTCTTTTTGTGCAATCTATTTGAATCCTGGTGTCTCTCTGCATCCCCTGTAAGTGGTTTCCAGTGGATGTGAGCACACATTGGGTTTTTCACACCCTGCCCACTGGTACAGTATGTGCAGCGGAGAGAAAAAGTGTGTGAATGTGCTTGTTTGCAGACTCATGCACTGGTCACTCACACTTACATTGTTTTTGTGTGTGTCTTGTATTTGTGTGTGTGCAGCAGCTCCCTGTACAGTCTACTGTGTTGGCAGGTCAATGTGATGGCGTGTCACCTCCTTAGACACCCAGTCAGGAAAGGCCTGCTAATCCGCCTTTACAGCACTCCGCCTGTGCGTGTGTGTGCGCGTAACAAAGCCAGCATCAAGATTTTTGAAATGTGTGTGTCGTGACCTATATGTGCCAATGGAACGTTCCACAGCAAAGATGAGTCAGACACAACACCAGAGCTGTTTCTGCCATTTAAAGCAAATTGCACAGTCACTAGGAGTTCCCAAGGTACAAGTTTCACTCTTGCTTTTTGGGGGGGAAATTTAAATTGAGCCTCAACTGTTTTCTCTTGTGTGTTCTCTGAAACTTTCATGTTTTTTCTCATAAATTTGCTGCTTTTTTCTTGTGAATTTGCAACCTTTTCTTTATAATTTTGTGATCTATGTTTCCCATAAGCTTGCAACTTTTACTCTCGTGAATTTGATACTTTTTTCCTGCAACGTTCGTGTGGATGCTGGTTAAAGTTTATTTGATGTAATAGTTAAATGTTTTTCTTTTCATTAAGACAATGACTCATTTTGTTGTTGTTGTTGTTGTTTCAGTTGGAAGGGGAGAAATTTTGTCCCCTATTTGTGCTCTTCTCCAATCAAAACGAAAAGGCCCCCAAACACAATCTTGCAAAGAGCCCAAAAATACAGTAAGCTAGAAATGCCCTGTTTTGTTTTGTTTTTTTTTTGTCGAGACAGCCCCACACGTGCAAACACAGACATGCTGCTGGCAATCATTAGAGTGTACGGAGTGCCTGCAGGCAGCGAGGGCCTTTTAGCTGAAACTATCCTCTTTCTTTTTCTATGTCATTCTCTTCTTTTCTCCTTGCACTGTCCCCACAGGCTTGGCCAAAGGCTCTAGGAGTGCCACTTAGCCACCACTGCCACATATAGCAGAGGAGTGTGTTTCCATTCAACTGAAATAGATTTGAAAAGTGTATTTTAGTTGATTTTTAATAAAGATGTTCCCTATATGACATACCCAGAATAAATGATACATAATTTTTTTTTTTTTAGCAATATTGTTTCTTGTGTAGATGAATAGAACGACACCGAGATGCCAGTCTATGCTCCGGCGGCCGGTAACATAGATATACAGTACATATGATACCCTAGATAGGACATGGCTAACATTTTTATGTTTCCCATATTCTGTAGGTAATTATAATGGTTGACAGCACCTGCAGTGTTGTGATAATAGTAGACAAAAACAATTGTTCATCGTAGTTATTGTAGTCATATAAGTAAGCTATGTATATGAAATGTGACTAACCTAGTGGCTAGCCATATTCTATCTAATGTTAACATATCTATGGCTGGTAAAGATATCACAGCCAATCACAGCCAGTAGCATGACTGGATTGATGTCACATGTCTCTTCCAGCCAGTTAGTGCAAGAGTGTGACACCTACTGGCCAGGAGGTCAGAATCTTGTCTCCAGCACCTGTAAATGTACTGAGTGCATAGCACGGAGGTCAGAGGCGGTCACTCCAAAAATTTTAACTTTTTCAACTTTAAAAATAAACAGAACATAGATGCTCCCAGTTGGGGGGGGGGGGGTGTCTTTATTTTAAGTACATTAATTTCCATATAAGACCAACTGTTATGCAAATTTCTATGCAGTGTTCAATGGAGAGAAAACATGAGGTATATGAGAGTGTATACAGCATAGGCAGATTGTTTTGGGGAAAAGCAATAAATTATCCTGCTAAAGGTATGAAGACATGCTTTTGTGTTGGAGTATGAACCTCCCCCCCCCACACACACACACACACACACTTTATCATTCTGGTTTCTGGTTAGATTATGAACATAGGATAGTAATTATAGCATTATATGAAAGAACAAGGGGTGTACAAAGGCACCTAGCAAACAGTGTGACTGTGTGTATGTGTGTTTGTGTGTATCTGTTATCCAACTGCTCCTTGGGTGTTCGCCTGCCTTGTTAACACCTTTTAACACGCAACACCAATTAACCCTTATGCTGCAGGCTACACACACACACACACACAATTGTATAGCCACACCCCTAGCCCTTATATATTTATAACAAGAACTGAATCCAGTCCAACTGGCTAGAGTCTTTCCAGTCAGCACATACTATGGCAGCTTACCAAAATGTCTGACTTTTTCTGATTTACGATCAGGATTTTAAATATAAATCTGTACGTCTTACAGAAACTTAAGATGTTGAGTTTGCAGGGCCTTCAGTGGGATTGCTATTGCATGTTTCTGTTTTAGCTTTCAGGTTCCAATTCTGCTAGGGACCCGTAGTTCAGCTTTGATTTCTACCATGCCCAGTGCAGTATCATATTTATTGTTATAATTGGGACTTTTTTTGACTTTATTGGGCGCTGATTGTGACAGAAATGGGAAGCAGTGAAGGGCAGGTTAGAGATACATAAAGAGAGAATTGCCCTGGCCAGATTTTTTAACAGAAGTCAACTGCAGATGAATAACATACTCACATAGTATGTGTTTTAAACTGGTAGGGAACTGGGTGCTCCCAGTGTAGCATCTTTGATGACAGCAAGCTTTATTTTAAAGTGAAAACATACACAGTTTTTATATTTGATTGGAGCTCATAGTGTGGATCTGATTTGACAGTACTATACTTACCAAACTTGAATTAACATTAGTAAAAATCTTCAGAGATTACGTTCTTTCCATTATCTTCTAGATTCAAATAAAGCAGGTTGAAATGGCTAACAGGGGTGAGGTCAGGTACTGTATGTCCTTCTCACCCATTTTTGCTCCATGAAGACAGCATCTACCTGTGACAACCATGAGGCAACTCGGTAACCTTTCTGGCTGGCTTGGATTGGACATGTGACTGGTATTATCTCATCCTCTAAGAGCATGTTGGCATTCGGTCTATCGTTGTACCAACAAGATTCAAAAATCCTACAAAGACATGTCATAAAGGAGTACATTCATTATTCAAGTTGCTCTGCCAATGTCCATGTTTCAGTAACATACAGTACAGTATACTAGGGCTGCAACGATTACTCGAATAATTCAAATAATTCGATTACAAAAAATTCTCGATCCAAAATTTATGGGTGTTGTTTAATGGAGCACTTCCAGTCTATATGACCTTCTTCCGGTCATGCTGCCTAAATAAAACACAGATTTGTTTAATGGCATCATGGCAGAGTGATGGGCCAGAAAAGATATTAAAATTTACAAAAAATGACAAAAGTGTCTCAAGTCTAGAATCATTTCAAGCTCAAATTGAAGGAAAACATTGTGCAGTGTGTATATGGTAAAGCCATGCGGGAAGCTAGCATGCTACAGTGTTGGATGTTACAGTGTCTCGGCTAAAAGCATCCCGCATCATGCACAGCCAGCGCACCCAAGACAAGGTACGTGATTGAGAGTTAAAATTAAGATGAATAGACTGTAGTCAGCTATGCTAATTATGCTTATATGACCAAAGAACATATAGCCACCACTGTTAGCATCCATATGCTAACGGTGGATACTAACAGATGCTAACAGCTAGCGAAAAGAACTTTATGGTGTAACGTACCATTTAAGTTGCTATCTCTGCAAGTAGCCCTGCTTAGGTTATAAAGTCTGACAGCTGTAGGTAGGAAGGACCTGCGAAACCGCTCGGTCGCACACCTAGGATGATGTAGCCTACTGCTAAATGAGCTCCTCAGTGCGTTCAGTATGTCCTGCATAGGGTGGGACTCGGACTCCAGCAGAGGTGACAGCTTAGCCGCCATCCTTCTCTCTCCTATCTCCTCCACTGGGGCAAGGCGCTGCCCCAGGACAGAGCTAGCTTTCTTGATCAGTTTGTTCAGTCTCTTACTGTCAGCTGCTGTGATGCCACGGCCCCAGCAGACCACTCCAAAAGTGATGGCTGATGCCACCACCGATTCGTAGAAGGTCTTCAGGAGCACCCCTTGTACACCAAAAGACCTGAGCCTCCTCAGTAGGAACAGCCTGCACTGTCCTTTCTTGTAGAGTGCGTTGGTATTGTGTGACCAGTCGTTTATTGTTCAAAATGAACACCCAGGTACTTGTAAGATGTCACCATCTCAATGTCTGTTCTCTGGATGTTTACTGGTGCTGTGAGGGGTTGTCCTTGCCTGCAGCAGTCCACCACCAGTTCCTTAGTTTTTCTCGCATTGATCTGGAGGCAGTTCCGATGGCACCAGTCCACGAAGTCCTGGATAGGTCCTCCGTACTCAGCTTCATCTCCGTTGGAAAGAGGCCGACGATCGCAGAGTCGTCAGAGAACTTCTGTAGATGGCAGTGTGTTGTGTTGTGTGAGAAGTCTGCAGTATAAAGGGTGAACAGAAAGGGAGCCAAAACCGTTCCTTGGGGGGCTCCCGTGCTGCCGATGATCATGTTGGACACACAATCCCGGGTTCTCACAAACTGTGGCCGGTTTGTGAGGTAGTCCAGGATCCACGATGACAGGTGCTGGTCCACCCCTGCGCACAGCAGCTTGTCCCTCAGTATCACCGGCTGGATGGTGTTGAAAGCACTGGAGAAGTCAAAGAACATGATCCTCATCTTGTTCTCAGGCTTCTCCAGGTGGAACAGGGAAAGGTGAAGGAGGAAGATCACTGCATCCTCCACCCTGATGCCATGCTGGTAGGCGAACTGGAGTGGATCCATCGCTGGTCCCACCAGGGGGCGGAGGTGAGCAAGGAGCAGTCTCTCAAGAGTCTTCATCAGGTGAGAGGTCAGGGCCACTGGTCTGTAGCTGTTCAGGTCTCTGGGGTGGGAAGTGTTTGGTACAGGTACCACACAAGATGTTTTCCACAACTGTGGTACCCTCCCCAGCTTCAGGCTCAGGTTGAAGATGAGCTCCACAATCCCACACAGCTGGTCTGCGCAGGACTTGAGGAGCTTCGTGCTGATGCAGTCTGGACCCGAGGCCTTCCTCGCCTTGATCTTCCTCAGCTCCGCCCTCACGTGGGTCTTAGTGAGGGTCAGGTTGGGGCTGGGGGGCTGTGTGCTGGGAGTGGGGGGGTGTTGGTGGAGGGGGGGTGGACTGCAGGTCTCAATGACAGTAGAGGCAGCAGTGGTTGTTGTGCAGGCGGAGGGGAGGGCAGTTGGTCAAACCTATTAAAAAACAGGTTCACATTGTTCACCCACTCCCTGCCCCCCGTGGCCTGGGAGGAGGTATTCTGGAGCCCAGAGATGGTTTTGAGGTTTCTCCAGACCCCGCCGATGTTGCTCTGTTGCAGCTTGTCCTCCATCTTCTTCCTGAAGCTGTCTTTGCCTTCTCTGATCTTCCTCCTCAGCTCCCTCTGTACGGACTTCAGCATTTCCCTGTTTCCCGACCTGAAGATCCTTTTCTTTTCTCTCAGTAGTGATTTTAGCTCAGAGTTGATCCAGGGTTTGTTCTTTGAGCAACACCATATGATCTTGGTGGGTACGGTGTTGTCCACACAGAAGTTGATGTAGTCTATGATGGTGTGAGTGAGGCCGTCGATGTCCTCACCATGTGGATTGCAGAGCTGCTCCCAGGCAGTGATTTCAAAACAGTCCTTTAGAGCGTCCATTGCTTCCTCAGACCATATCTTCACCGTGCCCGTAACCGGAGGTTGTCTGTGTACTAGGGTTTTGTACGCCTACAGGAGATGAACCAAGTTGTGATCCGATCTCCCGAGTGGGGGGAGTGACGATGAGGTGTATGCCTCTTTAGTATTCACATAGAATAAATTCAGTGTTTTATTGTCTCTAGTGTGGCATGTGACATACTGGGTGAACATGGGCAGAATGGGGGACAGTGAGATATTGTTAAAATCACCTGAGATGAGGAGGAGAGCATCTGGGTGTTCTGTCAGAAGCCTGCAAGTGACTGAGTGGATGGCGTCACGCGCTGCCCCAGCGTTCACTGTCGGATTTGCATAAATAACAATGCAGATCACGTGTGAGTATTCCCTCAGGAGATAAACAGGCCGCATGCTAACAGCTAGCAACTCAGTGTCTTTGCTGTAGTGTTGCTCTTTAACCGTGATTTGACCTGGTTTACACCAGCTGTTATTAACATACATTATCACTCCTCCGCCCCTTGCCTTCCCACTGTCTGGTGTCCGGTCTGCCCCTATTGCGTGGAAACCCTCCAGTTCGATGTTAGCGTCTGTTGCTAGTTCTGTTAGCTACGTCTCAGTAAACAACATCATGCTAATCTCTCTGAAGACGCTCTCGTAGCGGGACATGGCCGCTAGCTCGTCTGTCTTATTGAGTAGCGATCGTACATTCCCCATGATAACGGATGGGAGAACAGGTCTGTACCTTACATTCCTTGACCGCCTCTTACTCCAGCTCGACAGCCACACCGTTTCCATCTGATTTCTCCCGGTATGTCGAGTTTTTGCGTTAGCACCGTGGGCCGGTTAAGTGCTAACAGCTGGTCCCTGTTGTACCGTCTCCTGCTATAAACAGTGGCTCCGTCCGTCGGCTCGGGAGATATTTGGGGCGATCTGTGTGTCCGTGATGGATAAGGTGTTGCCGGATCAGAAAGTTTAACCAAAGAAGCCAGATAGTAAATAAGAAAGAGGAAGAAAAACTCAGAATTGAGCCGCTGTTGCAAAAAGTTAGCCGACTCGTGTGGCGCCGGAATTATTTCTGTCATGTCCACCATCTCTGCTTCCTATTGGCCTGGCTCCTGTTCGGGGCTCCAGGTCGTGTTTTACCTCACCTGTTTAAGCCTGCACACCTGTGAATATCACTTTGTTGTCAGTCTCTGATTTAATATAATGTAGCCTATGATAAAAAGTTCCCATAACTAAATAAAATAATGACCAATGAAACAAGTTAGAAACTTGAACTTAACAGCTCATTAAAAAGTGTTTGTAGCAACACAATTAAATAACAGAAATTAAAGTGCAGTCTTTTAACTCAGAAATAAAGTACAAGAACTCAAACAGCAGCTTCTGCTGCAGCATGAAGGGCTGTTGTAACTGCATGTTCAAAACAAACTAGAGTAACATTCAAATCTATAAAAGTAATACAAAAGAAAAACAAACTAGTCCATCTTACTTAAAACCTTTCAGGGTCTGGAAGTTTTGAAATTCAGTTAGGCTTCAGATGAAAATTAAAAGAACTTTCTCCAGTCCAAAAATTGCAGTTCAGGAATGTGAGACTTCACTACACAGATAGTGAAATATTTAAGCTGTTTCAATTTATTTTTGATGATTATAATAGTTACAGTTTTTATAAATTAAATTACAAATCATTATTCAGTATTGTAGTTTACTAATATGCACTAATATTCAGAATGAGGGCTGATATTACTGCAACAAAAAGAGGGAAGATAAGAGAGTTAGCCAGTCCTGTAATTCACTAATTTACTGCACTTAACACGTTAGCCAGTAGAACTGAAACGGCTCAGCAACATCGTCCAAGAGAGCTTATCGTCCGACAGGTAAAATAACATAAACAGCACATGCTAACCATTTAATCGGTTTTCTAAAGCTGAGACAGTCGCTCACTGAAAATAAGAACAGCTAACTTTATTCATTAAAACTTGCTAACTTTATCGATGCAGTGTTTAGAAGTGACCCCGCTTCAATTGTTAATCACTGGAGCGCAGCAGAGCAGCTGACAGGCAGCTGAGCCGGGGGACACAGCGGGGGGGGGGGGGGGGGTGCATCACTGTAGTGCTGCTATGATAGGACAACTCTGCTTTACAGCGTCTGCATTTAACTTGTTTCATTTGTTTATTTTTGGTAAAATGCTCCCATACTTTGGAAAGTTTTGGTCTCTTCTCTGTGATTTTCTCTGTTTTGTGTCGCCATGATGCGCTTCTGTCCTTCTTCACTGGAACAGTTACAAGTGACTGAACATTTCCGCGGCATGCGTATGAACTTAAAAATCAAACGATTTGTCAACAATAAAAATCTGTCAAATTTTTATGATCAACATTGTCAATGACGTCGACTAATCGTTGCAACCCTAGTGTGAAGAGTTGTAGACCACGGTGTGGAGATGAGCAAACTTGCCGATAACATCAACACTTTGACTCCAAAGGAACCCTTTCAATTTCCTCGATCTTGCCCCAAGAAACTTGCAGCCCCAGTTATCCTAGGTCCTCTGTCAACAAGGTGAGAGCCTCCATGCACATGTCTGTCACTGCCAAAATAACCACTTGGCAAAGTCCAGGTCACTGATTTAAACAACTCCAGACAAGCAAACATTCTCTACTCAGAAAACATTCCAGACAAGTGCTGAGGAGTGCAGGGGACAAAACCCATCCTTGATGCTGCCCAGTATTGACAAGGAAGAACTCGGAGAAGAACTGGAGTGCCATGCCTGGAAGAATCATATTTCCATTTTTTTATTTTTTTTTGTAACTTAGATTTTTATTCATTTTTCATCATATATAATGCATTCAGATCACATTCTACATTTAAAAAACAAAGGGGTTAGGGTAGGGAAAAAGAGAAAAAAAATAAATAAATAAATAAATAAATAAAAGGGGGGGGGGCAAATGTTGGAGCATCAAGTTTTTAGTTTCCATCTCTTAATTCTTCTGGTTTTTTCAGTGTCTTTGGTTATTCTTTCAATTTCTGCCTCGTTGTTGCACTTTGTAGTGTGTCCATTTCCGCCATTTTTTCTCCCATATTCCTTCTTGCATTCTTCGTCGATATGTTAGTTTTTCCATCATACGTATGTCCTCAACAATGTCAGTCCATTGTTCTTGGTCAGGAAGAACTTCTGATCGCCATTTTTTTGTGATAGTTTTTTTACATGCAATCAACAAGATTTTAACTAGATATCTGTCCTCAGCCTGTATAACATTGTCTTTTTTAAGATCACATAAGTACATCAGGTTACAGTTCATTGGTATATTATATCCTAATATCCTCTGTATTGTCACATGCATAGATTTCCAAAATGATGATATTTTGTAGCATTTCCAAAACATATGTGAGTGGTCTGCATTTTGAGCCCCACATCCCCTCCAGCATAAAGATTGGGTATTTGTATATTTTCCTTGAATCTGTGGTGTAATGAAAAAGCGAATCAGGTTTTTCCATCCAAATTCCCTCCATGCCCTTGAATTTGTTGATGTGTGTTGTGTTTTCCATATTTCCTGCCAGCTTTCTTCTGTTATGTTTAAATTGAGCTCTTTCTCCCATTTCTCCTTTATATAGTTACTTGTATGATTGTTTGTCATAAGTTTCTGATATAGTTTTGAAATAATTCTTATTTTATTTCCTGCATATGAGCTTAAAATAAGTTGTACAATCTCGTTCACATCTGTTTGGAGGTTATGCCTAATCTTCTTCATATAGTAATCTCTCATCTGCAGATATCTGAAAAATTCCGATCTTTCTAATTTAAATTTTCTCCTGATATTTACAAAGCTCCCGAGATCTTTTTTTCCGATATTGCCCCATGCTGTGATTCCCTTGTTCACCAGATTTTTGTATCCCCTATCTTGTTTTGCCGGTTCAAACTGACTGTCAAATGCTACCCATTTCAATAGTTTTATGTCTTCCCTTATATTATATTTTTGTACTATTTTATACCACAGTTCTAAAGTAAATTTAGTGATTGGGTCTATTTGTTTGATTTGCTTATATGCATCTTTATCCCCTATTATGCTTTGTACTGGGAGTCCCTCAATTTCCTTTTCCATTTCTTTCCATTTTGCCTCATATCCCTCGTCGCACCAACATATGATATATCTTATTTGTGCTGAGTAGTAATATTCCTTTAGACTCGGTAGGCCCATGCCTCCTTTCTCTTTTGGTAATTGGAGGGTTTTATATTTCACTCTTGGTTTTTTACCTCCCCAAACAAATCTCGATATCATCCTGTCCCACTTTGAGAATTGGGCATCTGGAATCTCTGTTGGTATAGCCTGGAAGAGGTAAAGTAATCTAGGTTGTATGCTGATTTTGACTGTCTCAATTTTTGAATTCAGATCCATATTTAAGATTGACCATCTATCAATATCTTTTTTTATTTCTTGTTCCAACCTATCATAGTTTGCTTTATATATTTTGCTTAGGTCTTTAGGTATGTTCACTCCAAGGTATTTTATTTCTTTTTGGTTCCAGTTTAGTTTGATCTTATCAGTTATCTGGTTTAGAGGGTTATAGTGGAATGTCAGTATTTGTGTTTTTGTTATGTTTATCTTGTATCCTGATAATTTTCCAAAATTTTCTATCAAGTTCATCATTTCCATTATTGATTTATCTGGTTGTTCAAGGTAAACTATAATATCGTCTGCAAATAGCCCAATCTTGTGTTCCGCCCCCTTTATTGTTACACCTTTTAATTTCTTATTTTGTCTTATCTCTTGAGCCAATGGTTCTATGAACAGAGCAAACAAGGTGGGCGATAAGCAGCATCCCTGCCTAGTTGATCTTTGTATATTTACTTTGTCTGTTAAGCTACCGTTTATCTTGATTCTTGCCACAGGTTCTTGATATAGCGTCCTTATGCATTGTACTGATTTTTCGTTAAATCCAAAGCGCTCCAGTACACTATATAGGAATTTCCAGTTAACCCTGTCAAATGCTTTTTCTGCGTCTAAACTCATTATTACTGCGCTTTTCTTTTCTTTATGTATTTGGTTAATTATATGTATTGTTCTCCTGATATTGTCATGTGTTTGGCGTCCCTCTATGAATCCAGTTTGATCATCTTCTATCAATTCCGTCAAGAATGTCTTTATTCGTTTACATATAATTGTTGTGTATATTTTATAATCTACATTTAATAAAGAGATTGGTCTATAGTTTCCGCATTGTTCTTTATCTTTCCCTGGTTTTAAAATAACTGAAATGATTGCTTCATTCCATAATGGAGGTATTTTGTTGTTGTTCAGCGTCCAATTAAATGACTTTAGGAGTTGTGGCTTGAGTTCTTCTATAAACAGTTTATAAAACTCAGATGGGTATCCATCACTACCTGGTGATTTACCATTTTTAAGTGACTTAATCACATCTCTGATCTCTTGTGTTGTTATTTCTGCTGTTAGTTTTTCATTTTGTTGATTTCCTATTGATGGCAAGTCCAATGTGTCTAGAAATTTTTTGATATCTTTAGTATTTGTTTCTTCAGGTTGCGAGTATACTGTAGTTCTTGGTAGAAATTATGGAAAATTTCTTCGATGTTTTCTGGGTTAACTGTGGTTTTATTTGTGGTGGGGTCTTTAATCTTGTATACATTATTCATTGTTTGTTGTTTTCTTAACCGTTTTGCCAGCAGTTTTGTGGCTTTTGGCCCCATTTCATAATATTTTTGCTTTAGATATCTATTTTTCCTTTCAATTTCATCCATTTGTGTTTCTTTTATCTTTGTTTTTTCTTCTTTAATTTCTTGATATATTTTTGGATCATTTGTGCTTTGATGTTTACGTTCTAATTCCCTCAGTCTCTCACATCTTTGTTCATACGCTTCCAGTTTAGTCTTACTTGCTTTTCCTGTTTCAACAATTAATTTACCCCTTAACACGGCTTTTAGTGCGTCCCATAGTATTGTTGGGTCCACTTCTTCATTGTCATTCTCTTGGATATATTCGTTTATGTTTATTTTTATTCTTTCTTTCATTTTCTCATCATTTAACAGTCCTACGTTAAGTTTCCATGTTGTTTGTCGTTTTCTATTGTTTAAATATATTTCCATGTATATAGGATTATGATCTGATATTTCTGCCTCTCCAATCCAACAATTTCTCACCCTGTGTCTGTCACCTTCATTCATAAGGAAGTAATCTATTCTAGAGTGTACTTTATGGACTGCTGAATAATGTGTATAGTCTTTTTCGAGTGGGTGTAGGTCCCTCCATATGTCTACCATACCCATTTCTGCCAGTGAGGTTCTTATGAACTTTGTTACATGTTTTTTTGTCTTCTTAACACTTGTTGTGTCAACTTCATGATCCATGACAGCATTTAAGTCTCCTCCACAAATTAGGACTCTTTCACTGTGTGTTGCTATGAGATCAAACAGATGTTGAAAAAAACCCTTGTCACTTTCTGGTGGGGCATAGATGTTCACTAATGTAATCTGCATACCATCTATTCTTCCCTTTATTATTACATACCTGCCTTCTTTATCCTGGATTTCCTGTTCACTTTCAAATTGTATTTTGTTTGAGATTAGTATCATAACCCCCCTTTTTGCTCCTCCCTTAAATGAACTGTAGTAGGAGTTCTTATAGCCAAATCTCTTTAGTTTCACATGTTCTGCCTTGCTCAAATGTGTCTCTTGCATAAATATAATTTCAGCTTTTTCCTTCTTGAATTTTCTTATTATTCTTTCCCTTTTAACAGGTGAGTTCAGACCATTCACGTTTAGTGTCATTATCTTAAGATTTTTACCCATATTCATGTTTTTCCATTTTTTTAACTTGTGCTCCTAGCCCCTTTAACAACAAAAATAACACATATTTATATAAAAACACATTAAAAAAACTCGACCTCCATCCTTTGGGCCTTTCTTCTGCCCACTGGTCCCTGTTGGTGGGTGGGGGGTTTGTCTTCACAGAGTGAAGGGCCCTCCCTAGACTTCTAATTACTATCAAAGTAATAGTCATAAGTCTAGAAATGTCCAACAAATATCACTTAAACCTCTCCTAGCCGTCTGTTTCTCTTTTACCTTGTCTTCTTGGCCTTCATTTCTTCTGTGCCTTTCTTAATCTTTGTTATGATCTAGGCTTTCAGTTGAAAGCCTTGTAGCTTGTCCTGGGCCCGCTGCTCTACGTCTCTCCCCCTTCTTCCGCCGTTCACTCGTCTCCACTCCGTCTGTCGTGGTGCGTTCAGGGCCGCCGCTGCTCCAGCCGTCTCCTTCGGCACGCTCACCTCAAGGCCCCGCTCCATCATATCCCGCGCTGCCTCTTCGGCCGTGTTGTAGGTTCTTGTGCCTTCCTCCCAATGAATCCTCATTTTCGTTAGCGGCGTTTGGAATCTAATTTTTTTCTCTTTCAGCGTTTTTTTAATGTTGGCATATTTCTTCCGCTGCTGCACGATTTCTGTCGGGTAGTCATGGTCAAAAAATACCTGTTTGTCGCCGATTCGTATCTTTTTTTTCCATGCTTGCGTCAGGATTCTTTCCTTTATGTCATATTTCACAAAGTTTACCACAACTGACCTGGGTGGAGAGTTTGTTTTCGGGTTCTGTGTCGGTGTTCTGTGCGCCCGTTGAATCTGCAGATCCGTTTCTCCGGGTATTTCCAGTTCTTTTTTTAAGAACTGATCCATGAATTTTGTCATCGAGTTGCCTTCAATGCCCTCCGGAATTCCAAAGATGCGCATATTGCTTCGTCGGGATCTGCTCTCCAAGTGGTTTATTTTCTCCTGCATCCTCTGCGTTTGCGTCGTCAGGGTCTGTAGTTGTTCGTTTGCCTCGCTTTTCCAATCTTCTAGTTCCGAAATTCGGGTCTGCGCTTCTGTCATACACGCCCGCTGGGAGCGCAGCTCCTCCATGTTTTCCGTTAATTTACGCTCCATTTCTCTTCGGAGGTCCATGATTTCCTCCTTAATTTCTTTTTTCAGTTCCTCCTTAAGAGCCGCTAAATCCTGCTGTAGCTGTCGCTTGAATTCTCTTAACTCTTCACCCAAACTGGCGATGCCAGCGTTCATGTTGTCGAGTCTGGTGTCCTCCATTTTCTCTGCTGTAGACATCTCGTTTTTTTGGGCTTTGCGTACAGCGGTTTTTCCTGCGTTGTTGGAGAGGAATTCTTCAATTTTACCCTGTTTTTGTCCTTGTGCCCGGTTCCTTCGTGTTTTCATCCCTTAGTTTATTGATTCGTTTATGTCGAGTTGGCCATTTACCGATGATTTTTAATCCGGCTAGGGAGAGCTCTTTGTTTAAGTGTTATGTCTCTCCGCCATCTTCCCGGAAGTCTCCATTTTTTTTTTTTTTAATTTAACCTTTATTTGTACAGGGTAGTTCCATTGAGAGGCAACCTCTCTTTTTCGAGGACGCCTTGTTCACACTCACACAGTTACACATTCACAATTGGAAGCTGCCCAGCACAACCACAGAGTGGCCTGTAGCCACTGAGCAGCTCCACTGGAGCAGTTGGGGTTAAGGGCCTTGCTCAAGGGCACCACAGTGGGGTTAAGGAGGGTGGGGAAAACACTGCTATATTATCTGTCCCATCCAGATCTTAGTCCTGCCGGTCCAGGGATCAAACCTGCGACCCTCCGCTCACCAATCCACATTCCTAACCATTAGGCCACCACTGCCCTAACCATCCCTAACCATTAGGCCACCACTGATTTTTGCAGCTTTGGCTCCCCCCCCCCCCCCCCCAGGCTTAGTTTGCTCTCTCCTGACCTTTATATTAAATTACTTCCCAACAAATGAAGCCTCAAATAGCACCCAGCACACCATGTGATACACATCATGAAAAGAGGATCTTTGAGGGTGGCATGGTTAGATTGTCCTTTTTCTCCCTTTCTGTCCTTCTCTTTACAGCAAGGCAGGCATAAGGCTAACTGACCTCTTTATAGCCAACCCTTACTGTCCATGTGACCCCGCCTGTGTGGATACACTGCTCACTCTATTTACTGTGCAGCTACTATCACATCCTCCATTATTCCCGCTGTGTCACTTATATTTTCAAGGCATAAAAAAAACATTTGCCGGGGTCATTCAGTCGCTCCAGTTCAGCCCCCCAGTAGACATAGAGTCTGACACATTGTATACACATGCACACGCACACACACACCCATACACACATGCTCCACCCTTTCACTGTCCCTCACCAGAAGACATATGGAGCATGACTAATGGCTTCATAAAGACACACATGGACACACTGTAGATACATTTTTTGTCCTGCAGCCACCATTGTGTTAATGGTGTTAGCCCAAAAAAGCCAGTTTCCTGCAGCAGATGTGCCTCCGTGCTTCCAGACCCTCGTTTGACCCAAATACTGTGTCAGATCTAACACACACACACACGCACGCATGCGCGCGCACACACACGCACACACCACATTTTATTTGATCACAACTGAATGAAATAGGAGTCGTGTTTAATATTTTTTTGACTTTGCATGTGTATATTATTATTTAGTGGCCAGGGCTGATTTCAGCTTTTTGGATTTATATATTTATTTATTTATTTTGGGGGGAAGGGTGTATGGAGTATACTTTTATTTATATTTATGATGGAAATATATATCGCCCTCCCAACAAAAATATTATAACTATAAACTTAGGCCATCGGTTGTCTAGAAAAAATTAAACCATTACACAGAATAAGAAATGAACCAGCACCCATATGAACATTGCAAATTTACAAGATAAAAGTTACAAATTTATGAGAAGAAAAGATAGATTCCTAAAAAAATTGAACGTTTATGAGAAAAAGTTGCAAGTTTATTAAAAAACACAAATTTATGAGAAATGTATTTAATTTACAAGAAAAAAGTAGCAACTTTATGAAAAAAAAGTTGCAAGTTTATGGAGAAAAACTGCAATTTATGAGGAAAAAGGAGTAAATTTATGAGAAAAAAATTGCAATTTTACAGAGGAAAAATAGGAGTTTATGAGAAAAACTTTGTTAGTTTGAGGGAAAAAGTTGCAAACAGATTTACGAGAAAATAGTTGCTAATTTATAAGTAAAAAGTAGCAAATTTACTAGAAAAAAGTTGCAGATTTTAGAGAAAAAAACGTTTAAAGTATTTTTAATTCTCTCTCAAAAAATGTTAAAAGGAACTCTGATTATATTGGCATGTTAGCTCTATATGCTTTATTTTTATGTTACTAACATAACTATAATTTTTTTGAAAATAATTCCCAGTTTTATATATTTTTAAAAAACTTTATTACGATGTAAATCGCCATTTTTGTTTGTCGCAATGCATTCTGGGTAGTGACGTAGAATGGTTGCAGCCATTTTTTCTGTCTTATACAAGCCAAGAAGTGAAGCTACGAACTACTGCCATTTGTCAGTGAAAATGCCACATTGCACGGCTTTTGGATGTAATTTCCAATCAAAGGGAAATAAAGAGAGCAGGGTGAGCCTCCATAGCTTTCCTAAAGAGGGAAAGTGGAGGAAAAAGTGGGGCGGCAGCGGCTCAGCAGGTCGAGCAGGTCGTCTAATAACCCGATGGTTGGCGGTTCGCATCACGCTCTCCCCAGATATCCTGCCGTTGTGTCCCTGGGCAAGACACTTCACCCGCATTGCCTCCAGTGCCCATAACACTGGGTATGAATGTGTAAAAATGTTTAAATGCTCGGTGGTGGCCAGAGAGGCCGTTGGCGTGGATTGGCAGCCACATTTCCCTCACTCTGAGTGTCTGTGATCACGCGCTATAGCGCATGCCTGATAAAGCTGACATATGTATTAATCACGCTGTGATAAAGCACAATATCGCTCAAAGCGCGCGCATGAGACATGTCTGTGATCGCACGCTTGTGTTGACCGTTCCTGCCTTTCGTCTCCTAACTGTGGTTTTGGGACGCAGGGGAGATGTATCTTCCTTCACTATCTTACTCCCGAGTGGTACACAGAAGCACAGGCTTATTTCACCTTAAAATAATGTTCCTCGAGCGCACGCTTGAGACACTCGCGGAGCGGAGTGAAACTTATATATTGTTGATTTACTTACAATAGAATGCTCAAACACAAAAAATTGTCTACAAGCATGATGGGCACTGAACTGATAAACATGGACTCTGAGCAACATAAAGCAATTTCTCTGTTGCTTTCTCAGACTGCGGGTTGAACGTCCATAAGCAGCGCTCCACAGTCGATCCACTTTTTTTTTTTTTTTTTTTCTGACTGTTGCCAGCCAGATCTTCTACATGTCAAGCCAAGCGTGCGCTTTGAGCGATATCATAGCGTGATTAATACATATGTCAGCTCTATCAAGTGTTGTGGGATGTGTCTGGTGCGTGTGTTTGGATGGGGCAGCTCGGTGCGTGGACGTGAGTGAGTGGGAGCGTTTGCGCAGCCGTGGCGCCCCCCCCCCCCCCCCGGTGTGTGTGGAATGACCTGGAGAGCAAACGGTGTGTGTGATTTGGTGCGGATAAGTAGAAAGAGCGAGGCGACCGGAGCAGGTAGAATTTGTTGCTGACAACAGTGCGGTGTATAAATAAAGCCCCAACGCTTCAGCAAAACGGCCTGTGCTTCTGTGTACCACTCAGGAGTTGACCGCGGAGGAAGATAGATCTCCCCTGCGTCCCAAAACCACGGTTAGGAGACGAAAGGCAGGAACGGTCAACGCAAGCGTGCGATCACAGACATGTCTCATGCGCGCGCTTTGAGCGATATTGTGCTTTATCATAGCGTGGTTAATACATATGTCAGCTTTATCAGACATGCGCACAAGCGTGCGATCACAGACATGTCTCATGCGCGCGCTTTGAGCGATATTGTGCTTTATCATAGCGTGGTTAATACATATGTCAGCTTTATCAGACATGCGCACAAGCGTGCGATCACAGACATGTCTCATGCGCGCGCTTTGAGCGATATTGTGCTATTATCATAGTGTGATTAATACATATGTCAGTTTATCAGGCATGTGCTATAGCGCGTGATCACAGACACTCAGAGTGAGGGAAATGTGGCTGCCAATCCACGCCAACAGCCTCTCCAGCCACCACCGAGCATTTAAACATTTTTACACATTCATACCCAGTGTTATGGGCACTGGAGGCAATGCGGGTGAAGTGTCTTGCCCAGGGACACAACGGCAGGATATCTGGGGAGAGCGTGATGCGAACCGCCAACCATCGGGTTATTAGACGACCTGCTGAGCCGCTGCCGCCCCACTTTTTCCTCCACTTTCCCTCTTTAGGAAAGCTATGGAGGCTCACCCCGCTCTCTTTATTTCCCTTTGATTGGAAATTGCATCCAAAAGCCGTGCAATGTGGCATTTTCACTGACAAATGGCAGTAGTTCGTAGCTTCGCTTCTTGGCTTGTGTAAGACAGAAAAAACAGCTGCAACCCTTCTATGTCACTACCCAGAATGCATTGCGACGTAAACAAAAATCGTAATAAAGTTTTTTAAAAACATATAAAACTGGTAATTATTTTCAAAAAAATTAAATTATAGTTATGTTACTAACATCAAAATAAAGCATATAGAGCTAACATGCCAATATAATCGGAGTTCCTTTTAAGGCTGAGCTTGTAGCCTGGAGGACCCATAGCATTAGCATACTCTATAACCAGAAATGGCTCTGTTTTGGAAAGAAAATGGGTTACATCTTGATTAACACATTTTATGAAGATTATTAGAGTCAATTGTGATTGTAGGTTCATGATGAACTTTTGAATTAGATGATGAATCAGAGGTGTTCTGACGCAGTTACACGCACACTCCAGCAAATACATGGATGTCACAGATTGGATGGAGCTCTCGTCTGCATTGAAGCTTTTAGACCTGAGTATTTGTCTGCCTTTTTTTTAGACATTTTGTGTGTGTGTGTGTGTGTGTGTGTGTGTGTGTGTGTGTGTGTGTGTGTGTGTGTGTGTGTGTGTGAATGCCCCATCAGGGCACCAGTCCAGGAGCCAGGCGTCTGGGCTCTCGTCAACCCGCATCACTGTCAGAGAGCCGCTAATGAGGGGCACATTTAGTGCTACGTTAGGGAAATGTCATTACACACACACACATACACACACACGCGCGCGCGCACACACAGAGGCTTTGTGGCTGTCTTTGCAGTCCTTTATGATGACCCATACATTCTCACACTTTTGGACAAATATTTCAGTTCAGGAAAAAACAAGTCTAGAACACATACTCATAATGTGACTCTGTGCCATGGTGATGAAGAACACTTGATTAGACTTGAGCTCACAGAACTTATGGAAAATAATTCAGACAAAGTTACGTCTTTATTACAGAACATTAAAAGGATTAGGATGCATCACCTTTAACAAATATGCATACAAGCAGTTTAATGTTTTTTAGCTCATTCTAACAAAGCAGAAAGGAGCTGATGTGATGGTGTGGCATCTGTCTGTCTGCATTTCATGGAAATTGCTCCCTGAGGCAGTTGTCTCCATGTTGACCAAACTTAAAATGATCCTCAGGTGGGTCTGCATCCAGGTTGTGCTCAAGGTCAAGGTCAGGGTGGAAGGTCAGGACATCTGAGCACTCTCGCTGTGATTTCATCAGGCTAGAATGAGCTACTCTGTCATTGATGGTCTGGTTTCCTTCTGAATCAGTTTTTTTTTCTTCCAAGCACCACCAAACAAAAGCCAAAATTCTCATGTTAAATTTGACAGCCTGAGTCACAGTAGGCAATCAAAGGGTGCTTTGTTACTTTGTGGCTTAAGTTGTGCCCTGTGATTAGCTAATTGGACTGTAAAAATGTCCCAGTCTTGTTTGAGTGTTCCTACCAGGAACACCAAAGTTACACAGAGCTGTTACAGGTGATGCAGGCCCACTCAGGATATGGTGGAAGTGACATTCACCTGTTCGAAGGTTGATGTCCCATCAGAATGATTGAGGAAACATTATTTAGGGTGAAAATCATGTGTGTGTTGGTCTAATTATGGCAATGCTAAAATTAGAAAGCATCATTTTAACCTTCCTTGATTTAAATTATGTACAGTTACATTATGTACAGTTAAAAGCAAAAGTTTTCATTGACACTGTATAAAAAACACACAACCTTTTTTTCTCAGTGTCTGACGTTAAATTAGACTAAACTTCCTGTTTTAGGTCAGTTAGCATTACCAAAATTATTTCTATTTGCTAAATAATTTCTGTATTTCTTAAATAATTTTTTTAGAGAATTTTTATTACTTTCTTCAAAGTCAGAAGTTTACATACACTAAGATTACTATGCCTTTAAACAAGTTAGGAAAGCTCAGATGGTGATGTCAAAGCTTTGGAAGCTTCTGATAGGTAAAAAGCCACTCAGTAAGAAGCCATTACTCCAGAAGCAACATAAAAAAAAGACAGATTACAGTTTGCAGATGCACACAGTGACAAAGACCTTAATTTTTGGAGGAATGTCCTGTGGTCTGATGAAACTAAAATTCAAGTTTGGCCATAATGACCATTGTTACAGTGCATCCGAAAAGTATTCACAGTGCTTCACTTTTTCCACATTTTATGTTAAAGCCTTATTCCAAAAAGGGATTAAATTCATTTTTTCCCTCAAAATTCTACACACTATACCCCATAATGACAATATGAAATAAGGGGGGGGGTTAGATTTTTTTCAAATTTATTCAAAATGAAAAACTAAGAAATCACATATACATAAATATTCACAGCCTTTGCCATGAAAATCAAAATTGAGCTCAGGTGCATCCTGTTTCCATTGATCATCCTTGAGATGTTTCTGCAGCTTAATTGGAGTCCACCTGTGGTAAATTCAGTTGATTTGGAAAGGCACACACCTGTCTATATTAGGTCCCACAGTTGACAGTGCATGTCAGAGCACAAACCAAGTATGAAGTCAAAGGAACTGTCTGTAGACCTCAAAGACAGGATTGTCTCAAGAACATATCTGGTGAAGGGTACAGAAAAATTCCTGCTGCTTTGAACGTCCCAATGAGCACAATGGCCTCCATCATCCATAAATGGAAGAAGTTCGGAACCACCAGGACTCTTCCTAGAGCTGGCCGACCGTCTAAACTGAGCGATTGAGGGAGAAAGGCCTTAGTCAGAGAGGTGACTACGAACCCGATAGTCACTCTGTCAGAGCTCCAGCATTGCTCTGTGGAGAGAGGAGAACCTTCTAGGACAGTCATCTCTGCAGCAATCCATCAATCAGGCCTGTATGGTAGAGTGGCCAGAAGGAAGCCACTCCTGAGTAAAAGGCACATGGCAGCCCGCCTGGAATTTGCCAAAAGGCACCTGAAGGACTCTCAGACCATGAGAAACAAAATTCTCTGGTCTGATGAGACAAAGATTGAACTCTTTGGTGTGAATGCCAGGCGCCATGTTTAGAGGAAACCAGGCACCGTTCATAACCACGCCAATGTTGGTGGCAGCATCATGCTGTGGGGATGTTTTTCAGTGGCAGGAACTGAGAGACTAGTCAGGATAGAGGGAAAGATGAATGCAGCTATGTACAGAGACATCCTGGATGAAAACCTGCTCCAGACCGCTCTAGTCCTCAGACTGTGGCGACGGTTCATCTTTAAGCAGGACAACGACCCTAAGCACACAGCCAAGCTATCAAAGGAGTGTCTTCAGGACAACTCTGTGAATGTCCTTGAGTGGCCCAGCCAGAGCCCAGACTTGAATCCAACTGAACATCTGTGGAGAGATCTGAAAATGGCTGTGCACCGACTAGGGATGGGCATAATTTACCGATTAACCGATAATTGATCATTAAGAATTTCACCGAGGAAGTTCATTTTCGTCGACAAACCGTTTTTTTTTTTTAAACAATCCGACGTTATTAGGCCTAGTGCATGGCCGTCCTCAAACAATGCAATGGCAAAATTTGGGCACCAGGGGGCAACATTACACCATCGCCGTACCCTGGCGTGCCTCAGTTGATACATGCGGGCTTCCGTAGGGCAATCGCCAAATCATGAAGCGGTTACGGCGAAGTGTTGCGTGGGACCATTTCAATTTAAAAAATGACCAGGTGTACTGCAATCACTGCAATGCAGCATACAAATATACCTCATCGACAGGGTCCATGGAACACCCTTATTACGCGAAGAAACCGCCAACAGTGGTTGCGCGCTGAGTAATGGCGGTTGTGAAGATTCTTTTTTTTTTTTCAGAAACTTTATTGAGAAGGTCATGAAGATTCGGTGTACACACGTCGAGGGAAGCTGCAGGAGGCGGCATAGTGGCTCGACGGGAAGACTGTTTCGCACAAAATGGCACAAGAGAACAGCAAAAAGTTCTGCGCGGCTAGACTAAGTAACACGAGCGATAGAGCAATGAATGCGGTCTTCGTTTGTTGGGTGGCCGCTCGGCAGGGACAGAAGCTGGGTAAAACGTCTCGGCCAATCAGCTTGCGGGGTGAAACGTCTCGGCCAATCAGCTTGCGAGATTCCCGAGCCTAGCCAACACGAGAACAGAGAGAGGGCTCTCCGTGCTGATTCCTGATGTTCTAATGTAGTCTACCTGCCTTGTTACGTACCTAAAAATGTTAATGATTAACCGATTATTAATCATTAATTCTCCCGACGATCGGTGAAGAAAATTTCACCGAATGCCCATCCCTAGCACCGACGCTTCCCATCCAACCTGATGGGGCTTGAGAGGTGCTGCAAAGAGGAAGGGCGAAATTTCCCAAAGATAGGTGGGCCAAGCTTGTGGCATCATATTCAAAAAGATTTGAGGCTGTAATTGCTACCAAAAGTCCATCAACAAAGTATTGAACAAAGGCTGTGAATACTTATGTACATGTGATATTAGTTTTTTATTTTTAATAAATTTGCAAAAATTAAAAAAACTGCTGACAAGCTTTATGGAGAAGCTGATTTCATTTTCCAGCAGGACTTGGCACCCCCCCCCGCCCCCCCACACTGCCAAAAGTATCAAAACCTGGTTTAATGGACATGGTGTCACTGTGTTTGATTGGCCAGCAAACTCTCCTGACCTAAACCCCACAGAGAATTTATGGAGTATTGTCAAGAGGAAGATGAGAGACACCAGACCCAACAATACAGACGAGCTGAAGGTCACTATCAATGCAATGTGGACCTTCATAACACCTCAGCAGTGCCACAGGCTGATCACCTCCATGCCATGCCACATTGATACAGTAATTAATCCAAAAGGAGCCCCGACCAAGTATTGAGTGTATACATGGACATACTTTTTAGTCGGTCCACATTTGTATTAAAAAAAAAACTATTTTTTTAAATTAATTTTTTGTAATATTCTAATTTTTTGAGAAAGTGAATTTGGGTTTTCATGGGCTGTAAGCCATAATCATCAAAATTAAAATAAATAAACACTTGAAATATATCACTCTCTGTGTCATGAATCTATATAATATATGGGTTTCACTTTCTGAAATGAGTGACAAAAAATATTGAACTTTTTCATGATATTCTAATTTTTTGAGATGTACCTGTATTATGTGGAAATATTGAAACATCATCTCAAAACATCAACCAGGGAGTTAAAGCTTGGGTGCAAATGGGTCTTCTAAATGGACACAGGCCTTAAACATACCACCAAAATTAGTTACAAAGTGGCTTAAGAACAACAAAGTCAGTGTTTTGCAGTGGCCATCACAAATCCCTGATCTCAGTCCCATAGAAAATTTGTGGGCAGAGCTGAAAAGACATGTGCGAGCAAAGAGCCTACAAACCTCACACAATTACACCAATTCTGTTAGGAAGAATGGGCTAAAATTCCAGCAAACTATTGTGACAAGCTTGTGGAAGGATACTCAAAACATTTGACCCAAGTCATACGGTTGAAAGGCAATGCTACCCAGTTCCTCCTGGATTTCGCGATGTTGCGATCGCGTCAATTCACGCAAAATCAGCCAATCAGCGCAACTATTGCGCAACCTTGGAACCTTGTCCAATTACCACAACTTCCCCACAATTTTGGCCAATCCTTGTCAACTTCCGCCAATTTCACCAATCAAATTTGTCTCTGAGTGGCGCTGAAACGCTCCGTCTAACCAAACAAATGCATTGCTACACCTTGTTTACTTCCATGTTTACAGTGAGTATTAACGGAACACATCATCAAAAAACAGTGTGTGATTTAAAAAAAAAACACTCACCCACGAGGTTTCCAACACCGTCCCTTCCTCTGTGTCTCCCAGTATGCCGGTGGATGTCTCGCCATGTCTCCGTTCTGACCGTGTGTACAAAGTGCTGGGTTTGTGTTGTGCCCCAAAAGCACCCCGTCATGGGAGCACACGTTAGGAGAGACTCCATAAAACCACAAACGAGCAAATCTAACACTACAGCCAGTGTTTGATCATTTCATACGTCTTTAGAGATAAAATCATTACTACATCTTGTCAATAAGCTTTAAAACTGTGAATCTCTGGTCTGGACACGCCCCCCCCCCCCGCCGTAAATGAAAGATTTGTGTCTGAAGAGATGTGTGTGTGTGTGTGTGTGTGTGTGTGTGTGTGTGTGTGTGTGTGTGTGTGTGTGTGTGTGAAGCTGGGCAGAAGACAGACAGGTAGGAGTTCAGAGAACAGAGCAACAGAACAAATAATTTATTTTTTTCCTCTCCGCTCAGTACAGAGTGGTTGGGGACAGTAGGGAGTTTTCAAATGAAGTTGTTGCCAATAATTTCCAAATCTACAGTGGTGTGAAAAAGTGTCTGACCCCTTCCTGATTTCTCATTTTTTTGGTATGTTTGTCACACTTAAATGTTTCAGATCATCAAACAAATGTAAATATTAGACAAAAATAACACAAGTAAACACAAAATGCAGTTTTTAAATGAAGGTGCTTATTATTAACCTTCTAACTGTCTCAGTTGCCGTATGGTGACATAACCCCTAGTGGTCAAGAGTGGTAAAGATTTTTTGTCAATAAAATAGTTCAGATTTCCAAGGCTATAACTTGAAAGTTGCAAGAGATAATGTTTTACTGTCAATTAGAAAGCTGTAGAATGACTTCCGGTTATGGCTGCCGCATAGAAGGACGTGCTTCACTCTACTCTGCTCCTAAAAAAAAAAAAAAAAATCGGCAAATAACTCTCTCAATTGCAACAAAACCTATCCCAACGTTTGGGCGAGGACATGCCGGTAAAGCCTAAGGCTGGGAAATCAGGTGGAGGAAAAACTGAATCGCCGAAACAGTCCAAGTTAACGGACTTTCACGTCCGTGACGAAGCAGAAAATCCCCAAATATGGCGGAGGAAGCTAGCGGAGGAGCGGTGACTACTGGCGACGGCACAGGTGCGGTGCTCGCTGCCATTAGTTTAATGAGAGCAGACTTTTCCTCTAAACTTGACGGGATTATTGCAGCGATAGAAGGAATGAAAAAGGAGTTAAGCGACTGTATGGAACGAGTTTCGCAGGTGGAGCTCCGAATTTCCAGTACTGAGGATGACGTCTCCGGCCTACAATTAAAGGTGCGCACATTGGAATTAAAAAATAAACGTCTGGAAGATAATGTTCTGGATTTAGAATCCCGGTCGAGACGGAACAACCTGAGGCTGGTGGGTCTCCCGGAGAGAACGGAGAGTCTGGATCCATGTTCCTTTTTGGAAAAGTGGATCCCTGAAGCGCTGAACAACGTGGAGCTGCAGTCATCAGTTGTCTTAGAAAGCGCCCACCGAATTGGCCCACCGAGAGATAACAAGGCATCACCGAGGACGCTGATTATGAAGTTCCTCAGCTACAGAGACAGGATGACGATCTCCAACGCGGCGCAAGCCAAAGGAGAAATTAAATACCAGGATCAACAGGTGCGGTTCTACCCAGATTTGGCCACAGGAATCCAACAATTAAGGAAACAGTTCGACTCCGCCCGTAAAGAGCTGCGCAACCTTGGGATTCGTCATGGAGTGATTTATCCTGCAAGACTGCTGGTCACGTATAAGGGCAGAACCCACATCTTCAAGACCCCTGAGGAGGCGCAGGAGCTCATCAAGAAGAGACTGGTGGGAGCTAAGCATGAACAAAATATAAGGTAGAATATTTAAGCATTTGCACAGGCATCTGACTGATCTGAAGCATATAGCAAGTTTACAAAATATAGATTGTATTATATATTAAAAAAATCCCTATGATGTACAAAGTTGCTATAAAATTTAGGAGTTAAGTTGGAAAACTACAGAAGAGAGTTAATGTTACGTCATTAAAAGCAGTAGAGTTAGGGTGATTGAGAGGAGAAAGAAAGAGTGGTTTTGACTGATCCTCGCGGGTGTGGAGCAGTCAATGGCTATAGCGGGAGACAGAATTTTTTTTTTGATTTTGGGGGGATTACCACGAATGTGGGAAGGGGGAATTTGTTTGTGTGTAGTTTGTAGGATGAATGTTCAACCACTCATGTTTTTACTTCTCTGTGTGAGCATGTTTACATTGCGAGGTAATCTCAAACTCCTTATTGATCATAGACCAAAGCGTTAATCTCAATTTAACCTCATGGAGTTGCAGAGGTCTACAAAATTTAAAAAAACTTAAACAAGTTATGAATAAAATAAAAGACATGGGTTCAAAAATTGTGTTTTTACAAGAAACTCATCTAATAGAGGAGGATGTAAAAAGAATTAGGAGAAGATGGCAAGGAAGTGTATTCACCTCATCATTTTCATCCCGAGCCAGGGGAGTTATGACTCTCATACATAAATCAGTCCCATTTCAAGTGAAAAATGTAATTGGAGACAAATTTGGAAGATATCTAATCATTCAAGGATCTTTATTATTAGAAAATATAAATTTGGTGAACTTGTACGGTCCCAATATAGATGATCAAAATTTCTTTACTAATTTATTCCTTATTTTATCTTCACTTACAGGGCAACATATAATAGCAGGGGATTTTAATTGTACATTGAATCCCGGTATAGATAGATCAACAGGACTAGACTGTACGCACAATGGAAGCAGGATGATCATTAATCATTTTATGAAAGAATTGAGATTGCTAGATATATGGAGAGAAATGAAACCACAAGTTAAAGCCTATTCTTGTTATTCTAATATCTACAAGACATTCTCACGTATTGACTATTTTTTGATCTCCACAGAATTAAGGTCCAAGATTTAAAACTGCTTCTATGATAATATTGTGATCTCTGATCATGCACCCTGCTGTCTAATATAGTATGTAGATAAGAAATTGACAAAGGAACTAGGTAGGTGGCAATTTCAGCATAAATGGCTTCAGGATGAGGAATTTGTTAAGTACATAGAAAAACAGATAGATGAGTTCTTTGATATCAATACTACACAAACATCAGCATGTATAAAGTGGGAGGCTTTCAAAGCTTTTATTAGGGGGCATATTATTAGTTATACAGGTTCAAAATCTAAGAAGACTCGAGAGGAGAGAGTCCAATTGGAACATAAAATAAAAATTCTTCAAGAAAAAGTGTATGCAGGAAGTGATCCAAAGTTAGAGAACGAATTACTGATTCTGAGAGCTGAATATGACAAAAAATCAGCAAATAGAGCTGCCTCGAGTCTTCTAAGATTGAAGCAATCTTTTTATGAACAAGGTGAAAAGTCAGGGAAATTATTGGCATGGCAGATTAAACAATTAGAATTTAAAATTAATTGTCTGCAAAGTGAGAGTGAATGAAGGGAAGGAATAAATGTGTTTGTTTATAGTGAGTGACGGAGGGAGGAAGGCCTGAAATAGGCAAATGTGACTTATGTTATATGTGTTAAATGTGAGTCAGGCTGTTATATTTGTGTATTTATAATATTTATAATATTTATGTTAAATGTGAGTCAGGCTGTTATATTTGAGTATTTATAATATTTATAATATTTATAATATTTATAATTGTGTATTTATAATTTTTCTGCATTGATGTATGTGGTTATTGTGTATATTTTTTATTTTTTTTTCCCATCTTTACTTGATTCTTTTTTCTAAAGCCCATCCAGGGACAAGAGTTGCAAATTAGCTAACAGCTATACACTCTATGTGCAACACATCAGATTGATTGTCTTTGATTAATTGTCTATGTTTATTGCACTGTCCCTGTCAAATAAACTAATCTACTACTACTAAAACACCAATTACCAGTATTATAAGTAATGGACAGGCAGTTGTAGATCCTTTAGAAATTAACAGTGCCTTTAGAGATTATTATGAAAAATTATATGATACAAAAAATGAAACTGACTTAACAAAACTAAATGGGTTTTTGGACGGATTATCTATACCGTGTATTCCAAATGAAAACAGGGAGATACTGGAGTCTAAAATTAGTCAAGAAGAAGTTGGACTAGCCATTGATAATATGAAATCAGGAAAAAGTGCAGGACCAGATGGTCTTCCAGTTGACCTCTATAAAAAAATTAAGAATAAATTAATAAAACCATTTTTGGAAATGGTTTTAAAAGCATTTCAAAATAGTAATTTACCACCATACATGAATAATGCCTTAATTATATTGTTGCCAAAACCAGGTAAACCCTCTAATAAATGTGAAAATATGAGACCAATAAGCCTATTAAATGCTGACCTTAAGATAATATGTAAAATTTTAACAAGACGACTACAAGAAATATTACCAAATATTATTAACCGAGATCAGAATGGCTTTATAAAGGGAAGACAAGGCTTCCATAATGTAAGAAGACTATTTAATATTATCTATTCTAATAAAGAAGCACCGGATACCGGTCTCCTATCATTGGACGCCGAAAAGGCCTTTGATAGGGTCAAATGGCCCTTTCTTTTTGAAGTTTTACAAAGGTTTGGAATTGGAAATAATTTCATAAAATGGGTTCAGATAATATACAATAATGCTACAGCAGAAATCCTAACAAACAGCAATATTTCAAAATCAATAAATATCAATAGAGGATGTCGACAAGGCTGCCCACTTTCACCTTTACTGTTTACTATGGCAATTGAACCTTTAGCGATGGCAATACGTTTACATCCACAAATATATGGAATTAAAGTAGGACCAACGGAACATAAAATCTCCCTGTATGCCGATGACATAATTTTGTTTATGTCGAATCTTAAAAAATCAATTCCGACCTTGTTGAATTTAATAAAGAATTTGGGGGAAATATCAGGATATAAAATAAATAAAACTAAATCTTCAATATTAATGCTAAATGAGACCCAGAGAAATCACCCAGCTCCTGAGGTAAATCAATTCAGTGTTGTAAATCAGTTTAAATATTTAGGAATCCAAATTGTGCCTAAGCTAGAATTAGTCGCCAGTACAAACTATGAAGCCTTAATGACAGACATTAATGAGTTACTTCAGAGATGGATGTCACTACCAATGTCGATGATCGGGAGAATCAATATACTTAAAAGTGATATTTTACCCAAAATACTTTATTTATTTCAATACATTCCTTTACCACCACCTTCAGATCTATTCTCAAGGATTAAAAAAAAGTTAGTGGAATTTTTATGGAACAATAGGAAGGCTAGATTACGTCTGTCCTTACTATATTTACCATTTGATCGTGGAGGTCTGAAATGTCCAAACTTTATGTTGTATTACTGGTCAGCACAACTGAGGTCTATAACATATTATTTTTCATCAAATGATCTCCCTCACTGGACTGAAATGGAATCATACAATTTACCTTTACCTCTTCCCATATTCATATACTCAGACTCGGCAAAAAAAATTACAGAAACAAGTTAAAAATCCATTTGTAAAGCATATGATCAAAATATGGTGTGAAACCACAAAATATTTAAAAGAACCACACTTACTGTCACAATTTAGCCCAATATGGGGTAATCAATATTTTAAACCAGGGAGAGCGGATGCTGTATTTAAAGTATGGAATTTAAAAGGGATTCAAAAGATTCAAGACTTATATCTGTCATGTTCAGATAACATGAATGTCTTTTGAAGAACTGAGGATCAAATTTAATTTTAATAGAACACATTTTTTTTAAATATCTTCAGCTTAGGAACTTTATTCGATCAAATCAAAATAATGCTCTCATCCGACCTACTTATTCATCCTTGGAAAAAATTTTGACGAAAGATAATAAGAGAAAGGGTATTATTTCAGAGTTTTATAACTCATTGACACTATTCTCAAGTGAAAACTCACAGAAAAGATTGAATTATTGGAAAGAAGACCTGCAAACTGAAATTTCAGAGGAACAATGGGAATTGGCTTGTACAGAAGCTCAAACCAAATCAATTTATTTATTTATTTATTTAGCGAATGCAAAGTCCTTAAGCCAAGCAGTTGCCTCCTGGTTTGCTGTATGGAGGGTGTGTAATCCTCCTTCCAGTCTTTGGAGCGGGCAAGCCTCTATGATGTGTTCCATTGTTTGCTCCTCTCCACATGCGCACAGTGGGCTAGGGCTACTGCCCCATCTGTGAAGGCTGGCCAAGCAGGGGCCATGTCCAGTCCTGAAGCGATTGAGTGTAGACCACTGTCTCCTTGGGAGGTTGGTGCCCGGGACCTGTTGGTTGGGGTTTATCACCAGCTGTTTGTTTGGGACCTCCTTGGTCTCCCATTCCTCTTGCCAAGCTGTCTGGATGGTAAAGTCAGCTGGGGGAGGGTTTTTCCAAATCGGCCGTCTGGATGAAAGTCGGGCAGTGGGTGGGGTGTAGATATCTGCATGGATTGGTAAGTGAGGAAAATCTTTAACTTTTTGGAGCATCCTTTGAGTTAATGCTGCTCGCCGGATGTGTGGAGGGGCTATGTTTGACAGTACAGAGAGCCAGGGAAGTGGTGTTGAGCGGATTGTTCCAGTTATAGTTCTCATGGTTGAGTTGAGCTGGGTGTCTACATGGTGTGTGTAAGATGACCTGGACCAGACAGGGGCACAATATTCTGCTACAGAGTATGAAAGGGCCAGTGCTGAGGTGCGCAGGGTGGAGACTGCCGCCCCCCATTTTGCACCAGCGAGCTTGCAGAGCAGGTTGTTTCAAATCAATAAATGTACGTCTTAAATTGATACATTTTAAATGGTTAATGCGGATGTATGTTACACCGGTGGAGTTAAATAGATATAACAAAAACATACCAGATACGTGCACAAAATGTATGGAAAGTAAAGGAACCCTATTTCATTGTTTATGGGAATGTAGAAAAATTAGAATGTTTTGGGAAGAGGTGAGGGTAACAATTGAAAAAATAATTTCAAAACAAATCATATTGAATCCTAAATTGTTTTTGTTGGGTCTGTATTCAGAAAAGCATAGCTTTAATAAGAGTGAAAGAGCATTCATAGACCTCAGTTTGCTTAATGCCAAAAAATGTATTGCACTACTGTGGAAAAAGACTCATAGACCAGATGTGACTCAGTGGTTAAGACAGATGTTAACAAACCTTCTACTAGAAAGAATAGCATACATACTGAAATCAAAGGAAATTGTGTTTGAGAATATATGGAGACCTTTCATTGATTATGTAAAGAATTTAAACATAACTTTTGAAGAAGAAGGTGAATGATGTGTGTGGACCTTGTAAATTCCAAACTGGTGAATGTATAATATGTATACTTATGTAATGGATTGCCTAGACTAAACAGAGGAGCATTGTTGAAGACCTGTCTTTGTTAGTGGTTGTTGTTGTTTTTCAGTACAATTTTTATTTTTTATTTTTTTTATTTTTTTTTAATTACTTTAGTGTTAGTGTTTGATTGTTTGTGTTGTGTTTGTAAAAAAGGTTCAATAAAAAATATTGTGGAAAACAAAAGAAAGCTGTAGAATATGATCCACAGTTTCAGAGAAGAATAAATTTATGCATCTAATTTGTATAATGTTGCTGCAGCTATATAAATTACATAACTCAGTGAAAAGTGGATTTTGGACATATTTACACAAAGAATGGCTCAGGTTTTTTTGGCACCGTTTTATCTACATGGGCATTTTGTTATTTTTTCTTGAAAGTATGTGAACCACAATATCAGTACAATGTAAAGAAACAAATAAATTTGTCACTTACTGTTGGCAAAGGGGGGCTGGCTGGCCGTCGTGGTCGCTCCGCTTTCATCCATTGTGGTCATTACTTTGAGTTCTGTTGGTCAGTTACGCTCTCTACCATATCTACAAAGTCTTATGATTATCCCACATAAATTTCGCTTGTATCCCACTACTATTTTCCGTGTACAAAGCGGATTATGCGATGGTCCGTGACGGTGCATGACGGCCATATTTTCTTTCTGGGCTTAAAGAAGGAAAACAGGAAAAGGAAATACGGATTTCTTCTTCTTGGGTGTATTACGTGTCATCCATGAGTCCTCCAACGCGTGCCTGCCACCTTCTGAACTGGCAGATCAGTACAAATCAGTACAAATCCTCAGTTCAGCCAGGGACGTCAGAGTGAGTTGACAGGCGCAGTCGCTGCGCTGTGCCACTGGGGACGCGTGACCTGTTCATGAAATGTGGCCAGTTTAAAGGTTAAAGGAAAAAAAAATTCAAACCTATGCTGTGTTCAAAATGTTCACTTTCTCCCTATATAGTGTACTATATAGTGAATCAGCCATTTTGTAGTGCTGTTCGAAGTCTTTACTAAAAATTTCATTCACTATATAGGACACTCAAAATATCCCACAGTGCATTTTGAAAAGTAGTGTACAATGGATGATCACTACATTAGCCAATATATACCATAATGCAATGCGCAGCCAATGGAGCAGTGAGAGGAGAGCTTAACATCACAACATAAACTACCTTAAGGTAGTTATATTTATTAATTCAACAAAAACAATTTGATTTAATACATAATTACTACAAATTTCATGCAGGTATTCATTTTTTACCACCGTTAGTCTGTTATGTCTTAGTGTCTCGCAGTGATGATGTCATTAACCGCGCCGTGAAAACAAGCCCAGTAGTGTCTGCAATCTGTAAATTTTATTGTTATATTGAGTTTACCATATAGTCCACGATATCTAAATTCACTATATAGCGTGTAGGGAAGGAGGGAGTGAATGAACATTCTGAACACAGCCCTACATGTGTGTAAAAAGTGATTGCCCCGTAAACCTAATAACTGGTTGGGCCACCCTTAGCAGCAACAACTGCAATCAAGTGTTTGTGATAACTGGCAATGAGTCTTACAGCGCTGTGGAGGAATTTTGGCCCACTCATCTTTACAGAATTGTTGTAATTCAGTCACATTGGAGGGTTTTCGAGCATGAACCGCCTTTTTAAGGTTATGCCACAGCATCCAAATTGGATTCAGATCAGGACTTTGACTAGGCCACTCCAAAGTCTTCATTTTGTTTTTCTTAAGCCACTCAGAGGTGGACTTGCTGGTGAGTTTTGGATCATTGTCCTGCTGCAGAACCCAAGTGCGATTCAGCTTGAGGTCACGAATAGATGGCCGGACATTCTCCTGCAGGAATTTTTGGTAGACAGCAGAATTCATGTTTCCATTTACCACAACAAGTCTTCCAGGTCCTGAAACAGCAATACAGCCCCAGACCATAACACTACCACTGTGGTGGCACTGTGTGGGTGGTCTCCACCCAGAGTCGGGAGCCGGGGAAAGATGGAACAAAAGGACTGAAGGAGGGAGTGGCTCCGGGGGGTCTCAGACACATTGGAAAGGACTATCCGCCCCCCTCGGAGTAGGGAGACGCAGGAGTCGAGAGAGGATGAGAGGTGGTTATTATGTTAAATGTGAAATGCATGTCTTTGTGCTGAAAGTATTGTGTTTGGACTCCCTGGGTCTCATGCTGCAGGAATAAAGGTTATTAAAAGGAGACAGAGAGCGACCCAGTTAGAGTATTTCCTGTACTTGATGTTGGAAGAGGAATAAAGTTCATGTGTTGTCCAGCTCGCTGCCTCGTCTGCTTTCTTCTTCCACATTGGTGACCCCAAGACCTGCCATGGAGAGCGAGCAGAGCACCCCCCAGAGACTACTTAGAAGGAGAACACCAGCACTGCGTGCACTGTCACAGTCAAGCTCCCAGACTTCTGGCTTCACAACCCGACCGCATGGTTGTTGCGTATAGAAGCCCAGTTCACACTCCGCGGGATCACAATGGATGACATGAAATATTACTATGTGGTCGCTGCGCTGGATGCACGCTCCACACAACAGGTGACGAGCCTGCTCCAGGAGCCGCCTGCCCAAGGAAAATATGAAGCGCTCAAGCAGATGCTACTCCAGCGCTATACCCTGTCTGACAGTGAGAGGGCAGAGAGACTCCTAACACTTTCAGAGTTAGGTGACAGATCAGCTGTGGAGCTCATGGAGAGCATGTTGGCGCTGAGGGAGAAGAGCGACGAATCTTTCCTTTTCGCCCACTTGTTCCTCAGGACCCTACCTGCTACAGCAAGGGCGATCCTGGCCAGCTCGCCGCGGCTGGTCACCGAAGACTACCGCGCCCTGGCGCAGGAAGCGAACCGCATCATTTTGGCAACCAGAACTCTCAGCGGGCAAGCAGCTGCACCGGCATCCGTGAGGGAATCCAGCGAGGTCGAGGAGCTGTTGGTGGTAGCTGGGACAGACACCAAGGGCTGCAGGAATGGGGCGATCTGTTTCTATCATCGCCATTTCGCACGAGGATTTCGCACGCCGCTCTCATCGATCCATCTGGCAAATATCCGCAGTTTGGCGAACAAAATGGATGAACTGCTGCTCCTGACTCACAAAAACCGGGATTTTAGCAGATCTGGCGCCCTTTGTTTCACGGAGTCCTGGCTGAGTGAACACATCCCGGACAGCGCGGTCCGTCTGGACGGATTTCAACTGTTTCGTGCTGATCGCAGCCGAGAATTTTCTGGAAAGACTAAGGGTGGTGGAATCTGCTTCTACATAAACGAAGGTTGGTGTACTGATGTCACAGTGTTGAAGAAGTTTTGTAGCCCTAACCTAGAGTCACTGTTCATAAACTGTAAACCCTTTTATTCACCGCGAGAGTTCTCCTCATTTATTCTGGTCGGAATTTATATCTCGCCTGCTGCTTGTACAACGGAGGCACTGCAGCACCTCGCTGACCAGATAGCAGACGTGGAGGAAAAACATCCAGACTCTCTGCTTATCATTCTGGGTGATTTCAATAGAGCTAATCTCACAAATGAGCTTCCTAAATACAGACAGCATATTAAATGTCCCACCAGGGACACAAATACACTTGACCACTGTTACACAGTTTTAAGAAATGCCTATCATGCCGTCCCCCGTGCAGCTCTGGGTTTTTCTGACCACTGCCTGCTCCATCTTATTCCAACATACAGACAGAAACTAAAAACTTCCAAGCCTGTTGTAAGGACTGTGAAGAAATGGACTGAGGAATCAAAGCTGAAGTTACAAGCCTGCTTTGACTGCACAGATTGGAGTGTTTTTGAAGCTGCAGCCATTAACTTAAATGAACTCACTGACACTGTGACATCATACACCTGTTTCTGCGAGGACATGTGTGTGCAGACCAAGACCTTCTGCATATACAACAACAATAAACCCTGGTTCATTCCTAAACTGAAGCAGCTACGTCAGACCAAGGAGGAGGCCTACAGGACTGGTGACTGGACTCTGTACAAGCGGGCCAGAAACATGCTGACGAAGGAGACCAGGCTTGCTAAGAGGAGCTACAGTGTGAAGTTACAAAAAAACTTCTCAGCTAACAACTCTGCTTCTGTCTGGAGAGGCCTACGGAATATCACCAACTACAGGAGACCATCCCCCCACCCTGCGGAAAACCTCCAGCTGGCTAATGACCTAAACAGCTTTTACTGCAGGTTTGAAAAGAACCTACAGTTCTCACCTCCCACCCACACAAAAGGATTATCTGCAGCCCCAGGAACTCCATCCCTCCTCCACTCTGACCTCCCACCAGCACTAATGATCTGTGAAGAGGAGGTGCGCCGGGTCTTTCAGAGACAAAAGATCAAGAAGGCTGCAGGACCTGATGGTGTGTCTCCGTCCTGCCTGAGAGTCTGCTCCAACGAGTTGGCCCCCATCTTCACCCGGATCTTTAACAGATCACTGGAGCTGCGTGAAGTGCCTTCCTGCTTCAAACGCTCCATCATCATTCCAGTTCCCAAGAAACCCTCTATTACAGGATTAAACGACTACAGACCTGTTGCCCTGACCTCTGTGGTCATGAAATCCTTGGAGAGATTGGTGCTGAACCACCTGAAGGTCATCACAGGCCCCCTGATGGACCCACTGCAGTTTGCCTACCGGTCAAACAGGTCAGTGGATGATGCAGTGAATATGGGACTACATTACATCCTGCAACACCTTGACTCCCCAGGGACGTACGCCAGGATCCTGTTTGTCGACTTCAGCTCAGCGTTCAACACCATCATCCCAGGCATTCTTCATCAGAAACTCCTCCAGCTCAAGGTGCCCCCCTCCACCTGCCAGTGGATCTCCAGCTTTCTGACTGACAGGTGGCAACAGGTGAAGCTAGGGAGATTTACATCCAGCTCCCGAAAAATTAGTACTGGCGCCCCCCAAGGATGTGTCCTTTCCCCACTGCTCTTCTCCCTCTACTCCAACGACTGCACCTCAGAGGACCCTTCGGTGAAGCTCCTGAAGTTTGCGGACGACACCACAGTCATCGGTTTGATCCGGGATGATGATGAGTCTGCATACAGGCGGGAGGTGGAGCAGCTGATCCTCTGGTGCAGCCAGAACCATCTTGAACTTAACCCAGCCAAAACGGTGGAGATGACTGTGGATTTCAGGCGACACCCCCCTTCATTCCCCCCACTCACCATCCTCAACAGCACAGTGTCCACTGTGGACTCCTTCAAGTTTCTGGGTACCACAATCTCCCGGAACCTGAAGTGGTCCTCCCATATTGACACTGTCCGGAAAAAGGCCCAGTAGAGGTTGTTTTTTCTGCGTCAGCTCAAGAAGTTTGATTTGCCTCAGGAGCTGCTGGTTGTCTTCTACACCGCCATCATCTAATCTGTCCTCTGCTTTTCCATCACTGTCTGGTTTGGATCTGCCACTAAACAGGACAAGACCAGACTGCAGCGGATCATTAAGTCTGCGGAGAGGATCATTGGTACCGACCTACCCTCCATTGAGAACTTATATCGGTCCATAACCAGGAAACGGGCGGGAAACATCTGTGCTGACCCATCACACCCCGGCCACAAACTGTTTGAACTTCTATCTTCTGGTCGTCGTTACAGATCACTGAAGGTCAAAACCACCCGTCACAGGAACAGTTTCTTTCCTCAAGCCATCACTCTGATGAACTCCTAACATTCACCTAGTCCTACCTGTTGCTGTACTCATGACTTTTCATCCATTATTACATTGCACATAACTCTCACACTGCTTTTTACTTCATTCACATTATATCACTGAATCTGAGTCCACATTGAAATACTGTGTGATTGTATATTTTTTCATATATTTCTGCAAAGTGTGGTTAGTCCGAGTAAATAACTGCATATATTCCTGTATATATTTGCATCCTTTTATAGAAATGTGGACAGACTGTAATTTACTGTACATACTGTGGTTGTCATTGAATCCTTATTTAAATCCTTCACCTGAACAACGAGAGCAAGTTTTTAGCCAAAGTCAAATTCCTTGTATGTGTTGTGCATACTTGGCCAATAAAGCTGATTCTGATTCTGATTCTGATTCTGATTCTGATTTCGGCTCAAATGCCCAGCGTTGCCTGCCGCTATGCCAATTCAAGAAGCCGGGAAGACGGCACGGCCAGCAGTTAGTAGCAGCTGCAACTGCTGGTGACAGGAACAAGCTGCTTTACAGTGGGGCCAAAAAGTATTTAGTCAGCCACCAATTGTACAAGTTCTCAAACTTAAAAGATGAAAGAGGTCTCCAATTTTCATCATAGGTATACCTCAACTATGAGAGGTAAAATGAGAAAAAAAAATCCAGAAAATCACATTGAAGGATTTTTAATGAATTAATTGGTAAATTCCTCGGTAAAATAAGTACTTGGTCACCTACAAACAAGCAAGATTTCTGGCTCTCACAGACCTGTAGTTTCTTCTTAAGAGGCTCCTCTGTCCTCCACTCGTTACCTGTATTAATGGCACCTGTTTGAACTTGTTATCAGTATAAAAGACACCTGTCCACAACCTCAAACAGTCAAGACTCCAAGCTCCACTATGGCCAAGACCAAAGAGCTGTCAAAGGACACCAGAAACAAAATTGTAGACCTGCACCAGGCTGGAAAGACTGAATCTGCAATAGGTAAGCAACTTGGTGTGAAGAAATCAACTGCGGGAGCAATTATTAGAAAATGGAAGACATACAAGACCACTGATAATCTCCCTCGATCCACGCAAGATCTCACCCCGTGGGGTCAAAATTATCACGAGAATGGTGAGCAAAAATCCCAGAACCACATGGGGGGACCTAGTGAATGACCTGCAGAGAGCTGGGACCAAAGTAACAAGGGCTACATCAGAAACACACTACGCCACCAGGGACTCAAATCCTGCAGTGCCAGACGTGTCCCCCTGCTTAAGCCAGTACATGTCTAGGCCCGTCTGAAGTTTACTAGAGAGCATTTGGATGATCCAGAAGAGGATTGGGAGAATGTCATATGGTCAGATGAAACCAAAATAGAACTTTACTGTAAAAACTCAACTTGTCGTGTTTGGAGGAGAAAGAATGCTGAGTTGCATCCAAAGAACACCATACCTCCTGTGAAGCATGGGGGTGGAAACATCATACTTTGGGGCTGTTTTTCTGCAAAGGGACCAGGACGACTGATCCGTGTAAAGGAAAGAATGTAAGGGGCCATGTATCGTGAGATTTTGAGTGAAAACCTCCTTCCATCAGCAAGGGTATTGAAGATGAAACATGGCTGGGTCTTTCAGCATGACAATGATCTCAAACACACCGCCCGGGCAACGAAGGAGTGGCTTCGTAAGAAGCATTTCAAGGTCCTGGAGTGGCCTAACCAGTCTCCAGATCTCAACCGCATAGAAGATCTTTGGAGGGAGTTGAAAGTCTGTGTTGCCCAGCGACAGCCCCAAAACATCACTGCTCTAGAGGAGATCTGCATGGAGGAATGGGCCAAAATACCAGCAACAGTGTGTGAAAACCTTGTGAAAACTTACAGAAAATGTTTGACCTCTGTCATTGCCAACAAAGGGTATATAACAAAGTATTGAGATGAACTTTTGTTATTGACCAAATACTTATTTTACCGAGGAATTTACCAATTAATTCATTAAAAATCCTTCATTGTGATTTTCTGGATTTTTTTTTCCTCATTTTGTCTCTCATAGTTGAGGTATACCTATGATGAAAATTGGAGACCTCGCTCATCTTTTAAGTGGGAGAACTTGTACAATTGGTGGCTGACTAAATACTTTTTTGCCCCACTGTATATCACGGACACATGTTCAGGGAGATGGTTTTTGGTGGACTCTTGCTCCCAGAAGAGCCCCATCCTGCAGGTCAGCACAGACAGGTTGGCAAGAGGCAGCGGTCCCGAGCTCATGGCCGCCAATGGATCTACCGTCAGGACTTAAGGCGAACGGACGCTGACGATATGCTTGCATGGACGCAAATTTCCAGTGGGACTTTGTGGTAGCTGCATGTTCTGCCCCCATTTTAGGTGCAAATTTTTTATATGAGTTATTAGTCGATGTTGCCAACAGGCATTTAGTAGATGCTGTCTCTTTCACCTCCCTGCCTTTCATAGCTCGGGGAGCTGGGTCAACAACACTGGCTAACGTTGTAGCTCCAGGGGGTAAGTACCAGGATTTACTTGCACAGTTCCCAGCACTCATGGTCCCGACTTTTTTGGCTACGGTAACCAAACATGGGATCGAACATTTTATAACCACAAAAGGCCCGCCGGTGTTCACGTGACCTCGACGCCTGGATGCAGCTAAACTGCCAGCGCGCGCGAGGAGTTTGCCAACTTGGGGCAGCTGGGCATCGTCAGGCACGCCAACAGCCCGTGGGCATTCCCGCTACATATGGTGCCTAAGGTTGACAGGTCGTGGCAACCGTGCGGTGATTTCCGGCGCTTGAACAATGCCACGGATCACGATCGGTATCCCATCCCACACATCCAGGATTTTTCTGTGCACCTGGCTGGGACGCGTGTTTTTTCAAAAGTGGATCTAGTCTGCGGTTACCACCAGGTCCCAGTGCATGCTGAGGATGTTCCCAAAACAGGGGTAATAACTCCTTTTGGCCTTTTTGAGTTTTTGCGTGTGCTGTTTGGGTTAAAGGGCACTGGCCAAACCTTTCAGAGAATGATGGATGCGATGCTCCGTGTCCTGTCTTTCATTTTTGTCTACTTAGACGACATTTTAGTGGCTAGCACGTCTGAGGAGGAGCATCTCGCCCATGTCAAAATGGTTTTCCAGAGGATGGAAGTGCACTGGCTGATAGTTAACCCAGCGAAGTGCCAGTTTGGTGTGCCTGTGATTGAATTTTTGGGCCACCGCATTTCGCTGGAGGGCACGATTCCTTACCCGATAAGGTGTGCGCCGTGTCGGATTTTCCGCATCCGCAGACCGTGAGGGCCCTACTGGAATTTTTGGGAATGGTTAACTTTTATAACCGTTTCCTCCCCCGGGCAGCCCAGCTGTCGCAGCCGTTATTTGCCGCGCTTAAGGAAAAGAAGCCCGTGGAAAACATCGACTGGACCCCCGAGTGAGTCCAGGCTTTCGCGAACGCCAAAACAGCGCTCACTGACGCCTTTTTGCTACCCCACCCTGCCCCATCAGTGCGAATAGCGCTCACCATGGACACGTCTGACGTTGCCATAGGGGCAGTGGTGGAGCAGTATGTCTCCGGTTCGTGGCAGCCACTCGCATTTTTCAGTCGTACTTTGCGTGACAATGAACACAAATACAGCATGTTCGACAGAGAATTGTTGGTTCTCCACTTTGTGATGCGCCATTTCCAGTTTTGGCTAGAGGGGCGCAAATTCACCACGTTTGTGGATCATAAATCACTAGCGTATGCGATGTCCAAGGTCTCGGAACCGTGGTCGGCCCAGCAGCAACAGCATTTGGCTGCAGTCTCAGAGTTCACGACCGACATTCAACACGTTGCCGGTAAGCTCAGCGTCATGGCTGATTGTCTGTCATGCGCGTTAGTCTCCCCGGTCTACATGGGAATAGATTTCCTTGCCATGGCCGCGGAGCAAGCCGGGGACGCAAACATTTGCGCGCTCCAGTCTGCGCCTACTGGGTTAAAGCTGGAGAGCAGGGTGGTGCAAGAAGGGTGCCCTCCCTTGCTCTGCGACGTCTCCACCAGTTGCCCATGCCCGGTGGTTCTGAGCTCTTGCTGCCACCGCATTTTTGAGTCAGTCCACTCCCTTTCGCATCCCAGCGTGCGGGCTTCGGTTAAACTGGTGGGGGCAAAATTTGTCTGGCCGCGCTCACGCAAGGACGTGAAACAGTGGGCTGTAGCATGCATCGTGTGTCTGCGGGCCAAAGTGCACAAGCCCACCAAAGCCCCCCTCGAGCCATTCCAAATCCCGGCCAGGAGGTTCAACCACGTCCATGTGGATTTGGTGGGACCCCTCCCACCGTCGCAAGGTTTCACATATCTTTTGACAATCGTGGATTGCACCACACATTGGCCTGAAGTGGTCCTGCCGGCTTCCACCATGTCCGCAGAAGTGGCTCATGCTTTTTTGTTGGCTTGGGTCGCATGGTTCGGATCCCAGTCGGACATCACTTGTTGCCTGGTTCTGCTGGAGGTTTCCTGTTAAAAGGGAGTTTTTCTTCTCCACCATCGCCAAGCGCTTGCTCATAGGAGATCGCCTGATTGCTGGGGTCTTTCTGCAACTGTGGGGGTTTCCCTACAGTTGAAAGTGCTATGAGATGACTGTTGTTGTGAAATGGCGCTATATAAATAAAGTTGAATTGAAATTGAATTGAATTGAATCACTTCCGACAGGGGCCTGCAGTTTGTTTTGGAACTCTGGTCCATGATGGCGCAGAGCCTGGGGGTCAAAATCCACCGCACTGCTGTGTACAACCCCCAGGCTAACAGGTTATGCAAACGTTTCCCTAGGTCTCTTAAGGCAGTGCTCAGAGCTTCGCTCACGGATGCAAATTGGGTCACCGCCTGCCCTAGGTTCTTTTAGGGTTGCACTCTGTGCCTAAGGAGGATTTGGCAGCCTCCCCGGCAGAACTTGTTTTTTTTCTCAGCCACTGTGGATCCCCGGGAATTTTTACCGGAATGCCCCGCACTCAGGGCCGATCCGCCCGCGCAATTCTTGCACAGTACAGAGGCTGTTAACATGCCAGGCCCGGCCCACCATTGTTTTCCCTGTACCTTTGTCCCGAAAAGCTTACAGGATGCCAGTTTTGTTTTTGTCAGGCACGATGCACACCGGACCCCACTGCGTCCACTGTACAACGGACCGATCAGGGTGCTGGAAACTGGGGCAAAACATTTTGTGTTAGACTTGGGGGGGGGGGGGGGGTTCGTAGGGAGACTGTCTGCATCGACAGGCTGAAACCCGCTTTTGTGTTGGCAGACGAGCAGGTGGTGTTGGCCCAAGCTCCCCGGCGCGGACGCCCACTGTCGGTGGCTCCACAAGTTGGTATTCCCTCATCAGAGACCTGGGGTGCTTGCGAGGCTAACATGTTTCCCCCCCCACCCTTTTTCCCTCCACAGGTTAATGTGCCCATCTGCACACCTTGCCAGCAGGGTGTTTCAACTGGACTGGCAACCCCCGCTACAGCCGCTATGGGTGCTGGCTCATGCCCAAAGGACCGGGGGGGGGGGGGGTTTAGTGCCCTTTCTGGGTGTTTGGGGGGAGTCTGTGTGGTTTCACTGTGTGGGGGTTCTCCACCCAGAGTCGGGAGCCAGTGGAAGATGGAACAAAAGGACTGAAGGAGGAAGTGGCTCTGGGGGGTCTCAGATGCATTGGAAAGGACTATCCGCCCCCCGGGGAGTAGGGAGACGCAGGAGTTGAAAGAGGAAGAGAGGTGATTATTATGTTAATGTGCCACGCATGTCTTTGTGCTAAAAGTATTGTGTTTGGACTCCCTGGGTCTCATGCTGCATGAATAAAGGTCATAAAAAGGAGGCGCAAAGAGACCCAGTTAGAGTATTTCCTGTATTTGATGTTGGAAGAAGAATAAAGTTTATATGTTGTTCAGCTCGCTGCCTCATCTGCTTTGTTCCTTCCACACCACCACCATATTTTACTGTTGGTATGATGTTCGTTTTCTGAAATGCTTTGTTACTTTTATGCCACATGTAATGGGACACACACCTTCCAAAAAGTTCAACTTTTGTCTTGTCAGTCCACAGAGTATTTTCCCAAAAGTCTTGGGGATCATCAAGACGTTTCCTGGCAAAACTGAGATGTTCTTTTTGCTCAGCAGTGGTTTTCATCTTGGAACTCTGCCATGCAAGCCATTTTTGCCCAGTCTCTTTCTTATAGTGTAGTGATGAACACTGACCTTAACTGAGGTAAGTGAGGCCTGCAGTTTTTTGGATGTTGTTGTGGGGTCTTTTGTGACCTCTTGAATTAGTTGTTGCTGCGCTCTTGGGGTAATTTTGGTCAGCTGGCCACTACTGGGAAGGTTCACTACTGTTCCATGTTTTTGGCATTTGTGGATAATGGCTCTCACTGTGGTTTGCTGGAGTCCCAAAGCTTTAGAAATGGCTTTATTGTGGCGGCATGAAATAATAAGCGGCGAACTGAGAGTTTAGAAGTGGGTTTTATTTCATTCCGCCATCACAGAACTCACCCAAGCCCTGTGGGTGCGGGCTGGAGCGAGCCCTCAGCAAACAGCAATGCGTGTAGTCAGAAGCAGTGGTCAGAGAGAGAGAGAACATGTGAATTTCAGTCAGCTTATATACCCAGTTACAGACAATACATGAAAGGGCACATTTGCATCACAGTGCAGAGCAGGAAGCATGAACATTTGCATTTGAGTCATACATAACAGCAGGATACTGGCAGGAAAGAGCTAGACAAAGAGAGGCTGCCTATTGATATCAATACACACATCTCATTGTTCTGCTAATTGCTCCAGCTGAGCACTCTGCTAGTCTGTAGGCTGTGGGGGTGACCCCACATTATAACCTTTTTCAGACTGATAGATCTCAATTACTTTGTTGCTCATTTGTTCCTGAATTTCTTTGGATTGCAGCATGAGGTCTAGCTTTTGAGGATCTTTTGGTCTACTTCACTTTGTCAGGCAGGTCCTATTTAAGTGATTTCTTGATTGAAAACAGGTATGGCATTAATCAGGCCTGGGTGTGGCTAGAGAAATTGAACTCAGCTTTCCAAAGATATGATAAACCACAGTTAACTTATGTTTTAATGGGGGAATCACTTTTTCAGACAGGGCCATGTAGGTTTGGATTTTTTTTTGCCCTTAATTATAAACACCTTCATTTAAAAACAGCATTTTTTTGTTTACTTGTGTTATCTTTGTCTAATATTTAAATTTGTTTGATGATCTGAAACATTTAAGTGTGACAAACATACAAAAAATTGAGAAATCAGGAAGGGGGGCAAACACTTTTTCACACCACTGTATACAAAATACAAAAAAAAAGGAGTATTTTATTGTTGTTACCAGGAACAGAAAAGTTACATAGTGCTGCCTTAATCTATAATATTAGAAGTTAAGAATGTGGATAAGATAAGATAAGATAAACCTTTATTAGACCCACAATGGGGAAATTACAGGGTCGATGGATGGAAGCCACTAGAAGAGGATGCAAACATTTGTATAGAGCTGAATTTTTGTGTTGCAGACGCCTTCAGCTGATAGACACAAAGAGCCGCTGAGTGTTGGATGAACACTGCGATGCATCACTGTTGCTGGCAGACAAGTGTGTGTGTCCATGTTGGTTTGAAAGCAAGGAAGAGAAGTGATGTGAAAGGGTTGGCTGAAAAGAGACAAGGGTCACCGCTGAGGTCCTAGACTTAAGTCCAATCCACTCAGCTGTGAGTGCGTGTGTATGTGTATACGTACGTAGTGTACTCTTGACAGATGACTAACCCAAACGCTGTCAGAGTGTTGTGTTACTCTCACGCCTCTGTCACTGTGACTCATCGTAGTGCTCTGTGTGTGTGCACATCTGTGTGTGTGTGTGTTTTACTCATTGACTGGTGAGAGCCCTGCGTACATTGACATGACATTTGTCTCTTCCTCACTCTCCCCTGTTATTTTCCTCACTATCATCTCTCATAGTCTTTTTTTTTCTTGTTTATTGCCATTTTTGCTCCGTGGAAACACCCTGAACCTTGATTTAGAGCTCATGGGTCGTCCACTGAAACTAACAAACACTGCTGTTTTTGATTCATTCACAGCATCCACCCTTCTAGGAAAAAAATAGTGTGTCAATTAACCCCAGAACATGTCAGCTGACCAATCAAGCAGGGTTTAAGCTTTTTTTGTGTGTTTGTTTATTTCGTGCATTTCTCTTAGATATTTATTTGGACTGCATAAATTTGAATAGCACAGCCCAAGCTAAACCAGAATAAACATCTTACTTGCATCCTCAGGTGGGCAGTTTGAATGCCTCTGAATGTAAAAGCTAAGAGCTGTTTTGTATTGTCCCACTCTTTGGAAAAGCTGTTCTGGCTCCAGAAATATTTGACTGTTTCCTGCGTATGATTTGAAACACATCTTAGAGAGAGATCGCACAAATTGCAAAACTGCAGTTCTGCAAGGAAGGAGTTGCAGATTTATAATGAGAAAAATTATAGATATAAAACGAAAAACTTAGATTGTTTAAAAAAGTCATATTTGAAAAGCTATAAAAAATATACATAATCCACCTGGTCGGACACTGGATCTCAAAAAGGATGTATTGTGTGTGTGTGTGTGTGGGGGGGGGGTGGTCAAAGTCCGCACACTGAGATGCTCCCATTTAATAACTTTTATTGATAGTAAAGTTTTGGGCCACTTGGCCTTCCTCAGACTCCTATCACAATGAAATAGAATAGAACATCTGCCATCTTAAATACCCACAATCCTATCATAAATATCACATGGTTTAAATCACCTCAAATATTCACAGATGGAGAAAGTTAAATAACAGTCAAAAGGAGGATATAAAGAAACGAAGAAACATTCAAACAGTATCCCAAAATATGATAATATCCCCAGTGGGGAAAAAAATCATCACAAAGTTGAAAAAAGAAAGAAAAAGAAAGCCAGTAATCCACCAAATTTAAGAAGTCATAATTCAAAAACATAAAATGCATATCAACATCAATAAATGTCAATAGTTAATCCAGAATCTTCTCCTTTATCAAAATGTAGCAAATACTTACAGTATCTTAAATATTTACTTAAATAAACTGTCATCCAAGAGGATTCAGGTGAAAATTATTATTCAGTGAAATTAACACTGCAGCAGACAACTGTGTGTGCCACAATTACACAAATATCACAGGGCTGAGAGTGAGAGGTTTCTTCAGAGCATTTTTTCATTGACTTCCTCGGAGCCTGCAACAGCTCTGAATGTCCCCCAGCTGTGTTTGAGAAGAGAATAGCCTGTCCTGGTTTGGCGAGGAGCAATCTGTGCATCCCAGTTCACCTTATATTAACTTATCCTCTGCTCCTCTTTTTTTTGTGACAGCCCTCTCTGAAATAAAACATATTCCGCTTTGTGTGACACTAAATTCGACACACAAACAAAAGTGCAGCATGTGCATACAAACACACAATGCAGTGAAAAAAATGTTGGGTGCATTTTGCAGTCCTCCCCGTTCTAACAGAGTTTGACATGGGACAACAAAATTAAAAGACCTGTAAAAATCCCAGTGACACTATAGCAGCCTGCATCACCAGCTTCCAGGCTGATGACGGATTTGTGTGACATCAGTGATGTGAGGACATGAAATTTGATATCCTGGAGAAATGCCCTCTTATTTGCAAGAGATAAGACCCACTAAAAGTCTTAACCCTGTTAGGATTAAAGTTGATTACATGATCTGCCTCTCCTGCGGCTGGTGTCGCAGATCCACACCTGTCACGTGATTGGTCAAAAAGTATGACCCCCCCCCCCCAGAATAAACACAGATGTACCAAGCATTTCACATCACTACATGGCAGACACATACAGCTTACTGCTCTCCACTGGAGGACTGAGTTCAGCTCACCAGAATCGCGTCGAATTTGATATCACTTCCGGGGCGCAGAAGAAGACGCGTATAAACAATTGCACAACATATAATTCAACAGGGAGGAAGCATTTGCTCCAAATTTTGCCAACTATGATTCTAAAAAGGATTATTTAGCTTCTGAAGGGAAATATTTACCTTCTGGACACAACAAGATGGACCGGAGCACAACAATTTTCGTCCACCATTGATGAAGCTGCACGTGACTGAGAGGGCAGTCTTGCCGGTTCTGCGGCGTAATCTAACCAGAATCGAGGTGGAATAAATCAGAAGATAAATGTGAGTGTGTCTGGATGTGGGAGAGAAAGCGAAAATGACCGACAGAAGACAAAATAAGGACCAGGGATGAGCACACAGACACGTGGCGACACATGACGAGCAGTAGGTCTGATGCTTTTATTTGTTTACATCCTACTAATTTTCTGATTCATATATTTTGAAGATAAGCTAACAAAAATCAAAAACAAAGACAAAAAAACAAAACCATCCTTTGTGTAAATATGTCCAAAGTCCACTTTGACTGAAAGTTATGTAAACCGATAGGGCTGCTGCCACATTATGCAAATTAGATGCATAAATTTACTCTTATCATAAACTTTGCATCATATTCTACATCTTTCTCATTTACAGTAAGCCATTATATCTTGCCACTTTTAAGCTACAGCCTTTGGAATTTATGATATCTAAACTGAATATTTTCTTGAAAAAAATCTTCACCACCAGAGGGTGTATGGTGCTGATGGTGGATGATGGATGGTGCGGATCTGTGACCGAAATCCTCGCAGGGTTAAAAGGCTGTAGAGGGTTGTTAAGGTGTGAATGTATGGTAATGGTACTCACGGCTGCCTCTCATTGCACCAGTGCTACTTCAGTTCCTTCATTCCTCGCATTGACCAATTTTCAAGTAGCACGTGCAACAAACAGTGGAGATCAAAATTAGAGAGCAGTGTATTAATACTTGATTTATTCTAACATATGCTAGTCTTCATTGTTCAGAATTTTACAGAACATCAGCTGTGGCTATACCACTGCTGTACTACCATGTTTGTTTGTTTTTTAATAACTAACTAACTAACTACTACTAACTACTAACTAACTAACTTGCACTTATATAGCGCTTTTCTAGTCACAAAGACCACTCAAAGCGCTTTCATTAGTACTAACCCTCTATTCTAAGGACCTATAGGAAACAAATATCTAGGGACAATTTAGAACAGCCAATTAACCTAACATGCATGTTTTTGGCATGTGGGAGGAAACCGGAGAAATCCCGGAGTAAACCCACGCAACACGGGGAGAACATGCAAACTCCACACAGATCACTGTTGGTCGGGGGCTGGGATCGAACCCACGATCCCACGATCCCCACAATCCCCCGGCCAAGGGTAAACTGTGCTGCCGCAGTGCTAACCACTGCGCCACCGTGCAAAGTGGTTAGCAGTGGTTAGCATTGGTTAGCAGCAATAACCAAAGCTCTTCAACACAAACATTTGGAGAACAGTGACCACTGTGTCAGAAGAGAAGATTTAAAAAAAATTTTTTTTTAGGGCTGTAGCATTCAAAAATTAATAATTCAATTCATCCATCCATCCATCCATCTTCTACCGCTTTTCCGAAGGTCCGGGTCGCGGAGGCAGCAGTTCAAGCAGAGAAGCCCAGACTTCCCTCTCCCCAGCCACCTGCTCCAGCTCTTCAGAGGGGATACCAAGGCGTTCCCAGACCAGCTGGGAGACATAGTCTCTCCACCGAGTCCTGGGTCTGCCCCGGGGTCTCCTCCCAGTGGGACGTACCTGAAACACCTCAAGTGGGAGGCGTCCAGGAGGCATCCTAATCAGATGCCCATACCACCTCAACTGACTCCTTTCAATGTGGAGGAGCAGCGGTTCTACTCTGAGCCTCTCCCGGATGACTGAGCTCCTCACCCTATCTCTGAGGGTGAGTCCAGCAATCCTACGGAGAAAGCTCATTTCAGCCGCTTGTATCCGCGATCTCGTTCTTTCGGTCATTACCCAAAGCTCGTGACCATAGGTGAGAGTAGGAACGTAGATTGACTGGTAAATCGACAGCTTTGCCTTAGAACTAAGCTCCCTCTTCACCACAACAGACCGGTACAACGTCCGCATCACTGCAGATGCTGCTCCAATCCGTCTGTCGATCTCTTGCTCCATTTTCCCCTCACTCGTGAACAAGACCCCAAGATACTTAAACTCCTCCACTTGGGGCAGGAGCCTGTCCCCAACCCGGAGAGGACAATCCACCTTTTTCCGGCTGAGGACCATGGACTCGGACTTGGAGGTGCTGATTCTCATCCCAGCCGCTTCACACTCAGCGGCAAACCATCCCAGCAAGAGCTGTAGGTCATTGCTGGATGAAGCCAACAGGACAACATCATCTGCAAACAACAGAGATGAGATCCTGTGGTCACCAAGCATGACACCCTCCATTCCCTGGCTGCGCCTAGAAATCCTGTCCATAAAAATTATGAACAGGATCGGTGACAAAGGGCAGCCCTGGTGGAGTCCAACTCTCACTGGGAATGACTCCGACCGAGTGTTGGCAATACGAACCAAACTCTCACAACGGTCGTACAGAGACCGAATAGCTCGTAACAACAAGCCCGCGACCCCATACTCCCGAAGCACCCCCCACAAAAATCCACGAGGGACGCGGTCAAATGCCTTCTCCAAGTCCACAAAACACATGTAAACTGGCTGGGCAAACTCCCACGAACCCTCAAGAATTCGCGAGAGGGTAAAGAGCTGGTCCGATGTCCCACGGCCAGGACGAAAACCACATTGCTCCTCCTGAATCCGAGGTTCGACCAACGGCCGGACTCTCCTCTCCAGTACCTTGGCATAGACCTTCCCAGGGAGGCTGAGGAGTGTGATCCCTCTAAAGTTGGAGCACACCCTCCGGTCCCCTTTTTTGAAGAGAGGAACCACCACCCCGGTTTGCCATGCCAAAGGCACTGCCCCCGACCTCCACGCAATGTTGCAGAGGCGTGTCAACCATGACAACCCAACAACATCCAGGGCCTTGAGGTACTCAGGGCAAATCTCGTCCACCCCCGGGGCCCGGCCACCAAGGAGATTTTTTTTTTGTAACTTAGATTTTTATTCATTTTTCATCATATATAATGCATTCAGATCACATTCTACATTTAAAAAACAAAGGGGTTAGGGTAGGGAAAAAGAAAAAAAAAATAAAAATAAAAAATAAAAAAAATTAAAAATAAAAGGGGGGGGGACAAATGTTGGAGCATCAAGTTTTTAGTTTCCATCTCTTAATTCTTCTGGTTTTTTCAGTGTCTTTGGTTATTCTTTCAATTTCTGCCTCGTTGTTGCACTTTGTAGTGTGTCCATTTCCGCCATTTTTTCTCCCATATTCCTTCTTGCATTCTTCGTCGATATGTTAGTTTTTCCATCATACGTATGTCCTCAACAATGTCAGTCCATTGTTCTTGGTCAGGAAGAACTTCTGATCGCCATTTTTTTGTGATAGTTTTTTTTACATGCAATCAACAAGATTTTAACTAGATATCTGTCCTCAGCCTGTATAACATTGTCTTTTTTAAGATCGCATAAGTACATCAGGTTACAGTTCATTGGTATATTATATCCTAATATCCTCTGTATTGTCACATGCATAGATTTCCAAAATGATGATATTTTGTAGCATTTCCAAAACATATGTGAGTGGTCTGCATTTTGAGCCCCACATCCCCTCCAGCATAAAGATTGGGTATTTGTATATTTTCCTTGAATCTGTGGTGTAATGAAAAAGCGAATCAGGTTTTTCCATCCAAATTCCCTCCATGTCCTTGAATTTGTTGATGTGTGTTGTGTTTTCCATATTTCCTGCCAGCTTTCTTCTGTTATGTTTAAATTGAGCTCTTTCTCCCATTTCTCCTTTATATAGTTACTTGTATGATTGTTTGTCATAAGTTTCTGATATAGTTTTGAAATAATTCTTATTTTATTTCCTGCATATGAGCTTAAAATAAGTTGTATAATCTCGTTCACATCTGTTTGGAGGTTATGCCTAATCTTCTTCATATAGTAATCTCTCATCTGCAGATATCTGAAAAATTCCGATCTTTCTAATTTAAATTTTCTCCTGATATTTACAAAGCTCCCGAGATCTTTTTTTCCGATATTGCCCCATGCTGTGATTCCCTTGTTCACCAGATTTTTGTATCCCCTATCTTGTTTTGCCGGTTCAAACTGACTGTCAAATGCTACCCATTTCAATAGTTTTATGTCTTCCCTTATATTATATTTTTGTACTATTTTATACCACAGTTCTAAAGTAAATTTAGTGATTGGGTCTATTTGTTTGATTTGCTTATATGCATCTTTATCCCCTATTATGCTTTGTACTGGGAGTCCCTCAATTTCCTTTTCCATTTCTTTCCATTTTGCCTCATATCCCTCGTCGCACCAACATATGATATATCTTATTTGTGCTGAGTAGTAATATTCCTTTAGACTCGGTAGGCCCATGCCTCCTTTCTCTTTTGGTAATTGGAGGGTTTTATATTTCACTCTTGGTTTTTTACCTCCCCAAACAAATCTCGATATCATCCTGTCCCACTTTGAGAATTGGGCATCTGGAATCTCTGTTGGTATAGCCTGGAAGAGGTAAAGTAATCTAGGTTGTATGCTGATTTTGACTGTCTCAATTTTTGAATTCAGATCCATATTTAAGATTGACCATCTATCAATATCTTTTTTTATTTCTTGTTCCAACCTATCATAGTTTGCTTTATATATTTTGCTTAGGTCTTTAGGTATGTTCACTCCAAGGTATTTTATTTCTTTTTGGTTCCAGTTTAGTTTGATCTTATCAGTTATCTGGTTTAGAGGGTTATAGTGGAATGTCAGTATTTGTGTTTTTGTTATGTTTATCTTGTATCCTGATAATTTTCCAAAATTTTCTATCAAGTTCATCATTTCCATTATTGATTTATCTGGTTGTTCAAGGTAAACTATAATATCGTCTGCAAATAGCCCAATCTTGTGTTCCGCCCCCTTTATTGTTACACCTTTTAATTTCTTATTTTGTCGTATCGCTTGAGCCAATGGTTCTATGAACAGAGCAAACAAGGTGGGCGATAAGCAGCATCCCTGCCTAGTTGATCTTTGTATATTTACTTTGTCTGTTAAGCTACCGTTTATCTTGATTCTTGCCACAGGTTCTTGATATAGCGTCCTTATGCATTGTACTGATTTTTCGCTAAATCCAAAGCGCTCCAGTACACTATATAGGAATTTCCAGTTAACCCTGTCAAATGCTTTTTCTGCATCTAAACTCATTATTACTGTGCTTTTCTTTTCTTTATGTATTTGGTTAATTATATGTATTGTTCTCCTGATATTGTCATGTGTTTGGCGTCCCTCTATGAATCCAGTTTGATCATCTTCTATCAATTCCGTCAAGAATGTCTTTATTCGTTTACATATAATTGTTGTGTATATTTTATAATCTACATTTAATAAAGAGATTGGTCTATAGTTTCCGCATTGTTCTTTATCTTTCCCTGGTTTTAAAATAACTGAAATGATTGCTTCGTTCCATGATGGAGGTATTTTGTTGTTGTTCAGCGTCCAATTAAATGACTTTAGGAGTTGTGGCGTGAGTTCTTCTATAAACAGTTTATAAAACTCAGAAGGGTATCCATCACTACCTGGTGATTTACCGTTTTTAAGTGACTTAATCACATCTCTGATCTCTTGTGTTGTTATTTCTGCTGTTAGTTTTTCATTTTGTTGATTTCCTATTGATGGCAAGTCCAATGTGTCTAGAAATTTTTTGATATCTTTAGTATTTGTTTCTTCATGTTGCGAGTATAGTTCTTGGTAGAAATTATGGAAAATTTCTTCGATGTTTTCTGGGTTAACTGTGGTTTTATTTGTGGTGGGGTCTTTAATCTTGTATACATTATTCATTGTTTGTTGTTTTCTTAACCGTTTTGCCAGCAGTTTTGTGGCTTTTGGCCCCGTTTCATAATATTTTTGCTTTAGATATCTATTTTTCCTTTCAATTTCATCCATTTGTGTTTCTTTTATCTTTGTTTTTTCTTCTTTAATTTCTTGATATATTTTTGGATCATTTGTGCTTTGATGTTTACGTTCTAATTCCCTCAGTCTCTCACATCTTTGTTCATACGCTTCCAGTTTAGTCTTATTTGCTTTTCCTGTTTCAACAATTAATTTACCCCTTAACATGGCTTTTAGTGCGTCCCATAGTATTGTTGGGTCCACTTCTTCATTGTCATTCTCTTGGATATATTCGTTTATGTTTATTTTTATTCTTTCTTTCATTTTCTCATCATTTAACAGTCCTACGTTAAGTTTCCATGTTGTTTGTCGTTTTCTATTGTTTAAATATATTTCCATGTATATAGGATTATGATCTGATATTTCTGCCCCTCCAATCCGACAATTTCTCACCCTGTGTCTGTCACCTTCATTCATAAGGAAGTAATCTATTCTAGAGTGTACTTTATGGACTGCTGAATAATGTGTATAGTCTTTTTCGAGTGGGTGTAGGTCCCTCCATATGTCTACCATACCCATTTCTGCCAGTGAGATTCTTATGAACTTTGTTACATGTTTTTTTGTCTTCTTAACACTTGTTGTGTCAACTTCATGATCCATGACAGCATTTAAGTCTCCTCCACAAATTAGGACTCCTTCACTGTGTGTTGCTATGAGATCAAACAGATGTTGAAAAAAACCCTTGTCACTTTCTGGTGGGGCATAGATGTTCACTAATGTAATCTGCATACCATCTATTCTTCCCTTTATTATTACATACCTGCCTTCTTTATCCTGGATTTCCTGTTCACTTTCAAATTGTATTTTGTTTGAGATTAGTATCATAACCCCCCTTTTTGCTCCTCCCTTAAATGAACTGTAGTAGGAGTTCTTATAGCCAAATCTCTTTAGTTTCACATGTTCTGCCTTGCTCAAATGTGTCTCTTGCATAAATATAATTTCAGCTTTTTCCTTCTTGAATTTTCTTATTATTCTTTCCCTTTTAACAGGTGAGTTCAGACCATTCACGTTTAGTGTCATTATCTTAAGATTTTTACCCATATTCATGTTTTTCCATTTTTTTAACTTGTGCTCCTAGCCCCTTTAACAACAAAAATAACACATATTTATATAAAAACACATTAAAAAAATCTCGACCTCCGTACTTTGGGCCTTTCTTCTGCCCACTGGTCCCTGTTGGTGGGTGGGGGGTTTGTCTTCACAGAGTGAAGGGCCCTCCCTAGACTTCTAATTACTATCAAAGTAATAGTCATAAGTCTAGAAATGTCCAACAAATATCACTTAAACCTCTCCTAGCCGTCTGTTTCTCTTTTACCTTGTCTTCTTGGCCTTCATTTCTTCTGTGCCTTTCTTAATCTTTGTTATGATCTAGGCTTTCAGTTGAAAGCCTTGTAGCTTGTCCTGGGCCCGCTGCTCTACGTCTCTCCCCCTTCTTCCGCCGTTCACTCGTCTCCACTCCGTCTGTCGTGGTGCGTTCAGGGCCACCGCTGCTCCAGCCGTCTCCTTCGGCACGCTCACCTCAAGGCCCCGCTCCATCATATCCCGCGCTGCCTCTTCGGCCGTGTTGTAGGTTCTTGTGCCTTCCTCCCAATGAATCCTCATTTTCGTTAGCGGCGTTTGGAATCTAATTTTTTTCTCTTTCAGCGTTTTTTTAATGTTTGCATATTTCTTCCGCTGCTGCACGATTTCTGTCGGGTAGTCATGGTCAAAAAATACCTGTTTGTCGCCGATTCGTATCTTTTTTTTCCATGCTTGCATCAGGATTCTTTCCTTTATGTCATATTTCACAAAGTTTACCACAACTGACCTGGGTGTAGCATTTGTTTTCGGGTTCTGTGCCGGTGTTCTGTGCGCCCGTTGAATCTGCAGATCCGTTTCTCCGGGTATTTCCAGTTCTTTTTTTAAGAAATGATCCATGAATTTTGTCATCGAGTTGCCTTCAATGCCCTCCGGAATTCCAAAGATGCGCATATTGCTTCGTCGGGATCTGCTCTCCAAGTGGTTTATTTTCTCCTGCATCCTCTGCGTTTGCGTCGTCAGGGTCTGTAGTTGTTCGTTTGCCTCGCTTTTCCAATCTTCTAGTTCCGAAATTCGGGTCTGCGCTTCTGTCATACACGCCCGCTGGGAGCGCAGCTCCTCCATGTTTTCCGTTAATTTACGCTCCATTTCTCTTCGGAGGTCCATGATTTCCTCCTTAATTTCTTTTTTCAGTTCCTCCTTAAGAGCCGCTAAATCCTGTTGTAGCTGTCGCTTGAATTCTCTTAACTCTTCACCCAAACTGGCGATGCCAGTGGTCATGTTGTCGAGTCTGGTGTCCTCCATTTTCTCTGCTGTGGACATCTCGTTTTTTTGGGCTTTGCGTACAGCGGTTTTTCCTGCGTTGTTGGAGAGGAATTCTTCAATTTTACCCTGTTTTTGTCCTTGTGCCCGGTTCCTTCGTGTTTTCATCCCTTAGTTTATTGATTCGTTTATGTCGAGTTGGCCATTTACCGATGATTTTTAATCCGGCTAGGGAGAGCTCTTTGTTTAAGTGTTATGTCTCTCCGCCATCTTCCCGGAAGTCCCGATCTTTCTTTTTTTTCCACCAAGGAGATTTTTAACCACCTTGGTGACCTCAGCCCCTGTGATAGGCGAGTCATCCCCCTCGTCCCCAAACCCTGCTTCCTCTGTGGAAGGCGTATCAGTGGGATTGAGGAGATCCTCGAAGTATTCCTTCCACCGCCCGACGATATCCCCAGTTGAAGTCAACAGTGTCCCATCCGCACCATACACAGTGTGGACGGGGAGCTGCTTTCCCCTCCTGAGCCGCCGAACAGTTTGCCAGAATCTCTTTGAAGCCGACCGAAAGTCTTGTTCCATGGCCTCACCGAACTCCTCCCATACCCGCGTTTTTGCTTCAGCAACCACCCGAGCTGCACTCCGCTTGGCCTGCCGGTACACCTCAGCTGCTTCGGGAGTCCCACAAGCCAACCAAGCTTGATAGGACTCCTTCTTCAGCTTAATGGCCCCCCTCACCACTGGTGTCCACCACTTGGTTCGGGGGTTGCCACCACGAGATGCACCGACCACCTTGCGGCCGCAGCTCTGGGCCGCCGCTTCAACAACAGAGGTGGAGAACATGGCCCATTCAGACTCCGTGTCTCCAGACTCCCTCGGAATGTGGTTGAAGTTCTTCCGGAGGTGGGAGTTGAAGACCTCCCGGACAGGGGCCTCAGCCAGACGCTCCCAGCACACCCTCACTATACGTTTGGGTCTACCAGGTCTGAATGGCTTCCTCCCCTGCCATCGGATCCAGCTCACCACCAGGTGGTGATCAGTTGACAGCTCTGCACCTCTCTTTACTCGGGTGTCCAAGACATACGGTCGCAGGTCTGATGACACGATAACAAAATCGATCATCGACCTGCGACCTAGGGTGTCCTGGTGCCAGGTGCACATATGGACACCCTTATGCTTGAACATGGTGTTCGTTATGGACAGACTGTGGTTAGCACAGAAGTCCAATAACTGAACACCACTCGGGTTCAGATCGGGCAGGCCGTTCCTCCCAATCACCCCCCTCCAGGTTTCACTGTCGTTGCCCACATGCGCATTGAAGGCCCCCAGTAGGACAATGGAGTCTCCAGGAGGAGTACCCTCCAGCACCCCAGTCACAGACTCCAAAAAGGGTGGGTACTCTGAAACATCATTTGGTGCATAGACACAAATGATGGTCAGGACCCGTTTCCCAACCCGAAGGCGTAGGGAAGCAACCCTTTCGTCCACCGGGGAAAACTCCAATATAGAGGCAGCAAGGTGGGGCGATACAAGAATACCCACCCCTGCTTGTCGCCTCTCGCCCGGGGCAACTCCAGAAAAGGCCAAGCTCCAGCCCCTCTCCAGGAGACTGGTTCCGGAACCGGAGCTGTGTGTTGAGGTGAGGCCGACTATATCTAGCCGGTATCGCTCAACCTCGTACACCAGCTCAGGCTCCTTCCCCACCAGAGAGGTGACATTCCACGTACCAAAAGCCAGTTTAGAAAGCTTGGGATCAGTCCGCCAAGGTCTCCGCCTTTGACCGCCACCTAATCCACATAGCACCGGACCCCCATGATCCCTCCTGCAGGTGGTGAACCCACTGGAGGTAATTCAATTCAATTCAACTTTATTTATATAGTGCCATTTCACAACAACAGTCATCTCATAGCACTTTCAACTGTAGGGGGAACCCCCACAATTGCAGAAAGACCCCAGCAATCAGGCGAATCCCTGTGAGTAAGCACTTGGTGATGTGGAGAGGAAAAACTCCCTTTTAGCAGGAAGAAACCTTCAGCAGAACCAGGCTCAGGGAGGTGCAGTCATTTGCTGTGACTGGCTGGGGGGTGAGGGGATAGAGAAGAAGAAAAGAACAGCCATGTAGAGAGCAAACAGCATGACAGGGACTCAATCTATGGGAGAGAACAAACAGATGTTAATGACCAGCAAAAATATTTCATTGAGAGTGAAGAAAGGAGTGAAGCCCAGTGCAATTATTGGAGGTCCCCCGGCTGTCTAAACTTATTAGCAGCATAACTAAGGGAGTGTTCAGGGGCACATGATCCCACCCTAATTATAGGCTATATCAAAAAGGAAGGTTTTAACCCTATTCTTAAAAACAGAGATCGAGTCTTGACTTTTGAATCCAGATTGGTAGCTGGTTCCAGAGGAGAGGAGCTTGTTAACTGAAGGCTGTGCCTCCCATTGTACTTTTGGAGATTCTAGGTATTACAAGTAATCTAGCATTTTGGGAGCATAGTGCTCTGTTGGGATGATAGGGTAGTATCAGATCTTTTAAATAAAAAGGGGCCTGATTATTTAGAGCTTTGTAAGTGAGAAGAAGGATTTTTAACTTAATTCTAAATTCTATGGGAAGCCAATGAAGGGAGGCCAGAACCAGAGAGATATGATCTCTTTTTTTAGTACATGTTAAAACTCGTGCTGCAGCATTTTGGATTAGCTGAAGACTTTTTAAAGATGTTTTAGGACAGCCTGATAATAAAGAGTTACACTAATCTAATCTCGAGCTAACAAAAGCGTGGATTAGTTTCTCAGCATCACTCTGAGACCAGATGCTCCTAATCTTGGCAATATTACACAAATGATAGAAGGCAGTCTTAGAAACAAGTTTAATATGTGAATTAAAAAACAGATCTTGATCAAAAAGAAGTCCAAGGTTCCTCACAGAACTATTAAGAGAAAGAGTAACCACATCCAAACTAAGAGTTTGATTTGGAAAGGTATTTCTAAGGTTCTTTGAACCAACTAGAATGACTTCAGTCTTTTCTGAATTTAATAGCAGGAAATTAGAAGTCATCCAAGCTTTGATTTCCTTAAGACAGGTCTCTAACTTGGCTTATTGATTACTGTCATCTGGCTTCATTGACAGGTATAATTGTCTGTCATCTGCATAACAATGAAAATGTACAGTATATAGTGCTTTCTAATAATGTTGCCTAACGGAAGCATATATAAACTAAAAAGAAGAGGGCCTATCACAGATCCCTGTGGAACTCCGTGACTGAGCTTTGAGTTGGAAGAAAACTCATTATTGACATGAACAAACTGGAACCTATCAGATAAATAAGATCTAAGGTTCAGGTTCAGGTTACTTTATTTGTACCCGTAGGTAGATTGGTTTTGCAGTCTGGTGACATCCATATTTACAAGCCACAAATTACATTCAACATAGACATAAACACAGGCACACATGAAGCTGACTATAAACATGATAAAAATACTCAAGGCTCCATCAATCAGGGTATAAAAAGACAAAGAGATGGGAGAAAAACCAGAGGTAAGAGAGAAGGGTCATATTAAAAGTTAAAAACTAGTCAAAGACTCAAAGGTCTAAAACCCAATAAAATATTTAGAACCCAAGTAACATCCTACAAAAATAAATAAATATAAAATGGAGTTAATAAATAGGTACCTAAGTTATGTGCAATATATTGTTACAGCTTTTTTTTTTTTTTTTTTTTGCTTGTTCAACTCTTTGACAGCAGCAGGAACAAAGCTGTTTTTGTAGCGCTGGGTTTTACTTTTTGGGACAGCAAACCTCCGTCTTGAGGGAAGAAGCTGAAAGTTGCAGTGCAAAGGGTGGGAGTCATCATTTAAAATGGAGGTAGCCATCCTCTGTACTTGTCTGGTGTACAGGGATGTCAGGCTCAGCTGTGACTCACCAAGCAAACGACTGGACCATCTAACTACCTGATCCAAGGATTTCCTCTGTTTCAGTTTTATCTGACCAAACCATGACACTAAAGAAAAGGATAAAACAGATTCAATAAAAGCCAGATAAAACATTGTCATTATGGTTCGGTCAATTTGGAAGCGTACAAAAGTTTTCTCAAGCAATGCAAATGTTGCTGACCCTTTTTGCACACCCTTTCACAGTTCTCTTCAAAGTTTAAATTACTATCAATAATCGTCCCAAGATATTTGTAGGATTGTACACATTCGGTGGCCTTTTAGTACGGTGACTTTGTGCCTGGGAGTTTTCCTCCTAAAGTCAATAATCATGTCTTTAGTTTTTGTCGTATTCAGCTGCAGGTAGGAATCCTCACACCAGTGAACAAAACCATCAACTACTGGGCCGTGGCCACTCTCACCATCCTGGAGGAGACTGACAATAACTGAGTCATCAGCATACTTTATGATGTGTCTGTTGTCATGTCTGCTCCGACACATGTTTGTGTACAGGATGAAGAGTAGTGGTGACAACACACACCCCTGAGGAGAGCCAGTAGAAGAGCACTTTAGATCAGACAATGTACCATTGACTCCTACTCTCTGCGTCCTGTTGGTTAAGAAATCCAGAATCCAACCCATCAGATTATTGCTCAAATCAAATTGTTGCAGGAGCCTTTCAACTAAGATATGAGGTTGGATTGTATTAAAGGCGGAGGAAAAGTCCACAAATAAAAGCCTGGCGTGTGTCCCATTAAAATCTAGATGTTTAAAAAGCATGTTAAACAGAGTGGCAGTGGCATCCTCCACTCCTCTGTGAGGCCTATAGGCAAACTGCAGAGGATCCAATGCATGCTCAGTCTGCTTTAGGACCTCACATCTGACCAGTTTTTCAAAAATTTCCATTAAAATTGAAGTCAAAGCAACTGGTCTAAAGTCGTTTACCGTTTTAGGACAGCTGGATTTTGGAACGGGAACAACCACGGCTTCTTTCCAGATCTTAGGCACGTGTTGTGTCTGTAAGGACTTATTGAAAATGTAATGAAATATAGGACTCAGTTCATGTGCACAGGACTTTACCAAGCGCCCACATATATTATCAGGGCCCTGACTTTTGTTCACTTTTACAGCGCAGAACTCCCTTTTAACATCCTGCACCTCAATATTAAAGTGCTGATTGTCTTTGAGTTTCTGTTTCAAATCTTGGGTTTCTGTGCTAAAATCAAAGGAGTCAAAACGACCATAAAAACAATTAAGAGCATTAGCCAGCTCGGTGTCTGAATTATAACCATCTAAAAACACACGATTACTGCGCTCTGTGCTCTGAAGGCCTGCAATAGTTTTCATACTGGTCCAGGCTGAACCAAGTTTCTTTGTTGCCATCTTGCTTTCCAATTCTGATTTATAATTCTGTTTTGCTCTTAAAATTTCGGCCTTCAGCTCTTTTGTGGCAACCTGTAGCTCAGAAACAGACCCCTGTTTAAAGGCAAGTGCTTTCCTCTGTAAGCAGGATTTAACTGATTTTGTAACCCATGGCTTGTTGTTGGGAAATATTTTGACTTGTTTACGTGGAACGATCTTATTTTTACAGAAAGCCATGTATGAGCATGTGACGTCCACCAAAGAGTCCAAATCATCCCCGCAGGCCAGTGTGAACATCTCCCAGTCTGTACAGTTAAATCATTCCTGGAGGCTGTGCACTGAATCCTCTGTCCACACATCAATGTCTGTCGTCTCCACCTTGCCCCTTCTGAGAACAGTTTTATATGTGGGCAGCAAATGTACACAGTTGTGATCTGAGGATCCTAAAGGAGGAAGGGGGAGTGATTTATAGGCCCTCTCTCTGGATCCATAGCACAGGTCCAATGTCTTTTTTCGCCTGGTTGGGCAGGAGACATACTGATAAAAATTTTTAAGTGTCTTCTTTAAAGAAACATGGTTAAAATCCCCAAGAATGAAGTTTGGCGCCTCTGGAGAAATTGATTGCAGCCGCTGGACCACATTAAAGACGGTGCTGGAGGCAGAGTCAGCGTCTGCCCTCGGGTGAATGTACACAGTGGTGATGAAAAGCTGGGGGAACTCGCGAAGCAAATAATAGGGGCGTAGTGACACAGACAGCAGCTCCACATCGGGTGTACAGATGCGCTCTCTTACCGTGACAGATGTGCAGTACTGCTTATTAATGTATAAACATACGCCGCCCCCCTGACGTTTCCCCGTTACCTCTTCCTGCCGATCCAAGCGCAGTGGGGCTCCAAAGCCATCAATCCACAGGTCTGCATCTCGGTCATGCGCATTAAGCCAAGACTCGGTGAAAGCCATGACACAGCAGTTCTTAAAGTCCTTCTGGTAGCGTACATTCCCTTGAATTTCATCCACCTTGTTCCTCAGAGATTGTACGTTCCCAAAAATCATAGAAGGAGGAGGAATGTTACCAAACTGATGTCTTCTCAGGCGCAATTTCACGCCTCCACGCTTTGCGCGTTTCCTTCTCCCGTCTCTCCCGTCTCTCTTTTCACCGCTGTGTCCATGAACGTCTCTCAAAATAAAGTCCGGCAGTTGCAGCTTAGGCTCAATCACAGCCGCTGCATCAACCATGTTTAAATGCAGCAACATGTCCCTGAAATAATGTATCCTGCCCGCCATGATGCCGATCGCATTTACCCCAAAGACAAAGAGCCGGAGGAAAAGTAGCAGCAGTGCAAAAAAGGGGAGGAAGTCCATATTGATGGAACCAGGGAGCTCTCTCGCCATACAGTCCACAAACATTCCAGGACAGAAACGACACAGAGAATTTCGTAAAAACACATTAAAGTGCATAAAAACAAGACACACAGACGACATACTTTTTCACCAGCTGCCGGTCACTGCGTGCGCATGCGGCCAATGTGCAAAACCACTGCAAAACCACTGCAACAAAGTTCCATTAAGTCCAACATGGTGTTCTAATCTATCAAGTAAAATATTATGATCAATAGTATCAAAAGCTGCACTAAGGTCTAAAAGAACAAGAGAATCAAGTCCATTATCAGATGTGATAAGGAGGTCATTAGTGACCTTCACTAAAGCTGTTTCAGTACTATGATGGATTCTAAACCCAGAGTGAAACTCTTCAAATAAACCATTTCCCTGCAAGTGGTCAAATAATTGTGTAGCAACAACTCTTTCTAAAATTTATGAAATGAAAGAGAGATTAGAGATTGGTCTATAGTTAGCTAAAACTCCTGGAATCAGCATTGGCTTTTTCAGCAAGGGTTTAATTACAGCAGTTTTAAAAGCCTGCGGTACATGGCCCAGTGTTAATCAAATTAATTATTTGAAGAATATAGCTACCAATAAATTGGGAAGACTTCTTTAACTAACCTGGTAGGAATAGGGTCTAAAAGAAAAGTTCAAGGCTTGGATGAGGAAACTATTTTATCTAACTCTAAAAGGTCAATTGGAGTAAACTCATCCAAACAGATATCAGTTGAAGGAGTTGTAGTAGTTACTGGATTTAAGTTAATGGTTAGAAGAATCTGACTGATTTTATCTCTTGATAGCTGAAATTTTATTATTGAAAAAAGTTCATCAAGTCCTAACTAGTAAGCTCTAAGGGAATGCTAGGATTTGACAGAATCCTGACTCTGTCAGCCTGGATACAGTGCTGAAAAGAAACCTGGGATTTTTCTTGTCTCTGTTACAACTCACTCTGGGCCGTCATCTGCCTCAGCTGTGCGCACACCTGGGAGTAATCAGCCCCGGGCTATATAGCCCGTGCTGCCTAGAGCTTCGGCAAGGAGCTGTCTGCAATGCTACGCTCTTCGTCCTGCACACGCCCTGATTCCTCTCAGCCCTGCACTTCACCGTTGGATTCTCTGTTGGCACGTAAGCTCAACATTTCCAACCTTACCTCTTCTCCCAGGCTCTCCCCTGTGCACAGGTGGATCCCTCAGGCGGCGGTTCTCTTCCTCGCGGCGGAGGAATCGTCCCTCTCACCACGCCGCGCATCACAACGCTTCACCGGGTGCGCTCAGCAGTCGCTGTCTCCCTGGTAGGAGGCCCAAATCCCAAGCCGACGCCAACTCCAGGACATCTGCAAGTAAGCCCTGTTAATTCTCCATCCATCATAACATGGCTAAAAACTAACACCTGTGTTTGGTTCTATCTCTAGGGTTGCCAGGCTGCACGGCGCTCTGTTTCACCCTGGGCTGCAGCTCGTTCACCCACACTACACTCACATACCGCATACACGCACCCACACACCTGCTGGTTATTCAATAAAGATCATTGTATTGAACTTGAGCCTGTGTGTGCGTGTTCCCTGGGTCCGACAATATGTCAGTACAGCTCCGTCAGAGTGACCCAGCAAACAGCGGGCTTGCACACCGCTTTAACATCTTGGAGGCTCGAGTTGACCAAATTTCTTACCAGCAGCAGGTTATTCTGAACCAGCTAGGTCAGATTAACAGCCGGTTGGATCGCCTGGAAGGACAGGGCGTTCCCTCCGGCTCAGAGCAGCAGGCCAGCTCCCGTTAGCTCTCCATCTAGCCAGGCTAGCCCGGGCGCGCTCACGCGTCTCACGCCGATCCCCACGCCCACACGCTTCAGTGGGAAGCTCGAGGAGGCGCGGGGTTTCATTCTCCAGTGTGAGACGGTGTTTCAGCGCACTCCCGGGGACTTCCCCTCCGATCACAGCCGTATTGGTTACGTGACTAACCTCTTGGAAGGGCGAGCGTTAGCATGGGCTTACGCCATAATAGCGAAACCCAGCTACGCTAATCTCTCCTACGCCCAATTCGTCCAAGATTTCCATGAAGTATTTGACCACTCGGATCGTGATAGCGTGCTAACCACCCGTTTATTAAATCTTCGCCAGGGTAGTCGGTCGGTGGCCGATTACACTGTCAGCTTCCGAGGTGGTAGCGGCGGAAGTTGGGTGAGAGGATGCTGCACTTTGCACCATCTTCACCCGTAGCCTGACCCCTAGCCTAAGGGATGAGCTGGCCTGCCTAGATGAGCCTGAGCGGCTCACTGAGCTCATTTTTCTGGCCATTAGCTTAGATAATAGGATGAGGGAGCAAGCGGCCGAACAGAGGTCCTCCGGCCGTTCGGGTAAATCATTTCGCCGTTCCTCCCAGTCTCCCACCTTGGCTCTGCCCGCGTCAGAGGGCCCGGATTACTCTGAGGCCATGGTGATGGGATGAACTAAGATCTCACAAGCAGAGAGACAGCGCCGCCAGGACCTGGGTCTCTGCATGTATTGCGGGGATGACCAGCATGACATCGAGTCCTGCCCGGTTTGGCCAAAAGGGGGGGTCCGTGAGTCGCTATAGGGGGCCTCGCGGACTTATCCCGATCTAATCCCCTATCCAAGTGTCTCCTGTCTATTAGGTTCTGTCACAAGTTCCTCCCACACGCACTGGTGGACTCGGGGGCTGAATAGAGCTTTAGTTCTAAAGAACTGGCAACCTGATTGGGGCTTCCCTGCCAAGCTCTGCCAACCCCCCTTAACCTCATCACCCTGTCAAAGGCTCCCTTAGAAAAGGTAATGCACCAGACTGCCTCGCTCTCGGCCATCATTTCGGGGAACCATCGTGAGGATCTCTGGCTGTTCGTCCTCTCCACCTCGGCTGCCCCTGTCATCCTGGGTTACCCATGGCTGCGCTTGCACAACCCCACTTTCGACTGGCGGACTGGCAGCGTTCTCGCCTGGAGCTCGTTCTGTTTGAGTGCGCGTCTCCAATCGGCAGCTTGTTCTCCTGCGGTTCCCCTCTCCCCCACCCACCTTTCCTCCCCCCGACTTGTCCAGGGTGCCTTCAGAATTCCACGACCTCGGAGCGGTGTTCAGCAAGGCTCAGGCGCTGTCTCTCCCCCCCCCCCCCACCGCCCGTACAATTGTGCCATCAACCTCCGCCCGGGCGCCCCCCCTGCCGTTGAGCCGCTTGTACAGCTTATCGGCTCCGGAGCGCAAGGCTATGGAGGCGTACATCAAGGAGTCGCTCAGCTCGGGCATCATCCGGCCATCGTCATCACCGGTGGGGGCAGGCTTCTTCTTCGTGGGTAAGAAAGATGGCTCTCTTCGCCCTTGCATTGACTTCCGGGCTCTGAATGATATTACCATCAAGGACAAGTACACCTTACCCCTGATGGACTCTGCCTTTGACTCCCTCCAGGGGGCCTCCTGGTTCACGAAATTGGACCTCCGCAGCACTTACCATCTCATGCGGATCCGGGAGGGCGATGAGTGGAAGACGGGATTCCAGACCCCCAGCGGCCACTTTGAGTACCTTGCCATGCCGTTTGGGCTCACCAACGCTCCGGCCGTCTTCCAGCGGCTCATCAATGATGTCCTTCGGGACTTCCTGGGGTCCTTCGTTTTTGTCTACCTGAACGACATCCTGATCTTCTCCAAATCTCGGGAGGAGCATCAGGTTCACGTGAGGCGGGTCCTTCAACGTCTGCTCGAGAACAAACTCTTCTTGAAGGCCGAAAAGTGTGACTTCTGTACCGAGAAGACCTCTTTTCTGGGTTTTATCATCTCACACAACCAGGTCATTCCAGATCCAGAGAAGGTGAGGGCGGTGGTGGATTGCCCCCCCCCCCCGTCTTCAAGGAAACAGCTGCAACAATTTCCGGGGTTTGCCAACTTCTACCGGCGGTTTGTGCCCAAGTACAGTTCGATCGCCGCCCCCCCTGACCCGCCTCACCTCCCCTAAGGTGCCGTTCCAGTGGACAGAGGAGGCTGCGTCGGCCTTTGCGGCCCTGAAGGCGGAATTCTCCTCTTCCTGGGTCTTGATATAGGTGGACCCCGTGCTGCAGTGTTTGGTCGAGGTGGATGCCTCTGACTTGGGGGTGGGGGCAGTACTTTCACAGCGCTCCCCGGTGGACGGGGTGATCCGCTCCTGTGCCTTCTTCTCTCGGCGACTGTCACCCGCTGAGAGGAACTATGACGTCGGTGACAGAGAACTCCTGGCGGTCAAGCTCGCGCTGGAGGAGTGGCGGCACTGGCTGGAGGGGGCCTCGCTACCCTTTGTGGTTTGGACGGACCATAAGAACCTGGAGTACTTGAGGACGGCTAAGCGCCTGAATGCTCGCCAGGCGCGTTGGTCCCTGTTCTTCGGGCACTTCCAGTTCACCATCACCTACCGCCCGGGGTCAAAGAACGCGAAGCCAGATTCCCTGTCCAGGCAGTTCGCCTTGGAGGCCGCTGAAAAGCAGGAGCACACCATCCTCCCGGCCTCGTGTGTCGTGGGCGCCCTCTCCTGGGCCATCAGGGATAAGGTCCTGAAGGCTCAAGAAACTGAACCGGATCCGGGCAGGGGTCCCACCGGGAGACTGTTTGTACCATCAGCTGTTCGAGGTGATGTGATCCACTGGGCCCATTCTTCCAAACTCGCCTGCCACCCTGGGATCTCCCGATTGGTGGAGTTGCTCCAGAGATCGTTCTGGTTGCCAGGGCTTCGGAGGGATGTCATCGGCTACGTTCGTGCCTGCCCCCAGTGTGCCACCGGGAAGACGTCTTCTTCTCCACCGGCGGGCCTTCTTCACCCCTTGCCGGTCCCTGGGAGGCCGTGGTCTCATGTGGCTCTGGACTTCGTAATCGGTCTTCCGGTATCCAACACCTTCAACACTGTGCTGACCGTTGTGGACTGCTCCGCCAAGGCCACCCACTTTATTCCCCTGCGTGGGCTTCCAATGGCACGAGAGACGGCAGACCTTCTGGTACAGCACGTCGTGCATCTGCATGGGATCCCCACGGACATTGTCTCCGACCGAGGCCCGCAATTCGTGTCCAGTGTGTGGAGGAGCTTCTGCAATGCTTTGGGGGCTACGGTGAGCCTGTCCTCTGGTCATCATCCCCAGAGCAACGGGCAGTGCGAGCGGGCAAATCAGGAGCTGGAGGCCGCTCTGCGCTGAGTCATCGCCTCCAGCCCATCATCATGGAGCAGTCATCTGCCTTGGATAGAGTATGCTCATAACCTAACTGTCTCTTCTGCTACCGGTATTTCACCTTTCAGGGCGTCGCTGGGATACGATCCCCCGCTGTTCCCCGAAGAAGAGGGGGAGGTGGCTGTACAATCAGTTCACGCGCACCTGAGGCGCTGCCGTTGGCTATGGGCCGCTACTCGCCAGGCCCTTTTACGCACAGCAGAGCGCAACACCAGGGCAGCGAACCGGCACAGGAGACCTGCTCCACAGTATCAGGTGGGTCAGCAGGTATGGTTATCAACGCAGCATATTAACCTGAAGTCTGAAAAAAGGAAGCTGGCCAAGCGTTTTATTGGGCCCTTCCCTATTGTTAAGGTGGTGAATCCTGTGGCTGTGCGTCTGGCTCTCCCTCCTTCTCTGCGTGTTTGTCTCACGTTCCACGTCTCGCAGGTCAAACCCGTGATCTCCAACCCGCTCTGCCCCACTCCTCGAGCCCCACCTCCACCCGTGTTGATGGACGGTGACCCAGCTTGGACGGTCAACTCCATCCTGGACGTCCGCCGCTGGGGTCGCGGCTTGCAGTACTTGGTGGACTGGGAGGGGAATGGCCCCGAGTGGAAGTCCTGGGTGTGCCAGTCGTTGGTGCTGGACAAACGCCTTATTAAGGACTTCCACCAGGCGCACCCAGGTAAGCCAGCGCCAGGAGGCGCTGCTCGGCGGGGGGGGGGGGGGGTGTACTGTTACAACTCACTCTGGGCCGTCATCTGCCTCAGCTGTGTGCACACCTGGGAGTAATCAGCCCCGGGCTATATAGCCCGTGCTGCCTAGAGCTTCGGCACGGAGCTGTCTGCAATGCTACACTCTTCGTCCTGCACACGCCCTGATTCCTCTCAGCCCTGCGCTTCACTGTTGGATTCTCCGCTGGCACGTAAGCTCAACATTTCCAACCTTACCTCTTCTCCCAGGCTCTCCCCTGTGCACAGGTGGATCCCTCAGGCGGCGGTTCTCTTCCTCGCGGCGGAGGAATCGTCCCTCTCACCACGCCGCGCATCACAACGCTTCACCGGGTGCGCTCAGCAGTCGCTGTCTCCCTGGCAGGAGGCCCAAAGCCCAAGCCGACGCCAACTCCAGGACATCTGCAAGTAAGCCCTGTTAATTCTCCATCCATCATAACACGGCTAAAAACTACACACCTGTGTTTGGTTCTGTTTCTAGGGTTGCCAGGCTGCACGGCGCTCTGTTTCACCCTGGGCTGCAGCTCGTTCACCCACACTACACTCACATACCGCATACACGCACCCACACACCTGCTGGTTATTCAATAAAGATCATTGTATTGAACTTGAGCCTGTGTGTGTGTGTGTGTTCCCTGGGTCCGACAATATGTCAGTCTCTTCTATTAATGCGGAATAATCATTTGTTCTAGCTTTGCAAAGAGATTTTTTATAAATTAGATGTTGATTTCTCAAAGCGAAATAGATTTCATCTAATTTAGTGGAGCACTATTTTCTTTCAAATTGACGAGTCTTCTGCTTTAAGCTACAAGTTTTTGTGTTGAACCAAGAAATTAGAAATCTTTTAAAGGGGCCACCATGTCAAGGGTCTGATGCAGAGAAGCTGTAGCACTATCTCCAATGCTATCAATTACAGAAGGAGCAAGCTCTCCACAGCTAATGTCCGTTGTGTTGACACATGGCATAGAGGAAACAATCTGCTTAAATTTGGCAACAGCATCATCTGAGAGGCATCTACTGTAGTAATATTTTTCTTTAGGAGCCAAATAGTCAGAAATAGTAAAATCAAAGGTAAACAGACAATGGTCTGACAGTACAGGGTTATGAGGAGACAACTACCAGATTTTCTATTTCTATGCCATATTTCAAAACAAGGTCCAACGTGTGGTGGGGATAATGGGTAGAATTTCCTACTTTCTGGAAAACCCCATCGAGTCTAATATTGAATTAAATGCCATATTAAGGCAATCACTATCTACATCTACATGTATATTCAAGTCCCCTACTATAATTATTCTATCTGATTTCAGCACTAAATCAGCTAAGAATTTGGCAAATTCGGATAAAAACTCTGAGTAGGTTGATGGAGGACAATAAACTATGGCAATAAAATTGGGTTTAACCTAAAATTGCTCAAATGCCCAATACTGAGGACCAGGCCCTCAAAGAAATTATAACATTTTTTTTGCTTTACATTAACTAGTAATTTTGAATGGTAAATTGTTGCTACTCCTCCTCCACGACCAGAACTTCTGGGATTTTGACGGTTTAAATAACCAGAGGGAGTTGATTCATTTAAACCAACATAATCATCTTGCCCTAACCAAGTCTCTGTAAGGGATATTAAATCAATCTGATGATCAATTAACAGATCGTGGACTAGCAGAGACTTGGGAGTTAGAGACGTAATATTTCACAAACTGCATTTTTTAAATTATGAGGAAGAACAGAGGTCAAGTCATTAAATTTAGAGGCTTCCTGTTTAATTTGAGTTTTACAAACTTTTTGTTTAGTCATTTTGGGATGCTTATACATTATATTTGTATTTACTTTGGAGCAGACAATGATTCTCTGATGGGGGAGACAGGGGCTCAGCTGAAGGGTGGCAGATGGCGAGAAGCTGCAGAGAGGCGTGTAAGACTGCGACTCTGTTTCCTGGTTATTTACCTTTTGTTCTTATTTAATAAGAACAAAAGGTAAATAAAAGACGGCAAAATTAACCTACTTGAGCTGTCTGCTTCCTGGTCTCAACTCTGAGTTTTCAAGGTTTTGGGAATTTGGATAAAAATGATGTCAGATTGTTAGATAAATGAGACGCACCATCCAAAGTGGGGTGGACGCTGTCTCGTCTAATAAGACCAGGTTTTCCCCAAAATGAGTTCCAATTGTCTGTGTAGCCCACATCGTTTGTAAGACACCACACAGACAGCCAGCGGTTGAAGGATGACATGTGGCTAAACTTGTCATCACTGGGCAGATTGGGGAGGGGCCCAGAGAATACTACAGAGGCAGACATCATTTTCGCAAAGTTAAGATAAGATAAGATAAGATAAGATAAGCCTTTATTAGTCCCACAACGGGGAAATTCCAGGATTGCAACAGCAATTACACACGATTCCACACTAAGTTTTGTGACTTCCGACTGCTGAAGTCGGATGTCATTAATGCCAGCATGGATAACAGTTGTGGAGTATTTACAGTTACTTTTAGCCAGCATTTTCAAATTTTACTCGATGTCACCTGCTTTGGCCCCGGGAATGCATTTGACTATGGCCGCTGGAGTCTCTAGGTTCAGGTTTCTGACTATAGAGTCCGCAGTGATCAGAGTTTTTTCCTCAGCAGGTGTATCGCTGAGCAGGGAAAAGTGATTAGAAACATCAACAGGTTGGTGGTGAACCAGGGGCCTTGCGACTACGGTGGGGTAAAAACGTATTTAGTAGCCACCAATTGTGCAAGTTCTCCCACTTAAAGAGATGAGAGAGGTCTCCAATTTTCATCACAGGTATACCTCAACTATGAGAGACAAAATGAGAAAAAAAAAATCCAGAAAATCACATTGTCTGATTTTTAAAGAATTTATTTGCAAATTATGGTGAAAAATAAGTATTTGGTCAATAACAAAAGTTCATCTCAGTACTTTGTTATATACCCTTTGTTGGCAATGACAGAGGTCAAACGTTTTCTGGAAGTCTTCACAAGGTTTTCACACACTGTTGCTGGTATTTTGGCCCATTCCTCCATGCAGCTCTCTTCTAGAGCAGTGATGTTTTGGGGCTCTCGCTGGGCAACATGGACTTTCAACTCCCTCCAAAGATTTTCTATAGGGTTGAGATCTAGAGACTGGCTAGGCCACTCCAGGACCTTGAAATGCTTCTTACGAAGCCACTCCTTCGTTGCCCGGGCGGTGTGTTTGGGATCATTGTCATGCGGAAAGACCCACCCACGTTTCATCTTCAATGCCCTTGCTGATGGAAGGAGGTTTTCACTCAAAATCTCACGATACATGGCCCCATTCATTCTTTCCTTTACACGGATCAGTCGTCCTGGTCCCTTTGCAGAAAAAACAGCCCCAAAGCATGATGTTTCCACCCCCATGCTTCACAGTAGGTATGGTGGTCTTTGGATGCAACTCAGCATTCTTTCTCCTCCAAACACGACAAGTTGAGTTTTTACCAAAAAGTTCTATTTTGGTTTCATCTGACCATATGACATTCTCCCAATCCTCTTCTGGATCATCCAACTGCTCTCTAGCAAACTTCAGATGGGCCTGGACATGTACTGGCTTAAGCAGGGGGACACGTCTGGCACTGCAGGATTTGAGTCCCTGGCGGCGTAGTATGTTACTGATGGTAGCCTTTGTTACTTTGGTCCCAGCTCTCTGCAGGTCGTTCACTAGGTCCCCCCATGTGGTTCTGGGATTTTTGCTCACCGTTCTTGTGATCATTTTGACCCCACGGGGTGAGATCTTGTGTGGAGCTCCAGATTGAGGGAGATTATCAGTGGTCTTGTATGTCTTCCATTTTCTAATAATTGCTCCCACAGTTGATTTTTTCCACACCAAGCTGCTTACCTATTGCAGATTCAGTCTTCCCAGCCTGGTGCAGGTCTACAACTTTGTTTCTGGTGTCCTTTGACAGCTCTTTGGTCTTGGCCATAGTGGAGTTTGAAGTCTGACTGTTTGAGGTTGTGGACAGGTGTCTTTTATACTGATAACGAGTTCAAACAGGTGCGATTAATACAGGTAACGAGTGGAGGACAGAGGAGCCTCTTAAAGAAGAAGTTACAGGCCTGTGAAAGCCAGAAATCTTGCTTGTTTGTAGGTGACCAAATACTTGTTTTCCACCATAATTCGCAAATAAATTCATTAAAAATCCTTCAATGTGATTTTCTGGATTTTTTTTTCTCATTTTGTCTCTCATAGTTGAGGTATACCTATGATGAAAATTGGAGACCTCTCTCATCTTTTAAGTGGGAGAACTTGCACAATTGGTGGCTGACTAAATACTTTTTTGCCCCACCGTATGCTTCCTTCTCACCGTCACCCACCCATTCTCTCCTGGCAACTCAGGAGAGGTGGAAGCCCGGGGACGGCTAACAGGGCCTATGCTAGGGTGCTCCACTGCAGCTAAGGGGAGTCCGTCATTATTAACTGGCGCAGACGGTGTTTCAGTGCAGCGGAGCCAGGATTCCAAATCACACAACGTCACCTCGAGCACCTCAAAAAGACAACATTCATTACATTTACCATTATCACTAGAAGAGGCAGAGGTGTAGCTAAACATCTATCTACACCAGAGGAAAAGGGGAAGGAGAGCTAGTAGCCATAGTTAGTGGCTAACCCGAAGCTAACACAAACACCGATGAAAGGTGAACAGAAGGATAAAGAGGGTGATTAGGTGACACTGAGTGCGCACACAGGTGTAAGAGGCTTGTTAAACAGAAGTGAGAGGTGACAGTACATGGAAAAAAAGCAATTAAAATACAATTAAAGGCAATAATCCTCAAGAGAGTGAGGAGAGCTAAGCACAGAGCAAACCACACCGACAACCAGCAACACAGGAAGTTACTTCCTGTATCGTCACACTTCCTACACTTTTAGGAAGTGTAAAGGCCCTTGCTTTGAATGACTTCAGCACATCTGCGCCCACAGGACAAGGGCCTCAACACTTCCCATTAATTTTTGAATCCTATAGCACTAAAAAAAAAATGTTTAAATTTTCTCTTTTGACACAGTGGTCACTATTCTCTAATTTTGCTCATTGTTTTTTTTTTTTTTTTTTTTTTACAAAATCGGTGTTTGTGTTGGAAGTGCCTTGGTGATTAAAAACATTCTGGTACAGCAATGGTATAGCCACAGCTGATATTCTGTAAAATTCTGAACAATGAAGAATAACATGTTAGAATAAATCAAGTATTAATACATTTAGGGTTTCCTCTGGTAACTTTTCCATGTGATGGGCCGCCACTCTTGAAGTTAAGCCACCACGCCAAGGAAATAGAAATTTAAGAAAAAAACATGAAGGAATGACGGTCCGCAATGGTGCACACGAACAACGCGCGTGACTGTTATCCGCGCTGAGCTCAGAAGCGACCTGCCCGCGTGACCATTCCAGTCAGCAGGCAGAGTGTCTCGCTAGCATCACTGTCCGAGCTTATTAAAGTACTTTAAACGTGGAAAAAAGCAGAAGAGGTATGTAAGCGGTGGAGGCATTTATCGTGGTTTTAACCCGCTGGTAACGGGAACAATAATAAAGAGTCGCTTAACTAACAGGTGTAGTTAGGCTTCGTTTGCAGGCTTCATATGCAGGTACAGGCAAGAGTGACTGATTTGCTGAGGATTTAATTCACCAGCCACTACAATATTAACTAATAATTTATGTTCATTATTATGTACCTAGCAAGTTAAGATGACCGAAAGTCACAAAGTCAATGACTTTAATACCTCAACAGCCTTTGCCCTTTGGACAAACTAAACGTGCCAACATCCACCCATCCATCTTCTTCCGCTTAATCCTTTTCGGGTCGCGGGGGGCTGGAGCCTATCCCAGCATCTTTGGGCGAGAGGCAGGGTACACCCTGGACAGATCGCCAGTCCATTGCAGGGCCAACACAGAGAGACAGACAACCATTCACTCTCACAGTCATACCTGAGGACAATTTAGAAAAACATGCCAGCATTCGGATTTCAAAATAAGTGTGGTTTTTCCTGCTGTCTGGTTGGTGAGGAGAGTTCTAAAAAACTATAAATGTATAGAAATATTATAACAGAAATAACTGCATCTTTGGTAATTTAAGTTAATTTATTTCTTTAAATTTAATTTTATTATTTTTTCTTTGAAATCAGAGTTAAATTATTGTTCTGTTTTGGCTTTGCAAGATTATGGTCAAAAATATAAACTGTATAAGGAAAAAAGTCAGTTTGACCACAATCTGTTTAAAATTTGCATTAAAAAAGCCTGGTAATTTTATAAAAAATAGACAGAAAATTAGAGCTAAAATAATTCACAAGTTTATAATAAAGTTTTAAATATACAAGAAAAGTCATAATTTTACAAGAGGAAATTACAAATGAGGAAAGTGGTTGCAAATTTAGATAGATTTATAGAGAATAGTAGAAAACTAAGAAAATAAATTTTGGAGAAAAACCTCAAGCCTTCAAGATTGAAGTCAATACTCAAGTTTTTAAATGGGTGCTTTTTGCATCCCTTCACTCTACTAGAAATTTTTGGCTGTCTACTTTTAATTATAAATTTCAAAGTGCTGCTTTTACATGAGTAGAATTTCTGGCTGCTATACCCACCTCTGATCATATAATTTAAGTATACACAAGTAAATTACTATTATGAATGTTTTTTTCCCTTCCCTTTCCTACTCTCTCAATGTGGAAAAAAAACACCAGAATTCAAAATACAAAAAAATACACATATTTTTGTCATTTATGTAAACTATAACAAAAAAAATCCTGCAGGACAAAATGTGACGCTTGATTTTTTTCTGACCTGTTTGTATACCACCATAGACCGAAAGAGAATCTGAATTAGACAGGGCTCAGAGAGGGCAAGATAAGACAGACAAGATGAACCAAGGAGAGGTAAGAGCAGAGGGAGGAGAGAAGGAAAACACTAATAAAAAGTCCAAACACAGGGATGGGTCTGGATGGGACCCCAACTGGCCCAATATTCCAAGATTCAAGCCTTGGTTGTACAATACTTCATATGGTAAGTTCCATATGCAAAGTTACTGTGCAAAATTTAAAAAAAGAAATAAATAGTATAAAATTAACATATTCCATATTCTGGTTACAGTAGTGTAATGTGTTTTCTGCTCCCCCCCTTCCCCCCGGGAAAAATATGTTGCCACCGCGCCAAGGTCTTTAAGCCAGAGGAAACACTGTACATTGTTCTCTAATTTTGATCTCCACTGTATATGTCGCACTGTACAGTCCTGCCACCAAACATATTAGGTAAACGTGTGATTCTTGTGCCCTTTCTGTGATGTAAACAGAGAAAACATTAGGGGTTCTTGTATCAGGAGTCATAACTGTATTTTCCCAGAATTGTCCACCCCCACAAAACAAGACTGTTCTCAAAATGCCTAATTATTCTTTACTTCATATGGTTATCCAGCAGATACAATCCCTCTTTGTGTAATAAGCCTTCTGTAATGGAGAGTCATTTATGGTTACTGAGTCACTACAGCATGTGTTAGCCTGCTAGCCTGGGTCGACCAGCATCGGATAACTGGTCCGGCCAATAGCATCCTTCATAACTCAGTTGTGATGTACACATAAAACGTAACGTTATCTATGCTGCACACACACAAACACTCTCATGTTGAGTGCAGAAAGACATTGAACGCGGCCTGTTGTGTCTGTTTACTTGCCAAATTGAAATTCTTCAGTGGATGCGAGGGGCCGTTTGAAGTCCACCTCATACACTGTGGCATGAAATTAGTGCTAGCGCTTGTGGAGAAATACTGAAGTACATGTGCATATGAGTAAACACACACAAACAGAGACATGCATGACAGCACAGCTTCCCAGGTAACAGAAATTTCTCTGCTGAAACAAAGCCAGTCTACTCCCAACCTCGGTCAGTTGTGTAACCTGGTGCTGACATGAGTTCCTGTTGTACCCCCCCAATCCCCCCCTCCTCCTTCTCCATTTTGAGGATGGGTGAGTAATTAGAAGCAGATGGAGCTGAGACTGTGCAGTCAGACTGTTATTTTAGCCCTCTGCACAGCCACGTTTATCCCCCCCTTTTTCTCTCGAGCCTTTATTCCATATTCAGACACTAATTCCTGACCTTAACGCAATGTGGCAGCCTTGATATTTGAATATGTTCCAGAGATCGCAACAAGTATTTGTTTTCAAAACACTGAGGGAGATATTATGGGGAGCTGCAGTGTGTAGCAGCAGTTGTCAGGAAGGCGCATTACCTCATGGGAACTTGTACCAGTCATATTAATTAGGTCACTCCTCATGCTCAGGCCTCCATCCCACTCTGACATCAAAGGACCCCCAAAAAACCCATTGACACAGGATCAGGTTTTTCCTCATTTCCTTTAGTGGCAAGATTAAGATCAAAGGAGTTTCTAATCTGATTCCAGGTCAGCACTTAATAGCAACTTGTACTTTAGTTTCCGCATGCCTGTAGAGACAGATTCTTCTGCAGTGGTGGAAGTGATGATGTTAAATCCTTGTCTTCTATGACCCAAAAGCCACTGAATGCAAACAAACACTAGTCATACATCAGCTGTGAAGTGAAAGATTTACAGTGGATATAAAAGTCTACACACCCCTGTTCAAATGACAGGTTTGTGTGATGTAAAAAAAAATGAGACCAAGACAAATCATTTCAAAACTTTTTCCACCATTAATGTGACCTATAACCTGTACAACCCAATTGAAAAGCAAACTCAAATCTTTTAAGAGGAAAAATAAAAAATAAAAAACTTACAATAACCTGGTTGCATAAATATGCACACCCTTAAACTAATACTTTGTTGCAGCACCTTTGGATTTTATTACAGCACTCAGTCTTTTTGGGGCAGAGTCTATCAGTGTGGCACATCTTGATGTGGCAACATTTGCCCACTCTTCTTTGCAGAAACGCTCCAAATCTGTCAAATTGTGAGGGCGTCTACTGTGCACAGTCCTCTTCAGATCACCCCACAGGTGTTCAATCGGATTCAGGTCTGGACTCTGGTTGGGCCATTCCAAAACCTTAATCTTCTTCATGGTAAAACCATTCTTTTGTTGATTTGGATGTGTGCTTTGGGTCGTTGTGCTGAAAGATGAAGTTCCTCTTCATCTTCAGCTTTCTAGCAGAAGCCTGAAGGTTTTGTGCCAACACTAGCCACGGTTACATGGGCAAAATTTCTTCAATCTGATTACAATTCAGATCAGAACTTCACTGTTTACATGGATCCTGAAAAAGCTGATCCAATTAGGACATGCGTTTCCATGTGTCACATGTTTGAACGGACTAAATCATTTTGACATGCGCACGTTGACATTTCGACATTCCGAAAATAGTAGAAGAAGAAGCAACTTCCGGTGTTAGCAAGCCCCGCTTCGGGTCTTTCTCTTTTTGAAATGGACCTGTATTGTGTTATTCAGACTGTTCTTTTGCTTCTGCTGGTCTCCATAATGAAGCTACAAGTATATACTTCTGCATATGACAAACAGAGGGAGACAGCAGGACAATACAGACCAGTTTTGTTTTATTCCTGCTATGTCTTCCGCTAGCTGCTGTAAAGGCGGAAATACATCACGTCGACATGTGGCTGATGTGCGGACGTGCAGTAAACTTATTTTCTGCCCAGCCTTTGGAATAAGTGTTTTCATACGCAGCATTTGGATTAACAATCGGCATAACCCACCCGTCTCAATCGGAAGGAAATTTTGATCCAAATGAGCGTGATCGGGTCAGAATATTCAGATTGAATGAATGAATGAATGAATGAATCTTTATTTCTTATAGATTAAAAGTAAAGATTAAAAAAGAAACAGAATGATATAACAAAGGGGCAAAGAAAATCCAACAAGGTCAAATTAGACAATAACTCCTCTGATTATACACTTCAGCATAAGTTATCCGAAATGGGTGATTGCTGAAGCCGCAGCTTACAGTATATTGCCCACCCATATTCCACCCAAGAATTCAAAAGAAAAACAAAACAAGAGCGATTACAATTCAGAACATACACTACCGTTCAAAAGTTTGGGGTCACTTAGAAATTTCCTTATTTTTGAAAGAAAAGCACTGTTTTTTTCAATGAAGATAACTTTAAACTAATCAGAAATACACTCTAATATCTAATATACATTGCTAATGTGGTAAATGACTATTCTAGCTGCAAATGTCTGGTTTTTGGTGCAATATCTACATAGGTGTATAGAGGCCCATTTCCAGCAACTATCACTCCAGTGTTCTAATGGTACAATGTGTTTGCTGATTGCGTCAGAAGGCTAATGGATGATTAGAAAACCCTTGTGCAATCATGTTAGCACAGCTCCTCATTGCATCTGATAATGGACTAGTTTCTGTATTTGTCCTTTTAGACCTTAGTGCAGCTTTTGATACTATCGATCATAATATTCTACTTGATAGATTAGAACACTATGTTGGACTTAATGGAACTTCATTGCAATGGTTTAGATCTTATTTATCTGATAGGTTCCAGTTTGTTCATGTAAATAATGAGTTTTCTTTCAACTCAAAGCTTAGTCATGGAGTTCCACAGGGATCTGTGCTAGGCCCTACTCTTTTTAGTTTATATATGCTTCCGTTAGGCAACATTATTAGAAAGCACTGTATACATTTTCATTGTTATGCAGATGACACACAATTATACCTGTCAATGAAGCCAGATGGTAGTAATCAATTAGCCAAGTTAGAAGCCTGTCTTAAGGAAATCAAAGCTTGGATGACTTGTAATTTCCTGCTATTAAATTCAGATAAGACCGAAGTCATTCTTGTTGGTCCAAAAAACCTTAGAAATTCCTTTCTAAATCAAACTTTCAGTTTGGATGCAGTTACTCTTTCTCTTAATAGCTCTGTGAGGAACCTTGCAGTTATTTTTGATCAGGATTTGTCCTTCAATTCACATATTAAATTTGTTTCTAAGACTGCCTTCTATCATTTGCGTAATATTGCCAAGATTAGGAGCATCTTGTCTCAGAGTGATGCTGAGAAACTGATCCACGCTTTTGTTAGCTCGAGATTAGATTATTGTAATTCTTTATTATCAGGCTGTCCTAAAACATCTTTAAAAAGTCTTCAGCTGATCCAAAATGCTGCAGCAAGAGTTTTAACAGGTACTAGAAAGAGAGATCATATCTCTCCGGTTCTGGCCTCCCTTCATTGGCTTCCCATAGAGTTTAGAATTAAGTTTAAAATCCTTCTTCTTACTTACAAAGCTCTAAACAATCAGGCTCCTTTTTATTTAAAAGATCTGATACTACCGTATTATCCTAACAGAGCACTACGCTCCCAAAATGCAGGATTACTTGTAATACCTAGAATCTCCAAAAGTACAATGGGAGGCAGAGCCTTCAGTTATCAAGCTCCTCTCCTGTGGAATCAGCTACCAATCTGGATTCGGGAGTCAGACTCGATCTCGGTTTTAAAGAATAGGGCTAAAACCTACCTTTTTGATATAGCCTACAATTAGGGAGGGATCATGTGTTTCTGAACCCTCCCTTAGTTATGCTGCTAATAGGTTTAGTCAGCTGGGGGACCTCCAGTAATGCACTGGGCCTCACTCCTTTCCTCACTCTCTATGAAATATTTTTTTTTGCTGGTCATTAACATCTGTTTATTCTCTCCCATAGATTGAGTCCCCATCGTGCTGTTTGCTCTCTACATGTCGGTTCTTTTCTTCTTCTCTATCCCCTCACCCCCCAGCCAGTCGCAGCAGATGACTGCCCCTCCCTGAGCCTGGTTCTGCTGGAGGATTCTTCCTGTTAAAAGGGAGTTTTTCCTCTCCGCCGTCGCTAAGTGCTTGCTCACAGGGGATTGCCTGATTGCTGGGGTCTTTCTGCAACTGTGGGGGTTCCCCCCTACAGTTGATAGTGCTATGAGATGACTGTTGTTGTGAAATGGCGCTATATAAATAAAGTTGAATTGAATTGAAAACAGTTTAGCTGGTTAGAGAAGCTATAAAACTGACCTTCCTTTGAGCAGGTTGAGTATCTGGAAAAAATTATTATTTCAAATACAAATCATTATTTCTAACCTTGTCAATGTCTTGACTATATTTTCTATTCATTTTACAACTCATGGTGGTAAATAAGTGTGACTTTTCATGGAAAACACAAAATAATTGTCTGGGTGACCCCAAACTTTTGAACGGTAGTGTAGCTAAGACAAAATGTGACAAAAAAAAACTAAGCAACAACACAACACAGACTGGATATGACAATCCTTATGTGATTTTACATGTCATCTTGTATATATGTTTGGAGTATTTCTTCCTTTAGTTTTTGTTTAAATTGTCCAAGCGTTGTACATGATTTTAATTCAGGTCCAAAAACGTTCCACAATCTGACTCCTTGCACTGAAACACAATGTTGCTTGGTGGTAGTTCTCACTGAAGGTTTTTGAAATATACATGTTCCTCTGAAATGATATTGTTTCTCCCTTATTTGGAACAACTTTTGGATATTTGCAGGCAGTGATAGATTCTTCACTTTAAACATTATTACTGCAGTTTTATAGTCAACCAGATCCTTCAACTTGAGAACTTTTAATTTAAGAAAAAGTGGGTTTGTTGGTTCCCTGTAAGCAGCTTTGTTTATTATTCTAATAGCTCTCTTCTGAAGCATAAAGACTGGATATATGTTTGTTTTATATGTATTTCCCCATACTTCAGTACAATATGTCATGTATGGGAGTATTAATGAATGATACAAAGTATATAGTGTGGGTGGATTCAGCAAATATTTCACTCTGTGTAGTATTGCAATTGATTTAGATATTTTACCTTTAATATAAGATAAGATAAGATAAGCCTTTATTAGTCCCACAACGGGGAAATTCCAGGATTGCAACAGCACAGGGATAGCAACACTCAGAGCAACAATCAGAAGGCAAGAAAAAAAAAAAACAAGCAAGCAAGAGCAGCTAATATACATATGTACATATTACTATAAAATATATATATACACGCACACACACACACACACACACACACAGACACACAGTGCAGAGCATTGTAGCTGGATGGAATAAATACATGAATATATGAACACACAGTGCAGAGCATTGTAGCTAGATGGAATAAATATGTAAATATATAAACACCCACAGTACGGAGCATTGCAGCTAGGTGGAATAAATATGCAAGTATATAAACACACACAGTGCGGAGCAATGTAGCTAGATGGAATAATATGTAGATATATAAAAACACAGTGCGGAGCATTGTAGCTAGATGGAATAAATATGTAAATATATAAACACACACAGTGCAGAGCATTGTTGCTAGATGGGATGAAACAGCATAACCGTCTACTTAGTTATCCTACATGGTATGATTATGTGCCCATACATATTCTCACCCTCCATAGCGATCGGTATGTTCCTAGTTGTATGCCGGAGGGGACCATTGTGTAAGTCTATTGCATCTTTTGCATTCAAAAAACTATTAGTTTGTTACGTCTTTTTGCTATCTCTGTGAGCAGCCCTGCTTAGGTTGTACAGTCTGACAGCCGTTGGTAGGAAGGACCTACGAAACCTCTCGGTTGTGCACCTGGGATGATGTAGTCTGCTGCTAAATGAGCTCCTCAGTGCATCCAGTATGTCCTGCATAGGGTGGAACTCGGACTCCAGCAGAGATGACAGTTTAGCCACCGTCCTTCTCTCTCCTATCTCCTCCATCGGATCAAGGCGCTGCCCCAGGACAGAGCTAGCTTTCTTAATCAGTTTGTTCAGTCTCTTCCTATCGGCTGCAGTAATGCCACTGCCCCAGCAGACCACTCCAAAAGTGATGGCTGATGCCACCACCGTGTCATAGAATGACTTCAGCAGCGCCCCTTGTACACCAAAAGACCTGAGTCTCCTCAGCAGGAACAGCCTGCGCTGTCCCTTCTTAATCACATATTAGTCACTTATTAATATAATTAATATGTGACTTCCAACACAGTTTATTATCAATTATTACTCCAAGAAATTTAGTTTCGGATACCCTTTCAATCTCTACACCATTTACATTGAGTTTAGCTACTAAGTTGTTGTGATGGTTGTTAAAAACTATAAATTTTGTCTTACTTAAACTGAGCGTTAATTTGTTTGAATCAAACCACAGTTTAAGCTTTCCTAATTCCTTTCCGAGTGTATCCAAAAGTTGTTCCACATTGCTTCCACTGCATAATAAATTAGTGTCATCGGCAAACAATATTAAATCCATTTTTTCCGAAACTTTACATATATCATTTATATACATATTGAATAACAATGGCCCCAAAACTGAACCCTGTGGGACTCCACAAGTAACCTTCAGTAAATGTGAGTTTTTGTTGCCAACACATACATACTGATATCTATTCTTTAAGTAACTACATAACCAGGACAGTGCTCCTCCCCAATACCACAGTTTTGTAGATTCTTTAATAATAAATTATGATCCACTGTATCAAATGCTTTTTTAAGATCCAGGAATGCCCCAACTGAATACTCTTTATTTTCAACAGCAGTTGATATTTTTTCTATAAATTCCATTAGAGCAAATGCAGTTGTCCTCTTGTGTCTGAACCCATATTGCTGCTCACACAATAAATTATTCTTCATTATGAAGTTGTCAGTTCTCTCACAGAATATTTTTTCAAGTATCTTGGAAAATTGCGGCAATAGTGAAATTGGTCTATAGTTTGAAAGTTCCCCTCTGTCACCCGTCTTGTATATCGGAATTACTTTAGCTATTTTCATTGCATTGGGAAATATACCTGTTTGGAGAGACAGGTTACAGATATACGTCAGTGGTTTCACTAAGCATTCAATAATAGTTTTGACTAAGAGCATGTCAATACCATCACAGTCCGTAGATGTTTTACTTTTAAACGATTTAACAATTTCAATGACCTCTCTGTCGTCTGTGTTCTTTATGAAAATGGAGTCTTTTATAGCAGTGTTTTTGCTTATTGTATCACCTGTAGGTGCCGTAATGGGTATTTCTCGAGCCAAATTAGGACCAATGTTAGCAAAAAAGTTATTAAATTCATCTGCAGGTAAAACTGCATTCACACTCTGAGTCGTTTTATTATTTTTTGAAAAATTGGTTGGGTAGCTTGTATTTCTGTTTTTATTTCCAAGAATATTGTTAAGTATTGTCCATGTATTTTTAATATTGTCTCTGTTTTTCTCCAGTTCTTTACTGTAATAGTCTCTTTTACTACATCTTATTATATATGTTAACTTATTTTTGTATGTTTTATACCGCTGCTCTGTGTCTTTTGTCAATTGGCGCGTTTACATGAAGTTACATAGTGACTGGTATTTGGAACTGATCATAATTCCTTTCACCTTGACTAAGGCCCCAGTTCCAGCTGAAGAAAAACAGCCCCAAAACATGATGCTGCCACCACCATGCTTCACTGTAGGTATAGTGTTCTTTTGGTGATGAGCAGTGTTGTGCTTGCACCAAATATACCTTTTGGAATTATGGCCAAAAAGTTCAACCTTGGTTTTATCCATAACACATTTTCCCACATGCATTTGGGAGATTTCAAATGTGTTTTTGCAAACTGTAGTCAGGCTTGGATGTTTTTCTTCACAAGATGATGCTTCCGTCTTGCCACCCTACCTCATTGCCCAGACAAATAAAGAAGATGGGAGATTGTTGTCACATGTACTAAACAGCCAGTACTTGCCAGAAATTCCTGCAACCCCTTCAATGTTGCTGTTGGCCTCTTGGCAGCCTCCCTGACCAGTTTTCCTCGTCTTTTTTTATCAATTTTGGAGGGATGTCCAGTTCTAGGTAATGCCACTGTTGTGCCATATTTTCTCCAGTTGATGATGACTGTCTTCACCATGTGCCATGGTATATTTAATGCCTGGGAAATTCTTTTGTACCCTTCACCTTTGAACAGTGAGATCCTTCTGATGCTTTGGAAGCTCTGTGGACCATGGCTTGTGCTGTAAAATGTGACGACAAAACTGTCAGGAAAAGCCTACTGGAACAGTTGAACTTTATTTGGGGTTAATCAGAGGCATTTTAAATGGTGGCAGGTGTGTGTTGACTCCCATTTAACATGAGTTTGAATGTGACTGGTTAATTCTGAACACAGCCACATCCCCAGTTATAAGAGGGTGTGCATATTTATGCAACCAGGTTATTGTAAGTTTTTTTTATTTTTCCCCTTAACCCTCAAACTGTCCACATTGCATGGACAGGTCACACGCCCCCAGTGGCACAGCTCAGCAACTGCACCTGTCAGCCTATTGACGTCCCCCGGCTATACTGAGAATTTATACTGATCTGTATTGATCTGACAGTTCAGAAGGTGGCAGACACGCGCCGGAGGAATCATGGCTGACATGGAATACAGCAAAGAAGAAGAAATCCTCATTATTATTATTCCTTTTCCCGCTTTGAGCTGACAACACCAATGTGGTCGCCACCATGACTGATCATGGCGGCGAAACTGCATGAAACAGGAAAAAATAGCCACGTAATACAAAAGAAATTCATGTGGGATAATCATAAGAGTCTGTAGATGTGGTAGAGGGTGTAAATGACCGACCAAATGTGAAACAACGACCACAATGGGCAAAAAACTGAGCTCACAGCACCAAGATGGCGGCGCCCACGATCGTCATGGATTCTCACAGGAAAAATGCATCAAACAGGAAAAATAGCCGCATAATACAAATGAAATTCACATGGGATAATCATAAGAGTTTGTAGATTTGGTAGAGAGTGTAAATGACCGAGCAAATGCAAAACATCGACCACGATGGACGAAAATTGACCGGTCACGTGAGTGAGCGAGCCCTCCCCCCAATAGGTAAGAGAAGAATATATGTTTGTTTGTGTTTTTTTTTTTACATTTTTTTTATTTTCTGGTTCATATACTTTGAAGATTAGATAAAAACATACCCCTGTAGACAAAACGGTGTCAAAAAAACGAACCATTCTTTGTGTAAATGTGTCCAAAGTCCACTTTTGACTGAGTTATGTAATTTATATAGCTGCCACGACATTATGCAAATTGGATGCGTAAATTTATTCCTATCTGAAACTTTTGATCATATTCTACATCTTTCTAATTGACAATAAGCCATTATCTCTTGCAACGTTCAAGTTATAGCCTTGGAAATCTGAAGTATTTTAGTGACAAAAATTTTTGACCACTCTTACAACTAGGGGCCTTGACCACCCTTTAACCGTTCCAGTTGCCATTCGGTGAATGGGGCAGCTAAAGGGTTAAAAGGTTTCAGTTTGTTTTTCAATTGGGTTGTACAGGTTATAGGTCACATTAATGGTGGTAAAAGTTTTGAAATGATTTATCTTGGTCTAATTTTTTTTACATCACAAAAACCTGTCATTTGAACAGGAGTGTGTAGACTTTTTATGTCCACTGTGATAGCTCGCATCACTGGTGATGACGAAGCATCCTACAGAAGGGAGGTGGCCAACCTGGTGTCATGGTGTGAGGACAACAACCTCACCCTCAACACGGACAAAACAAAGGAGATGATAGTGGACATAAAGAAAGGGAGGAGGAGACCTCAGCTGCTGTTCATCTGGAAGCTTGAGGTGGAGAGGGTGAGCAGCTTTAAATACCTGGGCATCCACATCAGCAAGGACCTTAAGTGGACACACAACACCACAGAACTGGTTAAGAGAGCTCAACAGCCACTGTACTTTCTGAGGAGGCTGAAGAAGTTTGGCATGTCCTCCAGGATCCTCAACAATTTCTACAGCTGCATCATCGAGAGCATCCTGACCAACTGTATCACTGCGTGGTACGGCAGCACCACTGCCCTGGAGCGCAAACGCCTGCAGAGAGTGGTGAAGACAGCGGAGAAGATCATCAGGACTCCACTTCCCTCTCTGCAGAGCATCTACCACCGCAGAGTCCAAAGGAGAGCTGACGCCATCCTCCTGGACCCCACCCACCCCCAGCACAGACTGTTCATACTTCTACCCTCAGGCCGGAGTTACAGAAATGTGAAATACAGGACAACCAGATTGAAGAACTCCTTCTTTCCCACTGCCGTCAGACTTCTGAACAGATAACAATTCCCAAAACTCCATAACACAGCTTTGCATATAGGAACTCACACACCGACTACTAAATTTGCACACTGCTCACATGTACAGTAGATATAGTCTCACCCGTCTGATGTCCATATCATCTCTGCTGCAAATTATCATGCACAGTCTACTGGTACTACGTTACAAAAATTAGTACCAGGTGCTAATTGTAATTTGTAATTATACACTGCTCATTGCACAATGTTCATTTGCACACTTTACATAGGTTCATGCCATCTGAGGTTCACATCTTCTTTGATATCACTATACAGTGCCTCACAAAAGTGAGTACACCCCTCACATTTTTGTAAACATTTTATTATATCTTTTCATGAGACAACACTGAAGATATGACACATTGATACAATGTAGTCATTGTACAGCTTGTATAACAGTGTAAATTTGCTGTCCCCTCAAAATAACTTAACACACAGCCATTAATGTCGAAACTGCTGGCAACAAAAGTGAATACAGCCCTAAATGAAAATGTCCAAATTGTGCCCATTTAGCCATTTTCCCTCCCCAGTGTCATGTGACTTGTTAGTGTTAGAAGGTCTCAGGTTTGAATGGGAAGCAAGTGTGTTAAATTTGGTGTTGTCACTCTCACACTCTCTCATACTGGTCACTGGAAGTTCAACATGGCACCTCATGGCAAAGAACTCTCTGAGGATCTGAAAAAAAGAATTGTTTCTCCACATAAAGATGGCCTAGGCTATAAGAGGATTGCCAACACCCTGAAACTGAGCTGCAGCATGGTAGCCAAGACCATACAGTGGTTTAACAGAACAGGTTCCACTCAGTACAGGCTTCACCATGGTCGACCAAAGAAGTTGAGTGCACATGCTCAGTGTCATATCCAGAGGTTGTCTGTTGAAAATAGACATATGAGTGCTGCCAGCATTGCTGCAGAGGTTGAAGGGGTGGGGGGTCAGCCTGTCAGTACTCAGACCATACACCGCACACTGCATCAAATTGGTCTGCATGGCTGTCGTCCCGGAAGGAAGCCCCTTTTAAAGATGATGGACAAGAAAGCCCGCAAACAGTTTGCTGAAGACAAGCAGACTAAGGACATGGATTACTGGAACCATGTCCTGTGGTCTGATTAGACCAAAATAAACTTATTTGAGTCAGATGGTGTCAAGCGTGTGTGGCAGCAACCAGGTGAGGAGTACAAAGACAAGTGTGTCTTGCCTACAGTCAAGCAAGGTGGTGGGAGTCTCATGGTTTGGGGCTTCCTGAGTGCTGCTGGCACTGGGCCACAGTTCATTGAGGGAACCATGAATGCCTACATGTACTGTGACATACTGAAGCAGAGCATGATCCGTTCCCTTCAGAAACTGGGCCGCAGGGCAGTATTCCAACATGATAACGACCCCAAACACACCTCCAAGACGACCACTGCCTTGCTAAAGAAACTGAGAGTAAAGGTGATGGACTGGCCAAGCATCTCTCCAGACCTAAACCCTATTGAGCATCTGTGGGGCATCCTCAAATGGAAGGTGGAGGAGCACAAGGTCTCTAACATCCACCAGCTCTATGATATCGTCATGGAGGAGTGGAAGAGGATTCCAGTGGCAACCTGTGAAGCTCTAGTGAACTCCATGCCCAAGAGAGTTCAGGCAGTGCTGGAAAATAATGGTGGCCACACAAAATATTGACGCTTTGGGCACAATTTGGACATTTTCATTTAGGGCTGTACTCACTTTCATTGCCAGCAGTTTAGACATTAATGGCTGTGTGTTGAGTTATTTTGATGGGGCAGCAAATTTACACTGTTATACAAGCTGTACACTGACTACTTTACAGCCGTGGTGGACAAAATTGTTGGTATCCCTCTGTTGATGAAAGAAAAACCCACAATAGTCACAGAAATAACTTGAATCTGACAAAAGTGGGAATAAATGAAAATTCTATGAAAATTAACCAATGAAAATCAGACAGTGGTTTTGAATTATGGTTCAACAGAATTACTTTAAAAAAAAAAACAAACTCATGAAACAGGCCTGGACAAAAATGATGGTACCCCTAGAAAAGATTGAAAATAATGTGACCATAGGGACATGTTCAACCAAGATGTGTCCTCTAATTAACATCACAGGTGTCTACAAACTTGTAATCAGTCAGTCGGCCTATTTAAAGGGTGACAAGTCGTCACTTGTGCTGTTTGGTGACATGGTGTGTACCACACTAAACATGGACCAGAGGAAGCAAAGGAGAGAGTTGTCTCAGGAGATCAGAAAGAAAATTATAGACAAGCATGTTAAAGGTAAAGGCTATAAGACCATCTCCAAGCAGCTTGATGTTCCTGTGACTATAGTTTCACATATTATTCAGAAATTTAAGATCCACAGGACTGTAACCAACCTCCCTGGACGTGGCCACAGGAGGAGACGGATAATACGAATGGTTACAAAAGAGCCCAGAACAACCTCTAAACACATTCATGGTGAACTCCAAGGTCAAGGTACATCAGTGTCAGATCGCGCCATTCATCGTTGTTTGAGCCAAAGTGGACTTCATGGGAGACGACCAAGGAGGACACCACAAATCATAAAAAAGCCAGACTGGAATTTGCCAAACAGCATGTTGACAAGCCACAAAGCTTCTGGGAGAATGTCCTATGGACAGACGAGACAAAACTGGAACTTCATGGCAAGGCACATCAGCTCTATGTTCACAGACACAAAAATGAAGCATACCAAGAAAAGAACACTGTCCCTACTGTGAAACACGGAGGAGATTCTGTTATGTTCTGGGGCTGCTTTGCTGCATCTGGCACAGGGTGTCTTGAATGTGTGCAGGGTACAATGAAATCTCAAGACTATCAAGGTATTCTAGAGAGAAATGTGCTGCCCAGTGTCAGACAGCTTGGTCTCAGTCGCAGGTCATGGGTCTTGCAACAGGATAATGACCCAAAACACACAGCTAAAAACACCCAAGAATGGCTAAGAGTGAAACATTGGACTATTCTAAAGTGGCCTTCTATGAGCCCTGATCTAAATCCTATTGAACATCTGTGGAAGGAGCTGAAACATGCCGTCTGGAGAAGGCACCCTTCAAACCCGAGACAACTGGAGCAGTTTGCTCATGAGGAGTGGGCCAGAATACCTGCTGAGAGGTGCAGAAGTCTCATTGACAGTTACAGAAATCGTTTGACTTCAGTGATTGCCTCAAAAGGTTGTGCAACAAAATATTAAGTTAAGGGTACCATCATTTTTGTCCAGGCCTGTTTCATGAGTTTGTTTTTTTAAATAATTCTGTTGAACCACAATTCAAAAGCATTGTCTGATTTTCACTGGTTAATTTTCATAGAATTTTTATTTATTACCACTTACCACTGTCAGATTCAAGTGATTTCTGTGACCATTGTGGGTTTTTCTTTCATTAACAGAGGGGTACAACAATTTTGTCCACGTGTGTACATCGTATCAAAGTGTCATATCTTCAGTATTGTCCCATGGAAAGATATAATAAAATATTTACAAAAATGTGAGGGGTGTACTCACTTTTGTGAGATTCTGTACCACTATCACTTTAGTCATCCAGTGAATTTTTAATTTCCTTCCTCTTTTCTGATTGTTTTAACTATCCGAACTGTCTAGTGTGTGTTATTAGTACTCATTAGTTTTAGTATTTAGTATCAAGATGTGCTTAAGGAGTCCTAACTGCCTAACTGTGTGTTGGTGTGTGTGTTATTAGCATCCATTAGTATTAAGATATTCAAGTGGCTTAGCTGTAGAAGCTTTAGAGCTTCTTTTGCCTTACCAGTCCACACCAGAAGATGACCCAAGTGTTATATACACTGTCAAAACACTGACGAGTGGAGAGTGTAACCCCGTATTCGATAATAACACCTGTAGCATATATTAACCACCATGGGTGTGTAACTTGTGAGTATAATTTGTGTCACTCAATATAAATAAGTGATTAGCCAATACAAGTTACTCAGTTGGACCAGTAGGTTCGGCTGCTGGAGCAAAGTGGAGCATTTAAATGTTTAAACGAAGCACAGAGACAGGATTGTTAAATTGAATAATTGCCGGCTTTAGTAACAAAATGAAAATGAAAACAAAAAAATTGAATAATTGCCGGCTTTAGTAACAAAATGAAAAGGAAAACAAAATAAAAATGACATTCACAAAATATTCACCAAATGAATATTTACCATGAAATCAACAAATCTTATCAATAAAAGAACCAGTAATCACTTATCAGTAAACACAGTTGAGCTAGTTACCATTATATTAGCTCTACAATGTTTGGAGAGAAATTATAGGAAAAATGCAGTCATTGCTTCAGGTAGTTGGGCAGTTCTCAAGAGTGTTCAGTCACTGGGTTTTGGTAATACTCAGAAGTAGTATCATCAACTGGCACTACATTTTGAATGCCACCATATTTGTTCAAGAAAGCTAGCACCTTTTCATCTTCCATAGGATTAGTTCACTCGCTCACGATCACTGCATTGGGTATCTTAACACCTTACTGCTCTATGAAGTCCATTTTAACTGCTGATCAATACCGATATTCACTTCACATTGGGCGCCTGGCTGACTCGCCACGAATGTAGCCCACTTTTGCTACATCAGTTGGAATATTGTGGTGGACTTTTGCCAGTTGGTACATCGTGACATGCGCTACACAAAGAGCAGAGATAAACAAACCTATCATCTGCTCAGTCACTGCAACAGATACTGGAGTCAGTTTGTCTTGGCCTGTCCTTGCCACTGATGATACCTCTATCTGCCAAGAATGTGCCGCTAGTCCAGCAAAAGCTAGCGGTACTCAAATACTTTGCAAGCAGTTTCATGAAATGGTCAGTCAGAAAGCAACTCATACCGGCTCGGACGTTGCCCGGGAGAACAAGGTCAGGAGTTCCTGGCAGCAGAAGGCGATGGACAGAGCTGCGTGGAGGAATCTGATCATACCTAAATGAAACAGTCATTGTCACCCATGACAGACTGCTATGATGATGATGATGATGAGTATTAGGATTGAGTTACTGTGCTAGTGTGTCATGACCTTATTAGAATTGTTGTTTCTGTACCTATTATCTTGGCATTTGTTTGGAAAGCAAAGTAAGAATTTCATTGCTCAGGAAATGTAGCATTTCTTAACTGTGCACATGATAATAAAACCTTTGAATCCTTGAATCCGTAATCCTATCTGACTTGGGAGTCAGGTGTAGTCATTCAAGAATCCATTAAAGAAGTTTTTTGGCAAGGTGAAGGCATAGCAAAAAGCAGATTTTATTTTCTGAGCTGGACAGCTGTTTATTGCTAATGGCTGTTCTAATTGTTCAGTATTTAATAAGGATAATTTTTATGTCATCAGCAGTGTTGGGAGTAACACATTAAAAGTAATGCATTTCTGTGATGCCACAACTTACGCAGTAAATGGTTGTGTAACGAAATAACTTTTTCAAATGAAGTAATGTCATTTCCGTTGCTGAAATTTCAACAGATTTGTTACTCATTATTTTTACTTTACATAACAGAGCCAAATGCACAAGTGCACCCTACTGTATGCAGACACGCTGCTGTCACTCAATGTGACCTGTTGCAAACAATGTGAATTAATCAGTTTGACAGTAACCGTCAGACAAGATGCAGTGAGTTTCTTCTCATGGAAACACACATTATTTTTCCTTTCTCAAGGTTAAGGACAACAACAAGTTGTCAACTATGTGCTGTGAAAAACTATTTGCCTCTTCCTGATTTCTTATACTTTACATATTTCTCACACTTAAATGTTTCAGATCATCAAACAAATTGTAATATTTGGCAGAGATAACCCAAGTAAATAGAAAATGCAGTTTTTAAATGATGATTTCATTTATTAAGGGAAAAAAGCTATCCAAACCTTACCTGGTGCTATTTGAAAAAGTGATTGCTTACTAAACCTAGTAACTGGTTGTGCCACCCTTGGCAGCAGCAACTGCAATCAAGCGTTTGTGTTAATTGGCAGTGAGTCTTTTACATTGCTGTTGAGGAATTTTGGCCTACTCTTCTTTGCAGAATTGTTTTCATTTAGCCACACTGGAGGACTTGAGCTTGAGGTCACGAACTGATGACCAGACATTCTCCTACAGGATTTTCTGGTAGACAGCAGAATTTATTGTTCTATCAATTATGGCAAGTTGTCCGGATCCTGAAGCAGCAAAGCAGCCCCAGACCATCACACTACCACCACCATGTTTGACTGTTGGTATGTGTTGTGTCCCTAAGAGGAGGAAGAAGCGAGGTGACAATTTATGTATTTTATTATACAAGAACAGGAACCAAACAGGAGTCACTCCGTACAGGTCAAGGGTCCACAGCAAAGAGACAGGGCTTCTTCTGCCATGGCCTCTTATACTCCCCGTGACGCCACCACCAGAAAATAGCAAGCACACTAATTGGGCCCTCCCAAAATTTTCAACCTGACTCATACACTAAGCATCAAAATATACAAAACTATCCATGCACACACCATAAGCCCTGCAGATTAAGATAAGATAAGATAAGCCTTTATTAGTCCCACAATGGGGAAATTCCAGGATTGCAACAGCACAGGGATAGCAACACTCAGAGCAACAATCAGAAGGCAAGAGAAAAAAAAAAGCAGCAAGTATACATATGTACATATAAATATAAATATATATATACATATATATATATATAGAGACACAGTGCGGAGCATTGTAGCTAGATGGAATAAATATGTAGATATATAAACACACACAGTATGGAGCATTGTAGCTAGATGGAATAATATGTAGATATATAAACACACAGTGCGGAGCATTGTAGCTAGATGGAATAAATATGTAAATATATAAACACACAGTGTGGAGCATTGTTGCTAGATAAATATAAATATAAACACACACAGTGCGGAGCATTGTAGCTAGATGGAATGAAACAGCACAACCGTCTACTTAGTTATCCTACATTCACCAACCACAATGCTCCGCACTGTGTGTCTATATATATATATTTATAGTAATAGGTACATACAGTGGGGCACAAAAGTATTTAGTCAGCCACCAATTGTGCAAGTTCTCCCACTTAAAAGATGAGAGAGGTCTCCAATTTTCTTCATAGGTATACCTCAACTATGAGAGACAAAATGAGGAAAAAAAAATCCAGAAAATCACATTGAAGGATTTTTAATGAATTAATTGGTAAATTCCTCTGTAAAATAAGTATTTGGTCAATCCCAAAAGTTCATCTCAATACTTTGTTATATACCCTTTGTTGGCAATGGCAGAGGTCAAACGTTTTCTGTAAGTCTTCACAAGGTTTTCACACACTGTTGCTGGTATTTTGGCCCATTCCTTCATGCAGATCTCCTCTAGAGCAGTGATGTTTTGGGGCTGTTGCTGGGCAACACGGACTTTCAACTCCCTCCAAAGATTTTCTATGCGGTTGAGATCTGGAGACTGGCTAGGCCACTCCAGGACCTTGAAATGCTTCTTACGAAGCCACTCCTTTGTTGCCCGGGCGGTGTGTTTGGGATCATTGTCATGCTGAAAGACCCACCCACGTTTCATCTTCAATGCCCTTGCTGATGGAAGGAGGTTTTCACTCAAAATCTCACGATACATGGCCCCATTCATTCTTTCCTTTACACGGATCAGTCGTCCTGGTCCCTTTGCAGAAAAACAGCCCCAAAGTATGATGTTTCCACCCCCATGCTTCACAGTAGGTATGGTGTTCTTTCTCCTCCAAACACAACAAGATGAGTTTTCATCAGAAAGTTCTATTTTGGTTTTATCTGACCATATGACATTCTCCCAGTCCTCTTCTGGATCATCCAAATGCTCTCTAGCAAACTTCAGATGGGCCTGGACATGTATTGGCTTAAGCAGGGGGACACGTCTGGCACTGCAGGATTTGAGTCCCTGGTGGCGTAGTGTGTTACTGATGTAGCCTTTGTTACTTTGGTCCCAGCTCTCTGCAGGTCATTCACTAGGTCCCCCCGTGTGGTTCTGGGATTTTTGCTCACCGTTCTCGTAATCATTTTGACCCCACGGGGTGAGATCTTGTGTGGAGCCCCAGATCGAGGGGGATTATCAGTGGTCTTGTATGTCTTCCATTTTCTAATAATTGCTCCCACAGTTAATTTCTTCACACCAAGCTGCTTACCTATTGGAGATTCAGTCTTCCCAGCCTGGTGCAGGTCTCCAATTTTGTTTCTGGTGTCCTTTGACAGTTCTTTGGTCTTGGCCATAGTGGAGTTTGGAGTCTGACTGTTTGAGGTTGTAGACAGGTGTCTTTTATACTGATAACGAGTTCAAACAGGTGCCATTAATACAGGTAACGAGTGGAGGACAGAGGAGCCTCTCAAAGAAGAAGTTACAGGTCTGTGAGAGCCAGAAATCTTGCTTGTTTGTAGGTGACCAAATACTTATTTTACCGAGGAATTTACCAATTAATTCATTAAAAATCCTTCGATGTGATTTTCTGGATTTTTTTTTCTCGTTTTGTCTCTCATAGTTGAGGTATACCTATGTTGAAAATTGGAGACCTCTCTCATCTTTTAAGTGGGAGAACTTGCACAATTGGTAGCTGACTAAATACTTTTTTGCCCCACTGTATAAGATATTAGGAAGGGGGCAAATGCTTTTTCACAGCATTGTATGTACCAGTAGGCTAGGGTGAGGAGCTCAGTCATCTGGGAGAGGCTCAGAGTAAAACTGCTGCTCCTCCATATCGAAAGGGGCCCGATGAGGTGGTTTGGGCATCTGATTAGGATGCCTCCTGGATGCCTCCCACTTGAGGTGTTTCGGGCATGTCCCACTGGGAGGAGACCCTGGGGCAGACCCAGGACACGATGGAGAGACTGTGTCTCCTAGCTGGCCTGGGAACGTCTTGGTATCCTCTCTGAAGAACTGGAGCAGGTGGCTGGGGAGAGGGAAGTCTGGGCTTCTCTGCTTGAGCTGCTGCCTCCACAACCCAGACCTCCGGAAAAGTGGTAGAAAGTGGATGGGTGGATGAATGGATGGCTGGCTGGATGGGTGGATGTACTGGTGTGAAGACCTACTCTACATCAAAAACTAGTCTTCAGAAGAACATGATTAAACATGCTTTGCCAAAGCCAGTGACTAAGGAAATGCTCACTGCTAACGTTGCTGATGATGGAGCCACTTTACCTAAGCATCCATGGCTTCAGTTCAGTTCCAGGTGTGGATCTGAACAGTGTATCAAGAACCAAGAATTAAACCGATTGATGCCCAGATATGTCACTGAAGACATGCTATTGTTGTTTACAGTTCAGTCAGTTGCTTTCAGACAGCTGATTAGTTACATACCAGTGACAACTAAAGAATGTAAGCCACTGCAGAAAAATATTATCCTGCTACCTGGATCAAGATTATTCAGAAATGGTTTTGATCTCCAAAAGACATCTGAGCAGACATTTGGACTGTTGATAACAATTCAGTTCATTTTCTGTGAGGGGAAAAATACTGTAAACATGAAATTGCTTGTCTTTTTTAATGAACTTTGTAAACTTTTAATATGTATAGTTTTGTTTCATTTTAGGATAAGTCTCTCATACAGCACATTTTCTAGGGATTAATTTCAGGTTTTAGCATTTTCAAGGACATATACAATTGGGGGAGGAAATATTAAACATGTCAGTATTTTTTCAAGAACATTTATTTACAGTGAGGTTACTCACGTAAAATCTTCAGGTGATGGACTTGATGTTGTTTGTTATAAACCAGTTGAGAGTTTCCTTTATTCTTCTGGAAGGTCTACCCCTGTCTCATCCACATCATCCTGGCGGGTGGCAGCAGATTATTTTCAAGAATACTTTGGTACATGGCTCTATTTACTGTTCCTTCAACTACCGAAATTTGTTAGTACCAAGAGATGAAAAACAACCCCATACCATGATGCTTTCATCTCCAAATTTCACTGTTTCTTGGAAAGTCCATCTTGAAAATAGATTTTTTCCTTTGTCTACAACCAAATCAATTTTCTCTCCTCTGTCAGCCACTGTGGGTGGGAAAACAGGTATTTAATCTAAATGAATATATTGTAGCCTGTTAGATTGCAGCCATGTGGCAAACTCAAAATTTGATTGGCTAAAGCAACAGTCTCATTACCATTTATTTTAAACTACAGATTCCTGCACTATTGATTTCAGCCATCAACTCATGATGGCTGACATACAATTGGACAAAAATGTTTAGCATACACATACACTACTGGAAGTCATGTAACCAAGAGAAAAGCTATGGAATGAAGAAAATAGACTGTTGGAAAATTTAATGCTTCTTCATGGAACAAAAATAAGGTACAGGGTATAAATGTAGGTCAGTGTTAAGGCCAGCAGAGAAGCCCTTGCTTGCCCTGACACCTCTGGGAAGTGTGTCATCATGTGAAAAAAACAGCTGCCATGGGCAGTTTTATATCAGAGCATTGTTGTGCATGCAAATGTAGTCATTGACTTAACAATAAACCTACATGCTGCATCACAATGTGGCTGGCAGCATAGTTTCTGATTTGTTTCTTCTACGGACCTACAGTGGTGTGCTTTGACTCTCTATTCTGTTCAAAATGCTTTAGCGAAAAGTGTCTTAGTCATGCTTCTTTTTCCAATAAATGAGATGTAAAGTGGAGCCTGGCTCCCAGATAATGACACATATTGACACATATTTTTTTTTTTTTTCTCCTCTCGGCGCCACACCAGTCGGCTGCCTTTTGCAACAGCGGCTCGATTCCGAGTTTTTTTTTTCCCTTCCTCTCTCTTTTGATCACTTTTTTTTTTCACCCCACTTATATCACGGACACACAGATCATCCCAAATGTCTCCTGAGCCGGTGGACGGAGCCACTATTTATAGCAGGATACGATATAACAGGGAAGAGCTGCTAGCATTTAACCGCCACCCGGTCCCACTGGAAAAACTCGACATACCGAGAGAACTGAGGCGAAAACGCCGCGGCTGCCGGGCTGGAGTGAGGCGGAGGACAAAAAATATAAGGTACAGACCCTCCCTTCCATCTGTTGTCATGGGAAATGTACGGTCGATACTGGGAAAGTTAGATGAGCTAGCGGCTATCTCCCGTTATGATAGCACTTACCGGGAGTGCTCTCTCCTTTTGTTTACTGAGACGTGGCTAACTGAACTAGCAGCAGATGCTAACATTGAGCTGGAGGGTTTTCACACGATACGAGCTGACCGAACACCAGAGAGTGGCAAAACTAGGGGCGGTGGAGTGATCATGTATGTTAACAACAACTGGTGCAGACCGGGACATATCACTGTTAAACAACGACACTGCAGCAAAGACATTGAGTTGCTAGCTGTTAGCATGAGGCCTACATATCTCCCGAGAGAACACTCACACGTGATCTGCATTGTTGTTTATGCAAATCCGACGGCGAACGCTGGGACAGCGCGTGACGTCATCCATTCAGTAACCAGCAGGCTGCAGACAGAACACCCAGATGCTCTTCTCCTCATCTCAGGCGATTTCAACCACGTTTCACTGTCTCCCATTCTGCCCACTTTCACCCAGTATGTCACATGCCACACTAGAGACAATAAAACACTGGATTTGTTCTACGCAAACACTAAGGAGGCGTACACCTCATCACAACTCCCCCCACTTGGGAGATCGGATCACAACTTGGTTCATCTCCGACCGGTGTACAAACCCCTAGTGCACAGACAACCTCCGGCCATGCACACTGTGGAGTTATGGTCTGAGGAGACAATGGACACTCTAAAGGACTGTTTTGAAGCCACTGCCTGGAAGCAGCTCTGCGATCCACATGGTGAGGACATCGATGGCCTCATTCACACCTTCACGGGCTACCTCAGCTTCTGTGTGGACAAATCCGTTCCCACCAAGACCATACGGCGTCACTCAAACAACAAACCCTGGATCAACCCTGAGATAAAAACACTTCTGAGAGAGAAGAAGAGGATCTTCAGGTCGGGGAACAGGGAGATGCTGAAGTCCGTACAGAGGGAGCTGAGGAGAAAGATCAGAGAAGGCAAGGACAGCTTCAGGAAGAAGATGGAGGACAAGCTGCAACAGAGCGACATCAGCGGGGTCTGGAGAAACCTCAAAACCATCTCGGGGCTCCAGAATACCTCCCCCCAGGCCACGGGGGGCAGGGAGTGGGCGAACAACCTGAATCTGTTTTTCAATAGATTTGACCAACCGCCCTCCCCCCTGTCTGCACAACAACCACTGCTGCCTCTAAGAAATCAAGTCCTGCTACCCACTCCCCACTCCACCGACACCCCCTCCACTCCCAACACACAGCCCCCCATCCTGACCCTGACCAAGACCCAGGTGAGGACGGAGCTGAGGAAGATCAAGGCGAGGAAGGCGTCGGGACCGGACGGCATCAGCGCAAAGCTCCTCAAGTCCTGTGCAGACCAGCTGTGTGGGATTGTGACGTATATCTTCAACATGAGCCTGAAACTGGGGAGGGTACCACAGCTGTGGAAAACATCTTGTGTGGTACCTGTACCAAAAACTTCCCACCCCAAAGACCTGAACAGCTTCAGACCGGTGGCCTTGACGTCCCACTTGATGAAGACCCTGGAGAGACTGCTCCTTGCTCATCTCCGCCCCCTGGTGGAACCAGCAATGGATCCACTCCAGTTCGCCTACCAGCATGGCATTGGGGTGGAGGATGCGGTGATCTTCCTCCTTCACCGTTCTCTGTCCCACCTGGAGAAGCCCGGGAATATGGTGAGGATCATGTTCTTTGACTTCTCCAGTGCTTTCAACACCATCCAACCGATGATCCTGAAGGACAAGCTGCTGCGCGCAGGGGTGGACCAGCACCTGTCATCATGGATCCTGGACTACCTCACGAACCGGCCTCAGTTTGTGAGAACCCGGGACTGTGTTTCCGACACGATCATCAGTAGCACGGGGGCCCCCCAGGGAACGGTGCTGGCTCCCTTCTTGTTCACTCTTTATACTGCGGACTTCTCACACAACACAACACATTGCCATCTACAGAAGTTCTCTGATGACTCTGCGATCGTTGGTCTCATCTCCAGCGGAGATGAAGCTGAGTACAGAGGGCTTATCCAGGACTTTGTGGACTGGTGCCATCGGAACTGCCTCCAGATCAACGCGAGGAAAACTAAGGAGCTGGTGGTGGACTGCCGCAGGCATGGGCAGCCCCTCACAGCACCAGTAAATATACAGGGAACAGACATCGAGATGGTGACATCCTACAAGTACCTGGGTATTCATCTGAACAATAAACTAGACTGGTCACACAATACTGACGCACTCTACAAGAAGGGACAGCGCAGGCTGTTCCTGCTGAGGAGACTCAGGTCTTTTGGTGTACAAGGGGCGCTGCTGAAGTCATTCTATGACACGGTGGTAGCATCAGCCATCACTTTTGGAGTGGTCTGCTGGGGCAGTGGCATTACTGCAGCCGATAGGAAGAGACTGAACAAACTGATTAAGAAAGCCAGCTCTGTCCTGGGGCAACGCCTTGATCCGATGGAGGAGATAGGAGAGAGAAGGACGGTGGCTAAACTGTCATCTCTGCTGGAGTCCGAGTTCCACCCTATGCAGGACATACTGGATGCACTGAGGAGCTCATTTAGCAGCAGACTACATCATCCCAGGTGCACAACCGAGAGGTTTCGTAGGTCCTTCCTACCAACGGCTGTCAGACTGTACAACCTAAGCAGGGCTGCCCGCAGAGATAGCAAAAAGACGTAACAAACTAATAGTTTTTTTTTGTTTTTTTTTTTTTTTGAATGCAAAAGATGCAATAGACTTACACAATGGTCCTCTCCGGCATACAACTAGGAACATACCGGTCGCTATGGAGGGTGAGAATATGTATGGGCACATAATCATACCATGTAGGATAACTAAATAGACGGTTATGCTGTTTCATCCCACCTAGCAACAATGCTCTGCACTGTGTGTGTTTATATATTTACATATTTATTCCATCTAGCTACAATGCTCTGCACTGGGTGTGTTTATATTTATATATCTATATATTTATTCCATCTAGCTACAATGCTCCGCACTGTGTTTTTATATATCTACATATTATTCCATCTAGCTACATTGCTCCGCACTGTGTGTGTTTATATACTTGCATATTTATTCCACCTAGCTGCAATGCTCCATACTGTGGGTGTTTATATATTTACATATTTATTCCATCTAGCTACAATGCTCTGCACTGTGTTCATATATTCATATATTTATTCCATCCAGCTACAATGCTCTGCACTGTGTGTCTGTGTGTGTGTGTGTGTATATATATATTTTATAGTAATATGTACATATGTATATTAGCTGCTCTTGCTTGCTTGTTTTTTCTTGCCTTCTGATTGTTGCTCTGAGTGTTGCTATCCCTGTGCTGTTGCAATCCTGGAATTTCCCCGTTGTGGGACTAATAAAGGCTTATCTTATCTTATCTTATCTTATCTTATATTGTGGTGACATTAATGCTGGATCAAAGAACCAGCTGCCTCATGACATTTCAGCTGGGGTAAACAAATGCAGACAAGCAAGCGGAGCGAGGAATGACTACCTCCACTACCCCCTCGACGCCCACCAGGCCACCCTCACATTAGCAGGGTAAGAGGGCAATGGCAGGAAAACAAACCAGCCTCATTTAGTTTGTATGTGTGTGTTCCAGTGTGTTCTTATGTATTTCTACTCTGTTACAGTACTTCCATCTCATCTCCTTTTACAAGGCGAAGCCATTACATAATTACCCACTGTCAATTAGATCACATCCTGTGCCAGGCTGCCGGCTCAGGCCAATACTAATTAATCATTGGTCCCCAGAGGTAGATGGTTCTTGGTGATGCCATAACCAAAGCAGCCATAGATGGCAAGAATCACAGAAGATGCCCGTCTGTCACCATGGGAGACAGAAGAGCCTGAGGGGAATTCTTGTAGTAACCAAGGAGACTGATGAGCAAAATTTGAGCACTCTGAATTGAATACTATCCACTGCTACATGTTAGCCACTGTAGCAGAATTTTTCGTCATTTTCAACCTACACATATACACTACTCACAAAAAGTTAGGGATATTTGGCTTTCGGGTGAAATTTATGGAAAATGTGAAACGTTCACGCTACATTGATATTATAACATGAAAGTAGGGCATTTAAGTAGAAGCATGCAATGGTGATTTCCTCATTTCAAACAATTTATTGAAACAAAAGCCAGCAACAGTGGTGGGAGTACCACAACAAAAAATGTCAATGTCTCAATAACTTGTCATGTGCCCTTGAGCATCAATTACAGCCTGACAGTGATGTCTCATGCCGTTCACAAGTCGGCTTATTGTCTGTTGAGGCAGGGCATTCCACTCTTCTTGAAGGGCGGCCCTCAGGTCATTGAGGTTGTGGGATGCAGGGTTACGAGCCTCTATACGGTGACTCAGCTGATCCCATAGATTTTCTATGGGATTCATATCTGGAGAAAGTGCAGGCCACTCCATTTGAGGTACCCCAGCCTCTAGCAGCAGTTCCCTAATGATGCAACCTCGATGAGTTGGAACATTGTCATCCATGAAGATAAAATTAGGCCTGTGTTGTTCATGCAGGGGCACAATGGCTGGATTAATGATGTTATTCACATAGTATTGGCTTGTCACTGTACCATTCACAAGGTGTAGGGCAGTTCTGTATTGACTAGATACATCTGGCCAGACTGTAACACCACCACCACCAAAGGCTCGTCTAGTGACAGCAATGGCTGATGTATAGCACTCTCTTTGATGCCTCCAATATCGTTGGCGGCCATCATTTCTGCTCAGTGTGAATCAACTTTCATCAGAGAATAGCACTGAGGCCCACTGGTCCCTTGTCCAGGATAAATGCTCCCTGGCCCATGCAAGACGATGACGCCTGTGCCTGGTGGTGTGGTGAAGTACCCTTGCAGGTCTAGCACTCAGGCCACGCTGATGTAAATGGTTTTGAATGGTCTGATGTGATACTTGGGTGCCTCTCACCTCCCTTAAATGTGCCTGGAGTTGAGTGACATTCACCATCCTGTTCCGAAGGGCACTGTTCACAATGAAGTGGTCATCAGCGTGGGATGTGGCCAAAGCACGTCCACTTTTATGCCTTTCTGTGACTCTTCCAGTCTCTCTGTATCTCTGTTACAACCTGCTGATGACACTCTGTGACACTGTGAGACTCGAAGCTCAGGGACCACTTTTCTCTGAGAACATCCTGTTTGAAGCCTCGTAGTGGTGAGGGACTGTTGATCAACTGTGAGGTGTCATCTTTGTCTCAGGATGTAAAAATGTGAACAGCATGAAGAAGAGGACTGTTTAAATACCAATTCTAATTGAACCAGAAAATTTATTGGTTGATTCATGGATCAAACACCTATTGTGAATTTTGCCATTATGCACCCTGTTAGAGAACAGCAACTTGTGCAAAAAGTACTGAAATATTGAACAGTTGGACATGTGCATTCAAAAGGTCAGAGAAGGTCAAAATAACTTCACCTGTAAAGGTTATAGTGCATTTTAGGTGCATCCTGAAATTTCACCCGGAAGCCGAATATCCCTAGCTTTTTGTGAGTAGTGTATATATATATTTCCACAACTTTGGATATTAGAAGGTATTATTTTTCCTAGTTAGTTTTTTAATGAGTTGCCACATTTTTTGAAGTCTTATTTGTTTCAGTTGATGTTTTTCTGCACATTTTTGGCTTTTGTACATGTGACTACATAATACATAACCAAATCTGATACTTGAAAGTTATTTGGGTCCTGCACTGTCCACAAGTCTCTGGTGCTCTAGTCCACATCACAACCACATTGTTCATGTTCATACTGACAATTTGCATTCATAATTGCAAGTGACTTTTAACTGATTCTAAAATGAATGTATCTGTTCTCTGAAACAGCTTGCACAGTCACATCAATATGCCATTGCATCATCAACAAAACATATTATATTTGTGCAACCACTTGTTCACTTTAAGCTGAGTATATTGATGCTTTTTTTTTTTTCCACAATATCTTTATTGAACCTTTTTTTTTTTTTTTTTTTAACAAACATGATACAAACAATCAAACACTAACACTAAAGTACTACAAAAAAAAAAAAAAAATGCACTAAAAACACCAACAACCACCAACAAAATCAAGTCTTCAACAATGCTCCTCTGTTTAGTCTAGACAATCCAATACATAAGTATACATATTATGTTCACCAGTTTGGAATTTACAAGGTCCACACACATCATTCACCTTCTTCTTCAAGAGTTATGTTTAAATTTTTTACATAATCAATAAAAGGTCTCCATATATTCTCAAACACAATTTCCTTTGATTTTAGTATATATGTTATTCTTTCTAATGGAAGGTTTGTTAACATCTGTCTTAACCACTGAGTCACATCTGGTCTATGAGTCTTTTTCCATAATAGTGCAATACATTTTTTGGCATTAAGCAAACTGAGGTCTATGAATGTTCTTTCACTTTTATTAAAATTATGCTTTTCTGGGTACAGACCCAACAAAAACAGTTTAGGATTCAATATGATTTGTTTTGAGATTATTTTTTCAATTGTTACCCTCACCTCTTCCCAAAACATTCTTATTAATCTACATTCCCATAAACAATGAAATAGGGTTCCTTTACTTTCCATGCATTTTGTGCATGTATCTGGTATATTTTTGTTATATCTATTTAACTCCTCCGGTGTAACATACATCCGCATTAACCATTTGAAATGTATCAATTTAAGGCGTGCATTTATTGATTTGGTTTGAGCTTCTGTACAAGCCAATTCCCATTGTTCCTCTGAAATTTCAATTTGCAGATCTTCTTTCCAGTAGTTTAATCTTTTCAGTGAATTTTCACTTGAAGATAGTGTCAGTGAGTTATAAAACTCTGAAATAATACCCTTTCTTTTACTATCTTTCATCATCATTTTTTCCAAGGATGAATAAATAGGTCGAGTGAGAGCTTTATTTTGATTTGATCGAATAAAGTTTCTAAGTTGAAGATATTTAAAAAAATGTGTTCTATTGAGATTAAATTTGATCCTCAGCTCTTCAAAAGACATTATGTTGTCTGCACATGGCAAATATAAATCCTGAATCTTTTGTATCCCTTTTAAATTCCATACTTTAAATACAGCGTCCGCTCTCCCTGGTTTAAAATATTGATTACCCCATATTGGACTAAATTGTGACAATAACTGTGGTTCTTTTAAATAGTTTTTAGCTTCACACCATATTTTGATCATATGCTTTACAAATGGATTTTTAACTTGTTTTTGTAATTTTTTTGCCGAATCTGAGTATATGAATATGGGAAGAGGTAAAGGTAAATTGTATGATTCCATTTCAGTCCAGTGAGGGAGATCATTTGATGAAAAATAATATGTCATAGACCTCAGTTGTGCCGACCAATAATACAACATAAAATTTGGACATTTCAGACCTCCACGATCAAATGGTAAATATAATAAAGACAAACGTAATCTAGCCCTCCTGTTGTTCCATATAAATTCCACTAACTTTTTTTTTATTCTTGAGAATAGATCTAAAGGTGGTGATAAGGGAATGTATTGAAATAAATAAAGTATTTTAGGTAAAATATTACTTTTAAGTATATTGATTCTCCCGATCATCGACATTGGTAGTGACATCCATCTCTGAGTTAACTCATTGATATCTGACATTAAGGCTTCATAGTTGACACTGGCGACTGATTCTAGCTTAGGCATAATTTGGATTCCTAAATATTTAAACTGATTTACAACATTGAATTGATTTACCTCAGGGGCTGGGTAATTTCTCTGGGTCTCATTTAGCATTAATATTGAAGATTTAGTTTTATTTATTTTATATCCTGATATTTCCCCAAAATTCTTTATTAAATTCAACAAGGTTGGAATTGATTTTTTTAGATTCGACATAAACAAAATTATGTCATCGGCGTACAGGGAGATTTTATGTTCTGTTGGTCCAACTTTAATTCCATATATTTGTGAATGTAAACGTATCGCTATCGCTAAAGGTTCAATTGCCATAGTAAACAGTAAAGGTGAAAGTGGACAGCCTTGTCGACATCCTCTATTGATTTTTATTGGTTTTGAAATATTGTTATTTGTTAGGATTTCTGCTGTAGCATTATTGTATATTATTTGAACCCATTTTATGAAATTATTTCCAAGTCCAAACCTTTGTAGGACTTCAAAAAGAAAGGGCCATTCAACTCTATCAAAGGCCTTTTCGGCGTCCAATGATAGGAGAGCTGTATCCGGTGCTTCTTTATTAAAATAAATAATATTAAATAGTCTTCTTACATTATGGAAGCCTTGTCTACCCTTTATAAAGCCATTCTGATCTCGATTAATAATATTTGGTAAAATTTCTTGTATTCGTCTTGCTAAAATTTTACAGATTATCTTAAGGTCGGCGTTTAATAGGCTTATTGGTCTCATATTTTCACATTTATTAGAGGGCTTACCTGGTTTTGGCAGCAGTATAATTAAGGCATTATTTATGTATGATGGTAAATTATTATTTTGAAATGCTTCTAAAACCATTTCCAAAAAAGGTTTTATTAATTTATTCTTAAATTTTTTATAAAGGTCAACTGGAAGACCATCTGGTCCTGCACTTTTTCCTGATTTCATATTATCAATGGCTAGCCCAACTTCTTCTTGACTAATTTTAGACTCCAATATCTCCCTGTTTTCATTTGGAATACACGGTATAGATAGTTCGTTCAAAAACCCATTTAGTTTTGTTAAATCAGGTTCATTTTTGGTATCATATAATTTTTCATAGTAATCTCTAAAGGCTCTATTAATTTCTAAAGGATCTATAACTACCTGTCCCTTACTTATAATACTGGTAATTGGTGTTTTAATTTCCAATTGTTTAATCTGCCATGCTAATAATTTTCCTGATTTTTCACCTTGTTCATAAAAAGATTGTTTCAATCTTAGAAGACTCGAGGCAGCTCTATTCGCTGATTTTTTGTCGTATTCAGCTCTCAAAATCAGTAATTCATTCTCCAACCTTGGGTCACTTCCTGCATACACTTTTTCCTGAAGATTTTTTATTTTATGTTCCAATTTAGCTCTCTCCTCTCGAGTCTTCTTAGATTTTGATCCTGTATAACTAATAATATGTCCCCTAATAAAAGCTTTGAAAGCCTCCCACTTTACACATGCTGATGTTTGTGTAGTATTGATGTCAAAGAACTCGTCTATCTGTTTTTCTATATACTTGACAAATTCCTCATCCTGAAGCCATTTATGCTGAAATTGCCATCTACCTGATTCCTTTATCAATTTTTTATCTACATATATTAGACAACAGGGTGCATGATCAGAGATCACGATGTTATCATAAAAGCAGTTTTGAATCTTGGACCTTAATTCTGTGGAAATCAAAAAATAATCAATACGTGAGAATGTCTTGTAGGTACTGGAATAACAAGAATAGGCTTTAACTTGTGGTTTCATTTCTCTCCATATATCTAACAATCTCAATTCTTTCATAAAATGATTAATAGTCATCCTACATCCAATGTGCGTACAATCCAGTCCTGTTGATCTATCCACACCTGGATTCAATGTACAATTAAAATCCCCTGCTATTATATGTTGCCCTGTAAGTGATGATAAGATGAGAAATAAATTAGCAAAGAACTTCTGGTCATCTATATTGGGACCATATAAGTTCACAAGATTTATATTTTCTAATAGCAAAGAACCTTGAATGATTACATATCTTCCAAATTTGTCTCCAATTACATTTTTCACTTGAAAAGGAACTGATTTATGTATGAGAGTCATAACTCCCCTGGCTCGGGATGAAAATGAAGAGGTGAATACACTTCCCTGCCATCTACTCCTAATTCTTTTAACATCCTCCTCTATCAGATGAGTTTCTTGTAAAAACACAATTCTTGAACCCATGTCCTTTATTTTATTCATAACTTGTTTAAGTTTTTTTAAATTTTGTAGACCTCTGCAATTCCATGAAGTTAAATTAAGATTAACACTTTGGTCCATGATCAATAGAGAGTTTGGGATTACCTTGCAGTGTAAACATGCTCATACAGAGAAGCAAAAACATGAGTGGTTGAACATTCATCCTACAAACTACACACAAACAAATTTCCCCTTCCCACACTTGTGGCAAACCCCCCAAAATCAAAAGAAAAATTCTGTCTCCCGATATAGCCATCGACCGTTCCACACCCACGGGGAACAGCCTAAGCCACTCCTTCTTCATCCTCCCAATCACCCTAACTCTACTGCTTTTAATGACGTAACATTAACTCTCTTCTGTAGTTTTCCAACTTAACTCCAAAATTTTTAACAACTTTGTACATCATAGTTTTTTGTTTTTTTTTGTTTGTTTTGTTTTTGTTTTGTTTTTTTTAATATATAATACAATCTATATTTTGTAAACTTACTATTTACTTCAAGTCAGTCAGATGCCTGTGCAAATGCTTAATTATTCTACCTTATATTTTGTTCATGCTTAGCTCCCACCAGTCTCTTCTTCTTCTTTGATCTTCTTGATGAACTCCTGCGCCTCCTCTGGGGTCTTGAAGATGTGGGTTCTGCCCTCATACGTGGTCAGCAGTCTCGCAGGATAGATTACACCATGACGAATCCCAAGGTTGCGCAGCTCCTTACGTACGGGATCAAACTGCTTCCTCAATTGCTGGATTCCTGTGGCCAAATCTGGATAGAACCGCACCTGCTGGTCCTGGTGTTTAATCTCTCCTTTAGCACGTGCAGCGTTGAAGATCTTCATCCTGTCTCTGTTGCTAAGAAACTTCATAATTAAGGTCCTCGGCGGTCCCTTATCTCTCCGTGGGCCAATACGATGTGCTTTTTCCAGAACCACTGCTGATTGCAACTCCTCGCTGCCCAGCACCTCCGGAATCCACTTTTCCAGAAAGGAACATACGTCCCGACCTTCTGATTCCTCTGGAAGACCCACCAGCCTCAAATTATTCTGTCTCGACCGAGATTCCAAATCCAAAATATTATCTTCCAGAGATTTATTTTTTTTTCCAAAGTGCGCACCTTTAATTGAAGACGGGTGACGTCATCTTCAGCATTAGCGAGACGGAGCTCCATCTGCGCCGTTCGTTCTACACAGTCACCCAATTCCTTTCTTATTCCTTCCAGCGCTGTCATAATCCCATCAAATCTAGAGGAAAAGTCCGCTCTCATTGAACTCATGGCAGCCATCAGCGCATCTGCGCCATTCTCCGCAGAAATCGCACCGCCGCCAGCCTCCTCCGCCATATATGGAGCCTTGTTTGCTGCGTCACAGACCTGAAAGTCCGTTAATTTGGACTGTTTCGGCGGCTCGCTTTTTCCTTTTCCTGGTTTTCCAGCCTTAGGCTTCGCCGACATATCCTCGCCCAAATGCTGGGATACGTTCTGTCCCAAATGAGACAGTTATTTGCCGATTTTTTTCTCCAGGAGCAGAGCAGAGCGAGACACGTCCGTCCTACGTGGCAGCCATAACCGGAAGTCTCATATTGATGCTTTTTTAGTAAATATATACCTTGGATCTTGCTATGGAGGACTGCAAGCATTTAAGCCTCAATTATACTCCTGCATGAACCCTGCATAGAGTCCACAGCATAGTCTATGCACATGGGTTATGTTGTCTTCAGTATTTATAATTCAGTCCCTCCAGGATTTTGCAATGTTACAATCGCATCAATTCACACGAAATCAGCCAATCAGCACAACTATTGCGCAACCTTGCAACTTTGTCCAATCACCGCAACCTTCCCGCAATTTTGGCCAATCCTCGTCAACTTCTGCCAGTTTCACCAATCAGATTTGTCTCTGATTGGCACACAAATGCTCAGTCTAACCAACCAAATGCATTGTTGCATTGTTCACGTCTGTGTTTAAGATAAGACAAATAAGCAAATGTAACAGTACAGCCAGTGTTTGAACATTTTATACATCTTTAGAGGTAAAATTATTACTACATCTGTTCAATGAGCTTTAAAGCTGTGAATCTCCGGTCTGGACGGACAAAGGCTCCCCCCCTTCCCGGCCGCCGTCCAGCAGTAAATGAAAGACGTGTGTCTGAAGGGGCAAGTGTGTGTGTCAAGACCGATGTGCAGCAGATAGACAGGTAGGAGTTAGGCACGGAAAGAGAGAAAATATTGTCTTTAATTTTTTTTTTCAGAAAAACACAGACTCCATTAGACGATACAGAGCAACAGGATAAATTATTTTTTTCCTCTCCGCTTAGTACCGAGTGGTTGGGGACCGTAGGGAGTTTTCAAATGAAGGTGCTGCCAATAATTTCCAAATCTATACTCTTTAACATGCATTCAATTTATGTCAGGAGAGTTTGCTGGCTAATCAAACACAGTGATGCCATGGTCATTAAACCAGGTTTTGATACTTTTGGCAGTGTAGGCAGGTGCCAAATCCTGCTGCGAAATGAAATCAGCTTCTCCATAAAGCTTGTCAGCAGAGGGAAGCATGAAGTGCTCTTAAAATTTCCTGTTAGACAACAGCGCTGACTTTGGTCTTGATAAAACACAGTGGACAGACACCAGCAGATGACTTCTGTTCAGATAAAAGCAAATTTTGCATTTCATTTGGAAATCAAAGTCCCAGAGTCTTGAGAAAGAGTGGAGAGGCACAGAATCTAACTTGCTTGAGGTTTAGTGTGACATTTCCACAGTCAGTGATGATTTGAGGAATCATGTCATCTGCTGGTGTTTGTCCACTGTGTTTTATCAAGACCGAAGTCAGCGCAGTTGTCTACCAGGAAATTTTAGAGCACTTCATGCTTCCCTCTGCTGACAAGCTTTATGGAGAAGCTGATTTCATTTTCCAGCAGAACTTGCCACCACCCCCCCACACACACACACTCTGCCAAAAGTATCAATACCTGGTTTAATGACCATGACATCACTGTGTTTGACTGGCCAGCAAACTCTCCTGACCTACACCCCATGGAGAATCTATGAAGTATTGTGAAGAGGAAGATGAGAGACACCAGACCCAACAATGCAGACAAGCTGAAGGTCACTGTCAAAGCAACCTGGACCTTCATAACACCTCAGCAGTGCCACAGGCTGATGACCTCCATGCCAAGCCACATTGATACAGTAATTAATCCAAAAGGAGCCCCGACCAAGTAGTGAGTGTGTAAATGAACATACTTTTCAGTCGGCCAACATTTCTATTAAAAAACTATTTTTTAAAATTAATTTTATGTAATATTCTGGCATTAAAACTGGGGATTCTAAATTGTCCTTAGGTATGACTGTGAGAGTGAATGGTTGTCTGTCTCTCTGTGTTGGCTCTGCGATGGACTGGCGATCTGTCCAGGGTGTACCCTGCCTCTCGCCCAAAGATGCTGGGATAGGCTCCAGCGCCCCCGCGACCCGAAAAGGATTAAGTGGAAGAAGATGGATGAATGAATGAATAATATTCTAATTTTTTGAGAAACTGAATTTGGGGTTTTCATGGGCTGTAAGCCATGATTATCAAAATTAAAATAAATAAATACTTGAAATACTGTATATCACTCTGTGTAATGACTCTATATAATATAGAAGTTTAATTTTTTTTAATTGAATTACCTAAATAAATCAACTTTTTGTTGACATTCTAATTTATTGAGATGCACCTGTATGTCTGTTCGATCAAGAACCACATATGAAAATGATGCATATCTGATGTAAAAGATCAACTTTTGTCACAGGTTAAAAAAATCTGATTTTTCTTACTTCAGCGAAATAGTTGTCAATGTACTCTAGGTGATGCCAACACCTTAAGATGTACCTTACTTTTTAGACTTTTAAGTTCATATGGTGCTGAACTCATTTAGAAGCATAAAGTGAATGGAAGGTACTATAAGTTGTGAATACCACAGTGGTCTGTGGGTATTATCTTAGTGCTTTTGAGGCTGTGGCTACATGGACTTTGCAGAGATGCAGATGGGGTGCTGCATGGAGTTTTGATTAATCTCCCGTGTTGTGTGCTTGTGTATGTTGTCATAATCTCCTGGTTCCATGATCAAAGCAGGTAGTCCTGTGGTCACACAGTCACTCACACACAAACGACAGACAAGTATTTCCTCCAAACGGTTGTTACATGCCAGAGTCAAATTAGTCCATGAGCTTTTTAAGTGCCACAAAAGGTTCAAATTAGAGAAAGGACTTTGAAGCTGTACAGTTTGCAGGGATAGTCTGTAGCCCCTCTCAGTTTTGGCGTCCATATCATTCCTTCCAAAAAGAACACATCACATCAAAGGTTAACTGTGGCATGTGTACTGTAACTTGTCACCAGCATAGCCCTGATTTCCAAACAGCAGCGAATTGGGACAGAATGATATGTGGACCAGGAAGATGAACAGCATGTAATTATATTGGGAGCTGTAGGTCCGTCTCAAGCCCTCTGAATGCAAATTACAAATGGCAGTTTGGTCATATGATACACTTGGGTTATTGTAGATAATATTCATCCGTCCATCTTCTTCCACTTAATCCTTTTTGGATCGTGGAGGGGCTGGAGCGTATCCCAGCATCTTTGGGTGAGAAGCAGGGTACACCCTGGACAGATCACCAGTCCATTGCAGGGCCAACACAGAGAGACAGACAAACCATTCAGTCTCACAGTCATACACAAGGACAATTTAGAATCCCCAATTGATGCCAGTTAACCTAACTTGCATGTTTTTGGCATGTGGGAGGAAGCTGGAGAAATCTCGGAGTAAACCCATGCAGACACGGGGAGAACATGCAAACTCCACTCAGATCACTGTTGGTCAGGGGCTGGGATCGCACCTAGGATTCCCTCGCCAAGGATGAGTTGCTGTGCTGCCGCAGTGCTAACCACTCCACCACCGCGCTGTCCAGATTATTCAGATATAGAAAAAGCTCACCTATCCAAGTAGCTGAACTGCTGTTTTTTTAACCTGTCCTGTCCAGCAGCTTGGCAAGCAGCAGAGCTATGTGCTTGCCTTACTGTGCCAAGCAGATTTGCTTTGCCAAAAGGAGCTTTGCTCATATTTGATATTGGCTGTATATAAATAGTATTTATAGACTCCTCTTGCTATATAAAAACTTAAACACTTTATTTATATTGTCTTACTTACGTGGCAACTGACAGGGAGGAATGAAGGAGGGAATTGAAAGAATATGAAGTGGTGGGAAGAGGTGGGGTTCAAGGAGTTGGTGGGAGAGAAAGAAAGAAAAACAAATGAAGAGAAAACACAAGAAACAGTTTCTGCTTCTGAGGGAATCTCCACATGGGCCTGATATCTGCATCGAAAGAAAACAGAAAAGATGTATGTGCACGTGTGTGTGCCTTGCCAGGAAACATACAAAGAAAAGAGAGAGGATAGCAGGCCACAGCACCCCCCCTTCCCCCCAGGACCATAACCAAGCGAGACAATGCCCCCCCACCTCCTGGGTAACCCGCAACCCCTACAAAGCACGATGTCTCGAGGCCACTAAACCCCAGGACAACCAGGCACCCACCCCAGGAAGGAGGCCAAGGGGAGACTGGGCCATCAGGGTGGGTGCATTGCTGACCAGGGCAGGCGGTTCCCCCCACCCACCCAGCAGAGCCGAATGCTGGCCCCGGGCACTGGGGGACCGTCCCCCGGGAGCCACCAGGTACTCATGCCCATAGCTGAACTGCTCTTAATTTAGTTTAAATTTAAACTCCAGGTTCCTGGGCACCCACATCTCTGACCTCTCCTGGACTGTCAACACCAAGGCCCTGGTGAAGAAAGCCCAGCAGTGGCTGCACTTCCTCTATATTCTGAGACAGTCTGACAGTTTCTTCCCCTGGGCCATCTGAACTGCAAACAGTCAGAGCCCACCCCCTCCCTCCGAACGTTCACATGCACAGAACTGAGGACCTTTTTAATTATCATAAGAACACACCTGTCTTTGCACTCCGCACTTTCATGTATATTGACCCATCCGTGAAAGCACTACCATCCCTGTGTATATTTTCCATAATCCTTGGGCCATTTTATTCAATCATGTGTTCTACACTCCGCACTGTTATGTACATAGTTCCATCCATGAAGCCACTACCATACCTGTGTATAAACCTATGGGCAAGTTTTAATTTTATTTCAGACGTATGTTTAATCATGTATTCTGTAACTGTGCTTTATCAAATCTTTCTCTCTTACTTTATTGCGCAGTAGCCTGGTGGAGCACTCACAATTTTGTTGTACTGTACAACTGTACAATGACAAAAAAGCTTATTCTATTCTATTCTATTCTAATATATTATGCACGTGTTTGCCAAGGATGGGTTAGTTAAAAACTAACATAGAAAATAGATTTTTCTACAACATTGCCCAAATCCAGTTCCAATTATGTTTAATTTCCCTGTATGTAAATTTGTACAATTTAACACAAAGTAATGTGGGGTTCAGAATTTTTGGAGGACTAGATTTTGTGTGTGCATCACTGGTCACATTAACCGATAATTCTCTTTCATTGATGGATAATTTTTAGTAATGACAGAAATTTTTTAAGGCTGTCATTTTGACGGATTGTGATTCAACTCCTAACTTTAGGTCCTTGTAACTTTGGAGCTTCATCTGTCTGTTGACTTGGATTCAGTTTGACCACCAAAAACAAGAATCTTTGCCCCTGCCAGTATCTTAAATAATGCCGGTTTACCTTCCAAGCCGGGGATATGCAAGTAGGGAGGCTGCCCACTGCACCTAAAAATTCCAGAAACTGCTAATGATGTGCACACTCAGCCTTCTACAGTTGCTCCAACCCAGCACAAGCTGGAATGAATCTGGTCAAAATTGCCAGAATAAACAGACAAAAACCTTTATCCAAAGAAAATTTCTTCTCCCTTGTGGGAATTGTTTTTCTCTGCGTGATGGAAATTAATCCCCAATCCAGATGAGTCCTGTGTGTTTTCTGAACTTTTTTCTTTGTGTTTATAAGTTTTTTTGTTAGAAAAAATATAAAACAAAATTATTATTATCCGATATATTAGTCCGAGTCCATGGTCCTCAGCCGGAAAAAGGTGGATTGTCCTGTCCGGGTTGGGGACAGGCTCCTGCCCCAAGTGGAGGAGTTTAAGTATCTTGGGGTCTTGTTCACGAGTGAGGGGAAAATGGAGCGAGAGATTGACAGACGGATTGGAGCAGCATCTGCAGTGATGCGGACGTTGTACCGGTCTGTTGTGGTGAAGAGGGAGCTTAGTTCTAAGGCAAAGCTGTCGATTTACCAGTCAATCTACGTTCCTACTCTCACCTATGGTCACGAGCTTTGGGTAATGACCGGAAGAACGAGATTGCGGATACAAGCGGCTGAAATAAGCTTTCTCCGTAGGATTGCTGGACTCACCCTCAGAGAGAGGGTGAGGAGCTCAGTCATCCGGGAGAGGCTCAGAGTAGAACCGCTGCTCCTCCACATTGAAAGGAGTCAGTTGAGGTGGTATGGGCATCTGATTAGGATGCCTCCTGGACGCCTCCCACTTGAGGTGTTTCAGGCACGTCCCACTGGGAGGAGACCCCAGGGCAGACCCAGGACTCAGTGGAGAGACTATGTCTCCCAGCTGGTCTGGGAACGCCTTGGTATCCCCTCTGAAGAGCTGGAGCAGGTGGCTATGGAGAGGGAAGTCTGGGCTTCTCTGCTTGAACTGCTGCCTCCGCGACCCAGACCTCCGGAAAAGTGGTAGAAGATGGATGGATGGATGGAATTATTATTATTAAATAATAATAGGGAAACAGAAATTATTATTAAATTATTTTGTTTGTATCAGATATCATTTTATTAATTAAATAGCTGGAAGTAGTTGGGTAGTTGTAAATCAAACTTTGTGCTCCTATGGTGATTTATGGCGCATTTTCTTTTAAAAATACACCCAGAAAATATTTAAATACAACATTCTGTTTATTTTGCTAGTTTTGAATGTTAATAAGGACTTACTACACACACACACACACACACACACACACACACACACACACACACACTACTCACAAAAAGTTAGGGATATTCGGCTTTCGGGTGAAATTTCAGAATGCATCTAAAATGCACTATAACCTTTACAGGTGAACTTAATTTGACCTTCTCTGACCTTTTGAATGCACATGTCCGACTGTTCAATATTTCAGTACTTTTTGCATAACTTGCTGTTCTTTAACAAGGTGCTTAATGGCAAAATTCACAATAGGTGTTTGATCCATGAATCGACCAGTACATTTTCTGGTTCAATTAGAATTGGTATTTAAAGAGTCCTCTTCATCATGCTGTTCACGTTTTGACATCATGAGACCAAGACGACACCTAACAATTGATCAACAGTACCTTGTCTTTGCGAGGCTTCAAACAGGATGTTGTCAGAGGGAAGTACTTGGCTACTGAGCTTAGAGTGTCACTGAATGTCATCAGTAGGTTGCAACAAAGAGACTGGAAGAATCACAGAAAGGCATAAAGCACGCTGATGACTGCTTCATTATGAACAGTGCCCTGTGGAACCAGATGATGAATGCTACTCAACTCCAGGCATATTTAGGGGAGGTGAGAGGCACCCAAGTGTCACATCAGACCGTTTGAAACGATTTACATCAGCGGGGTTTGCGTGCTAGATGACCTGCAAGGATATCTAACCACACCACCAGGCACAGGTGTCATCATCTTGCATGGGCCAGGGAGCATTTACGCTGGACAAGGAACCAGTGGGCCTCAGTGCTGTTCTCTGATGAAAGTCGATTCATGTTGAGCAGAAATGATGGCCGCCAACGATGTTGGAGACATCAAGGAGAGCGCTATGCATCAGCCACTGTTGTCTCCAGACAAGCGTTTGGTGGTGGTGGTGGTGGTGCTACAGTCTGGGCAGGTGTGTCTAGTCAATACAGAACTGCCCTACACCTTGTGAATGGTACAGTGACAAGCCTATACTATCTGAGTAACATCATTAATCCAGTCATTGTGCCCCTGCATGAACAACACAGACCTAATTTCATCTTCATGGCCGACAATGCTCCAGCTCATCGAGGTCGCACCATTTGGGAATGGCTGCTGGAGGCTGAAGTACCTCAAACGGAGTGGCCTGCACTTTCTCCAGATCCGAATCCCATAGAAAACCTATGGGATCAGCTTTGTCACCGTGTAGAGGTTCGTAACCCTGCATCCCACAACCTCAATGACCTGAGGGCCACCCTTCAAGAAGAGTGGAATGCCATGCCGCAACAGACAATAAGTCGACTTACGAACAGCTTGAGACATCGTTGTCAAGCTGTAATTGATGCTCACGGGCACATGACAAGTTATTGAGACATTGACATTTTTTGTTGTGGTACAGTGGGGTAAAAAAGTATTTAGTCAGCTACCAATTCTGCAAGTTCTCCCACTTAAAAGATGAGAGAGGTCTCCAATTTTCATCATAGGTATACCTCAACTATGAGAGACAAAATAAGAAAAAAAAAAATCCAGAAAATCACATTGAAGGATTTTTAATGAATTAATTGGTAAATTCCTCAGTAAAATAAGTATTTGGTCAATAACAAAAGTTCATCTCAATACTTTGTTATATACCCTTTGTTTTCTTTAAGTTTTCACAAGGTTTTCACACACTGTTGCTGGTAGTTTGGCCCATTCCTCCATGCAGATCTCCTCTAGAGCAGTGATGTTTTGGGGCTGTCGCTGGGCAACACGGACTTTCAACTCCCTCCAAAGATTTTCTATGGGGTTGAGATCTGGAGACTGGCTAGGCCACTCCAGGACCTTGAAATGCTTCTTACGAAGCCACTCCTTCGTTGCCCGGGCGGTGTGTTTGGGATCATTGTCATGCTGAAAGACCCAGCCATGTTTCATCTTCAATGCCCTTGCTGGTGGAAGGAGGTTTTCACTCAAAATTTCACGATACATGGCCCCATTCATTCTTTCCTTTACACGCATCAGTCGTCCTGGTCCCTTTGCAGAAAAACAGCCCCAAAGTATGATGTTTCCACCCCCATGCTTCACAGTAGGTATGGTGTTCTTTCTCCTCCAAACACGACAAGTTGAGTTTTTACAATAAAGTTCTATTTTGGTTTCATCTGACCATATGACATTCTCCCAATCCTCTTCTGGATCATCCAAATGCTCTCTAGCAAACTTCAGACGGGCCTGGACATGTATTGGCTTAAGCAGGGGGACACGTCTGGCACTGCAGGATTTGAGTCCCTGGTGACGTAGTGTGTTTCTGATGTAGCCTTTGTTACTTTGGTCCCAGCTCTCTGCAGGTCATTCACTAGGTCCCCCCATGTGGTTCTGGGATTTTTGCTCACCGTTCTCGTGATCATTTTGACCCCACAGGGTGAGATCTTGCGTGGATCCCCAGATGGAGGGAGATTATCAGTGGTCATGTATGTCTTCCATTTTCTAATAATTGCTCCCACAGTTGATTTCTTCACACCAAGCTGCTTACCTATTGCAGATTCAGTCTTCCCAGCCTGGTGCAGGTCTACAATTTTTTTTCTAGTGTCCTTTGACAGCTCTTTGGTCTTGGCCATAGTGGAGTTTGGAGTCTGACTGTTTGAGGTTGTGGACAGGTGTCTTTTATACTGATAACGAGTTCAAACAGGTGCCTATAATACAGGTAATGAGTGGAGGACAGAGGAGCCTCTTAAAGAAGAAGTTACAGGTCTGTGAGAGCCAGAAATCTTGCTTGTTTGCAGGTGACCAAATACTTATTTTACCGAGGAATTTACCAATTAATTCATTAAAAATCCTTCAATGTGATTTTCTGGATTTTTTTTTTCTCATTTTGTCTCTCATAGTTGAGGTATACCTATGATGAAAATTGGAGACCTCTCTCATCTTTTAAGTGGGAGAACTTGCACAATTGGTGGCTGACTAAATACTTTTTTGCCCCACTGTATACCCACCACTGTTGTTAGCTTTTGTTTCAGTAAATTGCTTGAAATGAGGAAATCACCATTGCATGGTTCTACTTAAATGCCCTACTTTCATGTTATAATATCACTGTAGCGTGAACTTTCTGTATTTTCCATAAATTTTACCCGAAAGTCAAATATCCCTAACACTGGTGCATTGTCGTCCATGAAGATGAAATTAGGCCTGTGTTTTTCATGTAGGGGAACAATGGCTGGATGAATGATGCTATTCAGGTAGTATCAGCTTGTCACAGTACCATTCACAAGGTGTAGGGCAATTTTGTATTGACTCGGCACACCTGCCCAGACTGTAACACCACCACCACCAAAGGCTTGTCTGGTGACAACTGTGGCCGATGCATAGCGCTCTCCTTGACGTCTCCAACATCGTTTGCAGCCATCATTTCTCCTCAGCGTGAATCGACTTTCATCAGAGAACAGCACTTAGGCCCACTGGTCCCTTGTCTAACGTACTGTATATCTGTATGTCCCATGTGCTAACAGCTCTCTTTAATAAAGCCACAGTTCAGCACAGTCAACGTGTATGCTGGTCCCTAATTCCCAGACAACACAACCCAAACCCACCAACCAGCCAGCCAAACAATCAACCCAAACCTGCCAGCCTACCCAAAATTACCAAGCAACCAGCCAGCCAGCCAGCCAGCCAGCCAGCGAACAAATCAGCACACCAACAAACCATCCATTCCAGCCCCACCATCCAATCAGACCCAGCCAAATCAAAACCAACCATCCATCCACCCAGCCATCCAGCCACCTTTCTATTTTGAGGGTAGTGGGCAGTAATCACTTCCTCTTCTCTACTCCAGTGAGCAATAATGCATATTCATGTGCACAATCATTTTTCACAATTCTTATATTTTATGTTATATCCATGAGAACTACATAATGCTCAAATTCTCTGTCACTTTTGCTGTCTGCCACTAGCTAATCAGAGCTTGAATTCTCTCATCATGGTTGAATATACTGTATGCACTAAAGTTAACCTGCACAGCAAATGGTCCTGCAGTTCTTTTTCTTTGTCATACAGTTGTGAAAAAATTTGGACACCCCTTTAAATATTCAGTTCTTTATTAAGAAATGTTCACATATCTATGTCTAACCTTGTTTTTGTTTTTATTTGCATTTTTGAAAATTTATTTTAGCCATTTTAAGTGGGAATGAATGTAGGGGTGTCCTAAAAAAGATGGGGGATGTCCTAATTTATTCCTCACTATTTGTTTAGAATTAAATTTTACAGAAAATTTAAAAAAAGTCTTTAATTCATTTTAGTTTAGTGTGGAATTTGCATGTTCACCCCGTGTCTGCATGGGTTTACGCCGGGATTTCTCCGGTTTCCTCCCATATGCCAAAAACATGCAAGTTAGGTTAACCTCTTGCACTTCGGTGTACCGTGGGCGGACACGTCTCTGCGTCCTAGGGTGCACGAGGGCGTCCTAGGAGGCACTGAAAAAAAAAAAAGCTGCATTTCCGTTCTTCCACTACAGACACAGCCGCGAACAGAAAGTCAGAGGAGTGCTTTGATTGGTTTAGATGTGTTGACCTCTCATTCGACTAATAAGAGCCTTGAATTGGGTTTCTGAAACCCTGAAGAACCAATGACTGAAAACCTAGCAAGAAGGACCCGCCTACCAACGGCTGCGAATACAGCAAGCCAATTGAAGCACAGTAGTTCGAAAGCGTGCCTCCCTTGCAAAATCTGTTTTGTTTTAGCCGCTGGGTGACACACACGCGTTCACCAGTCTTTTTTTCTTACTACTGTTCTTATTTGTTTTGAAAAATCGTTCGCCAAAACCGTAATCATGGAAGCGCAAAACCGCAATAATGGAATTATGGTTTGACCGGGTCGCGTGACCAGAACTACGAGTCCGTAACAAGCGGACCAGCGTCATGTTCGTCTGACAATGAGGAAGAGAAGTTTGCCAGCGACACTGCTGTTGTGGACAGGTAATTGTTATAAGCTAAATTATTCTTTATCCCTGAAAATTGTAATCAAAAATGACTTCTGACCGATCGGTAAATTACAACTGTGCGTAGTAGACCACGGTGCACGAACCGTGTTCAGTCCATGCGCCGCGGTACACGGTTCGTGCGCCGCGACCGGACCGTGAACGCCCCCCCCCCCCCGCTACTCTTCTGTAGCGGATTGCAGATATTATTGCAGATATTTTAGTACAACTGTGCGTAGTAGACTGCGGCGCACCGTGACCGTGGCGCACCGGGCGATGTCCGTCCTCTGTAGCAGAGGGGGGGGGGAGTTGTTATCTTCTACATTACAGATATTTTAGTATAATTTTTAGTGCACTGTAGGTTATTTTTTCTTGTAAAAAAAGCCACACATTTTTTACGTGGCATGCTTCTTTGTGTGTGGGGGCTTGTTTGTTCATTCATTCATTCATGAATGAATAAACAACCCCCCCCCCCACACACACACACAGCCCTGAGTGTCACCTTTCATTAGAGCCCAACATCAAGCTTCTATATTGAATCATTCAAAAGTTACAGACGTTTTTCCAAACTGTGCCATTTGGCACAATTTGACACAGTTCAAAAACGCCTGGGAACAACCTGTGAAGAAAGCTGTGTAATATATTCATTTTTTGTGGTATTGTTACAAAATTTTGACCTCAGCTGGATAACACTTGGTTCTACATTTCTGTTGCATTTTCCAGCCAGTATCTGAAGCTGTGTGTTATTTGCAAGCATTTGTATCCAAAAAAACACCCAGGCGAAATTTATTTTCTTCAAGTTCAGTATGTTTAGATGACTGTTACTCAGTGGCCGGAGCACTTAGAGAGATGATGACTGTTTTGCCAAAAAATTCAAAGTGTTTTCTTTTAAATGAGACCAACCCCATGAAGATGCTGCAAAGGGTTGAAGAACAGCTTTTGATTTACTTTGGGTATGTTATTTTTTGGCGTTTTTAGGGAAATTGACCAGAGTGCAAGGGGTTAATTGGCATCAAACTGGGGATTCTATTTTATTTTTTTTTTCAAAAAAAAACAACAAAAAAACAAAACTGGGGATTCTAAATTGTCCTTAGGTATGACTGTGAGAGTGAATGGTTGTCTGTCTCTGTGTTGGCCCTGTGATGGACTGGCGATCTGTCCAGGGTGTACCCTGCCTCTCGCCCAAAGACGCTGGGATAGGCTCCAGCCCCCCCGCGACCCGAAAAGGATTAAGCAGAAGAAGATGAATGAATGAATGAATGAATGCATTACATGAATCTCCCAGTATTTTTAACATTGATATGAAATATCCATATGTCCAAATATGTAAAAAAAAAAACACACCACACAGGCTTATAGAGGGTGTCCTAATTTTTTCACGACTGTATGTGTGTACCAACCAGAGGTTGCACTACACGTTTTTATTATCTGTTATTTTGACAGAGAGGCTTGTAAAGATTCTGTCATAATCTATTATTATCTGTCAGTTTAATTGACTTTAATTAGATAACCCTCAGAGTAATCTGTCAAATGACAGACTGCTTTCAGAATTTTAAGTCATTGCAAAAAAAAATCTGCCAATAAAGGACAATTTTCAGTTAACACAACCTCAGGTACCAACACATGTAGTGTGTGTCTGTGTGTGGCCAGTGTTGCATGAATTGCATGTGGGTCCTGCACAGAACCACGGGTTCTACAGCTCTACAGCTGCTACAGCTGATAGGATGGCATTTACCATCAGCTGTGCTTCATTGTTCAGCAGGTTAAGAGAGGATAGGGGAATGAATGGGAGAGGGGGGAGTGTGTGTGAAATTTATACGCTTAAGAACAGCAACACAAAAATAAAGTCTGATTCTGTATTAGACTGAGAGTCTGTGGGGGGGGGGTCTTATTCTCCTCTGATAACTGTACATGCATTGAGGTTGATTGTTTAAATGAGAGACAGGTGGACTTCTTAACATGTGGTCACTTCAGGCGGTTTGTGCTCTGATATCACCAAAGACTCAGGATTGATGAGAACCATTTGTGTCTTGGTTCTTTTTTTCATTCACAGTATTATAAAATCATAACAAACAGTAGCAGATATCACAGAAGAAGCAGGACCTTTATTGGTGGTGACATCTAAGAAAACTGACTACCGTAGATATTTTCCCCTTCCATCCTCCTGCTGAGTCATAGATTAGTGTGAAAGCATTATTATTAAAACTAAATAAATAAATAATGTCTTCAGTGATGCGGGGAATTTCCTTTCATGTTGAGGAGGATTTCCCGTTTTTCCCTCCACCTTTTCCCCCCTGCTGTGTTTTCGTGTACCTGTGAGTGTGTGTGAGGGTGTTATCTCCATCTTCACCTTTCTTGACACTTGTGTGTTTCATCATCAGCTATGTGAAGTGACAGGCCACATCCTGAGGCAGATGGCAGGAGCTGGCACACCACAAAAGAGCAGCGCAACTGCCTAAAACACACACACACACACACACACACACACACACACACACACCCCTCGGGTGATTCCCCGGTCTTAATTCCTAAACGCATTTGCTCCAGTTCCTGCTGGGGTGCTGCAGGGGAGACTGTTGGGCTGTAGAGGCGGGGCAGGATGCATAGAAGACTTGCTCTTCACACACTATTACCCCTAAAACACAGACACAAGCACACACACACACACACTCTTCTACAAGGTTATTTACCACCTCCAACATGCTCACAGTCAAGGTGGAGAGAGCTGAAACAGGCTGGTAGTGCCCAGTGCAGCGAACACATCCATCCTTAGTGCAGAGGTGAGGAATGTACCAAGGCAGACTGAGGATGGGATGGTTGTAGTATGAAAAGACTGATTTGGCTCTTTTTCTGCAAAGGAAGTTTTGTGTTTTGTTTTGTTTTTTGTTTTTTTTTTTCAGTGAAAGCTCATTTACTTTTTAAAATTTACGAAGAAAGAATTCCAAATCTATATGGAAGAAAGTCACGGATTTTTAGCACTGTCACACTAGAGCAGGGGTGTCCAATCATGTGCCATGGAGGGCCAAGACCCTGCAGGCTTTACCTCCAACCAGTGGCTTCAACAGCAGATTTCACTGAATTTCTTCCCACTGATTGCTGTTAAGTGAAAACACCTGCTGAAGAGACTGGGTAGAAGAGAAAACCTGCAGGGTCTTGGCCCTCCATGGCACATGATTGGACACCCCTGCACTAGAGTGATGTCGAAGTTGAGTGACTGAATTGTGACACCCGAGGTGGCGTTGTGAAGCATGGATCTGTATCCAATTTATCACAATCAGAAACTTTGTCGTAAACATAGTAAAACAGCCATTACACCATGTCACAAAATTCTTATTGCTACATAACTCCATTAACACAACAGTAAAAGAGTAAGTAAAATAGTTTTTGAGAGTCCAGAAGTCTAGAGGTGGGAGATGGAGCATTGAGGAGAGGGGGGATTAGTGTTCATGAGTCTGATGTAGGGAGGCAACCCGAAAAGGATTAAGTGGAAGAAGATAAATGAATGAATGATTCATCTTATTGATCATTTAATTGATAAGCCGCAATTTTCCTGAGAATCTGAATTTCCCTTGGAACAGTATGGTCTTTCTATCTTTAATATATAAAAAGTTAATTACTGTTTTTTATATACTGAATAAAACATGAACATCATATTCCTCAGTCCCTTTGTATTTTTTTACTACAGACAATGGTGTTTTTTGTAGTTTAATAAATTTTGTACTGTGTAGTGTGTACTATGTGCTGGTACATCTCAGTAAATTACAAATGCCATGATTTTTAATTTACTTTAAAAACTGTTATCAGTATCATAAATTTATCTTTTGTAGTTATATTACAAAAAAATAACTTTCACGTTCTAATTTACTGTGATGCACTAGTAGACTGTTTTAACAGGAAAATAAATTGTGAGCTGCTTCATTTGTTGCATGTTAAATATTATCACAGTACCCCAGCAATCCAGGCAAACCCAGTACAATCTGGGCTCCCTCTGTTATCTGTTACCTCAGTGTTAACTTGAGTCTGGTCTGCTTTCCTGTCTTGCGGCGAGTTGAAGGCAGGGATGGGTTTTTGCACTCATGTCATCTTTTTCTTTGCTCCAGTCAGTTTCTCCACTGTGTTAATTTGAAGCAGGTGGACCTTCAAGCTTGTGTGCTATTAGAACTTGTTGTGGCTCTGAGGTGTTCCGACGTAACCCGGAAGGGCGAGTTTTTTTCGCTCTGGACAGCGCATGCACTCTGGGGGCTTGACATATTCTTCTGCTTTTTCGGTTGAAATGCAGCAGTGGGTGACCGCGTGTGCCCCCACCTGGACGGCAATGCCATTACATTTCGTAGAATAAGCTCCCATTGAAAAAGACTGATATGTTATCAGTTAATTGACAACTAATTTAATTTAGTCGACTAAATTCTTATCGACAGTTAATCAGAAGTCAATTAATCATTAACATCCCTAGTCTGATGGCCTGTGGGTCGAAGCTGTTTGCCAGCCTGGATGTGCAGGTTTTCCTGTAGCACCTTCCTGAAGGCAGGAATGAGAAGAGACAGTGCTGTGGATGGGTATGGTCCTTGATGATGTTGTGGACCCTGATGACTCTGGTGGTGTAGATGTCTGTGAGTGATGGGAAGGCTGCTCCATGCATGGATTGTGCAGTTTTTGTCACACGCTGGAGAGCCTTCCTGTCCTGAGGGGTGCAGCTTCTGTGTCTCACTGATGGAACTGGTGATAACACTCTCAACTGTACACAAGTGGTGTTTAAGGTCGTGAGGAACTTTGCCAGCGTCCATAAGTTCCTTACTGCTTTACCTTACCATTGCATGCATGAATTGGATATGGTCCAGGATACACATTATCACTAAAAGAACACAGAGTTTTGTTAATGTCGGGAGAGTGTAGCGATCACGCCAGCCACGGTGAGCGCCATTGTGCTTGACACCACATATGAAAGTTGTCCAGGTCTGATATGAAAAAAAAAACCCAAAAAAAATTAAGATTTCATGTAAAAATCTTGAGGCCAAGGCCAGAGGTCAGTTTTTCCCTAAATCTTATAAACAGGATAACTACTGAAAGAAATGATGTAGGCTTTTCAAATCGACACCTTAGCTATCTCTAAGATAAATCTTGGACAACTTGCACCGTGACCTGACTATGGGTTCAGGGGTCAAAAGGTCAAAGGTTACAGTTAATAATAATAGTAATAATGGGTTGCATTTATATAGCACCTTTCAAGATACCCAAAGCACTTAGCAATGAGTCCATTATTCATTCACTCCACAAACAGACAATGGTAGTGGTAAGCTACTGCTGTAGCCACAGCTGCCCTGGGGCAGACTGACAGAAACGTCAGTTAACATTCAATTTACACTATAGAACGAGTTAAGATTGGGTCACTAAACTTTGTACACAGGTTTACCCTTTGACCCTGAAGTATGACTATGTTTTTTTTGATCGCAAGGTCAAGGGTCAATGTCAAAATAGTATGTAAATGATATCTCAGCAACAAAGAACACTAGGATCACCAAACTTCATACACAGGGTCACCCTGAGACCATGACCTCTGACTATGAGTTTGGGGTCAAAAGGTCAAAGGTCAAGGTTAGTATTCCATATGCCCTCTTACTATAGAACACATAAAGCTCTCTAGGGTCACCAAACTTGCTGCACATGTTCATCTTGGGATCCTGACATACAACTAATGGTTGTATATAACTATTTATTTTTGTATATTCATTGATGATAGGCTTATCATAATTTTGTTCTGCCCCAGTTATTATATGGAAAAATTGCGAACGGCTCTCCTTCAGTGACAATACTGGGATTTTCAAAGAAGACTGAGGTGGGGGATTTTGCACTTGCTTCAGAGTGCTCTTGTGTGTTGTTGAGAGTGTCATAAAAAAAACAGATATAGGCCCCAAAATATTAGACCTCTCTTGCCTGCAATCTGAATCTAAACTTACTAACTACTCAGTACACTTTAAATTACATACACAATAAGCCATATTTACCCATTCATTGTGAGAACCAATGTATCTGACTCCCAACATGACAGCCGAGCCTGATGCTTATGTAGAAGAGAGTGATAGTAATTTAATTTAATACTTTCTTCTTCTTCTTCATTTAGATTTGATTGGCGGTTGGCAACCAGGTGCATTACCGCCATTGACTTGATTATCATCACTCTATATCTTTGTATAAGGAGTTCTGAACAACTCCTTATGTGTGAAAAAATTATCCGTCCTTGGACTGTGTCCGAGGTGCGGGTGGTAAGCTTCAAGCTGGATGTCTGCAATTTAATACTTTGTTCTGCCAAAAAAATAAAGAAGAAATGTAGTTTAGCACAGCTGAAGAGATGTACTTCCTGTAACCTGGGTATCCCACAAGAGCAGGAGAAAGCAACCTTCACTACACAAAGAATCTTAGTTCTTTAAAAATAAATGTTTATGGGACTTCCGGGAAGATGGCGGAGAGACATAACACTTAAACAAAGAGCTCTCCCTAGCCGGATTAAAAATCATCGGTAAATGGCCAACTCGACATAAACGAATCAATAAACTAAGGGATGAAAACACGAAGGAACCGGGCACAAGGACAAAAACAGGGTAAAATTGAAGAATTCCTCTCCAACAACGCAGGAAAAACCGCTGTACGCAAAGCCCAAAAAAGCAAGATGTCTACAGCAGAGAAAATGGAGGACATCAGACTCGACAACATGAACGCTGGCATCGCCAGTTTGGGTGAAGAGTTAAGAGAATTCAAGCGACAGCTACAACAGGATTTAGCGGCTCTTAAGGAGGAACTGAAAAAAGAAATTAAGGAGGAAATCATGGACCTCCGAAGAGAAATGGAGCGTAAATTAACGGAAAACATGGAGGAGCTGCGCTCCCAGCGGGCGTGTATGACAGAAGCGCAGACCCGAATTTCGGAACTAGAAGATTGGAAAAGCAAGGCAAACAAACAACTACAGACCCTGACGACGCAAACGCAGAGGATGCAGGAGAAAATAAACGACTTGGAGAGCAGATCCCGACGAAGCAATATGCGCATCTTTGGAATTCCGGAGGGCATTGAAGGCAACTCGATGACAAAATTCATGGATCAGTTCTTAAAAAAAGAACTGGAAATACCCGGAGAAACGGATCTGCAGATTCAACGGGCGCACAGAACACCGGCACAGAACCCGAAAACAAACTCTCCACCCAGGTCAGTTGTGGTAAACTTTGTGAAATATGACATAAAGGAAAGAATCCTGACGCAAGCATGGAAAAAAAAGATACGAATCGGCGACAAACAGGTATTTTTTGACCATGACTACCCGACAGAAATTGTGCAGCAGCGGAAGAAATATGCCAATATTAAAAAAACGCTGAAAGAGAAAAAAATTAGATTCCAAACGCCGCTAACGAAAATGAGGATTCATTGGGAGGAAGGCACAAGAACCTACAACACGGCCGAAGAGGCAGCGCGGGATATGATGGAGCGGGGCCTTGAGGTGAGCGTGCCGAAGGAGACGGCTGGAGCAGCGGCGGCCCTGAACGCACCACGACAGACGGAGTGGAGACGAGTGAACGGCGGAAGAAGGGGGAGAGACGTAGAGCAGCGGGCCCAGGACAAGCTACAAGGCTTTCAACTGAAAGCCTAGATCATAACAAAGATTAAGAAAGGCACAGAAGAAATGAAGGCCAAGAAGACAAGGTAAAAGAGAAACAGACGGCTAGGAGAGGTTTAAGTGATATTTGTTGGACATTTCTAGACTTATGACTATTACTTTGATAGTAATTAGAAGTCTAGGGAGGGCCCTTCACTCTGTGAAGACAAACCCCCCACCCACCAACAGGGACCAGTGGGCAGAAGAAAGGCCCAAAGTACGGAGGTCGAGATTTTTTAATGTGTTTTTATATAAATATGTGTTATTTTTGTTGTTAAAGGGGCTAGGAGCACAAGTTAAAAAAATGGAAAAACATGAATATGGGTAAAAATCTTAAGATAATGACACTAAACGTGAATGGTCTGAACTCACCTGTTAAAAGGGAAAGAATAATAAGAAAATTCAAGAAGGAAAAAGCTGAAATTATATTTATGCAAGAGACACATTTGAGCAAGACAGAACATGTGAAACTAAAGAGATTTGGCTATAAGAACTCCTACTACAGTTTATTTAAGGGAGGAGCAAAAAGGGGGGTTATGATACTAATCTCAAATAAAATACAATTTGAAAGTGAACAGGAAATCCAGGATAAAGAAGGCAGGTATGTAATAATAAAGGGAAGAATAGATGGTATGCAGATTACATTAGTGAACATCTATGCCCCACCAGAAAGTGACAAGGGTTTTTTTCAACATCTGTTTGATCTCATAGCAACACACAGTGAAGGAGTCCTAATTTGTGGAGGAGACTTAAATGCTGTCATGGATCATGAAGTTGACACAACAAGTGTTAAGAAGACAAAAAAACATGTAACAAAGTTCATAAGAACCTCACTGGCAGAAATGGGTATGGTAGACATATGGAGGGACCTACACCCACTCGAAAAAGACTATACACATTATTCAGCAGCCCATAAAGTACACTCTAGAATAGATTACTTCCTTATGAATGAAGGTGACAGACACAGGGTGAGAAATTGTTGGATTGGAGAGGCAGAAATATCAGATCATAATCCTATATACATGGAAATATATTTAAACAATAGAAAACGACAAACAACATGGAAACTTAACATAGGACTGTTAAATGATGAGAAAATGAAAGAAAGAATAAAAATAAACATAAACGAATATATCCAAGAGAATGACAATGAAGAAGTGGACCCAACAATACTATGGGACGCACTAAAAGCCGTGTTAAGGGGTAAATTAATTGTTGAAACAGGAAAAGCAAATAAGACTAAACTGGAAGCGTATGAACAAAGATGTGAGAGACTGAGGGAATTAGAACGTAAACATCAAAGCACAAATGATCCAAAAATATATCAAGAAATTAAAGAAGAAAAAACAAAGATAAAAGAAACACAAATGGATGAAATTGAAAGGAAAAATAGATATCTAAAGCAAAAATATTAGGAAACAGGGCCAAAAGCCACAAAACTGCTGGCAAAACGGTTAAGAAAACAACAAACAATGAATAATGTATACAAGATTAAAGACCCCACCACAAATAAAACCACAGTTAACCCAGAAAACATCGAAGAAATTTTCCATAATTTCTACCAAGAACTATACTCGCAACCTGAAGAAACAAATACTAAAGATATCAAAAAATTTCTAGACACATTGGACTTGCCATCAATAGGAAATCAACAAAATGAAAAACTAACAGCAGAAATAACAACACAAGAGATCAGAGATGTGATTAAGTCACTTAAAAATGGTAAATCACCAGGTAGTGATGGATACTCCTCTGAGTTTTATAAACTGTTCATAGAAGAACTCACACCACAACTCCTAAAGTCATTTAATTGGACGCTGAACAACAACAAAATACCTCCATCATGGAACGAAGCAATCATTTCAGTTATTTTAAAACCAGGGAAAGATAAAGAACAATGCGGAAACTATAGACCAATCTCTTTATTAAATGTAGATTATAAAATATACACAACAATTATATGTAAACGAATAAAGACATTCTTGACGGAATTGATAGAAGATGATCAAACTGGATTCATAGAGGGACGCCAAACACATGACAATATCAGGAGAACAATACATATAATTAACCAAATACATAAAGAAAAGAAAAGCGCAGTAATAATGAGTTTAGACGCAGAAAAAGCATTTGACAGGGTTAACTGGAAATTCCTATATAGTGTACTGGAGCGCTTTGGATTTAACGAAAAATCAGTACAATGCATAAGGACGCTATATCAAGAACCTGTGGCAAGAATCAAGATAAACGGTAGCTTAACAGACAAAGTAAATATACAAAGATCAACTAGGCAGGGATGCTGCTTATCGCCTACCTTGTTTGCTCTGTTCATAGAACCATTGGCTCAAGAGATAAGACAAAATAAGAAATTAAAAGGTGTAACAATAAAGGGGGCGGAACACAAGATTGGGCTATTTGCAGACGATATTATAGTTTACCTTGAACAACCAGATAAATCAATAATGGAAATGATGAACTTGATAGAAAATTTTGGAAAATTATCAGGATACAAGATAAACATAACAAAAACACAAATACTGACATTCCACTATAACCCTCTAAACCAGATAACTGATAAGATCAAACTAAACTGGAACCAAAAAGAAATAAAATACCTTGGAGTGAACATACCTAAAGACCTAAGCAAAATATATAAAGCAAACTATGATAGGTTGGAACAAGAAATAAAAAAAGATATTGATAGATGGTCAATCTTAAATATGGATCTGAATTCAAAAATTGAGACAGTCAAAATCAGCATACAACCTAGATTACTTTACCTCTTCCAGGCTATACCAACAGAGATTCCAGATGCCCAATTCTCAAAGTGGGACAGGATGATATCGAGATTTGTTTGGGGAGGTAAAAAACCAAGAGTGAAATATAAAACCCTCCAATTACCAAAAGAGAAAGGAGGCATGGGCCTACCGAGTCTAAAGGAATATTACTACTCAGCACAAATAAGATATATCATATGTTGGTGCGACGAGGGATATGAGGCAAAATGGAAAGAAATGGAAAAGGAAATTGAGGGACTCCCAGTACAAAGCATAATAGGGGATAAAGATGCATATAAGCAAATCAAACAAATAGACCCAATCACTAAATTTACTTTAGAACTGTGGTATAAAATAGTACAAAAATATAATATAAGGGAAGACATAAAACTATTGAAATGGGTAGCATTTGACAGTCAGTTTGAACCGGCAAAACAAGATAGGGGATACAAAAATCTGGTGAACAAGGGAATCACAGCATGGGGCAATATCGGAAAAAAAGATCTCGGGAGCTTTGTAAATATCAGGAGAAAATTTAAATTAGAAAGATCGGAATTTTTCAGATATCTGCAGATGAGAGATTACTATATGAAGAAGATTAGGCATAACCTCCAAACAGATGTGAACGAGATTATACAACTTATTTTAAGCTCATATGCAGGAAATAAAATAAGAATTATTTCAAAACTATATCAGAAACTTATGACAAACAATCATACAAGTAACTATATAAAGGAGAAATGGGAGAAAGAGCTCAATTTAAACATAACAGAAGAAAGCTGGCAGGAAATATGGAAAACACAACACACATCAACAAATTCAAGGGCATGGAGGGAATTTGGATGGAAAAACCTGATTCGCTTTTTCATTACACCACAGATTCAAGGAAAATATACAAATACCCAATCTTTATGCTGGAGGGGATGTGGGGCTCAAAATGCAGACCACTCACATATGTTTTGGAAATGCTACAAAATATCATCATTTTGGAAATCTATGCATGTGACAATACAGAGGATATTAGGATATAATATACCAATGAACTGTAACCTGATGTACTTATGTGATCTTAAAAAAGACAATGTTATACAGGCTGAGGACAGATATCTAGTTAAAATCTTGTTGATTGCATGTAAAAAAAACTATCACAAAAAAATGGCGATCAGAAGTTCTTCCTGACCAAGAACAATGGACTGACATTGTTGAGGACATACGTATGATGGAAAAACTAACATATCGACGAAGAATGCAAGAAGGAATATGGGAGAAAAAATGGCGGAAATGGACACACTACAAAGTGCAACAACGAGGCAGAAATTGAAAGAATAACCAAAGACACTGAAAAAACCAGAAGAATTAAGAGATGGAAACTAAAAACTTGATGCTCCAACATTTGTCCCCCCCCCCCTTTTATTTTTTTTATTTATTTTTTATTTTTTATTTTTTATTTTTTTTTTCTTTTTCCCTACCCTAACCCCTTTGTGTTTTAAATGTAGAATGTGATCTGAATGCATTATATATGATGAAAAATGAATAAAAATCTAAGTTACAAAAAAAATAAATGTTTATGGAGCCAGAAAAAATAGCTCAGGCTGAAAACTGAGGTAAAACAACAGAGTTACAAATACAAACTGTCCTGCCAACATCAGTATTAAGTTTTTATCATAAATTAGCAATTTTTTCTTGTAAATTCATAACCTTTTTCTCATAAAATTGCATTTTTCTGAGTAAATTTGTATTTTTTCCAATTGCAGAAATTTTGTCTTTTTTCTTTCAAAATTGAGTCTCTTTTTCATATTTCAACTTTTTTCTTAAATTTGTAATATTTTTGCATAAAATCTGTGATTTTCTTTTAACTTTCTATATTTTTCAGGTAAAATTGCAAACTTTTTCACATAGGTTTGTGATATTTTTCTTATAAACCTGCCACGTTTCAAGTAAATTTGTGATTTATTTTTTTTCAGATTTTTTAAAGGACATTTTCTCATAAAACTTTTTTCCTAAATTTTTTAAAAAAATGTGAAAGTTTAGTGGAGCATCACTAAACTGGTTTGAAAACACAATCCTGAATATAAAACATATAGCTTAAAAACTCTTAATTAGTGCCAAGGGGAGACTTTTTTCCTTCCCACCAAACTTGAACACTTGCTCTGTCACACAAAGAGAAAACATAGTTTTCGTTGGATTATGTTTCACACTTGTGTTTGTCTTAATAACCTTCTAGGAACTAAAAAATTAGCGTTCAAATATCACACCAATTTTGCCAAAATTAGTTGCAACTCCCTCCTGCACTCAGCTCAGCCCTGTGGGATTAGGACAGGAAGGCAAAGCAGGGGTCAAAGATGAAAGTGTGGAAGGATCGCAGCAAATTCATAAACAAATCTCTGGGAGCATCAAGGTTAACCCCTTTTAGCTGTCCAGGGCTTTGAAGTGCACAGCCATACAGTTAATTATCAGGGTCACATTAGAGAAAGGTGGTAACAATTTTAACTTGAGCAACAAGAGTGCTGAAGGCCGCTGCTCATTCCTATCAGGTGTTTGCAGATGTTGTGTGCGCCTAGGGAAATGTGACAGCAAATTCCGCTAGATGAGAGGAACACTTAATCGACCTATAATGCTTTGTTTGTTCAAGCCCCCATTGCATTGTAATTGGCTGGGAGGGAGAACCAAAACCAGCTGATTGGACAGCTGATGCACTTATGTAGCTGTAAGTATTTTGGATGGTATGCTGATACATGACTGTCAGTCTCGCTGTCAAAACCTCGTTCACTTTCATTCTTGTTCAGCGATTGAGTTCTGACTGACGAGATACTCAATAAAACAAATTAAAAGATGTTGGAATTTCTGCCTCAGCATCAGACACTGTGTTCAGCTTTTAAATCACTGCTTAGCATGGCTGGCTTAATGCTAGGAGGTTACTGGTTCCATTACCAGACTGGTAGGGGTCAGAACCTTTCTGTGTGGAGTTTGCATGTTGAGTTGCTTTGGTTTCCTCCCACAATTCAAAGAAATGCAAGTTTGGTTAGTTTTTGATTCTAAATTGGCCCTAGGTATCTTCTTCTGCTAAGCCCATAGAATAGAAGGTTAGTGTAGTTACTAGTTAAGCTCTGTTGAGTGGACTTTGAGACCAGAAAAAGTACTATATAAATACAGGTCCTTATTGTGTCAGTACATGGTAATACATAAATGGCAGAGCAGAGTTAGCTGCATGAATTACAAATAATGTTAGGGTGCTTTCACACCTAACCTATCCGGACTTTTGGGCTTTTCATTTTTCTCACTTCTCACACAATTTTGTTGTACTTTGCAAATGTACAATGGCAATAAAGCCTATTCTATTCTGTTTAGGTTTGAAACCTCTGCCAAACCACTGTCCAGACCAGAGAGTCAAAATTTGGAACAGCAAAAGGAGGTGGTCTTAGTCTGGATTAAACTGAACCTTCGTCCAGTTTGTTTAGGGTGTGAAACCAAATTTCAGAAGGGTTCAGCCGAGGAGAAGGAAAAGGGGGTAGCAAGAGCACTTGGGGAGAAGAAGAGATCCAGTTTTTTAAAAACTGAAATATGGCCTTTTGTAGCATAAATAGTCAACTGGAAAAGAAAATCATAGAAATGCAGAAACTCCCTAGGTATGTTCAGAGAGGATGCAAGAGAGTTTATGAAATAATGGACGAGCAATGTCATCTGAAAATCATCACAGCTGATGAGAAAGACAAACATTCTTTTTCATGAAAACCTGGATAATATTCTAGCCGCACTAAACTAGTTCACTGACTAGTATGATGGAGTCTGAACCAGTTTCATCATAAAGTGTGGTTACCAGTGTGTCCAGAGCTGCAGAAAATATGGGTGAGTAGCATGTTTGTTAACTACCAGTCTGTGCTAATAATAACACAGGTGTCATCATGGCAACAAGAGGTTGATGCTGCCGTGCAAAGTTGTTTAGTTTGCTTGGAAAAGGAGCAGTGTGAAACCAAACCTAACCAGACCAAATGTAGAATGCATCTGCAAAGTATTCACAGCGCTTCACTTTTTCCACATTTTGTTATGTTACAGCCTTATTCCAAAAGGGATTAAATTCATTTTTTCCCTCAAAATTCTACACACAATACCCCATAATGACAACATGAAAAAAGTTTTTTTTTTGAGATTTTTGCAAATTTATTAAAAATAAAAAACTAAGAAATCACATGTACACTAGTATTCACAGCCTTTGCCGTGAAGCTCAAAATTGAGCTCAGGTGCATCCTGTTTCCATTGATCATCATTGAGCTGTTTCTACAGCTTAATTGGAGCCCACCTGTGGTAAATTCAGTTGATTGGACATGATTTGGAAAGGCACGCACCTGTCTATATAAGGTCCCACAGTTGATAGTGCATGTCAGAGCACAAACCAAGCATGAAGTCAGAGGAATTGTCTGTAGACCTCCGAGACAGGACTGTCTCGAGGCACAAATCTTTTGGAAGGGTACAGAAAAATTTCTAGAGCTTTGAAGGTCCCAGTGAGCATAGTGGCCTCCATCATCTGTAAATGGAAGAAGTTCGGAACCACCAGGACACTACCTACAGCTGGCCGGCCGTCTAAACTGAGCAATCGGGGGAGAAGGGCCTTAGTCTGGGAGGTGACCAAGAACCCGATGGTCACTCTGTCAGAGCTCCAGTGTTCCTCTGTGGAGAGAGGAGAACCTTCCAGAAGTACAACCATCTCTGCAGCAATCCACACATCAGGCCTGTATAGTAGAGTGGCCAGAAGGAGGACACTCCTTAGTAAAAGGCACATGGCAGCCCGCCTGGAGTTTGCCAAAAGGCTTCTGAAGGACTCTCAGACCATGAGAAACAAAATTCTCTGTTCTGATGAGACAAAGATTGAACTCTTTGGCGTGAATGCCAGGCATCATGTTTGGAGGAAACCAGGCACCGCTCATAACCATGCCAATGGTGGTGGCAGCATCATGCTGTGGGGATGTTTTTCAGTGGCAGGAACTGGGAGACTAGTCAGGATAGAGGGAAAGATGAATGCAGCAATGTACAGACATATTGGATGAAAACCTGCTCCAGAGCGCTCTTGACCTCAGACTTGGGTGACGGTTCATCTTTCAGTAGGACAGCGACCCTAAGCACACAGCCAAGCTATCAAAGGAGTGTCTTCAGGACAACTCTGTGAATGTCCTTGAGTGGCCCAGCCACAGCCCAGACTTGAATCCAACTGAACATCTCTGGAGTGATCTGAAAATGGCTGTGCACCCACGCTTCCCATCCAACCTTATGGAGCTTGAGAGGTGCTGCAAAGAGGAATGGGCAAAACTGCCCAAAGATAGGTGTGCCAAGCTTGTGGCATCATATTCAAAAAGACTTGAGGCTGCAATTGCTGTCAAAGTTGCATCAGCAAAGTATTGAGCAAAGGCTGTGAATACTTATGTACGTGTGATTTCTTTATTTTTTTATTTTTTAATAAATTTGCAAAAATCTCAAAAAAAAATGTTCACATTGTCATTATGGGGTATTGTGTGTAGAATTTTGAGGAAAAAAAATGAATTTATACCCTTTTGGAACAAGGCTGTAACATAAAATGTGGAAAATGTGGAAGCACTGTGAATACTTTATGGATGCACTGTAAACATTGACTATGTTTACATGGACACAAGTAACCGGATTAAAAGCCTGATCAGAATAAAAATGCTTCATGTAAACACGCCAATCTGAATATTCTAACCCGATTACGCTCATTCAGATCAAAATTTCATTACGATTGAAGGGGGTGGGTTATGCCGATTGTTAATCCGAGTGGTGCGCATGAAAACACTTATTCCAAACGTAGGGCAGAAAATATGTTTACTGTGCATGTCTGTACACCAGCCTCACGTCGATGTGACGTATTTCCACCTTAGCAGCAACTAGCGGAAAACATAGCGGGAGTAAAACAAATCTGGTCTGTATCGTCCTGCTGTCTCCCTCTGTTCGTCATATGCAGAATTATGTACTTGTAGCTTCATTACAGAGACCAGCAGAAGCAAAAGTACAGTCTGAATAACACAATACAGGTCAATTTCAACAGCAAGCAGGGCTTGCTAACACCGGAAGTTGTTTCTTCTTCTACTATTTTTGGAATGTCGAAATGTCGACGTGTGCATGTCAAAATGATTTATTCCATTTAAACGTGTGACACATGGAAACGCACGTCCTAATCGGATCAGCTTTTCAGGATCCATGTAAACAGTAAAATTCTGATCTGAATTGTAATCAGATTGATGAAATTTTGCCCATGTAACCGTGGCTAATGTAACAAAAATATGAAATCTGGTCATGACCTTGGTGCGGACTTTGTGACTTAGTTGAAATAATAAGCAAATTGAAACCCTCATCATCCCCATCTGAGATTTTACCACTTTCTGTCCTAACTGGGTCTTTAACCACCACTGGTCCTTCATTACTCTCTATCATTATTATCATTATATCAACAGTTCACTGAGACAAGGCTGTGTTCCTTCACATTTCTAACAGGCTGAGGTAATTCTGTTACTTAAAAAACCTAATCTCGATTATAGCTTTAGTTGTTAATTATCACCCAATTTCTAAATTGCCGTTTATTAGTAAAATATTAGAAAAGGTTGTGGAATATTAGCTCAAAACATTACTATGTAAAGTGAAGATCAGCAAATCTTTTCAATCTGGCTTTCAGAAACTGCACTCTACTAAGACTGATCTTTTAATGGCATCTGATCATGGGGATTGTTCTGTTTTTATATTGCTTGATCTTAGTGCAGCATTTGATACTGTTGATCACAACATTTTAATTAATAGGCTAAAGCTTCTGGCGGGCATATCTGGTTCTGCATTAGATTGGTTTTATTTATATCTTTCTAAGAAGACCTTTTCTGTAAGGGTGGGTGAGTTTTATTCTTCCACAGCCTCTCTGACATGTGGGGTTCCGCAAGGTCCAATTCTGGGTCCATTATTATTTTCCTTTTGCTAGTGCATACCTCTGCATGCCCAAAGAAAGCAAGTGTAAGCAAGCATTTCTGCATGCCCATAGAAAGGTACTGCTACCATGGCAACAGTTATCATGGTGAAACCTGCCTTTCATCTTTGATGTCACCACTCGTTTAGTGATGACTGCCTTTGATCTTTGATGATGTCATAGCGAGTCCTATGATCATGAGTGATGCCTGCCGTTGGTATGTGAAGATGTCATAGCGACGAGTCCTATGATCTATATGACGTCATATAGACATCATGTAGACATCATAGGAACATCACAGGCGATCTTATGATCTTTTAGTGAGTCCTATGGTCGTGACAGACACACAGAGATTTCTTGAATTATATAAAGAGTGATGTGATTTTTTTAGCACATAATATTCAATCTTTTAATGACATTTGTTATCATTTTTATGTGGATGACCTCCAGTTATACATGTCTTTTAAACCTCACCAGCTTGACAGACTCTTCACCCTGGTTAACTGTCTAACCCAGGTCAATGACTGGCTCGCCAACAACTACATCATCTTAAAACCTTTTAACTGCCCAAGGTGCCATGTGGCGCCTGGGGAGACGCAAGGCATCTCAAAGCCCCCCCCCCCCCCCAGTGGTCAAGAGTGGTAAAAAAAAATTCTCAGTAAAATAGTTCAGATTTCCAAGGCTATAACTTAAAAGTTACAAGAGATAATGGCTTACTGTCAATTAGAAAAATGTAGAATATGATCCAAAGTTTCAGATAGGAATAAATTGATGCATCTAATTTGCATAATGTTGTGGCAGCTAAATAAATTACATAATTCAGTCAAAAGTGGACTTTGGACACATTTACATAAAGAATGGTCTGGGGGTTTTTTTTACGCCGATTTGTCTACAGGGGTACAGTGGGGTAAAAAAGTATTTAGTCAGCCACTAGTTGTGCAAGTTCTCCCATTTAAAAGATGAGAGAGGTCTCCAATTTTCATCATAGGTATACCTCAACTATGAGAGACAAAATGAGAAAAAAAAATCCAGAAAATCACAGTGAAGGATTTTTAATGAATTAATTGGTAAATTCCTCGGTAAAATAAGTATTTAGTCAATAACAAAAGTTCATCTCAATACTTTGTTATATACCCTATGTTGGCAATGACAGAGGTCAAACGTTTTCTGTAAGTCTTCACAAGGTTTTCACACACTGTTGCTGGTATTTTGGCCCATTCCTCCATGCAGATCTCCTCTAGAGCAGTGATGTTTTGGGGCTGTCGCTGGGCAACACGGACTTTCAACTCCCTCCAAAGATTTTCTATGGGGTTGAGATCTGGAGACTGGCTAGGCCACTCCAGGACCTTGAAATGCTTCTTACGAAGCCACTTCACGTTTCATCTTCAATGCCCTTGCTGATGAAAGGAGGTTTTCACTTAAAATCTCACGATACATGGCCCCATTCATTCTTTCCTTTACACACATCAGTCGTCCTGGTCCCTTTGCAGAAAAACGGCCCCAAAGCATGATGTTTCCATCCCCATCCTTCACAGTAGGTATGGTGTTCTTTCTCCTCCAAACATGACAAGTTGAGTTTTTACCAAAAAGTTCTATTTTGGTTTCATCTGACCATATGACATTCTCCCAATCCTCTTCTGGATCATCCAAATGCTCTCTAGCAAACTTCAGACGGGCCTGGACATGTACTGGCTTAAGCAGGGGGACACGTCTGGCACTGCAGGATTTGAGTCCCTGGTGGCGTAGTGTGTTACTGATGGTAGCCTTTGTTACTTTTGTCCCAGCTCTCTGCAGGTCATTCACTAGGTCCCCCCGTGTGGTTCTGGGATTTTTGCTCACCGTTCTCGTGATCATTTTGACCCCACGGGGTGAGATCTTGCGTGGAGCCCCAGATTGAGGGAGATTATCAGTGGTCTTGTATGTATTCCATTTTCTAATAATTACTCCCACAGTTGACTTCTTCACACCAAGCTGCTTACCTATTGCAGATTCAGTCTTCCCAGCCTGGTGCAGGTCTCCAATTTTGTTTCTGGTGTCCTTTGACAGCTCTTTGGTCTTGGCCCTAGTGGAGTTTGGAGTCTGACTGTTTGAAGTTGTGGACAGGTGTCTTTTATACTGATAACGAGTTCAAACAGGTGCCATTGATACAGGTAACGAGTGGAGGACAGAGGAGCCTCTTAAAGAAGAAGTTACAGGTCTGTGAGAGCCAGAAATCTTGCTTGTTTGTAGGTGACCAAATACTTATTTTACCGAGGAATTTACCAATTAATTCATTAAAAATCCTTCAGTGTGATTTTCTGGTTGTTTTTTTTCCTCATTTTGTCTCTCATAGTTGAGGTATACCTATGATGAAAATTGGAGACCTCTCTCATCTTTTAAGTGGGAAAACTTGCACAACTGGTGGTTGACTAAATACTTTTTTGCCCCACTGTATGTTTTTATCTAATCTTCAAAGTACACTACCGTTCAAAAGTTTGGGGTCACTTAGAAATTTCCTTATTTTTGAAAGAAAAGCACTGTTTTTCTCAGTGAAGATAACTTTAAACTAATCAGAAATACACTCTAATATCTAATATATATTGCTAATGTGGTAAATGACTATTCTAGCTGCAAATGTCTGGTTTTTGGTGCAATATCTGCATAGGTGTATAGAGGGCCCATTTCCAGCAACTATCACTCCAGCGTTCTAATGGTACAATGTGTTTGCTCATTGCATCAGAAGGCTAATGGATGATTAGAAAACCCTTGTGCAATCATGTTAGCACAGCTGAAAACAGTTTAGCTGGTTAGAGAAGCTGTTAAATATTGTGGGACTAATAAAGGCTTATCTTATCTTATCTTAAAACTGACCTTCCTTTGAGCAGGTTGAATATCGGGAAAAAATTATTATTTCAAATACAAATCATTATTTCTAACCTTGTCAATGTCTTGACTATATTTTCTATTCATTTTACAACTCATGGTGGTAAATAAGTGTGACTTTTCATGGAAAACACAAAATAATTGTCTGGGTGACCCCAAACTTTTGAACGGTAGTGTATATGAACCAGAAAATCAATAAAATGTCAAAAAAAAACATATGTTTCTCTTACCTGTTGCCGGGTGGGGGGGCTTGCCCGCCCACGTGACCAGTCTGTTTTCGTCCATCGTAGTCAATGTTTGTGTGTTTGCTCAGCCATTTACATCGTGTACCACATCTACAAACTCTTATGATTACCCCACTTGAATTTCATTTGTATTACGCAGCTATTTTTTCTGTTTGGTGCATTATTCCTGTGGGAATCAGTGCCACCTGTGGGCGCCGCCATCTTGGTAATGGGAGCTCAGGTTTTTGTCCATCGTGGTCGATGTAACACGTTTACTTAGTAATTTACACCCGTGTACCACATCTACAAACTCTTAGGATTATCCCACGTGAATTTCGTTTGTATTACGCGGCTGTTTTTCCTGCTTCATGCAGTTTCAGTCATCATCGCGGCAGCGATAACCAAACATGGCGACATCCACTTTGGTGTGTGAGCTCAAAGCGGAAAAAGGAAGAATAATAATGAGGATTTCTTCTTCTTTGCTATATTCCATGTCAGCCATGATTCCTTCGGTGTGTGTCTGCCACCTTCTAAACTGTCAGATCAATAGAGATTAGTACAAATTCTCAGTATAGCCGGGGGACGTCAATAAGGTGACACGTGCAGTTGCAGCGCTGTGCCGCTGGGGGCGCGCGACCCGTCCATTTAATCTGGGCAGTTAAAGGGTTAAATTCCAATAAAACTGAGACCATGATTGCAGCCCCTTTTGATCTTCATCCAATAATCAGACACTTTCTTCGTTTTGCTCATCTCCTAACTCCACTGTTAGAAATTTGGGTGTTATTTTTGAATCCTCCCTTAAGTTTAATTCCCATGTAAATTCTATTTCACGTTTATGCTTTTTTCATTTAAAGAACATTTCCAAATTGAGAGCCATTATTTCTTCAAGTAAGCTTGAAAAATAATCCATGCATTTGTGGATTCGTTTTAAAGTTCTTACACTTACATATAGAGCACTACATGGGCAATCCCCATCTTATTTATCTGATTTCCTTCTCAAACATACTCCTGCTCGCACTGTTAGATCTGAAGCCCAGGACTTGTTAGTTGTTCCTTTTACAATACTCAAGACCAGGGGGGACAGAGCCTTTAGAATAACCTCCCATTCCAGCTACATTTAGCTGACTCTATGGACTCTTAAAAAAAACAGCTGAAAACGTTTTTGTTTAGCAAGGCTTTCCGTTGAATTTCAATTCAGCTGACATTTTTTTAAATCTTTTAATCTTGTGTTTTAATTTGTTTTATTTTTTCTTTTCCTTTTTAACAATGTCTCTATCAAGTTGTTTTTTTATTCTGTTTTATTGTACAGCACTTTGTGACTATATGTCTGTGAAATGCACTTTATGAATAAACTTCACTTACGCATACTTTCAGGTGTGAAAACACCCTGAGACAAATAGTCAAAGACTCTTTTCGTAGCTAGCCAACTTATATACAGTAAAATACATTAAAAAAAATTCTGAGCACAAAATCATTTCTACATTTTTAAACATCTCAGTACATTTAACATGATTTACTAAAGGGCTACAAGTATGAAAACGTGCAAAGTTGATAGCATGTGCAAAAAGAGAGAAAACTGATTTACAAAGACCACACACTGATCTTTGTCCTCTTCTAATGAACAAAATAGGTCACACTGTGGATTCTGTACCTTTGCACAAAATAACAGGCAAAGTGAGGCATTTCTGGTCAAATGCACAAAAATATTGAGAAACACCAGTGGGGGATTCAAAGTGTAGCCACTTTGATTAATTATTTTAATTCCTCTGGGTCAAGTTCATTCATTTGGCCCCTGACCAACAGTGATCTGTATGGAGTTTGCATGTTCTCCACGTGTCTGCGTGGGTTTACTCTGGGATTTCTCCGGTTTCCTCCCACGTGCCAAAAACGTGCAAGTTAGGTTAATTGACATCAAAAACTGGGGATTCTAAATTGTCCTTAGGTATGAATGTGAGAGTGAATGGTTGTCTTGTCTCTCTGTGTTGGCCCTGCGATGGACTGGGGATCTGTCCAGGGTGTACCCTGCCTCTCGCCCAAAGATGCTGGGATAGGCTCCAGTCCCCCCACGACCCGAAAAGGATTAAGCGGAAGAAGATGAATGAATGAATGAATGCACAAAATAATAGGCAAAGTGAGGCATTTCTGGTCAAATGCACAAAAATATTGAGAAACACCAGTGGGGGATTCAAAGTGTAGCCACTTTGATTAATTATTCTAATTCCTCTGGGTCAGATTCCCTCTTGCCCTTAATATGGTTAATCTTGAAACTCTCCATGTTGACTCAGTGACATATAGGGCCCTATTTTGACGGTCATCTGCGCATTTTTTACAGACTTTCTGCCGTGCGCCAGTATTTTTGTTATTTTCTGTCAGTACATTGTCTGTTTTTCACGCCTTACGTCATGCCATCAAATTGCCAGTAGACAGTGTGCTGACCATGCACTCGGAGGAGGTGCCTTATTTCAAAGAGGTGTGGCGGCGCACAATCTAATGCACATTACACTATTATAATACATTTCATCAGAATTTGCTTTTGATCAGGAAAAAGGAGCGCATTGTTTAATGATGTTTCAGTGGCGTGTTTTGACAACACGCAGCTCTGGAGCTCAGGAGACGGCATGCACTGGGATAGTCATGGGGCTGTATTCCAACGACGGAGTCGATTGATCAGTTATTTTTTTGATTTTGTATACTTTATTGATCCCCAGAGGGGAAATTGAGGGCATCCACCTGGATGGATGAAGCAGCCACGGTATGGCACTATCCCTTTACCATTCAGACACACATTCACACCTAGGGCCACTTTTAGAGTCTCCAGTTAACCTAACCTGCATGTTTTTGGCCTGTGGGAGGAAACCGGAGAACTCCCGGAGTAAACCCATGCAGACACGGGGAGAACATGCAAACTCCACACAGATCACTGTTGGTCAGGGGCTGGGATCGAACCAGGGATCCCATGGCCAAGGGTGAGTTGCTGTGCTGCCACAGTGCTAACCACTGCGCCACCGCACTGCCCTTATATCTGACACAAAACACGTTTATGGTTGTTTCCAAGTTCATTCCTTATCACAATGGTGTAAAAACGAACTTTCCACTGGCTCATGACGCAAAGAGGCCGGTCTAATCATTCAGAGGTGTGTTTTGGATAATCCAATCCAAGGTGCTCCTTCCCATCCATAATAAGGAAGGCATCAATCACAGTTGATGCCCACTTAGTTATGTTAAAAAGAACAAACGGGTAAGAATGGGCTGAAAAAATCAGCTGAATTGTTTAATGTGCACACAAATGCAACACAGACATGAAGAAAAGAGGATGATGCCTGTGCAAATTTTCATAAACTTTCATTAATGATGGCGTGGAAGTCGCTCCCGGCTGTGGAAAGATGGAGTGCTCCCTCTCCTGTTGCTTTCGCCGACCGAGGGTCTCCCCCTATCCATCCTGGTTAGGAGGGAAGGAGGCGATCTGCCACCTCCGGCCCCAGCCATGCAGTGAGCCTGCTCTCAGCAGCCTCTGCCGGGGGCTGACAGGTGGCTGTCGGGGAGCTTCCCGGGCTGGAAACCCGGGGCACATGGCCGACACAAATGTGGACGCATCTCCTGTCTCTCTAGAGAGTTAGTGAAAAGTAAAACACCGCGCACTCCTTGTTCATTCATTTATTCCCCTAAAAATAAATACATTAATGTCTAATAAGTCCGTGATGAAAACGAAAATCTGCCCCCTTCTCCGTGTACCGTGCATCACATTGGAACACACTGGCACACATGCTCCATGTTCATTCAGCCCATTCTTCACTGTTTGTTCTGTTTAACTTAACTAACTGTGCATCAACTGTGATTGATGTCTTCCTTATTACCAAGCAACATCACGTGCATTTTGACTCACACACACAGGATTTGATCAGCACAAAACCCGTCTTAAACCGTCATGATCACAGTTCACTTTAGATAATGTGTCTCTTTGCATTAAAGGGATGGGAAGGAGCGCTTTGGATTGGATTATCCAAAACACGCCTCTGAATGATTAGACCGGCCTCTTTGCAGCATGCGCCGGCGGAAGGTTCGTTTTACGCCGTTGTGATAAGAAAATGAACTTGGACACACCTATATACGCTTTCTGCATCAGTGACAACTGATTATCTTACCCTATTGTTGTCATATGGCCCTAAATTGTGATTTATATTTACCTGCTTCCATCTATATGTACCTGTCATTAAACACACAATCATTTCTAAACCTGTATTTATAGTAGAAAATATGAAAACCTTAGTAGATCAGGTGTAAAATGCCCACTAAGGAAGTGCACATTTTTCAGGAATTGTGAATTTAGTGTACAAAATAATACCCACTATTTGTGATCTTATAAATGGGGCCCAGATTTTTTTTTATTTTTTTTTTTGCCAGTAGAGATGTTATTATTTATTTAGCGTTACAGTGTGTTTAAAAAGTAGTTTGGTGGTGTTGCTGACAATTAGAAAGACCTTTTTCCTTCATATTGGGATATTTAGGTGCTGTTGTTACCCAACCTATATTACATTACATTCATTACATGACATATGCTGACAAAGTGGTAGAATTGGAAATACAGTAGAAATATCCCTTTTGTGGGAAATGTTACAACTTAATTTTTTTTTCTCTCATTTTTTGGGCATTTGCTTTTGCTCTTTCCAGCTGTCACATCTTCTTTTGGTTCCTTTTCTTCGACTGAAACAGGCCATATTTGACTCGGAGCTGAGTTTGCTTTTAGAATGCGCTTGAACCTGTTTGCTCAGTCTTTTCTCTCATCCACCTATCTTCAAGCTACTCGAGCTGGTGATCCACCACCTCAGCAGCACATGCCAAAACACCTCAATTTCTGTTGACCTCAGTCTGTCATTTCATCCCAAGTCTTTGGTGCATTTTCAAGGACATGTATTAGTCTTTCTTTCTGAGGTTTTCTGTAGTGCAATTATAAAAAGCTGTTAACTTTCAGGAAGTTGAAATATGAGCAAATACACAAGGATTAAATAATTATGAGCAGCAATTTTTATAGGGAACATATGATGAAAATGTCCCATTGTTTTGCTTTTGCTCATTGATTTGGGAAGCTGGAGTGGCTACTGAAAACTGAAAAAACACAATCCTGTCACCTTCTTAGGGCCCGTCTTTGCCCTAGTACCTTATTAAAAGAGCAGTTTTGATTGGACTTCAGTTGTGATGAGGAATCAGAACTCACTGGAATAATTCCACCCTCTCATCTTTATCTTTTGTATTCTACCCCCGCAGACGATATAATGTTTTTGAACCCTTCATACATTTGTTTGACATTTTATGTTGTCCCCACAGTAGCTTCTACATCTATTTGTTGGATTGACTTCAGATTTATACTGAAGTATAAATTGGCAGCAGTGGCTCAGGAGGTAGAGAGGGTCGTCCAATAACCAGAGGGTTGGCGGTTTGAATCCTGCTTTCCCCAGCCATCCTGCCGTTGCGTTCCTGGGCAAGACACTTTACCCACCTTGCCTCCAGTGTCCATGACACTGGGTATGAATGTGCGTAAATGTTCGGTAGTGGTTGGAGAGGCTGTTGGCACAGATTGGTAGCCATGTTTCCATCAGTCTGCCCCAGGGCAGCTGTGGCTACAGTAGTAGCTTACAGCTACCATCGTCTATCTGTGAAGTGAATGAATAATGGATTTACATTGTAAAGCGCTTTAGGTTTCTTGAAAGGCGCTATATAAATGCAAACCATTATTATTATTATTATTATTATTATTATTATTATTGAAGCTTAATATCTTGGTCAAGTTTGATTTGAGGTCAATCTAATGAGGGGTTCCTTTTTTGGGGGGGGATGCATGGGGTATGTGAGCTTGCTATCCATCCGTCTGTCCGTCCGTCCATCCGTCTTCTACCACTTATCTGGGGGTCCGGGTCGTGGGAGCAGCGGTCTAAGCAGAATGACCAAGTGCTGCCCAGTTCACATAGCACCATGAGTCCCATGATCCCTCCTGCAGTTGGTGAGCCCACTGGAGGGCAGACCGATGTGGTACACTGGGTCCTTGATGTAACTTTTTTCATAGGGATCAAATGGACCCCTCTTAGTCTGGCCCATCCCCTAGGATCAGTTTGCCTTGGGAGACCTTAACAGGGGCAATTTCTCCCTGACAACAGGAAATACATAGCACCTCGGATTATTTGGGCACACAAACCCTTTCATCATGATAAGGTGATGATCCATGAAGGAGTTGCTCACTAAGAGTCTTTCATTATGGCTAGTCTGTAAGGGCCAGTTTCACGTGCAAGGCTTAAATAAAACCAGGACTAAAATAATCTAGTTTAAATTAATCCACACTAATCCAGTGGCTTTCTGAGATGTTACTTAACCCCTTGCACTCTGGTCAATTTCCCTAAAAACGCCTAAAAATAACGTACCCAAAGTAAATCAAAAGCTGTTCTTCAACCCTTTGCAGCATCTTCATGGGGTTGGTCTCATTTAAAAGAAAACACTTTGAATTTTTTGACAAAACAGTCATAATCTCTCTAAGTGCTCCGGCCACTGAGTAACAGTCATCTAAACATACTGAACTTGAAGAAAATAAGTTTGCCTGGGTGTTTTTTTTTAGATACAAATGCTTGCAAATAATACACAGCTGTCAGATCCGGGCTGGAAAATACAACAGAAATGTAGAACCAAGTGTTATCAAGCTGAGGTCAAAATTTTGTAACAATACCACAAAAAATGAATATATTACACAGCTTTTTTCTCAGGTTGTTCCCAGGCGTTTTTGAACTGTGCCAAATTGTGCCAAATGGCACAGTTTGGAAAAACGTCTATAACTTTTGAATGATTCAACATAGAAGCTTGATGTTGGGCTCTAATGAAAGGTGACACTCAGGGCTGTGTGTGTGTGTGTGTGTGTGTATGTGGGTGTGGGTGTGGGTGTGTGTGTGTGTGGGTGGGTGGGTGAGTGGAGGGGTTGTTTATTCATTCATGAATGAACAAACAAGCCCTCCACACACAAAGAAGCATGCCATGTAAAAAATGTGTGGCCTTTTTTTACAAGAAAAAATAACCTACAGTGCAATAAAAAGTATACTAAAATATCTGCAATGTAGAGGATAACCCCCCCCCCCCCCGCTACAGAGGAGCTCGGCGCACAAAAAAACGGTCCGTCAACGGTCCGTCATGTGGCGATGACGCACCGTTATAATTTACCGATCGGTCAAAAGTCATTTTTATTACTGTTTTCAGTGATAAAGAATAATTTAGCTTATAACACTTACCTGTCCACAACAGCAGTGTCGTTGGCGAACATCTGTTCCTCATTGTCAGACGAACATGACGCTGGTCCACTTGTTACGACTCGTGGTTCTGGTCACACGACCCGGTCAAACCATGATTCCATGATTGCGGTTTTGGCGAACAATTTTTCAAAACAAATAAGAACAGTAGTAATGAAAAAAGACTGGCGAACGCTACCGTTACACACAGCGGCTTACACAAAACAGATTTTACGCACGGGACGCACGCTTTCAATCTTCGAACTTCTCTGCTTCAATTGGCTCGTTGTATTCGCAGTCGTTGGTAGGCGGGTCCTTCTTGTTAGGTTTTCAGCCATTGGTTCTTCAAGGTTTCAGAAACCCAATTCAAGGCTCTTATTAGTCGAACGAGAGGTCAATCAAATCTAAACCAATCAAAACACTCCTTTGGCTTTCTGTTCACGGCTGTCTGTACTGGAAGAACAGAAATGCAGCTTTTTTTTTTCAGTGCGCACTGTGTGTCTCAGTGCGCACTAGGACGCAGAGACGTGACTGCCCGTGGTATCCCGGAGTGCAAGAGGTTAACTTCAGATTAACTAGTTCCAGACTACAGAGTCTCAGACAAAGGGCACATTCACACAGCCACTATTTGGTCCGGACCAAAGGACTATCCGGGGATAGTTTGGTTTGTTTGGTGCCGTCTGAACGTGCGTTTGAACTCTGTTGCTCTCCAAACAAAGTCTAATCCGCCTGAAAATGGGGGTCTCGGTTCACTTGCAAACAAAGTCTGGTGCACTTCGCTTGCAGTGTGAATACAAATGGACTATCCAGTGGACCAAAAGGCGGAAGTGCCCCTCAGCGTTTGTGTAAATATAGCAACACGTAGTCTCAGAAGAGGAAGTAGCATTTACCATAGTGCATTTTGGGTAGAAAACAACAATAAATACAACAGCACGGATCCAAGAAATCCTTTTGCCAGAGAAAGTCGAGGAGAAAAGTTAAAAAATGTCTCGTTTGTGGCAGACAGATAAACCGGCTGAAGGGAACAAATTTCCATTTTCGGTCCTGGCCAGTTGATGAGCCAGATTTTTCTTCTTCGCCAAGATTTTTTTCTTCCTGGTCAGTGGTGGTTTCAGCTACAGCGCCCCAAACGAGCAGTTGCTGTAACTATGTCATGTTTTCCAGGCAGTTTGGTCCACTGCAGTGTGAATGCAAACCAAACCAAATGAAGGTGCAGAAATTCTCGGCATTCCCCATCCGATCAAACCAAGACCCCCAGACTATCCTGGTGTGAATGGGGTCTAAGATAGTCAAGGGCAAGTCACTTCATCTGTTGGAAACTGGATCAGGTTAACAATGGGCACATGATGCAAAGGAAAGGATACTCTGAAAACCAGGGGTGGAATATTTCCATATGAGCTTTAATAGTGTGTGTGTGGGGGGGGGGGGGGACCATAGTTTGACACCTTACCTAGAATGTAGAAAGGAAAAAGAAATCATTCAAAAAAACTTTTGTGAAAATGAGAAGATACTTTTAAAGGGAATTATTTCAAAGTACCAACAACAGAACCACCCCCCCCCCAAAAAAGGAATGTGCACACTGCAGTTGTCAATGAATATAACTCGAATAAAAAAAAAATAACCAACCAGACCCTCCAGCAACTTTTGGTATGATTTATTTATATTATTTATGATGTCTTGATTGCACTAATCACTCACTTTGAAATGTGTGTTTTCTCATGTGACACAACTACTAATACAATTTTATATTGCTTTTTAAAGGTCCTGTGGGAAAATATTAAAATACAGTGGAAAAAAAAAACTGCTATTGCTTATAGGGAGCATTTCAAGACCAGAGACATACAGTATGACGTGGGAGACTTGTTGGCTGGGATCACTGAAACCCCTTGAAGGTATCCCCAATGATGACCATCTGGAATGTTCAGCTTCTATATAATCTATTCACCCCACTAGAAATTGGTGATGCCTGCTGGATGATTAAATACACTTGACCAATCATCTCATTCCTAGATATTATTTTAGCTTATCTTGCTATAGTTTATTATATCCTGGCCATGATGGCTCCTCAATCTGCTGTGGTTAGCTGCCATTAGCAGCTAGCCATTCGCTCATTCAGGGTTGCTTCTGTGCTTATTATACCCAAGGGACAGATCATATCCTATTAACCACACACCCGTCCTTTTATTTGGGGCTTTTACATGCTTACATTCAACCAATTTCACATTAGTTAGCTCAGACTGTTTTCAGCAGTCAAAGGTAACAGCTAACATTTGCATGGCATTGATCATAGATCTCAGCAGGGAAGAAAGAGGTGGGGTGAACTAGGACATCTTTGGTATTTTCAGAAAACATCTACTGGAATGGGTCATTTTGAAGAATTGAGTTTAATGTTGGTGGAAAATGGTACTGTAGTATTTAAACCTTGAGGTATTTTGACCAGAGACTGTCACAGACATTTTATTAACACCTCTAAGAACTGTGTCAACATGTGGGGAAAAAGCACATAATATTTCTCCTTTTAAAGCCTTGTTGAACAATGCATACTAATCTTGTTCATCAAGGAAATACAGTATATCCACACCCCTTGATCTTTTTTCTCAGTTTTATCTATCTATCTATCTATCCATCCATCCATCCATCCATCCATCCATCGTATCGTATCTGCCCCACAACCACGAGGTCGTGGATTCAAGCCCCAGCTTGGTCCAGGTACCAAAGACCATATAAAAATGGTACTTCCCACCTTCTAGCTTGGTGCTCAGTGTACACGTCAGTCCCAAGCCCGGATAAATTGGCAGGGTTGTCAGGAAGGGCAGCCAGCCTAAAAATCCATACCAAATTGACATGTGAATCATTGTGATACAAAGGCCTTGTCACACCTTGATGATTAAGGCAGCATACAGTCATGTGAAAAAATTAGGATACCCTGTATAAGCCTGTGGTTTTTTTTTTTTTTTACATATTTGGACATATGGATATTTAATATCAGTGTTTAAAATACTGGGAGATTCATATAATACAACTAAACAATTAAAAATGAATTAAAGACTTTTTCTCAGATTTTCTGTAAAATATAATTCTAAACAAATAGTGAGGAATAAGTTAGGATACCTCCCATCTTTTTTAGGACACCCCCACATTCATTCCCACTTAAAATGGTTAAAATAATTGTTGAAAAATGCAAATAAAAACAAAAACAAGGTTAGACATAGATATGTGAACATTTCTTAATAAAGAACTGAATATTTAATGGGGTATCCTAATTTTTTCACGACTGTATACGGACGTATCAAAATTTCTCTAAAATGCTGGCATATGGCCAAAATTTTCAATTTTGGGCATATGTTCAATTTAATTCAGCTTTATTTATAAAGCACCATATCACAACAAAAGTCATCTCATAGCACTACCAAATGCAGGGAAAACCCCACAATTTCAGAAAGACCCAGCAATCAGACAATCCCCTGTGAGCAAGCACTTAGTGACGGTGGAGAGGAAAAACTCCCATTTAACAGGAAGAAACCTCTAGCACAGGGGTGTCAAACTCATTCCATGGAGGGCCAAGACCCTGCAGGTTTTACTTCCACCCAGTCTCTTCAGCAGGTTTTTTCACTGATCAGCAATCAGTAGGAAGAAATTCAGAGAAATCACCTGTTGAAGACACTGGGTGGAGGTAAAACCTGCAGGGTCTTGGCCCTCCATGGAATGAGTTTGACACCTGTGCTCTAGCAGAACCAGGCTCAGGGAGGGGCAATCATCTGCTGCGACTGGCTGGGGGTGAGGGGATAGAGAAGATGAAGAGAACAGACATAAAGAACATGAACAGTGAGAAGCCAAGTACATTATTGGAGGTCAACCGGCAGTCTGAATCTATTAACAGCAGAACAAAAGGGGGGTTAAGAGACACAAGATCTCTTCCCAATCGTAGGCTATATTGAAAAGGAAGGATTTTACCCTGTTCTTAAAAACATACGTATCACATATCCGTAACGGGTTGGATGTATCCATAACGTATTAGTAACTTATATAGAACATTTCGATAACTTATACATAGATAACTTGTATCAACGAATGCTTAGCATGTTACCAGTGTTGACAGCTTATGCTCAACGATAGTCTAACTTATGCATAACTTATGCATAGCTTATCCTAACTTATGCATAGCGCGGTCATGCCAAACTGCCATCACCTCTCAATCCATGAATCCTAGGTGTGCGAGAGCATGAAGGCTCCATCATCTCAGTTCAATCAAGATGATTCTCTCTTCCAAAGACCATTGCATGACGGGGGGCGTGACCGGACCTGGCAGATCTGTCAAATCTGTCAGGTTGGTCACACCTACGAAAAGGATAAAACAGCTTATGTGACATGTCACGAACGTCAAATGACAGTTGAAACATGTCAAGGTATGAAGCATCTCTTTACTTTGTCTGAATAGAAGAACATGACCAGTTTGACATGGACATCTGCTCACCATAGAGTCTTGATGGTTTCCTCCTGTGAACCAACGCTGCCAATATGCCATTATACAGTAGCTGTAAGTTAGAAACACATTCACTAAGTTACACATAGGTTCAAAGCACATTACTCATAGATTAGAAATAAGTTATGGGTACGCTAGACATTATTTCAATGTATTTACTAAGTACTGCATACTTATGAGTAACTTACAAGTAACGTGTGTGAATGTGTATCAACGATCGCATAACTTAGATACAACTTATGGCCTGCGTATGCAGGACATGAGCCATATGTTGGATGCGAATGAACTGAACAAACTGTTATCCATCATTCAAGATTCAGGATTCAAAGAATTTATTTTTCAATACTACTATACGTACAAGACATACAGGAGAATTGAAATGGCGTTTCTCCTGATCACCCCCTCCACCACACACTAGACAGACAGCGGAGCACTTTCTTCAGCAGACTACTACAGCTCCACTGCCGAACGGTCAGGTAATGGAAATCTTTTCTGCCACATGCCATTTCACTGTACAGTAACACTCTAATGTTGAATTTTGGTCATAACAGTGCTACCGTATGGTATTTTACAGTCTAATTGGTACCTCACATTTCACCCTGCGCCTCATAATCCTTCTTTATACAGCCGGTACTATCCATAGATTCATAAGGATCATCATCTGTTCAACCTAGTTGTAGCCTATGTAGTATATAAAGTACACTGTAATTTTCCACTTTGGGATCAATAAAGTACATCCATCCGTCCGTCCGTCGAAAAATTTTGTGCATGCACAAAATTTTTTGATGACCTCGTCATATTACGACATATATGAGCGTGCTTCAGCATGTTCTTAACTTATACAAACTTACCCATAACATATTCGATGTATGCCAGCATATTCACTAAATTTTTTAAACGTCTGCATATGCTGCCTAAATTGTCAAGGTTTGACAGGTTCTTAAGGGGAGCATTCATATAATGAAGAGTATTGCACCTAACACAGAGCCCTGTAGGACTCCTTGAAGGAGTTCTGTGAGTAAAATGGCTCATCGTGCACATGAACCAACTGAAGTCTGTCTGACAAATATGATTTAAACCACTGCAAAGGCACTCCTTTAAGACCTAAAGAATGTTCCAGTCGATGAAATAAAATCTTAGTCAGTAGTGTCAAAATCTGCACTGAGGTCTAAAAGCACAAGTACGCAAACAAGTCCATTATCAGATGGTATCAGTAAATAATTAGTGACTTTCACTAGAGCAGTTTCAGTACAATGGTGAGATCTCAAACCTGACTGTAACTCTTCAAATAAATTATTTCTTTGTAAATAGTCACATAGTTGATTTGCAACAACTCTTTCTAATTTTGAGAAAAAAGGGAGATACAGATTGGCCTGTAGGTAGCTAAAATGAAAGGATTCACTGTTGTTGTTTTTTTTTAATATTGGCTTAATTACAGTGATCTTAAAATGCCTGGGGTACATAGCTTGTGGTTAAAGATGAATTAATAATCTGAAGAAGTGGACTGCTAATTAATGGTAAGATTTGTTTGAACAGCTTAGTGGGAATAGGGTCTAATAAACACGTTAATGGCTTGGAGGAGGAGGTTAATTTTATTAGAGAGATCTATTGGTGTAAAATTGTCTAAATTGAGGTCATTTAAAGCACTGGGTTTGTAATATGCAATGTCTGTGGGAAGTCCATGAAATCATCACTGTTGTGTCCATGGATGCTTTGAGCTTAAAAAGACCACTAAGGAGAATTGTCTGTGACTTGTGGGGTTGAGAAGTACTGCCACTGACTATCACAGTTGCCCCCCCCCCCCCCCCAAACTCAACTGACAGGTTAGCATCCTAAACACAAGCTGTGTTTTAGACATATAAGGTCTCTGAATATCGGCCCCATAAGATCCATTTAGCTTTCTCCCACCTCCTCATACCTCACCCACCCCGGCAGCATCCCTGTATTTATTTCTCTTTTAAAATCTCTCCCCATTAAGATCCATACCATATCTCTCTCTCTCTTTCTCTTCCCGTTTATTTCATTTTCACAGCAGCGGTAAGTGTTTTTAAGCTCAGGCCTTTCACTGGTCTGTGAGCTAAATTTAAGGCTGCTTCATCCAGTTTGGTTCGCTCTCTTTCTTGCCCTTCCTGATTTAATTATCTTTTATCTTTTTTGTACACCACTGCTTTATTGCTCAGCCCTCTTTAATTGTGTTCAAGGCAGCTGTGTTTTATATTGAGGCTTAAATGCTCAGTCCAGGTCACCTAAAAAAGTTAAAAGTGTCTTTTTTTTCTTCATAACCTTCTTCTCTTGTCTTCATTTTTATTAATTGCACCTCCCCCCCCTTCCTTATTCTTCCACCCTTCTTCCTTCCTTCTTCCTCTCTATCACCATTTCTCCCTCTCTTTCTTTTTCCCTTCTCCTCTCCCAGGTTCCCCGGTGGGGGTGTTGTTTGTAAAGCATTATAATTTATAACGGAGCAGAGTGGATTTAATTTCAGTGCGCGGGGGCTCGCCAGCAGGGCGCCAGCCTGCAATCAGGGGAATCAGCAGCTTGCACAGGGCCTGCAAACATGCACGCACACACACACACACACACACACACACAGAGCGCAGACCCCCACACAGAGCCAGTCAGAATGGAAAGTATTATCAGTGGCCACAAACGGACAGTGTTTCTCGTCACCCAGCTCCCTGGATGCTCCCTCTGCAGCCCGCCACCTTCTCAGCTTCACTTTCAGCCATGCTGCAGCTGCTCTCGCTCTCTTTTCCCCTCTCTGGCGCTTTGTAATTTCTCTGTCTGTGTCTGGCTTGCATTATCTGCATCTTCCCCCCATCCCTTTTACTCATTGTCTTTCATCACCACTCATTACCTATTTGTTGGGGGTTGGAGGGGGGTAGGGGGTAGGAGGTTTTCTCATCATAGTCTCTGTTATTTCCCAAAGACAGTGGAGGTTCAGCAGCAGGTCAAGTCCAACTCCTTTTATGTCCCTGTCAGATATTTGATTTTGTCCACCTCTCTATTTTTTGCTCCATCCTTTCGTTTCTACCCTGGTGTGTGTGTGTGTGTGTGTGTGTGTGTGTGTGTGTGTGTGTGTGTGTGTGTGTGTGAGTTGCAATTTCCCCTTTCTAAATCCTGCTTCTTTGGCAAACTGTGCCAGACGGTGGAATGATTCTTCCTCACAGGAGGTCAGACACCGAACACAAGGAGGAGGGCATGTTTCTCTTACACTTTCTGGCTTCATAAAAGACAGGATTATTGACAAAATGGTGATGCTAAAGTGAAACATAGATGTTAGCTGTTGTTGGAAAATTAATTATGTTTCTATCACTTTGTTTGACTTTCCCCTGATATTGTGTGTTTGGGTTCATACTAGGGATGCAAGTTTTTGATTAATTCACGTTTTCATAATTTCAGTCATTAATTTCTCCTCTTCATTGATACCAATTGGTATTGTATTTTATGTTGTTGGAAGCAGGATTGTCACCTTTACAATGAGGTACACAGTGTTTCCTCAAGACCTTGGCATGGTGGAAACATATTTTTCCGGGGGGGGGGGGCAGAAAACACATGACACTATTGTAACCGGAATATGTTAATTTTATACTATTTATTTCTTTTTTTAAAAAATTTGCACAGGAACTTTGCATATGGAACTTACCATTTGAAGTATTGTACAACTGAAGCTTGAATGTTGGAATATTGGGCCAGTTGGGGTCCCACCCAGACGTCCTGTGTTTGGATTTTTAGTGGTGTCATCCTTCTCTCCTTACTCTGCTCTCACCTCTCCTGGACCCTCTGCCTCAACACTTTCCTCCTTGGCTCCTCTCTTCTGTCTCATCTTGCCCTGTCTGAGCCCTGTCTAATTCAGGTTGTCTCTCTGTCTATGGTGGTATACAAATAGGTTAGAAAATATCAAGTGTCTTGTTTTGTCCTGCAGGATTTTTTTTTTTTTTTGGTCATGGTTTACATAAATGACAAAAAATATGTATTTTTTTTGTATTTTTATTCTAGTGTTTCTTTTTTTTCCATTGAGAGAGTAGGGAAGGGAAGGAGAAAAAAAACATTCATAATAGTAATTTACTCATGCATACTTAAATTATATGATCAGAGGTGGGGATAGTAGCCAGAAATTGTACTCGTGTAAAAGCAGTGCTTTGAAATTACTAATTAAAAGTAGACAGCCAAAAATTTGTAGTAGAGTTAAGGGTACAAAGAGCACCCACTTAAAAACTTGAGTAATGACTTCAGTCTTGAAGGTTTGAGGTTTTTCTCCAAAATTCATAATGATTTTTTTGATAGTTTTGTACTTTTCTCTGTAAATTTAACTAAATTTGAAACGATTTTCCTCAAATTTGTAATTTCCTCTTGTAAAATTGACTGTTCTTGTACATTTGAGACTTTATTATAAATTTGTGGATTATTTTATGGCTAATTTTTGTCTATTTTTTTTAAATAGACAAAAATAGGGGGCGACAGTGGCTCAGGAGGTAGAGCAGGTCGTCCAATAACCACATGGTTGGTGGTTCGAATTCCGCTGTCCCCGGATATCCTGCTGTTGTGTCCCTGGGCAAGACAGTTCACCCCTAATTGCTCCTGGTGGGTCTGGAAGCGCCATGTTTGGTAGCATGCTGCCATCAGTGTATGAATGTGTGTGTGAATGGGTGGATAGCAGGATCTGTAAAGCGCTTTGGTCATCAAGAGATGAGAATAAAAGCGCTATATAAGTGAATGCCATTTACCATTTACCATTTAAATAAAATGACTGGGTTTTTTTTAATAAATTTGAAAGGGACTGTGGTAATATTTTTACTTTTTTCTTGTAACAATTTTTACCATAATTTTGCAGAGCCAGAATAGAACAATAATTTAACTGATTTCAAAGAAAAAAATATAAAAATGTATTTAATGAAATAAATTAACTTAAATGACCAAAGATACAGTTCTGTTATAATATTTCTATATATTTATAGGTTGTTTTTTTTTTTTTGTTAAGAAATCTCCTCACCACCCAGACAGCAGGAAAAACCTCTCGTATTTTGAAATCCAAATGTTGGCATGTTTAGTTTGTCTGAAGGCTGCTGACAAATTAAAGTTATTGACTTCGTGAATTTCAGTCATCTTCACTTGCCAGGTACATAATAATGAACATAAATTAGTTAATATTAACTAAGGTAAAGGTAAAAACATCTTTTTAATTTGGGTCATCTTAACTTGCCAGGTACATAATAATGAACATAAATTAGTTAATTTTAACTAAGGTAAAGGTAAAAGCACCTTTTTATTCTCGTCTGAAATAAGAAAAACAAAAAACTAATAATTAAAAAGAAGACAAAATGAACCTACTTGAGCTCCTAACCACATCTGTTAGCGAAGGGACTCTTCCATTATTGCTCCCGTTACCAGCGGGTTAAAACCATGATAAATGCCTCCAGTGCTTACATACCTCTTCTGCTTTTTTTTTTTTTCTTTTAAAGTACTTTAATAAGCTCATGTTTCTCTTGGACAGCGACGCTAGCGAGACACTCTGCCTGGCGACTGGACCGGTCACACGGACAGGGCGCTTCTGAACTGCACCCACCGCAGAACCACATTTGGACAAACAACTTTCTCTATAAAGGACAGTCATATCTGGAACACAATGCCAAATGAAATTAAAATAATAACGGACTTTAAAACATTTACTACAAAGGTTAAAAATTGGCTGAAAAATAAACAAGAATGTACCCATGTATGAAATGATTGTCTGCAGGGTGAGAGTGAATGAAGGAAAGGAATGAATGTGTTTGTTTATAGTGAGTGATGAAGGGAGGGAGACCTGAAATAAGCAAATGTGAACCAGGTTTTTATATTGTGTATTTATAATCTTGTTTGCATTGATGTATGTGGTTATTGTTTATTCTGTTTTCATTTTTTCTTTTCCTTATCCTTCTTTCTTTTTACCTGTTTCTTCTTTCTAAAGCCCATCCAGGGACAAGAGTTGCAAATTAGCTAATAGCTATACACTCTTTGTGCAACACATTAGATTGATTGTCATTTGATTAATTGTCTATGTTTATTGCACTGTCCCTGTCAAATAAACAAATAAAATAAATAAAATAGATGATGGTCACGCACGTTGTTCGTGTGCATGCTTGCGGATCGTCATTCCTTCGTATTTTTTTCTTAAATTTATATTTCCACATAGAGTGGCCGAATAAATTCAAGCGTGGCGGGCCACCACCCGGAAATGTTACCAAAGGAAACCCTGGGTACAGCTTGTAAGGATCATGTATTTGTGGAATGAGCAACACAGCTAAAGGTGTGGGTAGTGCTCCCCCCCCCAAAAAAAAAATGCCAAAATCCTCTGCAATATTCTGTTGTTGGTATTCACTGTGTTTTTGAGCTTCAAGTGTTGCCAGGTCTGTGCCACTAATCACAGGTGTAATTGAACACTTGTATGATCAGCTTGGGTGTGCTGCATGTGCTAGAGTTGTTGACCTTCAGCAACGCCTGGTTAAGGAATAGGATGCCATCCCACAGCAAAATGTGACCAGCATGAGGAGTAGGTGCCAAGCTGTTGTGGCTGCATATGGATCTTCCACATGCTACTGGTGTCCCTGACAGTGTAAAATGAATAAAATGTAAAAATGGCCAATAAATTTGTGGGGTTTTTTTCCCCTTATTACTGAGGGAGAGTGTAATCATACAATCCACCAAACAACTCAAAACAAGAGTGAATACCAACAGGAGACTATGACGGAATTTTTGCACATTTGTGGGGGGGGGGGCACTAGCCATACATTCAGCTGTGTTGCTCATTGCACGAATGCACAATCCTTACAAGTTGTACTGCATTGTAAAAGTGACTAATCAGGCTTTCCAATAATATAAAATGTATTATCAATTGGTATTATTAAAGGGGAGAAATAATTGACTGAAACATTTTAGACTTTTTTTTAGGAGTTAATAATATAAAAAGCTAATTATTGTTTATGATAAGTTCAGTTCACTTTATGATATAGTGATCAAAACATTCATGTCAAATTCCTCAATGACTGGCACCTAGCGGCTGCCCTGGCCTTGGATGCGCTCTGCAGAGCGTGCCCAAATGCCAAGTCACGTTTCGTTACCTTGTATTCATACATGTGTAATGACAATAAAGTTGAATCTCATCTCTCATCTCAATTATTTATTGATTTTATTGTAATCTGTTGCATGTTAAACATTAACAACATAAAATAAACTCAGAAAAATTAATGAAAGATTTAGGCTACTTTATGAAAATTTGTGCACTGGCTGATGTCAAGCTTCAGCAGCGTAAAATAAAATCTGAATAAAAAAATATGTAGAGTAAAGCTGGATTTATGGACCATTGCTGACGCATGTCACCGATCAACACTATCATCAACTTTTTTCTTGTCTGGTGTTTTGAATATGCTGGTGCACTGCCAAAACGGGAAGTGCAGAGTGATTTGTGTTTGTGTGCTTTTGGTTATTAAATACCAATGGACAAGAGCAAATTGTAATGGAGTTGGAGCCAATAACTGTTAAAGAAGCAATTTTTCATATCACTTTTCAGTTTAGGATCTGCCAACTTCTTCAACATTCTTTTGAATTTTGACTGTTTTTAACGTAGTCCTGTGAAGCCGAATGGCACTAATGCAATGATGTGCATCCGCCCGTCTGTCCATCCACATTTCATGGGATATCGCTGCTCCTCCTAGGCATTTGCCCTGATCCTCACCAAACTCACAATGATCCTCAGGTGGGTCTGCATCCAAGTTCTGCTCCAGGTCAGAGGTCAGGAGATGTAAGCACTTATGTGATTTCAGAGAAATTGTTATTCCTTCAAGGAAATTACCTTGATTCTCACAAAACTCAGTCACAATGACCCTTAGGTAGGCCTGCATCCAAGCTGAGGTCACAGTCATTGTCAGAGGTCAGGAGATCTACGCAATTAAGATTTCACAAAAAACATTACTCCTCCTAGGCCACTGACCTTGACTTTAAGCACATCCTAGACGGGCCTGCGTTGTGGGCCTAGATTGTGCTTAAAGTCAAGGTCAGCGGTCAGGGAATTTGAGCTCTCCCGAAGTGATTTCGTCAGGCCGGAATGAGCTACTGCATCACTGACAGTCTGGTTTTATGCGACTCAATTTGGAAGTGGCACCGTGCCGAATGAGCAGAGACTTTGGGGGGGGGGGGGGGTTGGCATCCTCTTCTGCTTTTTTTTTTCTTTTGTTGTGGTTGGAAGACTGCAATGGGTGTCCATGTGTGTCCCCATCTGGACTGGTGACTTCCCCTGCCCATCATATCTCTATTGTGGGGGTATAGGGCCCATTGGTCTTGAGAAGTTTTGTTGGTGATTGAAATATGCTGAAGTCATACAGAAAGGATTATGCATGAAATGAGTCAAAGGTGAACTGCATTGGAATGACTTGCCACTGTTGTTATTCATTAATTGCAGATTGGAACAGCTGACAATACAGTGTATTTAAGCTGTGCGGGCATACAACATGAGCAGCAGGGAGGGCACCAGGTTTTGACCGGTGGTGTGGATGCATTTCATAGAGTGCTCATCCATCTGTTTCTTTCCATCTATCTATCTATCTATCTATCTATCTATCTATCTATCTATCTATCTGTCTATCTGTCTATCTATCTATCTATCTATCTATCTATCTATCTATCTATCTATCTATCTATCTATCTATCTATCTATCTATCTATCTATCTATCTATCTATTTTCTTGCTGCTCCCTTCAGGGGTCACCACAGTGGATCATCTGCCGCCATCTCACCGTGTCCCTTGCATCTTCCTCTGTAATACCAACCCTCTCCATGTCCTCCTTCACTACATCCATGAATCTTCTCTGTGGTCGTCCTCTTTTCCTCCTGCCTGGCAGCTCCATCTTCAGCATCCTTTGTCCAATATCTCCAGCATCCCTCCTCTGCACATGTCCAAACCAGCTCAGCCTTGCCCCTCTTACTTTGTCTCCAAACCGCTCAACATGAGCTGTCCCTCTGATATACTTGTTTCTAATCCTGTCCCTCCTAATCACTCCCAATGAAAATCTTAGCATCTTCAACTCTGCCACCTCCAGCTCTGCCTCCTGTCTTTTTTCAGCGCCACCATCTCCAAACCATATATCATAGCGTCTCACTACCCATCCATCCATCCATCCATCTTCTTCCGCTTAATCCTTTTTGGGTGACGGGGGGCTGGAGCCTATCCCAGCATCTTTGGGCGAGAGGCAGGGTACACCCTGGACAGATTGCCAGTCCATCGCAGGGCCAACACAGAGAGACAGACAACCATTCACTCTCACAGTCATACCTAAGGACAATTTAGAATCCCCAGTTTGATGCCAGTTAACCTAACTTGCATGTTTTTGGCATGTGGGAGGAAACCATAGAAATCCCGGAGTAAACCCACGCAGACACGGGGAGAACATGCAAACTCCACACAGATCACTGTTGGTTGGGGGCTGAGATCGAACCCAGGATCCCCCAGCCAAGGGTGAGTTGTTGTGCTGCCATGGTGCTAACCACTCCGCCACCGTGGTGCCCTACTACTTTTTTCTTTCAAAATTTATTCCAGCTCATAGTTATTATCCATTTTCTTCCACCAAAATTTTCAGCATTTTCCTCCCACAGTTTTTTGTACCCCCCCCCCCCCCCCAAAAAAAATATCAGTACATTAGGCTTGATCTGGAGTAACATGCTTCTATTCAGAATTTTTTTTTTTTTCGGTTTATTTCAGTTTCTGAAATATTGACATGGAAAGATGATATTTTCCCCACTGAAATGAATGTGGATTTTTTTTTTGAAATTAACAATACCCACGAGTTCAGAAAGCTCTATTTTGCCCATGCTTTATCACAGAAACTGATTTTTTGTTTCAAAACGTAGGGAATTCTGTTAACTTTCACAGTTTCTTGATATTGTCAAGATTGTCAAGTGTGGCCGGTGCTCTGACCTGATTTTATTTTTTTTTTTTTTTTTTAAGAATGTGAAATCCTCACTGTTAGAGGGGAATCAGCACCTTCTATTTTACATCACCAGGTAGCAGCTGCATTGTCACACTACTAAAATGTCTTTTCTTAATTTTCTAGTTAAGTAACCTACCATCTTTTATTTTTCATTTTCACCACTCAGCCTCTAAAAGGCTGATGGGTTATTGTCATCACCCTGCTGTGTAGATGGCCATTGGCAATGTCAATGCCTACCTTGTGAATAAGGCTGGCCCTAGCCATTTTGGCGACCTAGATGAAATTAGGGTACCGCCCCCCACCCCCCCGTGAGCAGACACACACACACAACCCCAAACATTATACCCTCTTGACTCTGAAGTCCCCGATACCAGGGAACTCATGTTGCTGCTTGTAAAAAACAAAAAAATCAAATAAGCCCCTGTCAAACTAGGCTTGCCGCCATTGTCTGAATAGGGTTACCCACGTCACATGATGTTGGCTAAATGATCCTACAAGTGATGAAGTAGGTGCCACCACATCACAGCACACAGACAAAGAGTGGAAATTAATCTGAAGGCTGTCATTATTGTGACAGATTATATTAATTTGGAAGCTGCAGCAGACAACTGTGTGTGCCACAGTTACTGAAGTATCAATAGCCACGGTTACATGGGCAAAATTTCTTCAATCTGATTACAATTCAGATTAGAACTTTACTGTTTACATGGATCCTGAAAAAGTTGATCCGATTAGGACGTGCATTTCCATGTGTCACACGTTTGAACGGACTAAATCATTTTGACATGCGCAAAATTATCCGACATTCCGGAAATAGTAGAAGAAGAAGCAACTTTCATTGTAAACAAACCCCGCTTCGTGTCTTTCTCTTTCTGAAATGGATCTGTATTGTGTTATTCAGACTGTACTTTTGCTTCTGCTGGTCTCTGTAATGAAGCTACAATTACCTACTTCTGCATATGGCGAACAGAGGGAGGCAGCAGGACGACACAGACCAGTTTTGTTTTACTCCCGCCATGTCTTCCGCTAGCTGCTGTAAAGGTGGAAATACGTCACGTCGACGTGTGGCTAATGTACAGACATGCACAGTAAACATATTTTCTACCCAAACTTTGGAATAAGTGTATATATCACATGATGAAGACCCTGGAAAGACTGCTCCTTGCTCACCTCCGCCCCCTGGTGGGACCAGTGATGGATCCACTCCAGTTCGCCTATCAGCATGGCATTGGGGTGGAGGATGCGGTGATCTTCCTCCTTCACCGTTCTCTGTCCCACCTGGAGAAGCCCGGGAATGCGGTGAGGATCATGTTCTTTGACTTCTCCAGTGCTTTCAGCACCATTCAACCAATGATCCTGAAGGACAAGCTGCTGTGCGCAGGGGTGGACCAGCACCTGTCATCATGGATCCTGGACTATCTCACTAACCGGCCACAGATTGTGAGAACCCGAGATTGTGTGTCTGACATGATCATCGGTAGCACGGGGGCCCCCCAGGGAACGGTTTTGGCTCCCTTCCTGTTCACCCTTTATACTGCGGACTTCTCACACAACACAACACACTGCCATCTACAGAAGTTCTCTGACGACTCTGCGATCGTCGGCCTCATCTCCAACGGAGATGAAGCTGAGTACAGAGGACTTATCCAGGACTTCGTGGACTGGTGCCATCGGAACTGCCTCCAGATCAACACGAGGAAAACGAAGGAGCTGGTGGTGGACTGCTGCAGGCAAGGACAACCCCTCACAGCACCAGTAAACATACAGGGAACAGACATTGAGATGGTGACATCCTACAAGTACCTTGGTGTTCATCTGAACAATAAACTAGACTGGTCACACAATACCGACGCACTCTACAAGAAGGGACAGCGCAGGCTGTTCCTACTGAGGAGGCTCAGGTCTTTTGGTGTACAAGGGGCGCTGCTGAAGACATTCTACGACACAGTGGTGGCATCAGCCATCACTTTTGGAGTGCTCTGCTGGGGCAACGGCATTACAGCAGCCGATAGGAAGAGGCTGAACAAACTGATCAAGAAAGCTAGCTCTGTCCTGGGGAAACGCCTTGACCCAGTGGAGGAGATAGGAGAGAGAAGGATGGTGGCTAAACTGTCATCTCTGCTGGAGTCCGAGTCCCACCCTATGCAGGACATATTGAACGCACTGAGGAGCTCATTTAGCAGTAGACTACATCATCCTAGGTGCGCAACCGAGAGGTTTCGCAGGTGCTTCCTACCTACGGCTGTCAGTCTGTATAACCTAAGCAGGGCTGCTCGCAGAGATAGCAAAAAAACATGATGACCTAGTAGTATTGAATGCAAAAGATGCAACAGACTTACACAAATGGTCCCCTCCAGTATACAACTAGGACAATATCAGTCGCTATGGAGGGTGACAATATGTATGGGTACATATTCATACTAGAAAAGCACTCGGAGAACGCAGACCTCCGCCAAGCGCCACAGTTCCCCCCCATACAGTGTTTGTGTGTACGTTTTCAGATTCTTTGACCATGAAAACATATGACTAGCAATTGGATTCACAATGATAGGATTAGTGGTTCAGTAGTAAAAGCATTACCTCCTTGGCGGAGGTAATAAACTGAAGTGTTGCTGTTGTGTCCATCTCCTCCATCTCCAAACTCCCAGGCTGCGAGCGTTGCAATTCATCGCACAACCGCGTACAACCCACAGGCCAATGGGTTATGCGAGCGTTTTCATAGATCACTGAAAGCAGCACTCAGGGTTTCACTGACGGATGCAAATTGGGTAGACAGGTTGCTGTGGATTTTATATTGGGGTTGCGCTCCGCGGCAAAAGAGGATTTGGAAGCTTCCCCGGCAGAGAGCTTGTTTTTGCGCAGCCCCTATGGCTGCCCGGGAAATTTCTGCCAAATAATCCTGCGCCGGACAGCTGCCCGTCTCAGCTTTTGCAGCGTAGCGCAAACACAGGCACACTGCCGGGCCCGGCCCACCACTGTTTTCCGCGTGCTTTTGTGCCTAAAACTTTGAAGAACGCGGAGTTCGTGTTCGTCAGACACGACAACCAGCGCCCTCCATTGCGCCTGCACACATGTTGAAAATGGCCCTATCTCACAATGTTAAAGAATTCTTTAAAAAATTCCTGTATCCAGACAGTGATCCGGATCATCCCCAAAATTTAATCAGTTCTTCCTTGTACCATTTCCAACAATGCCTGAAAGTTTCATCGAAATCCGTCCAAAACTTTTTGAGTTATCTTGCTAACCAATAGACAGACAGACAAACAGACAGACAGACAAACCCCGGCAAAAACATAACCTCCTGCGGCCTGGTGGAGGTAACTATGTAGGATAACTAAGTAGACGGTTATGCTGTTTATTCCATCTTGCTACAATGTTCCGCACTTTGTATATATATTTATATATTTATGTGTACTTATGTATATCCACTGCTCTTATTTATATTTTTCGTATCTTCTTAATTATTGCTCTGAGTGTCGCTATCCCTGTGCTGCTGCAATCCTGGAATTTCCCCATTGTGGGACTAATAAAGGCTTATCTTATCTTATCTTATGTGCGCACCAAACGGATTGACAATCGGCATAACCCACCCGTCTCAGTCGTAAGGAAATTTTGATCTGAATGAGTGTGATTGGGTCAGAATATTCAGATTGGCATGTTTACATGAAGCATTTTTATTCCGATCAGGCTTTTAATCGGGTTACTTGTGTCCATGTAAACATGGCTACTGCGGCTGAGAGTGAGAGGTTTCTTTTAAGAGCATTTTTTCCACTCACTCCCACAGAGCCTCCTGCAGCCCTGACCGTCCCCTGGCTTCTGTGGGGCCGATACAATCCTGTCCTTGCTTTTTCAGAAAAATCTGGGATGAGTTCAAATTTTAGTGGTCAGATCTCAAAAAGCAACTTGTAAATGTGATAACTTGTGAATGAAATGATATAGGCTTTTCATATTGATACTATAGTTGCTTCTATGTAAAATCTGGTTCAATTTTGGGTGATTTTGCACAAAAATTCAGCCAGCCAGTGCTCTAAATGCCAGCAGGCTGAGGGGTACCATTGGCAGCTACCAGTATTTTTAATCTTATGACGAAGCCAGTATGTTTATGGAGCGTAAAGCACTGCCTCCTAAGAAGCAGTTTTCAGTTGGCAATGGAGACTGTTGGTGACCGGGCTCAGTATTCTACCTTATTGTGGTTCAGCTTTTTTTTTTTCTTTTCTATGCAGCTACTCGCACAAACACACATTCAGCTCACACTCAGCTGTATCTGCCCTTCAGGCAGAGAATAAAGCACATATTATACAGCCATCTCGGGACAGGACGGAAAGAAGGGTCACAGAAAGAGGGAGGAAGTTCACGAGTGCTCTTGTGTATGTGCAGAGCAGCCATATGAGGCTCCTGCACTGTTCTGACCATGACCCTCACTAAAATAAGATACATACAGGAGCACGTTTAGGAATTTTTATGCACACATGCATTTGGATGTTTTGGGTAAATTGTCGTGCTAGAGAATTTAGCTGCTGGGTGAAAATGGAAATGGCCCTTTGCTTATTTTTCTCAGAATATTTTCAGCTCTTGTGTTTTTGTGTCTCTTAAAATGTGCTGAGTAATTGTTGCATGCCACAGAGGTACAATGATGAGAAATAAGCATTAGCATTCTTATAAAGTAAAACAAAAGTGTTCAGTATACACTACCGTTCAAAAGTTCGAGGTCACTTAGAAATTTCCTTATTTTTGAAAGAAAAGCACTTTTTTTCAATGAAGATAACTTTAAACTAATCAGAAATACACTCTATACATTGCTAATGTGGTAAATGACTATTCTAGCTGCAAATGTCTGGATTTTTTGTGCAATATCTACATAGGTGTATAGAGGCCCATTTCCAGCAACTATCACTCCAGTGTTCTAATGGTACAGTGTGTTTGCTCATTGCCTCAGAAGGCTAATGGATGATTAGAAAACCCTTGTGCAATCATGTTAGGTCTGCAATGCTATAATTGCTGCAAATGGAGGATTCTTTGACGAAAGCAAAGTTTGAAGGAAAAAATTATTTCAAATACAAATCATTATTTCTAACCTTGTCAATGTCTTGACTATATTTTCATTCATTTTACAACTCATGGTGGTAAATAAGTGTGACTTTTCATGGAAAACACAAAATAATTGTCTGGGTGACCCCAAACTTTTGAACGGTAGTGCATATATTTTTAAATGTTTCAAATGGTCCATTCTTTTAGCTTTTATTTCATCATCATAACATTTTTTTTGCCAACTGTACAGGAAAAGCTTTTTTTTCCATATTAAACATAGCATTAAAGGGTTAATTTCCCTTGAACGTATCATTGCAGACAATGCACAGCAATTTGATACCATGTTTAATGGAAATTGTTTTTCAATTTTGTTATGCAGTGTAATATTTCACTCTATAAATTCAAGAAATCTCTGTCAGTGTGTCTGTCTGTCAGTGTCTCACGATCATAGGACTACCTACACCACAGGACTCACTAACACATCATAGGCCCCCCTTTGATGTTCCTATGATGTCCACATGATACCATAGGACTGTAGTTCCAGAACAGGGCGAGTTTGCAATTGAACTCGATGAAAGACTAATCATTCAGGTGGCAAACTGGAAGACGTTGTCAGCTGGGTGTATGAAGACATGATTGTGTGTGTGTCACAATTATAGGACTTGCTATGACATCATCAAAGATCATAGGCAGTGGTGACGGCAAACATCAAAGGCAGGTTTCACCATGGTTACTGTTTCCAGACAGACACATCATCATAGATCAAAGGCAGGCATCACTGAACGAATGATGACGTCAAAGATCAAAGGCAGGCATCAGCATGGTTACTGTTGTCATGGTAACAGTAACTTTCTATGGGCATGCAGAAATGCTTGTTTACACCTGCTTTCTATGGCCATGTAGAAATACTTCCTTATACTTGGTTTCTACGGGCATGCACGGGTATGCACTAGTTCTGTGTAAATTGCAATAATATGCTTGACAGTGGTAAAGTAAAAGTCAGATACTATGACAGCTGATACAAAAATAACACATTCAAAACATATCACATCTCAGTATTTGTCATGTATTAGTAACTGGTAATTTCAAGTATTTTCCAAAACAGCAACATATCAATCAGCTCAGCAGATCAGTATCTCTTTTTTGAGAACCTTTGGAGCATACTCAATCAAAAGCTCTATGAGGGTGGGAAGCAGTTCACATCAACACAGCAGCTGGGGGGATGCTATTCTGACATCTTGCAAAGAAATCCAAGCAGAAACTCTCTAAAAACTCACAAGTTCAATGGATGCAAGAATTGTGAAGGTTATATTACAGAAGGGGTCCTATGTTAACATGTAATTTGGCCTGTTAAGATGTTTTTGATTGAAATAGTTCTTGATTTCAGTAAATATGACCTCCTAATGCTGCAAATTCAACAAATGACCATTTTCAGTTCTTTACAATAAAATGTTTTAAAACTCTGTTGTGCATAATAATTTGGAACAGCCTATTTTGAGGTTTTTTATTTTTGCACAAAAATAATAGTTATCATTGGGAGGTTTGTTCAATAAAATTTGAATTATGCTCTAACGGTTGATGACCAGGGCCCCTATAACTTGCCATTAGTCCCTTGGGCTGAGAGGTTTTGTAGCCCCCCCCCCCCAACAGAATCTCAGTTTAAAAATATGTAATGGCTGTGTTTTTAATAAGGGATTGCATTTATATAGCACTTTTCATGACACCCAACACTTTACAATGAGTCCATTATTCATTCAGTCCACAGACAATGATAGTGGAAAGCTACTTCTGTAGCCACAGCTTCCCTGGGGCAGACTGACAAAAATGTGGCTGCCAGTCCATGCCAACTGAACATTTATTCACATTCATACACCAGTGTCATGAACCATGAACACACTGGAGGCAAGGTAGGTAAAGTGTCTTGCCCAAGAACACAACAGCAAGGTGGTGGTGGTGGTGGTGGTGGTGGTGGTGGTGGTGGGGGGGGGGTTCAGACTGCCAACCTTCTGCTTATTGGGCGAGCTACTCTACCCCCTGATCCACTACGGCCTCATTTTTGTTTCTGCAACTGTGAGCTAGAAAACACAACTACACTGCAAAAAGTCAAATATAAGTAAAATGAAATAAATTAAGACTATTTATGCTTGCCTTTTTGTCTGACAAGATATTTATTCTTGCTGTGCAGTTTGTGTATGAAAATTTTACATGCTTTCAGATAGTTTTAACCCTTTGACTGTGAGAATTTGCGTGCCCCTAGTGGCAGAGTGTGGCATTGCACCTGCCTTCTCACTCTGTCAAAAGTAAGTGAGAAATTTCTGGTTGTTTTTTTTTAAATGTACTGATTTCTTGTGGGCAGCACGGTGGTGCAGTGGTTAGCACTGTTGCCTTACAGCTAGAAGGTTCCTGGTTCGAATCCCCAGGTTGGCAGGGGTTGGAACCTTTCTGTGTGGAGTTTGCATGTTCTCCCTGTGCTGCGTGGGTTTACTCCGGGGGCTCCGGTTTCCTCCCACAATCCAAAGACATGCATGTTAGGTTAATTGGCTGTTCTAAATTGTCCCTAGATATCTGTTTCCTATAGGCCCTTAGAATAGAGGGTTAGTACTAGTGAAAGCGCTTTGAGTGGTCTTTGTGACTAGAAAAGCGCTATATAACTAACTAACTAACTAACCCGCACTTATATAGCGCTTTATAAGTGCAGTTTAGTTAGTTAGTTAGTTAGTTCATATACTTTGAAGATAAGATGATGAGGTACCACTGTACAAAAAACGGTGTCAAAAGACTGAACCATTTTATTGACAAAAAATATTTACCACTCTTGACCACTGGGGGTATGTTGCAGTTCTGCACCATACACACTCAAAGGGTTAACTTGTTCAAAGCAATTTCTATAATATAGCAATATATACAGTATATATATATATATATATATATATATAATATAGATGGATAGATATAGATATGCACACACACACAGAGTGATGTGAAAAAGTGCCCCCTTCCTGATTTTTCATTTTTTTGTATGTTTGTCACACTTAAATGTTTCAGATCATCAAACAAATTTAAATATTAGACAAAGATAACATAAGTCAACACAAAATGCAGTTTTTAAATGAAGGTGTTTATTATTAAGGGAAAGAAAACCAAACCTACATGGCCCTGTGTGAAAAAGTGATTGCCCCCTAAACCTAATAACTGGTTGGTCCACCCTTAACAGCAACAACTGCAATCAAGCGTTTACGATAACTGGCAATGAGTCTTTTACAGTGCTGTGGAGGAATTTTGGCCCACTCATCTTTGCAGAATTTTTGTAATTCAGCCACATTGGAGTGTTTTCGAGCATGAACTGCCTTTTTAAGGTCATGCCACAGCATCCCAATCGGATTCAGGTCAGGACTTTGACTAGGCCACTCCAAAGTCTTGATTTTGTTTTTCTTAAGCCACTCAGAGGTGGACTTGCTGGTGTGTTTTGGATCGTTGTCCTGGTGCAGAACCCAAGTGCGCTTCAGCTTGAGGTCACAAACAGATGGCCGGAGATCCTCCTTCAGGATTTTTTGATAGCAGAATTCATGGTTCCATTTACCACAGCAAGTCTTCCAGGTCCTGAAGCAGCAAAACAGCTCCAGACCATCATACTTCCACCACCATATTTTACTATTGATATGCTGCTCCTTTTCTGAAATGCTGTTCCTTTTACGCCGGATGTAATGGGACACACACTTTGCAAAAAGTTCAACTTTTGTCTCGTCAGTCCACAGAGTATTTTCCCAAAAGTCTTGGGGATCATCAAGATGTTTTCTGGCAAAACTGAGATAAGCATTTATATTCTTTTTGCTCAGCAGTGGTTTCTGTCTTGGAACTGTGCCATACAGGCGATTTTTGCCCAGTCTCTTTCTTGTGGTGGAGTCATGAACACTGACCTTAACTGAGGCAAGTGAGGTCTGCAGCTCTTTGGATGTTGTTGTGGGGTCTTTTGTGACCTCTTGGATGAGTCGTCGCTGCATTCTTGGGGTAATTTTGGTCGGTCAAACAGCTTTGGTGGGGGTGTGCATTCTTTGAATATGAGATCTGTCACATCATTTGTTGTGTAAAAAATACCAAAATTGATGACTAAATACCGCTCTAGGGCTGGCCCTCCACCCAGGACCAGTTTGTTTTGGTCCAGTAGATCCCTATGAGAAAGTTACAACAAGGACCCCGTGTACCTAAAGGGGCTACATGGGTCTGCCCTCCAGTGGCCTCACCACCTACAGGAGGGATCATGGAGATCATGGTATTCTGTGAACCGAGTGGCAATCTGAGCTACTTTGTTTGGATTGCTGCGCCCGTGACCCAGACCCCCAGCTAAGTGGTAGAAGATGGATGGATTGATGGATGGATGACTACACAGTGAGCAAATATGTAAACGGAGAAAATACTATAAGAAGCTAAAATAATGTCTAAGAACCATGTATATGGTCAAATGTTATAGATGAGCAAGCATTGGTTGTGAATAGAATTTATAGAAAATAGTGACCAACAGTTAAGCTAACACCAGGCATCCTTTCGGCCAGCCAGACCACCTAGCCAAGCTCATGCTAATGGCTTGATGTAGCATCACGGCAAAAATATCACAAAATAAGCCAGGATGACAGGAGATATGTCACTGACTGTGGATTAGTGAACCAGGTGGAAACAGTCATGTCTGTTAGGGTGACTGAAATCCAAAGAAAATAACAATGTAAACCACACTTGATGAGCTAACTTCCTTGTAGCAATGTTAGCTCTTAAGCTACCGCCTTTGACTCCCCACCCATCTACATGATGGACAGCTAGGTTTGCCAATAATAGAGCAGTGGGCAGGACTCAAGGCCAGTGGCATTTCCCATTTTTTTGACACACGTACAGGAGACTACCCAGAAGAGTTTCTTGGAGAGAGACCATAGAGAATGCATGGTTTTTTGTTTTGTTTTTTTAAGAGAAGTGAGTGTTTTGATAATTTTTCAATAATCACATGACCCATAGATGAATTTTAGAAGGTTAAAACCTACAAAAATGCAGTTTTTCAGTCAGTGGCTCCTTAAAATTTGTTTCGGCAGAGCAGTGAAGTGGATCAAGCATCAGTTCTGTGTACAGCCAATGGAACAGTTACTCAGTTTTTAGGCTTTCACTTATGATTTATGTGAAACATTGAAAGTTTTGTTTACTGTATACAAACTGGGGTACATTTTATTCTGCTCTAAATACTTCTATTAATATCGCCCCTCAATGTAACCTTCAACACTAAGTTATAAAACCAAATGGTCAAAGTCCTTTCTACTTTATACATTTTGTGTGCCCATGTTATTATAACTGAATCTTGCATGTCTTTTGTAGATAATGTCATATTTTGCAGCAGTGCACGAGTAAATCTCACCTCATTCGTTCATATGAGTTTGCCACATTGCTGCTGTGTTTTATCCTCTGGGAATCAGCTAGTTTTAATCTGAGGTCTAAGCCACTATGTTGTTCTGTTCGTGCTGTTATATTAGGATGATTGGACATCTGCTGTGGGCTCGCTAAGCTGGGAACACTAGACCAATCTCCAATAGCACATTTATCTGACACCAAAGGCCGATTGTGTGTGTGTTGAGGGTACAGACACAGTGGGATACTGTATTGTCAGGGCCGTTTCTCGCATTTTGGGGCCCGTCTTTTTTTCCATGCGGGAAGAGTTCCTTTCAAACCATTTAAAATGGTCGAAAAAATTTCTGTCCTCAAAATAATGGATAACAACTGGGGTCATTGTTTAGATCAGGGGTGTCCATTCATGTGCCATGGAGAGCCCAGATCCTGCAGGTTTTCTCTTCTACCCAGTCTCTTCAGCAGGTGTTTTCACTGATCAGTAATCAGTGGGAAGAAGTTCAGTGAAATCTGCTGCTGAAGACACTGGTTGGAGGTAAAGCCTGCAGGGTTTTGGCCCTCCAAGGCCCTGCAGGTTTAGAGGAACAGAAAAACAAAAACAAAAAAAAACATAGAATAAAAATTTTACCAGCATTTATATGAGCATTGAAATTTTACAAAAAAGCTGAAATTTAGAAGAAAAAAGTAGAACATTTTCAAGGAAAAAAGTAACAAATTTATGAGAAAATTTTGAAAAATTTACAACAAAAAGTAGTAAATTTATTTGGAAAAAATATAGCACATTTATGAGATAAGGAAAAAGGTAGCAAATTTTTGAAAAATTTGAAAATTTTTGAGAAAGAGTTCAAAATTTATGAGAAAAAAGCTGTAAATTTATGAGAAAGTCACACATTTCCAAGAAAAAAATGTAGCAAATTTATGAGAAAGTCACATTTATGTGAAAGAAGTAACAAATTTATGAGAAAACAGTTGAAAAATTATCAGAAAAAGATTGACAATTTATGAGAAAAACTAGCAGATTTATTAGGAAAAAGTCACACATTTGTGAAAAATGATGCAAATTTACAAGAAAAAAGTAGTAGATTTATGAGGAAAAAAGTAACAAATATATAAGAAAAATGTTGAAAATGTACAATAAACAGTAGTAAATTTATGAGGAAAAAAGGAACAAATTTATGAGAAAGTATTTGAAAACTGGCAAGAAAAAAGTATCAAACGTATGTGAGGGGAAAAAGTAACAAATTAATGAGAAAAAAGCTGAAGGTTCTTTGAAGTCTCTCCCAGAAATATTAAGGGTGAACTTGTAGCTTGGGGGTCCCTAGTGGCTGTGGTGGGCAGTTGCATTTGCGAACTCTGCTTTATTGGCAGAAACAGTGTGTATACTGTACACAGAAACATTGAACGTTAGATATGGAAAACCACTGTGAGACAGGACCTCTTGTTTCTGGTACTTGGCACCATCTTTCTCCATTCAGTCTGATTAATACCCACTTTTCCACTCCTGTTGGATTTGCTTGCCTTTATCTAACCCTAGCTAACAAATCCAAGAGGTGATTTACGATCTTAAAAAAATCACACACGAGCACAAAGTGCCGATGCTGCAAAAGGCCCTGTGTCAGAAAACCACAATTGACTCATTTATATTTGCTGGACATTTTCAAGCCACATGAAGCAGACAGGAAACAGGCTATTCCTCAGCAAAAGTTCAGGAGGAGGACTCATAAAGAGTTCATCATGAACCCCTTTTTCGGAGGTATTTGACCCTCATCACATGCTATTTACTATGAAACTGTGTGGCATGTGTGTTGAGTGTTGGAAAGTGGAATACATCATCATACAGGATCATATTTTAATCAAGGTGAACATAATAAATAAAAATATCTGTGGGAGTAATTCAGAATAGATTAATACAGCGTGCAGCCCCCCCGCCCCAATATGTTCATTTGCAGCATATATGGAACCACTATCACAATATATCTGTATTGTTTTATGACTCATTTAAATGTTTCTCAGAAAATATTGTCCAATGTAGTTTTAGGTTAATTTTGAGTTGGTCAATCTAAAATTGAAATCTGTTGAATTTAGGAATACACCTGTGAAAGGCCAGCATTAAAGTGTGAAAATTAGCAACCAGTAAATATCACCTGGCAACTTTTGTGTTTTAACATAAAGTAAAATAAGTAGAAGTAATAAGTAATTATTTGTAATACATTTGCAACTTTTTCTTGATTAATTTGTAATCTTTTCTCATTAATTTATTACTTTTTTCACCTTAATTTGTAACTTCTTCTTTCTGACTTCTTTCTTTGAAATTTGGAACTTCTTCCTTGTAAATTGAATCGTTTTTTACTTCACTTTGGCACAGCCAAAAGGAGCTAATGCAATGACATGATGTCATTCTGGTGAATATTTAGAAAATGAATCCTGGTGAATATTTAGAAAATGCTAAATGTATTGTGGACACAAAGTTTCTTGACATTTCTTAAATGCAAGGTCAAGTGGCCTTAAAAACATCTTAAAAATCTTAACCTTTACTTCCTTGTAGCTCCAGAAACCCTGTTGTCGTTATAAAATCTAAATATTTCCATCTGCGTTTCATCACACAATTAAAACAACAATCCCATAATCCATCTTTTTACAAAACTTTTGATGAGAACTTTGTTCTTGCATACTGCTCACTGTCTGGCAGAACAGATCTAAATGCCTCGCTATTGTTTTTCTCTTCCTTTAGAGGCATAATAAATTAATGTCTGGGGACAGTCTCCACCATTCGCATTTGTTTATTCTTACAAAAATGAGTGTCGCCGGGCAGATTACGCCTGTCAAAATCACTTCTGCCAGTGGGAATAAACCTAACGACCTTGGTTCCCTCGCCAACTTCTAAAGACTCTTAGTGTGTTTGTGCATTTGTGTGTGCGTGCGTGCGGGCACACTCGCGTCTCACTAATGGCTATAGAGTTGTAGTTGTTTCATTTAACTTAGAGTTATGAAGTGTTATGGAGCCCTTTTAGGCTCTAACCTCCCTTGGCAGCAGTTAAGATCTATATAACAAAGGTTAGAAGGCTTTGCAGTCGCTCGTTTATGCTTTCCCTTTTCTTCTCACACATGCATGTGCGCATGCACAGTCACACGCACACACTTGAACGAGGCTGCACTGACCACGGCCTTTATACATGAGCTATCCTCAAATTTAATCAAAAAGTCCTAATGTGTTTTGTGTAGGACACTCCCTTCTGTGTGTGTGTGTGTGTGTGTGTGAGAGAGAGAGAGAGAGAGAGAGAGAGAGAGAGAGAGAGAGAGAGAGAGAGAGAGAGAGAGAGAGAGAGAGAGAGAGAGAGAGAGAGAGAGAGGGAGAGAGAGAGGGGTAGGCCAAGGGGCCTTGGAGGCGGCAGTAGTTGATTGGACGGCACATGTGCGATGTGGCTGAGAGATCAAACATGCACTCTTGATGAATGTGAGAGTGGTGGGGGCATCGCTCCTTTTCTCCACTCCTGATCAAGGTTGAGCTGTTCTAGGTTCATTTTACACACATGCAGATACACACACACACACACACACACACACACACACACACACACACACACACACACAGAGCTTTTATTGAGTCATTGACAAGAATACCAGTCAAGCACCTTTTTTTGTTGTTGCCACTTGTCATCTTTTCTGCTTCATGTTAGTCTGTGTGTGTGTGTGTGTGTGTGTGTGTGCGTGTGTGTGCTTGTTGTCAGTAATGAGGTCAATCTCCCGTGTGGAGTTAAAACCTCAGTGTCTTTATCTCTGTTACATGGCCAGAGGATTATTCTCACCAATCTGCGTGCTGCTCTCACTCTCCTCCACCACTACACACACATTCAGCAACAGTCTTGTCTCCCTATGCCGGCTTATGATACAGGCAAGCGAATGAATGAATGTTACATGTTTGCGTTGTGGATACTGTATATTTTTTATTTGGTTGCTTAAAAATACATCCAATACAAAAAAATACTATTTTTTATGTTTAAATGTATTTATTATATGGTCATTTTGATTATATCCACCTCAGTGGGCATAGATAGATAGACAGGTAGATAGATTGGAGAAAATAAGTGTTGAACATGTGAACATTTTTCCCATTAACCCTGTAACCTCTTGCACTTCGGTGTACCACGGGCAGACACGTCTCTGTGTCCTAGGGTGCACAAGGCATCCTAGGACGCACACTGCGTCCTAGGAGGCACTGAAAAAAAAAAGCTGCATTTCCGTTCTTCCACTACAGACACAGCCGCGAACAGAAAGCCAAAGGAGTGCTTTGATTTGTTTAGATGTGATTGACCTCTCATTCGACTAATAAGAGCCTTGAAGTGGGTTTCTGAAACCTTGAAGAACCAATGACTGAAAACCTAGCAAGAAGGACCCGCCTACCAACGGCTGCGAATACAGCGAGCCAATTGAAGCAGAGTAGTTCGAAAGCGTGCCTCCCTTACAAAATCTGTTTTGTTTTAGCCGCTGGGTGACACACACGCGTTCGCCAGTCTTTTTTTCTTACTACTGTTCTTATTTGTTTTGAAAAATCGTTCGCCAAAACCGCTATCATGGAAGCGCAAAACCGCAATAATGGAATTATGGTTTGACCGGGTCGCGTGATCAGAACCACGAGTCCGTAACAAGCAGACCAGCGTCATGTTTGTCTGACAATGAGGAAGAGAAGTTCGCCAGCGACACTGCTGTTGTGGACAGGTAAGTGTTATAAGCTAAATTATTCTTTATCCCTGAAAATTGTAATCAAAAATGACTTTTGACCGATCGGTAAATTACAACTGTGCATAGTAGACCGCGGCGCACCGTGACCGCGGCGCACCGGGCGATGTCCGTCCTCTGTAGCGGGGGTGGGGGGGTGGGAGTTGTTATCTTCTACATTACAGATATTTTTTTTTTTTTCCACAATATCTTTATTGAACCTTTTTTTTTTTTTTAACAAACATGATACAAACAATCAAACACTAACACTAAAGTACTACAAAAAAAAAATGCACTAAAAACACCAACAACCACCAACAAAATCAAGTCTTCAACAATGCTCCTCTGTTTAGTCTAGACAATCCAATACATAAGTATACATATTATGTTCACCAGTTTGGAATTTACAAGGTCCACACACATCATTCACCTTCTTCTTCAAGAGTTATGTTTAAATTTTTTACATAATCAATAAAAGGTCTCCATATATTCTCAAACACAATTTCCTTTGATTTCAGTATATATGTTATTCTTTCTAATGGAAGGTTTGTTAACATCTGTCTTAACCACTGAGTCACATCTGGTCTATGAGTCTTTTTCCATAATAGTGCAATACATTTTTTGGCATTAAGCAAACTGAGGTCTATGAATGTTCTTTCACTTTTATTAAAATTATGCTTTTCTGGGTACAGACCCAACAAAAACAGTTTAGGATTCAATATGATTTGTTTTGTGATTATTTTTTCAATTGTTACCCTCACCTCTTCCCAAAACATTCTTATTAATCTACATTCCCATAAACAATGAAATAGGGTTCCTTTACTTTCCATGCATTTTGTGCATGTATCTGGTATATTTTTGTTGTATCTATTTAACTCCTCCGGTGTAACATACATCCGCATTAACCATTTGAAATGTATCAATTTAAGGCGTGCATTTATTGATTTGGTTTGAGCTTCTGTACAAGCCAATTCCCATTGTTCCTCTGAAATTTCAATTTGCAGATCTTCTTTCCAGTAGTTTAATCTTTTCAGTGAATTTTCACTTGAAGATAGTGTCAATGAGTTATAAAACTCTGAAATAATACCCTTTCTTTTACTATCTTTCATCATCATTTTTTCCAAGGATGAATAAATAGGTCGAGTGAGAGCTTTATTTTGATTTGATCGAATAAAGTTTCTAAGTTGAAGATATTTAAAAAAATGTGTTCTATTGAGATTAAATTTGATCCTCAGCTCTTCAAAAGACATTATGTTGTCTGCACATGGCAAATATAAATCCTGAATCTTTTGTATCCCTTTTAAATTCCATACTTTAAATACAGCGTCCGCTCTCCCTGGTTTAAAATATTGATTACCCCATATTGGACTAAATTGTGACAATAACTGTGGTTCTTTTAAATAGTTTTTAGCTTCACACCATATTTTGATCATATGCTTTACAAATGGATTTTTAACTTGGTTTTGTAATTTTTTTGCCGAATCTGAGTATATGAATATGGGAAGAGGTAAAGGTAAATTGTATGATTCCATTTCAGTCCAGTGAGGGAGATCATTTGATGAAAAATAATATGTCATAGACCTCAGTTGTGCCGACCAATAATACAACATAAAATTTGGACATTTCAGACCTCCACGATCAAATGGTAAATATAATAAAGCCAGACGTAATCTAGCCCTCCTGTTGTTCCATATAAATTCCACTAACTTTTTTTTTATTCTTGAGAATAGATCTAAAGGTGGTGATAAGGGAATGTATTGAAATAAATAAAGTATTTTAGGTAAAATATTACTTTTAAGTATATTGATTCTCCCGATCATCGACATTGGTAGTGACATCCATCTCTGAGTTAACTCATTGATATCTGACATTAAGGCTTCATAGTTGACACTGGCGACTGATTCTAGCTTAGGCATAATTTGGATTCCTAAATATTTAAACTGATTTACAACATTGAATTGATTTACCTCAGGGGCTGGGTAATTTCTCTGGGTCTCATTTAGCATTAATATTGAAGATTTAGTTTTATTTATTTTATATCCTGATATTTCCCCCAAATTCTTTATTAAATTCAACAAGGTTGGAATTGATTTTTTTAGATTCGACATAAACAAAATTATATCATCGGCGTACAGGGAGATTTTATGTTCTGTTGGTCCAACTTTAATTCCATATATTTGTGAATGTAAACGTATCGCTATCGCTAAAGGTTCAATTGCCATAGTAAACAGTAAAGGTGAAAGTGGACAGCCTTGTCGACATCCTCTATTGATTTTTATTGGTTTTGAAATATTGTTATTTGTTAGGATTTCTGCTGTAGCATTATTGTATATTATTTGAACCCATTTTATGAAATTATTTCCAAGTCCAAACCTTTGTAGGACTTCAAAAAGAAAGGGCCATTCAACTCTATCAAAGGCCTTTTCGGCGTCCAATGATAGGAGAGCTGTATCCGGTGCTTCTTTATTAAAATAAATAATATTAAATAGTCTTCTTACGTTATGGAAGCCTTGTCTACCCTTTATAAAGCCATTCTGATCTCGATTAATAATATTTGGTAAAATTTCTTGTATTCGTCTTGCTAAAATTTTACAGATTATCTTAAGGTCGGCGTTTAATAGGCTTATTGGTCTCATATTTTCACATTTATTAGAGGGCTTACCTGGTTTTGGCAGCAGTATAATTAAGGCATTATTTATGTATGATGGTAAATTATTATTTTGAAATGCTTCTAAAACCATTTCCAAAAAAGGTTTTATTAATTTATTCTTAAATTTTTTATAAAGGTCAACTGGAAGACCATCTGGTCCTGCACTTTTTCCTGATTTCATATTATCAATGGCTAGCCCAACTTCTTGACTAATTTTAGACTCCAATATCTCCCTGTTTTCATTTGGAATACACGGTATAGATAGTTTGTTCAAAAACCCATTTAGTTTTGTTAAATCAGGTTCATTTTTGGTATCATATAATTTTTCATAGTAATCTCTAAAGGCTCTATTAATTTCTAAAGGATCTATAACTACCTGTCCCTTACTTATAATACTGGTTATTGGTGTTTTAATTTCCAATTGTTTAATCTGCCATGCTAATAATTTTCCTGATTTTTCACCTTGTTCATAAAAAGATTGTTTCAATCTTAGAAGACTCGAGGCAGCTCTATTCGCTGATTTTTTGTCGTATTCAGCTCTCAAAATCAGTAATTCATTCTCCAACCTTGGATCTCTTCCTGCATACACTTTTTCCTGAAGACTTTTTATTTTATGTTCCAATTTAGCTCTCTCCTCTCTCCTCTTCTTAGATTTTGATCCTGTATAACTAATATGTCCCCTAATAAAAGCTTTGAAAGCCTCCCACTTTACACATGCTGATGTTTGTGTAGTATTGATGTCAAAGAACTCGTCTATCTGTTTTTCTATATACTTGACAAATTCCTCATCCTGAAGCCATTTATGCTGAAATTGCCATCTGCCTGATTCCTTTGTCAATTTTTTATCTACATATATTAGACAACAGGGTGCATGATCAGAGATCACGATGTTATCATAAAAGCAGTTTTGAATCTTGGACCTTAATTCTGTGGAAATCAAAAAATAATCAATACGTGAGAATGTCTTGTAGGTACTGGAATAACAAGAATAGGCTTTAACTTGTGGTTTCATTTCTCTCCATATATCTAACAATCTCAATTCTTTCATAAAATGATTAATAGTCATCCTACATCCAATGTGCGTACAATCCAGTCCTGTTGATCTATCCACACCTGGATTCAATGTACAATTAAAATCCCCTGCTATTATATGTTGCCCTGTAAGTGATGATAAGATGAGAAATAAATTAGCAAAGAACTTCTGATCATCTATATTGGGACCATATAAGTTCACAAGATTTATATTTTCTAATAGCAAAGGACCTTGAATGATTACATATCTTCCAAATTTGTCTCCAATTACATTTTTCACTTGAAAAGGAACTGATTTATGTATGAGAGTCATAACTCCCCTGGCTCGGGATGAAAATGAAGAGGTGAATACACTTCCCTGCCATCTACTCCTAATTCTTTTAACATCCTCCTCTATCAGATGAGTTTCTTGTAAAAACACAATTCTTGAACCCATGTCCTTTATTTTATTCATAACTTGTTTAAGTTTTTTTAAATTTTGTAGACCTCTGCAATTCCATGAAGTTAAATTAAGATTAACACTTTGGTCCATGATCAATAGAGAGTTTGGAATTACCTTGCAGTGTAAACATGCTCATACAGAGAAGCAAAAACATGAGTGGTTGAACATTCATCCTACAAACTACACACAAACAAATTTCCCCTTCCCACACTTGTGGCAAACCCCCCAAAATCAAAAGAAAAATTCTGTCTCCCGATATAGCCATCGACCGTTCCACACCCACGGGGAACAGCCTAAGCCACTCCTTCTTCATCCTCCCAATCACCCTAACTCTACTGCTTTTAATGACGTAACATTAACTCTCCTCTGTAGTTTTCCAACTTAACTCCAAAATTTTTAACAACTTTGTACATCATAGTTTTTTTTTTTGTTTGTTTTGTTTTTGTTTTGTTTTTTTAATATATAATACAATCTATATTTTGTAAACTTACTATTTACTTCAAGTCAGTCAGATGCCTGTGCAAATGCTTAATTATTCTACCTTATATTTTGTTCATGCTTAGCTCCCACCAGTCTCTTCTTCTTCTTTGATCTTCTTGATGAACTCCTGCGCCTCCTCTGGGGTCTTGAAGATGTGGGTTCTGCCCTCATACGTGGTCAGCAGTCTCGCAGGATAGATTACACCATGACGAATCCCAAGGTTGCGCAGCTCCTTACGTACGGGATCAAACTGCTTCCTCAATTGCTGGATTCCTGTGGCCAAATCTGGGTAGAACCGCACCTGCTGGTCCTGGTGTTTAATCTCTCCTTTAGCACGTGCAGCGTTGAAGATCTTCATCCTGTCTCTGTTGCTAAGAAACTTCATAATTAAGGTCCTCGGCGGTCCCTTATCTCTCCGTGGGCCAATGCGATGTGCTTTTTCCAGAACCACTGCTGATTGCAACTCCTCGCTGCCCAGCACCTCCAGAATCCACTTTTCCAGAAAGGAACATACGTCCCGACCTTCTGATTCCTCTGGAAGACCCACCAGCCTCAAATTATTCTGTCTCGACCGAGATTCCAAATCCAAAATATTATCTTCCAGAGATTTTTTTTTTTTTTCCAAAGTGCGCACCTTTAATTGAAGACGGGTGACGTCATCTTCAGCACTAGCGAGACGGAGCTCCATCTGCGCCGTTCGTTCTACACAGTCACCCAATTCCTTTCTTATTCCTTCCAACGCTGTCATAATCCCATCAAATCTAGAGGAAAAGTCCGCTCTCATTGAACTCATGGCAGCCATCAGCGCATCTGCGCCTCCCCGCGCAGACATCGCACCGTTGCCAGCCTCCTCCGCCATATATGGAGTTTTGTTTGCTGCGTCACAGACCTGAAAGTCCGTTAATTTGGACTGTTTCGGCGGCTCGCTTTTTCCTTTTCCTGGTTTTCCAGCCTTAGGCTTCGCCGACATATCCTCGCCCAAATGCTGAGATACGTTCTGTCCCAAATGAGAGAGTTATTTGCCGATTTTTTTTCTCCAGGAGCAGAGCAGAGCGAGACACGTCCGTCCTACGTGGCAGCCATAACCGGAAGTCGCTACATTACAGATATTTTAGTATAATTTTTAGTGCACTGTAGGTTATTTTTTCTTGTAAAAAAAAGCCACACATTTTTTACGTGGCATGCTTATTTGTGTGTGGGGGGTGGTTTGTTCATTCATTCATTCATGAATGAATAAACAACCCCCCCCCCACACACACACACACAGCCCTGAGTGTCACCTTTCATTAGAACCCAACATCAAGCTTTTATATTGAATCATTCAAAAGTTACAGACGTTTTTCCAAACTGTGCCATTTGGCACAATTTGGCACAGTTCAAAAACGCCTGGGAACAACCTGTGAAGAAAGCTGTGTAATATATTCATTTTTTGTGGTATTGTTACAAAATTTGGACCTCAGCTGGATAACACTTGATTCTACATTTCTGTTGCATTTTCCAGCCCGAATCTGACAGCTGTGTGTTATTTTCAAGCATTTGTATCCAAAAAAAACACCCAGGCGAAATTTATTTTCTTCAAGTTCAGTATGTTTAGATGACTGTTACTCAGTGGCCGGAGCACTTAGAGAGATTATGACTGTTTTGCCAAAAAATTCAAAGTGTTTTCTTTTAAATGAGACCAACCCCATGAAGATGCTGCAAAGGGTTGAAGAACAGCTTTTGATTTACTTTGGGTACATTATTTTTTGGCGTTTTTAGGGAAATTGACCAGAGTGCAAGGGGTTAACTGCCCAGATTAAATGGATGGGTCACGCGCCCCCAGTGGCACAGCGCAGCAACTGCACGCGTCAACCTATTGACGTCCCCCAGCTATACTGAGAATTTGTACTAATCTCTATTGATCTGATGGTTTAGAAAGTGGCAGACATGCGCCGAAGGAATCATGGCTGACATGGAATATATATTGCAAAGAAGGAGAAATCCTCGTTATTATTCTTCCTTTTTCTGCTTTGAGCTCACACACCAATGTGGATGCCACCGTGTTTGGTCATCGCGACAGCGATGATGACGGAAACTGCATGAAATGGGAAAAATAGCCGCGTAATACAAACAAAATTCACATGGGATAATCATAAGAGTTTGTAGATGTGGTAGAGAGCATAAATGACCGACCAAACACAAAACAACGACCACGATGGGCGAAAACGGACCGACCACGTGAGCAAGCAAGCCCCCCCGGCCACAGGTAAGAGATGAAGATTTTTTTATTTTTTTTTTACATTTTATTGATTTTCTGGTTCATATGCTTTGAAGATTAGATAAAAACATAGCCCTGTAGACAAAACGGTGTCAAAAAAAACAAACCATTCTTTGTGTAAATGTGTCCAAAGTCCACTTTTGACTGAGTTATGTAATTTATATAGCTGCCATGACATTATGCAAATTAGATGCATAAATTTATTCCAATCTAAAACTTTGGATCATATTCTGCATCTTTCTAATTGACAGTAAGCCATTATCTCATGCAACTTTCAAGTTATAGCCTTGGAAATCTGAACTGTTTTATTGACAAAATTTTTTTACCACTCTTGACCACTAGGGGCCTTGACCACCCCTTAACCGTCACAGTCGTCATATGGCGACTGGGACAGCTAAAGAGTTGTCCTGACTGATAGCCTTTAGAGAGGTCTGTGAATATCAGATTGTCACACCACAAAAAACTCGTGATGGGTAGAAGCAAAGAGCTCTCTCTACACCTTTGCAACATTATTGTTGCAAAACATAGTGATGGCATTGGTTTCAGACACATTTTTAAACTGTTGAATGTTCCATTGAGCACTGTTGGAGCCATTATTCAGAGTGGAAAGAACATCATTTTACCATAAACCAGCCAAGACCAGGAGCTCCTGGCAAGATTTCTGACAGAGGAGTCAAAATAATTATCAGAAGAGTTATCCAAGAGCCAAAGACCACTTGTGGAGAGCTCCAGAAAGACCTGAAGTTAGCAGGTACTGCTTTTTCAAAGAAAACAATAAGTAATGCACTCAACTGACATGGGCTCTATGCAGGCTCACCTCGCAAGACTCGCGTGCTGAAGGAAAAGCATGTTGAAGCTCGTTTAAAGTTTGCTGCACAACATTTGGGCAAGCCAGTAAAATTGAATTGAACTTTTTGGATGCCACAACACACAGTATGTTTGGAGGAGAAATGGCACTGCACATCCCATCATGGTGTGGGGGTGTTTTTCAGCACATGTTACAGGCAGACTTCATATAATTGAAGGAAAAATGAATGGACAGATGTACAAAGACATCTTTGATAAGCAGTGACATCCTTGATAAGAACCTGTTGCCATCTGCCAAGACGCTGAAGATGAAATGAGGGTGGACATTTCAGCAAGACAATGATCCCAAACACACAGCCAAGGAAACTTTCAACTGGCTCCAGAGAAGGAAAATAAAGCTGCTAGAATGGCCCAGTCAGTCACCTGACCTGAATTCAATTGAAAATCTATGGAATGAACTGAAGATCCGAGTTCATAGAAGACACTCATGGAACCTTCAAGATTTGAAGACAGGCTCTATGGAAGAATGGGCTAAAATCACTCCTGGCCAGTGTCTGTGCCTAGTTTCTCCATACAGGTGGCATCTGGAAGCTGTTATTACCAACAAAGGCCTTTCTACTAAATATTAAAGTAGAACTGAACCCACCTTTTGGCGCAAAAAGTAGAATAGCAGATTAATTCCTTATTACCTATTGTATTTTTCAACACATAAAAGAAATTTTTAGGCCGTGCGATGGCCAAGCTATAAGCCGATAAACTTTTGCCTCTGGCTGGCAGTGCCAAACAAACCGGAAGTAGTGCAGACGACGCTGCGTGACGTCACGAGTGTGATCCCTAAACAAAACAACAATGGCAGATGATAGCAGTTCCAGCAGTTCCAGCAGTCAAGAAAACCAGAGTTTTCAGAGTGAAGAGGCATTCAGGATCGGTGACGAGACAGAGGAGGATGCAGGAGTGTGGCAGGTGGCAGGCGTGCACAAGGGCGAGCCCGGGAGACAGAGACCTAATGCACCTGTGACAGCAGCTGGCAGACGGCGATGCAGAGGCGAGGTCCGCCGCCGGGGAATACAGTGATCCCTCACTTATCGCGTTTAATGGGGACCAGAACTGACCGCGAAAAGTGAAAAACCGCGAAGTAGCGTCACCCCCCCCCCCCAAGGGCGTCACAAGCACTGTTTTGCACAAAAAGGCACAAGAGAACAGCGAAAAGTGCCACTAAGCAACACGAGCGATAAAGAAGGCACTCTGCAGGGAGAGAAGCTGGGTAAAACGTCTCGGCCAATCAGCTTGCGAGGTAAAACGTCTCGGCCAATCAGCTTGCGAGATTCCCGAGCGGTGAAGAGGTGGGCAGAGAGGAGTGGAGCGGTGGTCAGAGAGGTGGATTTTGAGTTGTGCGGGCTCTCCGTGTTGATACCTGATGTTCTAATGTAGTCCATCAGGTATCAACACGGAGAGCCTGCACAACTCAAAATCCACCTCTCTGACCACCTCTTCACCGCTCGGGAATCTCGCAAGCTGATTGGCCGAGACATTTCACCTCGCAAGCTGATTGGCCGAGATGTTTTACCCAGCTTCTCTCCCTGCAGAGCGCCTTCTTTATCGGTCACGTTGCTTAGTGGCACTTTTCGCTGTTCTCTTGTGCCTTTTTGTGCAAAACAGTGCTTGTGACGCCCTTGGGGGGGGGGGGTGACGCTACTTCGCGGTTTTTCACTTTTCGCGGTCGGTTCTGGTCCCCATTAAACGCGATAAGTGAGGGATCACTGTAATATCTATATCTAGAAACGCATCGCTTCCCGGTCGCTTTTCCTCCCCCTTTCTTTTCTTTTGTCACCATGACAGCTTTCCTTGGCCACTGAACAGATCTTCCCAGGTGTTGGAAGTGTTTTGTAGTCGACTATCACGACAAAATGCACCAAAAACAACCAGTGTCGACTTGCTCGCAATGGTAAACATGGAGGACTGTGTCACACTCGTGACGTCACACGGAACTCCGGCTGCATTTCCGGTTAATCGGCGGATTTGTCTGATTTTTCAGGGCGGGAAATTCAAAATCGCGATTTTCTCCAAGATTCCGGGATTTGTGGAGGGGGTGCCAATGATAAATTGTCTTTATAATTGTATGTACTATCACCCAGTGCCGTTCAATGCCGTTCAGTTCAGTTCTACTTTAAATGAATTTCACCTAGTGTGTTCAATACTTATTCCCTGTGTCATTCTACTGTATTAAATATAACTTGTTTTATGAAAACAGTTGCCTTTATTTATGTATGGATTACTTGGGCTGTGAATGATGTCTGGTGAAAATCTCATGTCAGTGGCTCCATCAGAAACATGTTTAATGAGAAAAATGTTGACATATTCAATACTTATTTTTCCCGCTGTAGATTGATAGCAGTTGAGGTACGAAGACATCACTGTTCAGTTCAATTCAATTCAACTTTATTTATACAGCGCCACATCACAACCGAAGCCGTCTCGTGGCGCCACAGTGCAGAAAAGAAAATGTGTTGATGATGTGTTTTTGATACCACATTACATTGAATGTAATATTGTAATGAATGTACTAGACAAGAACCCAGTTGTAGAGCACAAACACAAGTAGGGAGAGATCGAGGCAAAGGAGTATTTTCTATTATTTAAACAGGTGAGAAGGTGATGATTGGAACTCGCACTCCATGATTTTAGCCTGCAGAGGAAAGGAGAAGGAGAACATGAGTAGGAGCACAAGGACGGTAAGTGTAATTGTTTGCTTGTGATTTTCAGGAGCTTACTTGCTGATGGCGAACACGATGGCTGGTGAAGGTTCTCAACAGGTAGGCAAGGGCCAGAGAGGTATAGTTGGCAAGGGGGTCAGCAAGGAGATCCAGGTAAGGTTAGAGAGCACAGGGTTTTCATGTCCATGCACAGAGTTTCTCCAGGTAATGTAGCAAAGAGAGTTGAGCCTGTGATTGAGAGTAGATTATGGAATGTTTGAATTGTTGAGCTGAGCTTATGTGATTTCCAGAGGGCAGATGTCGGAGAGTGGACCAGGTAGATTTTTCCAGAACCAGGAGGTACGTAAGTATCTGTTTGGTGAGCCTGCACAAATCATGGAGGGTGTGTCAGCAGACTGGCAAATGAAGAGGTTTTCCTAAGAACACGGGAGCAAAAAAGTAGGTGAGCAGGAGTCATGGGCAAAACACAGAAGGCTTGTTCATGGCATTTTCTAAGGAGGTTTACCATGTAATGATCCTGTGGAATACTGATCCCAACTGAGACATACACACCAGAGACTGTAGTCAGCCAGCTGTGCACAGTCAGCCCTTTTTTTTTTTTTATTACTTATTTTGTACCCGTAGGTAGATTTGTTTTGCAGTCTGGTGACAAGCCACCAGCTGCCGGTCGCTGCGTGCGCAAGCGCCCCTTAACTCCCTAACCTGCATGTTTTTGACATGTGGGAGGAAACCAGAGAAATCCCGGAGTAAACCCACACGAACACGGGGAGAACATGCAAACTCCACACAGATCACTGTTGGCCGGGGGCAGGGATCGAACTCACGGTCCCCGCGATCCCCCGGCCGAGGGTAAACTGTGCTGCCACAGTGCTAACCACTGCGCCACCGTGCAGCCCTTCTTGGTTTCATGACGATTATGCAACTACATAGATCTAGATATGACCACTAGACTGAGCACACTCACCTGTCCACTATAAAATATTTTTATACAACACTTCAACAAACTCAGTTTATAGATTGACGTTAATAAGGAACAGCCAATTGTTTTGTTTGCTTATTCGGTGTTATACTATTCCACCAAGACTAGACTCACTACATAAAGATAAGTAGCTCCCTCCTACTTTTTAATATTGCTAGCACAGACAATGAGAATAATATATTATACACATACACTACTCACAAAAACTTATGGATATTCGGCTTTCGGGTGAAATTTCAGGATGCACCTAAAATGCATGTTCACCTTTACAGGTGAACTTAATTTGACCTTCTCTAACCTTTTGAATGCACATGTCCACCTATTCCATGTTTCAGTACTTTTTGCATAACTTGCAGTTCTCTAACAAGGTGCTTAAGGGCAAAATTCACAACAGGTGTTTGATCCATGAATCGACCAATAATGACATGTTTCAAGACCCAGTAAGCAGACACAGACTCAAAAGTAAACTCAGTTATCTTTGTTGTGTAATGAGTGTGTGTGTAAATGTAGCAGCCGGGGCGAGCAGAGCGCCGTACAGCCTGGCAACCCTATGGAGGAGCAGAGACAGGGAGGATTAGTGTCAACGCTCGGGAGGGAATGTACAGTTATGTTAGGTCTTACTGTCGATGAGATGGTGAGCAGCTCAGGCATGGCCCCGAAGGCTCCGGCCAGGGAGACAGCGTCTACAGGCTCGGTTGTGAATGGTGACAGTGGAGGAGTTGCAGAGGTGTAGTGTGGGCTCGGTCCGCCACCAGGAGGGAGAAGTCCGCCGCCATGGATTTCTGCCTGTGCACAGGGGAGCAGAGCGTAGAATTGTGAAGTAGGAGAAGATGGCTTACTTGTCATGGTGAAGTGAGCACTCCCAGATGACCGACAAAGGATAACAGATTTCTCAGGAGAATGATGATGAAGAGGAGGAACCTCTGGAGGACTACGATGACGAGAAGGAAACTCTGGAGGAAGACGAATTGGTGTGCTGGTCTCATCAGACCAAGGAGAAAGACGATTCCGTGCTGACCTGCGGGCAACACGGCTTAAATAGCACTGTTGATGAGAGAGAGCAGGTGTGCGCGCAGCTGCGGAGAATCGGGCAGGCAGAGCGAATCATCACAAATAAATTTTCTGGTTCAATTAAAATTGATATTTAAACAGTCGTCTTCATCATGCTGTTCACATTTTGACATCATGAGACCAAGATGACACCTCACATTTGATCAACAGTACCTTGCCATTGTGAGGCTTCAAACAGGATGTTCTCAGAGGGAAGTGACCACTGAGCTTAGAGTGTCACAGAGTGTCATCAGCAGGTTGCAACAGAGATACAGAGAGACTGGAAGAGTCACAGAAAGGCATAGAAGTGGACATCCTTTTGCCACATCCCACGCTAATGACTGCTTCATTGTGAACAGTGCCCTGCGGAACCGGATGATGAATGCCACGCAACTCCAGGCACATTTAAGGGAGGTGAGAGGCACCCAAGTGTCATGTCAGACCATTCAAAACCATTTAAATCAGTGTCTGCGTGCTAGACGACCTGCAAGGGTACCTGACCACACCACCAGGCACAGGCGTCATTGTCTTGCCTGGGCCAGGGAGCAGTTATGCTGGACAAGGGAACAGTGGACCTCAGTGTTGTTCTCTGATAAAAGTTGATTCACAGTGAGCAGAAATGATGGCCGCCAACGATGTTGGAGACATCAAGAAGAGCGTTATGCATCAGCCACTGTTGTCACCAGACGAGCCTTTGGTGGTGGTGGTGTTATAGTCTGGGCAAGTGTGTCTAGTCAATACAGAGCTGCCCTACACCTTGTGAATGGTACAGTGACAAGCCAATACTACCTGAATAACATCATTTTTTTTCCCAAATTATATTTATTGAAATTTTTTCCTTTGTTTTGCACACACAGACAAACCCCCCCAACAATCAAAACATGAAAAACAGCTCAGCACAGAACTGATCTACACAAAATTAAAGATTAAAATTAAAAAAAGGGAAGATATACTTAGCTAGAAATTCATACATGTACACACATAAACCAGCACTTGTACATTTGTACAGAGGAGCGTAACCATCATAGCACCGCAAACCAGGTCAAAAAAAAAAAAGAAGGGTCATATTTAATCCAAGTTAACGCTCCCAAGAATCGAGGCCACCGTAAGGTTAGAGAATTTGAGATATGGGGTCCATATTTTCATAAAATATCTCTTTGTTGAGTGAAGTAAACATGTTAAATATTCCAAAGGGAAACACTCCATGATGATTTTATGCCAGTTTGTTTTAGTTGGTGGTTTGTCACATAGCCATGACAAAAAAATATTCCTTCTTGCCGCGTATGCAAGGATATTGTACAGTCTTGCAGAGCTTCCAAAAAGTAAGTCCTGGTTTGGGTGTCCCAGTAGCAGAGAGCGAGGATCCATGTCTACATTCACACCAAATATTTGATTCATGTCTTGTACAACATCTAGCTAGTATGCTTGGATTTTAGGACAAGACCAAACACAGTGAGTATAGGTACCAACTGAAATTTTACATTTCAAACACCTGTGTGCCTGTGTTTGTGTCTATGTTGAATGTAATTTGTGCCTTGTAAATATGGATATCACCAGACTGCAAAACAAATCTACCTGCGGGTACAAATAAAGTAACCTGAACCTGAACCTGAACATGGGTGAAAGCTGGGGATTCATGTTGGATCTTTTACTGGGAGAGATTTGTAAGCGACGTAAAATTTTGTATTGCAATAATCTTGCACGATTGCATATTGAAATCTTCTTGGCACACTCCCAGATTGCATCCCATGAATCCTCACAAATATTTACACCAAGTTCACTTTGCCATTTCTGTTTAAGATCCTGCATAATTGACATACACATCACATCTGACTGACTTAAGGCACTATAACAGCGAGTTATAAATTTTTTGGTTGGGCCTAAAAGAAGTAACCGCTCAACTGCAGACACTGTGGCATTTACATTGAGTGTGGTCTTTCTAGTTATGAAATCTTGGATCTGAAGGTATCTAAAAAAATTCTGTTTAGAAAGACCAAATTTCTCCTGAAGCTGTTCAAATGATAACAATGCACCATCAAAAAGGTCATAGATTTTCTTTAACCCTTTAACTGTCCATATATTATAACCACTGTCCATCATACCAGGAACAATGTCCGGATTGCCTTGAATAGGAATTAATAAAGTAGTTAAATCTGATCTTCCTTCAAGCTTTCGTGTCATAAACCAGGCCTTTAAAGTATTGTAAATTATGGGGTTATTATCACAGAGATTTCTAACTGACTTTAAATACAAGACAAAAGACCCAACAGTGAACAGGAGACCTGTGACTTTTCAAGGCCCAACCAAACAGAAGGAGGATCATCTTTAACCCATTCTGCTATAAACCTTAGTTGAGATGCTATTTGGTACCATTTAATGTTAGGGACATCCAAACCTCCCATTGAACTTGGAAGTTGTAGTTTTACCATTTTTAATCTTGGCTTCCTTTTGCTCCAAATAAAATCACTCAACCAACCATTCAATAACTTCAAAACCTTATTAGTTATAAATATTGGAACCATCTGTAGGGGGTACAATAACCTAGGCAGGATATTCATTTTGATAATAGACACTCTGCCGAGTAATGATAAGGGAAGTGAACACCACCTGTTTAAATCCTTCTTTATAGTGTCTAGGAGAGGGTTAAAATTGGCTTTAAGCATCTGATGGAGCATAGGAGTAATCTGAATACCCAAGTACACAAAACCTGACATAGACCAACGAAATGGAAATGATATAAGGGAGTTCATTCTATTTCTGAGGCTTCCCATGGGCATAGCTAAAGATTTAGAGAAATTAATTTTGTAACCAGAAAAAGACCCAAAATAATTAATGATATCAACCAGTCGTGGAACAGAGGTAGCTGGCTCTGCTACATACAACAAAATGTCATCCGCATAAAGGGAAATTTTATGTTGCGTCTCCCCTACATCTATACCCCTGACAGCTGGATCCTGTCTGATGGCTTCAGCTAAAGGTTCTACCACAAGGGCAAAAAGAGCAGGACTTAAGGGGCAGCCTTGACGTGTTGAGCGATAAATTGGGAAATTATCTGATCTGTAACCATTTGTTATGACTGATGCTAAGGGTTTATTATACAAAAGTTTGATCCATTTGATAAAATTATCCCCCAGATTAAATCTTTGTAATACTTTATATAGATAAGGCCACTCAACTCGGTCGAAGGCTTTCTCTGCGGACCTGATTGATCCGAACCATCGTCCAGAGGGAAGCAGGTCAAACAGGTGGTGCGTGGGATGTGAGGGGTCTCCTGTGATGGCCTTGATCTTTCTGAGACAGGATGATCTGGAGATGTCGCACAGCCTTCTTGTTCTCGACTGTGGAGCCGGCATACCACACACCCAGACAGTAGGTCAGCACACTCTCCACTGAGCAGTGGTAAAAGACCAGCAGCAGCTTCTGGTCCATGTTGTTATTCCTCAAGACACAAAGGAAGTGCAGCCGCTGCTGGGCTTTCTTCACCAGGGCCTTGGTGTTGATAGTCCAGGAGAAGTCAGAGGAGATGTGGGTGCCCAGGAACCTGGTCCTTTCTGTTCTTTCTGAAGTCCAGTATGAGTTCTTTGGTTTTTTTGGACATTCAGTTTCAGGTTATTTGCTTGGCACCACAGCAGCAGATTCTTTACCTCCGCCCTGTATGCCTTCTCATTGTCATCGGTGATGAGTCCAACCAAGGTGATATCGTCCACATACTTCACAATGACGGTGGTTGGGTGGGTTGTAATACAGTCATAGGTGTACAGGGAGTACAGTAGAGGGCTTAACACGCACTCCTGGGGGGAGCAAGTGCTGAAAGACAATGTGGAGGAGTGGTGGGAGCCAAGTCTGACATTTTGTGGGCGGTTGGTGAGAAAGTTTTTTTTTATCCAGCAGCAGGTTGTGGGGGAGGGGGGTGGATTTGGATGAGGTGGAGTTTATTGATCAGGATGTCTGGGATGATGGTGTTGAAAGCTGAGCTGTCGTCAACAAAGATTATCCTCATGAAGCTTCTTGAGTTCTCCAGGTGCCTCAGCGCTTTGTGGAGTGTGGTGGCGATGGCGTCTTCCGTAGACCTGTTCTCCCTGTAGGTGAACTGGTGGGGGTTGAAGGAGGGGGGAAATGGAGTGGCCTGCACTTTCTCCAGACCTGAATCCCATAGAAAACCTATGGGATCAGCTGAGTTGCTGTGTAGAGGCTTGTAACCCTGCACCCCACAACCTGAATGACCTGTGGGCTGCCCTTCAAGAAGAATGGGATGCCATGTCTCAGCAGACAATAAGTCGACTTGTGAACAGCATGAAGTGTCGTCAAGCTGTAATTGATGCTCAAGGACACATGACAAGTTGTTGAGACATTGACATTTTTTGTTCTGGTATACCCACCACTGTTTTTGGCTTTTGTTTCAATAAATTGTTTGAGATGAGGGAATCAACATTGCATGCTTCTACTTAAATGCCCTACTTTCATGATATAGTATCACTGTAGCGTGAACTTTTTACATTTTCCATAAATTTCACCCGAAAGCCAATATCCCTAACTTTTTGTGAGTAGTGTATGTTCAACAAAATGTGTCTGCCAGTCATCATTTGCATACATACTTTTCCAGAGTTCACCAGTCTGGTCTTTTTAGTGCAGTAGAATGCTAGGTACCCAATTAGCTAATTGCTTACATTCTCTTCACTGCCTTTGTACACCCATCGTCAAATGAATTAACGAGTCAGCAGCATGCATTATGCTATGAGGCTTCAGTAAAAACTGTACATAGTGACGTTTTAATCTAAACTTTGGAGTAACTAATTATAACAGCTAATGCAGTCAACAGAGCTAACAGCATGAACCCAGAACACAAGAAAAATTTCTGGCTTGGGAAGTCGGCCTCTTTTCAAACAGCACATCACTGTGGAAATTAAGACACACAACACACTACAGTCCTCACATATTATAAGAAACCACAGATGGTTACTGTGTTTAAAGATTATTAGAACACAGATGAATGCAGTTATCAGAGAATACAGTAACTCCTGGAATCCCTGATGTCTACTGAGATTACTTTGTTAGAACTAACTGTTGTATAAATATATCAATTAACAGATTGGAATTGATGTTTTTATTTTGTTGGAAACTGTTTAAGAAGTGAAAACAGGTGTGAAATTCCAAATTTTTATTTTTTTATTGTAACTGTGTTGACTGTTTGTCTTTATGTCTAATTTGTAGTCATTTTAGTTTAGTGTGGTCATGTGAAAAGAGATCAGTTTCAAATGCCAAAGGGCTTCAGTGTTTTCACACAATTTTATAATTTAGTTTAATGTAGAGATGCCACTGTACCGTGGTTTTACCTATTTATATTGCAACTCTGGAGCAAAAGTCATGTTATACTCTGTACTGGGCAATATATACCAATATTCATCATGCAGCACTTGCAGTCATGCGTGGGTTTCTTGTGACTATTAAAGGTGTTCCATATCCTTTGAATTGAGGCCCTGATACCCACACTCTTCCATGGTTTAAAAGCTGTTTGGACTTTTAAATGCATAATATGGATACCAGCCAACAAATTACATCTAAATCACATGAATAATGCTAAAAATAGAAAAAAAAAATCATTATTACACCATATGTTTCAAACTGTTTCATATATCCACTTCATTTTACAAAAACATTGGAAGAAATGTGTTGAATGAGGTTTATATGCTTTTTTTTTTTTTTTTTTTTACAATTACTAGTGCATGCCCGTAGAAAGCAAATATTCCTGTCTGAAACAGGTAAGCCAATCAGGCTTTACAGGCCCACATATAGGCTGTGTTTGAAACTGGAATACAGAGGTGTAGCCTACATGTTGGCAATCACACATGTTAGACTTTGACAAATATGAAAGGGACTGAACTGAGATTTATTTGATTGTGTGAATATTAATTACAGAATAACTGAAAATGAATGTGACATCAAATATTCATGACTGTTTAAGAACCGCTTGTTGATTTTTTTGATTGTCAGATCACTTATTTGTGTGATCTTTTATGGCTTATATTCATAATAGTGTATCTTACACTTTGAGGAATGGGAGTTGTTCAGTCACCATTATGATTGTTTTAGTTTATATGTGTAGTTTGTAGTGTATCGTCAATAGACTCATGTAGTACTGTGACAGGACATGTTCACAAATATTTGAGACCCATTGTAGTGCATCCTTTTATATTTTAGTAATATTATAAGTACAAAACTTCCGAAGATCGAGGAGGAGGAGAGGGGGAAGGCGTGTTTGGAGGGAGAGAGAGAAAAGGAAAGGTAGAAGTGTGGAGGTGAGAGTAGGGACGTTAAATGTAGGGACTATGACTGGTAAAGGCAGAGAGTTGGCTGATATGATGGAGAGAAGAAAGGTAGATATACTGTGTATTCAAGAAACCAGATGGAAGGGAAGCAAGGCTAGAAGCATTGGAGGATTTAAACTGTTCTACCATGGTGTAGATAGGAAGAGAAATGGATTAGGAGTAATCTTGAAGGAAGAGTATGTGAAGAGTGTTCAGGAGGTAAAGAGGGAGTCAGACAGAATCATGCATTTGAAGCTAGAAGTCAAAAGTGTAATTGTTGAATGTTGTCAGTGCATATGCTCCACAAGTTAGATGTCAGGTAGAAGAGAATGATGAATTTTGGAGTAAGTTGGATGAAGTGGTAGAGAGTGTTCCCAGGGGGAAAGAGAGTGGTGATTGGAGCAGACTTTAATGGACATGTAGGTGAAGGGAACCAGAGGTGATGAGGAAGTCCTGGGTAGGTATGGTCTTAAGGAGAGAAATGTGGAAGGACAGATAGTTGTGGATTTTTGCTAAAAGGATGGAAATGGCTGTGGTGAACACATACTTCAAGAAGAGAGAGGAACGTAGGGTGACTTACAAGAGTTGAGGAAGATGTACACAGGTGGACTACATCTTATGCAGAAGGAGAAATCTGAAAGAGATTTGGAGACTGCAAGGTGGTGGCAATGGGGAATGTAACTAGACAGCATCAGATGGTAGTCTGTAGGATGACTTTGCAAAGCAAGAAGGTGAAAACAGTGAAGGCACAGCCAAAGATTAAGTGGGGGAAGTTACAGAAGGAAGAAGGTTGCACAGAGTTCAGGAAGGAGTTAATATAGGCTCTGGGTGGTAGGGAAGAATTAACAGATTACTGGGAAAGTACAGCAAAAGTATTGAGGGGAATCAGGTAGAAAGGTATGTGGTGTATCCAGTGGACAGAGGAAGGAAGACAAGGAGACTTGGTGGTGGAATGAGGAGGTACAGGAAAGTATCCAAAGGAAGAGGTTGGCAAAGAAAAAGTGGTATAGTCAGGGAGATGAAGAAAGTAGACAGGCATATTTGGAATCTAGTCACATGGCAAAGAGAGAGGTGGCAAAGGCAAAGGAAAACGCATATAGTGAGTTGTATGAGAGGCTAAACACTAAGGAAGGAGAAAAGGGCAGAAATGGTAATGCACTAACAAATGATGAGAGTGTGTTGAGAAGGTGGAAGGAGTACTTTGAAGAGCTGCTGAATAAAGAAAATGAGAGAGAGTAGGATGGATTAAGGAAAGATAGTGAACAAGGAAGTCCCGAGGATTATCAAGGCAGAAGTGAGGGCAGCTTTGAAGAGGATGAAGAATGGAAAGGCAGTTGGTCCAGATGACATACCTGTGGAGGTATGGAGATGTTTAGGAGAGATGGCAGTGGACTTTTTAACCAGATTGTTTGACACAATCTTGGAGAGGGAGAGGATGCCCGAGGAGTGGAGAAGAAGTGTTTTGGTACCAGTTTTCAAGAACAAAGGTGATGCTCACACAGGGTGCCCGCGATGTCTAAAAAAGTCTAAAATTACACATTTTCAATTTTAGGCCTAAAAAAGTCTAAAATACAGGGATATTTTGCACTGTGAGTCTAAAATTGAGTTTGAGTAATTTAAGACCTACGTTTCAATGCAAAATATCGATAAAGGATTAATGTTTTTTTTAAAGTATTGTTCTTATGTCTTTTCCACACGGCCATTACGAGCTCAGATCCATTACGAGCCATTACGAGCTCAGATCACACGAGACGGCCCGCTGAATTTAAGCATTTATTTATTTATTTTCTACTCGTTTCAGTTCTGCATTTAATATGAACCCTGAGTTTGAAATAAACGTTTGAATTTAAATTTGAATATCCCGGAAGCCGCTACACATCCGGGTACTCCAGGCTCAGCCAATATTGATCCAGATCGCATAGTTTTAGAATCATCAGCCATTACGAGCTCAGATCACACGAGATGGCACGCTGAATTTAAGCATTTATTTATTTATTTTCTACTCGTTTCAGTTCTGCATTCAATATGAACTCTGAGTTTGAAATAAGCGTTTGAATTTAAATTTGAATATCCCGGAAGCCGCTGCACATCCGGGTGCTCCAGGCTCAGCCAATATTGATGCAGATCGCATAGTTTTAGAAACATCGGCCATTACGAGCTCAGATCACACGAGACGGCCCGCTGAATTTAAGCATTTATTTATTTATTTTCTACTCGTTTCAGTTCTGCATTTAATATGAACCCTGAGTTTGAAATAAACGTTTGAATTTGAATATCCCAAAAGCCGCTGCACATCCGGGTATCCAGGCTCAGCCAATATTGAGCACCAGAAGTCACATTAATGGTAAGAAATACTCATCATTGATTAGCAACAGCATAACAATGTTATTAAAAAGAATTCAGAGACTTATTGTACTTTAAAAGTGTTGAAATTACATAAAATGCACACATTTACTTGTATTTTTAGTTTTAAACATATTGTATGGCTCTCACGGAATTACATTTAAGAATATGTGGTGTTCATGGCTCTCTCAGCCAAAAAGGTTCCCGACCCCTGTTCTACATGAAATGTTGCTGTTAGTGGAACGCACAATAAAACTACAGATGTGAAACGGAAATGTACTGTCTTCACAGGATGCTGGAGCAAGCATTTTGGCTCTGGTCTGAATGAGCTGTGTGCGCGAGCAAGGCGGGAATAGTTGTGAAGTAACGTGCGAATGGCAGGAGAGAAAGCTAGCAGGACAAAACTAAAAAGATGGGCAAATGTAAATTTAATGACAGTTGGCTCTCAAGAGATGACTTTGCAGACTGGCTCAAACGCGTTCCCAACGACGACACTGAGGCGTACTGCACGTTGTGCAAAAGAACACTTAAACTCGGGACCCTGGGCGTCAGGGCACTGGAGTCACACATCAAAGCTAGCAAACACCAGGAATCAGCAAATGCAGCACGCAACTCTCATGGAATTGCTCAGTTCTGTTCGGTTGCAAGCAGCACGTCAAGAAATAATACAAATGATATTCGCGATCTAATGGGCTCGACTGAAACGATGAAGGCAGAAGTTCTGTGGGCGCTTAACACCGTGGCTAAACACCAGTCATACAGAGCTAATGACGACATCGGGGAACTGTTTCAAGCAATGTTTCCCGACTCGACAGTAGCCAAAACATTCCAATGCGGGAGAGACAAGACCGCCTATATCATCCGATTTGGAGTAGCAGAGTTCGTCAAGAAAGATTGTATCTCAAAGGTTTGCACACAGGCTTGTTTGCGACTACGTTGCAATACATGGGGGCATTACCAGGGTTCCACTTACACCTGATTTAATGAAATCTGTCATGGCTGCCAGGTCATGGTACCGTGTGCATTTGGACGAAGAGAGGAAGAGGAAGGAGGCAGAGACACAAGGGAAGAAAAGGGCACACGCGGAGGAGCAGTTACAAGACCTGAAAGTCAAGAGGGACAGTCTGCATACAGTCATTGAGAGCCTGGGCAAAGATGCAGATGAGTTGGCAGAGCAAGCAGAGGGCAAGGCTGGGAGCAAAATGGCACAGCTCCTCTCAAAATCAAATGCTCTGAGGAGGGCTGCTAAAGACAAACTCTCCCAGCTTAAGGTTCTGGAGGACGAAATTGCCACCAAAAGTGCAGAGCTTAGAAGCATGTAAAATAATGAAAATAATGGGTGTATATACAGTATGTTCGTTTCATTGACAATAAACGTCAATTGACCGCAATCTGGGTTTGTTCTTTCTTTTTTTAATACTTCGTGAAGGTCGTAAATTTAATCCATGATGGTCTAAAAAAGGTCTAAAAAAGTCTAAAATTGCACTTGTTAAAACCTGCAGACACCATGTCACAGCTGTAGTAACTACAGAGGCATGAAGTTGATCGGCCACACTATGAAGATATGGGAATAGAGTTGTTGAAGCCAGGTTAAGAGGAGCATATGATAGGGTACCAAGGGAGGAAGTGTGGTACTGTATGAGGAAGTCAGGAATGGCAGAGAAGTGTGAGGGTGTGAGGGTGTGAGGTGTGAGGGTGGTGCAGGACATGATGGATTCAAGGTGGGGGTGGGGTTACATCAAGGATTGGCCCTTAACCCCTTCTTGTTTGCCATGGTGATGGACAGGCTGATGGACTAGCTCAGGCAGGAGTCTCTGTGGACCATGATGTTTGCAGACGACATTGTGATCTGTAATGAGAATAGGGAGCAGGTGGAAGAGAACCTGGGGAGGTGGAGGTATGCTCTGGAGAGAAGAGGAATTAAAGTCAGTAGAAGCAAGACAGAATACATTAGTGTGAATGAGAGGGAGGCAGGTGCAATGGTGAAGATGGAAGGAGTAGCTGAAGTGAAAGTAGATGAGTTTAAATACCTGGGGTCAACCATCCAAAACAATGGAAAATGCAGAAGAGAGGTGAAGAAGAGAGTGCAGGCAGGGTGGAGTGGGTGGAAATGAGTGTCGGGTGATTTGTGACAAAAGGTTGCAGCAAGAGTGAAAGGGAAGATTTACAAGATGATAGTGAGACATGCTATGATGTATGGTTTGGAGATGGTGCCACTGACAAAAAGACAGGAGGTGGAGCTGGAGGTGGCAGAGTTGAAGATACTAAGATTTTCATTGGGAGTGACTAGTAGGGACAAGATTAGAAACAAGTATATCAGAGGGACAGCTTACGTTGAGCGGTTTGGAGACAAATTAAGAGAGGCAAGGCTGAGATGGTTTGGACATATGCAGAGGAGGGATAGTGGGTATATTGGACAAAGAATGTTGAAGATGGAGCTGCCAGGCAGGAGGAAAAGAGGAAGACCACAGAGAATATTCATGGATGTAGTGAAGGAGGACATGGAGAGGGTTGGTGTTACAGAGGAAGATACAAGGGATAGGGTGAGATGGAGACAGATGATCCGCTGTGGCGACCCCTAAAGGGAGCAGCCGAAGGAAGACGATGATGAGTACAAAACGCCCAACTATTATTATACACAGCAGAATGATCTGTTTGGCTGCAGCTGTTGCATCAGTGTCGTCCATTTGTCTGTAAATATTTAAATAAAAATGATCTCTTTCGTTATTTGGGCATTTTTGTGTCTTGTTGTCATTTAGTCAAAGAGTGCATATGTGTCTGCATATGATATGCAATTGATCTGGCCATTCCGCTCCACAGTCATGGCGGTATTATTATTAAGATTTTAATTTTTAGATACTCGCGTGGGAGGGGGGACTTGAGGTTCTGCAAAGTACAGTGATACCGCACGGGTGAAGCAGCAGTTGGGAATCCTGTCTACCATTAATCGGGCATTCTGGGCGTGCTGCCCTGCGAAGGATTGTGGTCTGCCCGGTTGGACATTGGTGTTGGAGAAGCAGCAGCTGAACTGGTGGATCACAATCCTTCGCAGGGAGCCAAGCCCAGCCTGCCCGGTTAACGGGAGTCTCAGCTGCTGCTTTACTGGTGTGCCACCGCTGTTGTTTGCGGCACCACAGGTCCCCACCCCTGCCCCCCAGCGCACCTTGTGTTCTCCATACTGAATTATCCATTAGACCTACACAATCACAGCAACTTCATGGTATAATTTTTTAAGCAGTAAATCATAAGTATTATGTTTTTCTAGTCAAACTTGTCACTTTTTGTTTCCTTGTTTTGCTCATGGAGTACTGTGGTTACTGATGCTGTAATGCCGCATATTATCCAATCAGTACGGAGTCAATCCGAAACCCTGCCCACACTTCTAGAAGCCTGGGCATAAGACAGAGCGGTGGCTAAACTTTTATTGATAAAAATTACATATTTTGACTGAGCAACTCCATACTCAGGGATGTACACCCTCGTAACCTCAGCAAAGTACTTATAAAATCTGAGGTCAGTCTGACGAACGGTTTGAGAGATGTGTGAGGAACACACACACACACACACAGATTCTTTGCATTTATTGATAGATAAGGTACTTTCCACAGTAATACTTTGTTGGTTTTAATGGTATTTTGTCATTGTGGTTAATTTGACATGCAGCAGGGCCAACTGTATGCTCCTGACTCATAAACTGTATTGGGCCGTACCTCTGAATTGTTGAATTCGGATGTTTTATTGAGGGAAAGACCTACCTACTCCACCCAACACCTTTGGAATGGATGTCTCAGATGCAAAAGGGGGACCAACTCCAAATTAATGCCTCAGAATGGGCTGACATAAATGCAATATGTAGGTGGCCAGAAATATTTGTCCAAATAGTATATATGAAATTCTGTGCTTAAGGGCTAACAGGATTCATCCATTAAATTTAACTTTATTTTGTATATAGCAAAAACAAACGCTGGTCTCATGGCACATATAGTAAAACAAAAGCTGGTCTCATGGCACCAGATACTGTATATTAGACATGAACCACCTAAAGTATAATTCATGAATCTATAATGTGTGTTAAGTCTACTCAGAAGTTGTGATTAGCTTTTGATTTTAACATAGTTTCACTGTTCCAACTAGCTAGCTTGGATAACATCTCTGTGTTGTAGAATTTATTGTGCTGTCCAGCTGGATAGAACTGAAATGTGAAGTCAGGGGGTTAAGCTGAGTGACTAATCAGCTCAAACACACATATTAGAGCTTTGAAGTGCCATTTAGCAGAATACAGTAGGAAACATTAGATCTAACAAGCAGCCTATTTAGTTAGACATTTGATTCGTACAGGCATGGTGTGTTTCTTAGCAAGATAGATGGAGACCATAAGGCAGAGGCCCATATACAGTTGCAGGTGCTCTATTAAAGCTGTCTTCAATATATGCTAGTTGTCTAAATGGCTTCCCTGTCTCGAGTGCAAGCTTGTTTTGGTTGATGCTCTGCTTGCGTTGATGTTCATGCCCATGTGCCGCTTTTTTTTAATGCACGCCCACACGTGTATGCCTTTCTTTGCAGTCTGTTTCACCATAATTGCTAACACCCCCTGCCCTCTGTTCACTTCACACATGACGTGGCCCACCTTTTCACCCATCTGTCAGAACTATTGTGTGTGTGAGCGTGCATGGATGTGTGCATTGCGAGCTGTCATGCGAGGCAGGAGCAGTGTTGATCAGTGGGCCAACCCAATGGCATATGGCCATGTCCTGGGGTGCTGTGGCATGTAGGAATGTAGAATAGCAAGCTGAATGGACAGGAGCTTGCACACATGGCTGAGCGGATACTGACGTGCCAACGTTGCATATGCAACTCATCAAGTGGAGGTCCAAGCACTCATTTGTATCTTTGTCCATTTCCTGCCTACCTTAACTACTGTCTGTGCCAAAGTCGTATCTCTGTATGGAGTGTGGGGGAAGTCGTCTCCTCGGGATGTAAATGGAGTTTGGTGAAGTCTGAATGCTGTTGGTCTGCTTTCATTTTATGCTACCAGTCACAGCATATCAGGATGGCGCGGCAGCAATGACTCTGCTTCTTCTCAAATTATTCATATAATACAATAAGTTGAGTAACAAGAGAGATCTGAAATGGCAGACCCCAACTTGAGCTGAAAATCCCCTCCGCACCACACATGATCCAGGATATTTGGATCCAGATTAAACTGTGACAGTCCCCCCCCCCCGCTTCTTTTTTCCCCCCTGATATGTATTTGTAAAGATCTCATACCAGAGGTCTTATTTTTCCAGTTTTACCATTTCAAAGATTTCAAAGAATTTTTATTTTATTTGTCTGAATCAAGTACAAGTCACTGTTTATGAACATACCTTTACAGTGTCCATCGGTCTCTTCGCTTTAGTAGAGAGAAGAGCTAGTTAGCTAGCATTCGATTGGTATCTCTGCTTTTGTTTACATTCTCTTTGTTGACTTCTTATTAGCATCTTTAGATGAAGTAAAGAGTCACAGGCATTTCTTTGAGGCTCCAGTGGAAACTGTTTGCTGTGTGGCTTCAGTCTAAACTTTGGGGTATCTAAGTTTAAAACTAAAAAGATAACTGTTAGCATACACATGTTGACTGTTAGCATACACAATTTCCAGTCTGTCTCTTGGCAAACAGGACCTCAACACAGCATTTTAAGCCTCATATATTATGACAAGTTAGGCTGCTGCTTCTTCCTCTTCCTCTTGCTCCTTTTAGGAACCCCACAGCAGATCATGTGCCTCCAGCTCACCCTATCCCTTGCATCCTCTTCTCTCACACCAACCCTCTCCATGTCCTCCTTCACTACATCCATGAATCTTCTCTGTGACCTTCCTCTTTTCCTCCTGCCCAGCAGCTCCATCTTCAGCATCCTTTGTCCATTAAATCCAGTATCCCTCTGCTGCACATGTCCAAACCATCTCAGCCTCACCTCTCTTACTTTGTCTCCAAACCACTTAACCTGAGCTGTCCCTCTGATGTACTCGTTTCTAACCCTGTCCCTCCTAGTCACTCCCATATGAGAATCTTTGCATCTTCAGCTCTGCCACTTGTATTTTTTGTCAGCGCCACTGTCTCCAAACAATACATCATAGCAGGTCTCACTACCATCTTGTAAATCTTCCCTTTCACTCTTGCTGCTATCCTTCTGTCACAAATCACCACTGACACTCATCTCCACCCTTCCTGCACTCTCTTCTTCACCTCTTTTGTGTATTTTCCATTGCTTTGGGTGGTTGACCCAGGTATTTAAACTCATCTGCCTTCACTACCTCAACTCCTTGCATCTTTTCTGTTACGCCTGCCTCCCTCTCATTCACTCAGGTATTCTGTCTTGCTTCTACTGACTTTCATTCCTCTTCTCTCCAGTGCATACCTCCACCTCCCCAGTTCTTTTCCACCTGCTCCTTACTCTCACTACAGATCACAGTGTCATCTGCAGACATCATAATCCTCAGAGACTCTTGCCTGACCTCGTGTAGCCCGTCCATCACCATAGCAATCAAGAAGGGGCTCAAAGCCAATCCCTAATGTAATCCCACCCCCACCTTAAATCCGTCTGTCACAGCACACCTCACCATCACCCCACTGTCCTCATACATGTCCTGCATTGCTCTCACATACTTCTCTTCAACTTCTAACTGCCTCATACTTCCTGACTTCCTCATGCAGTACCAGAAGTTGGGCTACTAAATTAACAATTATAAGAACACCACTGAAGTGGAGTGTATATATCTACTGAAATGTCCGACTGTGGTTTTCAGGGAATATAGAAACTCCTGGAATTCCTGTTGTTTAATCAAATTGTTTGGTCAGGGCTAACTGATGCATAACAGGGATTCATCTATTTTTTTTTTTTATTTAACCTTTATTTATACAGGGGAGCTCCAGTGAGAGTCAACCTTTTTTTTTCAAGGACGCCCTGTTCATATTCACACAGTTACACATTCACATCTGGAAGCAGCCCATTACAACCACAGACTGACCTGTGGCCACTGAGCAGCTCCACTGGAGCAGTTGGGGTTAAGGGCCTTACTCAAGGGCACCACAGTGGGGTTAATGAGGGTGGGGCAAACACTGCTCTGTTATCTTTCCCACCCAGATCTGATCCTGCCAGTCCAGGGATTGAACCAGCAAGTCACCAGTCCACATCTTTAACTATTAGGCCGCCACTGCCCCATGTATTAAAGTAACCAGAAAATATTTCATGAATGTCTAAATATTTGATAAAATATTAATTAACTTTGCATTAAATAAAATTACTTGAAAGTTATTTTTTTTTTAAATACTTTGTTAAAGACGCACTGCAGTGGATATAAATCCCTTAAAAACAAATCTACATTTTCTAAAATGGTGTCTTATGCCTTTTTTCCTCACTAAAAAACCTTTCAGTGTCTTATAGTTGCTTGTAAAAATCTTTTCTCTTTTCCATCCATCTTCTTCTTCCGCTTAATCCTTTTCGGGTCGCGGGGAGCTGGAGCCTATCCCAGCATCTTTGGGCAAGAGGCAGAGTACACCCTGGACAGATCGCCAGTCCATCGCAGGATCAACACAGAGGGACAGACAACCATTCACTCTCACATCCATACCTAAGGACAATTTAGAATCCCCAGTTGATGCCACTTAACCTAACATGCACCATTCACCCACATCCTGCTCACCAGGACACAGAAGTCTTCAAGATGACAAATTTGAGCAGCCAGTGCTTCGTCCTGATTGGTTTCATCACTTATAGTGGGATCACAAAAACATTGCTTTACTGAACTTTCACAGCAGAAAAACAGACATGATAAAAAAGAGTGATTTCCCTCTTGATATGTCTTGTAAGCCATAAAAAATATATTAAAGACATGTTAACAAGAAAAAACAGCTTGATTTTCACCAGTGTGTCACTTTAAGGATTTGCTACTGGATCTTTTGTTCAATTTAAGCTGAGAACATGTGAACACTAATGTAAAAGTCCAGATCATAGCACAGTCACAGCTCAGTGGTTTTTACAGACTCTTCTACGATAACAGACGGCTCTGTTTGGCATTAAAATAGATCATACACTGCAGTGGGAGTATTTTTGGTTTTCAAATATACTGTACTACATTAAGACTCTTTTATCTTATTTCAAGCTCGACTTTGGATAGAAGCAACATAAAGATAATTCACAGTCAGTGATTTTCCTTTAGCAAATACTATTTTATTTGCACCTGTTTTATATGTCGCTGGAATTGTGTTTTCTGCCTGAGCAGCAGTTGTGATTCTTGTCCTCTAACCTTATGCACATGGCTGGTCCAGATTTTAATCCAGTGATTTTACAATAGCACTATTATAAAGATGCCTACAAAAAGGGATAGAAATGTGAGTGCCAGTAAAAGGGAGAACATTAGCATTGCTAGCATAAAGACTTGACCCCTGCCCCTGTGTGTTGTGGATTAAATGTAGCCTGTTCATTATGAGCTGGGTTTGGCCATGGAGGATTGAGTGGTCCCTCACCTCTGCAGGAGCAGCTCTGGGGTTGTCATGGGATAGAGGCGATGCATTAGGACCTCGTACTCATCATATTGCTGACAGTGGGAGAACACAGAATGTTATTGCTGAACAAGTTGACTTAACCTTTCTTTAATTAGGATTTCAAGAAGGTCACAATTGAACAAAGGTACAGGACAAAGAAAACCTGGTCTGATCTACAGATTTTCTGTCACGGTTCGTCTGTCAACAGTTTTTCTATAGAGCAGCAACCACAGGTGGTCCAGGACACTGATGAAGAAGGAAGAAGTTTGACAGCCTCAGGGACACAGAAAAGATAACCCCCCCCCCCCCAAAAAAAAAAAAAAAAAAAAAAATCTGAAAGAGTAAAGAAACATGTCACTCAGATCAAATTTGAATAGTTTAACTCTGACCTGTGTCAGTTGAGTCTTTCACACATCATGGGGTGCACAGGGGCACAGCTGTCTCCATTTCATTGGCCCAGGTCACATAGCTACTGCAAGTAGTGAAGCTACAGCGGGGGTCAGTCTTCTGATAGCTCTGTGGGTTAATTTTCCTATCTGTTTATGCCAAGCTCAAAGTTAGAGGGCAGAAAGAACCTTTTTTTAAAAAAAATTTAGTCTTTGTTATGAGCCAGTCAGGGCATGAACCCACATTCTTTTTTTAAATTGCCAATTTCAGAAAGCAACTTAGCAGCAATGTTCCAGTCACTCACAACAACTCACAGATCTTGCTGTGAGCACTTTGATGCAGCGCTACTTTAATTTTTCCAAACGCCTCCTCTGTCACCACGCTAAAACAACAAAAGTTTTATTAATAATAATAATAGTAATAGTTAATACTTCAGATTTCTCTAGCGCTTTTGATTTACAGATGGGGGATAGAGTCTACAACCTGGATCTATGGATCTCCTCAATCCCACTGATACGCCTTCCACAGAGGAAGCAGGGTTTGGGGACGAGGGGGATGACTCGCCTATCACAGGGGCTGAGGTCGCCAAGGTGGTTAAAAATCTCCTTGGTGGCCGGGCCCCGGGGGTGGACGAGATTCGCCCCGAGTACCTCAAGGCCCTGGATGTTGTTGGGTTGTCATGGTTGACACGCCTCTGCAACATTGCGTGGAGGTCGGGGGCAGTGCCTTTGGCATGGCAAACCGGGGTGGTGGTTCCTCTCTTCAAAAAAGGGGACCGGAGGGTGTGCTCCAACTTTAGAGGGATCACACTCCTCAGCCTCCCTGGGAAGGTCTATGCCAAGGTACTGGAGAGGAGAGTCCGGCCGTTGGTCGAACCTCGGATTCAGGAGGAGCAATGTGGTTTTCGTCCTGGCCGTGGCACATCGGACCAGCTCTTTACCCTCTCGAGAATTCTTGAGGGTTCGTGGGAGTTTGCCCAACCAGTTTACATGTGTTTTGTGGACTTGGAGAAGGCATTTGACCGCGTCCCTCGTGGATTTTTGTGGGGGGTGCTTCGGGAGTATGGGGTATCGGGCTTGTTGTTACGAGCTATTCGGTCTCTGTACGACCGTTGTGAGAGTTTAGTTCGCATTGCCAACACTCGGTCGGAGTCATTCCCAGTGAGAGTTGGACTCCGCCAGGGCTGCCCTTTGTCACCGGTCCTGTTCATAATTTTTATGGACAGGATTTCTAGGCGCAGCCAGGGAATGGAGGGTGTCATGCTTGGTGACCACAGGATCTCATCTCTGTTGTTTGCAGATGATGTTGTCCTGTTGGCTTCATCCAGCAATGACCTACAGCTCTTGCTGGGACGGTTTGCCGCTGAGTGTGAAGCGGCTGGGATGAGAATCAGCACCTCCAAGTCCGAGTCCATGGTCCTCAGCCGGAAAAAGGTGGATTGTCCTCTCCGGGTTGGGGACAGGCTCCTGCCCCAAGTGGAGGAGTTTAAGTATCTTGGGGTCTTGTTCACGAGTGAGGGGAAAATGGAGCGAGAGATCGACAGACGGATTGGAGCAGCATCTGCAGTGATGCGGACGTTGTACCGGTCTGTTGTGGTGAAGAGGGAGCTTAGTTCTAAGGCAAAGCTGTCGATTTACCAGTCAATCTACGTTCCTACTCTCACCTATGGTCACGAGCTTTGGGTAATGACCGAAAGAACGAGATCGCGGATACAAGCGGCTGAAATGAGCTTTCTCCGTAGGATTGCTGGACTCACCCTCAGAGATAGGGTGAGGAGCTCAGTCATCCGGGAGAGGCTCAGAGTAGAACCGCTGCTCCTCCACATTGAAAGGAGTCAGTTGAGGTGGTATGGGCATCTGATTAGGATGCCTCCTGGACGCCTCCCACTTGAGGTGTTTCAGGCACGTCCCACTGGGAGGAGACCCCGGGGCAGACCCAGGACTCGGTGGAGAGACTATGTCTCCCAGCTAGTCTGGGAACGCCTTGGTATCCCCTCTGAAGAGCTGGAGCAGGTGGCTGGGGAGAGGGAAGTCTGGGCTTCTCTGCTTGAACTGCTGCCTCCGCGACCCGGACCTCCGGAAAAGCGGTAGAAGATGGATGGATGGATGGAACCTGGATCTATTCACACTTGATTAACATATACCAGCAGCTTCAGATTTGACTTAGACTTATACTCAAAAGATTTCAGACTCGTGATATGGGCCTCATGAGCAATCTTTTATTTTCAGTGTTTTCATCGAAAACATCCAACTCAGTTTCTTTTAGAAATAAAATTTAGCTAACGTTCACTGTTAAAATGATAAAGTTTGGAGGCATGGTGATTCTTCTCAGCTTCACGGGAGCCCACACCATGACTAACGTTTTATTAATGAGGTGTGGTGCATCTGTGTGTTTGTGTGTTGCTGTTCATGCAGTTAGGATAACAGTGTGTTCTTTGGCTCTCTACTGAAATTGTTGGGGAATGTGCACGTGTCTGTCATGCACTTGTGTGATGTTGTCTTAAACAGTTTCTCTCTGAAATCTTGCCTTACACGCTATACTTAGCAAAACCATTCTTTCTCACACAGCGGGGCATAGGGTCGATTGCCAGTTGTGTAGCATTGTCAGGCCATCTTTGTTAGCGTGTTTGTGAGTGTGCTCTTTTGTGTAGACATGCTCTCTCAGCTGAGGGAAACTGGTTCATGGGTCGGTCAAAGCCGCCTTATTTCCTTTTAATTGACTTAAGATGGGCAAACAAGACCTCAGTGCGCACACGGTACCCATTACATCCACACACAAAAAACACACAGTCCTGCAATGCACACTAATGAACGTGCACATAGTGACACACAAACGGCAACAATTGCCCCTGCGTGTGTTTGCTACTTTACAGTTCTATCAGGCTAAATTAGTTGCTTGTGTTTTCCCAGTTGCAACTACTGCCTTCCGGGACGTCTGCAGCTCTGCCAAAACTCGCTCACGTTTAGGCATCTTTTTAAACACTTAGCTAGATGGCATACATCTCAAGTTATTGTCAGAGAGGGTTAATTGTGCCCAAAGTTTTGTGCCCTTTGAGTATTGGAAACTGTGAAATGTTACATAGCACTTGTAGAACGTTATGTTTCCCTGTCATTTGATATGAACTTAATCAGTGTTGCTAACAACTCCACGGAGTATGTTACAACATACTGCTGCTGTTTATTGTTGAGATCAGCACGTAGTATTAATTATAGTCTTATGGTTCCAGTATAAAAGTGTAGCTGCACGCGGTGATCATTGTGTTCCAAGCAGCTGTTGACTTCAAGGTTTGTACTGTTTAATGGCATTTAAAACCTAAGGTGTCCTATACATTAGGTTTTAAAAATGCACAGATGAGACATAGTGTACTTCAGGCAGTGTTCAGAAGAATAAAGGTGCGTAGGCACCAATTTTTTGCACAGCATGACAGAAAAAAAGCAAATTTGTGCTTGAGTGAGTTGTAAAGCCTTGCAGAGGGGAGGGGTTGCTTTCTAACAGCTATGGAAATCCCCAAAGCGCTCTCATGTTTAGATTTACAACATTATCTGGTGAGGCACACAATTGGGAAAATGTCACTGCCTCCTCCAGAAACTGCACCTGGATGATGGTTGTTTACAGGGCTAGCCTGCTAGCCCTCATTAGCGCATCAGTAGCAGGAATACCTGGGTGGATACAAACTTCATACACTTCACCTTAGCTGCAGAACTCTGGTCCATCTGTCTGCAGTGGCATTCATTTTCAAACTACGTAGTTCACTCTCCAGTGTTGATACTCACTCTGATGATGGCAGAATCTCAAGAGTGAATAGCTATCATGACCAACTCATTGGGACATGTGTATTTACATCTTTGCACTGGCCCTTATATGTAATTGCTCCACTTGAAAAATTCACTTTGTGTTTGGTCTGAATGCACCTTAAGACTTCCTTGGGAAGATTCAAACCCAGGACCTCCAGCATACCAGATGAACACCTTGACCACAACACCTCAGGACTGCTTCAGTTCAGTCTCAAAATAAAATTTTCCACTGACAAGAAACAAAGGCTGGTAGAGATTTCATAGATATTATTTTTGTCACATGAGCAGAGTTGCATGAAATTTTGTGTGATTCTGAAGAAAGTAGTTGTGATTGTGAGTGTGAAGTTTTAATTTTGAATCACTACGTCAGAAGATACAGAAAGTACTGGCCATGCAGAAACTGTGTAAATTGATTGACATGTTTAGCTCATTCTAGCGAAGTCAAAAGGAGCTAATGCGGTGGTGCATTATCCATCATCTGTCCATCTGTTCTTCCGTCCGCATTTCACACATCACTCTACTCCTCGTAAGCAATTGCTGCAATGGTCACCACACTCACTCACGATGATCCTCTGGTGGATCTGTTTCCAAGATGTCTTCAAGGTGAAGTTCAGGGACAAAGGTCAGGAGATCTGAGGACTCTCAGGGTGATTTCATCAGGGTGGAATGAGCTACTCCGTCATTGATAATCTGGTTAATAATGAGCAGTAGGTGATCATACCTCCTTCCTATATAGACTTTGTAACTGTGTTACTAATTTGGTCACTTGGAAGTCAGTCATTGCTGTATAGGTGACCTATAATCTAAAACACAAAGAACAACCTGGCATTTGAACAGGGGTGTGTAGACTTTTTATATCCATTGTATTTAAAATGACTTTAACAATGAATGTGATTTCATGCACTTTAACTTAAATTAAAGTGGGCATGTAGAAAGTTCTGTAGATCCACCAGGCCTGCTTAATGGTAGGGAAAACCCTTCTCACATATGGTTTAGCATGCAGTTTTTCACTGGTATTACATCTCTAATTAAGCGATATTGCGTAAGAGTTCATGCTATATCAATGAATATAGCACCATGGTGATATATTCATAGGGCCGACACACAGTGGAGGGCTGACGACATTACTACAGATAAATGAGGAGTCAAATTATGTACACAACTGTCACCTGCCCTGACAAAGTGTACTCTACTAAACTTCATGTCTCACTCACTCATCCACCCTTTCCATCCAGTAATATGCAGGTTGAGGAAAAGCAAGTGGTCTAACAAGAAAAAAAAAAGCAGACACGTCTGTAACATCAGCAGAGATTTGAAACAAAACATTTTTTCTTTTTATTTCCTGTTTGTCTCCTGCAGGTTATTCCTAAATAAAAGAAGCTCGTCGCTCTGCCAATCTCCACTTCAGTTAATTTGTTTTGCTTTTGTTCCTCATAAGCATGCTTCACTCTCCACTTCCCTTTCATTCATCCATCCATCTACCCTTCCTTCTGTCCCTCACAACCCAGCCATTGTTTTATCATTGGTGTGTGAGAGAAGAGGACAGGCTGGAGGAGGAGAAAGAGAAGGAGGAAGAATGGAAGATGGACAACTTTCTACTTTGTGTTTCTCTACACCATCAGACTTATTTTTTTTAAGTTTTTTTTAAATTAGTTATTGGTTTCAATAAATGCCCCTTTTAAACAGTTTATTACAATTTGAGTTAATTTACATATTTGGTTCTAATTAACAGTCTGGTTTTGAATGAAAACTTTTTAAAAATCATGAGTATATGAGGGATGTTCATTACAGATTTTCCCTGACTCGTTTCCCATGGACTAAGAATGAAACTTGGCACAGAAATGTTACTTTTTGCATTCAAAATTTATTCCAGCTCATAGTTATTGTCCATTTTCTTCCACCAAAATTTTCAGCATTTTGCTGCCACAGTTTTTGTACCCCCCCCCAAAAAAAAAACAAAACAAAAAACAAGACGTTAGGCTTGATCCGGAGTAACGTGCTTCTATTCAGATTTTATTTATTTGGGTTTATTTCAGTTTCTGAAATATTCACATGGAAAGACGATATTTTCCCCACTGAAATGAATGTAGATTTTTGTTTTAAACTTGACAATACCCACGATTTCAGAAAGCTCTATTTTGGCCATGCTTTATCACATAAACTGAATTTTTGTTTCAAAATGTAGGGAATTCTGTTAACTTTCACAATTTATTGATATTGTCAAGATTGTCAAGTGTGGCCGGCATTCTGATCTGATTTTCTTTTTTTTTTTAATGAGAAATCCTCATTAGAGCTCGTTAGAGTGGCGTCAGCATCTTCTATTTTACATCATTGGGTAGCAGCTGCATTGTCGCACTACTAAAATTTCCTTTCTTAATTTTCTAGTTACTGTTAATGCTGCTGATCGTAAAAAAAAAAAAAAAAAAAAAATCAAATAAGCCCCTGTCAATCTAGACTTGCCGCCACTGTCTGAATAGTGTTACCCACGTCACATGACACAGGCTAAACGATGCTACAAACGTTGTCCACCTCACCTTAGCTCAGCGGACATTTGAATACGAAACGCAGATAAAGAAGTGATGAGTTAGGTGTCACCATGTCACAGCACAGAGACAAAGAGCGGAAATTAATCTGAAGGCTGTCTGTCATTATTGTGACAGATTATATTAATTTGGAAGCTGCAGCAGACAACTGTGTGTGCCACAGTTACTCAAGTATCGCTGTGGCTGAGAGTGAGAGGTTTCTTTTAAGAGCATTTTTTCCACTCACTCCCACAGGGCCTCCTGCAGCCCTGACCGTCTCCTGGCTTCTCTGGGGCCAATACAAGCCTGTCCTTGCTTTTTCAGAAAAATCTGGGATGAGTTCAAATTTTAGTGGTCAACTCTCAAAAAGCAACTTGTAAATGTGATAACTTGTGAATGAAATGATATAGGCTTTTCATATTGATACCATAGTTGCTTCTATGAAAAATCTGGTTCGATTTTGGGTGATTTTGCACAAAAATTCAGCCAGCCAGTGCTCTAAATGCCAGCAGGCTGAGGGGTACCATTGGCAGCTACCAGTATTTTTAATCTTATGACGAAGCCAGTATGTTTATGGAGCGTAAAGCACTGCCTCCTAAGAAGCAGTTTTCAGTTGGCAATGGAGACTGTTGGTGACCGGGCTCAGTACTCTACCTTATTGTGGTTCATCTTTTTTTTCTCTATGCAGCTACTCGCACAAACACACATTCAGCTCACACTCAGCTGTATCTGCCCTTCAGGCAGAGAATAAAGCACATATTATACAGCCATCTCAGGACAGGATGGAAAGAAGGGTCACAGAAAGAGGGAGGAAGTTCATGAGTGCTCTTGTGTATGTGCAGAGCAGCCATATGAGGCTCCTGCACTGTTCTGACCATGACCCTCACTAAAATAAGATACATACAGGAGCACGTTCAGGAATTTTTATGCACACATGCGTTTGGATGTTTTGGGTAAATTGTCGTGCTAGAGAGTTAGATAGATAGATGTAGATATATAGATGTACTTTATTGATCCCAAACTGGGAAATTACAGTGTAACAGCAGCATGACAGTAATTTCCCAGTTTGGGATCAATAAAGCTGTTGGGTTTAGCTGTTGGGTAAAAGTGGAAATGGCCCTTTGCTTATTTTTTTCAGAATATTTTCAGCTGTTGTGTTTTTGTGTCTCTTACAATATGCTGAGTAATTGTCGCATGCCACAGAGGTACATTGATGAGAAATATGCATTAGCATTCTTACAAAGTAAAACAAAAGAGTTCAGTATATATATTTTTAAACGTTTCAAATGGTCCATTCTTTTAGCTTTTATTTCATCATCATAACATTTTTTTGCCAACTGTACAGGAAAATCTTATTTTTTCCATATTAAGCATGGCATTGGAGGGTTAATTTCCCTTGAACTCATCATTGCAGACAATGTACAGCAATTTGATACCATGTTTAATGGAAATTGTTTCTCAATTTTGTTATGTAGTGTAATATATTCTGTGTAAATTGCAATAATATGCCTGATAGTGGTAAAGTAAAAGTCAGATACTATGACAGCTGATACAAAAGTAACACATTCAAAACATATCACATCTCAGTATTTGTCATGTGTTAGTAACTGGTAATTTCATGTATTTTCCAAAACAGCAACATATCAGTCAGCTCAGCAGATCAGTGTCTCTTTCTTGAGAACCTTTGGAGCATACTCAATCAAAAGCTTTATGAGGGTGGGAAGCAGTTCACATCAACACAGCACCTGGGGGAGGCTATTCTGACATCTTGCAAAGATGGCTGCACAGTGGCGCAGTGGTTTAGCACTGCGGCAGCACAGTTTACCCTCGGCCGGGGGATCGCGGGGATCATGAGATCGTGGGTTCGATCCCAGCCCCCGACCAACAGTGAGCTGTGTGGAGTTTGCATGTTCTCCCCGTGTTGCGCGGGTTTACTCCGGGATTTCTCCAGTTTCCTCCCGCATACCAAAAACATGTAGGTTTAGGGCGCTCGCGCACACAGCGACCAGCAGCCGGTGGCTTGTCACCAGACTGCAAACCAAATCTACCTACGGGTAAAAATAAGTAACAAAAAAAAAAAAAAAAAAAAAAAAAAGAAATTCAAGCAGAAACTCTTCAAAAACTCACAAGTTCAATGATGCAAGAATTGTGAAGGTTATATCACAGAAGGGGCCCTATATTAACATGTAATTTAGCCTGTTAAGATGTTTTTGATTGAAATAGCTCTTGATTTCAGTAAATATGACCTCCTAATGCTGCAAATTCAACAAATGACCATTTTCAGTTCTTTACAACCAATAAAATGTTTTGAAACTCTGTTGTGTATAATAATTTGGAACAGCCTATTTTGAGTTTGAGGTGGTTTTTTTTGTTTTTTTTTTGCAAAAAAATAATAGTTATCATTGGGAGGTTTGTTCAATAAAATTTGAATTATGCTCTTAACGGTTGATGACCAGGGCCCCTATAACTTGCCATTAGTCCCTTGGGCTGAGAGGTTTTGTAGCTCCCCCCCCCCCCCCAACAGAATCTCAGTTTAAAAATATGTAATAGCTGTGTTTTTAATAATGGATTGCATTTATATAGCACTTTTCATGACACCCAACACTTTACAGTGAGTTCATTATTCATTCAGTCCACAGACAATGATAGTGGAAAGCTACTTCTGTAGCCACAGCTTCCCTGGGGCAGACTGACAAAAATGTGGCTGCCAGTCCATGCCAACTGAACATTTATTCACATTCATACACCAGTGTCATGAACCATGAACACACTGGAGGCAAGGTAGGTAAAGTGTCTTGCCCAAGAACACAACAACAAGGTGGGGGGGGGGGGGGATTCAAACTGCCAACCTTCTGCTTATTGGGCGAGCTACTCTACCCCCTGATCCACTACGGCCTCATTTTTGTTTCTCTTTGAGAAATAATGCAACTGTGAGCTAGAAAACACAACTACACTGCAAAAAGTCAAATATAAGTAAAATGAAATAAATTAAGACTGTTTATGCTTGCCTTTTTGTCTGACAGGATATTTATTCTTGCTGTGCAGTTTGTGTATGAAAATTTTACATGCTTTCAGATAGTTTTAACTCGTTCTCAGCAGTTTGATAAGTCAAATTTTATTGCTCTGTTGGCAGATAATTTTACTTAAAATAAGCAAGAAATTCTGGGAATAGATAATTTTAGTTAAAATTAGAAAAAATATCTGCCAACAAAGTAAGATTAAATTTCTTAAAACAAGTAAAAACTATCTTAACCATTTGAGTGTGTCTGTCGCTGAATTGTGACATAACTCCTAGTCAAGAGTGGTAAATATTTTTTGTCATTAAAATAGTTCAGATTTCCAAGGCTATAACTTGAAAGTGGTAAGAGATAATGGCTTGCTGTCAATTAGAAAGATGTAAAATATGACCCAAAGTTTCAGATAGGAATGAATTTACGCATCTAATTTGCATAATGTTGCAACAGCTCTTTAAATTCCATAACTCAGTCAAAACTGGACTTTGGATATATTTACACAAAGAATGGTTAAGTCTTTCACACAGTTTTTTTGTAGAGAAGTACCTCATCATCTTAGCTTCAAAGTAATGAACAAGAAATTAGTACAATATTAAAAAAAAACACAGAAATAAGTCACTTTCCGGCGGGTAACGGGACTCGCTCGCTGCCATGGTCGCTGTGTTTTCACCCATCGTGGTCATTATTTTGCGTTCTGTCAGTCATTTATGCTCTCTGCCACATCTACCAAGTCTTCTGATTATCCCACATAAATTTCGCTTGTATCCCTTGGCTATTTTCCGTGTACAAAGCCGTCTAAGTGATGGTGACGATGACTGATCGTGGCCATATTAGCTTTCTGAGCTAAAAGAAGGGAATACAGGAATAGGAAATGAGGAGTTCTTCTTCTTTGGTGTATTACGTGTCATCCATTGAGTCGTCCAAGGCATGTCTGCCACCTTCTGAAGCTGGCAGATCAGTACAAATCCCCAATGCAGCCGGTGATGTCAGAGTGAGATGACAGGCGCAGCGCTGTGCTCTGCCACTAGGGGCACGCAAATTCTCACATTCAAAGGGTTAAGGCAAGTAAAATCTTAAACAGCACAACAAAAAGAAATTCTTGTCAAAATTATCTTGTGAGAGAAAAACAAACATATAGCCTTGATTTTGGATATTTTATCTTACTAAGATTGTCATTTTTACAGTGACAGATACTACTGCCTTCAGCATAAACACAAATTAGTCTAATCTCTCTCTCTCAGACACAGACACACACAGCACCACGGCCTAAACAACACCAGGTATCAGAGGATGACACTGATCAACAATTACAGTCTAATGACAGCAGAACACAGTTATATCAGTCAGGTATTCCTGATTCAAACAATGCACAACAGCAGCAACTAGAAAAACACTTAGAGAGCACATATCTCCACCAAGGCTCCTTCCATCCCTCATGGATGACCTCTAAAATGTAATGGGTTCGTGTGTAGGCCACGAGCCAGTTCTTGTGAAAATTGCATCAAAGTCTATCCAGTAGTTTTGGAGGATTCTTGCTAACACACTGTGAGAAGAGCCTTTGCGGAGGTATGCGTTCTCCAATCATCACCAAAATGTAATGGGTTCCTCTTTAGCCCAAGGACCACCTCTGGTGAAAATTTCATCTAAATCCATCCAGTAGTTTTTTGTGTAATCCTGCTGCACAAATGCAAACAAGGTCCTTGGTGGAGGTATGCACTCTCAAATCATCACCAACATTTAATGGGTTCACCCTTGGCCCAAGGGCTACCTCTGGTGAAAATCTCATCACAATCCATATAGTAGTTTTTGCGTAACCCTGCTAATAAACAGAAAAACAGACAAACAAACCACCCCGATCACATTACCTCCTTGGCAGAGGTAATTAAAAACCTGCACAGGTGACTGGAAAGCTACGAATGGCATGTCTTACCTTTTTTTAAGTGCTTTCTTCTGGCTTTCTTTAATGAAAAATGCTTCATTATGTCGTTTAATCCAGCTCACGAATAATGTCATACTCTATGGACAGCAATGTGAGGTTACACAGTCTGTTTAAGCAGCATGCTTGATCGAGTCTACTCTTTACTAAGTTCTGAGTCTACTGTCCCACACACAGCTGTCTGATGTAAGCAGTGATGGCCTTACATCAGACCTGGCTTTTCTTGTGCTGATCTCTGCCTGCTCTCTTTCGGCAGGATCTGGTGGTCTTCTCCTCCAGGTGAGTGCTTTAATGGCCCACCTGTCTCCTCGGTGCAGTAATTAGCAGCCTTGCCTCCACTTGTTGCTCCAGCATAGAAAAATCCTTTACTCTGTGGAATTTTTTGGCGCAATTTGTTTTCCCTAAGCTCTTTTCCTCTCAATAATTTTATAAGCGCCACTCACAAACTTTTTTCCGGACATTTTGACCGAGTTAATTACTTCTTACTTCTCACTGGCGCTTGCATAGTCACATGTCAAAACAATTCCTCTGACAGGCTATTGTTACATGGTACCCACGTGGGCCACATGTAAATTGGACCAATCAGCAGCCAACCACACCCAAATATCAAGTGATGGACATAGAATTTGACCAATTAACAACAATGTGATCTTTTTTACTGGCTCATGATAGGCCCCTGATTTTCATAGGCCCCTGGGCTTCAGCCCAGCCTAGCCTGTTCATTAAGGCGGCCTTGTTGATGACTTGAAAATTATACTGACTGTCATTTGGGAAAATCAGAGACAAATATCATTTGCATCATAATTTGGAGTGCGGTGTACAAGTCAAGTTGGCCCTGAGACCTCTAAGGGTCGAGTCTGCTAGCGCAGCGGGGGAAGAGGGGTGCCGGCGAGCTTTGGATTCGCGGGGGCACCCTCAGGTCTGGGGGGGGGGTTCACCGCAGATCGCCACGAGCACCGACGGAACCCCTCAACTTGCTTCTCCCCACCATTCCGTGGGACACGGGGATAATAGTGTGAGCAGAGAATTTATGTAAAACTGTTAACGATTTTTTTTCAGTCACCAACAAATGTATGGAATATTGTAAGAGATTCCCCACTCAAGGTGCCAAGGATCCCAATGCCACCTGCAGGAACTGGAGAAAAACATTACCCCTGAGCCATGAATGTTTGTCTTAAAAAAATAATGAAATAATACATCTCTGGTGGACAGGGGTGTGTGGTTTTAGTGGTCGATAGGATATGACTGGTCTCTGCAGTACAGTAAGCACAAAAACTTGTGTGAATGAGTGGCTAAACTGCTAGCTTTTGCTGGCAGCCTCGTATCCCAGTTTGAGAAAATAAAACTTTAATTAAGCTAAATAATGTCTAAGAATAAAATATCTGGTCAAGCATTGTTACCTGACCAAGGATTCCAGTGGGGGTGAATAGAATTTATAGAAGATTGTAATCAAAAAACAGATCAACAGTTAAGCTAACGCTAGGCGGCATGTTCATCACCTTCGACCGGTCGAGGTGAGCTGTATCGGGTTATAATGATTGCCTCTGACCGCCTAGCACACTATTGCTAACTGTTCAATATAGCATCAAAGCAAAAATATAACAAGTCAGAATGACACAAGATATATTATCACTGGGGATTAGTGAACCAGGTGGAAACAGGGATGTCTATTAAGGTGACTGTTCTAATTCCTTCCACAGCATGTGGGCACCCATGTGGTGTATGAGGCAGCGCCTATCTCCGTTTCACTGACCCAAAACCACACAGCTACTGTGAGTAGTGGAAGCTATAGTGGGGGGTTTGTCCTCTGGTAGTTCTGTGTGTTAACTTTTCATTCGCCATTCTTTTGTGCTGAGCACCAAGCTAGAATGCGGAAAGTACCATTTTTATATGGTCTTTGGTATAACCTGGCTGGGATTTGAACTGATGACCTCCCGGTTGTGGGGCAGATGCTCTACCAACTAGGCCACCACTCCAGGTGACTGTAATCTAAGGAAAATAACAATATAAGCTAAGTTTGTTAAGCGAGCTTCTGAGTAGCACTGTTAGCTCTTAAGCTTACATCTTTAGCTCCTTGTCAGTCTACATGACAGACTGGCCAATAATAGAGCAGTGGGCAGGTATCAAGGCTAGTGATGCTTACCTTTTAGAAAACAAAAATATAAACTGCACTTGGTGCAAGCCTCCTAGACTAAAGCTAGTACCACTGTTAGCTTGGAAGCAAACGACTTTGGCTCCCTGCCCGTCTTACATGACAGACAGTTAGACTGGCCAATAATAGAGCAGTGAGCAGGTATCAAAATTACCTTTGTGATATTTCCAAATTCTTGACATTCAGGAATAACCCTAGAAGAGTCAAAAACATTTCTTGGAGAGAAAAACAAGGTAAAGGTTGTGGTTTTTTAAGAGATGTGAGTGTTTTGATATTTTTTTGATTATCACGTGACCAATAGACACATTTCAGACAGTTAAAACCTACAAACACTAGTTTTCAGTCAATGACCCCTTTAAAAGTACGAAGTTGTCACATATGGAGTGCCAGAAGGGATAAAATTAAGTAAGTAAATAAAAAAGTAAATTCATAAACAATAACCATGAAATAGGGGCAGTGCAGTGGCGGAGAGGTTAGCACTGCGGCAGGACAGCAACTCACCCTGGGCCGGGGTATTCTGGGTTCGATCCCAGGCCCCGACCAACAGTGATCCTGTGTGGAGTTTGCATGTTCTCCCCGTGTCTGCGTGGGTTTACTCCGGGATTTCTCCGGTTTCCTCCCACATGCCAAAAACATGCAAGTTAGGTTAATTGGCATCAACTGGGGATTCTAAATTGTCCTTAGGTATGACTGTGAGAGTGAATTGTTGTCTGTCTCTCTGTGTTGGCCCTGCGATGGATTGGCGATCTGTTCAAAGTGTACCCTGCCTCTCGCCCATAGGTGCTGGGATAGGCTCCAACCCCCTGTGACCGGAAAAGGATTAAGCGGAAGAAGATGGATGGATGGATAATCATGAAATAACTAAATAGTGAAACAGATAAATGTGTTTAAATGAATTAAGCAATAATTTACATAATAATTATTATATACACAGTATTTATTTAATAAATTATATATTTCCTATTTTTAATAATTAATGACACATTATTTAATTAATGGTGTATTTATTTATTTAATTTTGTTGCGTCTGGCCCTTCATAGTCACACAGTGGCAGGAAAGAAATCCTGAATAGAAATAGAATTGTTTTAGAATCGAATCAGAGCCCCCTGAATTATAATTGAATCAAATCGAAAGGTGCCTAAAGATTCCTACCCCTAGTCTAAGGTCAGTCCCACATTATCAATCGCTATTTAAGCAGCACGTTTTAAAAACGTGAAGGTGCTGCTGCTTCACCCCATTCCTGTTTCACCTCGAAACTCTTGAATAGAGGTGCTTTCTTAAATGATGTTCTTCCACATTTTAACTTCTCGCATAAGCACTTCCGTTCCCTTCGTGGAAAATAGTTCTTCCCTCCCCAGTATAATCGCAACCCGCTGTAGTTAAAGCACCACTGCCTGTTAAAATAGATTGATTTATTGCATGTTACACCCAAAACACCCCTCTGATTAATTAAGAGAGTTGAGACAACTTTTTTAAGGTCTTTTTGCCATTGAAAAATGTGTTGTTTTTTTCACCTTTGTAATATAAAAAAGGACACAGCTATCAATGATGTTTAACCCTTTGATTACACAGGTGATTCTCAACCTTTTCCAGTCAAGACCCACTAGATTAAACAGGCCAGTGCATGCAACCCATTCCTCGTGCATGGCCCGATCCGTCCTCTTGTGACCTCACAACCCAAAGACACGGATTCTTATCCTTTTTATTCATCTTTGACTCTTACTTTTTTTAAAGAAGCAAATCAGTACATTGTTAACAAGTGTGCTGGCTGCTAGTAATGTCAGAGGCAGGTGGGAGTGCACAAAGCCAGTCTCACAATTATTTATTTATTTATTCATTTTTTTATAAGCACCAAATCACATGTACCTATGTCTCTCAGAAACGCACAGTAGCATAATTCTGCCACTGTCAGACAATTTAATGTAAAAACTATTTTGTCATTTTATTTTGAGCGTATCACTCCCCCCCCCACAAGTATTCAGCTCCCTAGAAATGATTGTTGAGGTTGAGGGTTGCTGTAGACCATCATAACGGGGCCCTTTAAGTGTTTGTCTCACTCACAGACCTGTCCACTCTACTGCATCTTTTCTCAGTAGCAGATTTGTGTGTGAGGAACAGAGGACTGCCTCTCATCACTTGGTGCAGTTTGTTTGTGAACCACTGGGTTCAAGTCATCCACACAAGGCAAGCCAAGCTGGCCTATGTGTGCAGTTGTTTTATATTATTTATACATAGGAAATAAGGAATGTGTGTGTGTGGGGGGGGGGGGGGGGTAGGTTCCTTGGGCTCTTTGTTTTAAAAAAATAAATTGTTATGGAATTTTTTCTATTTTTCATTAAAGAAACAGATCAGATGGAGCTCTGGTTAGCACATATTTTCTATTTCTCTCCCTCTTCAAGGCCTGTTCTTGCTCATTCCTGCTTTGTAATGTCACATCATAATTAATGCCATTTGAATGGAAGTTAATTAGACAATAAAAGGCCTTGTTTATTTCACCATTATATATTTCTAGAGTCTAAAGTTTAATTGCCAGCAAAAAAAAAAGTTACCATACAGAGGTGATACGGGGGTATATTACCCCCCCCCCCCCCCGTACATATGTTCTTGGCACCAAAATTCCAATCAAGCCCATGAATCAAGGAAAGCAACACTATGTATGATTTTCACCTCAATTTTATTTTATCTTTCCAAAGATGGTGCAGGTGAATGGTGCCCTTGATGGTGCAGGTGAATGTCACTTCCATCAGAGCCTGAGTGGGCCTGTATTGCCTGAACTGGCACTATGTAAACTTCCTATTCCTTGTAGGAGAACTGAAGAGACTACAACTGGCACATTTAATGGGCTGGGTCTCATCAGCAAATCAAAAGACACACCTTCAGCCACCAACTGTCAAAGCACCCTGAGATTACCTAGTGGACTCAGACTCCAAATCATGTCATTTGTTGTCTTTGCAGTGTTTCTACAAGGAATAAGAAATTTACATTGTGCTGCTTTAAAGGGGTCATTGACTGGAAAATTGTGTTTTTGTAGGTTTTAACCTGAAATGCATCTATTGGTCATGTGATTATCGAAAAAATATCAAAACACTCACTTCTCTTAAAAAAAAACACACACACACACAGCCTTTATGTGGTTTTTCGCTCCAAGAAGCCATTTTGACTCTTCCGTGTTGGTTACTGTACATCACTAAAAGGTAAGTGTCACTCGCCTTGTTACCTGCCTGCTGCTCTATTATTGGCCATTCTGTCATGTAGTTGGGCGAGGAGGTAAAGGTGTAGCGTTAAGAGCTAACAGTGCTACTAGGAAGCTTGCTTACCAAGCATGGTTTATATTGTTATTTTCTTTAGATTTCAGCCACCCTACTAGACGTCTCTGTTTCCACTTGGTTTACTAATCCACAGTTGATAATATATCTCGTGTCATTCTGGCTTATTCTGTTATTAGCTTGGCTAGCCAGTCACCATCGGTCAATAACTGCTTTATAGGAGCTCACCTTGGTGGGGAGGTGAAGGACAGGTGGACTGGCGTTAGCTTAACTATTGATCAAGCCAGTTTTGGTTACTATTTTCTGTAAATTTTATTCTCTGCCACTGAAATCCTTGTTCATCTACAACACTTGATCATATATGTCATTCTAAGATGTTATTTTAGCTTATGTTCTTGAAGTAATAGCTCTAACTGGGGCCAGAGGCAGCTAGCTGAAGCTAACAGTTTAGCCACTCATTCATGAATGTTTCTGTGCTGATTGTACTTCAAGGACTGGTTATATCCTATTGACCACTGAAACCACACACTCCTGTCCATCAGTGATGCTTTATTTTATCCATTCTTTGAGACAAATTTATGTTGGTTGGCTCAGGTTCAGGTTCAGGTTACTTTATTTGTACCCGTAAGTAGATTTGTTTTGCAGTCAGGTGACATCCTTTTAGACACATATTTACAAACCACAATTACATTCAACATGAACACAAACACAGGCACACATGAAGCTGACTATAAACACGATAAAAGTACTCAAGGCTCCACCAATCAGGACATGAGACAAAGAGATAAGAGAAAAAACAAAGAGACAAGAGAGAAAGGTCATATTAAAAAAGTTAAAAACTAAGTCAAAGAGATTAAAAACTCAAAAGTCTAAAACCCAGTAAAAGATTTAAAACCCAAATAAAAAACCTACAAAAATAAATAAATATAAAACAAAATTCATAAATAGATAACTAAATTATGTGCAATATATTGCTACATCTTGTTCAACTCTTTGACAGCAGCAGGAACAAAGCTGTTTTTGTAGCGCTGGGTTTTACATTTTGAGACACCAAATTTCCGTCTGGAGGGAAGAAACTGAAAATGGCAGTGCAAAGGGTGGGAGTCATCATTTAAAATGGAGGTAGATCTGAGCTAGGAGTTAAGAGCGAGCTAGCTAAGACTAGCCATAGTGCCTTAGAGGAAGAGTGGAGTTCAGTGTGGTCTTAGAGATTTAAAGAGACATGCACTGAAATGAGCTGTTCTGAGAATGGCTGCAAAAGATGAGTCATAATGATGCTGTGAAAGTGATTTTTTTTAAATGACCAAAATATGTCACAAACATTTCGTTGAGGCCTGCATGGGCTGAAAAAATGTGGAAAAAGTGCAGTCAGTGACCCATTTAAGATGTACAGTATATCAGGATTACTAGAAATCTATAATGCTAGCCCTGCTAACAAATGACAGTATAGACATAACTAATATAATACAGTGGCTTCTAAATACTTGTTGTTTCTTTATTAGCAGATAGTTTAATTGCTATCGTATTATAATGCAAGGATTCTCTCTGTGTGTCATTCTGCCTATTCCTCTGTATTTCTCGAACCGTTCCTCAAACTGACCTCAGATTTGATAAGTGCTTTGCTGAGGTTATGAGGGTGTGCATCCCCAAATTTCAACCTCCCCGGATATGTGGAAGTTTAGGAGGGGAAATCTTTAATGAACGTCCTTAGGGGAGCTATTACATGAACACAGACGTGGAAAAGGTATAACCTCTGTGATTTGGGGCTGAAAATTTGGATTTACAGCTATAGTATTAAGCCCAATAACCCCTGTAAATTTCAGCCTCCCCGGTTTTATTGAAGTTTAGGAGGGGAAATCTTTAATGAACGTCCATAGGGGAGCTATTAAATGAACACAGAGGTGGAAAAGGTATAACCACTGGAAGTTGGGGGCTGAAATTCACAGTGCAGGCTCTGGAGGCCAGTGGGATAAAATGGTAAAAATTTGGGCCTGATCTGAGCTCCGGAACGGGGTCTTCCTTAGGAGACCTTATAAGGAGTTGTTCAGAACTCCTTATAACAACTCCTTAGGTGTTCTTAATAGGTGCCATTTATTCTTTGGTGCAAGCATTACTTCTGTGATGTCACCAGTCCAAACGGGGTCATATGGGCACTGCACTAGTTTCTAAAACTTTTAACTCTTTAGATGCCCCAGGTGCCGTATGGCGGCAGGAATGCTTAAAGGGTGGTCAAGCCCCCCCCTCCCCTAGTGGTCAAGAGTGGTAAAAAAAATTTTGTCAGTAAAATAGTTCAGATTTCCAAGGCTATAACTTAAAAGTTGCAAGAGATAATGGCTCACTGTAAATTAGAAAGATGTAGAATTTGATCCGAAGTTTCAGATAGGAATAAATTTACACATCTATTTTGCATAATGTTGCAGCAGCTATATAAATTACATAACTCAGTCAAAAGTGGACTTTGGACACATTTACACAAAAATTGGTCTGTTTTTTTTTAATGCCAATTTGTCTACAGGGGTATGTTTTTATCTAATCTTCAAAGTATATTAACCAGAAAATCAATAAAATATTAAAAAAAACCCATATATTTCTCTTACCTGTTGCCGGGTGGGGGGGCTCGCTCGCCCACGTGACCGGTCCGTTTTCGTCCACCGTTGCCGATGTTGCGGGTTTATTTAGTAATTTACACCTGCTTACACATCTACAAACCCTTATGATTATCCCACGTGAATTTCGTTTGTATTACTTGGCTATTTTTCCTGTGAGAATGCATGATGATTGCGGGCGCCGCCATCTTGGTACTGGTAGCTCAGTTTTTCGTCCATCGTGGTCAATGGATCACGTTTACGTAGTAATTTACACCCGCTTCCACATCTACAAACTCTTATGATTATCCCACGTGAATTTTGTTTGTATTACGTGGCTGTTTTCCTCGTTTCATGCAGCTTCAATCATCATCGCTGCAGCGATGACTGATCGTGAAGGCGTCCACATTGGTGCTGTGAGCTCAAAGCGGAAAAAGGAATAATAATCTCAGGGAGATCGCTCAGGACTTCAAGACCGTCCTGCGTTTCCTGAGTTTCGCCGTCATGGCTCTGCAGGAGACCAGCGAGACCCACCTGGTGGTCTCTTCTTCGCTAAGGGGGTCACCATCATGCCCAAAGACTTCCAGCTGGCCCGCTGCATCCGCGGAGAGAGAGCTTAGACTTTCTGCTGCACATCCACCAGCCATAATGCTCTGCACTGTGTGTCTATATATATACATTTATAGTAATATGGACATATGTTTGCTAGATGTTGTTTTTTCTTGCCTTCTGATTGTTGCTCTGAGTGTTGCTGTCCCTGTGCTGTTGCAATCCTGGAATTTCCCCATTGTGGGACTAATAAAGGCTTATCTTATCTTATCTCTTATCTTAATAATAATGAGGATTTCTTCTTCTTTGCTATATTCCATGTCAGCCATGATTCCTTCAGCGCGTGTCTGGCACCTTCTAAACTGTCAGATCAATACAAATTAGTACAAATTCTTAGTATAGCCACGGGATGTCAACAAGTTGACCAGTGCAGTTGCTGCGCTGTGCCACTGGGGGCGCATGACCCGTCCATTTAATCTGGGCAGTTAAAGGGTTAACAATAGAGTGCTGCAGAAATATTTACATGTTTCATGTTTATCATTCTATCGGTTCTGGTTTCCTGTATTCTACTTTCACCGCCAATGAAAACTTGATAAAATTCAGCATTTCTGATATTTATTGGACTTGAAAGACATTATAGATTCACATCCATGTACAGTAGGTAGGGGACAGACTATCTTTTCTGCTAGCTAGTGCTAGCTTCTTTTAAAATAGATTAGGCTTTGTCTTTGAAACCCATTGGAGATGGAGACCTAACAGATGTGCTGCAGGAATGGTTTTTACATGCAAATTTCACAGTGTTATGTGGCTTTGTCCTGTAGACATAACTTTAAATAAAATGTTTCATAACTTCTGTCTCACCTGTTGTTGGTTTGTCAATCACTCAGTTTAGTAAAAGTCAGTTTCTACTTCCCTTCAGTTGCAATGAAAATTATTCAACCTCCATTACATTTTTTGGCCAAAATGTACAAACTTTCAGCTGTTTATGAAAATATTAAATAGTTGAATACGGCTAATATTTATAAAAGCTTTCTTAAAATCAAACACAAAATGCCTTTTCACAGTGGAAGCTTGGTGGAATAGTGGTTAGCACTGTTGCCTCACAGCAAGAAATTTGTGGGTTTGAACCCAAGAGCTGGCCAACAGCGACCTTTCTGTGTGGATTTTGTGTGTTGCAAACATGTCTGTGTGGTTTTTTCTGGGTGTTCTGGTTCCCTCCCACAATTCAAAGATATGAACATTAGGTTAATTGGCACCAGTGAGGGATTCTAAATTGTCCTTAGGTATGAGTGAGACACGAATGGCTCTGTCTGCCCCGTCGGCCCTGTGTTGGCCCTGCAATGGACTGGTGATCTATCCAGCATATACCCCGCCTTTTGTCCAGTGATGCTGGGATTTAGTGTTCACCATACTGTGCAACTGAACAACCAAGCCTTGCTGCATTCTTTTGCAGCCATTTGAGAGTTTTTGACCACCTGCCTAAGCCATATTTCTAACATACAACCAAATGTCACAGTCATCACATGCCTAGCTACTTTAAGTGTTTTATGTGTTCACCTGATGCAACTAATGAAACCCTTAATGATTTGCAACAGGGGGAGGGGTGGAAAACAGTTCTGCTCCGCTCCAAGTTCCAACACGTGATGGCCGTGGTTCGTGGGTGCACGGGGTTCAGTGTGCGTCGTGCGTAATGGAACAAAGCTGGCAATCGGCAGGCTTTTGGGACGGAGGTGTGGGAGGAACAATGCAGATGGTGAGGGGGAGGTGGGGAAAACAATGGAGTGCCGGCCCGGGACGTCAAAAGCATCTGGGCCGCACAAAAATTGCGTGCAGATCAGTCTCAGGCGAGGGATTTCCCGGTAAACCCTCCGGTGATCCACAGTGGCTGTGTAGAAAAATAAGTTCAGTGGGCTTCTTCTCGGTGCGGAGCTCTGTCCTGCCAGGGTCTGGGGAAGGCGATCGGCCCAATTCCCCAAGGATGCGTAGCAGCTGTGAAGAAACCAATATAAGTCCTGTGGGTGAGCTGCCGACTCCTTTAGGTATGAGGGCAACCCTAAAGGTTCCAAGGATGGCGATTGGCTGTGTTCCCCGGAATGTGCAGCGGCCGAGGACCTTTATCAGTTCTTGGAGCTGTGCTTGTCCCTGGTGCGTGGTGTGTGCTCTGGCGCAGGGGCCACAAAGTTGTAGGGTGTGCTCCTTGTAATCCTGCGGTGTGTGCACGGGTCTTCTATGCACCGAAACCTCACTGTCAGGAGGTGCAGCCAGGGTCGGGGAGCTTTGTAGAAACCCCGCAGATGGCGCAGATCTACTCTTTCCAGACTGTTTCCGTCGGTTTGCTCATCTCGCCGATCTTGGTGCGTCTCGGTCCCAGCACTGCTCGCTCTCTCAGGCTCTAGGTAGCCAGTGTGGAGAGAGGAACAGGCAAGCGCGCTCCGGTGTGGATGAAGAGGGAGTCCACAGCACGGCGAAAGGGAGATATAGTCCATTTCACATCAGGTCACCAATGTGGAGAAAAAGGATTGCTGGCGAAGCGTGACGATCTTGATTCCACAGCGTGGTGAAATGGACAGACACTCCATGCACGTCCAGGGTCACCAATGTGGAGAAAATGGAACAGGCAAGAGGCAACGAGCTGGAAGGACACAATGTTTTATTTTCTTCAACATAATACAACACGCTTCGTAGCTAGTGTGAACTACTGCGCTGCTGAGGTTACTGTACATAGCTCTTTTATACTGTTGCACAGACAAAGAGAATGTGTGGCACATTAGCATAGTGATTGTCAGTCAGTACACATCATTAGTTTAGCATCAGCTGGCGCCGCTTTGACCGCTGCTTCTGGTCTCTGTCCTCGGGGGGGCATATACTTAACAGTTCAGTCTGATTGCCCTCCGGGGCTCTTTGTCCGTATGTCTATTGTCCTGCCCTTCCTCCTGCCCTGATGGGTGTGAGAGGATGTCCCCCTGCTGAGTCAGGTGTCCACCACACTCTCCCCTCAAAATAACTCAACACACAGCCATTAATGTCTAAACCGCTGTCAACAAAAGTGAGTACACCCCTAGTGAAAATGTCCAAATTGTGCCCAAAGTGTCAATATTTTGTGTGATTACCATTATTTTCCAGCACTGCCTTAATTCTCTTGGGCATGGAGTTCACTAGAGCTTCACAGGTTGCCACTGGAATCCTCTTCCACTCCTCCATGACGACATCATAGTGTTAGAGACCTTGTGCTCCTCCACCTTCCATTTAAGGATGCCCCACAGATGCTCAATAGGGTTTAGGTCTGGAGACATGCTTGGCCAGTCCATTACCTTTACCCTCAGTTTCTTTAGCAAGGCAGTGGTCATCTTGGAGGTGTGTTAGGGGTGGTTATCATGTTGGAATACTGCCCTGCGGCCCAGTTTTCCGAAGGGAGGGGATCATGCTGTGCTTCAGTATGTCACAGTAGGCATTCATGGTTCCCTCAATGAACTGTAGCTCCCCAGTGCCGGCAGCACTCATGCAGCCCCGAACCATGACACTCTCACCACCATGCTTGACTGTAGGCAAGACACACTTGTCTTTGTACTCCTCACCTGGTTGCTACCACACACGCTTGACACCATCTGAATCATATAAGTTTATCTTGGCGTCATCAGACCACAGGACATGGTTCCAGTAATCCATGTCCTTAGTCTGCTTGTCTTCAGCAAACTGTTTGCAGGCTTTCTAGTGGCATCACCTTTAAAAGGGGCTTCCTTCTGGGACGATAGCCATGCAGACCAATTTGATGCAGTGTGCAGCGTATGGTCTGAGCACTGAAAGGCTGACCCTCCCACCCCTTCAACCTCTGCAGCAATGCTGGCAGCACTCATATGTCTATTTTCAATAGACAACCTCTGGATATGACACTGAGCACGTGCACTCAACTTCTTTGGTCGACCATGGTGAGGCCTGTTCTGAGTGGAACCTGTCCTGTTAAACCGTTGTATGGTCTTGGCCACTGTGCTGCAGCTCAGTTTCAGGGTGTTGGCAATCTTCTTATAGCCTAGGCCATCTTTATGTAGAGCAACAATTCTTTTTTTTTTCTTCAGATCTTCAGAGATTTCTTTGCCATGAGGTGTATTGTTGAACTTCCAGTGACCAGTATGAGAGAGTGTGAGAGTGATAACACCAATTTTAACACACCTGCTCCCCATTCACACCTGAGACCTTGTAACACTAACGAGTCACATAACACCGTGGAAGGAAAATGGCTAATTGGGCACAATTTGGACATTTTCACTAGGGGTGTGTTCACTTTTGCTTGCAGTGGTTTAGACATTAATAGCTGTGTGTTGAGTTATTTTGAGGGGACAGGAAATTTACACTGTTATACAAGCTGTATGCTGACTACATTGTATCAAATTGTCACATTTTCACTGTTGTCCCATGAAAACATAATAAAATATTTACAAAAGTGTGAGGGGTGTACTCACTTTTGTGAGATACTGTATACTGTATATCAAGTCTAAAAACTGAGAAAAGAAATACAGAAAATGTACAGAAAAATTCATAGAAATATAAAAGGAAGTTGCAAATCACTGCATTGGCTCCCCGTGTCCTTCAGAATTGATTTTAAGGTTCTTGTATTGGTTTATAAATGTCTGCATGGTCTTGGGCCTTCTTATTTATCAAAATTGCTTTTGGCATATGAGCCACCACAGTCCCTGAGGCCCTCCGGCACTGGCCTTTTAACTATTCCTACTGCCAGCGCACGCAGCCATGGTGAGGCAGCTTTTAGTTACTATAGCCCACATCTGTAGAATAGCCTGCCGGAGAACATCAGGGCTGCCGAGAATGTCCATGCTTTTAAAAACAGGCACAAGACCTACTATTTTAACCTAGCTTTTGGTTAGCTTCCTATTTTAATTATCTTAATTTCTGATTTTAAATCTATTCATCAATCACTTATTTTACTATGAATTAATATTTATGAATATATGTCTTTTGACTGTATTTAGATGTTTTAGTCATCTAATCATCTTTTGTGTGTGTGTTTGTCTGTGTGTGTGTGGGGGGGGGTAAACTGTGTTTTATCTTAATATGTGAAGCACTTTGCGTTGCATCCTTTTGTATTAAAAGTGCTATATAAGTGAAGCTTTGATTGATTGATTGATTGCAGTTTTACCAGAAAAAAACTCGAAAAGAAAAGAATTCACCGTTTACTGTTTTGCAGGCGGTAGAAAATGATGAATTTACTATTGCCACAATTTTTTGTTTAGGGCAAAACTTGATCACAATGGCTCTTTCCTTAGTAGACCCTACCAGCCACTGACTCAGAACATCAAGGAAATCATATTGTACCATCCAAATGCCATCCAAAGTTTAAGCCTTACTTTTTCTCGTGCAGCATCTGCACAGGAACATTCAGAACTTTCAGAACCCGAAGCTGTGTTCCCATCTTTACATTTCACTGTGTACAAGTTGGCTTTGCGCCGCTTTCCCAATTTGAACCATTACTCTCCACTTTGTAATCAGCTCCAACAATTATAACCTCGCACTGTGCCTCTGATTACTGTCCGGGTGTATTTTGGACTGTTCTGGGAATGCACGGGGGGTTGGGGGGGCAGGAAAAAAAATCCTGATACTGGTCCCAGCAGAACTCAAGCTTACACACATTTACAGTAACCCCTTCTCTCTGTGTGTGGGTGTATGTGGCTTGTCTTTGAAGTGCTCATTCCCTCTAAATTACAGTGCTGCCATAATGAAGTATTACCATGCAATTCCTAGACCAGTACAAAGAAGGAGTGTGTGTGTGTGTGTGTGTGTGTGTGTGTGTGTGTGTGTGTGTGTGTGTGTGTGTCTGGGGGGGTTACACTAGACACTTGAGGTGAAAGTTCAAATAGGATCCCTGAACCAAGCACGCCTGATGAGGAAAAACGTGCATGTTGTCTGTGCACGTGTAGGCAAGTACTGTACATACAGTAGTCCCACAGTACCGAACCTCATATTTGTGTGTAGCTAGAGCCATTTCTGCCTATAAAGCAGGATGTGCAAACACTACGGGCCCTCAAACTTCAAGTTTAGAGAATTAAAATGACCTTCAACTTTTTTCCTCATAAATTTGCATTTTTTTTCGACATGAACTTTTGACTTTTTTCTTATTAATTGGCTACTTTTTCTTGTAAATTTGAGACTTTGCAGTAAATTTGCAACTTTTCCCCCACAATTTTCAACCTTTTATCTCATAAATGGGCAACTTTTTTCTCAAAAACCTGCAACTTTTTCTTGTAAATTGGCATCTTTTTTCTTGTAAATTTTACTTTTTTCCTCTTGAATTTGCAACTTTTTTCTTACAAATTTGCAACTTTTTTCTCCAGAAATTTCAAATTTTTTCCTTTTTTCCTAGATTTATGACTTTTTTCCTAAATTTGCTACATTTTTATCTGAAATCTGCAACATTTTATTGTAAATATGCAACTTTTTTTCATAAATTATACTACTTTTTTCATCATAACCGGCAACTTAAATCAGAAACTTTTTATTTTAAATTTACAACTTTTTTCTGATAATTTTTTAAAAATTATATGGAGGTTGGTTACATTTTTATTCCAAGTGATGGTTTATTATTTTTCTGTTCGGCTAGACAGTTACTTTTTTTTTTTTCATTTTTGTTGGGAGGCAAAAGACTTTTTCCATATTAAAGCATTTGAATTCTTCCCCATTACAAAAATCGGGCTCTCCCAAACACAATCTGGCATAGGACCCTAAAAACCGCCCTGTGTGTAACAGTGCGTGAGCGTTAAAGAACAGCAGTTGCGTGAGTTTTTAAAGTTTGGCTCGACCGGTCCACTGTGATAAAGTTCTTTTTGGGCCGACATCTGCACACTCTGAGGAGGTGCAGGCATCATTTGGCTGCAGGCTGTGCTGGCTGCACCTATGGCCTCCCCCGCCCTGCTGAATGTTGCATGAGGGCCCCGGCCGCCTCATGCATACTGCATCGGTGCAAACACGGCCATCGGATGCTATACACAGTGCATTGGCACCTCGACTGATGAGCATCCATTTTTCATCGACACATGCAGTGGGACGGCTGTCTGAGGACAGGAGAGAGGGAGGTGGTCGATGTTTAAGTAGTGGTGGTTGTTCGATCTCACTACATCAATTTAGGCACTTTTCACTTTTCTTTGCTATGTGCTTGACAGCCTTAGAAAATTATGCCAGCTGATTGCCTTGAAAAAAATTAAGCTAAGTGGAATAGAAATTGTATTTTGTTGAAATTGTATTTTGTACAAAAAATGTTTATTTGCAATATACAATTTCTGTTTCACTTTTTTTTTTAAAGGCAGTCTATTTGCATACTTTTTGTGAGAAAGGTTAACTAATTGGATTTTACAATTTGGAGAAGAATAGAGCAAATGAGGAATGTGAGATATTGAAGTGATTATTTTGAATTTAGCCCATGTCACGGCAATCTTGTTCAGAGTAGTAGGCAGCTGTTTTTTGACTAAAAAGCTCTCTGTACACCGAACAGCAACCAGATCTGAGACCCACTCAGGAGTCTCTAACCTGTGGGTCTTTTGCCCATCGCCAGTGGCTTTTTTTGGCTTTGACAATATACCAAAAATCTCACAAATATACAAGAAAAAAGAAATAAAATTAAGGAATGTAACAGAAAATGTAATGTAAAGAGAAAAAAAAACTATGCTCTTACTAATGTTGACAAGACTCTTTATGGGCACTATTTTGACGATCATCTACAGACTTTTCTGCCAGACTTTCTGCCGTATCCCAGTGTTTTTGTTAGTTTCTGTCAGCACATTGTCTGTTTTTTACACTCTGTGTCACGGCATCTAATTACCAGTAGACAGTGTGCCCACTGTGCACTAGAAGGTGGAGGCTCATTTCACAGAGGTGTGGCGTTGTAGACCAAGACCCCGCAAGAGATGGGGGAGACCCTCAGTCGGTGAAAGCAACAGAAGAGGGAGCACTCCATCTCCATCTCCCTCCACTCCATCTCCCTACAGGCCGGGAGCGACTTCCACACCATTGTTAATGAATGTTTATGAAAGTTTACACAGGCATCATCCTCTTTTCCTGAAGTTTCAAACTCATTCATGTCTGTGTGTTGCATCCGTGCGCACTACATTAAACCATTCAGCTGATTTTCCAGCTCAGCATTCTTCCCCGTTTGTTCTTTCTAAAATAACTAACTGGGCATCAACTGTGATTGATGTCTTATTACCAGGCAGCATTACTATCGCATTTTGGTTCACACTCATGGGCTTTGGTCAGCACAAAACCTGTCTTAAACCACCATGATCACAGTTCACTTTTGGTAATGTGCCTCTTTGCTTTAAAGGGATGGGCAGGAGTGCTTTGGATTGAATTATCCAAAACACACCGTTGAATAATTAGACTGGCCTCTTTGCATCATGCGCCCGGTGGAAAGTTTGTTTCTATGCTGCTGTGATAACGAAATGAACTTGGAAACACCCATAAACGCGTTCTGTGTCAGTAACAACTGACTAACCGACCACGTCGTTGTAATACGGCCCTAAAAGTCTGTATTATCTTAATTTTAAAGATCATATGTTGTACATTTTACAAGAAATCATCTTACATTTTGACATGCTCAATGACATTTATGTAGTCACAAAGACCATTTTACAGTTTATCAAAAAAGGTATCTGTGAAGTTCTGTCTGAAACTGCACCCCTTATATGATTGGCTTGAGGTTTTGGGAATGGTCAATTACAAGAAACAAGGCAGTCAGAGTGAGTTTGTTTGCTAATGTCGAGAACTGAAGATGGGGCTTGTTGGTTTGCAAAGTCATAAAATCCAGGAAGTGAAATCTGTTTGTTTCTATGAGTTTAACTGAACAAATTTCGAAGTGAGGATTTTAATATTTAAGGGTATATATGTGACCAAATTATGTATTTTATAAAGCTGAAAACTAGGAGTGCACTCACTGTGAAAATTGGGGCAAAAACTGATGTTTATAATACCAGGTTGGCAGCTGGTTGATAAGTGATACAGATTCTTTTGCTTTTTTTTTTTCCTTGGCACTGAAGACAAACAAATATGCATTATGAAAAAAAATAATTTGAATATTTCAAAATGGTTCAGTCTCAGATGTTTTCTAAGTTTCCAGCTGTAGTCTGGCCAAAATCTGTGCCACCCAACCGGGACACACCAGAAAAATATTGTCCACCATCGATATCTTACTCGTCTATACTCTATTACCGGTTAAAAAAGTGAATATCAGCCGATATTTTGCTGATATATCTGTTAAAAATCCGCAAAAGCACCATTTTGTCATTAATGTGACCTTTAAGGCTTGAATTTGTCTCGCTTCTCCTTTTTTTGGCCACATCATTGCTCTAAATGTTATGGTCAAAATAAACTTTGGTTTTTAGCTTCTACTGTTTTGCCCATATGGTTGAAAATCCCAGAATGCCATAGTGAGCTAAACAGTATAAACAGTAGTTTTCACTCAAATATTACCAACTGGAGATTGAAGAGCTCCAGCCTCCCTCTCTGTCCTGTCAGTGCAGCTCCTATCAGCTAACATCGCTCCCTCCCAGCTACTTGACCTATCTAGCTTCTGCATTATAGCTAGCGTGCTAACAGCAGTGGGGCCAAGCAGCCTTTAGCAAGTCTCCCCTGCAAAGCAGCGTCTCCTAAATGAAAACCATTCCTCTCCCCCTGCTTGGAGAGCTCTGCTCAGGGACAGGAGCCACGGGGTCAGCAGCTGGTAGAGGATATGGCAATTGTTTATGAAAAAAATGCTTTCTCAAGCCGACCAAAAACACACACTTCTATCCCTGCCCCCGAACAGCCAACAGCTGGGAAGGGTTGGGAGTAGCCTGGAGGCTGGCAAGTCGCCCCCTCCCCTCCACAGGCCAGATGGGGGAGGTTAGTCTGAGGCTAGCAGCAGCCCACCCCACCCCTCCACTTCCCAAACTTCCCATTCCCATTAAGGAGAGGCTGGAGATTGCGGAGGAAGGGAAAGGAGGAAGAAAAGCAAAAGAGCATGACTGGTGTTTTTCTCCCCTGACCCTCCCTCCATCTTCAGCCTAATCAAATAAAGCAGGAAGCTTCCGAGACGGAAGAGGAGTGTTTATTGATATTTGTGTGTGCTCCCTTCACCCCCTGTCCTGTCCAGGCTGTTTATTTTCTGTTCGCCACTTTTGAAGATTCTGAAATTGTCAGTGTTTTTGGCTCATGTGTCACACCAAACTCAGTGTTTGAAAACTGCTGAGGCACAAAAAGGTTATGTTTCTGCTTTTTTTTTTTTTTTTTTTTCCAGTACACCATTATCTTAAATCGGGCCACTGGGAAATTACACAGCAACTCGACATCCGTTGCAAAATGGCCATGAGCAGTCAATTTATTGTAATAAGAGGGTGTCATATGAAATGAAATGGCCATAAATGAGAATTGATAACCCTCTCCGTGTATAGCACTGGTGGACATGAAGGCGCACACGCTGCTCATGCTGAAGCCAAGGAAGTCCTGTTGAGAGTATTGTGTTACCAGCGCTCACCTTTTAGTGCTTAAAAAGTTGAAATAGCATCTTTAAGTAGCTTGCAGCCTCAACTCAGAAGTGATCTTTAAGTGGAAAGCTGTGTTGGGAACTGTGATACAGGCCTTTAATGCAGGACTTATGCGGAGCAGTGCCAATACAGGAGAAGCTCCATCATCCAACATGAAGGCAGACTGACACAGGAGTTTTAAATCTGGCTACCCGTTTCATGCTAAAATGGTTTTCTGTTTTTTAACTGCACCACAAGGAATGGGTTGGACTTGAAAAGGATTAGTCCCGTGAATGTCTAAGGGATGGGTTTCTGATATTTGACCAATATTGAAATAATAAACATTGTGGTAGAAGTATAAAGTGCACTGAACCCAAGCCAGACCCCCATCACCTCCTATGTAAGCACACAAGCATGGACTCATGTACGTTCAAACTTTTATATGACTGTGTAAAACCCAAGAATAACCACTGGATAGTTTTACTGATGTAAAAATCATCTGCACAGACTTTTGAACGGAAATCGTACTTTTAACAGCATTATACATTGTGGCACTCTTTACTGTTGCGATGCTTGGGAGTGAAACAAATTATAGTTTAGGATGCCAAAGACAGATGTCAGTTTTCTGATAGCAGCAACTAGTGGTCGTCTCTTCAGAGTGCAGTGAACCCCTATAAAACCTGTTTGGCGCTGCTGAGAGGTTCTGGTGTTTGAATGGTGCGGCACTGGGAAGTCGACTCCGCTAACAAAGGGAAACTTTTTTTCTTGAGCTGCCACTGTGAGAACCTGTCTTGTTATTTTCAATGGTTCTTTTGTTGAAGGTCATTGAAAGGCGACAGCTTGATTTCCCCTGCAGCCATCTGTGTGTGTGTGTGAGAGAGAGAGAGAGAGAGCGAGAGCGACAACGCATGCACATGTCGCTGCTCTCCCAACATGTCACTCGTCATAGCACTGTGGATTGAGTGCAGTAATCCAAGCCTACCTGCAGCCCCACAGGCTCCTCTCTTCCTAAAGGTCATAACTCATGACCTGAGAGGGTCTGGGGGCAGATCTGTGTCTTGGGGTGTTGTGCAATATGTGTGTGCAGACACACACATATTGGTAGATATTTAGGAAGGAGGAGATCATGCATCTCGTAATCCTGAAGGCACTCACAGAAGGAGATTCGCTGGAAGCATATACAGCTCTGGAAAAAATTAAGAGGCCAAAGAGACCATCCATCCATCCATCCATCCATCCATCTTCTACCGCTTTTCCGGAGGTCCGGGTCGCAGAGGCAGCAGTTCAAGCAGAGAAGCCCAGACTTCCCTCTCCCCAGCCACCTGCTCCAGCTCTTCAGAGAGGATACCAAGGCGTTCCCAGACCAGCTGGGAGACTTAGTCTCTCCACCGAGTCCTGGGTCTGCCCCGGGGTCTCCTCCCAGTGGGACGTGCCTGAAACACCTCAAGTGGGAGGCGTCCAGGAGGCATCCTAATCAGATGCCCATACCACCTCAACTGACTCCTTTCAATGTGGAGGAGCAGCGGTTCTACTCTGAGCCTCTCCCGGATGACTGAGCTCCTCACCCTATCTCTGAGGGTGAGTCCAGCAATCCTACGAAGAAAGCTCATTTCAGCCACTTGTATCCGCAATCTTGTTCTTTCGGTCATTACCCAAAGCTCGTGACCATAGGTGAGAGTAGGAACGTAGATTGACTGGTAAATCGACAGCTTTGCCTTAGAACTAAGCTCCCTCTTCACCACAACAGACCGGTATAACGTCCGCATCACTGCAGATGCTGCTCCAATCCGTCTGTCAATCTCTCGCTCCATTTTCCCCTCACTCGTGAACAAGACCCCAAGATACTTAAACTCCTCCACTTGGGGCAGGAGCCTGTCCCCAACCCAGAGAGAACAATCCACCTTTTTCCGGCTGAGGACCATGGACTCGGACTTGGAGGTGCTGATTCTCATCCCAGCCGCTTCACACTCAGTGGCAAACCGTCCCAGCAAGAGCTGTAGGTCATTGCTGGAGGAAGCCAACAGGACAACGTCATCTGCAAACAACAGAGATGAGATCCTGTGGTCACCAAGCATGACACCCTCCATTCCCTGGCTGCGCCTAGAAATCCTGTCCATAAAAATTATGAACAGGATCGGTGACAAAGGGCAGCCCTGGCGGAGTCCAACTCTCACTGGGAATGACTCCGACCGAGTGTTGGCAATACGAACCAAACTCTCACAATGGTCATACAGAGACCGAATAGCTCATAACAACAAGCCTGATACCCCATACTCCCGAAGCACCCCCTACAAAAAACCACGAGGGACGCGGTCAAATGCCTTCTCCAAGTCCACAAAACACATGTAAACTGGTTGGGCAAACTCCCACGAACCCTCAAGAATTCTCGAGAGGGTAAAGAGCTGGTCCGATGTGCCACGGCCAGGACAAAAACCACATTGCTCCTCCTGAATCCGAGGTTCGACCAACGGCCGGACTCTCCTCTCCAGTACCTTGGTATAGACCTTCCCAGGGAGGCTGAGGAGTGTGATCCCTCTAAAGTTGGAGCACACCCTCCGGTCCCCTTTTTTGAAGAGAGGAACCACCACCCCGGTTTGCCATGCCAAAGGCACTGCCCCCGACCTCCACGCAATATTGCAGAGGCGTGTCAACCATGACAGCCCTACAACATCCAGGACCTTGAGGTACTCAGGGCAAATCTCGTCCACCCCTGGGGCCCGGCCACCAAGGAGATTTTTAATCACCTTGGCGACCTCAGCCCCTGTGATAGGCGAGTCATCCCCCTCGTCCCCAAACCCTGCTTCCTCTGTGGAAGGCGTATCAGTGGGATTGAGGAGATCCTCGAAGTATTCCTTCCACCGCCCGACGATATCCCCAGTCGAAGTCAATAGTGTCCCATCCGCACCATACACAGTGTGGACAGGGAGCTGCTTTCCCCTCCTGAGCCGCCGGACAGTTTGCCAGAATCTCTTTGAGGCCGACCGAAAGTCTTGTTCCATGGCCTCACCGAACTCCTCCCATACCCGGGTTTTTGCTTCAGCAACCACCTGAGCTGCACTCCGCTTGGCCTGCCGGTACACCTCAGCTGCTTCAGGAGTCCCACAAGCCAACCAAGCTTGATAGGACTCCTTCTTCAGCTTAATGGTCCCCCTCACCACTGGTGTCCACCACATGGTTCGGGGGTTGCCACCACGAGATGCACCGACCACCTTGCGGCCACAGCTCTGGGCCGCCGCTTCAACAACAGAGGTGGAGAACATGGCCCATTCAGACTCCATGTCTCCAGACTCCCTCGGAATGTGGTTGAAGTTCTTCCGGAGGTGGGAGTTGAAGACCTCCCAGACAGGGGCCTCAGCCAGACGTTCCCAGCACACCCTCACTATACGTTTGGGTCTACCAGGTCTGAATGGCTTCCTCCCCTGCCATCGGATCCAACTCATCACCAGGTGATGATCAGTTGACAGCTCTGCACCTCTCTTTACCCGGGTGTCCAAGACATATGGTCGCAGGTCTGATGACACGATAACAAAATCGATCATCGACCTGCGACCTAGGGTGTCCTGGTGCCAGGTGCACATATGGACACCCTTATGCTTGAACATGGTGTTCGTTATGGACAGACTGTGGTTAGCACAGAAGTCCAATAACTGAACACCACTCGGGTTCAGATCGGGCAGGCCGTTCCTCCCAATCACCCCCTTCCAGGTTTCACTGTTGTTGCCCACGTGCGCATTGAAGTCCCCCAGTAGGACAATGGAGTCTCCAAGAGGAGCACCCTCCAGCACCCCAGTCACAGACTCCAAAAAGGGTGGGTACTCTGAAACATCATTTGGCGCATAGGCACAAATGATGGTCAGGACCCGTTTCCCAACCCGAAAGTGCAGGGAAGCAACCCTTTCGTCCACTGGGGAAAACTCCAATATAGAGGCAGCAAGGTGGGGGGATAGAAGAATACCCACCCCTGCTCGTCGCCTCTCGCCCGGGGCAACTCCAGAAAAGGCCAAGCTCCAGCCCCTCTCCAGGAGACTGGTTCCGGAACCGGAGCTGTGTGTTGAGGTGAGGCCGACTATATCTAGCCGGTATCTCTCAACCTTGTACACCAGCTCAGGCTCCTTCCCCACCAGAGAGGTGACATTCCACGTACCAAAAGCCAGTTTAGAAAGCTTGGGATCAGTCCGCCAAGGTCTCCGCCTTTGACCGCCACCTAATCCACATAGCACCGGACCCCCATGATCCCTCCTGCAGGTGGTGAGCCCACTGGAGGGCGGACCCATGTAACTCCTTCGGGCTGAGCCTGGCCGGGTCCCATGGGTGGAAACCCGACCACCAGACGCTAGCCATCGAGCCCCTCCCCCAGGCCTGGCTTCAGGGTGGGGCCCCGGTAACCCCATACCGGGCGGGGTACACTGAATCCTTGATATACAATTTATCATGAGAGTCTGTTGGATCGTTCTTAGTCTGGCCCTTCACCCAGGACCAGTTTGTCTTGGGTGACCCTATCAGAGGCAAATTGCCCCGGACAACATAGCTCCTGGGATCACTGGGGCACGCAAACCCCCCCACCATGATAAGGTGACGATCCATGAGGGGGCCAAAGAGACCACTGCAAAATTATCACTTTATCTTGTTTTACTGTTTATACATATAGTTGAAACCATTTTTTTCTTCACTGTCTGACATTGAATCAGAGTAAACTTTTTCTGTTTTAGGTCAGTTAAGATTACCAAAATTATTTCTGTTTGCTAAATAATTTTTTAGCTAAGTTTATATAACTTCCTTCAAAGTCAGAAGTTTACATACACAAAGACTGCTATGCCTTTAAATAATTTGGGGAAGCCTGGATGATGATGTCATGGCTTTGGGAGCTTCTGATAGTTTAAATGACAACATGTGAATTAATCAGAGGCACACCTGTTAATGTATTTTAAGGCACACCTCAAACACACACTGCTTCCTTGTGTGACATCATGGGAAAATCAAAAGAAGTCAGCCACGATATCAGGAAGAGAATCGTGGACCTCCACAAGTCTGGTTCATCCTTGGCTAAAATTTCCGGATGCATGAAGGTGCCACGTTCATCTGTTCAAATAATTGTACACAAAGATAAGCATCATGGGAATGTTCAGCCATCATACTGCTCAGGGAGATTTGTTCTGAGATGAGTGTGTTTTGGTGCAAAATGTGCATATCAACCTCAGAACAAAAGCAAAAGACCTTGTGAAGATGCTGGCTGAAGCTGGTAAAAGAGTGTCAATATCCACAGTGAAACGAGTCCTGTCCTGACATGGGCTGAAAGGCCACTCAGTGAGGAAAAAGCTTTTACTCCAAAAGCAGCATAAAAAAAGTCAGATTACAGTTTTACAGTTTTCAAATGCACACAGGGACAAAGAACTTAATTTTTAGAGACATGTTCTGTGGTCTGATGAAACAAAAATTGAACTGTTTGGCCAGAATGACCATTGTTACATTTGGAGGAAAAAGGGGGTAGCTTGCAAGCCTGAGAAGACCATCCCAAATGTGAAGTACGGGGGTAGCAGCATCATGTTTTGGGGGTGTTTTGCTGCAAGAGGGACTGGTGCAGTTCACAAAATAGATGGCATCATGAGGAAAGAACATTATGTGGAAATATTGAAGCAACATCTCAAGACATCAGCCAGGAAGTTAAAGCATGGGCACACATCATGGGTCTCCCAAATGGATAATGGTCCTAAGCATACCGCCCAATTAGTTGCAAAGTGGCTTAAGGACAAGAAAATCAATGTTTTGGAGTGGCCATCACAAAACCCTGATCTCAGTCCCATAGAAAATTTGTTGGTGGAATTGAAGACATGCGTGAACAAGGTGGCCTACAAGCCTGACTCGGTTCCGCCAGTTCTGTCAGGAGGAATGGGCCAAAATTCCAGCAAACTATTGTGAGTAGCCTGTGGAAGGATACCCAAAACATCTGACCTAAGTCATACAGTTTAAAGGCAATGCTACCAAATACTAAGGAAATGTATACTGACTTTATAATATTTTTTTTAAATTATCAAGTATAAAAATCATTTAGCAAATAGGGGTTTTATATTTTTTTTAAATTTATCATGAAAAAACTGTGCTAATCATCCTGACCATACATAGACACAGACAGCTTATGATGCTCTCAGTTTTTTATCGCAGTTTAATCAGTGAACAGTCTTGTTGGAGGTATGCACTCTCTGAATGCCTTCTAGTTTAATATGTAATAGAGGAACTAAAGGAAGTGTTTCCGCAAGTTAAGAGAGGGTGGAGAAGGTGAGTGATAGGTAAGCATGGAGGGGGGAAGCCAAAAGGATTTGAAACATGAAAATGAAGCAGGAGATATTAAGGAAGGAAGGGCGTTAAGATGGAAGAAAAGATGGAACACAACTAAGCACAAGCACACACAAGAGTGTCTGTGGAGCTGGAGACACACTTCTCAGGGAAAACCATTTGTAGGATGTAATTGTGAGTTAATGGAGGCTGGTCGGAGGGGTGACGGGTGAAAGGTCGGGAGTGTGTGGTTTTGGAGAGGCCTCAGCCAGTAGCTGGGGTCACCTCGCACAAGAGTGTGTGTGTGTGTGTGTCCAGGCCTTGGTTAAAAACATAAGTGTCACTCTTTGCTTGGATAACCACACAGAAACATTTCCAGAGACCAGCTCCTGAAAAAAAAAAAAAGCTCCTTTGCAATTTGAACATCACTTCATATTACATCAAACCAGCCTACCTTGACCCCCAGCTGCGCATCACCATACAGAGGACGCAGGTGTAATTCTAGCCTCACAGGCCTCCCACTAAGCCTGCCGGCCCTCCTCCGATGGCCTCACCTATGAACATGTGTAAGAACGACAGGATCTCACCTCTAATGAGAAAAGCCAGGCCGCCCTGCGGGTTCAGGAGCCTTCAGCCATGCTGAATTAGACAGCCCTGCATTTTCTCACGCCACCGTCCGACGCGCTGCTCACTTACACTCTGGAAACGCCTTCTGCCACCTCACCCTGCAGCACAGTAGCCCAACACGCAGAGAGTAGGAATAGGCCCTCTCCATTTATATTGATGCTGTCCTGAAAATACTTGGCTTTTCTTTTTCCACATTAGAAAACCCTAATTAGAAGTTTCTCTGAATTCAGTACAGCAAATCAGAAGATCAAAATGAATTTGTCTCTTATTCCTTTAACGTTACATCATTACTCGTAAGTTGCTTTAACGTTTCAGTAAATCGTGATCCCATTAAAATTTTAGCCATCACGTGTAACAGGAAGTTTTAATGGCATACCAAAACTGCTGGTAGTTCTGAGGCTCATTCACTTGTACGCTACTGTGTGCTGCCTCTTTCCCCCTTTTTCTTTCTTTTTTTTACAGTGTTGCACAAATCATGATTTACAGCCCAGTGTCTAATCAAATATGTAGATGGGAATCACAAGGTCCTGTGTTGGCAAGGAGATTCCTGTAAACAGGGCAAAACTCTCATTATCACTTGGATTTTTGTCTGCGTCCCCTCGGAAATGTTATTTGAGAAACAATCATTCTTCCTGGATCGTTCATGTGAAGATCTCAGGCCTTCACAGCTCCTCTCTTCCTCTGGGTTTTGGCTGGCCAGACCTCAGGGAGTTTCCTGAAGAGTGGGATCAGTTATGCCGCTAAATAACAGTATTTTGTATTAAAAAAAAAAGAAATATTTCTGTACAAGGAGCAGAACAAATATTTAGCACTAGAGCCTGACCGATGAAGGGTTTTTTAGACCGATGCTGATACAGACATCAACATTTGATGGTATAAAAAGCCGATATGCTGATATATCGACAGAAATAACCCCCTTTCCAGATGCACAAAATATGAGCAGATGTCTGTCACATTGCGTTAGGTGTAGTTATCCAAGGGCATTCTCACACCTGAAAGTCTCCAGCAAGGTTCATGTTTTGTTACATTGTGTACATTTGATCCAGTTCGGTTTGGTTTCACACTGCTCTTTATCCAAGCGAACCATGAAACTTTGCGTGATGCAGCTGCATCCTGTTGTCATGACGACGTCTGTGTCGTTAGCACAGACAGGTAGTTAGCAATCATGCTTCTCACCCTCCGAGGTGTTTTCTGCAGCTCTGGACACATCAGTAACCACACTTTGAGTTAAAACTGGGGAAGACTGCATCAGTTAAGAAGTGAACTGGTGTGCTGAGGCTACAATATTATCCAAGTCTTCATTACAAAGGATGTTTGTCCTTCTCATCAGCTGTGATGATTTTCAGGTGGCATTGCTCGTCTATCTTTTTTAACTTTGGTGCATTCTCTTCGGAAATATCTGGTGATCTTCTGCATTTTTTCCATTTAACAACCTTTATTAAATTTTCATCAAATGATAATACATAACAGAAAGGAAGAAATTTCAGTTTTACAGATACCAATGCCATAATCAAAAACCTGTTCCTTGTCCCTTCCACCATGCCTCCCACCCATCCTTCCTAAGGGTCCCTACTTGTCCAGTTTAAATCCCTATTTCTCAAACATACCTTGAGTATACAACGGGAAAAAAAGAAGAAGAAGGAAGAAATAATCTTAAAAAACACCACCAGAAATGCCTTAAAAGGCACATTCACTGCTAATATTTTTATTTCTCGTTTAATGATATTATCATTAATTGAGGTCGACCCAGAAAATGTGGCCGACCCCGACTCTGTTACAAAGACTTGCTGAAACGTGACCTACGGGACTTTGGCATAGACATTGCCACCTGGGAAACCACGGCCATGGATCGATCTAACTGGCGTAGTCATCTTATGACAGGCAGAAACAACTCAACAGAGAGCTACCTCTGCATGTGTGAAGAAAGGAGAGACTGACGTCATCACAGTCGTTGCATGTGACGGGGAGGGCCATAGAGAGAGAATGATATTTGTAAGCTTTCATAATAGCCTTTTCTGCGTTTTTATAATTTTTTTTTGAAGTGACTATTTATGCTGCTCATGGCCATATGTCCTCTCTCCAAGTGCTACTACGGCTCATTTTCCCTCTTCTCGACTGCCTTAACTTCTGTGTTTGGGCTCAAAGTCTGAACCTTTGTGAAAATTGTTTTCACACACTAAATGGACCGGACCAGACTTCAGTTTGATGCGGACCGAGACCACCTCTTTTTGCCAGACTGAATTTTGGCTCTTCAGTCTTTAATGTGGCTCGGGGGGCTCTTTCACACCTAAAATTTTGGCCCAAATCAAACTGGAAAGTCTGGAGCGAGCCAGTTAGGTGTGAAAGCACCCTATGAGTCCTTAGACAGAATGACAGTACAATTTAAAAATCAACTTGTTTTATTGTCCCAATAAATAGAACTTTGATCTGAAGTACAACACAATATATTAAAACTTTGATAAATTACCAAACTATATGTTTAGCAAGGCTTTAGGTTAAAAGACTGAGCAAAAGTACAGGAAATTGTGAACAATATATTAAATACTAAAATAAACTTGTGGAAAAGGAGCAGATTTCATTTATACATTTTTTTTTATTGACTGAAAAACATCAGTATCAGTAGATCGGCAAATAGCTAATATCGGTCAGGCTCTGTTTGGTACTTAAGATTAAGCTGTGATGGACTCATGTCAGAAGAGTTATTGCAGCATTTCATACACTAAAGCCCCAGACAGTCTACAGCATATTTACAACATAAGATTTGAAACAACTCATGTCATTCTTGCAATTATTATAATTATTAGTAGTAGTAATTTCCTTTAAAGATCTTAAATACCCACCTCCTAATATAAGGCCTTTGGAAAGAATTACAATGATTTTGTTATTGTCTTTTCAAAGTAGTGACTTGTTAGGAGTCATTTGTGCATAATGACCCGACATTTTGGCCACCTTGGCTTACACTGAGTGGAGGATCCCTGTGCTACTTTACTTGGCGAGCAGCCTTCAGCGGTGCCTGACACGGTCGTTCACAGTGACACGTTATTGTGAGCAGTGAGAAGAAACCATATAACTACAAACATGCGCCCGCTGATCAGGCAGGTAACTGGGAGAATGGCTGTAATGAAGTCAGTCCACATTAGTAATCGTTTCAGGTGATATAATTATGCAGTAATGTGGTTAACTGGCTAATGTCCTGTGTGCACATGCCACGAAGCAAACAGAGTTATTTAACAAGCTCTTAAGGCAAGGCCTAACCGTGTGTTTTGTGAGAATTCTTGTGGCGTGATGCATGCCTGCATGAATGTATGCATGTGCGTGAGTGCGTGCCTGTGCGCGTCTTCCCTGTTAGCTCTGCAAATCAGCCTGTAAACAGACACCTATGAGCAGCTGGGCATTTGGCTCCAGCGCAGCTCCCCTCACAGAGCGAGGAGGAACTGTTGACCTCCACGCTCACTCACACTCACACACATACCCAGACAGTGTATACATGCACCACTAAGCAGCACATCCTCCGCACACGGACACACAAACACGCATAAACACACGGATCCATTTGACAGCGCGCTCTCTCACAAACACACTTCCCTCAGCTCCCACAGGAGACAGACACGGCCATGTTTACCGCCTCACCGGAAACTTTCACAGGAAGGAGCAGGAGACCAGCAGCTATCATTCTCTTTCTCCTCTTCCTCCTCCTCTCTCTTTTTTTTTGTTTCTTCGGACATCTCTGCATCAACACTTGGGTCCGTTTATTTGTCCAAGGCAACAACTCAGCAGGTTTTATTGCTCTCCATATCTAAATCGGGAGGTGGGGAGAGGGGGCAAATTTCCGGATGAACACGCCAGCGGACACACTCGGGAGAATGTAAACGGGGCCCAGAGCATAAGTGATAACAAATAAGAGATGTGCTCTAGCTGTGAGCCGTGGACTCCAAATGTTTTTGTTTTCACTCCGAAGGACACCGTGGAGTCTGGCCGGTCCTTGAGCCAGGAAAACACTCCAGAAGCTTCCAAACACTGCCGTCCACTCTTGTCTCTCCCTCAAGAGCCGGGATACACACACACACACACACACACACACATATGCATTCACATGAGTATTTAGGTTTTTTTTTTTTTTTTTTTTCTTTTTTTGGTTCTGGGAGCTGGAGTGATTCAGCGTTATCATGATTCATTGTGAACACAGCAGAAAAGCAGAGAATGAAAGACTGATATTGCTTGGACACAAACCAGTAACTGTAGTTTTATAAATTAGTGACTAATTAAACATTTGCATTTCCCTTTTTCCCTGACCTGACATATCTGATGGTTTGTTACAGAGAACTCTGGGAAATCAGTGTTGGGTCAAAGTTAGACGCACAAATGGGCAGCTCGGTGGAAAAGTGGTTAGTGTCACGGCTGGCCCTCACGAGCCAGCATAAGACGCCACAGTCCAGTGACGTTGCACAGATGTTTATTAACAGTTAGGGAGAGGGAAGGACAGATAACCAGCCGCGTGGGCTAAACAACAAGACTACTTCTTGACATACAGAACAAACGTCGACAGCTGAGACGAGGAACGCTCGCTCAGCGTCTGTTAAGGAAAAGGCTACAGAGAACAAACAATAATCACAGGCGATTAACACACTTACGAATGAGACGAGAAGAAATCGTTGACGATCGTTAGACGAACGTTTGACGAGACTGCCGCGAGATGCAGCCGCCGGCCGCTAACGACCGCAAATGCAGCACAGCTGTTCAGGCCTTGACAGCAGGAAACCTCCCCGAGCGTTGTCCAATCAGACCCCGGGGAGCCAGAATAACAACACCGCTGTCAAAGCCTGACAGGAATGGTGCGTGGCCCGAGCGCGGACAATATAGCGCTCGGGTCATGACAGTTAGCACTGGGGCAGCACAGTAAGAAGGTCGTGGGTTCAATCCCACCCCCTGCCCTTTAGTGACCATCTGTGTGGAGTTTGTATGTTCTCCCCATGTCAGCATGGGTTTACCCCGGGTACTCCGGCTTCCTCCTACAGGCCAAAAACATGCAAGTTAGGTTAAGTTAGACGCCTGTCTCCGTTTCTCTGACTCTAGGCCACACAGCTACTGTAAGTAGTGAAAGCTACAGTGGGGGGGTCAGTCCTCTGGTAGGTCTGTGCGTTAACTTTTCTTTCCCTATTCTATTATGCTGAGCACCAAGCTAGAAGGCGGAAAGTACCATTTTTATATGGTCTTTGGTATGACCCGGCTGGGATTTGAACCCACGACTTTATATGTATTCAAGATTCAGAACATTTTCAGAATCATATATAAATATTTATTTTTATAAATTTTCATAAATATTTATTTATAAATATTTATAAATATGTAATTTTATTCATTTTTGCAATCGATACCCCATTTACAAATAGAAATTAACCAGGTCATATGTACAAGGTTTTAGCCACACTTCAGCCTCTCTTTAGGGCAGCTGAATTATCAGTTGATCAGTCCATTCATTGCACCGGGGTCTGAGTTGTGGAATCAAGAATTTAGACAGAGGTGGCCAGACATCCCTCACAGGGGAGACTCTGGGATACCGAGGCGTTCCCAAGCCAGCTGAGAGACAGCTGAAAGGTTGTGTCCGAAATCATTTCCTCATTCACTACCGCCTACTCATTGTATAGGGAGTTCGAATGTACTATATAGTGAACTCATTAGAAAACTAAAACTTTCCCACCCTACTCTTGTTTCCTCGGTGCTGTTAATTACATTGTTACAGTGAGGAAGTAAAAAATAACAGCTTAACGTCAGTTCAAAAGTTAATGCCAGTTATGAATTCTGAAGTGAATATATATTTTATCAGTAAATAGAAAACTTTGTGGGTTGTTGCCAATATGATGTACTGTAAAGCTCTTCTTTCTCATCCCTTATGAGTCTGTTGATTTCACTACTGATTGTTTAATAGTGACGAACTCACTAGATATTTGAATACGACCGTATGTTTAAGCAGTGAGTGCACTGCTTAAAGACACTTCCTCCTGTAATATTGTTTTTATACAACTGTTACACAAACACAGTTTTTAAGTTGACAGTAATGAGAGACAGCAGGTCATGATTTGTTGTTCAAACAAGACTATATCACTCTGTAAAAATAAGTACATTTGAATGTTGCAATGAAACTTATATATATTAGGGTTGTGCATCAATTTAAAAATTAACTAATTAATTAATTCTGATTAATTGCTTAAATTTCAATGAAGAAACAATAAAAAGAAGTATTTGTAAGCAGCTTTTAGTTGCATTTTTTTCATAAAATGCACCCGTAACCCTCATATTCAACAAAAATACTGCTAGAATATATGAACTTGAGACAGTCAAAGGGCAAAATAAAGTGCCACTGTCTAAGGTTGCTTTTCACACCTACAGGCTTCAGTTCATTTCAGTTGAACTCGAGTTTGTTTTCTCCATCGATATGGTTCATTTCGTCTGGTGAGAACACAGTAATCACATTCAGGTGTGCGCCAAAAAAACTGCACCGAGACCACCTAAATGAGGTGATCTCAATCTGAATCACCTGGCAGACTCTGGTGTAGTCCCTCAGGGGGGACAACATACCAAACTAAAACTGCATCAAAAGCTAGAAAACATCTAAACTGAGGGCATTAGATTATGAGCAGATTTGAATTTATTCCTTTCAAACACCTATAACACACGGCATGATGTATCATGTGCAAACATGGAGTTGTGCATGATACTCATACCCTCTATCCACAACACAAAAATACAGAAAGGCCTTGTTAGCAAATGATCCGGGGACAGGGAGATTCAGAAATCAGCTGCTCAGTGTCACAACAACTCTGAAGAGCTCTGTGAGGAGTACAATAAAGTGTAAAATGGGATGAATAAAACCAGGAGTTTTAGTGTTGCACAAAAATCTGTGACTCCTCACAATCTGCCACCTTATGACTTCTTCTGCTTAATAAACATTATAAACATAAAAATGACAATTTTTGGAACCTCTGTCCACCCCTCAGATTAGTCTAGACACTTCTACAGGTACATCTCAAAAAATTAGAATATCATGAAATGGTTCAATATTTTTTGTCACTCATTTTAGAAAGTGAAACCTATATATTACATAGATTCATTACACAGAGTGATATATTTCAAGTGTTTATTTTAATTTTGATGATTATGGCTTACAGCCCATGAAAACCCCAAATTCAGTTTCTCAAAAAAATTAGAATATTACATAAATTTAATTTTAAAAAAAAGTTTTTTTAATAGAAATGTTGGCCGACTGAAAAGTATGTCCATGTACATACTCAGTACTTGGTCGGGGCTCCTTTTGGATTAATCACTGTATCATGTGCCGTGGCATGGAGGCGATCAGCCTGTGGCACTGCTGAGGTGTTGTGAAGGTCCAGGTTGCTTTGATAGTGGCCTTCAGCTCATCTGCATTGTTGGGTCTGGTGTGTCTCATCTTCCTCTTGACAATCCTCCATAGATTCTCTATGGGGTTTAGGTCAGGAGAGTTTGCTGGCCAATCAAACACAGTGATGCCATGGTCATGAAACCAGGTTTTGATACTTCTGGCAGTGTGGGCAGGTGCCAAGTCCTGCTGGAAAATGAAATCAGCTTCTCCATAAAGCTTGTCAGCAGAGAGAAGCATGAAGTGCTCTAAAATTTCCTGGTAGACGACTGCGCTGACTTTGGTCTTGATAAAACAAAGTGGACAAACACCAGCAGATGACCTCTGTTCAGATAAAAGTAAATTTTACATTTCATTTGGAAATAAAAATCCCAGAGTCTGAGAAAGAGTGGAGAGGCACAGAATCTAAGTTGCTTGAGGTTTAGTGTGAAGTTTCCACAGTCAGTGATGATTTGAGGAACCATGTCATCTCAAACAACGACGGATGGTGCGATCTGACACTGATGTACCTTGACCTTGGAGTTCACCATGAATGTGTTTAGAGGTTGTTCTGGGCTCTTTTGTTACCATTCGTATTATCCGTCTCTTCCATTTTTCATCAAGTTTCCTCCTGCAGCCATGTCCAGGGAGGTTGGCTATAGTCCCGTGGATCTTAAATTTCTGAATAATATGTGCAACTGTAGTCACAGGAACATCAAGCTGTTTGGAGATGGTCTTATAGCCTTTACCTTTAACATGCTTGTCTATAATTTTCTTTCTAATCTCCTGAGACAACTCTCTCCTTTGCTTCCTCTGGTCCATGTTTAGTGTGTCACCAAACAGCACAGTGACTACTTGTTACCCTTTAAATAGGCCGACTGACTGATTACAAGTTTGTAGACACCTGTGATGTTAATTAGAGGACACATCTTGGTTGAACATGTCCCTAGGGGTATTATCATTTTTGTCCAGTCCTGTTTCATGAGTTTGTTTTTTAAAGTAATTCTGTTGAACCACAATTCAAAAACATTGTCTGATTTTCATTGGTTAATTTTCATAGAATTTTTATTTATTACCACTTTTGTCAGATTCAAGTTATTTCAGTGACCATTGTGGGTTTTTCTTTCATTAACAGAGGGGTACCAACAATTTTGTCCAGATGTGTATGTGAAAAGACCGGGCCTTAGCTGGACCTTTAATGCAACTCTTTTTTCCTGCACTGCTGTCATAAAATGTGCGGTCCATCAAATGCAGAGAAAAGATAAAACAAAAATGAAAATATTCCAACTTGTCTTCTTGGTTTGCCGTTCTGATCTAAAGTCACAAATCTCCCCCACAGGAAACTGTTGGGTTGTGAAACAGTTTCAAGTGTTCAGCTCTAGAGGGGTTCTTTTTCTCTTTGTCACATCACGTCTCAGTTACCGTTATCATTTCTTATGAGTGTTTTCCTAATCAGTTTTTCATGCCTCGTAACGCTTGTAATCCATCGTGTTGCACAATGCAAATGATCTGAGCCAAGTGTTAATAGACAGACAACAGCTTTACTCTCCAGCCCGGATATGTCGGACAGTAAATATTTGGACACGGAGGGAGAGACGGGACTCTTTAGCACAGTGAGGAGGAACTTGAACTTTCAGTCGTCTCACACTGGGCTTTGGAGGTCGAGCTACTACACATGGTTGAACAAACCCAGGTAAACACCAAATGTCCCCTGAGCCACCCTTGTACTGTCCTCATATAAACACTCTGTGGAAAATTTATTCTTTACAAATATTTGTAAGAGATGGGGTGAACACCTCCCACTGTCGATCTCCACCTTATTATGGTGGAGGGGTTTCTGTACCCTAATGATCCCTAGAGCAGTCGTCGTGGCAGTTCCTTCTTGCTTGGGCCTCCCATGGCAGATTGGTCCTGGGTGAAGTGACAGACTAACAGCCGTCCATTGGATCTCCATGAATAGTTGCAACAAGGATCCAGTGTACCTCCCTCAGGTTTGATGGCATTGCCCATATGATCTGGCCAGGCTCAGCCTGAATGAGCCCATCCAGATGTGAGGATAGTTGCAAATGTACAAGAACATTTTGAAAATTTGAGGAAAAAGGTTTAATTTTAATTGAAAAAAGTTATATATTTATGTATATACGTAGGTGTAAATGTCTGTGGGAAAAAATGCCATACATTTATCACAAAAAGGGCAAATTTATCGTAAAAGTACTGCATATGTTAGAAAAGTCACAAATTTGCCAGGAAAATTTGCAAATTTTCCAGGAAAAAAATTAAAATGTCCAGGAATATTAAGAAGAAAAAAATCACTATAGCAGAAAAAATCGGGAAATTTATGAGGGAGAAAATCTAAAACATTGAGACAAATCTGCAGCTTTTGTTCTGATAAATTTGCTATTTTTTTTCTTGTAAATTTGAGTGGAACGAGTAAACATGAGTTTTTTTTCTCACAAATTTGAACTTTTTTCTTATAATTTTGCATTTTTAATTGTAAATTTGCATCTTTTGTCATATTTTTGCACTTGTATACTTGCAAATGTATACTTTATTTACATTTATATACTTGTACTTTATGCTAAATTTGTGAGTCCCTACCACCACTACCATACCCATTGTTAAAAAATAAGACACCCTTTACACAGCATGGAGATTGTTGAGAAACTGGGCCATTTTTTTTTTATTTTTTTTTTTTTTTAATGTTTGGGATCATTTGGGAGATCCTTGTGTGTTTTGGACTGAGCCAAAACTTTGAGGCGACTGTGGCGACTCTGGAGATCACTGAAGATCATTGATAGATCAAAAATTGGCCAGACCTCTCAACAATCTATGAATGATCTCCACTCCTGTGTAAAGGGGGTATAACAAATCAACTACCGTCTTTACCATAATGTCCGGTTGATTTTATTAATCTTATTAAATTATATTGTGTGTATGTGTAAATACAATACAGATAATATAATAATTGAAAAGAGAAGAAAGTAGAGGTCACTTGATGGAGAACTGCGCCATGAATGCCCAATAACTTTTAAAGAAACCGATTAGGAGTGTGACAATTTTTTGACCTTTTTGACCTGAAAAGCAATGGGTTCCCAGCATGTATCTAGGTCTACACCTGTGTCAGATTTGGTGATTGTATCTTCAGTTGTTTCTATTTTAATGCACTTACAAACGTACAGTACATACAGACAGAGAGATGCACATAAATGCCCTACAGTTGTAGAGTTGTCCACAAAAGTCAGCCTAAGCTAATGCTAATGACCTGATCTGATGGACTGTCGACCATTGGGACCTCTAGTCGGGTAGAAACTGCTGTGGTCCTGCTGACTTGCACTGCTGAGCTAATCATATTAATGTCACAGATTTCCAGGCCATCCCAGCCAAAAAAGGTAACAAAATAGGCCAGAATGATGCCGGGTATAGTATCAACTGTGTTTTAACGAACCAGTGGTGAATGAGGATCTCTAGTATGGTGACAGGATGTTACACAGAAGAGCCATAATAAGTCTGGTAAGGCCTCTGAGTTAACTCCAGAGCAGCACATCAGTTGGTGGGTTTAAACAGTCACAGAGGGATATTCTCACCATCTCATGGCACTTGCTTCCTGGAAAATATGACCAATTAAATAAATCTGAAGCAAGAACATCATAGTTGCAAGTCTCATAAAAAGTATCACAAGGGTGAGTATACCAGACTTTGACAAAGGGACTATTTGTAATGGAGTCACTACAGAATACATACAGTATATCTCGTTCATTGAGCCTTTCAGGTTTTTAAGATGACAATTCATCATTGTAATATTGTAGAGAAGTCAGAAAACATGGAGAAGTATGCCCTTTAATGATTGAAGAGAAAATGTTTGTGTGTGTGTTCTTCTTCGTCTTCTATTAGATTTGATTGCCGGTTGGCAACCAGCTTACAGGTGCATTACCACCACTGACTTGATTCTTCGTATAAGGAGTTGTTATAAGGAGTTCTAATAAGAAGTTCTTATAAGGAGTTCTGAACAACTCCTTATGTGTGAAAAAAATTATCCGTCCTTGGACTGTCCTCGGCAGCGTCGACCAACTGTCAGTCTTCTTCTTCTTTTGGCTGCTCCCTTTAGGGGTCACCACAGTGGATCATCTGTCTCCATCTCACCGTGTTCCCTTCATCTTCCTCTGTAACAACAACCCTCTCCATGTCCTCCTTCACTACATCCATGAATCTTCTTGGTGGCCTTCCTATTTTCCTCCTACCTGGCAGCTCCATCTTAAATATCCTTTGTCCAATATATCCACTATCGCTCCTCTGCACATGTCCAAACCATCCCAGCCTCGCCCCTCTTACTTTGTCTCCAAACTGCTCAACCTGAGCCTCTGCCACCTCCAACTCCACCTCCTGTCTTTTTGTCAGTGCCACCATCTCCAAACCATACATCATATGGTTTCACACATAGCAGATCTCACTACTGTCTTGTAAATCTTCCCTTTCACTCTTGCTGCTACCCTTCTATCACAAATCACCCCTGACACTCATCTCCACCCTCTCCACCCTGCCTGCACTCTCTTCTTCACCTCTTTTGTGCATTTTCCATTGCTTTGGATGGTTGACTAACTAACTAACTAACTAACCTGCACTTATATAGCGCTTTTCTAGTCACAAAGACCACTCAAAGCGCTTTCATTAATACTAACCCTCTATTCTAAGGGCCTATAGGAAACAGATATCTAGGGACAATTTAGAACAGCCAATTAACCTAACATGCATGTTTTTGGCATGTGGGAGGAAACCGGAGAAATCCCGGAGTAAACCCACGCAACACGGGGAGAACATGCAAACTCCACACAGATCACTGTTGGTCGGGGGCTGGGATTGAACCCACGATCCCACGATCCCCACAATCCCCCGGCCAAGGGTAAACTGTGCTGCCGCAGTGCTAACCACTGCGCCACCGTGCAGCCCAAGTATTTAAACTCATCTACTTTAACTACCGCTACTCCTTCCATCTTCACCATTGCACCTGCCTCCCTCTCATTCACACTCATGTATTCTGTCTTGCTTCTAATGACTTTCATTCCTCTTCTCTCCAGAGCATACCTCTACCTCTCCAGGTTCTCTTCCACCTGCTCCCTACTCTCACTACAGATCACAATGTCACGTGCAAACATCATGGTCCACAGAGACTCCTGCCTGACCTCGTCTGTTAGCCTGTCCATCACCATGGCAAACAAGAAGGGGCTCAGAGCCGATCCCTGATGTAATCCCACCCCCACCTTGAATCCATTTGTCACTCCTACAGCGCACTTAACCACAGTCTTGCTGTCCTCATACATGTCCTGCACCACCCTCACATACTTCTCTGCCACTCCTGACTTCCTCATACATGTCCATTAAAGTCTGCTCCAATCACCACTCTCTCCCCCCTAGGAACACTCTCTACCACTTCATCCAACCTACTCCAGAATTCCTCTTTCTCTTCTACCTGACATCCTACTTGTGGGACATAGGCACTGACAACATTCAACATCACACCTTTGACTTGTAGTTTCAGACTCATGATTCTGTCTGACTCCCTACTCTCACCTCCACACCACTAGCTTTCCTTTTTTCTCTCTCCCTCCAAACACATCTTCCCCCTCTCCTCCTCCTCGATCTTCAACCAACAGTAGTCCAGTTTCTACCGGCACCCTGTTGGTTAACAGCACTGGTGGCGGTCGTTGTTAACCCGAGCCTCGGCCGATCCGGTATGATTGTCTTATTTGTCGTGATCCACATGTTTGATTTGGTAAAGGTTTTATGTCGGATGTCCTTCCTGACACAACCTTCCCCATTTACCCAGTCTTGGGACCGGCACTAGGATTACACTGGCTTGTGCTCCCCTTGTGGCTGGTGTGTTTGTCTATATAATATAGTGTACATCATTGGTTTCTGTGTATACAATGCTGGCTGTACATTGACATGAATGGCAGCATTGTGAGAGACCCACAGAAGGTCATGAGCTCACTGACATCTCTATAACATGCAGTACACAACACACTCACTGCCTTTCCTTTTGTGTGAACCAGTGCTCTGACGGGTGGATTGGGGGGGGGGGGGTTGCTCCAGGGTCAGGCTGAACTTCCTGTGAAGGTGTAAGGGATAAATGAAGAGGGGGATACTGAGAAGGGGTGAGGCTGTGTGAGGAGATGAGAGTCTGAGCCCAGCTTAGACATCCTCCCTCCTCACATCCCTACCGGCTATCATATTCTCTGTTGCCTTAACTCTCACATACACACACACTTTTTTTTTTTGCTCTTTTCTTCTCACTCACCCGCTGTTGTGACCCTGAGCGCTGCTTTTACAGAGAGCAGAAACACTTTGTGCTGTCGGACCACTTGTAAAAGCTTCTATCCCTTTCATTCTCTCTGGCTTCGGTGCACATCAAAAGCAGAGGCTGTTTAACGGCACCGCCGGCCTCTGTGGGTTATGGCAAAGGACAGAATGGCTAAGTGTGGAGCTTCACGGTGCCCTGTACTTGAGTTTAGTGCCTGAAAGCAGTTTGCATTTTGATGTAGTGAGAGAGAGAGACAGTGATATTATGAGGTTGCTACAGCAGTAGGCTACCAGTCCTGATACTGTCAGAATGATGGCAGTGTGTGACCATTAAAACCTCTACAACAGATATTCTATTACTTTTACTATCACTTTGCTTTCACTCGCAAAGTGAGTGGCCACAGCCCTATTGTAATCACTCAGATTATTGTTTTTCTTCTCCCCCAACAATCACTCTTTTGAAGTTAATGAAAATTCACCAATTTTTGCACGCAGCCCAGACATGGTGAAAAATTTGATATTTGGAGGAAAAAATGGGCCTTTTAAAAAACTGGCCCCTCGGAGCCACAGAATGTGAGGGGTCGAAGAAAGTGGTGAAAATTTAGTTTTGCGTAGAATATCAAAAATTGGTATAAATGTGTATGTGATAAATTCATGCACAAAAAGTTTTGGGGTCATGACCAACACCCCACAGGAATTCCACCATTTGGATTTTGGAGGTGGTGCTGCCGATTTTGGCCATTTGCTGCCCTCGTATTTTAACAAGCCCATCCTAGGGAAACAGTCCGATTGACCTCATTTTTACTGAGGATCATCTATAGGCATGTGACGTCAAAGGTTATTCTAATCTCTTGCAAAAGTTCAAGGGTGTTGCCATGGCGGCATGGCAAACTTTGACATCACAAAAAGCTCTCTCATCTTGCCATGAAACATGAGACAGCTATAACTCGGACACACCTGGCCCAGTTTGCCCCAACCTTTCTACAGTGGATATTAATGCAGACTATGAATTTTATATTCAAAAATAGTTATAGTGCCACCTAGTAATTGCAGCAAGTATTGCACCATTTTTGTGTTACTTATTACTCAAAGACAGTTGACCAAATGACATGAAATTTTCTGAGGTTTATCAGAGTTCATGGATGATCCTAAATAGAAGTCAAGTTTAAACTGCATTCACTGATGTAGCCATGGAAATGCAATCCATTCCATTCACATTTTGATTTTGTTTGGAGGATTCGTCACAAAAATTAACACGTATATCGGAGTGACTGTCATCTATAGTTGTATGTACAGTGCGTCCAGAAAGTATTCACAGCGCTTCACTTTTTCCACATTTAGTTATGTTATAGCCTTATTCCAAAATGGATTAAATTCATTTTTTTCCTCAAAATTCTACACACAACACCCCTATCTATCTATCTATCGATCTATCGATCGATCTATTGAAGCTCAAGATTGAGCTCAGGTGCATCCTGTTTCCACTGATCATCCTTAAGATGTTTCTACAGCTTAATTGGAGTTAACCTGTGGAAAATTCAAAATTGTTTGGACATGATTTGGAAAGGCACACACCTGTCTATATAAGGTCACACAATTGATAGTGCATGTCAGAGCATAAACCAAGCATGAAGTCAAAGGAATTGTCTGTAGACCTCCAAGACAGGATTGTCTCAAGACACAGTTCTGGGGAAGGGTACAGAAAAATTTCTGCTGCTTTGAAGGTTCCAGTGAGCACAGTGGCCTCCATCATCCATAAATGGAAGAAGTTCAGAACCACCAGGACTCTTCATAAAGCTGGCTGGCCAACTAAACTGAGCAATCGGGGGAGAAGGGCCTTAGTCAGAGAGGTGACCAAGAACCTGATGGTCATGCTTTCAGAGCTCCAACATTCCTCTGTGGAGAGAGGAGAACCTTCCAGAAAGACAACCATCTCTGTAGCCATAAACCAATCAGGCTTGTATGGTAGAGTGGCCAGACAGAAGCCACTTCTTAGTAAAAGGCACATGGCAGCCAGCCTGGAATTTGTCAAAAGGCACCTGAAGGACTTTCAGACCATGATCAACAAAATTCTCTGGTCTGATGAGACAAAGATTGAACTCTTTAGCGTGAATGCCAGGCATCATGTTTGGAGGAAGCCAGGCACCGCTCATCACCAATATCATCCCTACAGTGAAGCATGGTGGTGGCAGCATCGTGCTGTGGGGATGTTTTTCAAGAACTGGGAGACTAGTCAGGATAGAGGAAAAGATGAATGTAGCAATATACAGAGACATTCTGGATGAAACCCTGCTCCAGAGCGCTCTTGACCTCAGACTGGGGCGACGGTTCATCTTTCTGCAGGACAACGACCCTTAGTACACAGCCAAGATATCAAAGGAGTGGCTTCAGGACAACTCTGTGAATGTCCTTGAGTGGCCCAGCCAGAGCCCAGACTTGAATCCAACTGAACATCTGTGGAGAGATCTGAAAATGGCTGTGCACCAACGCTTCCCATCCAACTTGATGGGAGTTTGAGAGGTACTGCATAGAGGAATGGGTGAAACTGCCCAAAACCCAAAAATAGGTGTGCCAAGCTTGTGGCATCATATTCAAAAAGACTTGAGGCTGTAATTGCTGACAAAGGTGCATCAACAAAGTATTGAGCAAAGGCTGTGAATACTTATATATCTTATATATTTCTTAGTTTTTTATTTTTAATAAATTTGCAAAAATCTCCAAAAAAACCCAACCTTTTTTCACATTGTCATTATGGGGTATTGTGTGTAGAATTTTGAGGGGAAAAATGAATTTAATCGATTTTGGGATAAGGCTGTAACATAACAAAATGTGGAAAAAATGAAGCGCTGTGAATACTTTCTGGATGTACTGTAGGTCTGGAACATGTACCATGGAAATCAAAAAATGTATCAGTTTTCAACGTGAAATAAAAACACAAAAAGAAAAATTACGGATGAATGGACAAACAGTTTTCATCCATATTGTGTATGTAACTTTTCATAAACTTGTACTGAATAAAGCATTGTTTATAACTTCCTTTTGTGGGGGTAATCAGTACAACAGAGTGGGAACTCTTGCCTCATATCTGTGCTCAGGCCACAGCACTGCAGCAGGAGTGAAAAGTCCTCCAACTAATTAATACAAAAGTTTGGAGCACAGTCTTTTTGTGGAGGTGAGCTGTTGTTTATTTAGAAAGAAAAAGTGGTTAAGGGGCATTAAACTATGAGGGAGAAAATCAGCTGTCTTGACAGGGGTTGCACTATCTGAGTGCGTTCTGTTTGACTTAAGTTTAACTGCTGTCAGTCATTTCAACACAGGTGTTCAGCTTACAATAACCAGATTTTTTTATGATTCCAGCCTAACCCAACCCAAGCCACAAAGGTTCCCAAACCAGTCTTAGGGCTCTATCTCATGAATATGCCACATGCATCCCTACAGTCATGTGAAAAAATTAGGACACCCTGTATAAGCCTGTGTTTTTTTTTAATATATTTGGACATATGGATATTTAATATCAGTGTTAAAAATACTAGGAGATTCATGTAATACAACTAAACAATTAAAAATGAATTAAAGACTTTTTTCAAATATCCTGTAAAATGTAATTCCAAACAAATAGTGAGGAATAAATTAGGACACCCTCCATCTTTTTTAGGACACCCCCCACATTCATTCCCACTTAAAATGGCTAAAATAAATGTTAAATGCAAATAAAAACAAAAACAAGGTTAGATATAGCTACATGAACATTTCTTAATAAAGAACTGAATATTTAATGGGGTGTCCTTAATTTTTTCACATGACTGTATGTAACCATATATACTGTATATAAACAGGGTTTATTTGATAATGTTTCATCATGACCATCATTTTGAGATGTTACTGTATTCATTTTTGTTTTCTTAAAACTGTTGTCAACTGTGCGTCCCAGTTTCATTATTGTAATTAGCTCTGTTCAGAATGGAAAGTCAGAGTTGAGCCAGTCATTAACGTGAATGTTTTCTTTCTCTTTTTCATGTGGTGCTTGTCCTCATACGCTCCCCTCACATGCTGATTCAGGTGAGTGCTATTTTTTTTTAATCTTTGCAAGAAGCCAAAAAAAAAAAGACTTTTTCCCAATGCTTTCTCTTTTTCTGCATACTGTATGTAAATGTATTTTTCACACACACACACACACACCTCCGCATTTTCGATGTTGGGCCCCCCCCCCCCACCCTCAACACTCCCACAAGGGACCCTCCACTCTGTCCCGGCACCCTGTCATTATTTTAATCAAATGCAATTACCAGCACTCCGAGGACAATTGAGTTTTGTTAGCTGCCCTTTTTCTGTTACCCCTTGTCCCCAAACCCCAGCCTCCTCCTTCACCTCCTCCTCTGACAACAGCCCACCACCGCGCACACAAACATAGACGACAACTGTCTTGAGCATGAGGACAAGAGTTAAAAATCCAAAAGCCAGGGTCAGCATGTGGGCTAGACTGGATTGTGGAGGGGGGTTGCTGGGGGACGTGGTGGTGGTGGTGGTGGTGGGGGGGGGATCAGGGATTGAAAACACACATTGTACTGTACAGGATCCACCATCTCCATGTCAGGGGCGGAGAATTCGATTGAAGTGTTAAGAGGGACTTGTGTTTGGCCCGCTTGTCCGAGCCCAACACAAACTGAGTTTTACAGTGTGGTTTCGGCGTGTCACTCGACTGCTCTTTTGGCCAGGAGGTGGGCGAGGTCACTGGGGGAGGGGGATTTGAAAGACCGTCTGACGCTCATTGCTTGTAGGTCGAGGCGTCGAACTGACCGCTTTTGTACTGAGCGGTACACACACAGAAAAAAAGATGCCCTCACCCAGCGCGGTTTGGCCGCTTTGTCCTCGCTCCTCTAATTATGTTTGCACCGCTGCAAAATATGTTTTCAGGACAATCCTAGAAGAACGGAGGGGGGACGTGGGGGACGGTTGTTTCTGTGTGAAGATGGTGAAGACAGAGAAGAGTTGGGGGTGGGGTGGGGGGGGGGGAGCTGCTGAATAGCCTCCTGTGTAGCAATCAGCAGGCCGAGCTCCCCCAGGATGGGGGAAGAAGAGCGGGAATAAAGACTTTAAGTGTTCTGAAGATGTGACCACCGCAGCACCACTGCTTTTGCCTTTTGGGCATAAGGAAAGAATTCACAGATATGTCATCTGCCAGACATCCCTTCCAACACCCCCACCCCCTGTCATACCCCCTTTCTCTCTCACACATCCATGTCCCTGTTCTTCTCCCAGCCATCCTCAGGACTCCTTCCTGTAACTCTGGGTGACCTCCATCCTGAACCAGACACATAATAACCACGCAGATCCCTCGCTGGCCCCCTCCTGGTGTCAGAGGACTTAGCTAGTGTCTCAGAAACTTATGACTTGCCCTCAGGTGGGCCGCAAGTCCGTGTTAAAACAACAAAAAGAGAAGTACCAACAGGAGGAGGAGGAGGTCAGGGTAGAAGAGTGTGAGGATGCCCACCCCACACACTGCGTTCCAAAGAGAAGGCGATACAAACATGACACGCAGACGGGGTGGGGGAATTCCTCATGCATGGCTACTAACCAAACATGAAATGTTTATGTTTTCAGTGTGTGTGCGCAGAAACACAAGCGCAGAGGTTGACTTCAATCTACTCGCATTCATTGTGTGTTGTTGGTTCTCAACATAGTGGGCGTGCTGCTTGACCAAAGATACAAATATTGAACAGGACAAGGCATTAACATTTCACCACTGCCTTTTCTCCACTTTTTCTTATTTTCTCTCTCACCATCTCCCTCCTCTCTCCTGACACGTTGCTGGCATTCCCCAGAGTTCTGGCACAGTCACAGTGTGTTCGGGGAAGTGACGCCACATGGAGGTAGCCCCGCACTGTAGTAGAGCAAAGAGGGCTGAAGAGCAGTCAAAACGAGAAAGATAAATTTCATAAAAGCATTGAATTGGACCTTCCATGCACATGTTAAACTTCATGCTTTTGTTGTTGAACTAGAGCAATGATCAGCAATCTACTTTCCTATGGAATTGTAAAATTGATTGCACTTTTTTTACTTGTTATTTGGCTACTTGTAAATTTTCTGTTGTTTCTCTCAAATTTGAGACTATTGTAAATTTCCGTTTTAGCTTGTAAATTTTGAACTTTATTCTTGTGAATCTGCAGCTTTATGATTTGAACATTGACACTTTTATTTTTTCTAAACCTATGATTGATTCCTTATAAAGTTATTACTTTTTATTACCTCTTATCCTTTAAAAAGGCTGATGGGGTGTTGTCATCACCCTCCAGGGGATGGGCAGCGGCAGCAGCAGCTACCTTGTAAACTTGATATCTAGAATAAGAAATGATGTAGATTTTTCAAACTGATACCATAGTTGTATCTAAGGGTGCTTTCACACCTACAGGCTTTAGTTCATTTCAGTCGAACTCAAGTTCATTAGTGCGGTCCATTTTGTCTGGACAGAACATGGGAATAACACTCAGGTGCACCAAAACATCCACACCAAGACCACCTAGAAGAGATGGTCTCAATCTGAATCATCTGACAAACTCTGATGCGTTCCTTCAGGTGAAAAAACATGCTGAAATAAAAGGGGACCAAAAGCTAGAAAGCACTTGAATCGAGGGTGTCATATTATGAGCAGATTTTTATCCCCCCCCGGTCGAAGGCCAAAGGGGTCGAAGAGCCCTGTGGGCGAAGGCCGAAGGGGGATTATGTTATGGGTCCATCTGTCCGTCTGTTCATCCGTCTGTCCCACTTTTGTGAAATCAACTCCTCCTACAGTTTTGGTCTGATTGTTTTGAAGCTTGGTACCATGGTTTGATATACACTGAGGATACACATATTACAATTTGGTTCTGATTGGATGATTTTTGCGGAAATTGTAGCCCCTGACATTTGACTCTTGTTTCACCTCAATTTCACTCTCATTGGATGACCTTGAGGTCAAAGGTCAGGTCAGATCTTTCCCTAAATCTTCTAAACACAGTAACTACTGGAAGAAATGATGCAGGCTTTTCAAAGTGATACTGTAATTGTACCTAATACACATCTTGGATGACTTACACCTTCACCTAACTATAGGTTTGGAGTCAAGGGGTCAAAGGTTTAAAGTTAACATTGCAGCTGCACTATGGTAAATGTTACATTTACTCTTTCTATAAAACAAGTAAAGCTAGGGATACCAAACCTGGTACACAGATTCACCTTGGGGTCCTGACCTCTGACTATGGGTTTGGGGTCAAAAGGTCAAAGGTCAAGGTTAACATTCCTTATGCTTTATTACTGTACAATGCATAAAGCTAGGGCCACCAAACCTGTTACACAGGTTCACCTTGGAATTCTGACCTCTGACTATGAGTTTGCAGTCAAAAGGTCAAAGTTCAAGGTTAACATTCCCTATACCTTATTACTGTACAACGAGTAAAGTTAGGGTCACCAAACTTGGTACACAGGTTCACCCTGTGACCCTGACGTGTGGCCATGGTTTTGGGATTGCAAGGCCAAAAGTCAACATCAAAATAGTTTATAAACTATATCTCAACAACGAAGAAAGCCAGGGTCACCAAACTTGCTACATAGGTTCAGAATCAGAATCAGAATCAGAATCAGGTTTATTGCCATTGTTCATGTAGTACACAAACTAGGAATTTGTCTCGGTACAATGCTGCAACATTAAACATGATAAGATAAGAGAAATAAACTATACATGTAATAAAGTGTAGGATAAGATTAAGTGATACTGGTCAACAGTTAAAATATATATTAGCCAGCAGCAGATACTGTGGAGAACTATATAGTGCAGTCGGTAATGCAGGAAGAAAACAGTGATGATTGACATGAGTCTGGTTGAGCTGCTGTACATGGTGCACGAGAGTCACTTAGTGTTCAGCAGTCTAATGGCAGAGGGGAAGAAGCTGTTCATGTGACGGGAGGTTTTAGTCTGGATGGACCGAAGTCTTCTACCAGAGGGGAGGGGGGCAAACAGTACGTGACCAGGGTGTGAGGGATCGGCTATGATCCGGCCAGCACGCCTCCGGGTCCTGGAGATGTACAGATCCTGGAGAGATGGGAGCTTGCAGCCGATCACCTTCTCAGCAGTGCGCACGATGCGCTGCAGCCTTAGTCTGTCCCTGGCAGTGGCTCCTGCGTACCACACGGTTATGGAGGTGGTGAGGATGGGCTCGATGATGGCTGTGTAGAACTGCACTAACATCTTGGTGGGTAGCTTGAGCTTCCTCAGCTGCCGCAGGAAGAACATCCTCTGCTGGGCTTTTTTGATGAGTGAGCTGATGGTCAGCTCCCATTTGAGGTCCCTGGTGATGGTAGTGCCTAGGAAGCGGAAGGAATCAGCAGTGGTGATGGAAGAGCCTGAGAGGGTGAGGGGGGGCAGAGGAGTAGTGACTTTCCTGAAGTCTACAATCATCTCCACTGTCTTCAGAGCGTTCAGCTGCAGGTTGTTATTGCTGCACCAGGACGCCAGCTGGGCCACCTCTCTCCTGTAGGCGGACTCGTCGCCGTTGGAGATGAGCCCGATGAGGGTGGTGTCGTCCGCAAACTTGATCAACTTGACAGACTGGTGGCTGGAGGTGCAGGAGTTGGTGTAAAGGGAGAAGAGTAGGGGGGAAAGTACACAGCCCTGGGGTGATCCGGTGCTGATGCTAGTATAGTCTGAGACAGTCTTTCCCAGCCGCACATGCTGCCTCCGGTCCGTCAGGAAGTCGATGATCCACCTGCAGAGGGAGTCAGGCACGTTGAGCAGGGACAGCTTGTCCCGGAGCAGAGCGGGGCGGATGGTGTTGAATGCGGAGCTGAAGTCCACAAACAGGATCCTGGCGTAGGTTCCCGGGGAGTCCAGGTGCTGCAGGATGGAGTGGAGGGCCAGGTTGACTGCATCGTCTACAGACCTGTTGGCTCGGTAGGCAAACTGCAGCGGGTCCAGGAGAGGGGTGGTGATGGACTTGAGGTGGGACAGGACCAGGCGCTCAAAGGACTTCATGACTACAGAGGTGAGCGCTACAGGTCTGTAGTCATTAAGTCCAGTGATCCGTGGCTTCTTGGGGACAGGGATGATGGTGGAGGATTTGAGGCAGGATGGCACGTGGCATAACTTAAGGGAGGTGTTAAAAATGTCTGTGAATACAGGAGCCAGCTGTTTCGCACAGAGTCTCAGGGTGGAGGGAGACACGCCGTCTGGGCCGGGGGCCTTGCGCGGGTTCAGTCTGGAGAACTGTTTGAGCACATCCTGCTCACTGATGATAAGGGGAGGGGGGGAGGAGGGGGGGGGGTGCCTTAAATGAAGTAGGGAATGTGGAGGCTGTGGAGCTGGAGGGAGGGGGGGAGTTGGACACAGATGACGAGGTGTCAAAACGGGCATAGTGTTGGGACAGTCTCTGACAAAGGGCTTTGTCATCCTGACCTTTAGGAGCCTGAGGCCGATAGTTGGTGATCTGCCTCAGTCCTCTCCACACGGAAGCCGAATCATTAGCAGTGAACTGCTGCTGGAGTCTCTCTGAGTACACAGATTTAGCCCTCTTCAGCTCTCTGTTAAACCGGTATTTAACCTCCCTGTAGCAGTCCCTGTCTCCACTTTTCAGCGCTGCTTCCTTCTCCTTCCTGATCTGTCTGAGCTTAGCTGTGAACCAGGGTTTGTCATTAGAGTAACTCACCCTGGTGCGTGATGGAAGAATGTTCTCTTCACAAAAGTGGATATATGAGTTCACAGTGTCCGTGTACTCATCCAGATCATGCGTGGCTCCTTTAAGCATGCCCCAGTCAGATATTTCCATGCACGTTTCCAGCTTCTCCTCAGCTTCACTGGTCCGTATCTTCGTAGTGCTCACAACAGGTTTAGTGAGCTTCAATCTCTGTCTGTATGTGGGAATGAGGTGAACCATCACGTGATCAGATAATCCCAGCGCAGCTCGAGGGACAGCGCGATATGCGTCTTTCACTGTGGTGTAACAGTGATCCAGTGTGTTTAATCCTCTGGTGGGGCATTTAATAAACTGTTTGTAGCGGGGGAGATCGTGGCTCAGATTGCACTGATTAAAGTCGCCAGCCACAATAATCAGCGAGTCTGGAAAACTCCGCTCTGTGTGTTGAATGTGATCCGCGAGCACGCGCTGAGCTTCGCGCGTGTCCGCGTCGGGAGGGGCGTACACAGCGATCAGTATAAAAGAAGCAAACTCCCGCGGGGAATAGAAGGGCTTGCAATTGATAACAAGAAATTCCAAGGCAGGAGAACAGTGTTTGGAAATTACCGTTACATCAGAGCACCAGATGCAGTTGATGTAGAAGCAGACTCCGCCTCCTGTGGTCTTGCCGGAAAGCTCTGTGTCACGATCAGCACGGAAGAGCTGGAAGCCGTCGAGGCGCAGCGCGCTGTCCGGTATATTTTCCCGGAGCCAGGTCTCAGTAAAGCAGAGGACAGCTGAGGAGGCGAGGTCCTTAAAACGCATCAGCAGTCTCAGTTCATCCACCTTGTTAGTGAGAGAGTTGGTATTGGACAGAAATATGCCAGGCAGCGCCGTTCGCGAGCCTCTCCTGCGAAGTCGCACGAGAGCGCCCGCTCGTCTTCCTCTCTTCCGCCGTCTCACTTTCCGAGCCAAACAATAAACCAGATCGGCGGCAGGGGCTAGAAAAACTGGGAGGAGGTCCGTGGGGGTGAAAGTCCTGATATTTAAAAGTTCTTCACGGGTATAAGTGCAAGCAGACACACAATTGACAAACAAAAACAAACAAAGAGCGCAGCGAAGCACCATGTCGACCGCTGTGGGCGCCATCTTGGATCGAAAGATGGCGCTCATCTTGGGATCCTGACCTCTGACTATGGGTTTGGGGTCAAAAGGTCAAAGGTCAAGGTTAACATTCCTTATGCCTTATTACTGTACGAGTAAAGCTAGGGCCACAAAACTTGGTACACAGTTTCACCCTGTGACCCTGAATTGTGACTGTGGTTTTGGGATCACAAGGTCAACATCAACATGGCTTATAAACTATATCTCAACAACAAAGAAGACTAGAGTCACCAAACTTGGTGCACAGGTTCACTGTGAGACCATAACCTCTGACTACAGGTTTGTGGTCAAAAGGTCAAAGGTCAAGGTTGGCACTCCCTATGATCTCTTACTATAGAATGTGTAAAGCTCTCTAGGGTCACCATACTTGCTACACAGGTTCACCTTGGGATCCTGACCTACAACTATGGGTTGTATACTTAGTTGTATATTTGTGGATGATGGGCTTACCATAATTTGGTTCTGCCACAGTAACTATATAAAAGTTGAAAACTGCTCTCCGTCAGTAAGTATTGGGATCTTCAAAGAAAACAGAGGCGGGGGATATTGCACTCGCCTCAGAGTGCTCTTGTACTTTATTTCTTTCAAACACCTAAAACGCACAGCGGGATGAATCGTGCTCAAACCTTGAGTTGTGAGGAGGTGCAGACTGATCGGATGATCACATAAACACTCTATCCAAAACACAAAAAAATACATAAAAGGACTTGTTTGCAAATGGATAGGAATTCAGATATCAGCTGCTCAAAGCCACAGCAACTCTAAAAAGTTCTGTGAGGAGGACAATAAAGTGTAAAATACGCTGAATTAAACCACTTTAATTTTAGCTTTAGTGTTCCACAGAAATCTGTGACCCCTCACAATCGGCCACCTTATTCCTTCATAATAGATAATGCAACAATGCAATAACAACTTTGGGGAGCTTTTTCCACCTCTCCCATTAATATACAGTGGTGTGAAAAAGTGTTTGCCCCCTTCCTGATTTCTCATTTTATTGTATGTTTGTCACACTTTAAATGTTTCAGATCATCAGACAAATTTAAATATTAGACAAGATAACACAAGTAAACACAAAATGCAGTTTTTAAATGGTGTTTATTATTTGGGGGGAAAAAATCCAAACCTACATGGCCCCGTGTGAAAAAGTGATTGCCCCCTAAACCTAATAACTGGTTGGGCCACCCTTAGCAGCAACAACTGCAATCAAGCATTTACGATAACTGGCAGTGAGTCTTTTGCAGCGCTGTGGAGGAATTTTGGCCCCCTCATCTTTGCAGAATTGTTGTAATTCAGCCACATTGGAGGGTTTTCAAGCATGGACCACCTTTTTAAGGTCATGCCACAGCATCTCAATCGGATTCAGGTCAGGACTTTGACTAGGCCACTCCAAAGTCTTCATTTTGTTTTTCTAAAGCCATTCAGAGGTGAGCTTGTGTGTTTTGGATCATTGTCCTGCTGCAGAACCCAAGTGCGCTTCAGCTTGAGGTCACAAACGGATGACCGGAAATTCTCCTTCAGGATTTTTTGGTAGACAGCAGAATTCATGGTTCCATTTACCACAACAAGTCTTCCAGGTCCCGAAGCAGCAAAACAGCCCCAGACCATCACACTACCACCACCATATTTTACTGTTGGTATGATGTTCCTTTTCTGATATGCTGTGTTACTTTTACGCCGGATGTAATGGGACACACACCTTCCAAAAAAGTTCAACTTTTGTCTCGTCAGTCCACAGAGTATTTTCCCAAAAGTCTTGGGGATCATCAGGATATTTTCTGGCAAAGCTGAGACCAGTCTTGATGTTCTTTTTGCGCAGCAGTGGTTTTCATCTTGGAACTGTGCCATGCAGGCCATTTTTGCCCAGTCTCGTTGTTATAGTGGAGTCATGAACACTGACCTTAACTGAGGCAAGTGATGCCTGCAGTTCTTTGGATGTTGTTGTGACCTCTTGGATGAGTTGTCGCTGCGCTCTTGGGGTAATTTTGGTCGTCCGGCCACTCCTGGGAAGGTTCTTTTTAATAATAATAATAATATAATTGCTCTCGCTGTGGTTTGCTGGAGCCCCAAAGCTTTAGAAATGGCTTTATTGTGGAGTGTGTGAAATAAGAGTCGGGCTCATGGCACACAGTTTATTACACACTTCACATCTCTCTAGCACAGAACAGACTGAACATTTCAGCAGGCACTCTCCTCTTAAGTTTCATGGCATTTCTCCACACACAACATGACATTTGCATCACACTGCATTCAACCCCCTTCGTCCTTGACTCCTTCCTGCTATCTCGCCAGGAACCTCCTGAGCATTGTTCTCCCATGTTTATCCACTGTCTCTTGTCTGAGATGCTAAATAATCTGGCTCCCCCAAGGTGCTAAACTTCACCCCCCCCCCCAGCATCTTAGATAGAACAATAGAATAACAGTCCACATGCTGTGATAGAGCAATAGAACATCAGTCCACATGCTGTTTGGGCTTCTGTCTCCTCCCGTATCTGCTGTAATTGGGGTTTACCGCCTCCGTGGCGCTGCTGTGCCGGTGGGGGGCTGCTGGGAGTGTGTCTGACTGCGGGTGGGCTGTGACTCGGGGGGGGCACTGGGGGGGGGGCACTTCGGTCTGTCCGTGTGGCTGCTCTGGTGAATCATTTCCCTGGGGAGTTTTCCGTGGGGGTCTTCCACGCCGAGGAGCCCTAGCCAACAGCACTTGCTCGTCCGCCACAACGAAAGCAGGTTTGAGTCTGTCTATGCCAATTTTTTCCCACCTACCCCCCGAGTCTAGCAAAAAATGCTTATCCCCTGTTTCCAACACTCTGAACGGTCCATCATAGGGTGGGCGCAATGGAGGGCGTTGGGCGTCGTGTCTGACAAACACAAACTCCGCGCTCTTCAAAGTTTTAGGCACGAAAACACACGGAAAACTGTGGTGGGCAGGGCCCAGCAGCGTGCCTGTGTTTATGTTACGCTGCAAAAGCTGAGACGGGCAGCTGCCCGGCGCGGGATTATCTGGCAGAAATTCCCCGGGCAGCCGTAGGGGCTGCGCAAAAACAAGCTCTGCCGGGGAAGCTTGCAGATCCTCTTTTGGCGCGGAGCGCGACCCCAATAAAGCCCACGGCAGCCTGTCTACCCAATTTGCATCCGTCAATGAAGCCCTGAGTGCTGCTTTCAGGGATCTATGAAAACGCTCGCATAACCCATTGGCCTGTGGGTTGTACGTGGTTGTGCGGTGAATTGTAACACCCAGGCTGCGGGCCATCGTGGACCAGAGTTCAGAAACAAATTGAGGGCCCCTGTCGGACGTAATGTCCGACGGGACTCCAAAATGCGCCACCCATGCTGTTAAAAAAGCACGTGCTACGTCTGCGGACGTGGTTGCCGCCAGCGGGACTGCTTCTGGCCAGCACGTGGTGCGATCCACCACTGTCAGGAGGTGCGTGCACCCCTGTGATGGCGGGAGGGGGCCCACGAGGTCCACGTGAACATGGTCGAACCTCTTAGCCGGGATACGAAATGGCTCCAAGGGAGTCTTTGTGTGTTTGTGTACCTTGACTTGTTGGCACGCCACGCAGGCTGCAGCCCACTCTTTCACTTGTTTGCGTAGGCTCAGCCACACAAACTTCTCTCCCACCATTTTGACCGACGCGCACACTCCTGGGTGCGCCAGAGTGTGAACCAACCCAAACACGCGGCGGCGCCACGCAACCGGAACCACCGGACGCGGGCGTCCCGTGGAGACATCGCAGATTGGGGGGGCCGCCATCTTGCAGCACCCTGCTCTCCAGCCTTAACCCTGTTGGTCCAGACTGGTAGTGCGCGCACGTCTGCATCGCTAATCTGCTCCACGGCCATGGCTGCGTAATCTATCCCCACGCAGACTGGGGCCACCACGGCGCGCGAGAGGCAGTCCGCCACCACATTCAGTTTACCCGACACATGTTGAATATCGGTAGTAAACTCTGAGATCGCGGCCAGCTGTCTCTGCTGCCAGCCCGACCACGGTTCTGAAACCTTGGCCATCGCGAAAGTTAGCGGCTTGTGGTCCACGAACGCGGTGAAGCTGCGCCCTTCCAGCCAGAACTAGAAGTGGCGTATGGCCAGGTGGAGAGCCAGCAACTCTCTGTCGAACGCGCTGTATTTACGTTTGCTGTCGCGCAAAGTTCTGCTGAAAAAGGCGAGCGGCTGCCAAGCCCCAGCGACGCGCTGCTCCACGACAGCCCCTATGGCCACGTCTGAAGCGTCGGTGGTGAGCGCTATGCGGGCCGCCGGGTCCGGATGCGCCAGCAGTGCGGCGTTTGCCAGGGCTGCTTTAACTTCCGAGAACGCCTGCTCTCGCTCCGGGGTCCATTCGACCCTATCCGTGGGTTTCTGTTTCTTGAGCGCGGCCTACAATGGTTGCATGAGCTGCACCGTGCGGGGAAGGAAACGGTTATAAAAGTTCACCATCCCCCAAAATTCCTGCAGCGCCCTGACCGTCTGAGGCTGGGGAAAATCCGCCACAGCGCGCACTTTGTCGGGCAGCTGGATCGCTCCTTCCGGAGAGACGCGGTGCCCCAAGAAATCAATCTCCGTCACGCCAAACTGGCATTTCACCAGGTTGATTATTAACCCGTGCTCCTCCAACCTCCGGAAAACCGTTGTGAGGTGGGTTTCGTGTTCGTCTTCGGACGCACTGGCTACCAGGATATCGTCCAGGTAGACGAACACGAACGGGAGATTGCGCAGCACTGCATCCATCATGCGCTGGAACGTCTGTGCCGCTCCTTTTAACCCGAATGCATGCGCAGGAACTCGACTAGACCGAACGGGGTTATTACCGCTGTTTTGGGTATATCCTCAGTGCGCACTGGGACTTGGTGGTAACCACGGACCAGGTCTATTTTGGAAAAAATACGTGCTCCGGCAAGGTGAACAGAAAAATCCTGTATGTGGGGAATTGGGTAGCAGTCTTGCGCTGTGGCGTTGTTCAACCTGCGGAAATCCCCGCACGGTCGCCACAAGCCCTCAGCCTTAGGGACCATGTGTAGCGGGGATGCCCTTGGGCTGTTTGAGCGCCTGATGATGCCCAACCTTTCCAAGTTGGCGAACTCCTCGCGCGCTATGGCCAGTTTAGCTGCGTCCAAGCACCGAGGTCTTGCAAAAATGGGCAGCCCGGTGGTGGTGATAAAGTGCTCCACCCCGTGTTTAGCGATGGCCGCGGAAAACGTCGGGACCGTGAGTGCTGGGAACTGAGTGAGCAGTGTGTGGAACTTAACGCCTGTAGCTGTGACGTTGGCTTGTGCTGTTGGCTGGGTCACTCGAGCTATACAGGGGAGAGAGTCAAAGGACAGTGCATTAGCCAGGCGCCTGTTAGCAACATCAACCAGTAAACCATGTGCACACAGAAAATCAGCCCCCAGTATATGGTAATTCAGTGCTGCTACTACAAAAGTCCACTCATATGTACGGCCGTGTAGAGATAAGAGCAGAGTCCTCTCACCAAAGGTCTTAATATCCGAGCCGTTTGCTGCCAACATCCCGGGGCCGCTAGGTCCTGCCAGCCGGTCAGCGTAGGTCGGCAGGATGAAAATCTTCTGGGCTCCGGTGTCCACGAGGAAACGCCTCCCTGAGCGTGCATCCGTAAAGTAGAGCAGCTTGTTCTCTTCACCGAGGGTCGCAGCTGCTACCGACCCCCGGCCTTGGCGTTTCCCGAGCGCTTGAATTGGCACGGGGGCGCACATCTGCGTGCCTTCTCTCCGAAGCGGCGGTGGTAGAAACAGAGCGTGTCTCTCTGGCGCTCCTTGGCCCCCGCTGCTGCTACTGTCAGTGGCTCCTCGCCTTCTCTGGTCGTCTCGCTGGGCTCCGCCACTGCCGCGTTGACTGTGATCACCCTGGTGGTGATGATGATCTGGTCTGCCTCCTGGGCTAGCGTACGGTAGTCGCGCGCGGCCAGCAACGGCGAATTGGCCAGAACCGCTCTCGCCACTGCCAGAAGGTTCCGGAGGAAGAGGTGGGCAAACAGAAAGTGCTCGTCATCCGTGCCCATTAACGCCAGCATCTTCTCAATCAGGTCTACGGCTGAACCATCTCCTAACTCGGTCCGCGTCAGGAGCCTCTCCGCTCTCTCACAGTCCGAGAGCGTGTAGCGCTGGATGAGCGCAGCCTTGAGCGCCTCATATTTGCTGCTGGCTGGTGGCTGATCGAGCAGGCTCGCTACCTGCTGAGCTGTGTGGGCGTCCAGCGCTGCGACCACATGGTAGAATCTGGTGTCGTCTGCCGTTACTCCCCGGAGGGCGAACTGGGCCTCGGTGAGGTGGAACCAAGAGCGCGGGTTGTGCTGCCAGAAATCCGGTAGCTTGACTGAAACCGCACACGCGTGGCTGGAGGTTCCAGTCCGGGCTGTCTGTGGGATGGCTGCCGCCTCGCTGTAGCTTCCTGACCGGGCCGGCTCCAGGGATCTTGCCTCATGTTCCATAATACGTCTTGGGTCACCAGTGTGGAGTGTGTAAAATAAGAGTCGGGCTCATGGCACACAGTTTATTACACACTTCACATCTCTCTAGCACAGAACAGACTGAACATTTCAGCAGGCACTCTCCTCTTAAGTTTCATGGCATTTCTCCACACACAGCATGACATTTGCATCACACTGCATTCAACCCCCTTCGTCCTTGACTCCTTCCTGCTATCTCGCCAGGAACCTCCTGAGCATTGTTCTCCCATGTTTATCCACTGTCTCTTGTCTGAGATGCTAAATGATCTGGCTCCCCCAAGGTGCTAAATTATAACCTTTTCCAGACTGATAGATCTCAGCTACTTTGTTTCTCATTTGTTCCTGAATTTCTTTGGATCCCAGCATGATGTCTAGCTTTTGAGGATCTTTTGGTCTACTTCACTTTGTCAGGCAGGTCCTACTGAAGTAATTTCTTGATTGAGAACAGGTGTGGCAGTAATCAGGCCTGGGTGTGGCTAGAGAAATTGAACTCAGGTTTCCAAAGATGTGATAAACCACAGTTAATTTATGCTTTAATGGGGGGGGGGGCAGTCACTTTTTCACACAGGGCCGTGTAGGTTTGGATTTTTTTTACAATTAATAATAAACACCTTCATTTAAAAACTGCATTTTGTGTTTATGTGTGTTATCTGTCAAATATTTAAATTTGTTTGATGAGCTGAAACATTTAAGTGTGACAAACATACAAAAAAATGAGAAATCAGGAAGGGGGCAAATACTTTTTCACACCACTGTAGATGCTTCTGTTCTGACTTTTTTGGCCACACATATGCAGACAATGTACAACATCACCGTATGCAGTGACACATTCTGATGGGTCACAGATTTCAGTGTAACCATGGTTAGGAAAACTACTTCCTCCGTTTATTTTTCTTGTTACCATGGCAAAATCATCTGGCCAATCAGAGGAGAGAACTTTCTCACATCATTCTTGCGTGATTTGACGTGACACATTTTAGTCCGCATGAATTTTTTTGAATTTTTTTTGTGAAATCAGGAGAAAATGATACAATGTAACAACCTCATCAACTGGTTCAGTCCAAAGTAAACAAGCTCATAGATATATCTATGAAAAGTCTGGGATGAGTTTGAATTTGGGAGACCTTGAACTCAAGGTCAAGGTCAGAGGTAAATTTTTTCAGCAGCAGCGGTCTCAGTGTCTGTCTTGTAAATGAAGTAAGTAGACAAAGAAATGATTTAGGCTTTTCAAGCTGATACCATAGTTGTAGCTCAGAAAAATCTTGGATGAGTTTGAATTTGTCAGAGGTCAGTTTGACCTTGAGGTCAAGGTCAGAGTTCAGTTTTTCCCTAAATCTTGGAAACGTGATAAATTCAGAAGGAAATGATTTTGGTTTTTTATACTCATACCATAGATACAGTATATTTATGATAAATCTCGAGTGAGATTGAATTTGGGCGACCTTGAACTCAAGGTCAAGCTCAGAGGTCAGTTTTTTTTTCCAAAAACATTGTAAACATGATAACTCAAAGAAAATGATGTTAATGTTTCACATTGATACCACAGTTCTATCTTTGAAAAGCTTTACTAAAGCTAATTCACCCATCCATGGGCACGGTACGCAATCAGTCCACACTAAACTTCCACTGTTGTTTACACTAAAATAAGCACCTTTTTGTTCTTCTTTAGTATTTAATGGCAGTTGGCAAGCCATTAGTAAGCTTACTTTAGTAAGCTGTTGAGCTTCTGTGTGCTGCTCTTTGACTTCTTCAGGCAGTTAACAAGGTTGGATTTTTGGTAATAGAGGTGGGTAGTGTCAACATAAAAAGTGTGCAAAGTTGTTAGTGTACACTATGTGGTCTTTGTAGGGCATTCTCACATCAAAATACACAAGCCCCATCAGAATAAAATTGCTTCTCAGGACAACACTTTATTGATTTACAGTGACCTAAAGCTGTACAGCAGTAAGTAGATCCAAACCATAGCAGCAGAAAAAATAAAACTCCTACACTGTGACCAAACCACCAAATCCCCACCATGTAGGGGTCAAAGGTTTAAACCTTTTCTTTAATATATTACCCACAAGTATATCAACATTTTAAAAAAATGTTTTTGCAGCTTTCCTGTGGTCAAAGAGCCTCAGGCAGTCAGCTTTATCCCCTGGCATCTAGTTTTCTGACAGCTTTTAAAAGCACTTTTTACCCCCCGCCCCCACCGTCACACATAGCTTTTCACGATTTGCACTCTGCTGTGCTGTGTGAGTTACAGGCTAGAGTGAAATAATACAATATTCACACTAAAAGCCATTAAGATTACTGTTTATTAGGCAGAGTACATGCATTGTATTGTGTGTGTGTGTGTGTGTTTACTGTATATAAATAGCATAGCTGAACCAGACTCAGCCTGATCATTTACTATTACAACTATTACAAATTCTTCCAATGATAATAATTCTTTCTTGTGCCAGTGATACAAAAGGTATGAAAAAAACTTTGCATTGAGATACTCTGGTGTACTACTTTGGTACTACTTGTCATTTGGTGTGTGGAAAAACAATGTCAGGCATCTCCATCCATGCTATATAAAAAGCACAGTAGAAACGTATTTCAGAAAACAGATCAATTGAAAGAACGCTTAGGCAATGGACATGATTTCCATGTTGGAAAATTTCAGATTTTCCATTTCAAGTGCTCTTTTGTCTAATTGACCATTCACACTTTAACTTGCTTTAAATGTCCCTTTCACTGAAAAATGAAGTTTTTGTAGGTTTTAACCTTCTGAAATGCGTCTAATGGTCACATGATTATCTAAAAAAATCCACACAGCAATTATATCGTTTTTCTGTCCAATTAGCCATATGGACTGTTCTGGGTTTAATTCTTCCTCTACATCAAGAAAAGGTAAGCCCAGCCTTGATTCCCACCGCTGCTGTATTATTGTCCAGTTTAGCTGTCTGTCTATGAGCGAGGAGCCAAGTCAAGGGGTTAGCTTCTAAACTAGGGAGTTGGCTTAGGGTGTTCATATTGTTATTTTTTCTGAGTGGTCTTTGAGACTAGAAAAAGTGCTATATAAGTACAGGTCCTTTCCCCTTATCCCTTATTTTCTTTAGATTTCAGTCACCCTAATAGACATCCCTGTTTCTACTTGGTTCTTTAATCCACAGTTGGTAATATGTCTTGTGTCATTCTGGCTTATTTTATTGTATTTTCACTGTGATGCTAGTGATCCATTAGCATTAGTTTGGCTAGGCAGTCAGCGGCTAGCTGAAGCTAGCAATTTAGCCACTCATTCACAAATGTTTCTGTGCTTATATATCTCCAGGGACCGGTCATATCCCATTAACCACTGGAACTACACACTCCTGTCCACCAGGGATGCATTATTTCAGACAAATTTATGTTTGTTGGCTCAGGCTAGATCAGTGATCAGAGCAAGACAGCTAAGATTAGCAATAGTGATGTAAGAGGGAGGGCGGAGCTAACTGGGGTCTCAGGGATTTAAAGAGACATGCACTGAATCCAACTGTTCTGAGAAAGGCTGCAAAAGATCATTCACAATGATGCTGCAATAATTAAATAGGTAAAGAAAATGTAACCAAAACATGTAACAAACATTTCATTAAGACCTCTTTGAGTTTTTAAAATCTGGAAAAGTGCATTCAGTTTCATCAATTTGTCAACTTCTGACAAATTCTTATATTCTTCATGGCAAAGTCACAGTTAATTATTGTGTGTTTTTAACCAGGATTTCTTCTGCATACTTGGAGAACATGAATAAATTTAGTTGGATGGCATCACAGTAACTGCCATCAGGTACAGCAAGTTATCCAAGGGCTTCTCTTGGCTTTCCATTTGTGAAGTATACTGTATGTTAGACAGAGCATTGGAAAAAACTGAGCCCTGCTCAACTGTGATTTGTCACCCATCACACAGCAGCACTGTCTGTCCAACATCTGTTTGTAATGTTATTTATTATTATTATATTACCAGTTTTCCATTGAAAATCACTTACTGTATAGTCAGTTACTGCTGCACTACTGTGAATACAGTAAAAGTCGGGAGAGTAGCCATTCTTCTATCTAGATTTAAACATGTTCAACATGTGTCCATTAGCAGGTACAGATGGTTGGTTCCCTTCATGTTTTTCCAATCTGTTTTAGTATAATACATGCATTGCTGTATTTGTATTTTCTTGCTGTTTTACTGTGCCATTTGCTACTTCTGCGTATTTTGTTTTGTATTGTTAGGGTGTGCATAAAAAGACTACGGGGGCACAAGCACAACATAAGGGGGGATTTTAATTGATGTAATTAGGCTCAACTGACCTCCTCCCAATTGGCAGCCTTCCCTTCCTCTATAATAACATATACTGCAAAAATGTTGAGGGTAACATTGTTGACAGAAGGTTCTGAGACTGAGCCAGAGAGTGAGTTTATTACAGCGACCCTGAAATGACAGGGTCTCAGCAGCCTTTGTTGCCCTTGCTTCATTTCATATGGTTTCTTAATAAAAGACTAGAGGTAGTTCAGGCCAGAAATAGGGTGTGCTCTGCCTAGCCCTCACCATCTGAGCTGTTTACTTTGAGCATGACATTAACACCCAGCATACATATGTTAAGAGCCCTCTCTTGAAAGTACAGTGTGCGGTGGAAGTAGGGGATTTGTTCAAATTAGGCTCTTAAAGATCATGTAACATAAGTGGAAACAAATGTGGATCTCCTTTGCCATGTTATTCTTCCGATTCTGTGCCAAAGCCCCGGGTTTTGAGACAGCTCCTGTCTGAGTAAAACTGAAGCCAAAGATCAGAGACCCCGGTCTGATTTTTTTAAAATTTTCCTAGCTTTGTTTTACACTCCATGGGACACCTAGGAGTGTTTAGAGAAGCCTGGCTCTCAGGCCTCTATAATGCGGCCTCTGAGAGTGTGTAGGAGGCCCAAGTTATGCCTAATGCGCAATGTCCATTGAGTCGCCTGTTATAGATGGTAATGAATGGTGGTCAGAGAAACAGTGTCCTGTATCAAAGAGCTGAACTAACATGCCTTTCTCACGGAGCCAGAGAAGTGGCCCTTTGTCAGGACGGACGCCTGCTATCGACTCCCAGCATCTCACAAAATATGCCCCATTGTTGGTGAAGGCCAACTCCGTTTACAACTCTGAACAGACAGCATTCCTGAAGTCAGCAACAGCCCCTCCTCTTATAACTTCCAAGAATGATGGCAGTCGATTACAAATATTTTTACCTGCTCTCTCGCTCTCTATTTTAAATGTATGTTTTAAAAATGAGAACTTGGAAACTTTTGAGTAATTTCACTTCTGCTTGATTATTCCTATTAGATGACTTTTTACTCAATGACATTTTTTGTCAAGTGGATCAGAAAAACAGTCAATAGCAGGCATGGTTTAATGCTGGCTTCAGAAAATCGTGGGCACTATTATAACTGTCTAGTCAAAAGTGTGATGTCAAAAGTGCAAAAATAATTAATGAGTGTATCCTGACATGTTTGCAAGATAGATCTAAATGCAAACACTGCGCAGAGACACTCTTTAAAAGGTTAAACAAGATTTTATTATTTACAGGAATGAACTTGAAGGAAGAGAACCTGGCAACCGTTAGGCTATTGTTCTGGATATGGTGAGTGTATTGCAGGGTGGTTGCAGTTTTTCGTCAGGTGGTTGTAGTTCCAGTCTTGAGTTTCGGGTCAGTCTTCAGTCAGGTTATGGTGAATATGGAGTCTATAGTGGTATAGAGAGGGTGCCTCAGGCCCAAGGACTTTTGAGCATAGATATTGCAAAATTTAGATGGTCGACTTGCTTGGGGGAAGTATGGTTGATGTCCGGTTTCACAGTTCCACCAGGTAGGAGTTACAATCTGCTAGAAAAGGTGAGAACAAATCCTACAGGATATGGGGTTAGAAATGAAGATACAATTTGTTTAGTTGTTCTTACAGTTTCCAGCGTTGGGGGAGAAGGTGAGGAGGGAGGCATGTGAGCTCTTCAGGCTCTCAACACAGGAGTTGAGAGCACACCACAAACTGGCATGAGAGTCAAACATTCCTGTAGTGAGGCACATTTATTTATTATGACACTGCTCAATCAAACCCCAAAAAAATGCCATGACTCAGCCTCCTTTAAATGCTGCTTGTCAAATAATTTATGCGTCCTCAGGGTCAGTGCTCTTGAGCATGAGAAGACACTTCTAGAGCCCCATATGTAGGTAAGTGTACACTGTTATATCTGATCACAACTCTCCATCATGTCTGGGTTGTAGCTGTAGCCCGTCATCTTCGTATCACATTGTTTTCCTCTCCAATATAGAAATTCTTTTTGTGCAAGGCCTTACTTTGATGCTGCTTTCTAGCACACATTTGAGAATGTGGGGCTTAAATTTAGTTCCTCCTTCTAGCATAGAATGTGTGGTGCTCAAGAAGAGCCTCATCTTTGGCTGCAACTAAACACAATAAACCCTCAGAGAGCACTGAAGACCTCTCTCTCTGTGAAAATGGTGCGAGTGAAAATGGAGCTGTGGGAAAGCAGGTGGTTGAGTCCATTTTAAAAGCCCCACCACTACCACCATCAGCCCTATCCTCCATCCACTCCCCTTTCACGGTGTCGGTAGTGTCGGAATGTTTTTCTTCGGGAGAAGGCTATTTACTCGGCTCCCAGTCGTTGCATGTGTGTGCATCTGTGAGCGAGAGAGGAGAGGGAGAAGTAAAGCTCAAGAAAGCATTTATTTATAGGTATCTGAAAGCTGTGGGGTCCTGAAACTCTGGGATGTGTTATGCCGTGCCTTCAGAAAGCAAAAAACAAAACCCATGACAGCCAGATCCAGCTATTTTTAACACCTGGGTAAGCTCCCAATTGCACTCTATAAAAGCTGCATTCTCACCTAACCCTTCGTGCCCACATTACCTCGTTAGTCTAAACACTGTTTTCTAGTATCCCCAGAATCCACATAGGTGTCCCATGAAAACAGGAATCCCTCACATGAATGACAACTGTTGGAACAATATGATTTTTTTTTTTTTAGAGTTTTAGCAATCACATCTTTGAGTCCTGCCTCCCGTCTTGTCATCACAGCTGTACAGCAGTTGTTCTTGCAGAATCCAGTAATTCCTTGATCCTTGTGGAATTGGAATGGAACTGGATCTCTACCTCTGGCGCTAACAACTCCAATGATGAAGTCAGCACCTCTCAACATCTCGCCCCCTTAATGGAGTCTTCACTGCCTTTGTCCTTAACCATCCATTTCCATTAATTATTCAGGGGGAGAAAGGAAAACCGTTTGAGTGGGTAACACTGATCCAGTGTACTCAACCAATCTATGCAGTGTAAGTAATAAAATACCACACACTCAGACGACACAATAAAAGAGATGGAGACAGAGGAGACGCTTGTTAAAAATGTAAGTAGACGGAAGCTACCCGAAGACAGCCAAAAGGGAGGAGGGAGGCGGCGGCTCGGGAATCAAAAGACACGGCAACGACATCTTAGTGTCTCGATTAATCAGCGAAACAGGCCGATAGCAGCTGGTGTTTCGGTGTATCCGCCCGGTCCACGGAGGGCGCCTGTCTTGGCAGAAGCTGAGTCGATGTGATGCGCCCTCAGCGCAGTTGAGTGATGCTAATTGGGATTAGCGCCCATTGCGCTAAAGTGACACTCGACATTCCAAAGGCCCACACTTCCAAACTCCACTCACTATGCTGTGAAACTCTGCCTTATGTTTTTGTTTCACCCCCAGGGCTCTGGCAAGATGCAGGGCACAGGAAATAAAAGTTAAAGTAAAGTGCTACTGAGAATGAAAAGGGGAAGGGAGAGACTTATTTTTTTTTTCCTACTGTGAGAAAAAAAGATTTCTGGTACCTATGCCTAGGCTGAAAAAGGTCACGATGCACTCCTGAACTTTTGCTCTGACGAAGGCAAGTATGTGGAAGGAGCGGGGACGGAAATTTGTAGGATGACCAGCAAGATGAATCTGCCCAAACCCTGGCTCTGACTCCGTTAGGTCATTGACAAACCAACCATCCAAGTGGTGCGAAAAGAAGAGGTTGAAGAGAAAATTATTTATTCCTTCTTGATTTTTTTTTTTTTTGGGGGGGGGGGGGATTTCTGAGGTATTAGATCCATGAACTGGGAGTGCTGTATTGAATATTTTATCGACCGTCTGCTTGCCCCGTGCTGACCTGCCTGACATGCTAAGTTCCTGGCTCGCTGGAGACGCCACGTCGCTTTGCATCAGACCAGCCACCCGTGAGGCTCCCCTGCATTTCCTGTGAATAAACTCGCTCACAGTGGGGGAGGAAGAGAGGCCAGGGCACAGGGGCACTGGGGCTGAGATGAGGAGAAAACACACACATACACACACATTCTTTCTCTGAAGAACAGCGCACATAACCTTGGCTACAGTACGAACTCCCTTGGTCAAAGCACGATGAATCCTCTGAAAGCATCCAGTGAATTGAAACGACCTGAAACCTCAATTTTAATTACAGCTTCACTGCCCAGAAAGTTCCCTTCAAAGCTGGCTGCACTGAGTAATCCAACAAGTTCCAATCCAAACACCATTTTTTTAATTTACTGTAACATTTCCCAGAAAACTACCCGCACACCTTAATTATTTTACTATTAAGTTAATGTTTCGTGGTTATTAAGCTGCTGTTACGTGTTATTTGACTGATTTACCACATATTTGGGAGTCTAAGGATGAATGTAGGAACTTACAGTTAATCCTTTGAAGTTAGGGTAGGGATGCAGACAAACTGAAATGGTAATCAGACAGTCCATCCACCTGACCTCTTTGAACAGTCTTGTTGCATGGCACATACCAAACCACTTGAAGACATTACCAATCAGCTGTGCCATCTGTTTCACGTGCTATGAAAGTAATATCTGCACGACAATAACAGGCTGAGAGTGACAATCTGTAACCGCTCTGAGAGTTGTGCTCTGAGGATGTGAGTACACTCTCTCTCTCTCTCTCTCGCTCACCCCTCACCCCCACCCACCCTCCGTCTTCATCCCTCTGTCTCTGGCTCATTACTGGCAGTGGAGCTTCCTAATGTGTTAAAACTCAGTGGGGTGGAAACGTCAGCCAACGGACTTTGGTCCCCCAACGGTCTTTACTTATTCATGCAAGCGCTGGCCTCTCCCCAGGACAGTGTAGTGTCGACCCAGGAGGACAGCAGGGCTAAGAAAAAAAACACCCCATGCCAGGGTCACTCAGAATTTTAGGCCAACGAGTCAACATACAGCAGAGGCACTGCACTGAGTTCACTGCTGATGATGACTGTGGTGCCACTGTTTGACATTCCTCCTTTTTCCATACTGATTTGTTTACATCACATCATATAATGTTGTTCTCTTGACCACACTTTAACATGGTGGGATTTGTTACAGCAGTCATTACTGGTGTTCGGGGTGGGCAGAGTGGCCAGAAATTGTACTGTAGGAAAAGTAGTGTTTAGGGGTGTAGCATCAAAATTTGGGCCCCATGTACATCAGTGCATATGGGTAAGTAAAATGTAATTTGAATTCAGCAGTTCAAGCTTTCAGTGGGCCACCTCTTCACTGTGGGCCCAGGTATTTTTTTTCCCACCATCACCCCAAGTGTTACACCCCCGGTAATGTTAAATTATATTAATCTAAGACTGGGAATCATTAGGAATTTCCAGAATCGATTCTTTAGATTCTGAATCAGTCTGATTAAATTTGATTCAATATCAATTCACTCAGGGAAATTAACATTACAGGTGCATCTCAATAAATTAGAATGTCATTGAAACGGGGCACGGGGGCCCCCCAGGGAACGGTTTTGGCTCCCTTCCTGTTCACCCTTTATACTGTGGACTTCTCAAACAACACAACACACTGCCATCTACAGAAGTTCTCTGACGACTCTGCGATCGTCGGCCTCATCTCCAAAGGAGATGAAGCTGAGTACAGAGGACTTATCCAGGACTTTGTGGACTGGTGCCATTGGAACTGCCTCCAGATCAACACGAGGAAAACTAAGGAGCTGGTGGTGGACTGCTGCAGGCAACGACAACCCCTCACAGCACCAATAAACATACAGGGAACAGACATTGAGATGGTGACATCCTACAAGTACCTTGGTGTTCATCTGAACAATAAACTAGACTGGTCACACAATACCGACGCACTCTACAAGAAGGGACAGCGCAGGCTGTTCCTACTGAGGAGGCTCAGGTCTTTTGGTGTACAAGGGACGCTGCTGAAGACATTCTACGACACGGTGGTGGCATCAGCCATCACTTTTGGAGTGGTCTGCTGGGGCAACGGCATTACAGCAGCCGATAGGAAGAGACTGAACAAACTGATCAAGAAAGCTAGATCTGTCCTGGGGCAACGCCTTGACCCAGTGGAGGAGATAGAAGAGAGTAGGATGGTGGCTAAAATGTCATCTCTGCTGGAGTCCGAGTCCCACCCTATGCAGGACATACTGAACCCACTGAGGAGCTCATTTAGCAGTAGACTACATCATCCTAGATGCGCAACTGACAGGTTTCGCAGGTCCTTCCTACCTACGGCTGTCAGACTGTATAACCTAAGCAGGGCTGCTCACAGAGATGGCAAAAAAACATGACGACCTAATAGTACTGAATGCAAAAGACACAACAGACTTACACAAATGGTCCCCTCCAGTATACAACTAGGACAATATAGGGTGACAGTATGTATGGGTACATATTCATACTATGTAGGATAACTAAGTAGACGGTTATGCTGGTTATGCATCTTGCTACAATGCTCCGCACCCCTACTGGGCCTGTGTTGCACCCCTGGTGGACCCCGACCAAGCCATGGTTGCACCCACGGTGGAGTCCGGCTGGACCCCTGCTGCACCCGCGGTGGAACCCAGCTGGGCCACTGCTGACCACAATGCCATCTTGGCCATGGGCCAGCTGACCCGCTTGAGCACCCGAGCCAGGAGGCGATCAGTCATGGGCACCCTGGACTGGAACTGAGTACCCTTGACAGCCACCTCAGCAGGAACCCCGGTGACCTCCAGTCTCAAGCCTGGATCCACGGACTCATCCGGCAATGGTGGACTCTCTCCAGCGACCCAGAAAGAGGCCTCGGACAGAGAGGAGGAAGGGTCAGAGTCGCCGGCTGCGGCGGAGTCCAGCGAGGCGAGCTCAGATGCAGCGTGCGGCTGCAGCTGGCTCTCCTCACCTACAGCTAGGCAAAAATGCTCTATTATAGAAAGGAGAAAGACAAAAGAGAGCACTTGCCTTAGCTCAAGCTCCATCGCCATCCAGGACTCCAACGATCCGGGCAGTGTCTCCGCAGGCTCGGCCTCCAGGAGGTTCAGCTCGGGCGCTGACACTGCTGTGGCGGCCTCCACAGCAGGTGTGATGGTCTCAGCAGTCTTAATCTCCCCAGCTGTCATGACCCACGCTGGTGACTCCTCTGGTGTGGCGGCTGAGATCTGGTTCACCGTTGCTATGGGGGAACAATCCTCCCGGACCTCTGGCCCCTCCTGGTCTTGACTGCTTGGCTCCGGTACCGGAGTGAACTGGTGAACAGTTTAAAACAGCAGCTGGTGGGGAGAACTCAGGGGACTGCTTTCCCTGAGTCTCCCTACCGGGAATCAGGCAAGACATTTTATTATTAATAGGAGTCAAAGGAAAATTAATTTGCCTATCTCCCCGGGTGATGATGTTGGCTGCTGGTGTTAATCGGGCGTCATCATCCTTTCGTCTGGGAAAGGCAGTGCTTGGCCCCTCTGTAGACTGTAGTGGAGCCGCCCCTCTTGCCACAGGAACGGGAGCCACCGGTGAGGAAAACAAGCGCCCCTCGACCGTCTGCGGATTGACCGAGGAGGGGAGCCTCGCAGCGGATATGGAAGAGGATCTTGCAGACGGGACTGCTAAGACATAAGGATGAGGATCTGCTGCGGGATTAACTGGGCTCGGTGTAGGGAGAGAAGCAGTTGGTGGGGCTGGATGATTCCTCCGGGCATCCGGGGCCGGATGACATCGATGCTGGCAACCTGGTTGCGGCCATCTTGGAGCAGGAGATGGAGCGGAGGAAAAGATGGCTGCAGGCTGAGAAGAGCATTTCTGCTTCGACTTGGTGCGGAAAGCCCTTCTGTTCAGGTCAGGAAAAGCCTGTTCGAGCGTGGAGACGGCGGCTAGGAATTTGGCATATTGGGGGTAATTCCAGACGCCCCGATGAGCCCCCAGGATCCTTAACGCTCCGTTGAGGCAGTCCAGTCTTTTCCTGGGGCTGTAAGCATCGTAAGCGTCCTCCAGCAGGTCTATTGTCAGAAGCGCATTGTTTAATAATATTTCAGTGGCATGTTTTAAAATCACGCAGCTCCGGAGCTCATGAGGAAATCTGCTGGGTTTTTCTATTATTTTAATGGAGAGAGTTATAATAGTCATCATATAATTGCCCATCATTTTATTTATATGATGATCATGCACTAGTTTTTTTTTTATCATTATTCCATCCACACTCTCATTTTAATTGCGGACTTACCATTGGAGTCTATAGATTAGGCATAAATGTAGGATTTTTTTAGGGGATTGAATGAATGAACAGGGAGCATGTGTGCGCACAGGGGAGGCATGTCAGTCTGAAGACTTTTATTCCATCCACATTTTTGTTTTCATCATGGACTAATTAGGCATTAATGTATTTATTTTTAGGGGAATAAATGAATGAACAAGGACTGTGCAGTGTTTTACTTTTCACTGTAACTCCCCACAGAGACAACAGATTCGTCTACACATCTGCCTTGGCTGTGCACCCCAGGTTTCCAGCTGGCACCTGCACCGTGCCAAGGATTGCAGTTCTCTACCAGCAAGCCCCCAACTGTCACCCGTCAGGCTGGCAGAAGCCGCTGAAAGTGGGCTCACTACGTGGCCGGAGTCGCCGCAGATGGGAAAGTTCATTTTTACACTGTTGTGATAAGGAAATGAACTTGGAAACGCCCATAAACGCATTCTGCATTACTGACAACTGACTAAACAACCACGTCGTTGTAATATGGCCCATGGTGTCACATTCTAATCAGCTAATTAACTCCAAACACCTGCAAAGGTTTCTTGAGCCTTTAAATGCTAAAGCTTAAAAACAGAAGACAAAAAATACAGAATGTCATTATGTTCATAATGACAATTAAGACTTCTTGAATCTTGCATCTTGAAATTGTCTCTCAGTCTGGTTCAGTAGTCAATACAATCATGGGGAAGACTGCCGACTTGACTTGCCTATAAGACTGTCAGTGACACCCTCCACAAGTTGGGTAAGCCACAAAAGGTCATTGCTAAAGAAGCTGGCTGTTCATAGGGTGCTGTATCCAAGCATATTAATGGAAAGTTGAGTGGATGGAACAGGTGTGGCAGAAAAAGGTGCACAAGCAACAAGGATAACCACGGTGGCCTTGAAAGGATTGTGAAGCAAAGCACATTCAAGAATTTGGGGGAGATTCACAAGGAGTGGACTGTGGCTGAAGTCAGTGCTTCAAGAGCCACTACAAACAGACGTTTCCAGAACATGGGCTACAACTGTCACATTCTTTGCGTCAAGTCATTCCTGAACCAGAGACAGTGTCAGAAACATCTTACCTGGACTAAGGGGAAAACAGACTGGACTGTTACTCAGTGGTCCAAAGTCCTGTTTTCAGATGAGAGTAAATTTTGCATTTCATTTGGAAATCAAGGTCCCAGAGTCTGGAAGAAAAGTGGAGAGGCACAGAATCCAAGTTGCTTGACGTCCAGTGTAAAGTTTCCACAGTCATTGATGATTTGGGGAGCCATGTCATCCGCTGGCATTGGTCCACTGTGTTTTATCAAGTCCAAATCAGCACAGCCATCTACCAGTAAATTTTTAGAGCACTTCATGCTTCCCTTTGCTGACAAGCTTTATGGAGATGCTGATTTCATTTTCCAGCAGGACTTGGCAAATGCCCACACTGCCAAAAGTGCCAGTACCTGGTTTCATTACAATGGTGTCACTGTGCTTGATTGGCCTGCAAACTCTCCTGACCTAAACCCTATAGGCAGTCTATGGGTTACTGTCAAGAGGAAGATGAGAGATACCAGACCCAACAATGCAGACGAGCTGAAGGCCTCTATCAAAGCAACCTGGGCCTCCATAACACCTGAGCAGTGCCACAGGCCAAATGTCTACACGCCACACTGCAATTGATGCAGTAATTCATGTAAAAGGAGCCCTAACCAAGTATTGAGTGTGTACACAGACATACTTTTTAGTTGGTCAACAGTTCTACTAAAAATCAATTTTTTAAAATTAATTTTATGTAATATTCTAATTTTTTGAGAAACTGAATTTGGGGTTTTCATTATTTGTACGCCATAACCATCAAAATTAAAAGAAATAAACACTTGAAATCTATCACTTTGTGTGTAATGAATCTATTTATGAGTTTCATTTTTAAAAAAAATTGAATTACTGATATAAATCAAGTTTTTGATGTCATTCTAATTTTTTTTTAATTGAGATGCACCTGTATAAGTATTTTGCTTGAATAGGAAACATAATTCACAGACCTAAGGGTGCAAAATGTACCAGGAATACTTGAGCATTGTTAATTAAATACATAAATTGTCACATTCAGCACTGACCCAGGAGCAGCTGCAGTGGTGCACTTTCTATTTGTCTTGTGATCTGATGTGGTGCTGGCAGGTACTTTCTTTGGTGCGGGGTGTGTGTGGTGTAAGTTGTTGCTCTGGATGTCCAGCTGTCGTGCTTCAGGGCGGCTCTCTTCGCTGCCTTTGGTGAGGTTGCAACAAAGTGTTTTTCCTTCTTTCTGCAGGTTCGAGATTTCCATTTTGCATGGTTTTAGCATGTTCGTGGGACTTGGGAGGCCATATTTTCAGCTATGCTGTGCGACTGGATATCCTTGCCTTCAGTTGTGACAGTTTCCATTGTTTTTTGGGTGTACTGGGGGTTGGGTGCTGGCTTTCCCATGGATTACTTTTCCGGTCTGTTTTGCTTCTGGTTAAGTGTTTTTTCTGGCGTCATGTCTGGGTGGTGCCTCGCTTAATGGTTTATGAGATTTGTGGTGTTTCCGCCTTGTATCACCTCCACTTTGCGGGTCTTGCAAGGGGCTCAACGGAGCTAGAGCCGTTTGTTTGCCTTTGGCTGGGCACCTTGGTGGTCGAACTCATTCAAGTGGATGTTGAATCACGCAAGAGTTCAGCCTGCCCAAGAACCTCATGCAGGTTTCACACAAGTAAAAAACGTTATACTAAAAGCTCGATCTGCAGATTTTGTGACTTGATATCGGCTCATTAAGGCATCAATCGATTCTAAGTGGAGAATTGATCCTTTTAACCCCCCCCCCCAATTACTGAAGTACAAGCAAACTTTGTCACTAAAACAATTACTCAAGAGTACTTGTACTTTACTTAAGTGTAAAAAGGAAAAAGTTACAAAAGGAGATCTATATCCTTATTTTTAATATAGTTAAGTCTATCAATTTTGTTTTAAAAATGTGTTTGCTAGTAGTAACAACAAGCAGTAAACTATTTTGTTGCCTCTGTCACCCTCAATTGTGATTTCACTTCGAGGACTGTGGGCCAGTTTTTCCTTGAGAATGACATACCATAGGCACTCCCAACATGCCCACATGTCAGTTCATGCTCCAACACATCAATTGACACCGGCCCAGTGTGAAATTTTGTTTGTATGGAAGGCTATTTTTGTTCCATTTCAGCCACGTCATACAATATTTTTGGCTGGAGCAATTTGAGCATGCTAGCCTCAAGATAATGTAATTTTGCCTCATGATGTTACAGAGTGTCCGCAGCAGGTCTCCAAGGTGAACAGCCTCTGGCATGTTAGATCAAGGCAGCTAAGGGAATTCAGCAAGTCAGATCCGTAACTTCGGGATAAGGATTGGCTCTAAGGGCTGGGTCGGTCGGGCTGTGGTGCGAAGCGGGGCTGGGCTCGCGCCATGGCTGGGGGAACAGTCCCCCCGTCGCCCTTCCCTCCCCCGCCGCCTGGGGCCCCTGTCGCCGCGGTGCTTAATACTAAGCACAGCTGGCGGGGCGTCTCTGCGCAGCAGTGCCCGCTGCCGGGCAGAAGTCGGATGTGGCGGTGGGACGTGGTCGGCGGGGGCGAGGGCGACTCTGGACGTGTGCCGGGACCTTCTCACGGATCACTACGGCTGTGGTGGCCTCGGCTGGTGCCTAGCAGCTGACTTAGAACTGGTGCGGACCAGGGGAATCTGACTGTTTAATTAAAACAAAGCATCGCGAAGGCCCACGGCGGGTGTTGACATGATGTGATATGAATGTTTTAAGTTCCGGCTCTGAATGTTTTAAGTTCCCTATGAAATTTAGATGTGATGCTAATGGTAGCTGTTGCAGCTAACAATGTAACATATTAGTGCTGTGAGTATACAAGGGGGGAGCTGAAAAGTTCATAGTGGTCAAATTTGGCCAAATGTGGTTTTATTTTTCAACATAGTCTCCCCTTTGGTCCACAGACTTCTTCCATCACTGTTGCAGTGCTTGGATCCCTGTGTTTGAAAAATAAACCACATCTGGTCAAATTTGACCACGATGAACTTTTCAGCCTATGAACTTTTCAGCCCCCCCTCATATGCACTCATTGTGGTGGGCCTCAAAGTTGAAAGGCAATTGAGTTGCGGAAGTATTTAGTAGTGCTGTCAATCAATTAAAATGTGTAATCATCTATCAAATTAAATCTGTTTTGAGTGGTGTCTTACTTAGAATCCAGAAGAGCTGTTTACATCACTGACCTTGACTGTGCAAAGACGTTGTTATCATGGAGAGTTCACCCTCGGGCCTCCAGGAAACCAGCTCAGTAATATCTGACACCAGTAAGAAAGCTGGGCTAAAGATAAGTGCAAGCAAGACCATTCTTATAAGAAAATTCCACAGTCGGGGTCCATACCACTTCTCTGAAATGGCAGACATTGAGGTCAGTGATGACAGTCTAGAGTTGGGCTCCTCAAATAGTGGACCCCAGTCCGCATCCAGACCCAGAGGGTCTTCCATCTGGACCCAAAGTTTTTTTGATACCATTGGGGGGAAGAAAAAAACACACACTTGTTTCATTTTGATTGTTTTAAAAAAATTAAAAAACCAAACTCAAAAGTTGTAATGGCTGCCAGCCAGCCAGTTATGTCGTAAGGACAGCCCTGGAAGGAGTGAGGGCTGAGGTTCCATCAAACCAGGGCAAAATGGTCTGTGGAGGCAAGCAAGCATGAGAAGTCACACTGCGCTTCCAACCCTGAGGAGAGAAAGAAAAAGGTTACGACCGCCGCTGGCAACTGGAGAAGTACAACTTGGAAAGGGTGCCCGCATTTCACCTTTGATAATCAGGGTCTCTGCCTACTCCATGCCATGGTACCCTGCACCACCACATTCCACGGAACAGCAATCCAAACATGACGCAGAAACGTAAGTCAGAGATCCACTGTTGGACAGCGATGGGGTTGTTTCCAGTTTTTATTATGTGTGATATACAGTATATGTTAAAAATTCTGTGTATTTTTGACTGAAGGACTATGCTGTTTATTTTTTTTCATCTTTATTTAATATATTTGCTTCTCTGTGTTTACCAACTTTGCTGTGCTGCCTTCAGCATTGTGTTCGCACACTGAGCGACTCCTGTGCTTGTGATCACTCTGTTCAAACTTCAGATTTGACCGATTTGGTGGTAGAATGACCACTACCACCAACTTGGCATTGCTTCCACTGTAGCTTGAAGACTACACTCGTTTCCCGTGTGTGTGGCCACACACCTCACCGGAGCAATTATGTACACTAATGTTCTGCTAACTGCTGCTGAAAGTCACTGCCTTCACCCAGATGCTCCCACAGTAGAACAGCCTGGTGACATGGGCGGAAATAAGGGGGTCCAGCGGGGGACAATTTTTTTCTTTAAAATTTGCAGCTTTTCTCATAAATTTGTAACTTTTTCTCATTAATTTACTACATTTATATGTAAATGTAAAACTTTTTTGTTGTAAATTTGCCACGTTTTCCTCTTAAATCTGCTGTTTTTGCATCTTAAATCTGCAATTTTTTTCATGTAAATTTGTAACCTTTTTATAATGGATATTTTTTCTTATAAATTTATATATTTTTTCTCACTAAATTTGCAACCTTTTTTCTAGTAAACCTTTTGTAAATGTGTAATTGTTTCTTTTAAATTAGCAGTTTCTCTCTCATACATTTGACTTTTTTTCTTATACATAAATTTGCACCTTTTTTCCAATAAGTGTATATTTGTACATTCTTTCTCATAAATTTGTGACTGACAACAATAATACTTATAGTGTCCCCTCAACATTTACTCGGGAGAAAATGTTCTGTTTATTGTCCCTCCCAACATAAAAATGAAATATCCACCCATGCAACATATTGGCACTGCTCCAGACTTCTGGCCCACTGGAAAAAACAAATGCCGACCCCTGACAAAAGCATTTGAGGACCCCTGGTCTAGAGCAAGTAAACCACTTTTGGTACCTTGGTTCCACCATATCTAGTGATGGCTTCATTGACAGGGAGATCGACACGAGAATTGGTGTAGTGTCCATTGCCTTTAGTATGCTCAACTGTATTTGGAACAAGAAGGAGTGTTGTTCGGTACCAAGATTAAAATCTACGAGGGTGGAGTTAAGACCCCACTTCTCGATGGCTATGCTACATGGACCCTGAAGCACAGGGCACATATAGCACATGTGCATACACCCAGATGCTCTTCTCCTCATCTCAGGCGATTTCAACCACGTTTCACTGTCTCCCATTCTGCCCACTTTCACCCGGTATGTCACATGCCACACTAGAGACAATAAAACACTGGATTTGTTCTACGCAAACACTAAGGAGGCGTACACCTCATCACAACTCCCCCCATTTGGGAGATCGGATCACAACTTGGTTCATCTCCGACCGGTGTACAAACCCCGAGTGCACAGACAACCTCCGGCCATGCACACTGTGGAGTTATGGTCTGAGGAGACAATGGACACTCTAAAGGACTGTTTTGAAGCCACTGCCTGGAAGCAGCTCTGCGATCCACATGGTGAGGACATCGATGGCCTCATTCACACCTTCACGGGCTACCTCAGCTTCTGTGTGGACAAATCCGTTCCCACCAAGACCATACGGCGTCACTCAAACAACAAACCCTGGATCAACCCTGAGATAAAAACACTTCTGAGAGAGAAGAAGAGGATCTTCAGGTCGGGGAACAGGGAGATGCTGAAGTCCGTACAGAGGGAGCTGAGGAGAAAGATCAGAGAAGGCAAGGACAGCTTCAGGAAGAAGATGGAGGACAAGCTTGAACAGAGCGACATCAGCGGGGTCTGGAGAAACCTCAAAACCATCTCGGGGCTCCAGAATACCTCCCCCCAGGCCACAGGGGGCAGGGAGTGGGCGAACAACCTGAATCTGTTTTTCAATAGATTTGACCAACCGCCCTCCCCCCTGTCTGCACAACAACCACTGCTGCCTCTAAGAAATCAAGTCCTGCTGCCCACTCCCCACTCCACCGACACCCCCCCCACTCCCAACACACAGCCCCCCATCCTGACCCTGACCAAGACCCAGGTGAGGACGGAGCTGAGGAAGATCAAGGCGAGGAAGGCGTCGGGACCGGACGGCATCAGCGCAAAGCTCCTCAAGTCCTGTGCAGACCAGCTGTGTGGGATTGTGACGTATATCTTCAACATGAGCCTGAAACTGGGGAGGGTACCACAGCTGTGGAAAACATCTTGTGTGGTACCTGTACCAAAAACTTCCCACCCCAAAGACCTGAACAGCTACAGACCGGTGGCCTTGACGTCCCACTTGATGAAGACCCTGGAGAGACTGCTCCTTGCTCATCTCCGCCCCCTGGTGGAACCAGCGATGGATCCACTCCAGTTCGCCTACCAGCATGGCATTGGGGTGGAGGATGCGGTGATCTTCCTCCTTCACCGTTCTCTGTCCCACCTGGAGAAGCCCGGGAATATGGTGAGGATCATGTTCTTTGACTTCTCCAGTGCTTTCAACACCATCCAACCGATGATCCTGAAGGACAAGCTGCTGCGCGCAGGGGTGGACCAGCACCTGTCATCATGGATCCTGGACTACCTCACGAACCGGCCTCAGTTTGTGAGAACCCGGGACTGTGTGTCCGACACGATCATCAGTAGCACGGGGGCCCCCCAGGGAACGGTGCTGGCTCCCTTCCTGTTCACTCTTTATACTGCGGACTTCTCACACAACACAACACATTGCCATCTACAGAAGTTCTCTGATGACTCTGCGATCGTTGGTCTCATCTCCAACGGAGATGAAGCTGAGTACAGAGGGCTTATCCAGGACTTTGTGGACTGGTGCCATCGGAACTGCCTCCAGATCAACGCGAGGAAAACTAAGGAGCTGGTGGTGGACTGCCGCAGGCATGGGCAGCCCCTCACAGCACCAGTAAATATACAGGGAACAGACATCGAGATGGTGACATCCTATAAGTACCTGGGTATTCATCTGAACAATAAACTAGACTGGTCACACAATACTGACGCACTCTACAAGAAGGGACAGCGCAGGCTGTTCCTGCTGAGGAGACTCAGGTCTTTTGGTGTACAAGGGGCGCTGCTGAAGTCATTCTATGACACGGTGGTGGCATCAGCCATCACTTTTGGAGTGGTCTGCTGGGGCAGTGGCATTACTGCAGCCGATAGGAAGAGACTGAACAAACTGATTAAGAAAGCTAGCTCTGTCCTGGGGCAGCGCCTTGATCCGATGGAGGAGATAGGAGAGAGAAGGACGGTGGCTAAACTGTCATCTCTGCTGGAGTCCGAGTTCCACCCTATGCAGGACATACTGGATGCACTGAGGAGCTCATTTAGCAGCAGACTACATCATCCCAGGTGCACAACCGAGAGGTTTCGTAGGTCCTTCCTACCAACGGCTGTCAGACTGTACAACCTAAGCAGGGCTGCTCGCAGAGATAGCAAAAAGACGTAACAAACTAATAGTTTTTTTGAATGCAAAAGATGCAATAGACTTACACAATGGTCCTCTCCGGCATACAACTAGGAACATACCGGTCGCTATGGAGGGTGAGAATATGTATGGGCACATAAGCATACCATGTAGGATAACTAAATAGACGGTTATGCTGTTTCATCCCACCTAGCAACAATGCTCTGCACTGTGTGTGTTTATATATTTACATATTTATTCCATCTAGCTACAATGCTCAGCACTGTGTTTTTATATATCTACATATTATTCCATCTAGCTACATTGCTCCGCACTGTGTGTGTTTATATACTTACATATTTATTCCACTTAGCTGCAATGCTCCGTACTGTGGGTGTTTATATATTTACATATTTATTCCATCTAGCTACAATGCTCTGCACTGTGTGTTCATATATTCATATATTTATTCCATCCAGCTACAATGCTCTGCACTGTGTGTCTGTGTGTGGGTGTGTATATATATATTTTATAGTAATATGTACATATGTATATTAGCTGCTCTTGCTTGCTTGTTTTTTTTCTTGCCTTCTGATTGTTGCTCTGAGTGTTGCTATCCCTGTGCTGTTGCAATCCTGGAATTTCCCCGTTGTGGGACTAATAAAGGCTTATCTTATCTTATCTTATGTGCCTTAACTCTTTCCACAACTTATGTCTATGGAGAATGGACAATACTAGTGCTTTTTTTATTTTTTGGCAGAGTGACAAGAATCTGTGTCAATTTCTATGAGAAACTAATTATTATCTCAGAAATGCCTGTAAACAGCAGTGGCCACCACAAAGCCCTGATCTCAATCCCATAGAAAATGTGTGGTCAGAGCTGAAAAAACGTGTGCAAGCAAGTCGGCCTACAAACCTGTCTCAGTTACACCAGTTCTGTCAGGAGGAATGGGCCAAAATTCCAGCAAACTATTGTGAGTAGCTTGTGGAAGGATAACCCATTTGACCCAAGTAATACAGTTTAAAGACAACACTACCAAATACTAAGGAAATGTACCTATGTAAACTTCTGACTTTGAAGAAAGTAATACAAAATTCTCTAAAAAAATATTTAGCAAGTATAGTTTTCGTAATCCTAACTGACCTAAAACAGGAAATGTTTAGTCTGATTTAATGTCAGACAGTGAGAAAAAAAAAGTTTGTGTCTTTTTATACAGTGTAAGCAAACTGGTTTCAACTGTAATTGCACTCCCACCAACTGTATAATGGCAGTTTTTATTACTTGTAGAACTGTCTTAAAATGTTTCATGCTTGTGACATTAAAATGGTGAACTTGGAGGGTACTGCAGATGCTCTGAGAAAATATGTCAGCCTCCTCTGTCCAAAAATAGTCTGTGTTGGCCTAGTCCTGACACCTCCCATCCTATTCACTATTTAATATCCATGTCCTGTCTTATTCCTTCCATGTCTTTACATCTCTACATCACACTTTTCAAGCCAACTCCCAGTCATCCCTCTGCCAACACTCTCAGTCCTTCTGCTCTTGTTGTCCCTCCTTTTTCCTTAATCCTGCCTTCCCCTTCTATGCTCTCCCATCTCTACTCATCAAAGAACTTTAGAGAACCCTCCAAACTTGTTTGTTTGCATTGCTGTCATCATCATTTGCTAAAACTCCCAACCACCAAGCGGTGACAAGATATTTTACAGTTGGCCCTTCAAAAGAAGCTTTTGGATGGAATTGGCTGTCAACTTTTTCCAACACATGATTGCAGCCACAGAGATTGTGATTTCCCAGGCAGGGGGTGTTCCTGCACTTGGTAATGTAACAGTCTTGACAGTGCTGTGGTTAAGATGTCTGCATTCAGTTACTTTGATGAAGTTTAGCTACCATAAATCAGTATTAAACTTGACTCTTCCATCCTGGTCAAAACTGTTGGCACCTCTATGTAGCTGTCATATAAGACACCAAGGCTGCCAGAAAATTGCTGTAGTCACAATACTTTAGTATATCTATCCATCCATCCATTTTCTACCGCTTTTCTGGAGGTCCAGGTCGCAGAGACAGCAGCTCAAGCAGAGAAGCCCAAACTTCCCTCTCCTCAGCCATCTGCTCCAGCTCTTCAGAGAGGACACCAAGACATTCCCAGGCCAGATGGGAGATGTAAGTCTCTCCAGCATGTCCTAAGTCTGCCCCAGGATCTCCTCCCATTGGGACATGCCTGAAACACCCAAACCACCTCAACTGGCTCCTTTCGATATGGAGGAGCAGCGGTTCTACTCTGAGCCTCTCCCAGATGACTGAGCTCCTCACCCTATCTCTAAGGGTGAGTCCAGTAATCCTACGGAGAAAGCTCATTTCAGCTGCTTGTATCCGCGGTCTCATTCTTTCAGCCATTACCCAAAGCTCATGACCATAGGTGAGGGTAGGAACATAAATTGGCCAGTAAATTGACAGCTTTGCTTTAGAGCTCAGTTCCCTCTTCACCAAAACAAACCGGTACAACGTCCGCATCACTGCAGAGGCTGCTCCGATCTGTCTGTCAATCTCTTGCTCCATTCTCCCCTCACGCTTGAATGAGACCCCAGGATACTTTAACTCCTCCACTTGTCCACTTGGGGCAGGAGCTTGTCCCCAACCCAGAGAGGACAATCCACCTTTTTCCGGCCGAGGACAATGGACTTGGACTTGGAGGTGCTGATTCTCATCCCAGCCGCTTCACACTCAGTAGCAAATCCTCCCAGCAAGGCCTGTAGGTCATTGCTTGATGAAGCCAACAGGACAACATCATCTGCAAACTGCAGGGATGAGATTCTGTGGTCACTGAGCATGACAACCTCCGATCCTTGGCTGATATCCTGTCCATATCCTGCTTTATGTTAGATATCCTGTCCATAAAAATTATGAACAGGATCAGTGACAAAGGACAGCCCTGGCGGAGTCCAACTCTCACTGGAAACGAGTTTAAGTGGGTGTTGGCAATATGAACCAAACTCTCACAATGGTCACATAGGGACCGGATAGCTTGTAACAACGAGCCCGATACCCCATACTCCCGCAGCACCCCCCACAAGAGATCACAAGGGACGCAGTCGAATGCTTTCTCCAAGTCCACAAAACACATGTGGACTGGTTGGGCAAACTCCCACGAATCCTTGAGAATTCTTGAGAGGGTAAGGAGTTAGTCCGGTGTGCCATGGCTAGGATGAAAACCACATTGCTCCTCCTGAATCCGAGGTTCGACCAGCATTTGGACTCTCCTCTCCAATACCCTGGCATAGACCTTCCCAGGGAAGCTGAGAAGTGTGATCCCCCTAAAGTTGGAGCACACCCACCGGTCCCCCTTTTTAAAAGCGGAACCACCACCCCGGTTTGCCATGCCAAAGGCACTGTTCCCATTTTCCATGCAACATTGCAGAGGTGTGCCAATCATGATAGTCTTACAACATCCAGGGCCTTGAGGTACTCAGGGCGAATCTCGTCCTACCCCGGGGCCCGGCCACCAAGGAGCTTTTTAACCACTTAGGCAACCTCAGCCCCTGTGATGGGCGAGTCGTCCCCCTCGCTCACAAGCCCTGCTTCCTCTGTGGAAGGTCTGTCAGTGTGATTGAGGAGATCCTCGAAGTATTCCTTCCACCGCCCGACGATATCCCCAGTCGAAGTCAGCAGCGCCAATGTGGACAGGGAGCTGCTTCCCCCTCCTGAGCCACTGGACAGTTTGCCAGAATCTCCTCAAGGCCGACCGAAAGTCTTGTTCCATGGCCTTGCCAAACTCCTCCCACACCCAAGTTTTTGCTTCAGCAACCACCCGAGCTGCACTCCGCTAGGCCTGCCGGTACACCTCAGCTGCCTCAAGAGTCCCACAAGCAACCAAGCTTGATAATAATAATAATAATGCATCGATTTTATATAGCACTTTATTATATATACTCAAAGACGCTTTACAAATAGGTACATTATTCATTCACTCCAGACAGACAACGGTAGTGGCAAGCTACTTCTGCAGCCACAGCTGCCCTAGGGCAGGCTGACGGAAACGTGGCAGCCAATCTGCGCCAACGGCCTTTCCGGCCACCACCGAATATTTTTATACATTTATACACATTCATACCCAGTGTTATGGGCACTGGAGGCAATGCAGGTGAAGTGTCTTGCCCAGGGACACAACGGCAGGATATCTGGGGAGAGCGGGATTCGAACCGCCAACCATTGGGTTATTAGACGACCTGCTCTACCTCCTGAACCACTGTCGCCCCTGATAGGACTCCTTCTTCACCTTAATGGCCCCCCTCACCACTGGTGTCCACCACTTGGTTCGGGGGTTGCCACCACGAGATGCACCGACAACCTTGCAGCCACAGCTCTGGGCAGCCGCTTCAACAATGGAGGTGGAGAACATGGCCCATTCAGACTTCATGTCTCCAGACTTATTTCTTTATAATTAATGTCAATAGAGATTATCATTGCAGTTGCACCACTTTTCTGACCCCTCCTTGTAGAAAATAAAAAGTTAAAATTGGGTGGAGAGGTCTCTGCGAGAGCAACTGATGGATCAAATCAAATCAAATCACCCTTTTGTCATTCAACCGTACAACCAATCATGTACAGCAGAACGAGATTGTGCTTTACCTATCTACAGTGTAAATCACACACACCCCAAGTGCAGAATCAGAGGGCCGCTGCCATGCAAGGCGCCGCCACAGAGTTCCCTCCTCCATTCCATTATTGCTGAGCACCAAGCTGGATGGCAGGAAGTTCCACTTTTATATGGTCTTCGGCATGACCCGGCCGGGATTTGAACCCCTGCCTCCCGGGTGTGGGGCGGATGCTCTACCAACTGAGCCACCACTCCGGTACCAGGTACCCAGCCACGTCTCAGTTAACAACATACAGTCCATTTTATGATCTAAAATCAAATTATTTATAATAAAAGATTAATTTCAAAGGGAGCGTACATTTGAAAGTGCCATGGGAACTGTGGATGAGTTGGTATGTGAGGTATATGAAATATTTGAATGTGGTTTAATTTTGGCGAGGTTATAATAATAATAATAATAATAATAATAATAATAATAATAATGGATTAGATTTATATGGCACTTTACATGTCAAGTGACATCTCAAAGCACTTCCAGAGAGTCCATTATTCAGTCACTCCAGACAGACATTGATAGTGGTAAGCTACTACTGTAGCCACAGCTGCCCTGAAGCAGACTGATGGAAATGTGGCTGCCAATCCACACCAGTGGCCTCTCCGACCACTGGTTTGCAGCTCTAGTCCGGATCCGAGGTGGTCTGTTGCTGGGGATGATGGTGGGAATAGAGTGGGTGGGTAGATAGAGAAGGCTGGCGCAGAAGGTAGTGGAGTGTGGCGGGAATGAGGATGTAAGTTGTAAGTGTGATGTGGCTGTAGACTGTGCAGCAGACTGTTGGAGCTGCTCGGAAGTGTCTGCTAATGAGGGCGTCGCCTGCCCACCTGGGCTGGCAGCAGGAGACAGTCAGGCCAGTGGAGCAGTTAAAACAGAATAAAATTGTTTGTTAAAATATGAGCACCCAGCTGCTCGGATGAATACTGCCATACCAGTAAAATGAGGTACGGTTCCAGAACAGGTTAGAATTGTCAATAAAAATAAAACTGTATTGATTCTATATTTCTGTCTTCAAACGTCAAACTTTATTTATTTATATAAGATTCAAGATTCAAAGATTTTATTTATCAATCCTACTATACGTACAGGACATACAGAAGAATTGAAATCGCGTTTCTCTCTCTCTTCAGTGGTGTGCACAATATAAAAAGAAAAAGAAATAAGGCTGGAAAAAAAAAACAACAACAGCAGTCTATGTACAGTAATGCAATCCATAGTGCAAATGGCGAGAAAAGATAGACCCAGGCCTCCGATATTGCAAATAGAGATAAACTGTTAACGATGATGAAACCCAGCAATCCTATATACAGAGAACTAGAGAAGTAATACCCGTAGTTGCAGTTCATTGAGGTAGTGTAGGTGCAGACAGTGACAGATAGGACTAGATAGGACTGCACATGATCAGTATTGCAATGACAGACAGACAGCAGCAGATATGGCATTTGTGCAAAAGGTTGCAGTTGAAGTGCAGAGACATACAGCAGCAAATGTGTTACTGTTGGTGTTCCAGTCTTTCTGTGCCAACAGTTGAGATAGTTATTGTGCGGGTGAGTGCGTTACAGTCCCCAGAGGTGGGGGGTGGGGGGGTGGACAGAGTTCGGAGTCATGATGGCCTGATGAATGAGGCCTTTTAGCAGTCTTTTCCCGAGGGCAGGGGGCTGAAGAAGGAGTGTGAGGGGTAGGAGGTGTCGCTTGCGATGTTGATGGCTCTGCAGGTGAGGCGAGTGAGGTAGATGTCTCAGAGGGGGGGCAGAGGGGCACCGATGATCTTGCTGGCTGCTTTCACTGTGCGGTGTAGTGTCTTCCGGCAGGAGATGGTGCAGCTTCCATACCACACTGTGATGCAGCTGGTGAGGATGCTCTCAGTGGTGCCCCAGTAAAAAGAGCACATGATGGGGGTGGGACTCATGCTCTCCTCAGTTTGCGAAGGAAATGGAGGTGAGTTTGAGCCTTCTTGGCTAGTGATGTGGTGTTGTTGGACCAGGAGAGGTCCTCAGAGATGTACACCTCTAGGAACGTTGTGCTGCTCACCCTCTCTACAGCTGCACCATTGATGATCAGAGGGGGATGCTGTGTGTGACCCCTTCTGAAGTCAACCACAATCTCCTTGCTTTTTCCCACGTTCAGGAAGAGGTTATTGTCTTTAGAGCACTGGTCCAGTTGGCTGACCTCATTTCTGTAGTTGGCCTCCTCGTTGTTGGTGATGAGGCCCACCACCGTTGTGTCTTCCCCAAACTTGATGATGTGGTTGGTGTTGTAGGTTGGTATGCAGTCATGGGTCAGCAGGGTGAAGAGCAGAGGGCTGAGCACACACCCTTGTGGGGCCCCTGTGCTCAGTGTGATGGTCTGGGAGGTGTTGCTGCCAACCCGCACGTTCTGTGGCCTCCCTGTGAGAAAGTCCAGCACCCAGTTATAGAGAGAGGTTTTGAGTCCCAAGTGTCTGAGTTTTTGTATCAGGTGCTGGGGGATGATTGTGTTGAATGCTGAACTGAAGTCCAAGAACAGCATTCACATGTAGGAGTTCTTTGAGTCCAGGTGGGTGAGGGCTGGATGGAGAGCAGTAGTGATGGCATCTTCTGTGGATCTGTTTGACCTGTATGCAAATTGAGATGGGTCGTGGGAGGGAGGCAGGATGGACTTGATGTTCTGCATGACCAGCCGCTCGAAGCACTTCATTATTCAATATAACCACCTTTCATGCAACAAAGTGTAACTCAAAATGCTTTACACTTAAAAACCGACGATACCAGATAAAACAAAAACAAAACAGAAAAGACAAAGAGAGCCCCCCTCCCCTCAAGCACTCTCACCCTGCCCCTACTCCCGTCCATCCACCCGACCCCTCAACTCACTCCAGACCCCACCTTCTCCCACCCCGACCCACCTCACCCATAAGTAAAAATAGGCATAGTTAAAACATGAAAGTTAAAGCATAAAGAAAATATTTCTTTACTAAAGCTAATTCAGCCAGCCAGTGCTCCTGATGCCAGCAGGCTGAAGGGTAGCATTGGCAGCCGCCAATATTTTTTGTATTGGAACAGCACAAAAAGTAGAGGAAAAATCCAAATTTGAAACATTGGTATCATCAATTTATTATTTAGTAGTGTATCCTTTGGAAGAAATAATCGAAAGCAGTCACTTCCTCTGACAATCACTGAGTTTCTTACACCAGAATTTTGGACCGCTTCTTTTGCCAACTGCTCCAGGTCTCTCAGATCTTGAAGGGTTCTTTCTTCCTGCTGCTGTTCTGAGATCTGTCCACAGGTGCTCTATGGGATTTAGAGCTGGACTCACTGATGGCCACTTGAGAACTCTTGAGCGCTGTGTCTTAAACCAGGAGTAGGCCGTGCTACTGCGGGTTTTATTTCCAATCAGGTCCTTCATTAAGTGATTTTACTGAATTCTTTCCCACTGATTGCTCATCAATGGAGTGGCTGTTTGGAAAGAAAACATGCATTGCCTTAGTATTTAATGGCACATGGTTGCCTATTTATTTCTTCAACCAGTCTGGGTGCTTTTTGAAGCATGCTTCAAGTCATTGTCCTGCTGTAAGATCCATGATCTCTGACAGGGACACAACTTTATGACACTGAGCCCTACACTGACCACAGAATTTTATGATAGTCTTCAGATTTCAGAATGCTATCCTGTACCTGAACCAACAAAGCAGCCCCAAAGCATCACTGAACAGTAGGGACTGTCATCATTTGTTTTTCCTTCATAAAAAAGATTTATTTAGTCTAATCTGTCCACAAGACATTCTCTCAGAAGGATTTCAGGCTTCCACAGGTAAATTTGGCAAACTGCAGTCTGGCTTTTTATGTTTCTGTATCAGCAGTGAGCTTCCCCTGGGCCTCCTGTCATGGCTTCGTTTTCATTCCACTGGCACCAGACAGCATCAGCTGACACTGCTTGTGCTCGACATTAACTTGAATTTTTTGGGAAGTTGATCAATGTTCTTTTTTCATCATTTGAACAATCTTCCGCTGCAGTCTTTGATCATTGTTTTCTCTTTCATCCATGTCCGAGGGAAGAGGCTACAGTACCATGCACAGTGGACACAGAAACATGAATATCTCTGGAGATGGTGTGGTAGCCTTGACAATCTTGATTTTTATTTATTTATTTTTTTAACAATATTCAGCTCATCTTTGTTTTCTCCATGCTCAGTGCAGTGCATAAAGGTGTGTTACCTGGGTGCAAGTGTTGATTTCTGTTTAGACAGCACCGGCTGATTCCTGTAGGTGAGTGTATTTGAATAAGTTAAAGAAGCATCACTTGCTTGATATGCATTTATTTCTTCTGATTTTGAAAAGGTGCCAATATTTGTCTAGTCTATTTCGTATTGGTCTGTGTGGAATGCTTCAGATTTTGGCTTTTTATCTCTTCCTTTTTTGTGTTGTTTCAATGTAAACAAAAGAAATAAACTTGAGCATTCCAAAACATTCTTAAGCAGAACAATTAACAAATCCTTACATCTCACTTTATGATGGAGTAGAAATAAAAGTGCCAACTTTTAAACACTCTGTGTGTTATTAACCACTAGATACTATATTTTTGATAGATGTGTAGTCCTTTCTTTTATACTTATATTTTCCTACTCTAGCTGTGTTCAAGAGCCTTCATCACATGAATAGTTGATGATTCTGACTGGCACTGACTGACATCGACTCGGTGTAACCCTGCTATAGACTGGCAGCAATGAATGGAGCTTGGAGATATTTTTTATGTGGGTATAAATAATTGAGCCCCCTACTTAACCTCAGCTCTATTTCTTTGTATTATCACTATTCAGCATGTACATATACTATGTCTGCTGTGGAATTAATGTACCTCATTGGTTATTTAGGTTTTTGTATTTTTTATGTGGCTCTCCCCACTCTTTTAGGAGCGGTGGTGTCACAGCTGTATAGTAGTAGACAGACACAGAAATGCTGTCCTGCCTGTGATTAGAACAGACACCATGTCATTCTTCTTGGCACAAGTGCTTCAATTAATTGATATAAAGCTTTCATTTTTTTTTAATATTAGTGCCCTGGTGAGAGATTCCAAGTTCAGTTCCAAGAGAAGCCCGCATTTGTCAGAAACTGACTAAGGGAGAAAAGCACTGTATAGATTAGGGATTGTATGTAACAAAACATTAAACAAAACAGGGAATAAGATAGAAAGAAGAGGGAAATACTAGTCACCCGAGTCAGCTGTCATACCCAAGCAGTAGCCAGTTATATAGCCAACAAGTATTCACATTTGGTGCTGGTGGATCGTAACCAGGTTGTAAGTAGAGCCACCAAATGCAAAAAGAAGAAACAGGAATGAGACAAAAAAAATAGAGTAGGCAATTTATTAAAAGCTGCATTTAAATTCAAACAGGCTGTTCATCAGCTGATCAGAAATTTAAGACCATAGCCCCCTCAAAAAAAACAAAACAGGAAAGGACTCAGTAGTGTGTATCCCCACCATTCTGGTTGATCCCTTCAAAAATCCATTTAGGCCAATGGTGTCCAGTCATGTGCCATGGAGGGCCAAGATCCTGCAGGCTTTACCTGCAACCAATGTCTTCAACAGCAGATTTCACTGAACTTCTTCCCACTGATTGCTGATCAGTGAAAACACCTGCTGAAAAGACTGGGCAGAAGAGAAAACCTGCAGGGTCTTGGCCCTCCATGGCACATGATTGGACACCCCTGGTTTAGGTAGTGTACTTATTTTCATTCCTCTTCTCCAGTGCATACCACTACCTCTCCAGATTCTCTTCCACCTGCTCCCTCCTCTTACTACAGCTTACAATGCTATCTGTTCATATCATAATTCACAGAGGCGCCTGCCTGACCTCATCTGTCAGCCTGTCCATTACCATGGCAAACAAGAAGGGGCTCAGAACCGATCCCTGATGTAACCCCTCCCCCACCTTGAATCCATCTGTCACTCCTACAGCACATCTCACCACTGACTCACTATCATTGTACATGTCCTTCACCACCCTCACATACTTCTCTGTCACTCCTGACTTCTTCAAACAAAATTTCCTCTCTTGGCACCCTGTCGTATTTTTTTTCCCCATATTCACACAGAGACAGTGCAACTCCTTTTGATCTTCTCTGTAGTTCTTCAGCTGTGGCGCAGGTGTAGTGTGGCCAACTACTGATCAGAGGGTCAGGGGTTCGATTTCCACTATGTTGGCAGTCTGCATGTTGAAGTGTCCTTGAGCAAGACACTAAACCCCCAGTTGCTCCTGGTGGGTCAGGCCAGCGCCGGTGCATGGCAGCTCCACCACCATCAGTGTGTGAATGTGTGTGAATGGGTGAATAGCAGGATCTGTAAAGCGCTTTGGTCATGTAGAGATGAGAAAAGCGCTATACAAGTGAACACCATTTACCATTTAATGCTTCAAGCAAACATTACAACACAGCAGCATTATAATTATTCCAGAATTCCTCCTTATATTGTAGTGTGTCTGTTTTAATCATTTCTAGTTGGATGTCTTCATGACAATTTACTTCCGGCGCCGCATGAGTTGGCAGCCTTTTGCAGCAGCTGCTCAGTTCTGAGTTTTTGTTCTCATTTTTACTTACTATTTGTTTTTCTTTGTTACAACTTTTTTTGCTCTTGTTACCTTATGTCCATCACGGACACCATGGACACTAATATCGCCACTGATATTAATTGATTAACTATGCTACTATTGTTTACAGTAGAGATCAGCTGTTAGCACTATGGAGCTCAGCAGTGCTAACAGAGAGACCCGATATTCCACAGGAAGTAAAGCACAAATGACATGGATGTCGAGCTAGAGTGAAGCGACGGGCGGGGAAGACAAGGTATAAGTCTGTTCTACCATCCGTTACCATGGGGAATGTGAGATCACTGCAAAACAAGGCGGACGAGTTAACCGCTCTGTCACGGGATGTGAGAGCCTACCGAGAGGTTAGGATCATGCTTTTCACATGAAGATGGCTAACTGCGCTAACAACAGATGCTAACATTGGACTGGAGGGTTTTCATTTACTATGGGCAGATCGGACACTGGATAGTGGCGAGAGGAGAGGCGGTGGGCTGGCAGTGTTTGTGAATGACAGATGGTGTAACCCTGGGCACATCACAATTAAAGAACAGCACTTTAGCAAGGACACTGAGTTGTTAACGGTTAGCATGAGGCCATTTTATCTTCTGAGGGAGTTCTCACATGTTATTATGATCACCATCTATGTAACCCCCTCTGCTGACACTGAGGCAGCATGTGATGTCATCCACTCAGTCAGCAGCAGACTGCAGACTCAACACCCCACTCTTCTCCAGCTTATCTCTGGGGATTTTAACCACGCTTCTCTGTCCTCCACTCTGCCCACTTTCACCCAGTATGTTACGTGGCACACCAGGGACAATAAAACATGAGACTTAATTGCCAACACCAAAGACGCATACACCTCATCCCCCCCTCCTGGAAGATCAGATCACAATCTGGTTCACCTCCTGCCTGTGTACAAACCCCTGGTACACAGACAACCTCCTGTTACCCGTACAGTGAAGAGATGGTCTGAGGAGACTGAGAATGTTCTGAAGAACTGTTTTGAATCCACTGAGTGGGAGCAGCTCTGTGATCCACATGGGAAGGACATCGACGGCCTCACACACACACCATCACAGACTACATCAACTTCTGCGTGGAGAACACCATACCCACCAAGACCATACGGTGTTTCTCAAACAACAAACCTTGGATCAACCCTGAGATAAAGATACTGTTGAAGGAGAAGAAAAGGATCTTCAGTTCGGGAAACAAGGAGGAGCTGAAGTCCACGCAGACAGTCCCTCCAGGATTTCGTGGAATGTTTTCATGATTGTTGCGGGCCAAAAAGCCTGAATCCGTGAGAACTTTTTTAAAAAGTTGCAATAAAAGTTGCAATGTTTTTAGAGTGTTTATTGCACTAAAAGTTGTGGGAAGAATTCCAAATTTTACAGTAGATGCTTTTTTCCAGTTTACCGCAGTGATATTCTATATAACAATACAAGAAAAGCACAGGATTGTCAAAAATTTCCTATTATAGTGATTTTTAAATTAAGCAGAAACTTCTGCTATACAGAAAAACTCTTGTGCAACAGCAAATAAAAACATTAACACAATATCCATTACAACAGCTAAATTGCATTGAATGCATGTTAAAGAGTATAGATTTGGAAATTATTGGCTGCACCTTCGTTTCAAAACTCCCTAAAAAAAAAGAAAAAAAAAAAAAAGGAAACTCCGTACGGTCCCCAACCACTCGGTACTGAGCGGAGAGGAAAAAATAAATAATTTATTCTCTTGCACTGTATTGGCTATTGGAGCCTGTGTTTTTCTGGAAAAAAAAATACAGAGAATATTCTCTCTTTCCATGCCTACCTGTCTGTCTGCTGCATGTTGGTCTTCACACACACACACACACACACACACACACACACACACACACACACACACACACACACACACACACCTCTTTCATTTACAGCGGGACGGTGGGGGGTGGGGGGGATGGGTGGGTGTGTTTGTCCGTCCACACCGGAGATTCACAGTTTTAAAGCTCATTGACCAGATGTAGTAATGATTTTACCTCTAAAGATACAGTATATAATTGTTCAAACACTCACTGTAGTGTAATGTACTCTCCTCACGTGCGCTCCCATGATGGGGTGCTTTTGAGCAGGTGCATGTTTTTCAACACAAACCCAGCGCTTCGTACACGCGGTCAGGACGGAGACGTGGCGAGGCATCCACGGGCAGGCTGGGGGAGACGGAGGAATGGACAGTGTTAAAAACCTTGCAGGTGAGTGTTTTTTTAAATCACACACTCTCTTTGCTGATGTGTTCCGCTACTCACTGTAAACTATAAACTCACTACTCGGAAGTGAATGGATGCATTTGATTAATTAGACTGACCATTTCAGCACCAGTTAGACAAATTTGATAGGAGAAATTGGCAGAAGTTGATGAGGATTGGCCAAAATTGCGGGAAAGTTGCGGTGATTGGACAAAGTTGCAAGGTCGTGCAATAGTTGTGCTGATTGGCTGATTTCGCGTCAATTGGTGCGATCGCAACATCGCGAAATCCTGGAGGGACTGCATGCAGAGGGAGCTGAGGAGGTGATCAGAGAGGGGAAGGACAACTACAGGAAGAAGATGAAGGACAAGCTGCAGCAGAGCGATGTCAGCGGTGTCTTGTGAAGCCTAAAAACCATCTCTGGGAACCAGAATACCACCTCCCAGGCCATGGGGGGTAGGGAGTGGGCGAATTACCTGAACCTATTCTTCAACAGGTTTGACCAACTGTCCTGTCCTCCACCTGCCCACCAACCCCTGCTACCTCCACCTTCATCTAATCCCCCTATCCACTGCCTTCCCTCCACCCCCCCTTACATCCCCCAGCTCTCAATGGACATCCCCTGCTCTTTTTCCCCTCACAGGCCCAGCACCCCCTCCTCTCAGCACACAGCCCCCCTGCCCCAGTCTGTCCCTCACTAAGGGCGCATTCAAACAGCCAGTGTTTGGTCTGGACTAAAGGACCAAAGAGTGTATTCCACGGATGGTTTGGTTTGTTTCATGTCGTCTGAATGCGTGTTGGAACTCTGGTGCGTGCCAAAGTCTGGACCCCCTGAAAACGGGGGTCTCGGTTCGCTTGCAAACGAAGTCTGGTGCGCTTCGCTTGCCGTGTGAATGCAAATGAAGTATCCAGTGGACCAAAGGGCAGACGTGCCCCTTGGAATTTGTGTAACCACAGCAACACGTAGTGAGAAGAGAAAGTGGCATTTCCTGTAAGGTGCCTTCACATCAAATGCGAACGGGCAAATTTTTCACACAGCACAATTACATTATAACTCAATGTAAATACATGAAAAGACATGACTTCACTGTCTGGGTGAGATGCAGACAGGTGAAGTTGCCACTCACCTGAAAAAGTTGTCCCTGCCTTGGAAACTTGATGTGTGTTTCCATTGCTAGCTTGCTAGCCTTGTTAGCACATTTGTGGCAGGAATTCGTGGGTAAATAAATCCAACATCCCGATTCAGCTGAAGAGCTCCCAGTCCTTCTGCCCCCATTTTGGGTAGAAAATAACAATAAAGACAACCACACGGATCCAAGAACTATTTTTACCAGAGAAAACCGAGGAGAAAAATTAAAAAAATATGTCTCTCAGACAGATTTGGAGTAGTGAGGAGATGCAGGCTCTGATAGATAGTTGGTCTGAGGACCATATTTCTCAGCTGCTTGTGGCTACACACAAGAATACCAATGTTTTTAAAACGTTTAGCGACATGATGGCGGCACGGGGGTTTATAGAGACAGCGGGGCTTTTTATTTTTGTTTGTGGTGGACAAACAACCCAGCTGAAGGGAAAGATGTTACACCGAGAATTGCTCGCTTGCCAAGAATTGCACCCCATCATCGCAAGCAGGTGTTTAGTGTTAGCCAAAGTCAATACAACTTTGAAAAAGTGATTACCCTTTTTACCGATAATGCATAAATGCAAAATCTCAACTTTGAAGATTGTAAAATGTAGAGTTGGATCACTATGATTTCTAACCCTCTTTGAAACACTAAAACGTGTGGCGAATAAACATAATTTAAAGATAATTTGCAAGTGGTAATAACAATTTTTACTTCTGAAAATGTATAATGGGTACTTCTAAAAATGCACAAATGGTTGCAAGCATGGCTGTAGTGTTATATTTTATAGTTTAGGTGGATGGGCTGCAATTCTTGGCAAAGCGAGCAATTCTCGGCATAACACCGGATTTCCGTTTTTGGTCCTGGCCAATTGATGAGCCGGATTTCTCTTCTTGGCCAAGATTTTTTCTCCCTGGTCGGTGGTGGTTTCAGCTACAGTGCCACAAACGAGCAGCCGTTGTAACTGCGTGACGTTGTCCAAGCAGTTTGGTCCGCTTGAGTGAAGTGCTGTGAATGCAAACCAAACAAAGGTGCGGAAATTCTCTCCATTCCCCGCCGAGTCGAACTGAGACCCTCGGACTATCCTGGTGTGAGTGCAGCCTTAGACCTAGGTGAGAACTTAGCTGAAGAAGATCAAGGCGAGGAAGGCTGCAGGTCCGGACAACATCAACTTGTGGCTCCTCAAGTCCTGTGCAGACCAGCTGTGTGGGATTGTGAAGCACATCTTCAGCCTGAGCCTGAACCTGGGGAGGGTACCACAGCTGTGGAAAACATCCTGCATGGTACCCGTGCTAAAGACTCCCCCCCCCCCCCCCCAAGGACCTGAACAGCTACAGACCAGTGACCCTCACATCACACCTAATGAAGACCCTGGAGAGGCTGCTTCTCACCCATTTCCACCCCCTGGTGAGACCAGTGATGGACCCACTTCAGTTTGCCCACCAGCATGGCATCAGGGTGGAAGATGCAGTGATCTTCCTCCTAAATCATTCCCTGTCTTACCTGGAGAAGCCTGGGAGCACTGTGAGGATCATGTTCTTTGATTTCTCCAGTGCTTTCAACACCATCCAACCAGTGATCCTGAGGGACAAGCTGCTGTGTGCAGGGGTGGACTAGCACCTGTCACCGAGGATCCAGGACTGTGTGTCTGCCCATCATCTGCAGTAGGGGGAACCCTCCAGGGAACAGTTCTGGCTCCCTTCCTGTTCACCCTCTACGCTGCTGATTTTTCACACAACACACCACACTGCCATCTACAGAAGTTCTCTGATGACTCTGCGATTGTTGGCCTCATCTCTGATGGGGATGACGCAGAGTACAGAAGACTTATCAAGGACTTCGTGGACTGGTGCCTGCGGAACTGCCTCCATATCAATGCAGGGAAAACCAAGGAACTGGTGGTGGACTGCTGCAGGCGTGGACAACCCCCCACAGCACTGGTAAGCATCCGGGGAACAGACATTGATATGGTAACATCTTACCAAGTACCTCGGTGTTCACCTGAACAATAAACTGGACTGGTCACACAACACCAATGCACTCTACAAGAAAGGGCAAAGCAGACTGTTCCTTCTGAGGAGACTTGGTTTTTTTGGAGTGCAGGGGCCACTCCTGAAGAGCTTCAACAATTTTGTGGTGGAATCAGCCATCACGTATGGAGTGGTCTGCTGGGGCAGCGGCATCATGGCAGCCAACAGAAAGAGACGGAACAGGTTGATCAAAAAAGCCACCGCTGTTCTGGGGTGCCGCCTCAACCCAGTGGAGAAGATAGGAGAGAGGAGGATGGTGGCTAAGCTGTCATCTCTGCTGGAGTCCGAGTCCCACCCCATGCAGAACACGCTGAACGCACCGAGAAGCTCATTTAGCGGTAGGCTGTGCCATCTTAGGAAGAGGTTCCACAGGTCCTTTCTACCTGCTGCTGTCAGACTTTACATCGTAACTTGTGCTCCTCATAGAGGCCATACTAAACACCACTACTTTGCACAATAGGGATTGTTCCCTCCAATACACAACTAATACAACTGCAATTATTACTAAGGGTGGCCACAACAGTGTTCATTCAGCTGTGAAATATACAGTACTGTCTGAGTTTATATTTCTATGTTGCTGGGTAATTTAATTAATTGTAATGTTGTTAATACCATCTAGCTGCATTGCTCCTGCACTGTGTATATATACTGTGTACGTATATACTGTATACTGTGTATATACAGCGGGGAAAGTAAGTATTGAACATGTCAACATTTTTCTCATTAAATATATTTCTGATTTCTGATGAAGCCATTGACCTGAGCTTTTCACCAGGTATCAGTAACAACCCAAGTAATACATACAGAGAAATCAAGGCAACTGTGTTCACAAAACAAGTTATATTTAATAAAGTGGAATGATACAGGGAATAAGTATTGAACACACTTGGTGAAATTCATTTAATATTTAGTAGGGAGGCTTTTGTTGGTAATAACAATTTCCAGATGCCTCCTGTATGAAGAAACTAGGGACAGGCATTGCTCAGGAGTGATTTTAGACCTTTCTTCCAGACAAACTGTCTTCAAATCTTGAAGGTTCCGTGGGTGTCTTCTATGAACTCTGATCTTCAGTTCGTTCCATAGATTTTCAGTTGGATTCAGGTTAGGTGACTGGGTCATTCTAGCAGCTTTATTTTCCTTCTCTGGAACCAGTTGAGGGTTTCATTGGATGTGTGTTTGGGATCATTGTCTTGCTGAAATGTCCGCCCTTGTTTCATCTTCAGCATCTTGGCAGATAGCATCAGGTTCTTATCAAGGATGTCTCTGTACATTTGTCTATTCATCTTTCCTTCGATTTTATGAAGTCTGCCTGTACCATGTGCTGAAAAACACCCCCACACAATGATGCTTCCGCCTCCAAACTTCACTGTTGGTATGGTGTTTTTGGGCTGATGTGTAGTGCCATTTCTTCTCCAACAATGCTGTGTGTTGTGACATTCAAAAAGTTCAATTTTGGTCTCATCTGATCAGATTATATCCTCCCAGTATTTTACTGGCTTGCCCAAATGTTGTGCAACAAACTTTAAACGAGCCTCAACATGCTTTTTCTTCATCAATGGAGTCTTGCGAGGTGAGCAGGCACAGAGCCCATGTCGGTTGAGTGCATTACTTATTGTTTTCTTTGAAACAGCAGTATCTGCTAACTGTAGGTCTTTCTTGAGGTCTCCACAAGTGGTCTTTGGCTCTTGGATAACTCTTCTGGTAATTCTTTTGTGCCCTCTGTGATAAATCTTGCAAGGAGCTCCTGGTCATGGCCGGTTTATAGTAAAATGATGTTCTTTCTACTTCAGAATGATGGCTCCAACAGTGCTCACTGGAATATTCAGCAGTTTAGAAATGTGCCTGTAACCAATGCCATAATTATGTTTTGCAACAATAAGGTTGCAAAGATCTAGAGAGAGCTCTTTGCTTCTACCCATCATGAGTTCTTTGAGGTGTGACAATCTGTTATTCACAGACCTTTTTAAAGGCTATCAGTCAGGACTTAACCAGCTGAAATTAATTTGCACTGATGGGAGATGGGATGGCTTCCTAAATTCTCATGGATTTCAGCTGATGTCTTGGCTTTCTGTGCCTTTTTGACCCCTTTTTCTTCATGTGTTCAATACTTATTACCTGTGTCATTCCACTTTATTAAATATAGCTTGTTTTGTGAACACAATTGCCTTGATTTCTTTGTATGTATGGATTACTTGGGTTGTTACTGATATCTGGTGAAAATCTCAGCTCAGTGGCTCCATTAGAAATATGTTTAATGAGAAAAATATTGACGTATTCAATAATTATTTTCTCCACTGTATGTATATGTACTGTTCTCATATCCCATTCTTATCTTATTATCTTATTTAGTATTGCTCTGAGTGCTGTTATTCCTTTGCTGCTGCAGTCCTGTTAATAATGTTTATCTTATTTTACCTTAATTGCATGATTTGCATTCAGATTTTAAATATTCCTTGTTACCTCCTACTCTTCCTTTCCACAACATTCAGTTCACCATCAGGGAATTTTTAGGCACATATCCCCTTAATGGTCCCTCTTTCTTCTCTCCTACTGCCTCACCCTCACAGGCAGTTATAAAAGAAAATTGATGGTCCTAACAGTTAAAACTTTGCACTTGAGCTGATTGCATCAACATAATTGGACTTGAAGAACCATCTTTTTGCCAAGTTGAGTATACACATTTAGTGATGTATCACTAACATTCTTAACTCTTGTTTTAAATAGTCTTCTGTTTTTTACACTCTACTGAATCAGGTAGAGAAGCTAATCTGAAGATCACTCCAGGCTAAGATCCCTTTCCCAGCTTGCTGTTGATATTTGTAGTCACTTTCCAAGCTGTATGCAGTGTCATCTAATCAAGGTTCTTCAAGCCCTAACAAGCTGTTTTAGTGTCTCCTATGTTTAACACACTTTGGATTCATTTCACATTTTCTTCTCGAGGATCATTAAACTTTCATGGATTACTTTTATGCTGAGGGGGCACTGCCACCCACTTCCAGGCAACTTTCTCCATCTGTCTTATCATCTTCCCATCTGCTTTTTTCAATATCCTTTCTTCCAGCTGTACAACAACATTTCAGTGTTTGGTCTTTCCCTTAAAGCTGATCATCCGCATCATTGGTCTAGTCCATGCTATGAAGCCCTCTCCCCAGTGCTGACAGTCCAGTCACCAGCAGTATCGCCGCCAGTGGAGCTGTCAGTGGACTGTATGAGCATTAGAATGATGCTGCTGCGCTGCTGTTTATCACTAAGTGAACACACCATCACTGCTTATTATCTTCATTTCTGACTGGAAACACTCGACCTCTGCATTGGACCAACTTGGCTTCATTGCTATTCAGTGATTGTAGAGCGGAACAGTCTGATGGGACACACCGACTCTAGGATTAACAACACCAAAGATTCTGCACTGAGACGTTCTGGAGGGAAGAGGTTGTCATGTGATGACCTGAAGAATATAGAGTGGGACCAAATAGAGTGCTATAGACATCATGTAGACATGGAAATTACACTGTTTGAAGAAGAAGAAGAAGAGGAAGATTGTTCAGAACTCCTTATAAGAACTCATTCATTTTTTCATTCATCTTCTTCCACTTAATCCTTTTCGGATCGCGAGGGGGCTGGAGCCTATCCCAGCATCTTTGGGCAAGAGGCAGGGTACACCCTGGACAGATCACCAGTTCATTGCAGGGCCAACACAGAGAGACAGACAACCATTCACTCTCACAGTCATACCTAAGGACAATTTTGAATCCCCAGTTTTGATGCCAATTAACCTAACTTGCATGTTTTTGGCATGTGGGAGGAAACCGGAGAAATCCCGGAGTAAACCCACGCAGACACGGGGAGAACATGCAAACTCCTCACAGATCACTGTTGGTTGGGGGCTGGGATCAAACCCAGGATCCCCTGGCCAAGGGTGAGTTGCTGTGCTGCCGCAGTGCTAACCACTGCGCCACCGTGCCGCCCCTTATAAGAACTCCTTATATAGTAATCTCACTGCTGGAAGAAGAAGAAGAAAAAGATTGTTCAGAACTCCTTATAAGAACTCATTATAGAGTAATGACCAGATAGAGTGTTATAGACATCATGTAGACATGGAAATCTTACTGTTTGAAGAAGAAGAAGAAGAGTGTTCAGAACTCCTTATACAAAGATATAGAGTGAAGAAGATGAAGAAGAGGTTACCAGTCGAGAAGAATTCTGACTTTTGATATATAGAGCGATGTTTACTGAGTGAAGTACGTGGCAGTAAGGACTACAGCTCCTGACCAGATAGAGTGATGATATAGAGTGAAGTACGTGGCAGTGGTGCACCTGTGGGCTGGTTGTCAGCCACCAGTCGGGTCTAGGAGAACTAACTAACTAACTAACTAACCTGCACTTATATAGTGCTTTTCTAGTCACAAAGACCACTCAAAGCGCTTTCATTAATACTAACCCTCTATTCTAAGGGCCTATAGGAAACAGATATCTAGGGACAATTTAGAACAGCCAATTAACCTAACATGCATGTTTTTTTTGGCATGTGGGAGGAAACCGGAGAAATCCCGGAGTAAACCCACGCAACACGGGGAGAACATGCAAACTCCACACAGATCACTGTTGGTCGGGGGCTGGGATCGAACCCACGATCCCACGATCCCCACAATCCCCCGGCCAAGGGTAAACTGTGCTGCCGCAGTGCTAACCACTGCGCCACCGTGCAGCCCACAGAAGAAGAAGAAGTGATGTCCGAATAGAGTGATGTCTGAAGATAGAGTAGGTGGCGGTAATGCACCTGTAAGCTGGTTGCCAACCACCAATCAAATCTAAAAGAAGAAGAAGACCCACAATATGAGCAGCAGAAGAGTGTGAATTCTCTTCACTAGAATGCCTCTCCCAATCGTGCTGCGCTTGGGAAGTGTTTTTCTGGACCAAACAGTACAAAGCGAAAACACCAGTCAGACGTTCAAGACTTTTTTTTTTTTTTTTTGTACTTATTTTGTACCCGTAGGTAGATTTGCTTCGCAGTCCGGTGACAAGCCACCAGCTGCCGGTCGCTGCGTGCGCAAGCGCCCTGTATCCCTAACCTGCATGTTTTTAGCATGTGAGAAGAAACCGGAGAAATCCCGGAGTAAACCCACGCAACACGGGGAGAACATGCAAACTCCACACAGATCACTGTTGGCCGGGGGCAGGGATCGAACCCACGATCTCATGATCCCCGCGATCCCCCGGCCGAGGGTAAAACTGTGCTGCCGCAGTGCTAACCACTGCGCCACCGTGGTTAGCAAGTGTATCAACTGCCAAGCATGTTCTGTCCACGTGGAGAGACTATGATATATGACCTCATGTAATAAGAGACAATATTTGGAGACTGCAAAAAACACAGAAAAAGGGAGGGCTTTAAAGCAGAATCCTCACCATGTCTTTTGTTGCACATCATGCTAAGACATAAACTTAGATTAAAGATATGAGAAATTGTGCATGAATGATGGCAATCACGATTACATCAAATGGATTTCCTGCTATACGTAATGAGAATCTCAAGATGTTCCTATCTATGATCCCATGAGAGCCTAAGCCTGGCTCTTGGTACCATAATTTCCCGTGTTTGGTAATTGCATTGACAGTCACTGAGGAACTTCCTCCTCTGTGATCTAAAGCTCTTTTTTCTTCTCATGACCATGGCACATTGCCACGCAGTCATGGCCCAGGTCATCAACCCTGGGCCAAACACCATTTGCCACTCAAGAGTTGTCCTCTTCTGAGTCGCAATGAAATCACCACTACCGCCACCACCTCAGGGTGTCAGAAAGCCATTAAAAGCTGGTCTCTTAAAGTGATTTCTCAGCTCACCCAAGTTGCTGCTTCTTTCAGGCCATATTAAATAAATAAAGCGGGCGGTGCTCTCACGCTGTGGGCAAGAGAGCTTCTGCAAAGTGTGGGGTGGCTGTGAGACAGAGTAAGAGGGTCACTATTATATCCTGCTAAAATGTTCCAAGTGTAATTCAGCCACAGGTCAGAACTTTAAAAGTGTGTGTGTGTGGGTTTGTTTGTTGGCACTGTGTGCTAGTGTGTAAAAGTGATGGTTTTTAAAAGGTTTGGAGGAGTGAAGGTCAGGTGATGGAGAAAGCGTTAACAGCAGAGCTCTCTCTTCTCTATCTCCCCATTCTCCTCTCCCCCTCCCACTCCCATAAAAGTTTGATGTTAGAATTAGGTTGTTGACTCATCTCGCACCTCTGTGCGCATAGTATTGACAGGCTGCCAGTGGACTGCTGGGTGGGCCCAGATAGCCGCTGAGTGTCTGCTCCCTCCCTCGATGTCTCACTTCCTCTCCTCCTTTTTCCCCACTCTCCTTTTTGCTTCACATCAGCCAACAGCATCAGAAGTGTTTTAACAGAGCTTTAATGGTCTCGGCCCCAAACCTCACCTCTAGCACACACACGCACTCACTCACTCACACACACACACACACACACACACACACACACACACACACACACACACACACACACACACACACACACACAGGCACACTGCGGTTTGAAATAGTTTGCTGGTGGTGGAGGAAAAAGTGTTGAACAGAAAAAAGGAGAATGCAAGAGAGCTTGTTGTGCTGATGGAGGACGACGTGCCCTCCTTTTCTCGCCCCCAGCCTCCACCCACTACCATCTTCTTTCTGCTGCACACTGAGTACAGGATTTGCTTGTTGTCATGTGTAAAATATGATGTATTATTGTGTGACAAGGGTGGTGGCTCCACCTTTCCGGTTCCGCCGCTACCCTGGGTATAAAAGACCAAGGCGGAAGAGACACAGTCTCTTTTGACCTTTGCCTCTTCCTGTATAGGAGCGCCTAGAGTCTGTGAATCACTAATAATGCTGAGTTCTGTTTGCACCTCCAGCCTCATCATTGAGTTGCTGATTATGAACATAACATTTGGCGACGAGGATAAAAGCATCGATAAAGCTATTTCAGGCATTTGGCCATTTCTGGAGCTTCCTGGTGAGCCGCCGGTGTCGTGGGAGAGGTGGTTTGCATCATTCAAGAATTATCTGGTGGTATTGAACCTCGGTGAGTTGGAGAAATTGCATGCGTGAACAATTTTGATCCATAATCTCAGCATGGAGGGACAGCGCATTCTTAGCACATTGGCAGTGAGCGACAGTTTTGAGGATGTGGTTGGGCTAATGGCGCGCTACTTTTGCGCCCCGGAAAACGTCATTGTCCGGAGGATCCAGTTCCGACAGCGCTGCCAGTGGGCTGGAGAGTCGGTGCAGCGGTATGTTGCTGACCTGTGCCAACTGGCTGGTGGTTGCCAATTTGGGACCTTAGAGGAAGAAATGGTCTGGGATCAGTTGGCGGAGCACACGTTGTGTGCAGCTGCACAGTCAAGACTCCTTACGCATTCCAGTGAGCTGACATTGGCCAAAGCAGTGGAGCTTGCCCAGCAGTTTGAAGCAGCGGATAAACTGTCCAGGGACCTTGGTGAGAGAGCAGCGTTGGGGAAACACGGCTCACAATCAGCGGCGCAGGCTGTAGACCCGGATAGTGATGACAACGTGGAAGACAAAGAGGAATACGCTACCGCTATGAACATTAGGTCCGCCCCGGGGTCACCAAGATGTTTTGGCTGTGGGTCTACCAAGCACTGGTACAAGGTAAGAGAGTGTCCAGCAAAAGGCAAATGCTTTGGCAAATGTAGGCTCCTAAATCATTTCGCCAGGGCTTGTAAAAGGTTTGAGTGAGGGGAATGACGACGTGAAATGGATACCCCCGCCACGACTCCTACGGTTAGTCACACCTTGTCCCCAAGCACAGAAGGCCATACATTTTTGATGGTGAAGTTGGACAGCGAGGACATGCTGTTGTTGGTGGACATGGGCCATACCCACAAAATGGGTATGGCAATAATAGGCTGTCCATCATGGGTTCGCTGTTGCTGACGGTGAGGTACAAGACAGCAGTGGTGTCCAATATTCAGTTCGTGGTGACCGAGTGTGGGTCGAATGTATTGGGCTACAATCTGTTTTATGGAATGGGCTTCTCAATCACCCGCGGCAGGGGAAAGGAATGGTCGGGCTGTGGTTTGTGGGACCGTCCGGTTCCGCGGGTGGTTGACGATGCGGTTTGGGATGACACTTGGCCTGGTATTCTCGGAGCTGGACAGGACAATTTCCACCCAGGGCCATCAGGGCAGGGTTCTGGTGCCCGGACCCATGTTACCCTAGGTGAGGGAACTGGGCGGCATGGTGGAACGCCCATAATGGTGGGTGAGGCTGTGAAGACGACCCTCTGCTTCCGGGGTTCGGCCTGGAGATGCCAAGAAGCTCGGGGCTGTTACGGCTATGCCAATGTTAAAAATGAAAGAGAGCGGGGCAGGACCGGCTGGCACGGGAAACAGACATGCCACACAGGAACACTGTAGGCTGAGTCGGGCTTCACAGAGGGTCACTGGAGTGGCTCTGCCCGGTAGGGAGGCCCGAGGGAAACGTCGTGGACATGGGAAGTCAAGGAGAGTTCCTTTGGGGGTCGTGATGTAGTTCGGCCCAGAGAGGAGACTCAGCTGAGAGGTGTTCACGGAAAGAGGAAGCGACGTGATGACCAGGGGCGGCTGAAGGTGGTGGTTGTTCGGGAGGACGGATACCTTCAGCTGACAGATGACTCATGGAGACACCCCAATGAGCTGCGGCGCGTGATAGAGGAGAGGGAGGGGTCGGGGCCCTGACTTGGATCTTCTCCAGGGACAAAGAGTCAAAGGAGCTCTTTGTGGGACCCACCAGACGAGTCCCCTGGGGGGGTGGCTTCTCCATCGAGACTGTACGGTAGCGAGGGGCAGTGGATTGGGTTAAAGATGAATTGCCCGGGCTATGTAGGTGGTATGTTTCTCGTATTGGACTGCTATAACAGGTGCCCAAGTGAAAAAAAAAAAAAAAATTATATATAATACCCATGTAATGTGTGTGACACCATGTTTGGGGGTGTGTATTACTGTGGGGTTTGCCCGGGTTGGGGTGGTATCTTTGGGAATGTTATGGTGGTGTGTGAAGGTGCATGCTAGCTGGTTGTGTATTGAAATGTTCTCTTTTTGTGTATATTAATTCATGGGATTATTTTGGTTTTATAATAGGAACATGGCAAATTGTATTTCATGGGCTTCCATTATCAAACACGGCAAAATAATCTGTCTGGTCGTGTGGAGGTGAGACGGCAGTCCACCTGTCTCCCTCTACATTTAGTTGTTTGTGTGCATGGATAGGCATATTGTATTTGTTTGTTATTAGAGTGTGTCTCGGGTATCAAATTTGGGAGGGCCTAATTAGTGTGTATGCGTTTTGAACTTTTCTAAAGGGGGGGTATCATATATAAAATATGATGTATTATTGTGTGATGAGGGTGGTGGCTCCACCTTTCCGGTTCTGCCGCCACCCTGGGTATGAAAGACCAAGGCGGAAGAGACATGGTCTCTTTTGACCTTCGCCTCTGCCTGTATAGGAGCACCTAGAGTCTGTGAGTCACTAATAAAGCTGAGTTCTGTTTGCACCTCTGGCCTCGTCATTGGGTTGCTGATTATGGACATAACAGTTGTGCCTGGGGTTTATCATTTTGTTTTCTTCTTATTTTCTTAAGGTAATATCTCACTGGGTTGAAACAGCTCACAAGTAGTTTGAGATGAAAAATCGTGAGACAAATCTGAAAATTTGCGACAGTTTTCAATTGCAATGACACTGCCTCATGGATGTTGCAATAATGTTGCACAAACTCCCAGTGAGGTTTTGGCCAAAGTTTTCTGGGTATTTGCATACATGTCAGACAAGTGTCAGGACATTCTTGCAACATGCGCAAGACCAATTTTAGGTTTGGGGTTTTTTTTTTGCACTCACGACTCTCCCGCAGTGGCTGCCCAACCCTCACACGACAGATGTCTGTGCCAATTGCACAATCTGTATCTCATAAATACAGGGTGTCTCTCCATTCCAGTGATCATTTTATCAACTGATGTCAAACTCATATACACAATGAAGTTACACATGCCTGGGAACCACAACAAACAATAGAATAATGACGTTTTCAGTGCTTGCCCACTGCAACTTCTCTCCCACCAGAGTATTGCACAGGAGTACACACGTGAAATTACTTCAACACAATACAAACACATGTACATAATAAACACACCTGGCAATCACTAGAAACAACAGTAATAACCATACGTTACCGCTTGCTCACTGATACAGAAAAAAGACCAGGAATTAGTCTGACCCCCCGAACTTACAGCCAGCAAAGAAACTCATAATAATGACTCTGCATTTTTCACATCAGTGAATGGATAGACTGAAAATGACACTCATCTCTCCATCCAGGGTATTTTTGAGGATTCGCAGCAGCATCACAAATTCATGCAACGTTCTGTCTCCACCCCTTGATGGTAGGCAAGAAACATATTGCTGCTAATACATTTCTGCTAGAGCACTTTTTAAAAAAAATACTTTTGCCATATTTTTTTATACAGTCTATGGATAAGAGTGGCCTAAATTTCAACTCTGACTATGGTCACTACATGCATGGCGGAAAATTGTCATAATAGGCAAGATAAAACCACAGGAAAGTCTTTGTGTCGCTTTCCATCACATCTAGTTCAGAGAGACAAATGTTCAGGCAGATGGAGGGTTGCCAGCAAGTCACAACATGGGTCGTATCTGCAGTGATCGTTTTTAAGGGTAAGTACATGTGCGAGGATAACGATGGTGGGTCTCAGCTTTATATTTGGTGTTCTGTTATGCAGGAAAAACCAGTGTCTCCAGACTGTACCTTCCCTTGTTGCTTAAACAGATTCACTTCAAAAAAGAAAGGCAAGACTGTCCGTGGATATTTTTCATATAGGCATATCAGCAAACGGAGGCGATCGGGCAGGTTATTGTTGTTTGTTGTTTTGGAGCTGTAGTGGGGGGTAATCGTTTAGGCCAAAGGGGAGAAATATTTCCCACTCCAGACTGGCTTCAAGCCTCTGCAGAACAAGGCAGTGAGAGCCGCTCTTAATCACCTGTTTTCTTTCAGTAACGCTCCAGATGACTTTTAGTGAGAGATTTGAATCATGATAATAATAATGATAATAATAATAATAATGCATCAGATTTATAGAGCGTTTTTCATAGACACTCAAAGATGCTTTACAATGGATCCATTATTCATTCACTCCAGACAGACAATGGTAGTGGTGAGCTACTACTGTAGCCAAAGCTGCCCTGGGGCAGGCTGATGGAAATGTGGCTGTCAGTCTGCACCAACGGCCTTTCTGACCACTACAGAACATTTATACACATTCATACCCAGTGTCATGGACACTGGAGGCAAGGTGGGTAAAGTGTCTTGCCCAGGACACAACGGCAGGGTGACTGGGAGAGCAGGATTTGAACCACCAACCCTCCGGTTATTAAACGAATATTAGACGATTATTTGCGTATTCAGATAAAATAATGTTGTCACATGCCATGATAAACAATTTCTATCATTGTTCCATTCACAGCGCTTGCCTTCTACTGTGGCGATCCACATGACCAGTGACATCACTTGCAAATCCTCAATTCAGAAAGCTAGGAGGTGACAGGTGCCTTGGTATTAGGCGCCGGGCAATGATTTGGTGTCATAATAAATACCTGCTGCCTGCCGTTCCACCTCTCCCATCAGTCACAGCTGCTCGTCAGAGAGAGAGTATAGGCGGTGAGGAAGGATTTCATAGCCGCAGAACCGTGGTTCCATCTGGGCAACATGTGAGTTGTAAACTGGGTCTTTGTCTTGAAAGAGATGGACATCATTGGTTAGCATGCCACACCTCTTGGTTTTGATGGCCTTTCACATTTTCTGCAGCGGAGAAGGATAGTATGTGCCAGTAACTGTAGTACCCTTTGCCAGGAAACCCATCATCAGTACTCCAAAAGACTGTGAGCATGACCTTGCCCACTGAGGGTTGGACACATGCCTTCTTTGGAGGTGGTGAGTCATAATGCTTCCATTGCTTCAGCTGGGCTTTAGTCTCTGGATCATAGTGATGGACCCATGTTTCTTTCTGCATGATTAGTCTGTCAAAGAAGTTCTCCTGGTTTTCTTGGCACAAGGCCAAACAAGCCTGTGACTTGTTCCTGCATCTGGAAAGGTATGAGCAACTAGGAAATCAATTGTGCAGACAACTTCCCTGTGTGCAAATTGTCATGATTGATTTTTTCCCATAGACCCCACACTGATCATGATGGTGGGATCCACTTGCTGGTTGGCGTCTTCATCAATGGTGCACTGTGGTCCCCTGGAAATGAGTGCAGTTCCCACTTATGTCTGACCACATTTGAACTGTTGATGCCAGTGCTTGACTACACCATACAATGGGACATCCTCCCCATAAGTCTCTTTCATCTCATCAAATATCTCCTATTGTGTGCAGCCTCTCAAGTACAGCAACCTGCATTCAACCGCTCTGCATTCAACTGGCTCCATTATCACACCTTACTCCACCTTAGCACCTGTAAAATAGAAACCCGGGGCTGCATATTACTGTGTGACCTATAGAGATAGGTATTGTTTTACATCTGCAGTTTCGGCCTATACAATAACTGGAAGTTGGTCAGGGGAAATCTTTTAAGGAGCAGCACTCATAGATTTATAGGACATTGCTCATGATAACAATAAAGTGACCGAAGACTTGGACTTGAACATTAAGGCTTGGCAGGACTTGGACTTGCAAAAAGACCTGAGCATTTCTGTTTATACCTCAGTTTTCTGATAATTCACGGGAGAAGTTTAAACATATATTTTTTTGTAAAAAAAACCCCGAAGGTCATATCGTTTTGTGGTTAGTCAAAAGAACTTACAGCACATTAAGTTTCTCCCTTTTACAGTACCTATATTTTCTACCAGGCTCATATTCTACCCATGATTTCTTTGAGGGTTTTTTTCAGATTTAAATGATTTCCAATGAAATGATCTCTCAAATTTACCAAACGAAGATCACATGTCACCGCTGTGTTTTATCATATGTCATTTAAGTAGCGCTGTTGTAAATGCATCATCAGATGGATGGATTTTCCACTCTGACGTAAACTGCATTCCAGCGGAAACTTTGGAATTTCTCTCGTTTTTGAAGGTTTTTAACCATGAAAACAAGTCACATTTACTGTAGCAGCAATTTGTCATCTTTTTGATGAGGTCTCTTCCTGACTCATTCTTTCCTTTTCCTGGGCTGTTTTTTTTCTCCCTGTTGTTCACACACTCTCCCTGTCTAACTCCTTCATCATACCCCCCCCCCCCATGCATAGACGCGCACACACACACACACACACACACACACACACACACACCAACCCTCTTCTCTCCTTTAACTTCAGAGAGCAGGATTGAAGGGGTTTAGCCTTGATGAGCGGCATGGTAGGCCCAGCCAGAGGCAACGCTCATTAGCAGAGTTTAGCCACACAGGCGCTGAATGGGACGGCTTGTTGACACATACAATGGGATCAGCCCCCTCACACTCACACAACACACACTGACACACAAAACCAAGTCATGGCTCCAGCTTGACGCGTCATGCCCCCCTCTCTTACCCTCTCCACACTGGGCTTGCGTGTGTGTGTGTGTGTGTGTGTGTGTGTGTGTGTGTGTGTGTGTGAGAACAGTCCAGATAGTTCTGCCGATGCCCTCTTTCCCTCACCTCACACACATGCGGTCACATGTCTCTCTCTCTCTCTCTCTCTCTGTCTCTCTCTCTCTCTCTCTCTCTCTCTCTCTCTCTCTCTCTCTCTCACTCACTCACTCACTCACACACACACATACATTTTTGAATACCTATCAGACATTGTTAATACACACACACACACACACACACACACACACACACACACACACACAGATGCCTGCTCATTGAAAAAGCACAAATCTGTCTTGTTCTAGTGGCAACAACCACAGCTGTCCATCACAGACCTCAGTACCTACAGTAAGGAACACTGCAAAAATGAACTCTGTCTAGATACAAGAAATAAGTGCTGATGATTCAAGAAGACACAAACTATAATCAAGTGACATTATCAGCCACTGTAGCGATTTGATTACACTTGCTAAGATTTCTTGAAATAATAAAAATATCTTGGCTTCAGAAAAAAGTGACAAATACACTACTCACAAAAAGTTAGGGATATTCGGCTTTCGGGTGAAATTTCAGGATGCACCTAAAATGCACTATAACCTTTACAGGTGAACTTAATTTGACCTTCTCTAACCCTTTGAATGCACATTTCCAACTGTTCAGCGTTCCAGTACTTTTTGTGTAACTTGTTCTCTAACAAGGTGCTTAACGGAAAAATTCACAACAGGTGTTTGTAGTGTGAACTTTTTACATTTTCCATAAATTTCACCCGAAAGCCAAATATCCCTAACTTTTTGTGAGTAGTGTATTTTAAAGTGGTGAAACACTACATTAAGTCAAATAAACTCAAAATGAGCCTTACTTACATATTTACTTATTTATTTCTCAATTTGACTGAAAGCATCTTAAAAATGCACTGCAGTGGATATAATGTATCTTAAAAACAAATGTACATCAAAAATGGTATTTTATGCCCTTTTTTCCACAAAAAAAAAAAAAAAATCATTGTCTTACAGTTGTGAACATTTTGGCCCTTTTACTTCTTAAAATGCCAGGATTTAATTAGGCCCACCCACATCTCGCCCACAAAGATGCTGACACACCGCATCTCCTCCAAGACCACAGCACACAGAAGTCTGCAGGCTGGCAAAATTGAACAGCATATATATATATATATGTGTGTGTGTGTGTGTATATATATATATATATATATATATATATATATATATATATATACAGTGGGGCAAAAAAGTATTTAGTCAGCCACCAATTGTGCAAGTTCTCCCACTTAAAAGATGAGAGGTCTCCAATTTTCATCATAGGTATACCTCAACTATGAGAGACAAAATGAGAAAAAAAAAAAATCCAGAAAATCACATTGAAGGATTTTTAATGAATTAATTGGTAAATTCCTCAGTAAAATAAGTATTTGGTCACCTACAAACAAGCAAGATTTCTGGCTCTCACAGACCTGTAACTTCTTCTTTAAAAGGCTCCTCTGTCCTCCACTCGTTACCTGTATTAATGGCACCTGTTTGAACTCGTTATCAGTATAAAAGACATAGCCAAGACCAAAGAGCTGTCAAAGGACACCAGAAACAAAATTGTAGACCACTGATAATCTCCCTCGATCTGGGGCTCTATGCAGGATCTCACTCCGTGGGGTCAAAATTATCATGAGAACGGTGAGCTAAAATCCCAGAACCACATGGGGGGACCTAGTGAATGACCTGCAGAGAGCTGGGACCAAAGTAACAAAGGCTACATCAGAAACACACTGCGCTGCAAGGGACTCAAATCCTGCAGTGCCAGACGTGTCCCCCTGCTTAAGCCAGTATATGTCCAGGCCCATCTGAAGTTTGCTAGAGAGCATTTGGATGATCCAGAAGAGGATTGGGAGAATGTCATATGGTCAGAAGAAACCAAAATAGAACTTTTTTTTTTTCCACAATATCTTTATTGAACCTTTTTTTTTTTTTTTTTAACAAACATGATACAAACAAACACTAACACTAAAGTATACAAAAAAAAAAAAAAAAATGCCCTAAAAACACCAACAACCACCAACAAAAAGAAGTCTTCAACAATGCTCCTCTGTTTAGTCTAGACAATCCAATACATTAGTATACATATTATGTTCACCAGTTTGGAATTTACAAGGTCCACACACATCATTCACCTTCTTCTTCAAGAGTTATGTTTAAATTTTTTACATAATCAATAAAAGGTCTCCATATATTCTCAAACACAATTTCCTTTGATTTCAGTATATATGTTATTCTTTCTAATGGAAGGTTTGTTAACATCTGTCTTAACCACTGAGTCACATCTGGTCTATGAGTCTTTTTCCATAATAGTGCAATACATTTTTTGGCATTAAGCAAACTGAGGTCTATGAATGTTCTTTCACTTTTATTGAAATTATGCTTTTCTGGGTACAGACCCAACAAAAACAGTTTAGGATTCAATATGATTTGTTTTGAGATTATTTTTTCAATTGTTACCCTCACCTCCTCCCAAAACATTCTTATTAATCTACATTCCCATAAACAATGAAATAGGGTTCCTTTACTTTCCATGCATTTTGTGCATGTATCTGGTATATTTTTGTTATATCTATTTAACTCCTCCGGTGTAACATACATCCGCATTAACCATTTGAAATGTATCAATTTAAGGCGTGCATTTATTGATTTGGTTTGAGCTTCTGTACAAGCCAATTCCCATTGTTCCTCTGAAATTTCAATTTGCAGATCTTCTTTCCAGTAGTTTAATCTTTTCAGTGAATTTTCACTTGAAGATAGTGTCAATGAGTTATAAAACTCTGAAATAATACCCTTTCTTTTACTATCTTTCATCATCATTTTTTCCAAGGATGAATAAATAGGTCGAGTGAGAGCTTTATTTTGATTTGATCGAATAAAGTTTCTAAGTTGAAGATATTTAAAAAAATGTGTTCTATTGAGATTAAATTTGATCCTCAGCTCTTCAAAAGACATTATGTTGTCTGCACATGGCAAATATAAATCCTGAATCTTTTGTATCCCTTTTAAATTCCATACTTTAAATACAGCGTCTGCTCTCCCTGGTTTAAAATATTGATTACCCCATATTGGACTAAATTGTGACAATAACTGTGGTTCTTTTAAATAGTTTTTAGCTTCACACCATATTTTGATCATATGCTTTACAAATGGATTTTTAACTTGTTTTTGTAATTTTTTTGCCGAATCTGAGTATATGAATATGGGAAGAGGTAAAGGTAAATTGTATGATTCCATTTCAGTCCAGTGAGGGAGATCATTTGATGAAAAATAATATGTCATAGACCTCAGTTGTGCCGACCAATAATACAACATAAAATTTGGACATTTCAGACCTCCACGATCAAATGGTAAATATAATAAAGACAAACGTAATCTAGCCCTCCTGTTGTTCCATATAAATTCCACTAACTTTTTTTTTATTCTTGAGAATAGATCTAAAGGTGGTGATAAGGGAATGTATTGAAATAAATAAAGTATTTTAGGTAAAATATTACTTTTAAGTATATTGATTCTCCCGATCATCGACATTGGTAGTGACATCCATCTCTGAGTTAACTCATTGATATCTGACATTAAGGCTTCATAGTTGACACTGATTCTAGCTTAGGCATAATTTGGATTCCTAAATATTTAAACTGATTTACAACATTGAATTGATTTACCTCCGGGGCTGGGTAATTTCTCTGGGTCTCATTTAGCATTAATATTGAAGATTTAGTTTTATTTATTTTATATCCTGATATTTCCCCAAAATTCTTTATTAAATTCAACAAGGTTGGAATTGATTTTTTTAGATTCGACATAAACAAAATTATATAATCGGCGTACAGGGAGATTTTATGTTCTGTTGGTCCAACTTTAATTCCATATATTTGTGAATGTAAACGTATCGCTATCGCTAAAGGTTCAATTGCCATAGTAAACAGTAAAGGTGAAAGTGGACAGCCTTGTCGACATCCTCTATTGATTTTTATTGGTTTTGAAATATTGTTATTTGTTAGGATTTCTGCTGTAGCATTATTGTATATTATTTGAACCCATTTTATGAAATTATTTCCAAGTCCAAACCTTTGTATGACTTCAAAAAGAAAGGGCCATTCAACTCTATCAAAGGCCTTTTCGGCGTCCAATGATAGGAGAGCTGTATCCGGTGCTTCTTTATTAAAATAAATAATATTAAATAGTCTTCTTACATTATGGAAGCCTTGTCTACCCTTTATAAAGCCATTCTGATCTCGATTAATAATATTTGGTAAAATTTCTTGTATTCGTCTTGCTAAAATTTTACAGATTATCTTAAGGTCGGCGTTTAATAGGCTTATTGGTCTCATATTTTCACATTTATTAGAGGGCTTACCTGGTTTTGGCAGCAGTATAATTAAGGCATTATTTATGTATGATGGTAAATTATTATTTTGAAATGCTTCTAAAACCATTTCCAAAAAAGGTTTTATTAATTTATTCTTAAATTTTTTATAAAGGTCAACTGGAAGACCATCTGGTCCTGCACTTTTTCCTGATTTCATATTATCAATGGCTAGCCCAACTTCTTCTTGACTAATTTTAGACTCCAATATCTCCCTGTTTTCATTTGGTATACACGGTATAGATAGTTCGTTCAAAAACCCATTTAGTTTTGTTAAATCAGGTTCATTTTTGGTATCATATAATTTTTCATAGTAATCTCTAAAGGCTCTATTAATTTCTAAAGGATCTATAACTACCTGTCCGTTACTTATAATACTGGTAATTGGTGTTTTAATTTCCAATTGTTTAATCTGCCATGCTAATAATTTTCCTGATTTTTCACCTTGTTCATAAAAAGATTGTTTCAATCTTAGAAGACTCGAGGCAGCTCTATTCGCTGATTTTTTGTCGTATTCAGCTCTCAAAATCAGTAATTCATTCTCCAACCTTGGGTCACTTCCTGCATACACTTTTTCCTGAAGACTTTTTATTTTATGTTCCAATTTAGCTCTCTCCTCTCGAGTCTTCTTAGATTTTGATCCTGTATAACTAATAATATGTCCCCTAATAAAAGCTTTGAAAGCCTCCCACTTTACACATGCTGATGTTTGTGTAGTATTGATGTCAAAGAACTCGTCTATCTGTTTTTCTATATACTTGACAAATTCCTCATCCTGAAGCCATTTATGCTGAAATTGCCATCTACCTGATTCCTTTGTCAATTTTTTATCTACATATATTAGACAACAGGGTGCATGATCAGAGATCACGATGTTATCATAAAAGCAGTTTTGAATCTTGGACCTTAATTCTGTGGAAATCAAAAAATAATCAATACGTGAGAATGTCTTGTAGGTACTGGAATAACAAGAATAGGCTTTAACTTGTGGTTTCATTTCTCTCCATATATCTAACAATCTCAATTCTTTCATAAAATGATTAATAGTCATCCTACATCCAATGTGCGTACAATCCAGTCCTGTTGATCTATCCACACCTGGATTCAATGTACAATTAAAATCCCCTGCTATTATATGTTGCCCTGTAAGTGATGATAAGATGAGAAATAAATTAGCAAAGAACTTCTGATCATCTATATTGGGACCATATAAGTTCACAAGATTTATATTTTCTAATAGCAAAGAACCTTGAATGATTACATATCTTCCAAATTTGTCTCCAATTACATTTTTCACTTGAAAAGGAACTGATTTATGTATGAGAGTCATAACTCCCCTGGCTCGGGATGAAAATGAAGAGGTGAATACACTTCCCTGCCATCTACTCCTAATTCTTTTAACATCCTCCTCTATCAGATGAGTTTCTTGTAAAAACACAATTCTTGAACCCATGTCCTTTATTTTATTCATAACTTGTTTAAGTTTTTTTAAATTTTGTAGACCTCTGCAATTCCATGAAGTTAAATTAAGATTAACACTTTGGTCCATGATCAATAGAGAGTTTGGGATTACCTTGCAGTGTAAACATGCTCATACAGAGAAGCAAAAACATGAGTGGTTGAACATTCATCCTACAAACTACACACAAACAAATTTCCCCTTCCCACACTTGTGGCAAACCCCCCAAAATCAAAAGAAAAATTCTGTCTCCCAATATAGCCATCGACCGTTCCACACCCACGGGGAACAGCCTAAGCCACTCCTTCTTCATCCTCCCAATCACTCTAACTCTACTGCTTTTAATGACGTAACATTAACTCTCCTCTGTAGTTTTCCAACTTAACTCCAAAATTTTTAACAACTTTGTACATCATAGTTTTTTTTTTGTTTGTTTGTTTTGTTTTTGTTTTGTTTTTTTAATATATAATACAATCTATATTTTGTAAACTTACTATTTACTTCAAGTCAGTCAGATGCCTGTGCAAATGCTTAATTATTCTACCTTATATTTTGTTCATGCTTAGCTCCCACCAGTCTCTTCTTCTTCTTTGATCTTCTTGATGAACTCCTGCGCCTCCTCTGGGGTCTTGAAGATGTGGGTTCTGCCCTCATACGTGGTCAGCAGTCTCGCAGGATAGATTACACCATGACGAATCCCAAGGTTGCGCAGCTCCTTACGTATGGGATCAAACTGCTTCCTCAATTGCTGGATTCCTGTGGCCAAATCTGGGTAGAACCGCACCTGCTGGTCCTGGTGTTTAATCTCTCCTTTAGCACGTGCAGCGTTGAAGATCTTCATCCTGTCTCTGTTGCTAAGAAACTTCATAATTAAGGTCCTCGGCGGTCCCTTATCTCTCCGTGGGCCAATACGATGTGCTTTTTCCAGAACCACTGCTGATTGCAACTCCTCGCTGCCCAGCACCTCCGGAATCCACTTTTCCAGAAAGGAACATACGTCCCGACCTTCTGATTCCTCTGGAAGACCCACCAGCCTCAAATTATTCTGTCTCGACCGAGATTCCAAATCCAAAATATTATCTTCCAGAGATTTATTTTTTTTTTCCAAAGTGTGCACCTTTAATTGAAGACGGGTGACGTCATCTTCAGCACTAGCGAGACGGAGCTCCATCTGCGCCGTTCGTTCTACACAGTCACCCAATTCCTTTCTTATTCCTTCCAACGCTGTCATAATCCCATCAAATCTAGAGGAAAAGTCCGCTCTCATTGAACTCATGGCAGCCATCAGCGCATCTGCGCCATTCCCCGCAGACATCGCACCGCCGCCAGCCTCCTCCGCCATATATGGAGTTTTGTTTGCTGCGTCACAGACCTGAAAGTCCGTTAATTTGGACTGTTTCGGCGGCTCGCTTTTTCCTTTTCCTGGTTTTCCAGCCTTAGGCTTCGCCGACATATCCTCGCCCAAATGCTGGGATACGTTCTGTCCCAAATGAGAGAGTTATTTGCCGATTTTTTTTCTCCAGGAGCAGAGCAGAGCGAGACACGTCCGTCCTACGTGGCAGCCATAACCGGAAGTCCAAAATAGAACTTTTTGGTAAAATCTCAACTTGTCGTGTTTGGAGGAGAAAGGACACCATACCTACTGTGAAGCATGGGTGTGGAAACATCATACTTTGGGGCTGTTTTTCTGCAAAGGGACCAGGACGACTGATCCGTGTAAAGGAAAGAATGAATGGGGCCATGTATAGTGAGATTTTGAGTGAAAACCTCCTTCCACCAGCAAGGGCATTGAAGATGAAACGAGGCTGGGTCTTTCAGCATGACAATGATCCCAAACACACCGCCTGGGCAACGAAGGAGTGGCTTCGTAAGAAGCATTTCAAGGTCCTGGAGTGGCCTAGCCAGTCTCCAGATCTCAACCCCATAGAAAATCTTTGGAGGGAGTTGAAAGTCTGTATTGCCCAGCGACAGCCCCAAAACATCACTGCTCTAGAGGAGATCTGCATGGAGGAATGGGCCAAAATACCAGCAACAGTGTGTGAAAACCTTGTGAAGACTTACAGAAAACGTTTGACCTCTGTCATTGCCAACAAAGAGTATATAACAAAGTATTGAGATGAACTTTTGTTATTGACCAAATACTTATTTTACCAAGGAATTTACCAATTAATTCATTAAAAATCCTTCAGTGCGATTTTCTGGATTTTTTTTTTCTCATTTTGTCTCTCATAGTTGAGGTATACCTACGATGAGAATTGGAGATCTCTCTCATCTTTTAAGTGGGAGAACTTGCACAATTGGTGGCTGACTAAATACTTTTTTTCCCCACTGTATATATACAGTCATGTGAAAAAATTAGGACACCCTCTATAAGCCTGTGTGTTTCTTTAACAAATTTGGACGTATGGATATTTAATATCAATGTTGAAAATACTGGGAGATTCACGTAATACAGCTATCCATCCATCCATCCATCCATCTTCTACCGTTTTTCCAGAGGTCCGGGTCGCAGAGGCAGCAGTTCAAGCAGAGAAGCCCAGACTTCCCTCTCCCCAGCCACCTGCTCCAGCTCTTCGGAGAGGATACCAAGGCGTTCCCAGACCAGCTGGGAGACATAGTCTTTCCACCGAGTCCTTGGTCTGCCCCGGGGTCTCCTCCCAGTGGGACATGCCCAAAACACCTCAAGTGGGAGGCGTCCAGGAGGCATCCTAATCAGATGCCCATACCACCTCAACTGACTCCTTTCAATGTGGAGGAGCAGCGGTTCTACTCTGAGCCTCTCCCGGATGACTGAGCTCCTCACCCTGTCTCTGAGGGTGAGTCCAGCAATCCTACGGAGAAAGCTCATTTCAGCCGCTTGTATCAGCGATCTTGTTCTTTTGGTCATTACCCAAAGCTCGTGACCATAGGTGAAAGTAGGAACGTGCTATGTGGATTAGGTGGCGGTAATACAACTAAACAATTAAAAATGAATTAAAGACTTTTTTCAAATTTTCTGTAAAATGTAATTCTAAACAAATAGTGAGGAATAAATTAGGACACCCCCACATTCATTCCCACTTACAATGGCTAAAATAAAAAAATGCAAATAAAAACAAAAACAAGGTTAGACACAGATATGTGAACATTTCTTAATAAAGAACTAAATATTTAAAGGGGTGTCCAAATTTTTTCCACATGACTGTATATAGGGCAGCGCGGTGGAGGAGTGGTTAGCACTGCGGCAACACAACAACTCACCCTTGTCTGGGGGATCCTGGGTTTGATCCCAGCCCCCGACCAACAGTGATCTGCGAGGAGTTTGCATGTTCTCCCTGTGTCTGCGTGGGTTGACTCCGGGATTTCTCCGGTTTCCTCCCACATGCCAAAAACATGCAAGTTAGGTTAACTGGCATCAAACTGGGGATTCAAAATTGTCCTTAGGTATGACTGTGAGAGTGAATGGTTGTCTGTCTCTCTGTGTTGGCCCTGCGATGGACTGGCGATCTGTCCAGGGTGTACCCTGCCTCTCACCCAAAGATGCTGAGATAGGCTCCAGCCCCCCCACCACCCGAAAAGGATTAAGTGGAAGAAGATGGATGGATGGATGACTGTACATATACACTACCGTTCAAAAGTTTGGGGTCACCCAGACAATTATTTTGTGTTTTCCATGAAAAGTCACACTTACTTACCACCATGAGTTGTAAAATGAATAGAAAATATAATCAAGACATTGACAAGGTTAGAAATAATGATTTGTATTTGAAATAATAATTTTTTCCAGATACTCAACCTGCTCAAAGGAAGGTCAGTTTTATAGCTTCTCTAACCAGCTAAACTGTTTTCAGCTGTGCTAACATGATTGCACAAGGGTTTTCTAATCATCCATTAGCCTTCTGACGCAATGAGCAAACACACTGTACCATTAGAACACTGGAGTGATAGTTGCTGGAAATGGACCTCTATACACCTATGTAGATATTGCACCAAAAACCAGACATTTGCAGCTAGAATAGTCATTTACCACAGTAGCAATGTATATTAGATATTAGAGTGTATTTCTGATTAGTTTAAAGTTATCTTCATTGAAAAAAACAGTGATTTTCTTTCAAAAATAAGGAAATTTCTAAGTGACCCCAAACTTTTGAACGGTAGTGTGTATATAGAATCAGATTTATTGCCATTGTTCATGTAGTACACAAACTAGGAATTTGTCTCGGTGCAATGCTGCAACATTAAACATGATAAAATAAAAGAAATAAACTATACATGCAATAAAGTGTAGAATAAGAGTGAGTAATACTAGTCAGCAGTTTAAATATATTAGCGAGCAGCAGATAATGTGGAGAACCATATAGTGCAGTCGGTAATGCAGGAAGAAAACAGTGATGATTGACATGAGTCTGGTTGAGTTGCTGTACATAGTGCACGAGAGTCAATAAGTCACTTAGTGTTCAGCAGTCTGATGGCAGAGGGGAAGAAGCTGTTCATGTGACGGGAGGTTTTAGTCTGGATGGACCGAAGTCTTCTACCTGAGGGGAGAGGGGCAAACAGTACGTGACCAGGGTGTGAGGGATCGGCTATGATCCGGCCAGCACGCCTCCGGGTCCTGGAGATGTACAGATCCTGGAGAGATGGGAGCTTGCAGCCGATCACCTTCTCAGCAGTGCGCACGACGCGCTGCAGCCTTAGTCTGTCCCTGGCAGTGGCTCCTGCATACCACACGGTTATGGAGGTGGTGAGGATGGACTCGATGATGGCTGTGTAGAACTGCACTAACATCTTGGTGGGTAGCTTGAGCTTCCTCAGCTGCCGCAGGAAGAACATCCTCTGCTGGGCCTTTTTGATGAGGGAGCTGATGGTCGGCTCCCACTTGAGGTCCCTGGTGATGGTGGTGCCTAGGAAGCGGAAGGAATCAGCAGTGGTGATGGGAGAGCCTGTGAGGGTGAGGGGGGGCAGAGGGGTTGTGACTTTCCTGAAGTCCACAATCATCTTCACTGTCTTCAGAGCGTTCAGCTGCAGGTTGTTGTTGTTGCACCAGGACGCCAGCTGGGCCACCTCTCTCCTGTAGGCGGACTCGTCGCCGTTGGAGATGAGCCCGATGAGGGTGGTGTCGTCCGCAAACTTGATCAACTTGACAGACTGGTGGCTGGAGGTGCAGGAGTTGGTATAAAGGGAGAAGAGTAGGGGGGGAAAGTACACAGCCCTGGGGTGATCCGGTGCTGATGCTAGCAGAGTCTGAGACAGTCTTTCCCAGCCGCACATGCTGCCTCCGGTCCGTCAGGAAGTCGGTGATCCACCTGCAGAGGGAGTCAGGCACGTTGAGCAGGGACAGCTTGTCCCGGAGCATATCGGGGCGGATGGTGTTGAATGCGGAGCTGAAGTCCACAAACAGGATCCTGGCGTAGGTTCCTGGGGAGTCCAGGTGCTGCAGGATGGAGTGGAGGGCCAGGTTGACTGCGTCGTCTACAGACCTGTTGGCTCGGTAGGCAAACTGCAGCGGGTCCAGGAGGGGGGTGGTGATGGACTTGAGGTGGGGCAGGACCAGGCGCTCAAAGGACTTCATGACTACAGAGGTGAGCGCTACAGGTCTGTAGTCGTTAAGTCCAGTGATCCGTGGCTTCTTGGGGACAGGGATGATGGTGGAGGATTTGAGGCAGGACGGCATGTGGCATAGCTTAAGGGAGGTGTTAAAAATGTCTGTGAAGACAGGAGCCAGCTCTTTCGCACAGTGTCTCAGGGTGGAGGGAGACACGCCGTCCAGACCGGGGGCCTTGTGCGGGTTCAGTCTGGAGAACTGTTTGAGCATGTCCTGCTCACTGATGACAAGGGCAGGGGGGGAGGAGGGGGGGCGCCTTTGATGTAGTAGGGATCGTGGAGGCTGTGGAGCTGGAGGGAGGGGGGGAGTTGGACACAGATGACGGGGTGTCAAAACGGGCATAGTGTTGGGACAATCTTTGACAAAGGGCTTTGTCATCCTGACCTTTAGGAGCCTGAGGCCGATAATTGGTGATTTGCCTCAGTCCTCTCCACACAGAAGCCGAGTCATTAGCAGTGAACTGCTGCTGGAGTCTCTCAGAATAATATATATATATATACTGTATATAATACACACACACACACACACACACACACACACACACTATTGCTCTGAGTGCTGCTGTCCCTTTGCTGCTGCAATCGTGGAATTTCCTCACTGTGGGACTAATGAAGGTTTATCTTATACATACAGCGTCTCACAAAAGTGAGTACACCCCCTCACATTTTTGTAGATATTTTGTATCTTTCCATGGGACAACAATGAAGATATGGCACTTTGATACAATGTAAAGTAGTCAGTGTCCAGCTTATACAACAGTGTAAATTTGCTGTCCCCTCAAAATAACTCAGCACACAGCTATTAATGTCTAAACCACTGGCAACAAAAGTAAGTACACCCCCAAGTGAAAATGTCCAAATTGTGCCCAATTAGCCATTTTCCCTCCCCAGTGTGTTGTGACTCGTTAGTTTTACAAGGTCTTAGGTGTGAATGGGGAGCAGGTGTGTTAAATTTGGTGTTATCACTCTCACACTTTCTCATACTGATCACTGGAAGTTCAGCCTGGCACCTCATGACAAAGAACTCTCTGAGGATCTGAAAAAAAAATTGTTGCTCTACATAAAGATGGCCTAGGCTATAAGAAGATTGCCAACACCCTGAAACTGAGCTGCAGCATGGTGGCCAAGACCATACAGCGGTTTAACAGGACAGGTTCCACTCAGAACAGGCCTCACCGTGGTCGACCAAAGAAGTTGAGTGCACATGCTCAGTGTCATATCCAGAATTTGTCTTTTGAAAATAGACGTATGAGTGCTGCCAGCATTGCTGCAGAGGTTGAAGGGGTGGGGGTTCAGCCTGTCAGTGCTCAGACCATATGCCACACACTGCATCAAATTGGTCTGCATGGCTGTCGTCCCAGAAGGAAGCCCCTTTTAAAGCTAATGCACAAGAAAGCCCACAAACAGTTTGCTGAAGACAAGCAGACTAAGGACATGGATTATTGGAACCATGTCCTGTGGTTTGATGAAACCAAGATAAATTTATTTGGTTCAGATGGTGTCAAGCGTGTGTGGCGGCAACCAAGTGAGGAATACAAAGACAAGTGTGTCTTGCCTACAGTCAAGCATGGTGGTGGGAGTGTCATGGTCTGGGGCTGCATGAGTGCTGCTGGCACTGGGGAGCTACAGTTCATTGAGGGAACCATGAATACCAACTTGTAATGTGACATCCTGGAGCAGAGTATATCCCCTCACTTCGGAAACTGGGCCGCAGGGCAGTATTCCAACATGATAACTACCCCAAACACGCCTCCAAGACAACCACTGCGTTGCTAAAGAAACTGAGGGTAAAGGTGATGGACTGGCCAAGCATGACTCCAGACCTAAACCCTATTGATCATCTGTGGGGCATACTCAAACAGAAGGTGGAGGAGCGCAAGGTCGCTAACATCCACCAGCTCCGTGATATCGTCATGGAGGAGTGGAAGAGGATTCCAGTGGCAACCTGTGAAGCTCTAGTGAACTCCATGCCCAAGAGCGTTAAGGCAGTGCTGGAAAATAAAGGTGGCCACACAAAATATTGACACTTTGGGCACAATTTGGACATTTTCACTTAGGGATGTACTCACCTTTGTTGCTAGTGGTTTAGACACTAATGGCTGTGTGTTGAGTTATTTTGAGGGGACGGCAAATTTACACTGTTATACAAGCTGTACAGTGACTACATTGTATCAAAGTGTTGTATCTTCACTATTGTCCCATGAAAAGATATAATAAGATATTTACAAATATATATATATATATATATATATATATATATATATACACAGTGGGGTAAAAAAGTATTTAGTCAGCCACCAATTGTGCGAGTTCTCCCACTTAAAAGATGAGAGAGGTCTCCAATTTTCATCATATGTATACCTCAACTATGAGAGACAAAATAAAAAAAAAAATCCAGAAAATCACATTGAAGGATTTTTAATGAATTAATTGGTAAATTCCTTGGTAAAATAAGTATTTGGTCAATAACAAAAGTTCATCTCAACACTTTGTTATATACCCTTTGTTGGCAATGACAGAGGTCAAACGTTTTCTGTAAATTTTCACAAGGTTTTCACACACTGTTGCTGGTATTTTTGCCCATTCCTCCATGCAGATCTCCTCTAGGGCAGTGGTGTTTTGAGGTTGTCGCTGGGCAACACAGACTTTCAACTCCCTCCAAAGATTTTCTATGGGGTTGAGATCTGGAGACTGGCTAGGCCACTCCAGGACCTTGAAATGCTTCTTACAAATCCACTCCTTCGTTGCCCGAGCGGTGTGTTTGGGATCATTGTCATGCTGAAAGACCCAGCCATGTTTCATCTTCAATGCCCTTGCTGGTGGAAGGAGGTTTTCACTCAAAATCTCTCGAAACATGGCCCCATTCATTCTGTCCTTTTACATGGATCAGTCATCCTGGTCCCTTTGCAGAAAAACAGCCCCAAAGTTTGATGTTTCCACCCCCATGCTTCACAGTAGGTATGGTGTTCTTTCTCCTCCAAACACGACAAGTTGAGTTTTTACCAAAAAGTTTTGTTTTGGTTTCTTCTGACCATATGACATTCTCCCAATCCTCTTCTGCATCATCCAAATGCTCTCTAGCAAACTTCAGACGGGCCTGGACATGTACTGGCTTAAGCAGGGGGACACGTCTGGCACTGCAGGATTTGAGTCCCTGGCGGCGTAGTGTGTTACTGATGTAGCCTTTGTTACTTTGGTCCCAGCTCTCTGCAGGTCATTCACTAGGTCCCCCCATGTGGTTCTGGGATTTTAGCTCACCGTTCTCGTGATAATTTTGACCCCACGGGGTGAGATCTTGCGTGGAGCCCCAGATGGAGGGAGATTATCAGTGGTCTTGTATGTCTTCCATTTTCTAATAATTGCTCCCAAAGTTGATTTCTTCACACCAAGCTGCTTACCTATTGCAGATTCAGTCTTCCCAGCCTGGTGCAGGTCTACAACTTTGTTTCTGGTGTCCTTTGGCAGCTGTTTGGTCTTGGCCATAGTGGAGTTTGGAGTCTGACTGTTTGAGGTTGTGGACAGGTGTCTTTTATACTGATAACAAGTTCAAACAGGTGCCATTAATACAGGTAACGAGTGGAGGACAGAGAAGCCTCTTAAAGAAGAAGTTACAGGTCTGTGAGAGCCAGAAATCTTGCTTGTTTGTAGGTGACCAAATATTTATTTTACTGAGGAATTTACCAATTAATTCATTAAAAATCCTTCAATGTGATTTTCTGGATTTTTTTTTTCCTCATTTTGTCTCTCATAGTTGAGGTATACCTATGATGAAAATTGGAGACCTCTCTCATCTTTTAAGTGGGAGAACCTGCACAATTGGTGGCTGACTAAATACTTTTTTGCCCCACTGTGTATGTATGTATATATATATGTATATATACACACAGACGTGGACAAAACTGTTGGTACCCCTCTGTTAATGAAAGAAAAACCCGCAATGGTCACAGAAATAACTTGAATCTGACAAAAGTGGTAATAAATAAAAATTCTATGAAAATTAACCAATGAAAATCAGACAGTGCTTTTGAATTGTAGTTCAACAGAATTTTTTTAAAAAACAAACTCATGAAACAGGCCTGGACAAAAATGATGGTACCCCTAGAAAAGATAAATGAAAATAATGTGACCATAGGGACATGTTCAACCAAGATGTTTCCTCTAATTAACATCACAGGTGTCTACAAACTTGTAATCAGTCAGTTGGCCTATTTAAAGGGTGACAAGTAGTTGCTGTGCTGTTTGTTGACATGGTGTTTACCACACTAAACATGGACCAGAGGAAGCAAAGGAGAGAGTTGTCTCAGGAGATTAGAAAGAAAATTATAGACAAGCATGTTAAAGGTAAAGGCTATAAGACCATCGCCAAGCAGCTTGATGTTCCTGTGACTACAGTTGCACATATTATTCAGAAATTTAAGATCCACGGAACTGTAGCCAACCTCCCTGGATGTGGCCGCAGGAGGAGATGGATAATACGAATGGTAATAAAAGAGCCCAGAACAACCTCTAAACACATTCATGGTGAACTCCAAGGTCAAGGTACGTCAGTGTCAGATCGCATCATCCGTCGTCGTTTGCGCCAAAGTGGACTTCATGAGAGACGACCAAGGAGGACACCACTGTTGAAAACAAATCATAAAAAAAGCCAGACTGGAATTTGCCAAACTGCATGTTGACAAGCCACAAAGCTTCTGGGAGAATGTCCTATGGACAGACGAGACAAAACTGGAACTTTATGGCAAGGCACATCAGCTCTATGTTCACAGATGCAAAAATGAAGCATACCAAGAAAAGAACACTGTCCCTACTGTGAAACATGGAGGAGGTTCTGTTTTGTTCTGGGGCTGCTTTGCTGCATCTGCCACAGGGTGTCTTGAGTCTTTGCAGGATACAATGAAATCTCAAGACTATCAAGGTATTCTAGAGAGAAATGTGCTGCCCAGTGTCAGACAGTTTGGTCTCAGTCGCAGGTCATGGGTCTTGCAACAGGATAATGACCCAAACCACACACTAAAAACACCCAAGAATGGCTAAGAGCGAAACATTGGACTTTTCTAAAGTGGCCTTCTATGATCCCTGATCTAAATCCTGTTGAACATCTGTGGAAGGAGCTGAAACATGCCATCTGGAGAAGGCACCCTTCAAACCCGAGACAACTGGAGCAGTTTGCTCATGAAGAGTGGGCCAAAATACCTGCTGAGAGGTGCAGAAGTCTCATTGACAGTTACAGAAATCGTTTGATTGCAGTGATTGCCTCAAAAGGTTGTCCAACAAAATATTAAGTTAACCACTTGCGCTCCGTTGTTCCGCGGGCGGGCAAGTCTCTGCGTCCTATGACGCACGAGGGCGCACGAGAGCGCGCTCGTGCGCCCTCGTGCGCATGACGCGTGATGGTGGTGATGGTGATGTAGTAGCGTCCAAGCGCCACTCAAAAAAAAACTGCAGAGACAGCCGCGAACAGATTAGTTCATCTGATTGACCTCTCATTCGACTAATAAGAGCCTTGAATTGGGTTTCTGAAACCTTGAAGAAACAATGAATGAAAATCTAGGAAGGAGGACCCACCTACTGTGAACGCAGGAGCCAATTGAAGCACAGAAATTCTGGCTGGGTGAAGAGAGATTTACTGTTGCAACAGATGAAAACAAAGGACGCTGTACGAATCTACTACAGACCCAGGCTCACCCAGCAGCATGGAGAACACCCACAAGTGGGACCTGCACTCATTCCAGCAGAATAGACGGAGGCCGACGAAAAGTCGTAAATCATTCGCCAAAACGGCAATAATGGAATTATGTTGATCGGGATCCACGAGCGGAGTAGCGTCGCGTTCGTCTGACAATGGGGGAAGAGATGTTCGCCGCGACTATGCTACTTTGAAGAGGTAAGGTGTTATAAGCTAAATTATTATTTATCCCTGAAAACTGTAATCCAAAAATGACTTTTGACCGATCGGTAAATTACAACTGTACTGCGCACGAAGTATGTGCGCCGCGATAAACGGTTCATTTGCTGTGTTCGGACCGTGAACGCCCCCCCCCCCCCCCGCTGCAGAAGAGGAGCGGGGGGGGGGCACGGTCCATATCAGTCTATTCCATCATGCATAAAGCATATCAGTCTATTCCATCATGTAGCGATGGCCCTCTTCTGTAGCGGGGGGGGGGGGGCGTTCACGGTCCGTTCACGGTTCCCCCCCCCCACACACACACAGTAGCGAGGGGGGGGGGGGAGCCGCTGTGAAAGCATGCAAGGAGTGTAATCCGTCATGTAGAGGGCCGAATTTGGTCCTTGGTAGCGGGGGGGGGGGGAACGACCCCCCGCCCACACACACACACACACAGACACAGCCCTGAGTGTGACCTTTCATTAGAGCCTAAAATGAAGATTCTACATTGAATTATTCAAAAGTTACAGACGTTTTTCCAAACTGTGCCATTTGGCACAATTTGGCACAGTTCCAAAACGCCTGGGAACAGCCTGAGAACAAAGCTGTGTAAAATATTCATTTTTTGTGGTATTGTTACCAAATTTGGATCTCAGCTGGATAACACTTGGTTCTACATTTCTGTTGCATTTTCCAGCCGGATCGGACAGCTGTGTGTTATTTACAAGCATTTGTATCCAAAAAAACACTGTGTCCAATTTTTTTTTCTTCAAGTTCAGTATGTTTAGATGACTGTAACTCAGTGGCCGGAGCACGTAGAGAGATTATGTTTTTTTTGCCAAAAAAATTCAAAGTGTTTTCTTTTAAATGAGACCAACCCCATGAATATGCTGCAAAGGTTTGAATAACAGCTTTCGATTTACTTTGGGCACGTTATTTTTTGGCATTTTTAGGAAAATTGCCCGGAGTGCAAGTGGTTAAAGGTACCATCATTTTTGTCTATGCCTGCTTCATGAGTTTGTTTTTTAAAATAATTCTGTTGAACCACAATTCAAAAGCATTGTCTGATTTTCATTGGGTAGTTTTCATAGAATTTTTATTTATTACTACTTTTGTCAGATTCAAATTATTTCTGTGACCATTGTGGATTTTTCTTTCATTAACAGAGGGGTACCAACAATTTTGTCCACGTCTGTATATATATATGGAAACAACTAATTCACAAGTCTGGAATTGTAGAAAATATTTTTTTAAAAATAAGAAAGCTACAGAAAGTTGAAAAATGTAAATAAATATATAAATGGAAACATGGAAGGGCCTGATACTGTAGCTGCTTTTTAAAGTAGCAACAACTTTAGAGCAAATATCCACAGAAGTTCATAATGCACAGAAGGTTATAATGCAAGCAGTGCTGTACAATATTTATTTTATCATCATCATTCGTGAACTAATAATACCTTCCCCTAACATAAAAACAATAGTCATAGTACAGTTTTGCGTTTGTGATTACTGAAACTCACTTTACAGGGCAGAACATCTGGGACAGAGAATGTGTAGGCTGTTATTGTATTGACTAGACAAAAGCAAAGAATTTAAATCTTCAATATTCCAACCATTATGTCTTGTTAAACTTTACCACAGAGACATCAGAGTCATGTCCCCTTTAGCCTGAACAGCTCTTTTCAATAAAACTTTTCCACATAATTTACCTTAATGTGCATATACTGTAAAATACTGTAACTCAATTTAGGATTTACTTACTAAGTAAGAAAAAAAAAAAAGGCAAATATTCTCTAAACACTATTCAAAATTTTACACATTCTGCTCTATAGCATTCTCAAAACAAGATTTTTATTTATTTTTTTATTTTTTTTGGCTAGATGTAAGACTTTAGGTCTTGGTTAGTTTTGTAGTGGAGGTTCCTCAGCCCCCAAGATACCAGTAACCTCCTCCCTCCCTGATTCTCCACTTCCAACCACATCCACATACATCCAAACACACACACACACACACACAATTGGTAATGGAATAAGCAACCCTAACACATGGTAAACTGACCAGTTAGTGCTAATAGTTTTTTTCACTTTGGCCTGGGTTAGCTGTCACATGGCAGAAAGGACAAGGCTCTGTCTTATGGCCTCATCCGTGCTGCCGGATGGGACATATCAGCTCCAATTTGGCCCATCGCCGCCTTTAAGAAAATTCATCAGGCCCTCCTTAGGAATGAAAGCAGTCTGTGTTATCAGGAGCTGGGGCAGATGGGAGATTAGTTCAGGCTCCCACGGACAGGGAATATCGGAGGAGGAGAGCAGTGTTTGTGTGAGATGACTTGGTGAAAATGAGGGAGCCGAGGCACTCATGTCTTTTGCATCATCTTGAGACTGTGTGCCATATTTTCAAAGTACACCATTTTCGATTTACAAGTAATGCTTACAAAAATGAAAAAGAAATAGACTTAGAGATAAGTTTGAGCTTTGCTATTACCAGTTATTTTGAGCCTCCAGGTTGTATAGGCTTACCCCGATTAGTCCACCTCCTCACACAGCCCACATCCGTGTTACTGTCTGCAGTTATCACATGACTGGATGTGTTGCGTTGAGGGAAATGTCTCGATGGTGCTGCAGTGGTTATTTTCCTGATTGGTTGATCTGCGTGTCATTGCAAGATAGTTTAAGTATAATTTATTGATTTTATGATTTATTTACTGGTAAATCTAATTTATTGATCTATAAACCCCAATTTCAATGAAGTTGGGATGTTGTGTAAAATGTAAATAAAAAGTGAATAAAATGATTTGTGAATCTTTTTCAAACTTTATTCAGTTGAATACACTACAAAGGCAAGATATTTAATGTTCACACTGATAAATTTTGCATGTTTTTTTCTTGCAAATATTCACTCATTTTGAATTTGATGCCTGCTACACATTCCCAAAAATCTGGGACAGGGGCAAGAAAAGACTGCGAAAGTTGATGAATACTCAAAAAAAACACCATGTTGGAACAGTCCACAGGTGAACAGGTTAATTGGAAACAGGTGAGTGTCTTGATTGGGCGTAAAAGGAGCATCCCTGAAAGGCTCAGTTGTTCACAAGCAAGGATGGAGTGAGGTTCACCACTTTGTGAACAGTTGCATGGGCAAACAGTCCAACAGTTTAAGAACAATGTTTTTTAATGTGCAATTGCAAGGAATTTAGGGATGTCATCATCTACAGTCCATACTATCATCAAAAGATTATGAGAATCTAAAGAAATTTCTGCACATAAGCGGCAAGGCCAGAGCCCAGTATTGAATGCCTGTCAACTAGGCGGCACAGGCGATCCCACAGGCGGCACTGCATTACAAGCAGACATCATTCTCCTAGGCCATTATCACAAACCTTTCGGAAAACCATTGTCAGTTAACACGGTTTTTCACTACATCTACAAGTGCAAGTTAAAACTCTAACATGGAAAATGAAAGCCATATCTCAACAACTCCTAGAAATCCCACCAGTTGTTCTGGGCCCGAGCTCATCTGAGATCAACTGATACAAAGTGTAAAAGTGTGCTGTGATCTGTGGTCAAATTGTTTTTGGAAATCATGGACATCTTGTCCTCTGAGCTAATAGATTGTTATCAGTGGCAAGTTCAAAAGCCAGCATCTGCGATGGTATGGGGGTGTGTTAGTGCCCATGGCCTGGGTAATGTGCACATCTGTGAAGATACCATTAATACTGAATGGTACATACAGGTTTTGGAGCAACATATGCTTGGAGCTGCCATCCAAGCAACGTCTATTTCAGAGATGGTCTTGCTTATTTCAGCAAGACCATCAGCAAGACCCTTTGTTCTAGCCATGGTCCAGAACAAAGAGCCAAAATTTGGTCAGGCAAAAAAAGGTGGTCTTGGGCCGGATCAAACTGTACTTTGGTCCAGTTTGCTTAGAGAGTGAAAGGAATTTTCAGGGATGTTCAGACTTTATAATCAAACACAGGAAGTTAAGACAGTCGTTAAGAAAGAAAATGAGCCATGGTAGCACTCTGAGAGAAGAAATATGACCATTAGTGGCATAAATAGTCATTTGAAAAAAAGTCATAAAAATGCTGAAACTTACAAGATAGCTTCAAAGAAGATGTGACAGAGTTTTTGAAAAAAATAAATGGACAATGATGACAAACATCCTTTTTAATGAAGACCTGAATAATATTCTCGCCTCACTAAATTAGTTCAAGTACAGTTACAAATGTGTCCTGAGCTACAGAAAACACCTTGGAGGGTGAGTAGCATATTTAAACTACCGGTCTGTGCTAACAACACAAACGATGTCATGACAATAAGACGGAGATCCATCACATAAAGTTATTTAGTTCTCTTGGAAAAAGGGCAGTGTGAAACCAAACCTAACCAGACTAAATACAGACAGTGGAACAAAATAAAAACTGTAGTCCAGACCTTGATGTGTGAAAACGCCCCAAATCAGTCTTCAAGATGTTGGTGCTATTGTAAAGATATTAATATACCTGCTCGTTATACTTCACTGTTACTCAAAAATCACAGCGACATAAAGATTCGTATTGAGTAATATTGATACATGAATTCCTTCTTTTAATTAAATACATTTATAGTTCCCCATTAAAGCAAGTTTTTTTTCAAACTTGTCAAATGTAGCACATAATTTCAAATCATCATTGCAATAATTAAGCCTAAAGATTCAAAAAGGATTTTTTTTCTTTTTTCTTTTTCTTTTTTTTAGGGTTCTAAGCAGGTGTGCTGCAATAATGCATAGAAAAATGAAATTTTATAATCTGGTCAGAAATTCTCAGCATTACTCAGAGACCAAAAATCAAGGCACTGCATACAGTGGGGCAAAAAAAGTATTTAGTCAGCCACCAATTGTGCAAGTTCTCCCACTTAAAAGATGAGAGAGGTCTCCAATTTTCATCATAGGTATACCTCAACTATGAGAGACAAAATGAGAAAAAAAAAAAAAATCCAGAAAATCACAATGAAGGATTTTTAATGAATTAATTGGTAAATTCCTCGGTAAAATAAGTATTTGGTCAATAACAAAAATTCATCTCAGTACTTTGTTATATACTCTTTGTTGGCAATGACAGAGGTCAAACGTTTTCTGTAAGTCTTCACAAGGTTTTCACACACTGTTGCTGGTATTTTTGCCCATTGCTCCATGCAGATCTCCTCTAGAGCAGTGATGTTTTGGGGCTATCGCTGGGCAACATGGACATTCAGCTCCCACCAAAGATTTTCTATGGGGTTGAGATCTGGAGACTGGCTAGGCCACTCCAGGACCTTGAAATGCTTCTTACGAAGCCACTCCTTCGTTGCCCGGGCGGTGTGTTTGGGATCATTGTCATGCTGAAAGACCCAGCCACGTTTCATCTTCACTGCCCTTGCTGATGGAAGGAGGTTTTCACTCAAAATCTCACGATACATGGCTCCATTCATTCTTTCCTTTACACGGATCAGTCATCCTGGTCCCTTTGCAGAAAAAACAGCCCCAAAGCATGATGTTTCCACCCCCATGCTTCACAGTAGGTATGGTGTTCTTTCTCCTCCAAACACGACAAGTTGAGTTTTTACCAAAAAGTTTTATTTTGGTTTCATCTGACCATATGACATTCTCCCAATCCTCTTCTGGATCATCCAAATGCTCTCTAGCAAACTTCAGACGGGCCTGGACGTGTACTGGTTAAGCAGGGGGACACGTCTGGCACTGCAGGATTTGAGTCCCTGGCAGCGTAGTGTGTTACTGATGTAGCCTTTGTTACTTTGGTCCCAGCTCTCTGCAGGTCATTCACTAGGTCCCCCCGTGTGGTTCTGGGATTTTTGCTCACTGTTCTCTTGATCATTTTGACCCTACAGGGTGAGATCTTGTGTGGAGCCCCAGATCGAGGGAGAGTATCAGTGGTCTTGTATGTCTTCCATTTTCTAATAATTGTTCCCACAGTTGATTTTTTCACACCAAGCTGCTTACCTATTGCAGATTCAGTCTTCCCAGCCTGGTGCAAGTCTACAATTTTGTTTCTGGTGTCCTTCGACAGCTCTTTGGTCTTGGCCATAGTGGAGTTTGGAGTCTGACTGTTTGAGGTTGTGGACAGGTGTCTTTTATACTGATAACGAGTTCAAACAGGTGCCATTAATACAGGAGGACAGAGGAGCCTCTTAAAGAAGAAGTTACAGGTCTGTGAGAGCCAGAAATCTTGCTTGTTTGTAGGTGACCAAATACTTATTTTACCGAGGAATTTACCAATTAATTCATTAAAAATCCTTCAATGGGATTTTCTGGATATTTTTTTTTTTCTCATTTTGTCTCTCATAGTTGAGGTATACCTATGATGAAAATTGGAGACCTCTCTCATCTTTTAAGTGGGAGAACTTGCACAATTGGTGGCTGACTAAATACTTTATTGCCCCACTATACATAGGTGGCATTTTAATAAACAGTTTTATATTTTTGTAAATATCTCAACAACTGCTGGGCCTGTATTCAAAATTCTTTCATCATTCTAATCTCTGAAATCTTCCACAACTTCCTCCAATGGTCTTATATTCTAAAAAAAATTAAATTTTCTGCACCATATTTTCAAAAATTTGCAAGTGAAATGAAAATGAACTCCTCCTAGGCAGTTCATCCATATTGCTTGAAATTAAGCAGAGATCATCTATTCTAAATCATCACATATGATCCAAACTTAATTTTTGATTCATCTTCTGATGTAGTGATCCAAACTTGATGAAACTTCACTATCACAACAATATTCTTCAGCAAAACATCAAATTTCATGGAGTTCTGTTCTTGTGCTCGTTCTTTCAGCGATTGTTGCACACGGCCGTAGGCCGTAGTAATAGTATATGATGGTATCGCCCTATCAGAAATTAAGATGAAATGAAATTAGATGCAGCTGTAAATTCAGAAAATATCTCAGTCTATTTTAAGATATTGCAGTTAAGCTATTTTTCATAATGCAGATTTCTTTGTTTCCCTGACTAAAGTTGGAATAGATTGAAACTAAGACAAAAATAAAAGAAACAAAAGGTATCAGCCATTGGCCAATTTACTATTTTAAACAGTGGTGTCAGTATTGGCCCATAATTTGTCAATGCAGTCCCAAATAAATTTTAGATCAGATGTACAGTACCTTTTCTTGAACTTAGTTTTGTGTTTCCACCATTGAGATTGTTATAAATTCCCCAAAAGGGTTTTTAATTTATCTAAAGCCTGACTTTTTCTCTAAATCTGACTTTCATCTCGGAAATTGTGATTTTGTTTATATATAAATATATATTTTTTTTCTGTCATGGCCATAACCCTCATCTTTTTGTGAAATCCAACACCAAAGCAGCAAAGACATACACATTGTGCCAGTTAGAAGCCTGCCATAGAGCACTATGTAATCAGGGCCTCTGGCATCCCACAGTTGCCCTTTTTCACTTCAACCACAGATGTTATTTCTGCTCTAGGAGTTTTGATCACCACTGCTTCTGGTTTTACTAGGTTCACTTACCTCAATAACCTTTGTGTGCACTCGTCAGTGTGGAGTGTCAGTAAACAAATCTAGACCAAAGTTGCAGTGCGTTTATACACTGAACCCATTTCGGGGTGGCTTACCTTCATTATATGAACAATACAGTCTTTAGCTTGGAGTCAGGGCAAAGGAACGGACATGTTCACACAGTGTCTGAAGGTTACGCTACACTTCTTTCATGATTGGGTGGTGCTCGGCAGGGGCAGTGTTCTCTATGGCCCGTTTTTTTTAAACAGCCACCTTTTTTTTAAGACTTCTCTGAAGGAGTGCGCCTGCCTGTGCCTTGTTAAGGCCATCAGGTAAATGAGATGGGCTTGAGCTGAGCTTACACAAAAACCACCAGCTAGTTGCTTCCAGCTACCTCCGCTGCAACCAGCAATCTGCTGTTGATTGTGTACAAATGATCTCACCTAGTGGTAGATTGAGTTCAAGCTTGTGGATTACAATACATTATGTTATGATTCAGTCAAATTTTATGGCTTTTATTGCTCGACTTTGATTTCCCTAATGAAAAAAATAACCTATGGTCATGAACTTTGGGGAATGACTGAAAGAATGGGATGACGGACCACAAGTTGGGTGAAATGAACTTTTTTCACAGGTTAGCCGGGCTCACCCTTAGAGATAGGTGAGGAGATCAGTTATCCAGGAAAGACCCCCGGATTAGCATCAGAAGATGGATGGATGGATAGTTCAAGGTCAAAATCTTACATGGTGTTGTTCTAAAGCCAAATTCTGTTTGATTAAAATGAGAGTATGAAATGATATCCACTGTATTAGCCATTATCTGTGCTTTGTCATCTTTTTAAACAAGAGACCTTAAGAAGACCCTCATTTTACCATGCACACATCTAGTGTGTCATATTTTACATTGGTTAATTAAGTCATCATTAACTCTGTGGTCTCTCTCCTCTTCTTTCAACTACCATTTTCACATTTGTGTTTAATTAAATAAAATTTTTAATTATGTCTATTTACATTAGCTATATCATGCAAGTTGTATATTAGGGCAACCACATGCTATTTGATTTTAACATAGCATTCAAACTTAATCAGATGTTAACTGGAAAGTGCACAATAGATCCACCTACATGATTGCATAGATAAAATGCTTGATGTAGGAGCAACATGGATTTGGTTTTTAGTTGTTTTTTCCCCCAATTGAATTGCAGAGGTTATAGGTCAGATTTAAAGAGTGAAAAGTTTGGAAATGATTTGCTGTGGTCATTTTCATCACAAAATCCTGGTCTTTTAACTTTTTATACCCACTTCAGTCAACCTTTTGGAAATGGATGAAATATCTTCAGAAGTCCATCCAGTCTTATCTTCAGTTATTACCAAACACAGCAGCTTGATTGCTAAAGTGAGACAGCCACCTCTGTCTGTCTGTCTCTCTCTGTCCTCTATCTATCACATTCTTCTCTTTGATCAGTGGCAGGGGCACGTGTGGCTGGAGCCAGTGTGTTTTGGGAAGTGTTTTTTTGAGTGTGCGACCAAGATTGTGGACAGTGTTATCATGTGTACTGTGTGTCTGTGCAGAGCGAGTATGTGTGCATACAAGATTGGCCCTGCTTTGATCTTGGATGCAGTGTTGTCTTTGAACTGAAGGACTGTGTAGGACAGAGGCTGGTGTTAAAGCAGTGGGGAGGGCATTTAGCTGATAAGACGGGAGTCCTTGGGGCCACACAGAGCACACCAGAGTCAGTGAATGTGATGGACATCTGACTGACCAGTCTTTCAGTTTGATCAGATAATATCTTGTGAGAACATTTCATAAGCTTCAAGTTGCAGGACATTTCTGGAAATTAGTTTAAAGGAATTTTCATTTATTGTAAAAGGCACAGTATAGAAGAAATGACATAGAGCAGAAAATAGCAATAGAGCATTGGCACATCACATTTGACAGGGCAAAAAAATGTCAGCCATTCTAGAGGTATTCCATACTTCGCCACCACTTTGTGTCTGTTAGAAGACTATGTTGTCTGCAAAATTATGAATTTCTGTTGACTTTTTGGATAAACTGATCATGCTGACAGGGAGAAAGACAGGAAGTTTTTTTTTTAGAATACCAAAAACATCAACCAGTCAGGGTTAACTGATGATACTGATAAACTGATAAGTTTAACTATGGGATATATATATTTTTGATGACCAAAAAACATTCCTATGTTGTTTTACATCTTATTAAAAATGGCTCCATTGTCCTTTACTTGAAAACACTTAATTTTCTGCCTACTCATTTACAGTCAAAATGAATGTGAAAATGCGAAAAAATTAGGACATCCCATTATATATTCAGTTCTTTATTAAGAAATGTTCACATATTGATGTTTAATCTTGTTCTTAATTTATCGCTGGAAAAGAAGCCAATTTAATTACAGGTAAATACTCCTTGGGTCACCAAGGGGTTAATAAATGCATGTAAAAAGAAGAATATATTATATAAACAATTCATTAAATGCAGAAAGGTGGAAGCTGAGATCAAATATAAAAGATACAAAAATAAGCTTACTACTATAATGAGGACCTGTAAGAAAGAATATTACAACAGAATACTAGAGGATAACAAAAATAACATAAGAGGAATATGGCAAGTACTCAATGGGATTATTAGTAATCATCCTAAGAATGCAAATTATCCAGAATATTTTATCGAAAATGGCAATTTGATAAATAATATGGAAGATGTGGTCAGTGGTTTCAATAATTTTTTTGTAAACGTTGGTCCTGAATTAGCAAAATCAATAGTGACAAGAAACAAACTACAGTGGTTCTGTGAATGAAATAGAAGATAGAAATCCAAACACAATCTTTTTGGGTGCAGTTACTGAAAAGGAAATTATCGAGACTGTGAGTAAATTTAAGAACAAAAAATCAACGGACTGGAATGAAATTGACATGACAATAGTGAAAAAAGTAATTGAGGGAATTGTTAAGCCACTCACCCACATCTGTAACCTGTCATTTCAAACTGGTACATTTCCAGACAAAATGAATATAGCAAAAGTAATACCTCTATACAAAACAGGAGACAGTCATCTCTTTACTCTCACAATTCTCCAAAATACTTGAAAAAATCTTCACTAAGAGACTGGATGATTTCACTGAAAAACACACAGATAGCCAGTATGGTTTTAGAGCAGATAAATCGACATCTTTGGCATTGATCGAACTTATAGAAGAAATTACTAGTTGTATAGATAAAAAAAAAGGTTGCTGTAGGAGTATTTATAGATTTAAAGAAAGCTTTTGACACCATTGACCACAGAATACTACTAAGGAAACTGGAAAGGTATGGGATAAGAGGGGTTGGACTGAGTTGGATGGAAAGTTATTTAAGTAGCAGACAACAATTTGTACAAATTGGAGAGCACAAATCACCCTTCATGGACATCACTTGTGGTGTGCCCCAGGGGTCAGTTTTGGGACCCAAACTCTTTATTTTGTATGTAAATGACATATGCCAAGTATCAAAAATTCTGAAATTTATTTTGTTTGCGGATGACACAAATATCCTTTGCACTGGTGAGAATTTGCAGCAGGTTTTAGAGGTGGTCACAACTGAAATGGAAAAATTAACGCAGTGGTTCAACAAAAATAAATTATCTCTAAATCTAAAAAAAAACAAAGATTATGTTGTTTGGAAATTATAAAATAAATCATGAAATAATGGTAACGATAGATGATACCAGAATAGAAACAGTACAGGAAAATAAGTTTCTGGGGCATAAAATCTGCTGGAAACCTCACATCAGTCACATCCGGGCCAAATTAGCAAAATGTATAGGCATACTGGGGAAGACAAGACACTTCTTAGACTATAAATCATTGGTCTTATTGTACAATTTACTGTTTTTACCTTATCTTAACTACTGTGTAGAAGTCTGGGGAAACACCTACAAGACCAGCCTGCAGTCAATATGCACATTACAAAAAAGAGCTATAAGGATAATAAACAATGCAGGATATAGAAACCATACCAATGCGTTGTTCTTAAAGTCACATGTCATAAAGTTCATCGATTTAATTAAATTTAAGACAGCACAAGTAATGTACAGGGCAATTAATAATCAACTACCAACTAATATACAAAAAATATTTAAAAAAAGAGACAATGATCAAAATTTGAGAGGAGACTTAAACTTTACAAAACCCAAGATACGAACAACCAAGAAAAGTATGTGCATATCTGTCTGTGGGGTGGATTTGTGGAACAGTCTGGAGCCGGAACTGAAACTATGTACAAACAGAAATCAATTCAAAAAGAGGTATAAGCACCATTTGCTGAAAGGATATATGTTAGAAGGGTAGTAGTTATATGTACGATTCATTATGTTCACTCTGGGATATTATGGGACACTATGGAATGGTGGGTGGGACAGCACTGTGTATATCTGTGTTGTTTGAGGCTGGTTTTGATGTATGGACATCGTTGTATGTTAGAATGGATGGGTGTTAATGTTGATTTGTAAAAAAGACAGTAAATTGTTTACTTGGGGTCTTAAAGGTGGTAATTTGTATAAAATTCACATGGGTGTATCTATGGAAAAGAGGAGATGGAATTAATAAGTGTTCACTTCTTCCTTCTCCCTTTCGAACAGTGTACACTGTTACTTTATTGCATTTGCCATTTGCTTGTATTTGTTATATTTTTGTGTTCGAAATAAACTATCTATCTATCTAAATAACAAAAATTAACCTTGTTTTACTCATTAAACAAAAGATGTCAACAAAAATGTGTATTCTAACTGAGGAAAACGTTAGGACATCCTACCACCTATTTTTTTTTTTTACTCTGTTTAATATGGACATAACAAATTACATTAGTACAATCACAAGGAGAGACCAGATGTTTTGCATAGGTGTATATAGCACAAGTGCTAATTCTCAACACCAGTCCATAGGTGGCTTATATAGGTCATAAGTTAGCCTATACATACAAAATTTATAAGCTAAGTAAAATTACAAATACATTACAAATTATAAATAGAGCAAGAGATCCATGATCACAACAAACATAACTAGAAAAGCACTCAGAGAGCGCAGACCTCCGCCAAGCAGCACAGTTCCCCCCATACAGTGTTTGTGTGTACGTTTTCAGATTCCCTGAGCATGAAAAGATATGACTAGCAATTGGATTCACAATGATTATTTGTTTATTTGACATGGACAGTGCAATAAACAGACAATTAATGAATGACAATCAATGTGATAGTGATAGGATTAGTGGTTCAGTAGTGTAAAACGGGGCTATAAGGGACGGCGGGTTGATAAGGGACACTTTTCTGGGAAATGTTTTAAATGTAATTGTGCTTTTTTTATTTTGAGCAGGACGCTGAGTTGTGTTTTTATTGTCAAATATCCATGAATCCTTCATCAAATGTAGGCGGAAGCAAAATTAAAAAAGCAGAATTACATTTAGAAAAGTGTCCCATATTACCCCGCCGTCCCTTATAGCCCCGTTTTACGGTTGTAAAAGCATTGCCTCCTTGGCGGAGGTAATAAACTGAAGTGTTGGTGTGTCCATCTCCTCCACTGACGGATGCAGATTGGTTAGACAGGTTGCCGTGGGTTTTATATTATATTGGGGTTGCGCTCGGCGGCAAAACAGAATTTAGAATTTTCCCCGGCAGAGAGGTCGTTTTTACGCAGCGCCTATAGCTGGGCGGGGAATTTGTGGCAAATAATCGGGCGGCGGACAGGTGGCCGTGTCAGGTTTTGCAGCGTCGCGGAAAAAGCGGGCACGCTGGCGGGCCCAGGCCAGCAGTGTTTTCCGCGTGCTTTTGTGCCTAAAACGTTGAAGAACGCGGAGTTTGTGTTGGTCAGACACGACAAGCAGCGCAATGTGCGCAGCGCCTATGGCTGGCGGGCCCAGGCTACCAGTGTTTTCCGCATGCTTTTGTGGCTAAAACGTTGAAGAAGGCGGAGTTTGTGTTGGTCAGACACGACGCCCAGCGCCGTCCATTGCGCCTGCGCACATGTTGGAAATGGCCATATGTCACAGTGTGGAAAAATGCTTTAAAAAATTCCTGTATGCAGACGGTGATGCGGATCATCCCCAAAATGTAATCAGTTCTTCCTTGTACCATTTCCAACAACGCCTGAAAGTTTCATGGAAATGCGTCCAAGATTTTTTGAGTTATCTTGCTAACCGACAGACAGACAGACAGACAGACAGACAGACAGACAGACCCCGGCAAAAACATAACCTCCTCCTGGCCTTTTCGGCCTGGCGGAGGTAATAATTCAGACTAGATATGTACACATTGCTGACGGGATTTTAGCCAATCTTTAACGCCTCTGTTGAAGAGGTTGGCATTTGTCTCCAATTTTAAGTGAGTTGGCAGAGAGTTCCATAAGTTTGCCCCTTTTATGGAGAAAGCAGACTGACCAAATGAAGTTCTAGACATGGTGACAATGCAGTCACCATTGATGGAAGCTCGTGTGCTTGCTCTGCTAGAGCTCGAGCGTCTAGCCACTAAACCAGAAAAAGGAGGTGAAACAAGATTGTATAGACATTTAAAAACCAGTCTGATATTACAGAAGATAATAAAATTTTCAAAAGTAAAAAGATTGTGCTTGACTAAAATACCTCAGTGATGCCACTGCATTGGTTTTGCCACCGCATTGCCACCGCAAGATTTTTATAGCCTGCTTATATATTACAGTTATGGGTTTTAGTGTAATTTGAAATGTTTGTGACCAAGATGTGATACAGTACGACAGATGTGAAAGAATCATCGCGTGCATATATGTATGAGCAGTTCTGAATGACAAATCCCTTCTAATGAGACGGAAGCAATTTAAATTGGGTTTGACCTTTTTACAAATGTAATGCACCTGCTTGTCGAATTGCAGGTTCCTGTCTAGAATGATCCCTAGATACTTGACCTCATTCACTTCAGTAAGCACCTCATTTCCAATTTTAACATCAGAAACATCATTCATGGGCCTGTTTCTAATAGAGATACACATAGCAACAGTTTTTTTTTAACATTCAAGGTTAAATGCGACAACACAAGCCATTTAGAGATGTTCTGTAAAACCTGGGTCAGGTGCTCAGCTGCCATGCTAGCCGTTTTGGCAGAGAGATAGATTACGGTGTCATCAGCATACATCTGGCAGCTGGCACCTGAGCAACTATCAGTGCTAGCTAGTATTACCCCCTTTGGCTGAAACAACTTCAGTGAGACCCTTCTTGTAGCCATCTACCAGTCTCTGACATCGGTCTGAGGAATGTTTGCCCCAATTCTCAATGCAGAATTCTTTCAGCTGTGAGATGTTTGAGGGGTTTCTTGCACGTACAGCCTGTTTCAAGTCACCCCACAGCATCTCAATGGGATTTAGATCTGGATTTTGACTTGGCCATTCCAGGACTCTCCATTTCTTAGTTTTTAGCAAGTCCTTGGTGGATTTACTGGTATGTTTTGGGTCATTGTCAAGTTGCAGAGTCCAGTTCTGCTTCAGCTTTAATTTTTTTACAGATGGTCTCAGATGGCCCTAAAGCAACTTCTGAATTCATGGTAGATTCTATGATGGTAAGCTGACCAGGTCCTGCTGCAGCAAAGCATCCCCAAACCATGATACTTCCACCTCCATGCTTCACAGTTGGTATGAGGTTCTTTTCCTGGAATGCTATATTTGGTCTCCGCTAAACACATCCTCTCTTCTGGTGTCCAAATAATTCAATTTTAGACTCATCTGTCCAAAGAACATTATTCCAGAAGTCCTGGTCTTTGTGTTCTCTCTGGTAAACTTCAGTCTGGCCTTCTTGTTTCTTTTAGAGAGCAAAGGTTTCCTCCTTGCACACCTCCCATGCAAGTTAAACTTGTGCAGTCTCTTTCTGATTGTAGAGGCATGCACTTTCACATCAACAGTAGCAAAAGCCTTCTGTAGGTCCCCTGATGACATTTTAGGGTTTTTGGAGACTTGTTTTACCATCTTGTGGTCTGCTCTTGGAGTGAACTTGCTTGGACGGCCAGACCTGGACATGTTGGCAGTTGTTTTGAATGTCCTTCACTTGTAGACTATTTTCCAGACAGTGGAATGGCTGATTTCAAATTCTTTTGAAACCTTTTTAAATCCCTTACTAGACTCATAAGTTGCTACAGTCTTCTTTCTGAAGGCCTCAGACAACTCTTTCGATCTCACCACGGTGTTCGCTCTCACTTCAAGAGTCAGGAGCACACCAAACTAAATGTCTCAGATTTAAGGTGGCATGTCCACCAAACGCGTTTTTTCTGCTGTGGGTGACTATTTTCTATTCATTCTCTATGTAGTCCAGCACCTACAGCACTGAGCGTCTTCGGCACTGAAACACTCTCAGCGGTGGCCGCTTTTTGTCGCGGTGCTCAGAGCTGAAAAAAGTTTAACTTTTCAGAATACATTTGAGCTTGTCAATGTCAGACCTTTCTAAGCAACCAATTAGAATTAACAAAGGGCGGGACATTGGACGCCGGTACAGTCTGTACTCAGACTCCTGTTTTTTTTCCCGTGTCATCATATTTTGCATTCAGAGCTGCTACCAATGCCAGAATACATTTCCTGTCCATTGTTATTTAGAGACTACTATTAAAAACTAAGTAGAAAGTCTGACCATAATAAAAGCAGAAGTGCTGAGCTGTGAGTGACAAGCTGTTGCTAGGATACAGGGCACAGACTTTTTTTTTCCAGAGTGCAGCACACAAGCACTTAAAAAAAGACGTTTAGGGCAGTCGGGCAACAGAAAAACGTGTTTGGTGGACACGCAGCCTAAACAGGACAGGCCTCCCTCAAAATTCTGAGTAAAGATATTCTAATCATGTGCACCTGAAGTGATACACCCGTGTGTGATTTTTAGCCATTTTAAGTGGGAATAAATGTGCGGGTGTCCTAATTTATTCCCCATCAGAAATTGCATATTTTTAGAATTACATTTTACAGAAAATTTTAAAAAGTCTTTTCTTCAGTCTTAATTGTTTAGTTAGTCATGTGAAAAAATTTGGACACCCCATTAAATATTCAGTTCTTTATTAAAAATGTTAACATATCTACAGTATGTCTAACCTTGTTTTTGTTTTTATTTGCATTGTTTAACATTTATTTTAGCCATTTTAAGTGGGAATGAATGTGGGGTGTCCTAAAAAGATGTGGGGTGGCCTAATTTATTCCTCACTATTTGTTTAAAATTACATTTTACAGAAAATTTGAAAAACATCTTTAATTCATTTTTAATTGTTTAGTTGTATTACATGAATCTCCCTGTATTTTTAACATTGATATTTAACATCCATATAAGATAAGCCTTTATTAGTCCCACAATGGGGAAATTCCAGGATTGCAACAGCACAGGGATAGCAACATTCAGAGCAACAATCAGAAGGCAAGAAAAAACAAGAGCAGCTAGTATACATATGTACATATTAATATATATATATATATATATATATATAGACACAGTGCGGAGCATTGTGGTTGGTGGATGTGCAGCAGAAAGTCTAAGCTCTCTCTCCGCGGATGCGGCGGGCTAGCTGGATGTCTTTGGGCATGATGGTGACCCTCTTGGCGTGGATGGCGCACAGGTTGGTGTCCTCGAAGAGACCCACCAGGTAGGCCTCGCTGGCCTCCTGCAGAGCCATGACGGCGGAGCTCTGGAAGCGCAGGTCGGTCTTGAAGTCCTGAGCGATCTCCCTCACCAGGCGCTGGAAGGGCAGCTTACGGATGAGCAGCTCCGTGAATTTCTGGTAGCGACGGATCTCTCTCAGAGCCACGGTACCGGGCCTGTAACGGTTCAAATATGTTAAAAAAAAAACACACACAGGCTTATACAGGGTGTCCTAATTTTTTCACATGACTGTATATTACTTGAATTTCCCAGTATTGTTAAAATTATTAGATATTTTTAGTATTACGCATTACGTATTACGTGATGCCACCCTCCCCATGTATCCAGGCTTGGGACCGGCACAGGGAGTAACTTGTGTTCCCCTCATGGCTTGGCAACCAACTTTCCTTTCCCCATTCTATTATGCTGAGCACCAAGCTAGAAGGCTGGACGTACCATTTTTAAGATAAGCCTTTATTAGTCCCACAATGGGGAAATTCCAGGATTGCAACAGCACAGGGATAGCAACACTCAGAGCAACAATCAGAAGGCAAGAGAAAAACAAGAGCAGCTAGTATACATATGTACATATTGATATAAATATATATATAGACACACAGTGCGGAGCATTGTGGTTGGTGGATGTGCAGCAGAAAGTCTAAGCTCTCTCTCCGTGGATGCGGCGGGCTAGCTGGATGTCTTTGGGCATGATGGTGACCCTCTTGGCGTGGATGGCGCACAGGTTGGTGTCCTCGAAGAGACCCACCAGGTAGGCCTCGCTGGCCTCCTGCAGAGCCATGACGGCGGAGCTCTGGAAGTGCAGGTCGGTCTTGAAGTCCTGAGCAATCTCCCTCACCAGGCGCTGGAAGGGCAGCTTACGGATGGGCAGCTCCGTGGATTTCTGGTAGCGACGGATCTCTCTCAGAGCCACGGTACCGGACCTGTAATGGTGAGGCTTGTTCACTCTGCCGGTGGCCGGAACGCTTTTCTGAGCAGCCTTGGTGGCCACCTGCTTCCTGGGGGCTTTTTCTTCCAGTAGATTTACGGGCGGTCTGCTTGGTTCTTGCCATCGCTCTTTATTATTCTGTCTTATATTTCTTGCACGCCGCCTAAACTCCAGCCCGGCACCCGCATCGTTTTCGCTTCAGTTCCCCGGTATGTCGAGTTTCTCCGTTAACATCGGGTGGCGGTTGAGTGCTAGCTAGCTCTTCCCTGCTGTATCGTCTCCTGCTGTAAACAGAGGCTCCGTCCGCCGACTTGGGAGACCTTTGGGGCGATCTGTGTGTCCGTGATATATATAGAGTGAAAGGTGTGCCGGATCAGAAAGTTATCACCGGATCAGAAAGAAGAAGGAAGATAAAAAGACTCAGAATTGAGCCGCTGTTGCAAAAGGCAGCCAACTCGTGTGGCGCCGGAAGTAAAATTTTTATATGGTTTTTGGTATGACCTAGCCAAGGCTTGAATGCACAACCTCCCGGTTGTTGGGGCAGATGTTCTACCACTAGGCCACCAATCCTGTTTTAGGATTGTGTCCTAGTGATGTGGGGAAATATAACCTGGAAGAGTTGTACTGGCTTCTGCCCATGCTTCCAAAGTATTAAAATATAAATATTTTGAAATGTATTTAAGCAATATTACACGAGACAAAATACGGTATTGTGAATATAGTAACTCCATATGTGGTACGGCTGATGCCTTCCATGTAGTGGAAAGCATCACAGTATCACACCCAGAGTTACTATATTCATGATACCTTAACAACGTCAAGTGTAATATTGCTTTCATACAACAGTTCCAGTAAGCGCAATTTATTGAATGACAGCAATACTGGACAAAATATTAAGGTTTGTTTAACCAGTTATTTTGTGCAGCTGAGGAAAAAAAAAAAAACAGTCCCTTCGTGATGTAGCCAGTAACTGTTGCTAAACATCTCAATCAGCAAGTGCAAAAGTAATGTATTTATAAAACATATACCTGTTGAGTCGGTACTGCAGAAGACCCCAGATGATAACGTGTCCAATGCCGGTGTAGGTACTATATGTGCTCAGGCTGCTAGATCTGCTCTGGGCCAGAGCCGGTAGCTAGTAATTAGTGAGTTAATGATTTTGCACACTTTGCTCACTTTTCTTTGCATTTTCAGATGAAACAAAGAGTCCATCACCACAGTGGTATTATGGTTTGTTAACTGAGACAATAAATCAAACTCTAACACTGCCTATTTTTTTAAACCGATGTGAAACAGCTTAATGAGCTTAAAATGACAGCAGCGCTGGGGTAGACAGAAAGTTTTTTTTTAAAAAAGGTGGTCACAGATGTATAATTTCTTTTCAAACAGCACCTCAGTGTGGAAATTGAGGTATCCAAAACAGTACTGCAATTGTCAGAGACTTAATAGTAAATTACTGTTAGTAATTAATGGTTACATGAACACCTCTGAAGTGGAGTGATGCGTATCCAGTGAAATTGGAGTACAATTAATGTGGAATGTAGTAGCTTCTGGAATCCCTATTGTCCAATCAAATTGCTCGGTTGGAACTAACTGTTGTATAAAAAATATAAATATTTTGAAATGAAGGTCCATTGTTGCCCAAGAAAGCATTTCAGGTTTAGTGACTGTGACCTTTAATATATGAATCTTTTGAGTACAAAAATATATATTTTTTAAAAAATATGTGGTAATTTAAACTACCTTAAAAGGAGTCACAAATTTTCTACACACCCTTCAGTTCGGATGAAAATCCACCAATATAGTAAAGTCAGGCCAGTTGTTCTGTGGTTCTTTCCTATAATCAGACTTGAAAGTAAATTGTCTGCCTTCCTCGTGTTTGAAGTGTTTGCTACGCATGGCAGCACCTTCACCCCTACCACACCCTGTCCTCCTGACCCCCCACATGCTTCTCATTTAGGGCATCAAGCATTTTGGCTGCAGTCCTGACCTCCCTCCTCAGGGTTTTATGAGGTGACCATTAACTCCCTGTTGACCCTCCATGGCCTGCTGGCCAGATTTACAGCACCAGCAAAGTTCAGTGTGTGTATGTGCTTCAGAAGTTAAGACTGTGTTGATGATCACGAGTGCCTCACTAACAAGCCCAGTGGGCGTTGGTGGAATAAAGTGTGCATGTTGCCTAGGCCCCGCTTACCATGTGACTCTGATCTGCCATTAATCAGCAGCATTAGCGCTAGTGAGCTAATAGATCTAGCCACAGACTTAATCGTGTTGTGGGTGAGAGTGAAGTCCATGGCTGTGTGGGGAGGGAAATACAGTTTTAGGAGGTGAGCCTGCATAGAAGTGTTGGGCTGCATTCATAAGAATAAATCGTTTGAAAGCATAAACTTTTGTCTGTTTGAGTATTAAAATAGATTGGAGATACAATTGCAACAGCAGAAGTAAATGGTGTCTCAAATGAGCTAGAACAAAAAGGCAACATTGCAGTGACTTACCAATCAAGCTTCCTTGAATTCCTTGAATTTACAATAATCAAACAAATCCAGTTCTATTTCATTGCCAAAGACTGATTAAGATTTATTATCCATCCAATTGATTATCAGGATAAATATCCAGAAAATTGCTGCATTATTTGAAACAAGTAGGCTATAGGGGCTTTGATTGACACCTCATTTGACTTAATCAAAGCTTCTGTTATATTTTTACAGCTTTTCAATAGTGCAAACTTACCATCAGAGTACCAGTCACACTTATCACCCGTACAAAAATGAGGTATTTACGACTGAGTCTGTTGATGACTGCTGTTTCACGTAGCCAATGAATTCCTGAATGTAATGATGTGTCACATGACCGGGTTGGTCATGCGCATGCCCTTTAAAGCATGTATGCTGCATATTTCAAAGTTCTTTGAGAAAATGGCCAAATTCAATCCAAAGAAACCTCCAGGAAGCTTCAAAAGTTAAAGATGTTTTTCCATGTTATGTAATATAGTCTGACATGCTTTAAAATGCCTGGTTGGACCCTAAGAAAAAAAAAATGTGTGATATGTTCTTTTTTTGTGATGTTACAAAATTTAAACCTGAACTTGGTAACACTTGGTGCTACATTCCTGTTGTGTTTTCCAGCTAATATATCACAACTGTATGTTATTTGCCGGCATACATATCTGAAAAAAAAATCAGGCAAACTTTATTTTCTTAAAATTCAGTATGTTCAGACCACTGTTATTCAGTGGCAGAAGCACGTAAAATGATTCTGTTTTGCCAAAAAAAATTAGGGTTTTCTTTTCAAACCCCATAAATGCATCAGTCAATCAATTAATCAGTCAATCATTGTCCCCATGGGGAAATTATTGGGCTGCAGCATCACTAAAACAGCATACACAAAAACACACACAGTACAGTACACACACACCTCACAGCAGACATTAGGCATTTAAAAACTTAATAGCCTGGGGTACAAAGGAGAAAAGAGAACAGTTTTTTGTGAAAGGAGGGGGCTGACGCCAACGTCCAGAAGGGAGCAATTCAAAAGATGAAGCCAGTGGGTGCCTCTGATCACCCACAATGCCACGGGCCTTTTTCATAGTTCTTTTCCTGTATAGGCTTTCCAGGCTGGGAAGTGGACTTCCAGTTATCCCACTGGTGATGGAGATTGTTTTTCGGAGAGTCTTTTTCTGTGCTTCCGTAGCGTTGCCAAGCCAGCATTCATTCATTCATTCATCTTCTTCCGCTTAATCCTTTTGTCTAAAGGTTAAAGCACTCTCAATAAAAGCACAATAAAAAAAAAATCCTAAGCAGATTGTTGCTAACATTAAAAGACAACATTTTCTTTAAAAAGAACAGTCTCTGCTGAACCTTGGTACTCACGAGAGCAGTTCAGATGTCCCATTTTAGTTTGTGGTCCAGTGTGATGCCCAGGTACTTATACTGCGAGACCGTTTGTATTTCCTGACCGTTGATGAAGGTTGGGAGGGAGTTTTGTTTTTTTCTAAAATCCATGATCGCTCCCCTCTAAAAGTATTTGAATAGTGACTCAGGTTTCATTAATTTAGCTGTTTACCAAAACATATTCAAGATACAGTTATTTAATCAATATGAGCTTAAAATGCTGACTCAGCTTTAATTTGAGGGCATTTACATCCAAATTGGAGTTGCGTTTTTTTTTTTTTTTTTTTTTAACTACAAAATCTTCTTATCACAGGGGCTCAAAAGTAATTGGACAGTTAACTCAAAAGCTGTTTCATGGGCTGCATGATCTATTCCCTCGTTAATCCATCATCAGTTAAGCAGGTAAAAGATCTAGAGTTAATTCCAGGTGTGGCATTTGCATTTGGAAGTTGTTGCTTTGAACCCACAACATACGTTCAAAGGAGCTCTCAATGGAAGTGAAACAGACCATCCTCAGGCTGAAAAAAGAAGAAATTCATCAGTGAGATAGTAGAAATGTTAGAAGTGACCAAATCAGCAGTTTAGTACATTCAGAGGGAAAAATGGAGTGTAATGGTGAGCTCGGGAACTCAAAAATGCCTGGACAGCCACAGAAGACAACAGTGGTGGATGATTGCAGGATCCTTCCCATGATGAGGAACAATCCCCACACAACATCCACCCAAATTCAAAAAAACTATAAAGTCATTATTTTCACCAGATATGAGGAAAATGAAAGATGTAAAAAACCAGTATGGGTGTTACAATGTATTTTTTTGTTGTTAGGTTTGTGGTGTACAGTGGTGTGAAAAAGTGTTTGCCCCTGTCCTGATTTCTCATTTTTTGTATGTTTGTCACACTTAAATGTTTCAGCTCATCAAACAAATTTAAATATTAGACAAAGATAACACAAGTAAACACAAAATGCAGTTTTTAAATGAAGGTGTTTATTATTAAGGGTAAAAAAAAAATCCAAACCTACATGGCCCTTTGTGAAAAAGCCCCCCCCCCCCATTAAAATTTAAATTAACTGTGATTTATCACATCTTTGGAAAACTGAGTTCAATTTCTCGAGCCACACCCAGGCCTGATTACTACCACATCTGTTCTCAATCAAGAAATCAGTTAAATTTAGACCTGCCTGACAAAGTGAAGTACACCAAAAGATCCTCAAAAGCTAGATATCATGCTGCGAGCCAGAGAAATTCAGGAACAAATGAGAAACAAAGTAGTTTAGATCTATCAGTCTGGAAAAGGTTATTAAGCCATTTCTAAAGCTTTGGGACTCCAGTGAACCACAGTGAGAGCCATTATCCACAAAAGCATGGAACAGTGGTGAACCTTCCCAAGAGTGGCCAGCCAACCAAAATTACCCCAAGAGCGCAGCGACAACTCATCCAAGAGGTCACAAAAGACCCCACAACAACATCCAAAGAACTGCAGGCCTTACTTGCCTCAGTTAAAGTCAGTGTTCATGACTCCACCATAAGAAAGTGAATGGGCAGAAATGGCCTGCATGGCAGAGTTCCAAGACGAAAGCCACTGCTGAGCAAAAAGAACATAAAGGCTCGTCTCAGTTTTGCCAGAAAACATCTTGATGATCCCCAAGACTTTTGGGAAAATACTCTGTGGACTGACAAGACAAATGCTGAACTTTTTGGAAGGTGTGTGTCCCATTACATCCGGCATAAAAGCAACACAACATTTCAGTAAAGAAACATCATACCAACAGTAAAATATGGTGGTGGTAGTGTGATGGTCTGGGGCTGTTTTGCTGCTTCAGGACTTGGAAGACTTGTTGTGGTAAATGGAACCATAAATTCTGCTGTCTACCAAGAAATCCTGAAAGAGAATGTCCGGTCATCTGTTTGTGACCTCAAACTGAACCACACCAGCAAGTCCATCTCTGAATGGCTTAAGAAAAACAAAATCAAGACTTTTGAGTGGCCTTGACAAAGTCCTGACCTGAATCTGATTGAGATGCTGTGGCATGACCTTAAAAAGGCAGTTCATGCTCAAAAACCCTCCAGTGTGGCTGAATTACAACAATTGTGCAAAGATGAGGGGGCCAAAATTCCTCCACAGCACTGTAAAAGACTCATTACCAGTTAACACAAACGCTTGATTGCAGTTGTTGCTGCTAAGGGTGGCCCAGCCAGTTATTAGGTTTAGGGGGCAATCACTTTTTCACACAGGGCCATGTAGGTTTGTTTTTTTTCCCCCTTAATAATAAACACCTTCATTTAAAAACTGCATTTTGTGTTTACTTCTGTTATCTTTGTCTAATAATTAAATTTGTTTGATGATCTGAAACATTTAAATGTGACAAACATACCAAAAAATGAGAAATCAGGAAGGGGGCAAACACTTTTTCACACCACTGTATATTCGTTCTGAATTTTTGTTATTGTATTTAAAATTTGAGAGTGTTTAAAATGAGTCTATGATTTGAGAGGTAGGATTAAATAAGTCTTGATGTCATCATACTTCTTTTCGAGCATGTAGCTTTTGATATGTCTGAATGATGAGAGAAAACTGTAATTTATTATGTTTATTGTTATGTATGTTTATTATTATGTATAATTCCATATATAATTCCAATTGTGATATGAATACCATCAAATTAAATCTGAGAGTCTGAATTTTAAGCGCGTATTGATTATATAACTGTATCTTAAATATCTTCAATCAATCAATCAATCAATCAATCAATCAGTCACTTTATTTGTGTAGCACGTAGCACTTTTCAAACATTAGGTGCTGCGCAAATTGCTTTACATAGAAAAAATCTGTCGACAAATTTAGTTACATAAATTTACACGATACACTCCGCCCCTTCCAACCCTCACACACACACACACACAGACACACACAGCTATGCACCACTCCCTACTTCTCTCACACACATATACAGGTACATCTCAAAAAATTAGAATATCATGAAAAAGTTCAATATTTTTTGTCACTCATTTCAAAAAGTGAAACCCATATATATATATATATATATATATATATATATACAGTATATATACTGTATATATACAGTATATACCAGCAGATGACATGGTTCCTCAAAGCATCACTGACTGTGGAAACTTCACACTAAACTTCAAGCAACTTAGATTCTGTGCCTCTCCACTCTTTCTCCAGACTCTGGGACTTTGATTTACAAATGAAATGCAAAAGTTACTTTTATCTGAACACAGGTCATCTGCTGGTGTTTGTCCACTGTGTTTTATCAAGACCAAAATCAGCGCAGTCGTCTACCAGGAAATTTTAGAGCACTTCAAGCTTCCCTCTGCTGACAAGCTTTATGGAGAAGCTGATTTCATTTTCCAGCAAGACTTGGCACCCCCCCACACTGCCAAAAGTATCAAAACCTGGTTTCATGACCATGGCATCACTGTGTTTGATTGGCCAGCAAACTCTCCTGACCTAAACCCCATAGAGAATCTATGGAGTATTGTCAAGAGGAAGATGAGAGACACCTGACCCAACAATGCAGACAAGCTGAAGGCCACGATCAAAGCAACCTGGATCTTCATAACACCTCAGCAGTAACACAGGCTGATCACCTCCATGCCACGCCACATGATACAGTAATTAATCCAAAAGGAGCCCCGACCAAGTATTGAATGTGTACATGGACATACTTTTCAGTCGGCCAACATTTCTATTAAAAAAACTATTTTTTAAAATTAATTTATGTAATATTCTATTTTTTTTTAGAAACTGAATTTGGGGTTTTCAGGGGCTGTAAGCCTTAACCCCTTGATGCCTGAATTTATTTCCAATTGTTAATCATCAAAATTAAAATAAACACCTGAAATATATCACTCTGTGCAATGAATCTATATATGGGTTTCACTTTCTGAAATGAGTGACAAAAAATATTGAACTTTTTCATGATATTCTAATTTTTTGAGTTGTACCTGTAAAGTAAAAGAAACATATAAAATAAAAGAGACATAGCTTGGCACCGAGGCACCATGTGAAGGAGCAACCATCCTGTGGAGCCCCCCCACCAGGAGATCATTCAGCCCATGACGACAGAGCATGCCACAGAGGCCACCCCAATTTGGACAGGACGGGGCCCACACCACAGCTGTAGGCAATGGCATAGAGCCCCCACCCACCCAAGCTAGAGTGTCCCATGAGACCAACACTCCTAAAGATGGGCCAAGCAGCATCCGGCATGAGGGGCTCCACTGAGGAAACACTGGAGCTAAAATGCATAAAATACAAGATAAAACTAAGAACACATAAAACAAAGGGAGCCAAAAACCCATACTTATAAACTGAGCTAAAAACACATCAAAATAAAAAGAGATGAGAAAATCTAAAAACAAATAGAGCTAAGAAGAATGTAAAACAATGGAAAATAAATGACTACTTCAATAATAGTTAAGCAGATTTGTTAAAAGCCAAATTAAAAAGGTACAAAATGAAACTAACAGCACATAAAACAAGAGGAACTAAACACCCATACTTATAAACTGAACTAAAAACACATCAAGAAATGAGAAAATCTAAAAACAAATGGCACCAAGAAGAACATAAAACAACGTAACATAAATGACTACTTCAGTGATAGTTAAATAGGTTTGTTAAAAGCCAAAATAAAAAGGTGGGTCTTGAGCCTGTTCTTAAAAGCATCTACTGACTCTGCGGCCCTGAGGCTCTCTGGCAGGCTTTTCCACAGACAAGGACCATAGTAATGAAAGGAGGGTTCACCACATTCATCTTTTATTAAACAGCTAAAATAACAAAGCTTGTGTCACTGTTCCATTACTTTTAGAGGTAAGTGTATACTGCAAATGGTTGACAAACATCTTTTAATTTACTTTGGGTATGTTATTTTTTTTGGTGTTTTTCTGGAAATTGTTTGGAATGCTAATATAGGATTTATTGTTCAGCATTTAAATTCAACAATTAAATTTAAAAGTCTTATATTTTGTGCGTGCGTGTGTGTGTGTGTGTGTGTGTGTGTGTGTGTGTGTGTGTGTTTAAAAAAAGCTAAATATGAAAAAAAAAACCTGGTGCTGTTAAATTCAGCATGTACTAGTTTATAGTCAGTAAGTACTCTATCCTTAGATTGGACAGCCACAGGCCCAAAAATATGGTGAAAATGCACAAAGAAGTGTGTGTAACACTAGATTTTTTTGAGTGATGGGAAATGGCATTGGCTGACCTTTTTCCCTCTAAATGCGGCGTGACATTCTCAGACTGAGGTGTTCATTTTTTGTCACAGGCTCTTTGAGAGTTGAAGTCCCAGACTCCTAGAGTGCTACTTTGTGTCTTCAGGCAGGGAGCTAACACCTAGGCACTTAGCTCCATAGCATCTCACCCTCCTCTTTTCTCACCCTTTACCCATGTAACATGGCACTAGAAGGAAAGGTGGGATCATAGTCTCAGAGGTGTTGCTGGCCCTGTCCACAGCCTCAGACTGTACATGTGCCACTTAAATACATGTATCGGCTTCATCTTTTCTTTTCATCTTTTGGTGTTTTTCCTCTCATGTATGTTTAAAGCATTTAGGTTGCGTGTCCACCAAACACATTTTTTGTCACCCGACCGCCCTGAATGTCTTTTTTTCAGCATTTGTGCACAGCGCTCTGGAAAAAAAAGCCTATGCCCTGTATCCCAGCAACAGCTTATCACTCACAGCACTTTCGCTTTTCCTATGGTCAGACTTTCTACTTATTTTTTAATAGCAGTCTCTAAGTAACAATTGACAGGAAACATATTCTAGCAGCTCTGTATGTAAAATATGATGACATGGAAAACAGGAGTCTGAGTAGAGACTCTATCGGTGTCCTATGGCCCATCCTTCCTTAATTCTGATTGGCTGCATAGAAAGGTCTGACATTGATGAGCTCAGCTGCAGTCTAAAAAGTTGAACTTTTTTTAAACTCTGAGCACTCTGAGCGCCATGACAAAAAGTGGCCACCGCCGAGAGCGTTTCAGCGCCAAGGGCGCTCAGCGCTGTAGTTGTTGAACTACATAGAGAATGAATAGAAAACAGTTGCCCAGAGCGAAAAAAAACGCTAGGTACGTTGTACCTGGGCTAATACTGTTGACTGAGTATTTGTTTTTAACTCTGTGGCATGTGTGTTGGACCTGAGGTAACTTAAAGGAACTGTCTGTGAGAGAAGCAAATATGCATTAAACTACAATAACAACAATGAGGTGCCGCTAGAGGTTAATTAAACATTTCAGTTAAAAACTGGCTTATCCAACAATAGCCACATTTACATGGGTAAAATTTCTTCAATCTGATTACCATTCCGATTAGAACTTTACTGTTTACATGGATCCTGAAAAAATTGATCCGATTAGGACATGTGTTTCCATGTGTCACACATTTGAATGGATTAAATCATTTTGACATGCGCACAGTTATCTGACATTCCAGAAATAGTAGAAGAAGAAGCAACTTCCGATGTAAACAAACCCCGCTTTGTGTTTTTCTCTTTCTGAAATGGACCTGTATTGTGTTATTCAGACTGTACTTTTGCTTCTGCTGGTCTCCGTAATGAAGCTACAAGTACATACTTCTGCATATGACGAACAGAGGGAGACAGCAGGACGATACAGACCAGTTTTATTTTACTCCCGCCATGTCTTCGGCTAGGTGCTGTAAAGGCGGAAATACGTCATTTCAATGTGTGGCTGACATATAGACATGCGCAGTAAACATATTTTCTACCCAAACTTTGGAATAAGTGTGTATATGCGCACCAATCGGATTGACAATCAGCATAACCCACCCGTCTCAATTGGAAGGAAATTTTTGATCCGAATGAGCGTGATTGGGTCAGAATATTCAGATTGGCGTGTTTACATGAAGCATTTTTATTCTGATCAGGCTTTTAATATGGTTACTTGTGTCCATGTAAACATGGCTAATGTTTCAGCCCAGGTATTTCCATTTGAAGAGGTCACAGTCTGTCTCTGACAGGCTTGTTTTTGTTTTGTGTGAACTAGATGACTGCCCTACAACCAGAGCTGTTTAGACCTTCTTTGTTCTGAGATAAGAGGTGTAGTCATGGAGACAAGCAAGAGAACTGGATAATTTCTTCCCAACCTAAAAAAAGAATGACTTTATGTAGGAGACATGATTGCTTGACATTCATTCATTCATTCATTCATTCATTCATTCATCTTCTACTGCTTAATCCTTTTTGGGTTGCAGGGGGACTGGAGCCTATCCCAGCGTCTTTGGGCAAGAGGCAGGGTACACCCTGGACAGATCACCAGTCCATCGCAGGGCCAACACAGAGAGACAGACAACCATTCACTCTCACATTCATACCTGAGGACAATTTAGAATCCCCAGCTGATGCCAGTTAACCTAACATACATGTTTTTGGCCTTTGGGAGGAAACCAGAGTACCTGGAGAAAACCTACGCAGACACAGAGAGAACATGCAAACTCCACACAGAAGGGTCACCGATGGTCAGTTTAGTTTTAGTTTAATTTAATGTGTATTTGAAAGGGACATTACATACTAATGAACATTAATACAAATGTAAGTATGCCAGATTTAGCAGTACTGCTAATTTTCATCTGTAGTCCCCCGGCGGGTCAGAAAAATACACAAACAAACAATCATACATGAGCAGAATAACTGCAATGAAACTGTACAAAGTGTATATGCTAAAGTGCAAGAGTTAAGGTGTTACACAACAAAACATTCAAAGGGGTCAGTGGTGGGATCGAACCCATGACCTTCTTGCCTTGCTGTCACAGTGCTAACCACTGCTCCACTGAGCTGCCCTGATCGCTTGTCATTGTGTGCTGTAACTTCCTGTATGTTGTCAGTGCTTTCCCCAACTTGGCGCCTTGCTTGACTCTGGTCAGGAGAAGAGAAAGGACAACCTTCACCATTTTGAATTGGACTGCAGTGCCATTATAAAATGATAATTGTCAGAACAGTACAATGATCCTTTAATGCTGATTAGAAATGTTTAAGGTATTGAAAAAAATTCCTATTGTCGTTTGAGCATCTTATCAATCAAGCAGCTTGATACATTTCTTTAAGGCTTTACAAAATCTTAAGAGATGGAAAGCTTGAAAAGATAAATGTCTGTGGAGCAAACCCAGTTGAAACATTGAAATCCATAGCATCTTTGCTTTGAAGTGGGACTCTGAAACCCTCTGCTTTTGATATAGGAAACAGCATGTATCAAGTATTATTTTTTTTTAAATAAGAAAATTGTGAAACCATGCTTTCATAACATTAGACCACTAAAATATGCATATGAACAGAAATTCTTGATCATTCTTTTTACTTTTGACCATTTTTCTGTTGACAACCCTGGAGTAGTCAGGGTCAGATATCGCACTGTGTTATACAGTGTAATGGTCATTGACTGAAAAATTGTGTTGTAGGTTTTAACCTTCAGAAATGTATCCGTTGGTCATGTGATTATCAAAAAAATATGAAGACACTCACTTTTCTTTAAAAAAAAAAACAAAACAAAATACACACCATCTTAATATAGTTTTTCTCTCCAAGAAGCTGTTTTAACTTTTCTGGACTTTCTTCTCAATGTCACTAAAAGGTCGACATCACTAGAGTTGATACCTGCCCACTGCTGTATTATTGGCCAGCCTAGCTGTCTGTCATGTAGATGGGTGGGGAGCCAAAGGCGTTAGCTTAAGAGCTGACCATATATTATCTTCTTCGACATTATTTTAGCTTAACATTTTATTTTCTCCAACTGAGACTCTATCCAAGGTGGCTAGCTGAAGCTAGCAGAGGGAAGGCAGAGTTGATTGTGGTTCTTTTGCATTTAAAGAGACATGCACTGAAACAGCCATTCTGAGAAAGGCTGCATAAGATGACTCACAAATATGATGTAAACATTAGATAATTATAGAAAATTTGACCAAAATATGTCACAAACATTTCATTAAGACCTGTGGGAGCTGTTGAAATGTGGAAAAAGTGCTGTCAGTGACCCTTTTAACTTATAATTCATATGTTATTGTTGAGCACTGGACTCTGTTTGCTGGACCAAAGTGGCAATACTTTTAATGTAATCGTAGAGTTGAACGGAACACCTGCAGCTGAGCTAAAATTTACCCAATACAACAGTATTTCGACCTTCCACTGCTTGTTATTCTCCACCCTCTTCTACTTCTTCCCAGTGTTCTAGAAAACCAATTTCCCCTATAGACAGAAAAAAATCTGACCAGAAAGAGCGCAGCAGTTCAAGGTCAGGTGTTGGTCATTACAGTAGAAGCTGCTGTACTGCTGAGCCGGTTCACTGGCAAGTCAGGGCTGTAAAAGCAGCTCTTCTCCACACTTGCATAAAAACACACACTGGTTAGCACGCAAATCTGAGAATCACCGGCTGTGGAGTGCTGCACTCTGAGCTAATGGCTTTCACAGGATGCACACTTGGGTAGCATGTCCTCTCCATTTCACCTTGCCTGATGTTAAGAAGGCAAATTTGAAATTTTTCCCATTATTTCACACTTTCAGATCACTACCCTATCACTGCTTATTCATCAGATCAGTCTTATATTCAGAACCAAAGTAACACTGCAGTTTAAAAAAAGTTAATGTTTGTTTTTCATTTGCACTTTGTTTTTCTGCAAAAGGTTTTTAATGTACAGTATATCAGTAGAATATAATTGGTTGAAAACGATTACCAATGCATTCCTCCATTACTGCTTATTTTGTTACTGGCTCAAGCTGTACTATGAATAACATCATTAAGTAGGTTCATTGCTGTGCCAAGCTATTGTTATTTATACTAATTTTCTTGGCATTAAATGTTTCCGTCATGGTTTGTCACTGTACTGGTTTTTACATGAGTTTTTAGAAAACCTTGTATCATTACTTCTTTGGTGACAATGGATTATTCTATTGGGCCTAATGTTGAGGGCAGATATCTAGACCTGTGATTTCTACTTCCAATCATCATTTCATTAATATTTTTTAATCAAAAGCTAATGATATGATGTCATGATTGAAGAATGATCAGCTCACGTGCAGGGAACAACACCAGAGAAATCACTCAAATTACACAGAGAAGTTGTGTAACCACAATTTATTGATTCAAAAATAATGCACAGTTAAGGAAAGACGCCACTCGCCAGAGGACTCGGCCTGTAAGGGGAGATGAGAGCTAATTGGTGGAAGAGGGAGATAGGAGAAGGGAAAAATAGGACAATACTCACGTGGGATGAGCAGCGAGCCCGGCAGCTGAACCCAGCAGGGAAATAGCAGGAGTGGAGCTGGGTGAGGTGTCTGACCGGGTGGAATACAGCAGCTGAAGTGGTGATGAGGATGCTGGGGCAGGTGAGCACACAACGATCCCCGGAGACGCACCACGAAGATGGCAGCAACCTGGAGGAGAAAGAGGACAAGAGGAGTTAAACAGGATTCCTCAGAGAGTGAAAACATAGACTTACTTGCTGTTGAGGCAGTTTACCCAATGAGCCAACACTGGAGCGTTCACAAACTGGTCCTTTTCAGCGCTGGCAGGGAAGAGGCGGCAGGTGTGTCTACTCACGCAGGTGTGATGATTACCTGCGGAGCCGGAGAAAGCCTTACAGAAGGGGGGGAGGAGCGCGCGCTCACCTGATCATGACAGTGCCCCCCCAAGGGGTGCCTCCTGGCGGTCCAATGGGTTTGTTGAGGTGTGCCTTGCGAAAGGCCCGGACCATCCCCTTGTTGTGGAAGTTGGCACCTGGGATCCATTACCTTTCTTCGGGGCCACAGATCTTCCAGTGGACTAAGTACTGTAGCCTTCGGCTACAAGGGCAGAGAGGGCTGGCGGAGATGGCCTTGATCTTGGAGTATGTGAAAGGTGAGGTGAATCCGGAGCGCCGGCGGAAGCTCCAGGCAGACCGTGATGTCGTTGATGACCCGGGAGATTGGGAACGGGCCCAGGAAGCAAGGGGAGAGTTTCTGGGACTCCGTCTTAAGGGGCACCTGGTCTGCCAATAGCCACACGCGCTGCCCAACGGAGTATTTTGGCGCCGGGACCCGCCTGCTGTCCGCATACTGGCAATTACGTTCTGCAGAGCGGAGAAGAGCAGCCCAGGTGGCCTTCCAAAGCCAGCGGCAGTGATGAGCGTGAGCCCCCACCGATGGTACCGTGACCTCCCTCTCCACCATGGGCAACGGGGGGAGTATACCCCATGGAGGCCTCAAAAGGAGTCAGTCCGGTGGATGCTGAAACTGCTGAGTTATGTGAATACTCCACCCAGGTCAGATGGGTGCTCCACGTAGATGGGTTGCAAGGTGCTACGCACCTTAGGGCAGCATCCAGGGATTGGTCGGTGTGCTCAGCCTCTCCGTTGCTTTGGGGGTGGTACCCGGACGTAAGGCTGACTGTGGTTCTTAAAGAGCAGCAGAAGGATTTCCAGACCTGTGAGGTGAATTGTGGACCCCGGTCAGACACAGTGCCCAGGGGGATGCTGTGCAAACGGATGACGTGAGTGGTTAATAGGTCGGCAGTCTCAGAGGTGGAGAGTAATTTGGGGAGAGGTATCACATGGATTGTCTTGGAAAAACGATTCACAAAGGTGAGGATGACGGAGTTGCCTTGTGAGGGAGGAAGTCCAGTAATAAAGTCCAAGGCGATGTGGGACCAAGGTCGGCTGGGGTGGGTAGTGGGTGGAGGAGGCCAGCAGGGGACGAGGGGTTGGATTTGTTCCAGGTGCAGGTTTGACAGGCCTTGACGTAGTCCCGGGCGTCCGTCCGCAGGGTGGGCCACCAGAACATCTACCGGATGAGGTTAATAGTCCGTGAGACTCCAGGGTGGCAGGTGAAATGGCTGGTGTGGCCCCACAGGATGACGTCGTTGTGGAGGCCGGCCGGGACAAACAGCCGCCCCCCCCCCCCCCCCCCAGGGCCTGGCTTCAGTGTATTGAGCCTGCTGGACCATCTGCTCGATCTCCCAGGTGAGAGCCCCAAGGAAGCATGAGGGTGGGATAAAGGGTTGCGGGAGGGGATGAGGGGTAGGCGGGTCAGGACTAAACTGGCGGGAGAGAGTGTCTGGTTTGACAATACATGAGCCAGGCCTGTAAGTGATAGTAAGATTAAATCTAGCGAAGAATAAAGCCCAGTGGGCCTGCCTGGCATTAAGTCTGCGGGCCGACCAAAGGTATTCTAAATTTTTGTGGTCGGTCCACACTATGACAGGATGGATCGCTCCCTCCAGCCAGTGCCTCCACTCCTCAAGGGCCAACTTAATGGCCAGGAGCTCTCGGTCCCCTACGTCATAATTCCTCTCAGCTGACGTGAGCCGCCGAGAAAAATATGCGCATGGATGGAGCTTCTGATCGGAGGCCAAGCGCTGCAAGAGGACAGCGCCCACCCCTGAATCAGAAGCATCCACCTCAAGAATAAACTGGAGCTGAGGGTCGACCTGGGCCAAGATGGGGGTGTTGGAGAACAGGCCCTTTAATTTGGAAAAGGCCTGTTCGGCTGCCTCGAACCAGGTGAAGGGCACCTTGACTGAGGTCAGCTGGGTCAGAGGCTGTGCTACCCCACTGTGGTTTCTCATGAAACCGATAAAAATTCACAAACCTCAAGAAGCTTTGGAGCTCCTTGCAGGAGTGGGATGTAGGCCAATCCAGCACAGCCTTCACCTTGGCCGGGTTGGCCCTCAGTTCCCCCTCAGCTACTGTAAAACCAAGGAAGGAAGTGGAGCGGGTGGAAAACTCACACTTCTTGGCTTTAACAAAGAGCTGGTTCTCCAGGAGCCGGTGTAACATGGCCCTGACATGGACTGCGTGCTCCTCTGGCGTGTGGGAGAAAATCAAAATGTTGTCAAGGTAGAGAAAAATAAATTGATTTACCATATCACGGTGAACGCATGGTGCACGGTGGCGCAGTGGTTTAGCACTGTGGCAGCACAGTTTACCCTCGGCCGGGGGATAGCGGGGATCATGAGATCGTGGGTTCTATCCCAGCCCCCGACCAACAGTGAGCTGTGTGGAGTTTGCATGTTCTCCCCGTGTTGCGTGGGTTTACTCTGGGATTTCTCCGGTTTCCTCCCGCACACCAAAAACATGTAGGTTTAGGGCACTCGTGCACGCAGCGACTGGCAGCCGGTGGCTTGTCACCAGACTGCAAACCAAATCTACCTACGGGTACAAATAAGTAACAAAAAAAAAAAAAAAAAATATCATGTCAAGTGCAACTAGATGGTAAACTATCAATAATACACTTCAACAGCAGAAGTCTTAACAAAAACTTTCCACAGATTCAGGACTATTTAAAACGGCTAGACAGAAAATTTACAGCTATCGCAGTCTCTGAAACTTGGCTTAATGAAGAGCAGGCTCCCCTGATGGCAATAGAGGGATATCAGATGTTTCATATTAACAGATCTCAAAAAAGGGTGGTGGTGTTGCACTTTATATTGATGACCTGTATAGGTGTAAACTAGTAAATGGAATGTCCTTTGCACTACCAGGGATTTTGGAATGTGTTACTGTTGAGATTGACCAAGATAAAACAAAAAATCTAATTATAAGTTGTATATATAGAACGCCGGGAACTTGCATTGAGACATTCAGAGATAAATTAGTCGAGCTGTACAATAATATTACTAGTAAGAAAATGGTAGTAATTTGTGGAGATTTCAATACCGATCTACTAAATCCATATCAACAAAATGTAATTACAGAGTTCATGAACTCTATGTACAGCATGGGTCTATATCCCACAATAACACATCCCAGTAGAATCACAGTTCACACTGCTACACTTATTGACAACCTGTTTGTTAACATTATTGATAAGAAAATAGAAAGTGGATTATTGATAAATGATATAAGTGACCACTTGCCAACCTTTGCACTTATCCATGGCCACACGGGGGCCAATACAGAAAAAATTTTAAAATCGTTCAGATACAAATCATAAAATGCAATCAGTTCTTTTAAAGAAGACTTGCTGAACCAAGACTGGACAGAAGTCTATGTATCAGATGTAAATGAAGCCTATGACACATTTATAAACATTGTAACACTCTTTATGAAAAAAATTGTCCAATAGTAAAGAAAAAGCTTAAACATAAATTTGCCGATAAGCCATGGTTAACCAAAGGATTACAAAAGGCGTGTAAAAAGAAAAAATTATTGTATATAGCTTTCCTAAAGAAAAGGACAAAAGAAGCAGAGCAGCGGTATAAGACATACAAAAACCTAGCTGCAATGCTCCGTACTGTGGGTGTTTATATATTTACATATTTATTCCATCTAGCTACAATGCTCTGCACTGTGTGTTCATATATTCATATATTTATTCCATCCAGCTACAATGCTCTGCACTGTGTGTCTGTGTGTGTGTGTGTGTATATATATATTTTATAGTAATATGTACATATGTATATTAGCTGCTCTTGCTTGCTTGTTTTTTTTTTTTTGTTTTTTTTTTTTTTCTTGCCTTCTGATTGTTGCTCTGAGTGTTGCTATCCCTGTGCTGTTGCAATCCTGGAATTTCCCCGTTGTGGGACTAATAAAGGCTTATCTTATCTTATCTTATCTTATCTTAAAATAAGTTAACATATATAATAAGATGTAGTAACAGAGACTATTACAGTAAAGAACTGGAGAAAAACAGAGACAATATTAAAAATACATGGACAATACTTAACAATATTCTTGGAAATAAAAACAGAAATACAAGCTACCCAACCGATTTTTCAAAAAATAATAAAACGACTCAGAGTGTGAATGCAGCTTCACCTGCAGACAAATTTAATAACTTTTTTGTTAACATTGGTCCTAATTTGGCTTGAGAAATACCCATTACGGCGCCTACAGGTGATACAACAAGCAAAAACACTGCTATAAAAGACTCCATTTTCATAAAGAACACAGACGAGAGAGAGGTCATTGAAATTGTTAAATCATTTAAAAGTAAAACATCTACGGACTGTGATGGTATTGACATGCTCTTAGTCAAAACTATTATTGAATGCTTAGTGAAACCACTGACGTATATCTGTAACCTGTCTCTCCAAACAGGTATATTTCCCAATGCAATGAAAATAGCTAAAGTAATTCCGATATACAAGACGGGTGACAGAGGGGAATTCTCAAACTATAGACCAATTTCACTATTGCCGCAATTTTCCAAGATACTTGAAAAAATATTCTATGAGAGAATTGACAACTTCATACTGAAGAATAATTTATTGTGTGAGCAGCAATATGGGTTCAGACACAAGAGGACAACTGCATTTGCTCTAATGGAATTTATAGAAAAAATATCAACTGCCATTGAAAATAAAGAGTATTCAGTTGGGGTATTCCTGGATCTTAAAAAAGCATTTGATACAGTGGATCATAATTTATTATTAAAGAAACTACAAAATTGTGGTATTAGAGGGGTAGCACTGTCCTGGTTATTTAGTTACTTAAAGAATAGATATCAGTATGTATGTGTTGGTAGCAAAAACTCACAGTTACTGAAGGTTACTTGTGGAGTCCCACAGGGTTCAGTTTTGGGGCCATTGTTATTCAATATGTATATAAATGATATATGTAAAGTTTCAGAAAAAATGGATTTAATATTGTTTGCCGATGACACTAATCTATTATGCAGTGGAAGCAATTTGGAACAACTTTTGGATACACTCGGAAAGGAATTTGGAAAGCTTAAACTGTGGTTTGATTCAAACAAATTAACGCTCAATTTAAGTAAGACAAAATTTATAGTTTTTAACAACCATCACAGCAACTTAGTATCTAAACTCAGTGTAAATGGTGTAGAGATTGAAAGGGTATCCGAAACTAAATTTCTTGGAGTAATAATTGATAATAAACTGTGTTGGAAGTCACATATTAATTATATTAAAGGTAAAATATCCAAATCAATTGCAATACTACACAGAGTGAAATATTTGCTGAATCAACCCACATTATATAACTTGTATCATTCATTAATACTCCCATACATGACATATTGTACTGAAGTATGGGGAAATACATATAAAACAAACATATATCCAGTCTTTATGCTTCAGAAGAGAGCTATTAGAATAATAAAAAAAAACTGCTTACAGGGAACCAACAAACCCACTTTTTCTTAAATTAAAAGCTCTCAAGTTGAAAGATCTGGTTGACTTTAAAACTGCAGTAATAATGTTTAAAGTGAAGAATCTATCACTGCCCGCAAATATCCAAAAGTTGTTCCAAATAAGGGAGAAACAATATCATTTCAGAGGAACATGTATATTTCAAAAACCTTCAGTGAGAACTACCACCAAGCAACACTGTGTTTCAGTGCAAGGAGTCAGATTATGGAACGATTTTGGACCTGAATTAAAATCATGTACAACGCTTGGACAATTTAAACAAAAACTAAAGGAAGAAATACTCCAAACATACTGTATATACAAGATGACATGTAAAATCACATAAAGATTGTCATATCCAGTCTGCGTTGTGTTGTAGCTTAGTTTTTTGTCACATTTTGTCTTAGCTTTGTTCTGAATTGTAATCGCTCTTGTTTTGTTTTTCTTTTGAATTCTTTGATGGAATATGGGTGGGAAATATAAGCTGCGGCTTCAGCCATCACCCATTTCGGATAACTTATGTTGAACTGTATAATCAGAGGAGTTATTGTCTAATTTGACCTTGTTGGATTTTCTTTCCCCCTTAGTTATATTATTCAGTTTCTTTTAATCTGTACTTTTAATCTATCCGAAAATAAAGATTCATTCATTCATTCATTCATCACGGAGGATGTCATTGATCATACGCTGGAGGACGGCGGGGACATTGGTGAGGCCAAAAGGCATCACCAGGTGCTCAAATTGCTCCTAGTGTGTTTCAAGGCCTTCTTCCATTCATCCCCTTTGCAAATGCGAACCAGATGGTAGGCATTACGCAAATCCAATTTAGTGAATACTCGTGCAGTGCGAAGGAGCTCGAATGCGGAGTTAATCAGGGGCAGAGGATATTTGTCCTTGACTGTTATGGCATTTAATTCACAGTAGTCTATGCACGGACGCAAGGATCCGTCCTTCTTCCCGACAAAAAAGAATCCAAGAGGGGCTGAGGAGAGCTGAATGAGGCCGGTGTTCAAGGAGTCTTTAACGTAGCTCTCCATCGCCTCCCTCTCCGGCCCAGAAATGCTGTAGAGCCCGCTGGACAGCGGTTGCGCACCCGGGAGGAGGTCTATGGCACAGTCGTAGGAGCGATGAGGAGGCAAAGGAAGCGCTCTCGACTTGCTAAAGACCTCCCTGAGATCGTGATAGACCTCAGGTACGAGACTGAGGTCCGGCGGCTCCACCGGAGGGGAGGAGACAGGCAGCGACGGCGAACACGGCTGAGCTGAGACAGGATGCCAAACAGAAGGGGCTCCAAGAAGAGATGGAATTATGTGCCCAATTAATAATGGGGTTATGCTTCTGGACTCATGGGTACCCTAGGATCACCAGGTGAGACGATTTAGGGAGAATGAGGAACAATAGTGTCTCCTGGTGGTTCCCGGAAAGGAGGACGGAGACCGGCGCCATGCTTTCGGTAATGGGAGCTACGTTACCGCCCGATAAGGTTGTGACTTTCGGAGGCGTCGGCAATGTGGTCATGGGGATGCCTACTTCCTGCACGAGCTGTGAGGAAACAAAATTTTGCTCTGCGCCTGAGTCAATTAATGCCATGACTCTCCTCTCGACTCCTGGCAACTGGATGAGGGCCGAAATGGAGAAGTTACTGGGGGGATGAAAAGAATTCCCGCCCGTCAGACCCCACACGGCTACTGATGGGCCACGTCTTTTAGGCTTCAGGTGGCATTTAGACAGTGTGTGCTCCATAGAGCCACAGTACATGCATGCACCGGCTCTCCTCCGCTGCTGGCGCTCCTCCAGAGCCAGATGGGCTTGGCCGAGCACCATAGGTTTGGAGGAAGAGTCGGATCCACCTGTGTCAGTAGCCGGGAGAGGCACGCGTGAAGTGGGCAGGCCGGAGGAGGTCTTGCGCTCCTTCGAACGCTTGCGGAATCGCTTGTCTAAACTGATGGCCTGATCAATGAGACCGTCCAGGGAGGAGGGAACAGCGTGAACCGCTAGGTCGTCACGGAGGTTTTTGTTTAAACACCAGAGGAAGATGCTGCAAAAAGCAACATCATTCCAGCCCAAGTCCGCCGCGGCGACCTGAAACTCCACGGAGTAGTCGGCGGCAGACTAACTCCCCTGATGGAGAGACATGACCGGGCTCATGATGTTGCCCTCACTCTCTGTTCAGTTGAATGCGCAGCCAAATTCCCTTACAAATTTATTAAAAGAATAACTAGGACCCTCCAGGCTGTCGAGAATGGACTGGGCCCAGCTGAGGGCCCGGTCTCGCAGTAGGAGGGTCATGAAGTGAATTTTGGATGTATCGTCCGGATACTCTCCTCCCACCTGGCCCAAATAAAGCCGAATATGGCAAAGGAACCGCTTACATTTCCCCACCTCCCCTGCGTACGGGGCAGGTGAGGGAACGGAAGTGGTTCGGTGCATGGTGGAAGAAGCCGGGGCAACAGGTGGAGGAGCGGAACCCGGACGAGACATATGGGCCAAATGCTCAGCGACGGTGCCCAGCTGCTGCGTAATTGTTTGCAGCAGCTGCATGAGCACAGCCACCTGCCTCTCTGTGTCATCGAGACGGTCTAGAGCGGAGTGTTCTGCTGATGCCGCTCCCGCTGCACTTGCACTATGGCTGGCTCATTCTGTCACGATTGAAGAATGATCAGCTCACGTGCAGGGGACAACACCAGAGAAATCACTCAAATGACACAGAGAAGTTGTGTAACCACAATTTATTGATTCAAAAATAATGCACAGTTAAGGAATGACGCCACTCGCCAGAGGAGGACTGAGCCTGTAAGGGGAGACGAGAGCTGATTAGTGGAGGAGGGAGATAGGACAAGGGAAAAATAGGACAATACTCACGTGGAATGAGCAGCGAGCCCGGCAGCTGAACCCAGCAGGGAAATAGCAGGAGTGGAGCTGGGTGAGGTGTCTGACCGGGTGGAATGCGGCAGCTGAAGCGGTGATGAGGGTGATGGGGCAGGTGAGCACACAACTATCCCCGGAGACGCACCATGAAGATGGCAGCAACCTGGAGGAGAAAGAGGACAAGAGGAGTTAAACAGGATTCCTCAGAGAGTGAAAACATAGACTTACTTGCTGTTGAGGCAGTTTACCCAACGAGCCAGCGCTGGAGCGTTCACAAACTGGTCCTTTTCAGCGCTGGCAGGGAAGAGGCAGCAGGTGCGTCTTCTCACGCAGGTGTGATGATTACCTGCGGAGCCAGGGAAAGCCTCGCAGGAAGGGAGGGGGAGCGTGCGCTCACCTGATCATGATATATGATTTATTTTGACAAATTCAGTATATTTTTTTGTCCATTGTACAGACTGTCAGGTTCCAAAGTCTGCTCACCTATAAAAGGTCAGCATCAGGGTGTACCCCAAGTGTCATATCTGTCCCCTACTGAGCAATGTTTCACCCACAACGTCTGGAACGTTTGACTAGCCTCATCGCTTTGTACTGTTTCCCAGCTCAGTGGGAGAGGTAGTCTTAGGAACAAAACAAACGCAAAATACTTGCACATTCCCACTACTCACGTTGCGTGCTCATGCAGATTGAAAATGCCCTATCATCTATCCAATCATTCCTCTCAACAATCATTTAACAGCAGTGGTGGCAGTTTTGTCCAAAGCAGAGGTCAAGTGTTTCCTCTTGGGCAGATAGGAACATACAGGGTTAAAATCCTCAAGAACACAGAGGTGTTTTGTAAAATTTGAATAAAAGGGTTATGATTGGATTTCTGGAGTTTCAATCCAGATTAAGACCCTTAATCAATTTTTGGTTGGCAAAATACAGAATTATTGTCCTTTGAGACTATTTCACAAGTGCGAGAGAGCAAATTACAGTGTCATATTCCCAATTTAATCCTAAACCAAATAAAATTATTTTTAAAGCATGCAGACTGTTTCAATCAACATTAAGCCCTTTAATCAAGTTTTGGCAGATGAAATAACATATTTATAAGCTATAACAGCCCTTTGAGACTATTCACAAGTTGGACAGAACATGTTATAATCTTCACAGTTTAACCTTGAAGAACCAAATCAAGTATTTTTTGGCAGGTAAAATGTTTGAATCCAAATTGGGAGCCTTAATGAATTTTTGGCAGATGAAGCATACATTTTATAGATTCTACTTACAATATATAATTATAGGAGGTAAATAATGCACAAACACTATATTAATGGGAAAGAAAAGCTTTATTGACTTTCACATTGTTATACACAGATTTTGTTCATTTCAGCACACTTTTCTTAACATATAAGGCAAAACATTAAAAGCTGCTACAGGATAAAATGTCATACCTGATTATTCTAACACAAAACTCATGGGGCTAAAATTATGACTAATCCCTCACCGCATTAAATATTCATAGACATACATTTGCTAATTCCAGGACAAAAAGTTACATCTGTTTTGCTCAAAAACAGCTGTCAGCCTCAGAATCAGAAGAGAAACGGTTTTAGCCAAGCGAGGCACGCTCCTGCAGCGAGCCGATCAGTTTCAGGCGGTCCATCACTTTTTGGCAAGACACTGCAGCTTCTCTTGTTTTGAACATGTTCAAAAAATTTTGTGACAAGAAAAACTGGCTCCGACCGTAAAAACTTTGGACAAAAGGCAGCGAACCAGCACTCGCTGAGCTGTGAGACATGGGGGTAAATGCATTTTTAAAGAACAGTTATTAAATACAGTAAATATGTGACATTTCAGTGTGTGCTGGATCCGCCATCCATTAAAAAAAAACCAAAAACTTGTTGCATATTTGTAGTGATGGGCAAGAAGAGATAATTACAGAGGCAGGTGGGAAAAGTTTGCCTTGGAGTCTTTATGGAAGAAATCCTGTCCTCCCATCCTGCGTAACAGACTCCCTCAGTGGAAATCAGGGACAGTGCTGCCAGATGGGAAATGTTGAAGTATCTTCAAAGCGGCTTAAAATTATCGTGTTTTGAGGAAAATTATCATACACACCCAGTTTTCATTCCAGCGTGGCTCAGGACCATCTGCTTCAGTAACACATTATCACAGATCGTGCATATTACAGCCTATAACTCAGTTTTATCCAACAGATTGGTTGAAAAAAAGACTGCAGTCAAGTGGCCCAAAAAAACACCTCTACCCATGTGGAGTACAGGATGAGCCCCTGGCCTGCATTGAACACCTCAGAATATCAGTCATACTTTACTATCTTTTATATGCCTTCTACTGAATTATCGTATATCAAGGTCTTGCCTCGTAAATATTTTGAGAAGCACGCTGTTTTTATGCATTAGGAATAAACATCAGTCAGTCCACTACTAAAATGCCTCTGATAATTGAAGTAGAAACCTGTTTCACAGTTTTATTGTCCACCACGATCCAGTGACATTTTTGCAGACATCTGCAATTTGCAGCAATGACAGAAAGTTTTAGTACTAATGCCAACACCAGGTTTGAACCACCCAGTAAAACTGGGGTCTGTCTCCAACCCCCCCCCCCCCAATTCTGTAGCAATGTTACTTACTTGTTGAGTCTGCCATGCCTGCATTAGAGCTGTAATGTACGCGAACGATTTGATCAAGTGTACTAGTTTTTATGAGTGAACATAGTGTACTGACTCACTCACCAGAACTGTCCTGGAAGCTAGGGATCACCAGCTGAATCACCCGCCTGAGCAGCAAACACGCCCCGCCCACTCGGTTCAGCTGGCTCTCAGGTCAGTGAGTGGTAGACAGCTGGAGCTCCAGCACTGAGTGAATCGGTGTACAACTATTTCTAACAGATCTTTTTAGCTTGACTCAGTACGTTTCTGTGAACTGTGGATCATATCGGTAGCCTCCATCCGAGGCCGTCTCTCTGCTAGCAGGTGGGAGAAGTTTGTCCCTCTCTGCTGCCGCAACACGAGTCTTCCATCTTCTTTTCGACACAGCCCGCACATGTGAGATGATGCGTAAAAACAAGCATAGCATGTATGTGCAGGATCTGTATCCTGATTGTCTTTGCTAATGTATTAACTTAACCATGTAATGAAATTACATGGTTAAATTATCATACATTATGGGATTTTTGAAATTATTGATTGTACATTGTACAGACGGCAAAACTATCATACAGATACCATAATTATCGTACGTCTGGCAACACTGATCGGGGATCACTTTTGTGTCTGTTACTCTTGTGCAACCCCAGATGGACAAATTGGAAATGGCAGTTATTTTATTGAAAAAGTGCTGCTCATGTATTCTATTATTTAATTTTCACACTTTGCAAATTCATGCCGCAGGCCGGTTTGGACTCTGGCAGGCCGGATTTGGCCCGCGGGCTGTACGTTTGACACCCCGGGTGATTCAAGATTTTATTTGTCAGTACTACTATACATACAGGACGTACAGGAGAACTGAAATGCCCTTTTTCTCTCTTCAGTGGTGTGCGCAATTAAAAAAAAAGAATAAGGCTAGAAAAACAACAACAGCAGTCTGTGTACAGTAATGCTGCATGTAGTGCAAATAACAGTAAAATGAAAGCACCAAGGTGCTGATGTCTCCGTGCCTGTGGCATGGTAGCACGGGGGGCTGTAAAAAAGTCACACCACTACTTCTAGTGGGCAGGAATAGTTATTACAATATCTTTATTCGCAGCTGCATTGATGGTAAAGGTGAGTTAAATTTATGTTTATTTTGAAAGCAAAGCCTTATCTGGAAATTGTGGCAAATTAAAAGTTGAGAAAATATGGTGATACAATGATACAAGCCTTTAGTTCCAGTTGATTTTGAGGGGGTGAGCTGAAGAGCTGCTAATAGACAGACACAGACACATGGAGTGATTACCGTATGCCTATGTTGCCTTTGCGCCAATAAAAATACAGAAGCACAAGAATAAAATTAGGAGCACAAAGAAAAATGCTGGATTAAAAATTTTATTAATTGAATGCAGGTATAGTTACACGATGCCGTGCAATAGCAGGTAAACATATCAAAATTTCCAAAAGTAAAAGCATAATTATGAATATTAAATCTGAACAGTTTGGAATGTTTCACACTTATGTAATGAGTATTGAGAGTTTCTTAAACAATCTTGCAAAAAATGAAGTTTTTCCAAACATTAATTTATTGAAATACAGCAGCAGTTTCTGGTATAAACAGTAAACATGTAATATTCTTATTTAGCTCCCAGCCTGTTGCCTTCACAGCTGCTCTGACTGCTGACCCTCAGGTTCACCACCGTGGACCTCAGAGAGACAAAGAGGAAAGAAAAACAGCATAAAAATGTGATTATTGTTACAGATGTGATAGATATATAAAAATACAGATGTTATGTTTCTTCTCAGCTTAATAAATTGCTTGGTTTAGTGAGTGAATCATTTTAAAGTGAGTGAATGATGCATGTGACACCATGGTATTTTTATGTTACTGACATTAGTATTAAAACTTAAAAAAATCAGCTGAACTTTAGAGAAAACTATTTAGAAAACAGGTTAAATTACAGTAATGGAACCAAGCAGTCCCCGTATGGGAAAAAAATATCAGACATTGGAAAAAAAAAAAGTGACATAACTTAAGCTTCAGGAATCAGTTATTGCAGTTGTAGGAGTTATTGGTGTTTTAATATTGAAATTGCTGCAAAATTTAAGCCCAAAACTTACTCCACGCAGGCGTCTGCTGCAGTGGTCTGCTGTGGAGAGACAGCGAGATCGAGAAGTGGCCAGTGGTAGGCCGGTCTCAGCAGAGTGACAAATGCCGATTCTCCACCGGCAAATACCAGTTGGCCACTTTAGTCCAGCAGTTGAATACAGTTGTTATACAGTTGTTGAATACAGTCATACAGTTGTTACTCCCCAAGTAACTGTATGAGAAACAAATATAAATAATTACAACACAAATGTTTGTCAAAGACTTTATTTACATTTTCTTAATTTTGGGCAGGCATCAGCACGGTCACCTAACCAACCCTGCGAATGTTTTTGAGGCGAGGAATGTTGGGACTTGTAGTTTTTAGCAAACTGAAAACTCCAGGAAGAAAATCCCTCATCCTTCCTCTGCAAAACTAAATGGCAAAACCAGTGTGAAAACAATGGATGTGATGAATAAATGGTGTAGTTGCTGAATACGTTTTTTTTTTCAGTAACCACTATTTTATAGCCACTATTTATCTCTCAGCTAGAGATCGACTGTGACAGGAAGTCATCCATGTGCTGTAAAAAAAAGTTGCACTTCCGCCACTCTAGTGGCCAGGCATAGTTATTACAATGCCGTTTTCCCGGCTTCATTGACTGTTAAGGTGAGTTAAAATTTGTGTTTATTTCGAAAACAAAACCTTGTCTCGAAATTCTGGCAAATTAAAAGTCGAGAAAATATGGTCATACAATGATACAACCCTTTAGTTGCACTTAATTTTGACTGGGCAAGCTGAAAAGCTGGTAACAGACAGACGGGCAGATACAACCACACACACACAGACCACATTAACTGATAACTGATTACTGTATGCCTCCATTTTCACCGAGGCAAAATGATAAAAACTCAGACATCCCCTAGTGCAAATAAAGATAAATGATAAAACCCAGCAATCCTATGTACAGAAAAGGTAGAGCAGTAATACCCATAGCTGCAAGTTTGATGTGGTAGTGTAGGTGCAGGCAGTGACAGATTGGGCCTCACAGCTCTACATTGTAAAGCTAGAAGGTGTGATTTCTCCTTGTCCATTATTGTAACAACTCAGTCTCAAGAATTCTGCCTCCAGACTATGAGACTGATCAAATATTGCCAATGAAATGATTAATTAAGGCTTAACTTACTAATTGCCAAATTCTTAAGCTTAAGTCTTTGTCCATAAGAGTTTCCGCCTCTATAAAATGTTGATGGTGCCCCAACTAGTTTTACAAGTATTATTAATAAGCTTTAAACTTTGTTTAATAGTTACTAATAACTATATTTCCAAATTGTAGGACTCAACGCTACATATATTCTCTGTTTAGAACCAAATTAACTTAGGAATTTGGCTATTATTAAGTTCAGCATTAATTAATGATGTAATTAGCAATGTTTGATCAGTCTCTTATTCTGGAGGCAGAATTCTTGACAAAGAGTTGCTACAATAATGGACAAGGAGAAATCACACCTTCTAGCTTTAATAACTCACAGGCATGGCACAAACATAAAGCATTTAAGGTCAGCAGAATTAAACATGGCAATAATTGGGGTTACTTGAGTGCATGAAATATGAACTCACCATACACTTAAGATCACCATGTTATTCTCATGATTAATCTGTAGTACTTAAAGCTCTGATCTGCGCAGTCCCTGAGGTTAAAGAAAATTTACGCAGTTCTATAAAAAAGTTACAAAAATTTAGTGTAGAATTTGGATTCGCATGGGTTTAAGGACAAAGAGAGAGAGAGAGAGGGAGGATACGCAGAATCAGAAATGTATGTATGTATGTCTGGAATTTTCCCGCTGTGGGACTAATAAAGGCTTATCTTATCTTACATGATCAATATTGCAATAACAGACAGCAGCAGGTATGGCATTTGTGCAAATGGTTGCAGTAAGGTGTAGAGATATACAGCAGATGTATTACTGTTGGTGTGCCAGTTTTTCTGTGCCAATAGCATGGGAGGGTTCCCTTAGTTAAACTATAAACAGAAATACTCTTAAACCAAAAGTCTCACCTTTTGTCTGCACATTCATATGTTCATTCTAAAGCTGTGATTTGTGCTCTGCTCTGGGACTCTGCATGTTTTAGATTTCCATACAGGCATGGACTTTGTCATTCTTCAGCTTTCCTTGTAAAGAAAATCCAGCCTCATGTGAATGTCTCTTCAGCCAAAATATGATGCTGTAACTTATTCCCACCAACATGCACGAAGAAACTTTAGCATCATTAGATGGCCTGAAAACTTGACAGTTCCATTCACTGTCCAGGCCAAGCAACTGTTGATCCACAGAACTGAGACAAAGACGCTAATCTCCACAGAAGTGTTTTCCGTCTGTGACAATCAGGTGAAAAGCCTGCAGCCTTTATTGCCTCTAAGCAGAGCAGAGTTCTGCCAAGAAGGGCTGTGTGATGTGGAAACACTTGGACCAGCAGCTCTAATCAGGCCGATGATGGTTACAGACACAGAGCCCTCTCTTTGTTGAGGCAGCATGTGTGTGCGCGCGCGCCCATGTGTTCGTGTGTGTGTGTGTGTGTGTGTGTGTTTTAGGGGGCTGATGGCCTAGACAGCTTTTGATCCCAAGGCCTTGTCATGTTTATGACAGTGTTGAGAAGGGTAAGCCAGGCCAGAGAAACAGGTCACAGACTATCAAGTCAATATGTCCAGGTTACGATAATACTAACTAACTAACTAACTAACCTGCACTTATATAGCGCTTTTCTAGTCACAAAGACCACTCAAAGCGCTTTCATTAATACTAACCCTCTATTCTAAGGGCCTATAGGAAACAGATATCTAGGGACAATTTAGAACAGCCAATTAACCTAACATGCATGTCTTTGGCATGTGGGAGGAAACCGGAGAAATCCCGGAGTAAACCCACGCAACACGGGGAGAACATGCAAACTCCACACAGATCACTGTTGGTCGGGGGCTGGGATCGAACCCACGATCCCACGATCCCCACAATCCCCCGGCCAAGGGTAAACTGTGCTGCCGCAGTGCTAACCACTGCGCCACCGTGCAGCCTAGTAATATTGTGTGTGTGTGTGTGTGTGTGTGTGTGTGCACATATGGATCCTCAGTTGTCTTTATTGCCTCTTGTACATGCCGGTGCTCACACACGTCACACAGTCATCAATCACAATAATTTCCAAAGTCATTCAAAGGCTTTAAAAGCTTTTGAGTCTAATTCATACCATTGTAGATCTTCTCCAGACAAGATGGGTTTAAAGAAGTCTTTCTTGGTTTCAAAAGCTGCTGCAGAGGAGTTGATTAATCCCTCTCCACAATGCTCAGATCTGTAGAATGATTCCATCCAGGAATAGGGCAGAAGTATTGAATATCCAACCAAGATCAAAGACAAAAGCTTAATCGTGTTGAAGGTAAACTTGCATACTGGGAACATAACGCAAATGTAAGGTTTTCATGACCACAAAGGCTGGTGATGGTTCAGGCTTACAATGCCACCCCACTGACATTTTTTTTTTAAAATTTTTATTAAAAACTTGTAAGCACAGTCTTTGTAGGATGTGGAAAAATTACATTATTACCAGTAGACATTAATGCATAGTTAATTTTTATTTCATAAATTGAACAAAAATAAAATATTCAAATATAAATACACAATTATGGGATGTCCAAAAGTCTGGGCCAGGGGTGGTAGTTACGAGTTATATTTATTTACATACAGGTACTGAAGTAATTTTAAATGAATGAAGGAGTAGTTTTATTGGATGATACTTTTTACTCTTGAGTAAATTTTTGAAGAAAAACATGCTTTTGTTTAAGTACATTTATTCATACTCTCTGATGTCTCAAGTGTTTTAAGATTTGAAATGAATTTGAGACAAGTTTTCTCAGCAGTTTTTCTTCACAGATTGAAATCATTGTTCTGGTTCAGTATATACTGCTGTTGCTTTTTATGATTTGTGCTATATTAGAGGATACGTGACTAGCTTATATTTTACTCTAGCACATATAAGAGAAAAACTTCACAAATGGAAAATTTGAAAAGGAGAGCTTGCAATTTTATAATCCAAAAAGTTGCAAATGCACAAAATGATTTATGAGAAAGAAGTTGCAAATTTGCAGAGCGATGAGTAAAATCTGCAAATTTGCATGAAATAAGTGACAAATGTATAACAAAATGTTGCACTTTGTCAAAAAAGCTATTGTTGTCAGAAATTAATAACAAAAAATTATGAAGAAAAATGTCCTAAATGTAAAAGAAATTTACAAGAAAAAATTGCAGATTTGTGTTAAATTCAAATTTACATGAAACATTACTAATATTTCACAAAATGTTGCAAATTTTTCACAAAAAAATTTCCTAAAAAGTAAAATTTTTTAAGAAAAAAAAGATCAAATTTATCTCAAATATTACTTAAATTTAATACAAAAAAATCAAAAAATTACAAGAAAAATCTCACTTATTGGTGAGAGTAAAGTTGTTATGCACTACTCAAGTAACTTAAGTATTTTGGGAGACTGTTCTTACTTGTGCTTGAGGAAGTACATAAGGTAATGCTACTTTTACTTGAGCATAATTTATTTAGTTGTGTAGCACCTTACACAATGAAATAAATACACCAGTTTAAAAAAAAATGCTATTTGTCAAGAGATGCCCAAATTTTTAGATACCATTGTATATCAGAATCTGAATCTGAAGCTTTATTGTTATAAATACAATAAACAGTCATTACACCATGCCATGAAATGCTCATTGCTACATAACTCCCTTAACACAACAGTTAAAAAAAGTACATAAACCAGGCTGGGTGGAGTGTTAGCTGTGGTGGTGCGGGGCCACCTTGGTGTTGGCTGGGACTCTCTTGGCTTGCATCACGGGGTGGTGGGTCGTGTGCTGTTTGCCGCTGGGCGGAGGTTGGTTATGCCAATTTTCCCCCTGGATCTCCCACCCCATGCACCCCTTCCTATAGGGAGAGTTCCTGTTTGGGGGGCCTGTACCAGGATGATTTGCTCAGCTGCTGGCACTGCCAATATGGGGTCATATTGCCTGACCCAAGGGGTTATCTTTAAATTGTTAGATATGTTGCTGTTGTGACTTCTGAAATACTTGTTAAAAGATACTTGGATAAATAAGGGCAGGTGGACTTTGTGTATGTAGGTAGAAAATTATTACATATTCTGTATAGATGTATGTATATACTTCATGTGTATGTATATTTGTAAACACATTTAAAAAACTCATTAAAACAAAGACTACCAAGTCAATAAAAGTTAAAATTCTGTACCATAGTCGGGAGTTGCCAGTAGAACAGCACCTCTGCAAAATAAAAACTCTGGGTGCACAGAGTTTTTGTGGGGGCGGCGCTGCACCAACAAAAGTCAGAGTCCAGGAGACTAGAGGTGGGGTATGGAGCATTGAGGGGGGTGGTTTAGTGTTCAGTAATCTGATGGCCTGGGTGTGTGGGATTTCACACTCCTGTAACACCTCCCTGATGGCAGGAGTGAGAACAGACTGTGTTGTGGATGGGTATCATCCTTGATGATATTGTGGGCTCTCCGGATGACCCGTAGTTATCTCAGTTTCAGAGAGAGGGTAAACTCTTTTTTTTTTATGAGTCTTGCAAAGCTGCTCTTGTAGAACGAAAATGTATTCAATAGGAATATGTAGAAAAAATGTTCAATTATTTAAAAATATTTTAATTTCTATTCTGCTTCACTTTTTTTATTTTGGACTTGAACTAAAATCAAGTTGTCACTGTCCAACTGACCAATGGGGACTAAAGTCTACGCTGGTCAAATCTCGGATCCAGGAGGAGCAGGAGGTGGTTTTCGTCATGGCTGTGGCACATCGGACCAGCTTTTTACCCTCTCAAGAATCCTTGAGGGTTTGTGGGAGTTTACCCAACCAGTCTACATGTGTTTTGGAGAAGGCATTCAACCACGTCCCTTGTGGCTTTTTGTGGGGGGTGTTTCAGAAGTATGGGGTATCGGGCTTGTTGCTACGAGCTATCCAGTCTCTATACAACTGTTGTGAGAGTTTGGTTCGTATTGCCAACATTCAGTCAGACTCATTTCCAGTGAGAGTTGGACCCTGTCAGGGCTGCCCTTTGTCACCGATCCTGTTCATAATATTTATGGACAGGATATCTAGGCGCAGCAAAGGAACAGAGGGTGTCATGTTCGGTGACCACAGGATCTCATCTCTGCTGTTTGCAGATGATGTCATCCTGTTGGCTTCATCGAGCAATGACCTACAGGTCTTGCCGTGATGGTTTGCTACTGAGTGTGAAGCAGCTGGGATGAGAATCAGCACCTCCAAATCCAAGTCGATGGTGCTCAGCCAAAAAAGGGTGGCTTGTCCTCTCCGGGTTGGGGATGAGCTCCTGCCCCAAGTGGAGGAATTTAAGTATCTTGGGGTCTTATTCACAAATTTAGTTTAGTTTATTTGTTTATTTGTCAGGGACCACGTACAGAAGAAAACATTAAACACAGGGTCAAGATGCTCTGTACCAGTTTAGAGCATTCTCACTAATTTCCATCTGTAGTCCCTGAGGCAGGCAGGAAGATATTAAAAGAAAATGAGGGGAATGAATGAGGGGAGAATGGAGCGGCAGATTGACAGACAGATCGGAGCAGAATCTGCACTGATGCGGATGTTGTACCAGTCTGTCACGGTGAAGAGGGAGCTGAGCTCTAACACAAAGCTGTTGATTTACCAGTCAATCTACGTTCCCACCCTCACCTATGGTCATAAGCTTTGGGTAATGACCGAAAGAATGAGATCATAGATACAGTACAAGTGGCTGAAATGATCTTTTTCCGTAGGATTACTGGACTCACCCTTAGAGATGGGGTGAGGAGTTCAGTCATCCGGGAGAGGCTCAGGGTAGAACCGCTGCTCCTCCACATTGAAAGGAACCAGTTGAGGTGGTTTGGGCATCTGATCAAGATGCCTGGACGCCTCCCACTTGAGGTGTTCTGGGCACGTCCCACTGCGAGGAGACCCTGGGGCAGACCCAGGACACGCTGGAGAGACTATGTCTGTGTTCGGAATGTTCACGCACTCACTCTCTACTCGCTCTGTAGTTTATTTAGATATAGTGGACTATATTCTTAGTTGACTATATAGTAAACTGAATATAATAATAAAATTAACAGCTATCGACACTACTGGGCTTGTTTTCGCGGCGCGGTTAATGATATCATTATGGCGAGACAGTAAAATGTAACAGACTAACAGTGTAAAAAAATTAATACCTGCATGTAATTTTTAGTAAATGTGTATTAAATCAAATCATTTTTGCTGAATTAATAAATATAAATATCTTAAGGTGGTTTATGTTGTGATTTGAAGCTCTCCTCTCACTGCTCCATTGGCTGCGCATTGCATTATGGGATATATTGGCTAATGCAGTGACCATCCATTGTACACTACTTTTCAAAATGCATTGTGGATGAAAATATGGTTAAACATTTTTTGTGGGAGGGGAAAAGACCAAGAATTAGGTCAAGTAAATTGTATGCTCCTAAGGAGAAAGGTGGGTTAGGCCTGCCCAACCCTAGACTGTATCGTTTATCATTTGAATTAGCTAAACTGGCAAAACACTGGAAGTCTGTGGACAGAACGGGTTGGGTAAAGATAGAGTTAGAACTGTGTTCCCCATTCACTGTCTTTGATATATTCTCTCAAATTCCAGGAAATATAAAAAATCCCATCCTTAGTCATGCAAGAGATGTCTGGGATAAATGTCATAGAATGTACGTGTAAGTTGTCAGTGTATGTTCAGCAGTATTCATCATTGTGGAATAATCCTGCAGTCCGTATTGGGAAGACGACTATATACTGGAAGCAGTGGCGTTCCAGTGGCATACGTATTATAGGAGATCTATATAGTGAAGGAATATTCTTATCTTATGAAAATTTAATTCACCGATATGGCTTAGAGGGTAAGGGCCAATTTTGGAAGTGCTTACAGATAAGAAATTGTGTGATATCTGTTTTCAGAAAGGTTGATAACAGCTTTATCTCCTTTTTTGACCTGCCACTGAAACGCGGCACAGCTTCACAGTTCTATAAAATTACTAATAACTTTATAATCTGACCGGAGTGGTGGCTCAGTTGGTAGAGCATCCGCCCCGCACCCAGGAGGCAGGGGTTCAAATCCCGGCAGGGTCATGCCAAAGACCATATAAAAAAGCGGAACTTCCTGTCGTCCAGCTTGGTGCTCAGCAATAACGGAATGGAGGAGGGAAATCTGTGGCGGCGCCTTGCATGGCAGCGGCCCTCTGATTCTACACATGGGGTGTGTGTGATTAACACTGTAGATAGGAGAAACACAATTTCGTTCTACTGTACATGATTGGTTGTATGGTTGAATGACTATAAAGGGTGATTTAATTTAATTTAATTTAATAAGTAATGGATGTATAAATATGAAAAGGCTTTGGTGGTATTATCCTTTTTTTTTTTAATGCATCATGTACAGGGCCTTCCAAAGAAAACTTAATAAAAACTTAAATTTCAAAAATGCATTGTGGGATATTTTGAGTGTACTATATAGTGAATGAAATTTTCAGTTAAGATTTCGAACAGCGCAACAAAATGGCTGATTCGCTATATAGTACACTACGTATATGGGGAACGAGTGAACATTTCGAACACAGCTTACGTTTCCCAGCTGGCCTGGGAATGTCTTGGTATCCTCTCTGAAGAGCTGGATCAGGTGGCCGGGAAGAGCGAAGTCTGGGCTTCTCTGCTTGAGATGCTGCCTCTGTGACCCGGACCTCTGGAAAAGTGGTTGAAGATGGATGGATGGATGGATGGATGGATGGATGGACTTGAACTACAAGTTTCTTTGATAAATGTACACTCTTTTAAGCCCCAACACCTCTGTTGTTCAGTTTTAGTGAGGAAAGCTGCACTCTAATGCAGCATTAGCTAAAGGCTAACCGGTAATAAGCTTACATTTCAGGCCCAGTTGTTAGCTCTTTCTCGTCAAACAAAGAGCAATTATCCCACTTTCTAACTGTTGTAAGCCTTTTAGCCAAACAGGGTCAGGATAAGTTGTTTCTGTGTGATTGTGGAATGTGGGCACAAGGGTGTACGCATTTTCTCTGTTTGTGACTGGGTCTCAAGTACAATGTATCTTCATGTGTGAGTGTGTGTCCACGCATGGCGCCACCGCCTCCTTATTCTTGAATTCCTGGTAAAGATGCTTATTTGAGACCCTCTTCACATGCGTGTATGTGTGTGTTTTCACTCTGACTAAAGCTCCCCTTTAGCCTGGGGCAGTCTCTCTTCTTCTTCTCACTCTTGAGTGGCCACACACTAAGAGGCCAGATCCATTTTGAACAGCAGAGAGAAGCACACAGGGCTCAAGTGAAGACATAGTTCTTTTTTTTTTTTTTTTTACACTTGCTCAGATGTTTAACTTTCAAATTTATCCATAACATACATCATTTCAGGCTCTCTGTTTTATATTAAAGCTAATCATGAAGCAGATTTACTGTATTTCAGATCAGTTGATCAAGTTGAATTACAATATCAGTTATTGAAATTCAAGCAGTGATCCCTCTGTTAAATGTACTCTCGGCTTACATTTATTGTAATAAATGGACCTGTCACTTCATAACGCACATCATGTCTCTCTGAAGTGGAATGTTCTCTGAGTCCTAAGTGTGAATATCATCCTGTAAATGGTGGCTAAAGCAGCACTGTGTAAGAGTTTCCAAAATCATCCTGATGGTGCATCAACCAGGTGAATGTCACTTCCGTCATAGCCTGAGTGGGCCTGATCACCTGCAGCAGCACTATATAACTTGACTGTTCCTGACAGGAAGACTAAAAACACTAGGGCTACGGTCACACTGCAGGTTTAATGCTCAATTCTGAATGGCACATATCCGATTTTTTCACACTAGACCCAGGCCACTTTCATATGTGGTCCTAATTCCGATATATATCTGATATTTTCTAAAGCGAGCTCAGTCTGAATGGTCATGCCGCATGTCATCAGACTTTTTCCTCATTGAAGTGAGACAGACGCTACAGTTCTGCTGTGGAGGAGGCATGGCAGACAGCTGATTTGTGCTCTCTTTTTTTAATCAGTCTTCTTCCCTTTATCACTGGATCATGATTTTGTCAGCTCCCACGGCACAACAACTTGAAAATTGTGTGTGGGGGGTTCAGGGCTGAAACCATCAGACATTACAGGTGCACAGTAACGGCACATTTAAAAAAAAAAAAAGTAACGGCACATTTACTGGCTGCTGTAATATGTTAATGACTGTGGAGCGGAATGGCCAGATAGGGGCATACGAAAACACAGTCCAGGAGAGGGGAGTCTCTGGCGGCTCCTGTGCAGGACCGGTGTTACGCCGCTGGTACAATCCGTGCTGTTTATTAGGGCGAGAGCCCTATTGTAATCGCTAGGATTATTTATTATTAACCTTATTTATACAGGTAATCCCACTGAGACATGAGGTCTCATATTCAAGAAAGCTGTTTAATCGATCAGTTCTGTTAAAGCAGAGCTGATCCCAGCGGTCATCTGGCGTGTAGAGGAATGAAGCTGGTCTCATTTATTTTGTGCATAAACATTTCTGAATGTTTTTAACATTTATTTTGTTGCGCTGCATCAAGGTGAAGAAATTCTGTCCTCCTCGCCCCCCCCCCCCCCAAAAAAAAAAAAAAAAAAATCGCTCAGGGCTCATGTTTACTTCCGCAAACACAATGATGTGTCTGATGTTACATTTTCTCCTGCGCATGCGGGTCACTTTATAGCTGGAGACCGTTCACACTGGAGTCGCATTTAAATTATAATGTGAACACCCACACAAAAAAAATCGGATCTCAGCAAAAAATCAGAATTGAGCAATAAGACCTGCAGTGTGACTGTAGCCTACTTTAGCTACCAACAAACAAGGCACCCTGTGATTTGCTCGTGGGGCTCAGGCCGTAAATGTGCCAGTTGTAGTAGTGTTCCTACCAGAAACAAGAAAGGTACGTAGCGCTGCTTTAATGCTAACTGTTCATTCCCTGGGCTTGCTATTGTAAGGGAGCCATTAGAGACCACCTGATTCACTGCTTTATTGGTTAAAATGTGTCAAATTGGACCTCTTGTCCTTTTGCTTCTTTTCCACAGTAAAAATGGAGTGTTGAAGCAAGTAATTTTTTACCTTGGTATTTGTATGATAAACTTTTTTACCTGGGTTCCTCCTTTTGAATGAGCGTCTTGTCATTTAAAATAGTGTAAATACAGTTGCAATTAAAATCATTTAACCTCTATTTCAATTCATGTTTAAATAGGCAAATTTACAAATTTTGTTTGCAACAAATAAAATCATACAAGAAACATTTAAATCACAGGTGTGGTTTTTCGAGTGGTTGGGGGATCTTGTAACTCCCAATGATTATAGTTAGGGCTGGGAATGCATTAAGAAATTTTAACTAATTTATTGCACATTTTCTATCATTAATTGCAATTAATTGCTAAAATTCCAATGAAAAAGAAGTATTTTAGGCAACTTTTAAATGCATTTTTTCTTTTTTTTTGGTAGAAAATTTATTTATTGATCACATAGGCTGGTGGCTGCACGGTGGCGCAGTGGTTTAGCACTGTGGCAGCACAGTTTTACCCTCGGCCGGGGGATCGCGGGGATCATGAGATCGTGGGTTCGATCCCAGCCCCCGACCAACAGTGAGCTGTGTGGAGTTTGCATGTTCTTCCCGTGTTGCGTGGGTTTACTCCGGGATTTCTCCGGTTTTCTCCCGCATACCAAACACATGTAGGTTTAGGGCGCTCGCGCACGCAGCGACCAGCAGCCGGTGGCTTGTCACCAGACTGCAAACCAAGTCTACCTACGGGTACAAATAAGTAAAAAAATAAATACATAAATAAAAAAAAAATAGAGAAAAAACAAAAACCAACTGAAACTTTTAGATCAAAAACACAAATTGACTTTTATTCTAACCATCATCAGAAGATTTACGGCAGAAACAACATGATAATTAAGTTTAATTATCTAATTAACTGAAACACGAGTGAGGAAGTGCTGCTGTGAGCTTTCTGATTGGCTGATGAATCCACCTCCATCAGTGATCCATGTCGGCGTGCTCGAACTAACCGTCCTCCACCACACCGCTGCCATCCACCTCCATACCATCTTCAAACTGGTCGTTGGACTCTTCGGTCCTGACCCCGGCCATGTGGTACTCCTGAGCCACGGATTGGACCAACATCCCCTCCAACTGCCGCAGCGTCGCCTGGCCCTGATTGGTCAGAGCAGAGAGGGCGTCGTCACAGGTGGAAAATGTTGGGAACTTGCCTGATTCTTCATCACCATCATCATCCTCCTCCTCCTCTTCTTCTCCTTCAGAGTCGTTTTCTGAGTCTTCTTCTTCAGCATCAGGATGGCGAGACTGACACTCACACATCGATGACAACATCATGTCCAGTGCCATCTTGTCTTCGGGGATAAACCAAAACTCCCTGATGACCCCTTCATCATCGTCATCAGCTGACTTCTCCCTCATCTCTGATTGGTTCTCTCCATCCAGCCGACCATTGACCATAACATAGAGATGCTCCTTAGGAAACGCACTGACATCTCTGGAGATGGCGTGAAGACCGATGGACGGGTAGTCCAGACTGAAACCCTGACCGGAGACGTCCACCCAGGACAGATGCCTGTCAGCCACATAGAGGGTCCTGCAGCCCAGCCTGGTTCCGTCCATCATGGCAGTGGTCTGATCCTGCAGGAGCCGGACTCCTTCAGCGGGAGGACGGCGGGGGGACAGGAGAGCTGTGCTGGACAGGGTCAGTCCGATTTAACCCGGTTTTGGAGAGTTTAACCCGGTTTAAACAGATGGAGCCAGACCAAAGGTGGGAAAACTCTCCTTCTTCTGTAGTTTCAGATAGTTAAACCAAACCAAGTTGGTCCAAGTTAGACAACCAGATAATAAAGTCTCGTTAAAACCGAACCAGCCTCAGACTAAAATACTCATGTGAAGAACCGTCAGTCCCGCCATCATTTTTTCTTAAAATATACCTGTGACTCATATTCAGTAAAAACACTGCTAGAGCAGTATACAACACTTAATAATCATGAATGTACTGTATATTCAGTTAAAAAAACATGATAGCAATTTATAATATTCTTTTTCAGCTCTGCAAAACTATCATTTTTAATATCATATTTATTTTTATCATATTTCCTGTTTTTTTTTTCCACAATATCTTTATTGAACCTTTTTTTTTTAACAAACATGATACAAACAATCAAACACTAACACTAAAGTACTACAAAAAAAAAAAATGCACTAAAAACACCAACAACCACCAACAAAATCAAGTCTTCAACAATGCTCCTCCGTTTAGTCTAGACAATCCAATACATAAGTATACATATTATGTTCACCAGTTTGGAATTTACAAGGTCCACACACATCATTCACCTTCTTCTTCAAGAGTTATGTTTAAATTTTTTACATAATCAATAAAAGGTCTCCATATATTCTCAAACACAATTTCCTTTGATTTCAGTATATATGTTATTCTTTCTAATGGAAGGTTTGTTAACATCTGTCTTAACCACTGAGTCACATCTGGTCTATGAGTCTTTTTCCATAATAGTGCAATACATTTTTTGGCATTAAGCAAACTGAGGTCTATGAATGTTCTTTCACTTTTATTAAAATTATGCTTTTCTGGGTACAGACCCAACAAAAACAGTTTAGGATTCAATATGATTTGTTTTGAGATTATTTTTTCAATTGTTACCCTCACCTCTTCCCAAAACATTCTTATTAATCTACATTCCCATAAACAATGAAATAGGGTTCCTTTACTTTCCATGCATTTTGTGCATGTATCTGGTATATTTTTGTTATATCTATTTAACTCCTCCGGTGTAACATACATCCGCATTAACCATTTGAAATGTATCAATTTAAGGCGTGCATTTATTGATTTGGTTTGAGCTTCTGTACAAGCCAATTCCCATTGTTCCTCTGAAATTTCAATTTGCAGATCTTCTTTCCAGTAGTTTAATCTTTTCAGTGAATTTTCACTTGAAGATAGTGTCAATGAGTTATAAAACTCTGAAATAATACCCTTTCTTTTACTATCTTTCATCATCATTTTTTCCAAGGATGAATAAATAGGTCGAGTGAGAGCTTTATTTTGATTTGATCGAATAAAGTTTCTAAGTTGAAGATATTTAAAAAAATGTGTTCTCCATCCATCCATCCATCCGTCTTCTACCGCTTTTCTGGAGGTCCGGGTCGCGGAGGCAGCAGTTCAAGCAGAGAAGCCCAGACTTCCCTCTCCCCAGCCACCTGCTCCAGCTCTTCAGAGGGGATACCAAGGCGTTCCCAGACTAGCTGGGAGACATAGTCTCTCCACCGAGTCCTGGGTCTGCCCCGGGGTCTCCTCCCAGTGGGACGTGCCTGAAACACCTCAAGTGGGAGGCGTCCAGGAGGCATCCTAATCAGATGCCCATACCACCTCAACTGACTCCTTTCAATGTGGAGGAGCAGCGGTTCTACTCTGAGCCTCTCCCGGATGACTGAGCTCCTCACCCTATCTCTGAGGGTGAGTCCAGCAATCCTACGGAGAAAGCTCATTTCAGCTGCTTGTATCCGCGATCTCGTTCTTTCGGTCATTACCCAAAGCTCGTGACCATAGGTGAGAGTAGGAACGTAGATTGACTGGTAAATCGACAGCTTTGCCTTAGAACTAAGCTCCCTCTTCACCACAACAGAATCAGAATCAGAATCAGGTTTATTGCCATTGTTCATGTAGTACACAAACTAGGAATTTGTCTCGGTACAATGCTGCAACATTAAACATGATAAGATAAGAGAAATAAACTATACATGTAATAAAGTGTAGGATAAGATTAAGTGATACACAGACCGGTACAACGTCCGCATCACTGCAGATGCTGCTCCAATCCGTCTGTCGATCTCTCGCTCCATTTTCCCCTCACTCGTGAACAAGACCCCAAGATACTTAAACTCCTCCACTTGGGGCAGGAGCCTGTCCCCAACCCGGAGAGGACAATCCACCTTTTTCCGGCTGAGGACCATGGACTCGGACTTGGAGGTGCTGATTCTCATCCCAGCCGCTTCACACTCAGCGGCAAACCGTCCCAGCAAGAGCTGTAGGTCATTGCTGGATGAAGCCAACAGGACAACATCATCTGCAAACAACAGAGATGAGATCCTGTGGTCACCAAGCATGACACCCTCCATTCCCTGGCTGCGCCTAGAAATCCTGTCCATAAAAATTATGAACAGGACCGGTGACAAAGGGCAGCCCTGGCGGAGTCCAACTCTCACTGGGAATGACTCCGACCGAGTGTTGGCAATGCGAACTAAACTCTCACAACGGTCGTACAGAGACCGAATAGCTCGTAACAACAAGCCCGATACCCCATACTCCCGAAGCACCCCCCACAAAAATCCACGAGGGACGCGGTCAAATGCCTTCTCCAAGTCCACAAAACACATGTAAACTGGTTGGGCAAACTCCCACGAACCCTCAAGAATTCTCGAGAGGGTAAAGAGCTGGTCCGATGTGCCACGGCCAGGACGAAAACCACATTGCTCCTCCTGAATCCGAGGTTCGACCAACGGCCGGCCTCTCCTCTCCAGTACCTTGGCATAGACCTTCCCAGGGAGGCTGAGGAGTGTGATCCCTCTAAAGTTGGAGCACACCCTCCGGTCCCCTTTTTTGAAGAGAGGAACCACCACCCCGGTTTGTCATGCCAAAGGCACTGCCCCCGACCTCCACACAATGTTGCAGAGGCGTGTCAACCATGACAACCCAACAACATCCAGGGCCTTGAGGTACTCGGGGCGAATCTCGTCCACCCCCGGGGCCCGGCCACCAAGGAGATTTTTAACCACCTTGGCGACCTCAGCCCCTGTGATAGGCGAGTCATCCCCCTCGTCCCCAAACCCTGCTTCCTCTGTGGAAGGCGTATCAGTGGGATTGAGGAGATCCTCGAAGTATTCCTTCCACCGCCCGACGATATCCCCAGTTGAAGTCAACAGTGTCCCATCCGCACCATACACAGTGTGGACGGGGAGCTGCTTTCCCCTCCTGAGCCGCCGAACAGTTTGCCAGAATCTCTTTGAAGCCGACCGAAAGTCTTGTTCCATGGCCTCACCGAACTCCTCCCATACCCGGGTTTTTGCTTCAGCAACCACCCGAGCTGCACTCCGCTTGGCCTGCCGGTACACCTCAGCTGCTTCGGGAGTCCCACAAGCCAACCAAGCTTGATAGGACTCCTTCTTCAGCTTAATGGCCCCCCTCACCACTGGTGTCCACCACTTGGTTCGGGGGTTGCCACCACGAGATGCACCGACCACCTTGCGGCCGCAGCTCTGGGCTGCCGCTTCAACAACAGAGGTGGAGAACATGGCCCATTCAGACTCCATGTCTCCAGACTCCCTCGGAATGTGGTTGAAGTTCTTCCGGAGGTGGGAGTTGAAGACCTCCCGGACAGGGGCCTCAGCCAGACGCTCCCAGCACACCCTCACTATACGTTTGGGTCTACCAGGTCTGAATGGCTTCCTCCCCTGCCATCGGATCCAACTCACCACCAGGTGGTGATCAGTTGACAGCTCTGCACCTCTCTTTACTCGGGTGTCCAAGACATACGGTCGCAGGTCTGATGATACGATAACAAAATCGATCATCGACCTGCGGCCTAGGGTGTCCTGGTGCCAGGTGCACATATGGACACCCTTATGCTTGAACATGGTGTTCGTTATAGACAGACTGTGGTTAGCACAGAAGTCCAATAACTGAACACCACTCGGGTTCAGATCGGGCAGGCCGTTCCTCCTTTTTTTTTTTTTTTTTTTTTTTTAAGCTTTCTAAAAAAAATGTGTTCTATTGAGATTAAATTTGATCCTCAGCTCTTCAAAAGACATTATGTTGTCTGCACATGGCAAATATAAATCCTGAATCTTTTGTATCCCTTTTAAATTCCATACTTTAAATACAGCGTCCGCTCTCCCTGGTTTAAAATATTGATTACCCCATATTGGACTAAATTGTGACAATAACTGTGGTTCTTTTAAATAGTTTTTAGCTTCACACCATATTTTGATCATATGCTTTACAAATGGATTTTTAACTTGTTTTTGTAATTTTTTTGCCGAATCTGAGTATATGAATATGGGAAGAGGTAAAGGTAAATTGTATGATTCCATTTCAGTCCAGTGAGGGAGATCATTTGATGAAAAATAATATGTCATAGACCTCAGTTGTGCCGACCAATAATACAACATAAAATTTGGACATTTCAGACCTCCACGATCAAATGGTAAATATAATAAAGACAAACGTAATCTAGCCCTCCTGTTGTTCCATATAAATTCCACTAACTTTTTTTTTATTCTTGAGAATAGATCTAAAGGTGGTGATAAGGGAATGTATTGAAATAAATAAAGTATTTTAGGTAAAATATTACTTTTAAGTATATTGATTCTCCCGATCATCGACATTGGTAGTGACATCCATCTCTGAGTTAACTCATTGATATCTGACATTAAGGCTTCATAGTTGACACTGGCGACTGATTCTAGCTTAGGCATAATTTGGATTCCTAAATATTTAAACTGATTTACAACATTGAATTGATTTACCTCAGGGGCTGGGTAATTTCTCTGGGTCTCATTTAGCATTAATATTGAAGATTTAGTTTTATTTATTTTATATCCTGATATTTCCCCAAAATTCATTATTAAATTCAACAAGGTTGGAATTGATTTTTTTAGATTCGACATAAACAAAATTATATCATCGGCGTACAGGGAGATTTTATGTTCTGTTGGTCCAACTTTAATTCCATATATTTGTGAATGTAAACGTATCGCTATCGCTAAAGGTTCAATTGCCATAGTAAACAGTAAAGGTGAAAGTGGACAGCCTTGTCGACATCCTCTATTGATTTTTATTGGTTTTGAAATATTGTTATTTGTTAGGATTTCTGCTGTAGCATTATTGTATATTATTTGAACCCATTTTATGAAATTATTTCCAAGTCCAAACCTTTGTATGACTTCAAAAAGAAAGGGCCATTCAACTCTATCAAAGGCCTTTTCGGCGTCCAATGATAGGAGAGCTGTATCCGGTGCTTCTTTATTAAAATAAATAATATTAAATAGTCTTCTTACATTATGGAAGCCTTGTCTACCCTTTATAAAGCCATTCTGATCTCGATTAATAATATTTGGTAAAATTTCTTGTATTCGTCTTGCTAAAATTTTACAGATTATCTTAAGGTCGGCGTTTAATAGGCTTATTGGTCTCATATTTTCACATTTATTAGAGGGCTTACCTGGTTTTGGCAGCAGTATAATTAAGGCATTATTTATGTATGATGGTAAATTATTATTTTGAAATGCTTCTAAAACCATTTCCAAAAAAGGTTTTATTAATTTATTCTTAAATTTTTTATAAAGGTCAACTGGAAGACCATCTGGTCCTGCACTTTTTCCTGATTTCATATTATCAATGGCTAGCCCAACTTCTTCTTGACTAATTTTAGACTCCAATATCTCCCTGTTTTCATTTGGAATACACGGTATAGATAGTTCGTTCAAAAACCCATTTAGTTTTGTTAAATCAGGTTCATTTTTGGTATCATATAATTTTTCATAGTAATCTCTAAAGGCTCTATTAATTTCTAAAGGATCTATAACTACCTGTCCGTTACTTATAATACTGGTAATTGGTGTTTTAATTTCCAATTGTTTAATCTGCCATGCTAATAATTTTCCTGATTTTTCACCTTGTTCATAAAAAGATTGTTTCAATCTTAGAAGACTCGAGGCAGCTCTATTCGCTGATTTTTTGTCGTATTCAGCTCTCAAAATCAGTAATTCATTCTCCAACCTTGGGTCACTTGCTGCATACACTTTTTCCTGAAGACTTTTTATTTTATGTTCCAATTTAGCTCTCTCCTCTCGAGTCTTCTTAGATTTTGATCCTGTATAACTAATAATATGTCCCCTAATAAAAGCTTTGAAAGCCTCCCACTTTACACATGCTGATGTTTGTGTAGTATTGATGTCAAAGAACTCGTCTATCTGTTTTTCTATATACTTGACAAATTCCTCATCCTGAAGCCATTTATGCTGAAATTGCCATCTACCTGATTCCTTTGTCAATTTTTTATCTACATATATTAGACAACAGGGTGCATGATCAGAGATCACGATGTTATCATAAAAGCAGTTTTGAATCTTGGACCTTAATTCTGTGGAAATCAAAAAATAATCAATACGTGAGAATGTCTTGTAGGTACTGGAATAACAAGAATAGGCTTTAACTTGTGGTTTCATTTCTCTCCATATATCTAACAATCTCAATTCATTCATAAAATGATTAATAGTCATCCTACATCCAATGTGCGTACAATCCAGTCCTGTTGATCTATCCACACCTGGATTCAATGTACAATTAAAATCCCCTGCTATTATATGTTGCCCTGTAAGTGATGATAAGATGAGAAATAAATTAGCAAAGAACTTCTGATCATCTATATTGGGACCATATAAGTTCACAAGATTTATATTTTCTAATAGCAAAGAACCTTGAATGATTACATATCTTCCAAATTTGTCTCCAATTACATTTTTCACTTGAAAAGGAACTGATTTATGTATGAGAGTCATAACTCCCCTGGCTCGGGATGAAAATGAAGAGGTGAATACACTTCCCTGCCATCTACTCCTAATTCTTTTAACATCCTCCTCTATCAGATGAGTTTCTTGTAAAAACACAATTCTTGAACCCATGTCCTTTATTTTATTCATAACTTGTTTAAGTTTTTTTAAATTTTGTAGACCTCTGCAATTCCATGAAGTTAAATTAAGATTAACACTTTGGTCCATGATCAATAGAGAGTTTGGGATTACCTTGCAGTGTAAACATGCTCATACAGAGAAGCAAAAACATGAGTGGTTGAACATTCATCCTACAAACTACACACAAACAAATTTCCCCTTCCCACACTTGTGGCAAACCCCCCAAAATCAAAAGAAAAATTCTGTCTCCCGATATAACCATCGACCGTTCCACGCCCACGGGGAACAGCCTAAGCCACTCCTTCTTCATCCTCCCAATCACCCTAACTCTACTGCTTTTAATGACGTAACATTAACTCTCCTCTGTAGTTTTCCAACTTAACTCCAAAATTTTTAACAACTTTGTACATCATAGTTTTTTTTTTGTTTGTTTGTTTTGTTTTTGTTTTGTTTTTTAATATATAATACAATCTATATTTTGTAAACTTACTATTTACTTCAAGTCAGTCAGATGCCTGTGCAAATGCTTAATTATTCTACCTTATATTTTGTTCATGCTTAGCTCCCACCAGTCTCTTCTTCTTCTTTGATCTTCTTGATGAACTCCTGCGCCTCCTCTGGGGTCTTGAAGATGTGGGTTCTGCCCTCATACGTGGTCAGCAGTCTCGCAGGATAGATTACACCATGACGAATCCCAAGGTTGCGCAGCTCCTTACGTACGGGATCAAACTGCTTCCTCAATTGCTGGATTCCTGTGGCCAAATCTGGGTAGAACCGCACCTGCTGGTCCTGGTGTTTAATCTCTCCTTTAGCACGTGCAGCGTTGAAGATCTTCATCCTGTCTCTGTTGCTAAGAAACTTCATAATTAAGGTCCTCGGCGGTCCCTTATCTCTCCGTGGACCAATACGATGTGCTTTTTCCAGAACCACTGCTGATTGCAACTCCTCGCTGCCCAGCACCTCCGGAATCCACTTTTCCAGAAAGGAACATACGTCCCGACCTTCTGATTCCTCTGGAAGACCCACCAGCCTCAAATTATTCTGTCTCGACCGAGATTCCAAATCCAAAATATTATCTTCCAGAGATTTATTTTTTTTTTCCAAAGTGCGCACCTTTAATTGAAGACGGGTGACGTCATCTTCAGCACTAGCGAGACGGAGCTCCATCTGCGCCGTTCGTTCTACACAGTCACCCAATTCCTTTCTTATTCCTTCCAACGCTGTCATAATCCCATCAAATCTAGAGGAAAAGTCCGCTCTCATTGAACTCATGGCAGCCATCAGCGCATCTGCGCCATTCCCCGCAGATATCGCACCGTTGCCAGCCTCCTCCGCCATATATAGAGTTTTGTTTGCTGCGTCACGGACCTGAAAGTCCGTTAATTTGGACTGTTTCGGCGGCTCGCTTTTTCCTTTTCCTGGTTTTCCAGCCTTAGGCTTCGCCGACATATCCTCGCCCAAATGCTGGGATACGTTCTGTCCCAAATGAGAGAGTTATTTGCCGATTTTTTTTCTCCAGGAGCAGAGCAGAGCGAGACACGTCCGTCCTACGTGGCAGCCATAACCGGAAGTGATATTTCCTGTTTTATTTTGAAATGGTCAAAGAGGAAGTCTGTGCTTCTTCTTAATGTTACTTTCCTATTTATGTCAAATCTTAAAAGTACAAACAAACAGAGCAGTTCCTAATTGGTTTCCAGAATGTGCATTTTTCTCCACTTACTCTGACAGAAACTCCCTGTTTTCATATTTTTGGGTGAGCACTTCCAATCAATGATGCGAGGTCAGGTGTATGTGCCTGTGCGTATTTGTGCATGCTTTAAGTGGGGTGTGTGCACAGGTTGAGGTCACTCTGAGATCTGGAAGATCGGTGTGTGGTGTAAATTGAAATGCTCAAAAACAGGACTTAGTCTTGTTTTAAGGTGAGCCAGCTGCTAAGACAAACCAGTCACCACTGCTGACACCACCTCAGGGGGTGACCTGACTGCATCATTTTTTAATGTGTTAATTGGCCCTCATTAACTGAAAAAGTGAACGCATTAATATCCCCAACCCTATTTATAATACTCATAGAATACTTGTTTTTGCAGTGTACCTTTAACATGAAAAAAGTTGATGGAAGGGAATAAATATCTGACAGCAAAACAGAATGCCTGAAAATTTTAGTGATTATATGTCGTTATCATCATCATCATGTTTTCCCGCGTGGCACGAGATCAGCCTTGGAAATCGTATCTCCAACATCCGCATGAGGACTTCTTTCCCCGTCATTGTCTGCAGGGCCTGCTGTTTATCAACACCAAGCAGTTCTTCAACCCTCCTCCAATTTCTTCTCTTGTCAAACAACTTTTTGGATTGCGTCATTTGGCATTTTGCACACATGTGCTATGTAGTTCAAATATTGGATGTGACCGAAAACTTCAGTGGGTTGTGACTGGATTATTTGGTAGAGTTTGGCATTTGAGATCTTGAAAGCCCAATCCAAGTCCCCATCGACTCTGGATGCTGGGTCTGTCTCCTTCTTACATTGACTCATAGGTGATGCATTCTTCCTTGCATAGGAAGAATGCCTTGTCATTATATTTTCCTTGTCATTATATTTTCAGTACTTTTTGGTGGGAGAATGTTTGTTTTACTTTTCCACATAAAATTAATGCAGAAAAAGCAAAAAATAGTGTATAAAAATTCACCAGAATACAGAAAATAAGCTGTCTGATGTTGAAAATTCTGGGGTGAGAAGTCCCCTCTCAGTATGTTAAAATGAAACCTCCACACGTAGTTGAATAATTGAACTATTTAAATGTTTACTGCTTACAGCATAAAATATAAATTGTGAAAATAAACATACAGTGCATCCGGCAAGTATTCACAGCACTTCACTTTTTCCACATTTTGTTATGTTACAGCCTTATTCCAAAATGGATTAAATTCATTTTTTTCCTCAACATGCTACACACAATACCCCATAATGACAACATGAAAATTTTTTTTTTGAGATTTTTGCAAATATATTAAAAATGAAAAACTACGAAATCACATGTACATAAGTATTCACAGCCTTTGCTCTATACTTTCTTGATGCACCTTTGACAGCAATTACAGCCTCAAGTCTTTTTGAATATGATGCCACAAGCTTGACACACCTAACTTTGGGCAGTTTGGCCCATTCCTCTTTGCAGCACCTCTCAAGCTCCATCAGGTTTGTTAGGAAGTGTCATGCACAGCCATTTTCAGATCTCTCCACAGATGTTCAATTGGATTCAAGTCTGGGCTCTGACTGGGCCACTCAAGGACATTCACAGAGTTTTCCTGAAGGCACTCCTTTGATATCTTGGCTGTGTGCTTAGGGTCATTGTCTTGCTTAAAGATGAACCGTCGCCCCAGTTTGAGGTCAAGAGCGCTCCGGAGCAGGTTTTCATCTGGGATGTCTCTGTACATTGCTGCATTCATCTTTTCCTCTATCCTGACTAGTCTCCCAGTTCCTGCTGCTGAAAAACTTTCCCACAGCATGATGCTGCCACCACCATGCTTCACTGTAGGGATGGTATTGACCTGGTGTTGAGAGGTGCCTGGTTTCCTCCAAACATGACACCTGGCGTTCATGCCAAAGGGTTCAATATTTGTCTCATCAGACCAGAGAATTTTGTTTCTTATGGTCTGAGAGTCCTTCAGATGCCTTTTGGCAAACTCCAGGCGGGCTGCCATGTACCTTTTACTAAGGAGTGGCTTCAATCTGGCCACTCTACCATACAGGCCTGATTGGTGGATTGCTGCAGAGATGGTTGTCCTTCTGAAAGGTTCTCCTCTCTCCAGGAACGCTGGAGCTCTGACAGAGTGACCATCGGGTACTTGGTCACCTCCCTGACCAAGACCCTTCTCCCCCAATTGCTCAGTTTAGACAGCCGGCCAGCTCTAGGAAGAGTCCTGGTGGTTCCAAACTTCTTCCATTTATGGATGATGGAGGCCACTGTGCTCATTGGGACCTTCAAGCAGCAGAAATTTTTGTGTACCCTTCCCCAGATTTGTGCCTCAAAACAATCCTGTCTCAGAGGTCTCCAGACAGTTCCTCTGACTTCATGCTTGGTTTGTGCTCTGACATGCACTGTCAACTGTGGGACCTTATATAGACGTGTGTGCCTTTCCAAATCATGTCCAATCGACTGAATATAACACAGGTGGACTCCAATTAAGCTGTAGAAACATCTCAAGGATGATCAGTAGAAGCAGGATACACCTGAGCTCAATTTTGAGGCAAAGACTGTGAATATTTATGTACATGTGATTTCTTAGTTTTTCATTTTTAATAAATTTGCCAAAATCTCAAAAAACCCTTTTTTTTCACGTTGTCATTATGGGGTATTGTGTGTAGAATTTTGAGGAAAAAATGAATTTAATCCATTTTGGAATAAGGCTGTAACATAACAAAATGTGGAAAAAGTGAAGTGCTGTGAATACTTTCTGGATGCACTGTAACTCATATTAGGGGTTGAATGATTTTGCGCCCCCCCCCCCCCCGTCAGGCAGCTAGGCAAGCAGAACAGGGATCTGTCACCCTTATTGTTCCAAAACAGGTTTACTTTGCCAAGAGGAGCTTATACAGTACCTAACTGTGTATTGTATATTGTTGTAAACTCCTCCTGTAATAACTTTTAATACTTTATTTTAATTATTTTACCCATGGAAGACCCGACAGGATGGTGAAGAGGGAAAGGAAGTATGTGGAGGGGGAAAGAAAAGGGAGGGGAACAGACAAAAAACCCCAAACAAACAACAACTAAAACAAACAAAAGACAAACTGCTTCTTCCACCGAAGATGTCTCAACACGAGTCTGGTTTCCGCACCTGTTAACCTGTTGAACTCTGTTCAACTTCCCTAAAAATGCCTAAAAATAACATACCCAAAGTAAATCAAAAGCTGTTCTTCAACCCTTTGCAGCATCTTCATGGGGTTGGTCTCATTTAAAAGAAAGCACTCTGAATTTTTTGGCAAAACAGTCATAATCTCCTCTAAGTGCTCCTGCCACTGAGTAACAGTCATCTAAACATACTGAATTTGAAGAAAATAAAGTTCGCCTGGGTGTTTTTTTTAGCTACAAATGCTTGCAAATAACACACAGCTGTCAGATACTGGCTGGAAAATGCAACAGAAATGTAGAACCAAGTGTTATCAAGCTGAGGTCAAAATTTTGTAACAATACCACAAAAAATGAATATATTACATAGCTTTTTTCTCAGGATGTTCCCAGGCGTTTTTGAACTGTGCCAAACTGTGCCATTAGTTTGGCACAGTTTGGCAAAACGCCTATAACTTTTGAATGCTTCAACATAGAAGCTTCATCTTGGGCTCTAATGAAAGGCGACACTCAGGGCTATCTTGTTAGATATACAGAAAGACTGTCAGTAGTAATGACGCAGAGAAAATGAAGTTTAAAATATAAACACACTTTACTGAACAAAAATGTCAATATACAAAACATTATTTACAAACAACAAATTGAATATGAAGTCCTTTATATGTTATTGACAATATGCCAGTTATTGTAAAATATAAACACGCTTTACTGAACAAAAATGCCAATATACAAAACATACTATTTACAAACAACAAATGTGAATATGAAGTCCTTTATATGTTATTGGCAATATGCCAGTTATTGTAACAGTCTTGGTTTGGGATCAAACAGAGAGGCACATCACAGGTGGAGCACTTGAGTGGTGTCTTTTTACGGCAGTGCCTGCATAGTGCCCATCCATTTGTGCGGTGCCCTGAGATAAAGACAATCCTGTGATGTGCAGTGGGTGTAGGATGAGGTGGTGAGGGTGTGGCTGATCGAGAGCGCACCTGTGCCAGCTGCTTAGCAAGGGTCTCCCGAAATACCTTCAGTCTCAATGACTTCTCTCCTCTTCCAGAGGCGAGTGCCTTGTGGAGGATGTAGGCATTGACGATGGCAATGTCCATGAAGTGGTAAAAAAAAGCTGTTATACCACTTCATGGTCTTATGGAGAACACTGTAGTAGCCTATCAGGGCATCTGATAGGTCCACTCCACCCATGCACCTGAATGGACAAAAAAACATAATTTTTAGAATAAAAGGAAAAAAAAACACTTCAATATATATTACTCAAGCCAGTTGTTACATTTTCAAATCATTACATACCTGTTGTAGTCCTTTACGCAAGGCGGCACGGAGAGTACTCGTCTGGCACCCACTCCTCACCAGAGTCTTCATCTGAAGTTTGTCTATTATGTGAAAATAAAAAGTCATTTACAAAATTCAATTTTTATTTTTCACTATTCTCCTATTTTCCCAGAGTTCACATACACAGCACAGTTCCTGTTTTTTTTACAAGAAAAAATAGCCTAAAGTGCAATAAAAAATATACTAAAATGTTATCACATTTCCAGAGGGTAACAAACACGTTTTTAGGTGACATGCTCCTTTGTGTGTGTGGGGGGGGTTTGTTTGTTCATTCATGAATGAATGAATGAACAAACAAGCCCCCACACACAAAGGACCTTGCCACGTAAAAAATGTGTGGCCTTTTTTACAAGAAAAAATAGCCTTCAGTGCAATAAATTATACTAAAATATTATTACATTTCTAGAGGGTAACAAACAACCCCCCCCACACACACACACACACACACAAAGAAACATGCCACATAAAAAATGTGTGGCCTTTTTTTACAAGAAAAAATAGCCTACAGTGCAATAAAAATTATACTAAAATATCTGCAATGTAGAGGATAACAACCCCCCCCCCCCCCACATGCTACAGAGGAACTCAACACACAAAAATCTTGTGGCCATGAGGGACCGTTGTAATTACCGATCGGTCAAAAGTTATTTTATAACTATTTTCATCGATAAAGAATAATTTAGCTTATAACACGTACCTGTCCACAACAGCAGTGTCGTTGGCGAACATCTGTTGTCGAAGTTCCTCATTGTCAGATGAACATGAAGCTGGTCCGGTTGTTACTGACTCGTGGTTCTGGTCACGCGACCCGGTCAAACCATCTCTGCTTCCATGCTTGCGGTTTTTGTGAACCATTTTTCAAAACAAATAAGAACAGTAGTAAAAAAAAAGACTGGCTAATGGCTAAGAGTGGCTAACGCTACCGTTACGCACAGGTCTCAATGTGAGTCACCCAGCGGCTTAGGCAAAATAGATTTTACGCACGGGGACGCACGTGTTTTAACGGCAATGTAAACACATAACAAAGGCATGTCAGGTATTGCTGAATTCAGAATTTCATTGGCTAAACAACACGTCAGTCGTCGAACTTCTCTACTTCAATTGGCTCGTTGTATTCGCGGTCGTTGGTAGGCAGGTCCTTCTTGCTAGGTTTTCAGTCATTGGTTCTTCAAGGTTTCAGAAACCCAATTCAAGGCTCTTATTAGTCAAATAAGAGGTCAATCAAATCTAAATCAATCAGACACTCCTTTGGCTTTCTGTTCACGGCTGTGTCTGTACTGGAAGAACGGAAATGCAGCTTTTTTTTTTCAGTGCGCACTGAGACGCACTATGACGCAGTGACGTGACCGCCTGCGGAATCCCCGAGTTCAGCTGGTTAAAGGAGAGACAATTGTGCGTGTACGTCTGCGTGTATATATATGAGAGCGTGCGCAAAATAAGTGTGTGCATGTGAGTGGTTTGTCAGGAAACATACGAAGCGGAGGGCCGGTCACAGAAGCTCCCCCCCTGGGAACCCCGAGCAGGCAAGGCAGCACCACCAACCACCACAGAGCACAAACGTCCGAGGTCAGCAAACCCCAGGATAGCCAGGCATCCGCCCCCGGAGGGACGATTGAGGGAGGTCAGGTTGCTCGGCGGTCGGCGCCGCAAGCCCGCATCCCCAGGCCCGCCTGACCTCTACCCCCCCAGCGGGGCCAACGCCCGCCCCTGGGCCACAGGCACCAGGATGCCAGCGACCCCACCCCCTGGGCCGGAGACTGGCCCGTGCCCCCTGGCACGAGCCCCCCCAGGCACCCCCACAGCAGGCCCACCCAACGCCACCGCCGCACACCCCTGGGACCCCCATGCCCAAAGAAGTCCCCCCGCCCAGGGGAGCCCACATTGCCGAGAGGCACTACCCCCCTTCATCCAGCACCTCCCGACTTGCAGACACACCCCTCCCCAGAGTTTCACACTCATATGCTCCCATGCGCACCCATATGCACTGACTCACTCTCCCTCACCCGGACCAACCCATTCTCTCTCACTCCTGTACCCATTCAAACTCACCCCTCATTCACCCTTGTTTCGTAAGGCAGCTGCGAAGCAGTTGCAGCAAGCCTGAATGCATACCAGTGCCCGGCAGTGACCGGGGAGACCACCACCGCAGGCCATAGAAGCAGACCCCCACCCCCGGCGCCCACCTGAGCGACTGATCAGCAGACCACCGCAGGCGCCCCGAGATGCCAACCGACATGCAAAGCGCCGCACCAAACCGACCCACCATCACCACCTCCATTCATCACCCCCTCACTCTCACTTACGCTCATATTCAGTCCCCCTCTCACTCCCTTGGTTGTATCTATACATTCAGTAGCACCCAGGGATTTTGACAACAGGATGGGTCCCAGGCTCTCCACCAGGCCCCCACGCCCCCAGCAGGAGGAGGGCAACAGGGGTGGGGGAAGACCCCCTCCCCCTCCCCCACACACAAAGCATGATGGGTGTATGTCGGTTATATGATGTCATTGTGTGTAAATGTGTGGACTACCAAAGTGCAATTAAAATTGGGAAGATAGTGATTGGAGCATCGCTAGCCACTGTGATGGGCAGTGGAGCCCCCATCCGCCCAAGCCCTCAGTGTCTAAAATACAATTAAAATTGAGGTGAGTGCAGCCCCACCACGCAGCAAAGGTATCCCCTTCGCTGACACAGTGTGGCACACCCCCACCCCAAAGCCCTAAATGTATCATGTGAAGTGCTGAGGTATCCAGCCCACCCCTCCGGCCCACCTCACAGCCCCCCCGACCAACCCCCCAGGCCAGACACATGGCCACCCCAGAACAGGCCCCCCGGACACCCACGGTCAGGGTGCAGCCAGCTGCCAGAGGCGCCAAGGAGAGCAAGCCACCACCCGCCACCCCTCAGGTTATAGAATTAATAAGCAGGGACCAGAGAGAATTGAATTCTTCCAATTGATTGTTTGAGGAGGCTGACATTCTCTCCAGGCTAATATAATCTAATAGTAAGTTATTATAAAAAGTCATGCATAAGTTATTTCTTGATTTCCAATTCATGAGGATAGTTTTCTTTGCGATGCATAAGGCAGTGAGAACCATGTGTGCCATCCTTGCATCTATATTTATTTCACTTAAATCACCTAATATGCAAAGTGTGGGTGAGGATGGACACTATACCCAAGCCATGCCAACAAGTCCTCACATGTCTTCTGACAGAACTTTTGAACCGGTGCACAGGACCACATAGCATGCACATAGCTATCCGGGACGTTGCTGGTGCAGTGAGAGCAGATATTTGTGTGACTCAGGTCCATTTTGAACATCCTTTGTCCTGTGTAATGAATTCTATGTAGAACTTTATACTGTATAAGTTGTAAGTTAGTTTTTTGTCATCTTAAAAGTGTTTAAACATATTTGTGTCCAGAAACTTTCCTCCTTATTGATTGATAAGTCTTGTCTCCCATTTTGATATTGGAAGAGATACGGACTCAGCCAGTTTTGATAATAGTCCATGTATTTTCGATACCAATTTAGGGGAACGAATATTTAGAAACTCTGCCACCTTAACTGGTACCTCTAAATCTGTCTGATTAAGATTAAATCTTGCTTTTATTATGGATTTAAGCTGTTGGTATTCAAAATACTTTTTATCACTGATGTCATATTGTGACATTGGATAAAATTTCCACCTTGAATAAGATGTTCTTAGTTATTTATTCCCTTCTCTTGCCATAGTGGAAATTTTAATGTCCTCTTTTGTTGCAAGATATCAGGATTATTCCAAATGGGCGTGAGTTTACAGGGGACAAGTGAAGACCCCGCTATTTTTAAAAATTTCCACCAAGCTGTCAGAGAGGAGCTGATATTAATACTTTTAAAACAGTCATGACGTTTAATACAGGGACTTATAAAAGGTAAGTCAGAGATATTTAGCGACCCACAGAGAGCCTGTTCAGCCTCTAACCATGGGTTTCCTAGTGGGGTTGATTTTGTCCATTTTGAAACAAACTGCAGTCTACTGGCTAAAAAGTAATTAAAAAAATTTGGTAGATCTAAGCCTCCACACTCTTTCACTTTTATAAGAGTTTTTAAACTAATCCATGATGGTTTATCCTTCCATAAAAATTTACTTATATTTGAGTCTAGAGACTTAAACCAGGCCATTGATGGTTGGGTAGGAATCATTGAGAACAAATAGTTGATTTTAGGAAGGACCATCATTTTAACGGTTGCGACTCTTCCCATTAGTGATATAGGTAATGTCCTCCAGTGTGTAAGGTTGTCTTGTATTGTTTTTAAAAGGGGAATGTGATTTAGTTGCAATAACTCTGAGAGCCTGGGGGAAATATCTTTTCCTAAATATTTAATATTACCTGATTGTATTGGAATAGTAGATGTATTTGAGAAGTTACAATTTATAGGTAGAACTGAGTTTTACCCCAGTTAATACAGTATTCTGATAATGATGAAAATTTATCAGTGAGCGCCACTATCTGAAGAAGAGATCTTTGTGAGTTTTCAAGGAAAATCAATACATCATCAGCATAAAGACTTATCTTGTGTTCTTTTTCTCCAGTTTAGGTACCTCTGATATCAACATTTTGTCGTATGGCTGCTGCTAATGGTTCAATAAAGATGGTAAAAAGTGAGGGAGAGAGTGGACACCCCTGCCTAGTACCTCTCTTTAGATTAAAGCTTCGGGAAGTCTGATCATTTGTTCGGACAGACACAGCTGGACACCTATATAGTGTTTTAATCCAGTTTATGAAAGATGAACCAAACCCGAACTTGTTTAACACCATAAAAAGAAATTTCCAGTTAACACGATCAAAGGCTTTCTCTGCATCCAGGGACAAGATTGTAATTTCTATGTTATTGATCTTGCAGTAGTCTATTAAATTAAATAGCCTGTGTGTATTATTAGCCGAGTGCCTACCCTTGATGAAACCTGTTTGATCTGGGTGTATAATAAACAGAATTATCCTTTCCAGTCTTTTGGCGAGAGCTTTGCAAATTATTTTAAGATTGACATTCATAAGTGAGATGGGACGGTAGCTGGATGGAAGCGTAGGTTCTTTTCCAGGTTTAAGGAACAAGATAATACTAGCCAAATTCATATTTGGAGGGATTACATTATCTTCTTTAATTTGGTTCACCGTTTTAAAGAAAGTAGGTGCCATCACAGGCCAAAATTCTTTATAAAATTCTACTGGAAAACCATCTAGTCCCGGAGCTTTGTTGTTTGGGATGTGCTTAAGTGCCTCCTGGAGTTCAGACACTTGAAGAGGTACACACTACTGCACCTACGGACATTTTGTATATTATTTATATATTATAGTTAGTTAGTTTTTTCCCAAGTATGTCTCAGGGATGTGTGAATGGATGGGGGGGTGGGGGTGGAGGGGTGAAGCTATGTGTGAGTGTGTCTTAAATCATGCTGCTTCTTTTTATATGGATGCCGAGAGAAACGCAATCTCATCTTGCCTGCACTACAGTTGTATGTACAGCAATATGACAATAAAGTTTGATTTGATTTGATTTGATCCAGAGCTGCAATCTGTTCATTATTTAACCGTGGTAAGTTAATATCGTCCAAAAATTTATTTATCTCCGAGTCAGATGGATTAATTTGAGATGAGTAGAGGTTTTCATAAAACTTTCTAAAGAAATTATTTATTTCTTCAGGTTCATGGGTAATATTTCCAGTCATATCCTTAATAGAGTGGATAGTTGTTTTTTCTTTATTCAATCTAAGCTGGTTCGCAAGATATCGCCCCGATTTATTACTGTGTTCAAACTTCTCAAGACGCAGTCTTTGTATTAAAAACTGTGCTCTTTTGTTTGTAATTTCTTTTAATTCCAGCTTTAATTTTCTCAGATTGTTAAGTGTCTGTTCCTGTGGGAAAACGGCACAGGTTGTCTCCAGTGATTTAATTTTCTGTTCTAACTCCAGTACCAGTGCTTTTTCTTTTTTATTCTTATATGAACAGTAAGAGACGTTTTACCTCGCATCACTGCTTTTGCTGCTTCCCAAAGAACACCTGGGGATATTCCTGGCACATCATTATATTCCAGATATGATTCCCACTCTTTATTAAAGTAGTTAATAAAGGCTTTGTCGTTCAGTAGTGATATATTAAATTTCCAGCTCCTAGTTTCCCTTGTAGCTTTCCTATTTACTAGTGTAAGAGATACTAGCTGGTGATTGCTAATAGCTTGATTTGAACATATTTCAGTGTCTGTGATGTCCTTCACAATAGAGTTACTGGCTAAAAAGAAATCTAGACATGAATGTGAACTATAAACTGATGAAAAAAAGTGTATTCCCGAAGAGTTGGGTGAAGAGAATGCCATTCACCGCAAAGACCAAAATCATTCATGTATTGTTTGAGAGTGTCAGTAGCCTGCCATTTTCGGTAATTCCCCGATGCACTGAGCCTGTCGATTGCAGGGTTTAATACCAGGTTGAAGTCTCCTCCTATTATGAGTGTAGTGTCCAAGTGCTCAGAAAGAGAAGTGATAAAAGTGTAAAAATAGGATGGGTTGTCAACATTTGGGCCATAAGCACTTGCAATAATAGATCCAAATTTTGAACTGAGATTTTTAGTATTATAAATCTACCTTCCGGATCTGTTATGGTATTATTCACCATTATGAATACCATATTATTATTCATTGAGTGCAACTATGTTTCACACAGCACTTGAATGGAGTTTCATTAGGCTGTTGTAAAAAGCATACCCAGATAGGGGAAGATGTTTGATTCGGTATTCTATCTCCCAGTGTGAAATCAAACTTGATACATTTGCTACAGAAGGAATAGGTCTTTCATGGGAAATGCAGGCAAAGAAACCCAGCTCTGGTTACAATATGTAAAGGAGGACAAATATGTAGCTTTGTGTTTCAGCACTGAAATAAGGGATCCACTCATGTGCGCTTGGATATGATGAGTTCACGGGCATGTGTGCTCGAGTTTGTTTCTCTGAAGGCAGCATTCATCACTGCTGTCATGACTTAATGTCATCAGGCCAGAGGCTCTGATGGCCAGCCTGTCTCCATCTGCCATGTACAAACACAGATACACAGACTTTCTGTGATGTGCCATTGTCAGTTGACTTTGGTAATGTGTCAGTGCGTTTTGACAGTATAAAGTAGCCTCTCGATGAGTTGCTTGCAGCTACTGTGAAGTGCTGAGGTACTATGAATGTGCTTATGCAACTAACTGTTCATAAGAAGTGAGTTGAAATGTTTTCTTCCTAAATTCTGATCTCTATATTGTAAATTTTCCTGGCCGCTATATTCTAATTGTTGAGAGACTGCAACTAGGTAACCATGCCCTCTGTCCACTCTTATTATCTTTGCAAAGATTGAAATTAAAAGACAACCTTTTCGATGTGATTTCTTTATTCAGTCTCTCTCCATGCACAAATTCATCTTTTTTTCCACAACAGAACCAAATATATTTTCTCTATTTATCAAAGCGGGCATATTGTAGGGTCATCCTTAGCTGGTTGGTGGCGCTATGGTGCTGAAGGGTTGGAAAAAAAAAAGGGAACGAGCAGAGCCTCCCTCCATCTCTTGGTGTGTTTCTCCGATTGGCTGAAGAGTCTGGAAATGAAATGTGATCCTCAGAGTGAAACATCAAACAGCCAGCAGCTGCTGTGCTGTCAGGTCACCGACCGGTCAAAGATGGACCGTGGCCTCCTGCGTCTCTGTTGGTCTGTGTGTGTGTGTTGTTTGGCTGCATTCAAAAGTAGAAATGAGTTAATGTCTCTATCTTTCTGAAAGCCTTTCACTCTCCTTTGCCTGTCTGACATGTTATTTTATGGATGTCTCTTAAGTGTTTTGACCATGTAAACTTGTATAAACCCCCACCTGTTTGTGCCGATATCCCCCCCCGTCATCACATAGCATATGTCTCCTCACAGACCGAGGTTAGCTCTAGCCCAGCGGCAGTGGAAGAGGAGAAAGATGGAGGAGGTCGGGGTGTCTCATCTGGATGACGGGGAAAGGCGCTGAAATGCTGTTGAGAGGTGGTGGTGGGGGTAAGCTGGGGCTGAAGATGGTGTATCAAGGGTATCTGTCTTCTTTCTTGGCATGTGGAATGGGCCTGTAACCATGTGGGCAGATGAGCTGAGTGGCTGGCGTGGCCCAGTCGAAGCAGATGGCAGAAGGGGTCGTGGTAGGGTCATTCCTGTGTTGTCTATACCACATGTACGTGACATTCCGACCTCAGAAACAAATCTAGAGGTGTTTATCACCTGTAGGCCCCTGATGGGGTTATCAGAAGGATAGCTTTTTTCCACCCGTGTGTCTTTCAGACACTCAAGTGAGAGTCATTTTTAGCTCATTCTGGCAAAGCCGAAATGAGCTAATGCAGTGACGCAGTTTCTGTCGTCTGCCTGTCTGTCTGTTCATCCATCCACATTTCACATTTACCACTATTCCTCCTAAGCAATTGCCTCGATGCTCACCAAACACACTCACAATGACTCTCATGTGGGTCTGCATACAAACTGTGCTCAAGGTTAAGGTCAAAGGTCAAGAGATCTGAGCACTAATGTGATTTCAGAAAAATTAATACTCCTAGACAATTGCCCCAATTCTCATCAAATGCCAAATGATCATCATGTTGGTCTACATCAGGGTTGTGCTGAAGGTTTTAGGATTTTATGAACATTGTTACTCCTCCTAGGCAATTGCCCTGATTCTAAACAAACTCACATGCAATCATCCTCAGGTTTGTCTGCATCTAGTGTGAGGTCAAGATCAAAGGTCAGCAGATCTGGGCATTTGTGATTTCACAAAAATTGTTACTCCTCCTAGGCAATTGCCCCAGTGTTTAGCAAACTCATACACAATGATCCTCAGGTGGGTCTGCATCTAGGCTGTGTTCAAGGTCAGTGGCCAGGAGATCTGAGTACTCTTGGGGTGGTTTCATCAGGCTGGAATGAGCTACTCCGTCGTTGATGGTCTGGTTGCAGTCTTTTTAATTTTAGCTAGGACACATTAATTACAGGCTCATATATACAGAGTTCTGCCAGGATGGTGTTATTTGTGGGATGCTCAGATGTTGATATAAAAAGTCAATGATTTCTAGGGGTGTAACGATACATAAAAATTTCAGTTTGGTGCGTAGTACCTTGATACAGAAGTCACGGTTCACTACAAATGCCCACAGATTAGTAAATGTTTGGGACAGTTGGTTGATTTGACTTAATGGTAGCGTAGTCTGGATGCCTTCATGCTTGCCTTTCCACACAACTTGAGGAGTCTCCTCTTTTGTGAGGAGCAGCAACTGTCACGAGAGAGAGGGGAGCTGTGTCATTCATAAATATGTCTACAGGGAACTTGTGTTTTGATTCCATTTTGTGGGGAAAAAAAAAACCCATTAATTTTTGCATAGAGAGAGGTGAAATTTAAAAAAAAAAAAATCCCACTTGAGAGGTTGTCTTGTCATCCTTGCAAAGATAATCAGATAGGAAGGAGAGCACGACTACCCAGTTGGAGTCTCACCCTTTCATAGCAGAAGTGAAGGCATACAGTATGTGGTTTGAAAGAGGAGGCTGTGAGGTGACAAGTTCTGTATGCAGACAAAAGGAGGGAAACAATTCATATCACAGAAGACACTCAGGAAAGCATATCGAAGAAACAAGATTTGGTTAACATTTCAAATACAAACCTCAGAACAGCTGAATTATAGAATTCAGTCTTCAAGGGAAAAGAACAATATTTTAAAAAATTCCACCTTATTCCTCTGTACTGTCTACTGTACTTCTTGGGCCCTTCTCTATACTATACAGAAATAGTCATAGTGAAGTGGTTCAAACAATATTGGCACATTGACATACTTCCTTAGTACCTTTCAAATATAGGACATTCCAGAGAGCATCAGTAAGGTGTGTTCCTACTTCTGAAACATTCCGAGTACTGAGTGGGGGTTCCTAGTTTTTAGCATATTCCGATTGAAAGTTCTCGCTTTAATCCTTGAAAGCTTCCTTCCAATGACATTGGTGTCTGTGACAGGTCTAATGTAGGCAAACTGCAGAATCTGGGTAACAATTCCCTTACCCCCCCCACCCAAAAAAAAAAAAAAATTAGTTAAAGCATCATGAAAAAGCTTTGAAGCCAGCTTTTTATTCTTGGTGGGAAAGTGGCAAAAATAAAGGCCCACAAAGAACATAGTTCCTGAAATAGTTCCTCTGTGAGGAATGCAGCTGTAGAGTTCCACTCTCTAGCTAGGTGAACTGGATTGTCCTCTCACTTAAGCCTTATTCATGCTGCATTTCCCCTCTGGTCCGCTTTGGTCCGCGTGTGCTTGGCCGCATGCCCGGTGTGCACGCGGCATTGTACAAACTCACTTTTTTCGTCTACCAGGCCAAGCAGTTGATGCATGTGCACAACTGTTATTTGTAGTTTTGCCCCAGCCCTATGGGTAGTGCACATGCGCTAACTCTCCAGTTTGTTCACTGGCTATAAAACACGAGAGTGACGCACATTTTTTTTTTTGTAGCAACAACAATAGTGTCATTTCAAGGAAAAGGAGGAAATCCTGTTTTCCAGTGCTTTTCTCCACTCAAGCTACTGCTGCTGCAAAAGGATTCATGTATGTTTATTCTCGTCTTCCGCCTCCTCATTGTCTTCCTCATCTACTTTGTCTTTGTATGGTGTGTTGGTAGCGCCATCTCGTGACTGGGACATTCAGTCTTACGCATGCTCTGTCAATGCGTTCACCTCGTGGGCACGCCGCGCGGTCATAAAATTTGGGCTGCACACGGTCATCTGCAGTAGAGCCCTGCATACACTCACGGAGTGGAGACGACGTAAATTTTGTCACACAAGGTTTCTGATTGCATCTACACAGACAGCAGAGGTGCAGCATGAATCCAGCTTACCTCTGAGGGTTTGCTTACTATGGACTAATTTCTGATATTTACTGTACTGTTGTGGCTTGAATTAGCAGATTGTGAGGATAATATAGAAACAGGTTCTATTCTGGCATTAAGTTGGAGGGTGTATATATCATTGGGTCTTCACTGTGTGGTCTGGTTTTTGTGTGGTCTTTCCTCTTGGACCTCTTGTTAGCACCTCCTGCTAAGCTAATAGTGCTCATTATTACCTCCATCAAAGACGTCATGTGATCGGCGTGGTTTGTTTGTTGGTCTGTCTGTTTGTTAGCAAGATTGCACAAAAACTACTGGACAGATTTTGATGAAATTTTCACCAGAGGTGACCCATGGGTTATGGATGAACCCATTAGATTTTGGAGGTGATGCATGAGCATATATCTCTGCCAAGGCCCTATCTTGCAACGTAATGTAACCGTCTGTTCGTTGGTCAGCAGACTAAACAAAAACTAGTGGACAAATTTGGAGGTATGGAGGTACGAATGCACAGAGGTACAGATGGAGTATGGAGGTGTGGACAGACAGCTGGATGGACAGAAGGAGGGAGGGATGGATGGAGCCTAGGCAGAGGTATGCACTGTCTAAGTACCCTCTAGTTATTTCTGCTGTTGGCTGTTGAGTCAAGGACGGTGTTATGACCCGAGCGTCGGTTCTGATCGCGCTCAGGTTAAAGTTATGTCTCGCTGCCGGCCTTGACAGCTGCGGGCGGTATTCTGGCCTCTCCGGGCTCTTATTGTGAAAGTGCTCGGTGGGGCTTCCGCCTGTCAACGGTCGGCCAGCTGTGTGTCATCATTGTCATTAGTACCTTGTCTACTTAAGCTGAGCACTGGCGTCGTTAGGACGCAGCAGTGTCTGATCGCTAACTGATCGCTAATCTGATCGCCAACTTGGTCGTTTATCTGTTCACCCACCGTCACGTTGCGGATGCCTGGACTGTTTTCACACCTCGGCTGCCTTGGGCTTGACCGTCTTTCACCGGTACCAGTAAGTGTGCTACATTAGCCTTATTCCTCCCGGCGTATAATGATCTGTAAGTCCCTGCCTTAGCAGCCAGTGTGCTATTATTACCAAGCCTGACTGTGTGTGACTGTCTCCTGCTCTGGACCTATAGTGTGCTGTATAGCCCTATGCTTCCTGTTCTGTGTAGACTCCTGTCATTATCTCAGCAGCTTGTGTTAACACCTTTTCACCGTAATAAACTCACTGAAAAACTCACTGGTGACTCTGTGTGCGTCTTATGCTGGCTCGCGAGGGCCAGCGCATGACAGTACACTGCTGCCCAAACAGCGTTTACGGTGACGCCAACCTGAGACGCTATTCACCAGTGAGTTTGAGTTTTGGACGTTGCTTTTCCCTGTCTGGGTCCTGTGTATGTGAGGAATGCCGTCACCGAAGAGCCACGTGCTGACGAGTGTTTTGGAAGCCGTGGATGAGCTGCTCATCTCCGCTTCCCTGTTGGACTATGACCACGGCATACATTGGTACCTGGACGCCGCCGAAGATGTTCTCTGTGATCTCTCTCCCCGCTACGCCAACCACCCGGAAGTCGACGCGAGGAGGGAGGACATCGCCGCACAACGCGAATTATTCCTGATGATGGAGGAGGAACGTGGCATGAAGCAGGTGAAGAAGCACTCCTGCTCTTCGCCTATGGATCCTGATCCTGCCTTCGATTCATTTCGGGAGTTCGCACCATCTGGGGGCCGGCGAAGGCGTCGGCGTCACGGCCGGGCGCATCTTCGGCAAGCTCCTGCTCCGGATCCAGTTCCGGGCCGCCGGGATGACCCCCTCAACCAGCCAGCTGCTGAGAATGAGCTGAGTCCTGTGCCGGTGGGCTCCGTTCTTGGATCCTTTACCATCCAGCGAGCGAGGGAAGGAGCAACGTCCGCTACATCCTCCCCCCGGGAGACAGGCAAGTCCAAGTTCACTTTCCTAGAAATAATAGTGATCTGTCTTGTCTGACTCCTGGGGGTGAAGCTCAGGGTTCGCAGCTCCCTGAGTTTCTTTCCCCAGCTGTAGCCCTTTGTATTAAACCTGCTGCCTCTGTGTCTCCTCCTGCGGAGCGGTCCTCGGCGTCAGTCCCACGCCGTCGAACGAGGGGGAGGCCTGCAGCTCTGGGAGATATCCCGGTCCTGCAGCCTTGCTTTGGACAGAGCAGAGCGGACTGCAGTGAGGAGCCAGAGCCGACGAGAGAGCGTCCCCAGGGTTCCTCAGGGATGCAGCCCGAGTCAGCAGGTCCAGGGTCCTCTGCCCCCACGCCATACGGGTTATTGGCGTGGACGCCAGCGCGTGAGGATCCGGCTGCAGAGACCATCAGGCCGGCTGTGGAACCCGACACAGCCGAGTGGGAGCCCGACGACGAGTTTCTTCTTGAACCTGGATCGGCGAAGTCCTGGACGGCTCCAGAGCCCGAGTGCAGGCAAGTGCTCTTTCTTGTTTTCCTGTATGGTGTGTTAGAGCATTTTTGCCTGCCTCATGGGGAGACGAGTGAGGGGCAGCCGGCCGCTGCACCCGAGCTCGTCTCGCTGGGCTCTGGCGCCACCGGTGGAACTGATCCCGGTCCTCTCTTGTGTTCTGAGCACCTCCACAGCATTACCGGTCCGGAGCCAGTCAAGGTCACGGGACCGGGGGTTCCAGGTTCGGAGATGGAGGTCGTCGCCGGAGCAGTCCTGACCCGGTCGGGGTCCGACGTGTGGGCCGAGGAGACCCGGTCGGGGTCCGACGTTTGGGCCGAGGTGACCCGGTCGGGGTCCGACGCGTGGGCCGAGGAGACCCAGTCGGGGTCCAACGTGGGTGCAGCGGTGACCCAATCGGGACCCGTCCTGACTCAGTCGGGGTCCGACGCATGGGCCGAGGTGACCCAGTCGGGGTCCAACGTGGGTGCAGCGGTGACCCAATCGGGGCCCGTCCTGACCCAGTCGGGGTCCGACGCATGGGCTGAGGTGACCCAATCGGGGTCCAACGTGGGTGCAGCGGTGACCCAATCTGGGCCCGTCCTGACCCAGTCGGGGTCCAACGTGGGTGCAGCGATTACCCAACGGGGTCCGACGAGGTTCAGTCGGGTTCCGACTCAGGTGTGGCTGTAACCCAATCGGGGTCCAACGAGGTCCAGTGGGGGTCCAGCGCAGGTGCGGCTGCGACCCAATCAGGATTCGAGGGGGTCCAGGTTTTTGGTTGTTCCCCTCTCAGGAGCCACCAGCTGGGGGCCATTAGTGGGTTTTGTTTGGCAGATCGGCGCTCTCCTGTTTTTTCGTTTTCAGGAGAGCGGCTGCATGCAATCCCTCCACGGTCCTGTTGATTGTGGGATGCGAGTCGGCCACCCGAGGAACTGCTTGGAGCGTTCGGCATCTTGGGTTGGCCACCCAATAAACTGTGTGTGTTACGGGGTGACCTGGTTCGGCCACCAGAGGACTTATTTCTGGGGGCATGGGACTGGGGCAGGCCACCTGACTGATCATGTACTGTGGGATTTTCTGTGGGCCCATATGGTGCCAAATCATGTTTTGTACATCTAGCAATTTTTTGTTGTTTATCAAAGTCATAGTCTTAGTCAAGTCCGAGCAATTTTGGATTGCCTCTTGTTTCCTTGTAAGTTATAGTCTTAGTCAAGTCCGAGCAATTTTTGATTGCCTCTTGTTTCCTTGTAAGTCATAGTCTTAGTCAAGTCCGAGCAAGTTTTAGATTGCCTCTTGTTTTTTTTTTTGTTTTTCTTGTGAGCCAAAGTCTTAGTCATAGTCAAGTTTGAGCAATTTTAGATTGTCTCTTGTTTCTTTTTTCTTGTGAGCCACAGTCATTGTCTTAGTCAAGTCGGAGCATTTTTTTTTTGATTGCCTCTTGTTTTTTGGGGGGGGGCCATAGTTTAGTTTTAGCCAAGTCAGAGCAATTTTGGATTGCCTCATGTTTTTTTTTTTTTTCCTGGGAGAGCCACAGTCTTGTTATAGCCAAGTTGGGTCATTTTGTCCTTGTTGTTTTGTTCTCCACTCCTTCTTGAGGGGTTATAGTATGGAGGTTTTTGTTCTTAGTTTCCAGGGGTTTACTTGTATTTTTGGTCTTGTGTGTTTGTTTTTTCATAGTCGTCGTGTTTAGCACGTATTTCTTTTGTGTCCATGGTTCCAGTCATGTATTTCTTTCCTTTGTTTTTTTTTGTTCCCAGAGTCATGTGTTTCTATGTATTTCTTGTATGGTTTTCTTGTCTGGTCTTTGTCTTGTTCTTGGGTTGGTTTCTCTCCCTCCGCACCTGTCCCCCAACCTCCCACCCTGGGGGGGCGGGGGGGGGCAGGTTGGTTCCTTGGGGCGTTCGGAGTCCGCCCGTGGAGAGAGGGTACTGTTATGACCCGAGCGTCGGTTCTGATCGCGCTCGGGTTAAAGTTATGTCTCGCTGCCGGCCTTGACAGCTGCGGGCGGTATTCTGGCCTCTCCGGGCTCTTATTGTGAAAGTGCTCGGTGGGGCTTCCGCCTGTCAACGGTCGGCCAGCTGTGTGTCATCATTGTCATTAGTACCTTGTCTACTTAAGCTGAGCACTGGCGTTGTTAGGACGCAGCAGTGTCTGATCGCTAACTGATCGCTAATCTGATCGCCAACCTGGTCGTTTATCTGTTCACCCACCGTCACGTTGCGGATGCCTGGACTGTTTTCACACCTCGGCTGCCTTGGGCTTGACCGTCTTTCACCGGTACCAGTAAGTGTGCTACATTAGCCTTATTCCTCCCGGCGTATAATGATCTGTAAGTCCCTGCCTTAGCAACCAGTGTGCTATTATTACCAAGCCTGACTGTGTGTGACTGTCTCCTGCTCTGGACCTATAGTGTGCTGTATAGCCCTATGCTTCCTGTTCTGTGTAGACTCCTGTCATTATCTCAGCAGCTTGTGTTAACACCTTTTCACCGTAATAAACTCACTGAAAAACTCACTGGTGACTCTGTGTGCGTCTTATGCTGGCTCGCGAGGGCCAGCGCATGACAGACGGAAGGCTCCCTGGCTTTGAAACCACCTGTTACAACCTCACCTCTGAGAGTGGAGTTTCACTGAGATCAGAGAACATACTGTGTGACATTGATTCTCAGTTTCTAGATGATGAACAGATTGTGGCTTTTCTTGTAGCAAGTTGCATTAATGTATGCTGACCTCCTCCATCATAATCAGGATTAAACTTTTTGCTGCCTCTCATTTATTTTGTCTTTTTTTTTTGTAATCTGTTGCCCCTTGGTAATAATCTGTCTTACAGCCACAGATAAAAGAAAATGGAAAAAAAATCACTCGGGAGGGAGAGAAAAGAGGCCGAAACTGAATATGAAAACAGCTGGGGAGAGCAGCCGTGCGACGACCTTGGAAAGCGGGTCTGTAGAAAGCATTACAAAAGCCCTGGGAGACACTCAACCAATACATAAAGGACACTGTCTGCTCATCTTCTCTCCTCCTTTTCCTCCTTCCTTCCTCTCCATCCCTCTCGCTAGACTACTCTTTTTATATATCTCTCCCGAGGTTATTCTCTTCCTCTTCTTCAGATTTTTTTTTTCACCATTCCTTTTCAGATGACCAAACAAGATTTTTTTTTTTTTTCACTAAAACCCACAATGTTGATGCTGGGGGCTGTAAATGCCATCAAATGTTGACAAATAGGTGAAAACAGTAAGGGAAGAAAGTTTTTTTTATAAAAATAATAAAGTTGGTTGAATGTATATGGAATTTTTGACAGAATTTTAAATTGATTAGTTATACTTGTAAATTATAATGGTGTGTGTGCAAGGTTAAAAAAACAGGCACATTGGCATCCTACACCCTTGGTAGCCTAAAACCCAACACTGAGGCAGGATTAAAGTAAAGATGCCTGTCATATTGACAGAATGGTCAGCTCACGTGCAGGGTGCCACACCAGAGAAAAGTCACACAACACAGAGAAGCTAAGTTTAAGCAATTTATTGATCCAAAAAGTCTGCACTGTTAGGAGAAAAACGTCACTTGCCAGAGGAAGACTCAGCTGGAGAGGAGACGAGAGCTGGTTAATAGGAGGAGGGAGATCGGGAAGAGTGGAAAACAAATTGCCACTTAGGGTAGTTGAGCAGAGTGCCCGGCAGAGAACCCCAGCAGAAATAGACGAACCAGCAGGATGAGGCTGGCAGAGAGTAGGGAAGGAGAGTGGCTGGAGACGGTGTCTGACTGGGTGGTGACAGGTAGCTGAGCGGAGGTGAGGATGATGGGGCAGGTGAGCACACAATGATCCCCGGAGACGCACCGCATGGATGACAGCAACCTGAGAGGAGAAAAAGAGAGAGGAATTAATTTTAGCTTCCTCAAGTTTAATATTAAAGGCACTTGCTTGTTACAGGCAGTATACCCAACGAGCCAGCGCTGAAGCATTCACATGATGGTCCTTTTATGTGCTGGCAAGGGAGAGGCAGCAGGTGCATCCACTCATGCAGGTGTAGTGATTACCTGCGGAGTCGGGGAATCTCTCACAAGAAAGGAGGGAGCGTGCGCTCACCTGAACATGACAGTCCACCCCGCCAAGGGGCGCCTCCTGGCGGTCCACTGGGCTTGATGGGATGGGCTCTGCGGTAGGCCCAGACCATCCCTTTGTCGTGGATGAGGTATTGAAAGCCCCGGCCCCGACGGCAAACGTCCAGAATCCTCTGGAGGGTGTAGGTGGTCTGGCCGTCGAGGATCCGAGGGGGAGGAGGCGGCTTTGGAGGGGGACAAAGAGGACTGGCAAAGAGGGGTTTGATTCTGGAAACGTGGAACGTCGGGTGGATGCGAAGTGACTGTGGGAGCTCCAGGCGGACCGTTATGCCATTGACTATTTTGGAGATGGTGAACAGGCTCAAGAAGCGAGGTGATATCTTCTTAGACTCAGTCTTCAAGGGAACCTGGTCCACCAATAGCCACACATGTTGCCCGACTACATATTTGGGAGCTGGGACCCGCTTCCGGTCCGCATACTGGCGGTTTTGCTCCGTAGAGCAGAGGAGGGCGGCTCAGGTGGCCCTCCAGAGCTGATGGCAGTGGTGGGCATGAGCCCCCATGGATGGCACAGCGACTTCCCTTTGCATCATGAGCAACAGGGGTGGGGGGTATACCACATGGAGGCCTCGAAGGGCGTGAGTCCAGTGGCAGTAGAGACTGCCGAGTTATGGGCATATTCCACCCAGGTCAGATGGGTGGTCCATATGGAAGGATTTTTGGATTCTATGCATCTGAAGGCGGCCTCCAGGGACTGGTCGGTACGCTCAGCCTGCCCGTTACTTTGCTGATGGCATCCAGACGTGAGGTTGACCGTAGTTTCCAGTGATCGGCAGAAGGATTTCCAGCCATGGGACGTAAATTGTGGGCCCCGGTCAGACACAATGTCCAAAGGAATCCCATGTAGACGGATGACGTGTGGTTAGTAGGTCGGCGGTTTCAGAGGCGGAGGGTAGCTTGGGGAGGGGTACCAGATGGATCGTCTTGGAGAAGCGGTCAATTATGGTGAGTATAATGGTGTTACCTCGAGAAGGGGGAAGTCCTGTGACAAAATCCAAGGCAATGTGGGACCAAGGTCAGCTGAGAACAGGTAATGGGTGAAGCAGGCCAGCAGGAGTTGAGGAGTCGGATTTATTGCGAGCGCAGGTCTGGCATGCTTTCACATAATCCTGAACATCCGTCTGCAGGGTGGGCCACCAGAACACCCGTCGAATGAGCTTTATAGTCCGGAAAACCCCAGGATCGCAGGAAAAGTGGCTGGAGTGGCCCCACTGGATGAAATCGCTGCGGAGGGCAGCTGGGACAAACAGATGATCACTTGGCCCCCCCACTGGTTTGGGCTCCATGGACTGGTCCTGCCGGACCCTCTGCTCAATCTCCCAGGTAAGGGCTCCGAGGATGCACGAATGCAGCACAATGGGCTGGGAGAGGGAAGAGGGGTCTGGAGAGTCAGGGTTCAATTGGCGGGAGAGAGCATACGGTTTGACATTACAAGAGCTCGGCCTGTATGTGATGGTAAAATTGAACCTAAGAAAAAATAAGGCCCAGCGGGCCTGCTTGGCGTTGAGTCTGTGGGCTGACTGTAGATACTCTAAATTTTTATGGTCGGTCCACACGATGTTGGGATGGACTGCTCCCTCCAGCCAGTGTGTAACCCAGTGTTAAAAACGCGAATAAAAATATGAATATTGATACCACTTTCAAAAAGAAAACACCCATTTCACAATGGGAGTAAATAATTTAAAGATGAATATTTAAATAAATATATATTCATAAAACAGTAGGGAACATTTTCTGGGGAGTTTTGATAAAGTTCCAAACATTTTTATTTGGTATTTTGAGCAACCAATGGCTGCGCTGTTGTTTGGCAGCGCCAGCCAATGGGTTAAGTGCTTTCTCTCCGGGTCTGGGTATGACTTGCATTTTTTGGCTCAGTCACGCCAGACGCCGAAAGACTCTGACCAAGAGAGAGAGACGGTCCTTGATGATATGGTGACGCTAACGTGCTAATAGCAGTCTTTGTCTCGGATAAAACTTGAGATTGATTTGGATCCAAAGGCTGTTAACGCCGTTGAGCGCGGGAACCCCATGACGCACGTGTCACTTAGCTTGGTCAGGTTTTTTCTTTGGACTGGTTTGACCAGAACGTGGATTCTCCAGATCTGGATGGCGAGCCGAAGCCCGAACCCGATTGATTGGTAAAGGTGATCCAATTGGTCACCTGGGACAGATACATAAGGACTGAACATCTTGTAAATATATTTTGGGGTATTTTATTTTTATTTTTTTTAATTATTGTGACAAGTGCTGTGTTTTTTTTATCAAGTGTACACATCTGTAAATAATACACATTTGTAAAAAAATATACATAGTTGCAAGTTCCTATACTGCTGTGTATGAGTCATCTGTTGTTACGCCCTCCAGGCTCCTACGAACCTAGGGTCTACCTGACCTGGCCTAATTGTCCCCTCCATCCAGGTAGTAAAGTTAAGGTAACTACACTGCCATAACACACCACTACCAAAAAAGGGTACTACACCTAAAGTAAGTAGGTGTTAGTGGGTGTTACAAGTGTCTCCACTCCTCCAGGGCCAACTTAATGGCTAGGAGCTCTTGATCTCCTACGTCATAATTCCTCTCAGCTGGAGTGAGCCGCCGAGAGAAATACGCGCATGGGTGGAGCTTCTGGTTGGAGCTTCTGGTTGGAGGCTGAGTGCTGCGAGAGGACAGCGCCCACCCCCGAATCAGAAGCGTCCACCTCCAGGGTGAACTGGAGCTGAGGGTCGACCTGGGCCAAGATGGGGACATTAGAGATCAGACTCTTTAATTTGGAAAAGGCCTGTTCGGCTGCCTCAGACCAGCGAAAAGGCACCTTAACTGAGGTCAGCTGTGTGAGAGGCTGTGCTACCCCACTGTAATTCTTGATGAATCTGCGATAAAAATTCACAAACCCCAAGAAGCGTTGAAGCTCCTTGCGGGAGTGGGGCGTTGGCCAATCCAGCACAGCCTTCACCTTGGTCGGATCGCCTCTCAGCTCGCCTTCAGCCACAGTAAACCCCAGGAAGGAAGTTTAGGAGGTGGAAAACTCGCACTTCTCAGCCTTGAAAAAGAGCTGTTTTTTCAGGAGTCACTGTAACATGGCCCTGACATGGACTGTGTGTTCCTCTGGCATGTGAGAAAAAATCTGTAAGTCGTCCAAGTAGACAAAAACAAATTGATTAACCATATCGCGGAGGACGTCATTAATGAGGCATTGGAAAACGGCGGGGGCGTTGATGAGTCCAAAAGGCATCACTAGGTATTCGAATTGCCCCAAGTGTGTTTTAAAGGCCATCTTCCATCCCTCGCGAATATGGACCAAATGGTACACATTGCGTAGGTCCAATTTGGAAAACACCCGTGCGCGCTGAAGGAGCTCAAAAGTGGAATTAATTAGAGGCAGTGGATATTTATCTTTGACGGTTATGGCGTTGAGTTCCCAGTAGTAAATACACGGGCGCAGAGATCTGTCCTTCTTACCGACAAAAAAAAACCCTGCCCCAAGAGGAGCCGAAGAAGGCTGAATGAGGCCGGCGTTCAGAGAGTCCTTAATATAACTCTCCATTGCCTCCCTCTCCAGCCTGAAGATACTATAGAGTCGACTGGGCGGCAGCCATGCACCCAGTAAGAGATCTATGGCACAGTTGTATGAGCGATGAGGAGGTAATGAGAGTGCTCTCGACTTGCTAAAGACCTCCCCAAGGTCATGATAGACCTCAGGTACAAGGCTGAGGTCCGGCGGCTCCACCAGAGGGGAGGAGATGGGTAAGGACGGGAAACACTCGGCCGAACTAAGGCAAGATGCCAAACAAAAGGGTCTCCAGGAAGAAATTGAGTTTTGAGACCAATTAATAATGGGGTTGTGCTTCCTGAGCCAAGAGTACCCCAGAACCACCAGGGAGGATGAATTTGGGAGAATAAAGAACGATAAGACCTCCCGGTGATTCCCGGAAAGAAGGATGGATATCGGCGCTGAGGATCCGGTGATAGAGGCTACCTTGCTGCCAGATAAGGTCGTGAAATTCAATGGGGTGGATAATTTGGTGACGGGAATGCCCATTTCCCATACGAGCCGTGAGGAAACGAAATTTTGTTCTGCCCCTGAATCAATCAAAGCCATAACCCTCCTCTTGATCCCCGGCAGCTGGTATAAGGGCCGAAATAGAGAAGTTACCGGGGGGTGACTAAGATTCCCGGCCGTCAGACCCCCCCACGGCTACTGATGGGCTGCGTCTTTTGGCTTCAGGTGGCAGTGGTTTAGTTTGTGCTCTAAAGAGCCACAGTACATGCATGTGCTGGCTCTCCTCTGTCGCTGATGCTCTTCCGGAGCCAGATGGGCCCGGCCAAGAACCATCGCTTTGGAAGAGGAGTCCGCTCCACTTGTGTCTGTAGCCGGAGGAGGCATGTGCGCAATGGGCGGGAGAGAGGAGGATTTGCACTCCTTCACGTGCTCGCGGTATCAGTTGTCCAAACTGACAGCCTGATTGATAAGGCCATCCAGAGAGGAGGGAACGGCATGAACTGCCAAGTCATCGCGGAGGTTGGAGTTTAAACCCTGGAGGAAGACGTTGCGTAAGGCAACGTCATTCCAACCAGAGTCCGCTGCGATGACCCAAAACTCCACAGAGAAGTCGGCAGCTGACCGGCTTCCCTGGCAGAGAGACATAAAGCGGCTCATGATATTACCCTCACTCTCCGTTCAGTCAAACGTGCGAGAGAATTCACCTACGAATCTATTAAATGTGTAATTAGGACCCTCCTGATTGTCAAGGATGGATTGAGCCCAACTAAGGGCTCAATCTTGCAGCAGGAGGGTCATGAAATGAATTTTGGATGTGTCATCCGGATACTCTGCCCACCTGGCTCAAATAAAGCCAAACATGGCAAAGGAATCCCTTGCATTTCCCCGCCTACCCCGCGTACGAAGCTGGTGAGGGAACGGAGGTTGTTTGGTGGATGGTGGGAGAAACAGAGGCAGCAGGTGGAGAGGGACGACCCAGACGAGACATATGAGTCAAGTGGTCGGTGACCATGCTCAGTTGCTGCGTAACTGTTTGCAGCTGCTGTGTGAGCGCGGCCACCTGCTTCTCTGTGGCGTTGAGGCGGTACAAGGCGGAGTGTTCCGCTGATGCAGCCCCCACTGAGCTCACATTCTGGCTGGCTCGTTCTGTCATATTGATAGAATGGTCAGCTCACGTGCAGGGTGCCACACCAGAGAAAACACACACGACACAGAGAAGCTAAGTTTAAACAATTTACTGATCCAAAAAGTCTGCACGGTTAGGAGAAAAACGTCACTCGCCAGAGGAAGACTCAGCTTGTGGGGAGGAGACGAGAGCTGGTTAATAGGAGGAGGGAGATCGGGAAGAGTGGAAAACAAATTGCCACTTAGGGTAGTTGAGCAGAGTGCCCGGCAGAGAACCCCAGCAGAAATAGATGAACCAGTGGGATGAGGCTGGCAGAGAGTAGGGAAGGAGAGGAGCTGGAGAAGGTGTCTGACCGGGTGGTGACAGGTAGCTGAGCGGAGGTGAGGATGATGGGGCAGGTGAGCACACAACGATCCCCAAAGATGCACCGCACAGATGACAGCAACCTGAGAGGAGAAAAAGAGAGAGGAATTAATTTTAGCTTCCTCAAGTTTAATGTTAAAGGCACTTGCTTGTTACAGGCAGTATACCCAAGGAGATGATGTAAGCAGATGAATGGAGAGGAGGAGTCCACCGCCAGGTGGAAGGAATCCGCCGCCACGGATCTCCGCCTGTGCACAGGGGATCACAGAAAGGTAAGAGGAATTGATGGTTGCTTACTTGAAGCGGGGAGACGATGAGTCCAGAAGGCGTAAGTCTGGACAGGACACTTGACGAGGCTAGAAAGCTCGGAGTAGAGAAAACCTGACGAGGCTAGGAAGCTCGACGTGGAGAAGGCGAAAGCAGGTCTCGGGGTAAAGAGACAGACGACTCCGCGCTGATCTCAGGACCTCATGGTATAAATAGCCAGGCCAGGATGAAAAGCAGGTGTGCGCACAGGTGCGGATAATTGGCAGCCATGACAATTGTTACCATTCCTTCTCGCATATTTTGGCAATAAGTATACCAAGTGATGAAATTTTTTAGGTGTTATTTTTTCCCCATTCTTCCAAGTAAATAGGGCTATGTTTATGCAATATATATGAGGTCATCATTGTTGCATTTGTTTTAATTTCAAAATTCTCCCCAGATTCTGCTGGAGATGTATCAGGACTACAGGAAGGCCAGTCAGAATGCGATTTTTTTTTTTTTATTGGACATACCTAGTAAAGATGTCAATCTCAGTGTAATTCTCTGTCATCTCAGAAATAAAAATTACCTTTGAAAAGGGCACTGGCACAACCCCATACATGGCAGACCCTGATTTTTGACTTCTTGCTTCTTGATAACTGTCTGGATGGTCCTTTTCATCTTTGATCCACTTTTTCCAAAAATGATCTACAATACCAATTCATCTCACCCCAGTATATGTTTCCACTGTGTGATGGTCCATCCCAGATGCCTCAGAGCCCAGAGAAGTCGATACCACTTCTCAACATAAGGCTTCTTTTTCACAAAGAAAATGAACATTTGTGAACATAACTTCACATTGTAGTGCTTGAGAAAGGTCTGCCAAAATAATTATTTTCCCATGTGGTTACGTATATCAGCTATTGATGAAAGGTTGTCATTGATTCAGTTCTGTCTGAGGGATCAGAGATCATGGGTGTTCAGCTTAGGGTTGCATGCTTGCCCTCTGCACTGAAATTCCTTTGGATTCCTTAAATCTTTTAAAGACATCACACACTATAGAGTGAGAAATATTCAATTTCCTCTTGGATTTGTCGACAAACTGGAGATCCTCAAACTTTGTGTCCTCCTTAAAGATAGATTGATCCCCAACAGGAGGTCTATCTCCATTATTAATGGTATTTCAGCGGCGTGTTTTTGTCAAGTCAAATTTATTTCTATAGCACATTTAAAACAAGCACAGCTGACCAAAGTGCTGTACACCTTGTACACATAAAAAACAGCCACACAGTTTACAATCCAATCTAAAATGCACAATAGAAATGTAAAAATAAATAACAAATAAAATTAATGAAATGAGCAAATAAATCGTGGGCGCACACCTACTGACAGGGGTACACAAGAAAGCACAGCATGCACCACTGGGATTTTTCGTTATTTTATTATAGAGAGTTATAACAGTTATCTAACAGTTATCAGTATCTGGTGTTGCTACACATCAGTTTAATTATTATAATATAATGGTACACTGAATCTTATTTTTAAATTCTGTCTACATTTTCATTGTCATCACAAACTTACAGGAGGAGTATTGCCTAGAGATTAGGCATTAATTAATTATTTTTAGAGGAATAAATGAATGAATGAACAGTGTGCATTTTTATCACCACAGACTATAACATTCAGGAGAGCTGTGAAGGTGCTCTCCACTGAGCCTCGGCTGTGTGGCCTCTGTGACTGGGTCTAACAGACTGGTACTAAAGGCTCTGTGACTGCAGTAACCTCTTTGGATCCGGCAAATGGAGTAGGCAATGTCCAAAACCCAAAGGATGCTGTCAATGTAAAGATTTCAAACTACAAACCTCTCCATTGTGACACAGTACTCTGTCCACATACAGTTGGGACCAGATGTTTACATATACTGTATAAAAAGACACATAACCTTTTTTTTTCCTCATTGTGTGACATTAAATCAGACTAAACTTTTCCTGTTTTTGGTCAGTTAGGATTACCAAAATTATTTTAATTGCTAAATAAATTTTTAAATTTGCTAAACAAATTTTTAGAGAATTTTTTTAATACTTTCTTCAAAGTCAGAAGTTTACATCCACTAAGATTACTATGCCTTTAAACAATTTGGGAAAGCCCAGATGATGATGCCATGGCTTTGATTGGTTAATTGACAACAATTGAGTTAACTGGAGGCACATCAGTGGATGTATCTTAAGGCACACCTCAAACACACGGCTTCCTTGTGTGAAATCATGGGAAATGCAAAAGAAATCAACCACAATATCAGGAAGAGAACTGTGGACCTCCACAAGTCTGATTCATGCTTTGGTCCAATTTCCAGATGCCTGAAGGTGCCACGTTCATCTGTTCAAACAATTATACACAAGTTTAAACACCATAGGAATGTCCAGCCGCTTAGGAAGGAGACAGGTTCTGTATCCCAGAGATGAACGTATTTTGGTGTAAAATGTGCATATCAGCCCCAGAACAAAAGCAAAAGACCTTGTGAAGATGCTGGCTGAAGCTGAGAAAAGAACATCTTTATCCACAGTGAAACGAGTCCTGTACCGACATGGGCTGAAAGGCCACTCAGCGAGGAAGAAGCCATTACTCCAAAAGCAGCATAAAAACCCAGGTTACCGTTTGGAAATACACAGAGGGACAAAGACCTTAGTTGTTGGAGACATGTTCTGTGGTCTGATGAAACTAAGATTGAACTGTTTGGCCATAGTGACCATCGTGACGCTTGGAGGAAAAAGGAGGAAGCTTGCAACCTGAGAACACCACCCCAACTGTGAAATACAGGGGTAGCAGCATCATGTTGTGAGGGTGTTTTGCTGCAGGAGGAACTAGTACACTTCACAAAATAGATGCATCATGAGGAAAGAACATTATGTGGAAATACTGAAGCAACATCTCAAGACATCAGCCAGGAAGTTAAAGCTCCAGGACAAATGGATCTTCCAAATGGACAGTGACCCTAAGGATATCGCCAAATTAGTTACAAAGTGGCTTAAGGACGATAAAGTCATTGTTTTGGAGTGCCCATCACAAAGCCCTGATCTCAGTCCCATAGAAAATTTGTGGATAGAGCTGAAAAGACATGTACGAGCAAGGCGGCCTACAGACCTGACTCAGTTATACCAGTTCTGTCAGGACGAAAGGGCCAAAATTCAAGCAAACTATTGAGAGAAGCTTGTGGAAGGATACCAAAACATTTGACCCAAGTCATATTGTTTAAAGGCAATGCTACCAAATGCTAAGGAAATGTATGTAATCTTTCGACTTTGAAGAAAGTAAAAAAATATTTTAAAAATTATTTAGCAATTATAAATTATATATTTAGCAAGTAGAAATAATTTTGGTAATCCTAACTGACCTAAACCAGGAAAAGTTTAGTCTGATTTAATGTTAGATAATGAGAACACAAAGGTTGTGTCTTTTTATACAGTGTATGTAAACTTATGGTTTCAACCGTATATAATCTAGCATGTCTGTGTCCCCAGTCATCTCGATCTTGATCCTTCCTGCAAGTGTTAATCTCACTGGAGGGTACATCCACATGGCTCGCTTGGGCAGAGCGTGGCCATGTCCCGTGGGCAGAAACCCCGTCACCAGGCACTTGCTGTCAAGTCTTTCTCCCTGTCCTGGTTCCATGGTGGGGCCCCGGTAATCCCTGGGTGCACTGGAACCTTGTTTTTAGCTTTTACATTGTTATCCATGGGACTGTTCTAAGTCTGGCCTTTCACCCAAGAACAATTTACGTTAGGAGACCCTACCAGGAACAAGTTGCCCCAAATAACATAGCTCCTGGGATCATTAGGGCACACAAGCCCCTTCACCATAAGATGGTGGTCCACAGAGGGATAGGTTGTATAACTGAATTCTAATTTTGTTAATTAAAATAGATTGATATATTGACTCTGTGTTTCGTATTTGTTAATTTTTAAGTAATTGATAATTACAACTAATTTGTCCAAAAATCCACAAGTCCAACCAAAGTAGTCTTCCACCTGTTTGTTCACAGAATTGTCCATTCACAGTTTCTCTTTCTGCAACAACCTTATCTGTTCGGCTACTTTCTGAAAACAACTCTGCAGCATTCAGAGCACTTTTAGGTTGACAGCATTCCTTTCTCAGGCGGACTCTCAGACTCTGGCAGCCTCCTTGAGAGACACTCTCACCCCTTTAGACAAACTTTAATTAACTTGTGTGTGCAAGTCTGAATCTCCCAGCTTAACCTCTGACACACTGCCTTACCTGAGTGCCGCCTCTACAAGTGCCTCCCTCCACCACCCATTCCCAAACAAAGGCTACATAAAGACAAGATTAGCTGCTCTGCCATTGTCTTCACCGCTTGTCTTATTAGATAGGGCTCTGAGTCCAAAAGGACCACTCGGCGGACCAGAATCAAGCACTTGAGCTTTCAGACTGGAGGCCAAGGGCCAGCTGGTAGTCTGCTTGTAGTCGGCAGTGGCCTAACCTTGTAAGACTTCTCTTGGTGAATGGAAGTGGAATTAGCCAGGGCAAATCCCTGGGTTGGAGTTGAAAGTTGTGTTGGTGCGTGCGTGTGTCTGTCTGGCTCCACCGTGGCTGCCTGAAAGAGGTTTGGACACTTGGATAATTGCTTGGACCTGACGCCAACCATACACACTTCTCCCCCTCACAAAACCATATCCGCTACATCAGCTTTGTGTGAGGTTTATGTGTCTGTGCATGTGTGTGTGTTAATCTGCCTCTGTGTGAATATCTTTGTGTGTTTGTGGTCAGGCAAACTATAGAGAAGACTCATAAAGCCTAGAAAGAAAAGAAAGAAAGTCTCTTTGTGAGCTGCATGCATGTTTCCAAATTGCTTCTGACCTCACTTAGGATCCGCTCAGCTGACCACGGCTTCAGCGTGAGGGGAGAGGCTTTAGGGGGAGGCAGCTTTTACAACAGACATTGACAAGTCATTTGGCACTCCAAACCGTCGAGTCTCGCCACTGTCCTTGAAACTAGATCAACATGACAGGATGTGTCTGCCTCCGTGTGTACAGTATGTGTCTGATTTTTCATGTCTCCTGGACTGCTTCCCAGTTTGAAGCCAGGATATCAGTCTTCCGTCTCCTCCGCACTCCCATATTCTGTCATTTTCGTACACCACGAATAAAACATTTGTCTTAACCTGGGTCCAGTTGCACATTTCCACACTGGACAGCAGAGCATTTTCTCTCTCTCTCTCTCTGATATTGGTGCTCTTACATTTTCTTGAATTGTGCAATAAAGGCATTTTTTAAAACTCAAACTCTCTCTCTCGCTCTCTCTCTCTCTCTCGCTCTGTGTGTGTGTGTGTGTGTGTGTGTGTGTGTGTGTGTGTGTGTGTGTGTACAAGTATCTAAGAACACCAACCCATAAAACGCGGCTGGTCTTTTCTAAGCACTTACAGATAATCCCCACAATTAGCCACAAAAGGCTGCAGAGCACTTTGATCAGCACAAGGCAATGTGGAACTCCTCAAAGATACGCTCTTCTTCCGTTGCTATCTGTGTCCCCTCCTCGTCGCCCTTTAGCAAACTGATACTACACGCCGCATCTGTTAAGAGGGCAAGGCTCAAACATTTGAATCTCTCTCTTTTTTTCCACTTTTTAAAAACAGTTCTTCCTCTCATCTTTCTCTGGTTTTTTGAAGCGGGAAGAAACGTGGCTCTTTTTAATGTCTGGCAGCTTGGGCTTTGTGATTACAGCATGTACGGCAGTTTGTTTATGGGTTGAGTTACTGCTGAGAGGCAAAGCCAGGCCACACAGATATTTGTGCAGGCCGAGAGGAGGAGATGAAAGGGGGAAAAGGCAGAGAGAGGAGTAGAGTGGACAGGGATGTGATGGGATGATACCACTGTCTCGACAAAGGCAGTAAAAAGGGGGGATGTTTTGAACACTAGGCCATTTCAGTAAATGTTATCGCTTTAAGTGAAGTTAATATAAAATGAATTTGTGTCTCTGCAGTGGATATAAAATGCGTACACATTTCCAAACTGTTCCTACCTTTAATGTGACCTACAGTATATAACCTGTACAAGTCAATGGAAAAACAAAAAAAATCTGTTGGGGGGGAAATATAAAAAATGTAAAAAAACCAAAAACCATATAGTAAGGTGGTTGTATGAGTCTGCACACCTTTAAACTAATAGTTTGTTTCCTCTGGCAAGGAGGTAATGTGATGGGGTGGTTTTGTCTGTCTGTTTGTTAGCAGGATTATGCAAAATCTACAGAACAGATTTTGATAAAAGTCTTCACCAGAGGTGGCCCTTGGGCTATGGATGAACCCTTTAGATTTTGGAGATGATCCACGACTGTATACCTCCTTCAAGGCCCTGTCTCACAATGTAATGTGAGCATCCATCCATCCATCCATCCGTCCATCCGTCAGCAGGATTTCCAAAACTCCTGGATGAATTTGAAGATATAGACGAAGGTATGAACAGCGGTACAGAGGGACAGAGAGGTATGGATGGGTGGATGGACGGAGGGAGGGAGGTATGCACTCTCTGAGGGCCTTCTAATTGTATATACTGTATGTTTATGAGAAACCTGATAAGAAATGTTTGTGAGTTTCCCCTGAAAAGAACTCAATGATCTCTTCTGTGGACAGACACATTTTATTTTGGAGTCATTTTTATTTTATTGGCCAGAGAGATCTGTGTGGAGCCAGAAAACACATTTAGCTTTAAAATTAGGAAATAGGGGCTGACTGATGACTGTGTTAACTTTCCTTTCTTTTATGCTCCACACCAAGCTAGAAGGCAGAAAATACAATTTTTATCTGGTCTTTCATATGACCCAGTCAGGTCGTGAATTCAGAACCTCCCAGCTGTAGTACAGTTCCTCTACTTTTAGGCCTCCACTCTGATAAATATCAAACTTTTTTTTTTGTCAGTGTGTGACTTTTTCATTATGTTATTTTTCTCCTGAAATTTCCAATTTTGTTGAAAATTTGCTACTTCCTTTTTTAAAAAAAAGTTTTATGTACAAGCTAGCCCTGTGATGGACTAGGGCTCTGTGTCCAGGGTGTACCTTGCTTCTAGCCCAAAGATGCTGGGATAGGCTGCACCCCCCCCCCCACCCCCACCCCAGTGACCTGAAAAGAATCAAGCAGTAGAAGATGGATGGATGGATAAGTTACAGGGGGCCACTGGTTAGGGCAAAAGATCCACATGAGACTCCAAAGCAGTATCGTGCCTAAATATATATTGGATAGTTATTAAGAATTTACTTGTGTTTTAAAGCAGAGAAATTATTTCATATTCTGCTGGTGTTTGTTGGTTATCTTATCGTCTAACTTTGAGCTGAAACACAACGTTCTAATTTATTAGTACAGCAGCGATTATATGATGTAGTAACATTCGTGTTAGAACCACAATTCTTGCCTTTTCTTTGAAGTGACACTCAGCATATCTTCTGCAGTCATGCAGAATGATTTTATTCCCTGTTTTTCAGAGTAGCCAGTCATGTCTGCTGTTTTGTAAGGGAGCAGACTCTCTTTAGTGCTGACTTGAGGATATTACTGAACACAGCTGCATGCAGTATGTTGTATGGTAGTTTGATGCACTGAAATATCCTGCATGACTGCAGAATGCTACTGTATTCCATGATTTGAGTGTAGAGGCCTTCATGTCTGATGAGCATACTTGCATGAACAGATTTGGTTTTATACAGTATCTAAATGGCTCTGAAGGTGCAGGGGGGCATGTATAATCAATACACTTAGGAACAGATTTACTAACGTGCTGTGCCATCGCAAAACCCTGTTTTGGTGTTAATAAACTACTGTTGAGATTTACTAAAGGGCGCATGGCAAAATTAGTGGTGGAAAGGCATGGACTATGTTAATTTTGCACCTGGCCTCATTGCGCATGTATTTGTGGGAGTTGTCATGTCAACGTGGAAATTTGAGGGAGGGGAGTATTTACATAAATGACTCACACAAGGTGCTTTATTAGGGTTTGCAGTTATCCTGATTGCTGGGGTCTTTCTGCAATTGTGGGGGTTTCCGCTACAGTTGAAAGTGCTATGAGATGACTGTTGGCGCTATATAAATAAAGTTGAATTGAATTGAATTGAATCTCCTGCTAAATGCGCCAGGATTTAACGCCCAAAAAAGCTTGTCTTAATTCATCTGCGCCTGATGACAGTGATCGCCGGTGTCTCAACCGAGGGTGCGTGGCCGAAGAGAGAAGCTTCTCCCTGCGTGTGACTTGATTTGGCATGACAGAACAGATTAATATGAACAGAAACAATCTCACAGATGTCGATGTTGTGCTGAACTGGACATCAGCCAGCAAAGGATTTTTTAAAATTTCATTTGTTTATATATAGCCTAATAATAATAATAATAATATATTTCATTTATAATGCACTTTACATCTCGGGGCAAAATCTCTACACAAATAGGATTAAGAACAAGAATAAAAGCAAGCATTAAGTACACACAGTGACACACCAGGACATCCCTGGTGAGAATTGCTCTCAAATATTTTACCTGGTAAAATAAATGTCAAATAAATAAAATGAAAAAGCTTTCCTAAACGATGAATTTGTATCCATAAAATAGTGCAGCCTTTCCTACCTGGACTGGACAAAAGAAGCACAGATTCATACGTCCCCCAACACTGCAGCATTGTAGTAACTCAGTGTCAGCAGTCTCTGCTGTGGCTGTCCGAGGAATAAGTGAAATTGTGTGTGTTTAATTTTTTTTATGTTCCAGACTTCAGAAAAGATAAAACACACATACAGTATTTATGAAAAGTCATGGACTTGGAGACCTGTAGATTTTGATAAAACAAAGTTATTCACATAATAAAAAACCCAGAGTCTCCATCAGACCATCTTGACGGTTCTTGTGTCAATAAAATAAACACGTTGGTCAATAATCAATTTATTCTTGAGTAGTCCTTAAAGTGCTGATGACACGATTTTGACATTTTTTTAGGATGTTGTGTAAACCCAAAAGTCATTGTTGATGATCGATATAATATTTACAACAGTGCCTGCATAAACTAGTTATCATCAAAAAACTGCAGCCGGTGACTGGACTGTGGTGCCGCCCACTGAATTAAGGGCGGCACCCCGATGACGTGAGCGGGAGAACAGACACTGGTGCTGTTGACTGGAATGACAGCAGCTTTGTAGCTCACAATTTCTCTGCTTTCTTGTTTTAATTTTACGGCTGTGCCTTCGCGTTGTGTCGCAGGCTTAGATAAACAGCAGGGGTGAAAAACCACATCACACGCTTCAGCTCCAACTGTCATAAGCCTCCTCGTGCACTCCTCGTGCGCTTTGATGCAGGAGGAGCGCATGAGGAGGGGAAGGATTAATGGATGATTAATGGATGATTAATGGATTTACGCGCAGCTTTGACCTACTTTCTCTGATCGCATGCTGACTCTCGCCGGTCCGGCCACGTCCCCTCTATCATTATCATCAGCAGATTCAAACTCCCGCTGGTCATGTTTCCCGGTCCGCGCCCAGGTGCTTCTCATCACACCATCACCAGCAGTGCGGGTGCTTCGCGGCTGTTTGCCAGTCATCTGTGCTGTTTGTCTGCCAGTATTTTTAGCACTTTCACAATGTGTTAGTCACTCCATGTTTGCTGTGTTTCTCATGCGTCCTTGAAGCGATGTCGGCTCTGGGGTGCACCTGTGGCTAACACGTCTCCTCTCATTTGTTCTCTGGGCGATGCCGGCCCCCGAATGCCATCAGTAAGTGTGTTTGTGTTTTTTGTATGTCTTCACCTTTTAGGGAATTGTCTGTCTTTCTGTATTAAATGTGCTGTGGTGAACCCTGCACGTAAATCCTCGTTATTTCATCCTCCCTGTCCGTGCCCTGCGTAAGAGCGCACGGAGGGTCATGATGAATGGATTTACGTGCAGAATTCACCACAGCACATGTACTGAACACATGTACTGAACATTAAAATCATGACAACAGTTCCCAAAAAGGTGAAGACTTACAAAAATAAACAGAAACACTTACAGTTAGCGTTCGAAGCTGACATCGCTCAGCGAACATTGAGAGGAGACGTGTTAACCACGGTTGCGCCCCAGGGCCAACATCGCTTCAAGGGGTGCAACAGAACCACGGCTGTGTGGAGCGGCCAACACGTCATGATAGTGTTGGCAATATTGGCTGGCTGACAACACGGCAGATGATGCACACAAAACATGAACAGCTGACTGTCAAAGAGAGAGGGCGTGTGTGTTTGGACTGACAAATCTTGGACAGTGTTCACCTGAAAGTGGCTCAAAACGCACATAAAACACATGTACAAAACAAAAACAACAAGAACTCAAAATATAATCCATAATAAACCCGATGCCTGAGCCACAGAAAATACACTGCTATGATTTTATTGAAAAATTGGGTTTAAATAAATTATATTTATGAACAAGTAATTTGTTGCAATATCTGTAATAAAAGATTAACATTCGGTGTTCCCCTGCCGTGTGTTTGTCGCTGCTGCTGCTGTGGCTGGCATGTGTGCCTCTCCACCGTCACTCTCTGAGTGTCACTCGCTTAGCACGGTGTCCACTTGGCACGGCTCAAACCTATACGGTCTGATGCCCCCAGATTCTTCATTGTCATCCAATTCTTTGGAACTATAATCGTCTGAATATTGGACAACACAAACCAATTCCAGACTACATGTGCTGGAACCATCGTCGATGTTTTCAATCACTTCCATCCTGTGTGTACAATGAGCAACCAAGCGCTGTGTTCTCCCGATGACGTGACTACATGGCAGCGGGGTTTTCCAGCCACTGACGTAATTGGTGACGTGGCGCTCATGAAAACGTCGGATATTCACGTGAAAAAAAGCTTGTTTGACTTAGAACTGCACAGACCAACCTACAGTATTTTGTCATATTGTATTATGTGTTGAAAAATTAGAAGAAGCCAAAAATGTGTCATCAGTACTTTAAAGGTCTGATGACACGATTTTGACATTTTTAGCATATTGTGTAAACCGAAAAGTCATTGTCGATGACCACCGAATGAAGGGCGGCACCACCATGACGTAAGTGACAGAACGGACGCTGGTGTTGTTGACTGGAATGCCAGCAGCTTTGTAGCTCACAGTTTCTCTGGTTTCTTGTTTTAATTTTACGGCTATGCCTTTGCGTTGTGTCGCAGGCTTAGATAAACAGCAGGCCGTGAAAGACCACATCACACGCTTCAGCTCCAACTGTCATAAGCCTCCTCGTGCGCTTTTACGCAGGAGGAGTGTCAGGAGCCGAGCTGGCTTGGTTTCCCCCGGCTCGGTCCAGACCTCTCTGTGGGTTTAGGTGCCGTTGTTTATGTATGTATAGTATGTATTTCAGTGTGCTTTCCTCTCCTTAGCCACTGTCTGGCCGGCAGCTGTTAGATGGCCGCTTTGACCTACTTTCTGTGAGCGCATGCTGACAGCTCGCTGGTCCAGCCACGTCCCCTCTCTCATTATCACCAGCTGATTTCCACTCCCACTGATCATCTTTCCCGGTCCTCCGCCAGGTGCTTCTCATCACACCATCACCAGCAGTGTGTGTACTTAGCGGCTGTTTGCCAGTCACACACTGCTGGTTCATAGTATTGTCATCTGTGCTGTTAGTCTGCCAGTATTTTCAGCACTTTCACGACGTGTTAGTCACTCCATGTTCACCGTGGTTCTCGTGCGTCCTTGAAGCAATGTCGGCTCTGGGGCGCACCTGTGGCTAACATGTCTCCTCTCATTCGTTCGCTGGGTGATGCCGGCCCCTGAACGCCATCAGTAAGTGTGTTTGTGTTTTTTCTATGGCTTCACCTTTTTGGGAATTGTCCGTCTTTCTGTATTAAATGAGCTGTGGTGAACCCTGCACTTAAATCCTCGTTATTTCATCCTCTCTCTCCGTGCGCTGCGTAAGAGCGCATGGAGGGTCATGACAAGGAGTGCACGAGGAGGGGAAGGATGAATGGATTTATGCGCAGGATTCACCACAGCACATGTATTGAACATAAGACTGATGACAACAGTTCCCAAAAAGGTGAAGACTTACAAAAGCGGATGCTCTATCACCTAGGCCACCACTATTTTATTGGGGTTTGCGCTTAAACAGCAGCTTTAAAAAAGTTTAAAAAAAAACTATATTATGCTCCTCCACACTGGCTGCGCCTTCGTTGATGACGCGCTTCCTCATCAGGTGTGACTGTATGCAATTTTGTGGTGCTCTTGGTGGATGGGTGGTCATTATTGAAATGAAATAACTGTGTCTATGTTCATAATTTTGCGTGTTGTTAGTAGATCACTGGCAAAAATTGGCCACTCCCTTAGGCGCTGTGTCTAATTTGCGCACTCGCTAATTTGCACTGCCGTAGTAAATCTGCCCCTTAGAGTAGATCAGCTTTAATATAGCTTCTGAGGTCATTGGGGCACCATGATAATATATCGCTCCAGAGGCAGGGGGTGCAGCAATGTGAGCAAAACAGCGCACCACACACTGCTGGATTCCACAACTATTTCACAAACAACCAGAGCTGGTGTTGCCAGATTTTTTTTGTGATAATGAAGGCCTCTCCATTCTGAGTCCTCATATTATTATTAAACTAATTTAACAAAATGCAGGCCATGACTCTTGATTTCAGTGTTTGATTTCAAGACCTTACCAAGACCAGACCCAGACCAGAGTGTACCAAGACAATACTGTTATGATTCCCCATTCGCTTTTACGCAGCGTACGGAGGAAAGGATTAAACCCACGTGCAGAGATTGTTGCAAGCAGTTTATTCAAAAGAAAATAAAGATTCAGTCCAGCAAACAGTTGCAGTATCAACAGAAGGATGAGTTACAGTCATGAAGGACACCAGGAGAGCAGGGACACCTCTAGGATGCTCAACAGCCCGAGGGAGAGAATGCCTAGTGCCATAGAACAGCTGAACGGCACAAGGAGAAAGGCAAACATAAACTTATGGCCTGGAGCAGTCTGAGGCGGTCCGTGTTGTCCGGTGTGAGCAGGCAAACAGAAGCAGCCGCTAACATCAGGTAACGAGCAGGCGTCAGGTGATGTTAGAGAAGACTTACACAGTCAGGCTGAAAGTATAATGCAGGGAGTAAAGGCTAACATACACAGCAGGGAACAGCGACTGTGTACAATCCTCAAAGATCTGGCAATCTCTTCCCACAAATACAGAACTTAAGTAATGACAATATTAATGAGGAAAGAGATCGCCGGTATGAAAGTGTGTGGGCTTGACTGAATGGAAAACAGGTGTGCATGAGCAAGTGTCTGAGCATGTGAGTGAAGCTGAATGGAAGCGTGTGTGTATGTGTGCAGAAGAGTACATGTAAGTGAGAATGAGAGTAGGAGTGTATATATGTGTGTGCGTGCGTAAGGGAAACCCAATAACAAGAAACAGCTGCTGCCACTGACAGGAGGAGGAGGCGTGGCCGAGCTGTCAGGGAGTGAAGGACCCAAAGGGCTCCCTGAAGCGCCTGATGGAAAATAATACAATGCACAAAACGGTCAAAATAGCCACAGTGTCAGAACTGGGTTTGAGACCATCAAACTCAAGTTCATGACAATAGCCCCCACCTCAAGGGGTGGATTCCAGACACCCTAGTGACACCAGAGGAAAAACACAAAAAACACAATAAGAGAACCCCCCCCCCCCCTCCGAGGAAAACAACAAACCCGGGTGGGAGGTGGGGGAAAACAGGCTAGGAGGGAAACAACTTGTAAATAATACAAGAATAATATACAAATAAAGTGAGGAAAACCTCTTCCCAGCCCCAACCTAGGACAACAACCCCCTACCCAGGAGTCCAAAGATCAGGGGGCCGACCAGAGTCCCAGGCCCAAGGCATGGTGAGGGGTGACTGATCAGGTGGCCTGCCAGAGTCCCAAGCCCAGCAGGTGGCCTGCTGAACAGCATCAGGCGGCCTGCCAGGACACATGGGCCGCCCGACCCCGAGACTAAGTTTTTCGGGCCAGCATTGTTGAGCCACCAGGACCAGAGGGGAGAGCGAGGAGGTGGCCTACCCACCGCGAGACTTGGAGGTGGGTGACCGGACCGAAGGATAGGAACCCCCACGGCTGCTGGTGGCGGAGACACAGGAACCCCAACGGCATCTGGTGGTGAGGACTGAGGAACCATGCCAGCATCTGGCGGCGAGGACTGAGGAACCATGCTGGCATCTGGTGACGAGGACTGAGCCCCCCCGCCCCCCATGGCTTTGAGCAGGGAGACTGTAACATCCGCGATGGTCCTGCTCTGGGACATAGCTGCACCCGCGATGGTCCCGGTCTGGGACAATGTTGCACCAGTGGTGGCCCCTTCCCGGAACCTCATTGCTCCCACGGTGAGCCCCGGCTGGGCCTGTGTTGCACCCACGGTGGACCCCGACTGAGCCATGGTTGCACCCATGGTGGAGCCAGGCTGGGCCACTGCTGTACCCTTGGTGGATCTGGACCGGGCCGGAGCTGCACCCACGGTGTACCAGCCGACCTGTGAGAGCACCAGACCCAGGAGACCCAGGAGACCCAGGAGACGGTCAACCAGGGGAACTCCAGGTGAAGGCGCAGGAGGCGGGTCCACAGTGATCACAACGGGGGAAACTGCACCCATGGTGAACTCCGGCTGGAGCTCTGCTGCACCCGCGGTGGACCCCGGCTGGGCCAATGCTGCGTCCTCGGGAAGCTGATCGACCAAGGCGAACACCATACCCAGGAGGCAGCCCACCAGCGGAACAACAGGCGACGGCGGCGGCGTGGAACCCTCCAGAGGTGTTGGACCATGTCCGGCGACCCTGAAAGAAGGCTCAGACAGAGGGCACAAAGAAGGGAGGTCAGGGTCGCTGGCAGCGGCGGAGTCTGGCAAGGTGAGCTCAGGTGCAGCTGATGGCTGCAGCTGACTGTCCTCACCAAGAGCCAGGCAAGATTTCTCTAAAGCTGAGTAAAAGAAAATAAAAGAAATCACTCGCCTGAACTCGAGCTCCACCGCCGTCCAGGACTTTGTCGATCCTGCTGTGGGCAATGGTTCGGGCACTGACTCTGTTGCGGCGGCCTCCACAGCAGGCATGATGGTAGTTGCAGTCCTGATCTCCTCCAGAGAGCTTTCCAACACCGGTGACTCCTCTGGCGAGGATTCTGGAGGTGGAGTCCCACGTTGCACTGGACCCTGGGAGGCTGAAGCCAGGGGACGCTCCTCCATCGGCACAGGCTTCGGGTTGGTCACAGCACCCTTCCTGTGACCATGGCGGCTCTGCGGGGCTGGAGTAGAGTCTTTCAGCGCCGCGGCCCCCTCCTTCCTCCGAAGATCGAGCTTCAGGGTCGATGGACACTCAAAGGAGATAGAAGGAGATATGGAGAGGGTAGGGGGGTTAATAGCTGCTGCAACGGATGGTGAGAACCCAGCGGACTGCGTGAACTGGGCCTCACTCCCGGGAGTCAAGCAAGGTGATTTATCAGATCAGTGAATAGAATAATAACACACTTGCCTGTTCATCCCGGGTGTGCTGGTTCTTGCTGCAGCAAACCCAGCCTCCTGCTTCTTGTCTGTGGCGCGCTTGGGTCCCTAGGAGAATCCATAGGGGGCCGCCCCCGCAAACTGGAAGACAGGCAGAGGAGTGGAGGAGTTCTTCCTGCGGTCCAACGCTGGGTCACGGTGCTGTGGAGGAGGCGAGGCCGGCGGGACAGGAGCCGACACGCAGGAGACGAGACTGGGCTTCTCTCGCTGAATTCTTCTACGTGTGGACGCCGGCCTCACAACACACGGCGAGGAAACAGGTGGAGGCAGAGGCGGCAGTGGAGGGAGTAATAGAGCAATCACCCGGGGATGACGGTGCAGATAAGGTCTCTGCTCTACAAAGTTGGTAATACCACCCCAGCAGTCCATCTCGTCCCTCCGGGAGGTACAGCTGTGCACGCTGGCTGCCAAGCCCTCAATCCCCACGATGGCTTGGAGGTCCTCCCTGCTCCAATGTCTCCTCCTCGTTGCTTCATCCACCCGAGGCATAATGGATCCTCAGAATAGGTGGTGAAAACAGCAGACACACAAAGAATGAAAAAGAAAAAATACATGCAACAACTCCGCTGGTTTTATTTCTGGCCGGATCATTTTGTTATGATTCCCCGTGCGCTTTTACACAGTGCGCGGAGGAAAGGATTAAACCCATGTGCAGAGATTGTTGCGAGCAGTTTATTGAACAGAAAATAAAGATTCAGTCCAGCAAACAGTTACGGTATCAACAGAAGGATGAGTTACAGTCATGAAGGACACCAGGAGAGCAGGGACGCCTCTAAGACGCTCAACAGCCCGAGGGAGAGAATGCCTAGTGCCGCAGAACAGCTGAACTGCACAAGGAGAAAAACAAACATAAACTTATGGCCTGGAGCAGTCTGAGGCGGTCCGTGTTGTCCGGTGTGAACAGGCAAACAGGAACAGCCACTAACATCAGGTAACGAGCGGGCATCAGGTGATGTTAGAGAAGACTTACACAGTCAGGCTGAAAGTATAATACAGGGAGTAGAGGCTAACATACACAGCAGGGAACAGCGACTGTGTACAATGCGCAATGATACGGTGATCTTGTCCCACAAATACAGAACTTAAGTAATGACAATACTAATGAGGAAAGAGACCGCCGGTGTGGAAGTGCGTGGGCTTGACTGAATGGAAAACAGGTGTGCATGAGCAAGTGTCTGAGCATGTGAGTGGAGCTGAATGGAGGCGTGTGTGTGTATGTGTGCAGGAGAGTGCATGTGAGTGAGAATGAGAGTAAGAGTGTATATGTGTGTGCGTGCGTAAGGGAAACCCAATAACAAGAAACAGCTGCTGCCACTGACAGGAGGAGGAGGCGTGGCTGAGCTGTCAGGGAGTGAAGGACCCAAAGGGCTCCCTGAAGCGCCTGATGGAAAATAAGCATACAATACACAAAACGGTCAAAATAGCCACAGTGTCAGAACTGGGTTTGAGACCATCAAACCCAAGTTCATGACAAATACCAAGACTTTAAGGGGTCAAAACCAAGTTTAGACCAAGCCAAGACATACATACACAGTTGTCTTTGTCTCAGCTTGGTTTTTGCTTGTCTTGGTCTTGGTCTTGACCTCTTAAAGTCATGGTCTCATTACACTCTGGTTTGACAGAGTCTCGGGGATTTGTGCACACAAAAACATTTTCATTGCAGCTGATGAAGTCCTCACCCAAAGATTGTCAAATGGTGGCAGAGTGTTCGTACATACCATTTTCTCTGACATATTCTCTCTTTTCTCGTTTGCAGCAATTCAGGTTCAGGTTCAGGTTACTTTATTTGTACCCATAGGTAGATTTGTTTTGCAGTCAGGTGACATCCATATTTACAAACCACAATTACATTCAACATGAACACAAACACAGACACACATGAAGCTGACTATAAACATGATAAAGGTACTCAAGGCTCCATCAATCAGGACATAGGACAAAGAGATAAGAGAAAAAACAAGGAGATAAGAGAGAAGGGTCATATTAGAAAGTTAAAGACTAGTCAAAGAGGTTAAAAACACAAAAGTCTAAAACCCAATAAAAGATTTAGAACCCTAATAAAAAAACCTACAAAAATAAGTAAATATAAAATCAAATTAATAAATAGGTTACTAAATTATGTGCAATATATGGTAAATGGCACTCACTTATGTAGCGCTTTTATTCTCATCTCTTGATGACCAAAGTGCTTTACAGATCCTGCTATCCACCCATTCACACACACATTCACACACTGATAGTGGCATGCTGCCTAACATGGCGCTTCCAGACCAACCAGGAGCAATTGGGGTGAAGTGTCTTGCCCAGGGACACAACGGCAGGATATCTGGGGAGAGCGGGATTCGAACCGCCAACCATGTGGTTATTGGATGACCTGCTCTACCTCCTGAGCCACTGCCGTCCCCAGCAGTGGCTAATATATTGCTACATCTTGTTCAACTCTTTAACAGCAGCAAGAACAAAACTGATTTTGTAGCGCTGGGTTTTACTTTTTGGGACAGCAAACCTCCGTCTGGAGGGAAGAAGCTGAAAGTGGCAGTGCAAAGGGTGGGAGTCATCATTTAAAATGGAGGTAGCAATCCTCTGTACCTGTCTGGTGTACAGGGATGTCAGGCTCAGCTGTGACTCACCAAGCAAGCGACTGGACCATCTAACAACCTGATCCAAGGATTTCCTCTGTTTCAGTTTTATCTGACCAAACCATGACACTAAAGAAAAGGATAAAAAAGATTCAATAAAAGCCCGATAAAACATTGTCATTATGGTTCGGTCAGTTTGGAAGTGTGCAAGTTTCCTTAAACAATGCAAATGTTGCTGACCCTTTTTGCACACCCTTTCACAGTTCTCTTCAAAGTTCAAATTACTATCAATAATCGTCCCAAGATATTTGTAGGATTGTACACATTCAGTGGTCTGGCCTTTTAGTACAGTGACTTTGTGCCTGGGAGTTTTCCTCCTAAAGTCAGTAATCATATCTTTAGTTTTTGTTGTATTCAGCTGCAGGTAGGAATCCTCACACCAGTGAACAAAATCATCAACTACTGGGCCGTAGCCACTCTCACCATCCTGGAGGAGACTGACAACAACTGAATCATCAGCATACTTTATAATGTGTCTGTTGTCATGTCTGCTCCAACACATGTTTGTGTACAGGATGAAGAGTAGTGGTGACAACACACACCCCTGAGGAGAGCCAGTAGAAGAAAACTTTTGGTCAGACAATGTACCATTGACCCTTACTCTCTGTGTCCTGTTGGTTAAAAAATCCAGAATCCAACCCACCAGATTATTACTCAAATCAAATTGTTGCAGGAGCCTTTCAACTAAAATATGAGGTTGGATTGTATTAAAGGCAGAAGAAAAGTCCACAAATAAAAGCCTGGCGTGTGTCCCATTAAAATCCAGATGTTTCAAAAGCATATTAAACAAAGTGACAGTGGCATCCTCCACTCCTCTGTGAGGCCTATAGGCAAACTTGCAAACGATCCAATGCATGCTCAGTCTGCTTTAGGACCTCAAATCTGACCAGTTTTTCAAAAATTTTCATTAAAATTGAGGTCAAAGCAACTGGTCTAAAATCATTTACCGTTTTAGGACAGCTGGATTTTGGAACAGGGACAACCACAGCATCTTTCCAGATCTTAGGCAAATGTTGTGTCTGTAAGGACTTATTGAAAATGTAGTGAAACACAGGACTCAGTTCATGTGCACAGGACTTTACCAAGCGCCCACATATATTATCAGGGCCCTGACTTTTGTTCACTTTTACAGCACGAAACGCCCTTTTAACATCCTGCACCTCAATATTAAAGTGTTGATTGTCTTTGAGTTTCTGTTTCAAATCTTGGGTTTCTGTGCTAAAATCAAATGAATCAAAACGACCATAAAAACAATTAAGGGCATTAGCCAGCTCTGTGTCTGAATTAAAACCATCTAAAAACACACGATTACTGCTCTCTGTGCTCTGAAGGCCTGCAATAGTTTTCATACTGGCCCAGGCTGAACCAAGCTTGTTTGTTGCCATCTTGCTTTCCAACTCTGATTTATAATTCTGTTTTGCTCTTAAAATTTCGGCCTTCAGCTCTTTTGTGGCAACCTGCAGCTCAGAAACAACCCCCTGTTTAAAGGCAAGTGCTTTCCTCTGTAAGGAGGATTTAACTGATTTTGTAACCCATGGCTTTTTGTTGGGATATATTTTGACACGCTTACGTGGAACGATCATGTCTCTGCAGAAAGCCATGTATGAGCATGTCACGTCCACTAAAGAGTCCAAATCTTCTCCGCAGTCTAGCATGGACACCTCACAGTCTGTACAGTTAAAACATTCCTGGAGGCAGTGCACTGAATCCTCTGTCCAAACGTTTATATCCCTGGTCTTTGTCTTCTCTCTTTTGAGAGCAGTTTTATATGTGGGCAGCAAATGTACACAGTTGTGATCTGAGGATCCTAAAGGAGGAAGGGGAAGAGATTTATAGGCTCTCTCTATGGATCCATAGAATCAGAATCAGAATCAGAATCAGAATCAGGTTTATTGCCATTGTTCATGTAGTACACAAACTAGGAATTTGTCTCGGTACAATGCTGCAACATTAAACATGATAAGATAAGAGAAATAAACTATACATGTAATAAAGTGTAGGATAAGATTAAGTGATACTGGTCAACAGTTAAAATATATATTAGCCAGCAGCAGATACTGTGGAGAACTATATAGTGCAGTCGGTAATGCAGGAAGAAAACAGTGATGATTGACATGAGTCTGGTTGAGCTGCTGTACATGGTGCACGAGAGTCACTTAGTGTTCAGCAGTCTAATGGCAGAGGGGAAGAAGCTGTTCATGTGACGGGAGGTTTTAGTCTGGATGGACCGAAGTCTTCTACCAGAGGGGAGGGGGGCAAACAGTACATGACCAGGGTGTGAGGGATCGGCTATGATCCGGCCAGCACGCCTCCGGGTCCTGGAGATGTACAGATCCTGGAGAGATGGGAGCTTGCAGCCGATCACCTTCTCAGCAGTGCGCACGACGCGCTGCAGCCTTAGTCTGTCCCTGGCAGTGGCTCCTGCGTACCACACGGTTATGGAGGTGGTGAGGATGGACTCGATGATGGCTGTGTAGAACTGCACTAACATCTTGGTGGGTAGCTTGAGCTTCCTCAGCTGCCGCAGGAAGAACATCCTCTGCTGGGCTTTTTTGATGAGTGAGCTGATGGTCAGCTCCCATTTGAGGTCCCTGGTGATGGTAGTGCCTAGGAAGCGGAAGGAATCAGCAGTGGTGATGGGAGAGCCTGAGAGGGTGAGGGGGGGCAGAGGAGTAGTGACTCTCCTGAAGTCTACAATCATCTCCACTGTCTTCAGAGCGTTCAGCTGCAGGTTGTTATTGCTGCACCAGGACGCCAGCTGGGCCACCTCTCTCCTGTAGGCGGACTCGTCGCCGTTGGAGATGAGCCCGATGAGGGTGGTGTCGTCCGCAAACTTGATCAACTTGACAGACTGGTGGCTGGAGGTGCAGGAGTTGGTGTAAAGGGAGAAGAGTAGGGGGGAAAGTACACAGCCCTGGGGTGATCCGGTGCTGATGCTAGTATAGTCTGAGACAGTCTTTCCCAGCCGCACATGCTGCCTCCGGTCCGTCAGGAAGTCGATGATCCACCTGCAGAGGGAGTCAGGCACGTTGAGCAGGGACAGCTTGTCCCGGAGCAGAGCGGGGCGGATGGTGTTGAATGCGGAGCTGAAGTCCACAAACAGGATCCTGGCGTAGGTTCCCGGGGAGTCCAGGTGCTGCAGGATGGAGTGGAGGGCCAGGTTGACTGCATCGTCTACAGACCTGTTGGCTCGGTAGGCAAACTGCAGCGGGTCCAGGAGAGGGGTGGTGATGGACTTGAGGTGGGACAGGACCAGGCGCTCAAAGGACTTCATGACTACAGAGGTGAGCGCTACAGGTCTGTAGTCATTAAGTCCAGTGATCCGTGGCTTCTTGGGGACAGGGATGATGGTGGAGGATTTGAGGCAGGACGGCACGTGGCATAACTTAAGGGAGGTGTTAAAAATGTCTGTGAATACAGGAGCCAGCTGTTTCGCACAGAGTCTCAGGGTGGAGGGAGACACGCCGTCTGGGCCGGGGGCCTTGCGCGGGTTCAGTCTGGAGAACTGTTTGAGCACATCCTGCTCACTGATGATAAGGGGAGGGGGGGAGGTGGGGGGGGGGTGCCTTAAATGAAGTAGGGAATGTGGAGGCTGTGGAGCTGGAGGGAGGGGGGGAGTTGGACACAGATGACGAGGTGTCAAAACGGGCATAGTGTTGGGACAGTCTCTGACAAAGGGCTTTGTCATCCTGACCTTTAGGAGCCTGAGGCCGATAGTTGGTGATCTGCCTCAGTCCTCTCCACACGGAAGCCGAATCATTAGCAGTGAACTGCTGCTGGAGTCTCTCTGAGTACACAGATTTAGCCCTCTTCAGCTCTCTGTTAAACCGGTATTTAACCTCCCTGTAGCAGTCCCTGTCTCCACTTTTCAGCGCTGCTTCCTTCTCCTTCCTGATCTGTCTGAGCTTAGCTGTGAACCAGGGTTTGTCATTAGAGTAACTCACCCTGGTGCGTGATGGAAGAATGTTCTCTTCACAAAAGTGGATATATGAGTTCACAGTGTCCGTGTACTCATCCAGATCATGCGTGGCTCCTTTAAGCATGCCCCAGTCAGATATTTCCATGCACGTTTCCAGCTTCTCCTCAGCATCACTGGTCCGTATCTTCGTAGTGCTCACAACAGGTTTAGTGAGCTTCAATCTCTGTCTGTATGTGGGAATGAGGTGAACCATCACGTGATCAGATAATCCCAGCGCAGCTCGAGGGACAGCGCGATATGCGTCTTTCACTGTGGTGTAACAGTGATCCAGTGTGTTTAATCCTCTGGTGGGGCATTTAATAAACTGTTTGTAGCGGGGGAGATCGTGGCTCAGATTGCACTGATTAAAGTCGCCAGCCACAATAATCAGCGAGTCTGGAAAACTCCGCTCTGTGTGTTGAATGTGATCCGCGAGCACGCGCTGAGCTTCGCGCGTGTCCGCGTCGGGAGGGGCGTACACAGCGATCAGTATAAAAGAAGCAAACTCCCGTGGGGAATAAAAAGGCTTGCAGTTGATAACAAGAAATTCCAAGGCAGGAGAACAGTGTTTGGAAATTTCCGTTACATCAGAGCACCAGCTACAGTTGATGTAGAAGCAGACACCGCCTCCTGTGGTCTTGCCGGAAAGCTCTGTGTCACGATCAGCACGGAAGAGCTGGAAGCCGTCGAGGCGCAGCGCGCTGTCCGGTATATTTTCCCGGAGCCAGGTCTCAGTAAAGCAGAGGACAGCTGAGGAGGCGAGGTCCTTAAAACGCATCAGCAGTCTCAGTTCATCCACCTTGTTAGAGAGAGAGTTGGTATTGGACAGAAATATGCCAGGCAGCGCCGTTCGCGAGCCTCTCCTGCGAAGTCGTACGAGAGCGCCCGCTCGTCTACCTCTCTTCCGCCGTCTCACTTTCCGAGCCAAACAATAAACCAGATCGGCGGCAGGGGCTAGAAAAACTGGGAGGAGGTCCGTGGGGGTCAAAGTCCTGATATTTAAAAGTTCTTCACGGGTATAAGTGCAAGCAGACACACAATTGACAAACAAAAACAAACAAAGAGCGCAGCGAAGCACCATGTCGACCGCTGTGGGCGCCATCTTGGATACCATCCAAGATGGTATCCAAGCACAGGTCCAATGCCTTTTTTCACCTGGTTGGGCAGGAGACATACTGATAAAAGTTTTTAAGTGTCTTCTTTAGAGACACATGGTTAAAATCCCCAAGTATGAAATTTGGAGCCTCTGGGGAAATCGACTGCAACCGCTGTACCACATCAAAGACGGTGCTGGAGGCGGAGGCAGCATTGGCCCTCGGGTGAATGTACGCAGTCGTTATGAAAAGTTGGGGAAACTCGCGGGGCAGATTAAAAGGGCGTAGTGACACGGACAGCAGCTCCACATCTGGTATACAAATGCGCTCTCTGACCGTGATGGATGTACAGTACTGTTTGTTAATATATAAACATACGCCGCCCCCCCCGACGTTTCCCCATTACCTCATCCTGCCGATCTGAGCGAAGTGGGGCTCCAAAGCCATCAATACACAGGTCCGGGTCTCGGTCATGCGCCGTAAGCCACGTCTCCGTGTAAGCCATGGCACAGCAGTTCTTGAAATCCTTCTGATACCGGACACTTCCTTGAATTTCATCCACTTTATTTCTCATGGATTGTATGTTCCCCATAATAATGGAAGGAAGAGGAATGCGGTTAAGCTGACGCTTCCTCAGGCTTAATCTTATGCCTCCACGCTTTCCGCGTTTCCTCCTCTTGTCTCTCTTTTCATTGCTGTGTCCATGAAAATCTCTTGAAATAAAGTCCGGCAGTTGTGGCACAGACTCAAACACAGATGCTGCATTATCCATGTTTAAATGCAGTAACGTGCCTCTGGAATACTGTATTCTTCCCGGCAAGATCGCGATCGCGCTTACCTCCAAGACAAAGAGCCGGTAGGAAAGAAACGAGAAGGAAATCCATACTGATGGAACCAGGGAGCTCTTCGTTACATAGTCCACAAACATTCAAGGACAAAAACGGCACAGAGAATTACGTTAAAACACATTAAAGTGCATAAAAACAGAGACACAGACGTCAAACTTTTTTCACCCGCTGCCGGTCACTGCGTGCCCATGCAATTGTAGTAAAAGTCACTGTTGGTTAGTATTTATTATGTCCAACTCCATCAAAATCCACATGTCCATTACATTGTTTGAATAAACAAAATCACATGAAGTAAATCACTCTGCACATCAGTATAGAAACCTGTTTTTAGTAGCATGGCAAAGCATTGAAACCAGCGCACAAGTATAAATGTTGACAGTGGTGTTGGACACTTGCATAGGCTATGGCTCTGCGAAGGCTCGATGCAGAAGTATAATTTGGATAATAATAACACCTTTAGCAGACAATAAGTCCAAAGTGCTTTCCAGTAATTAAAAACAGAAGAGGCAAACCGGCAACTAAAAGAACAAGCAACAATTAAAAGAACAGAGAAAAAAGGCAAGAATAAAAACATTGAAATAGAAATAAGATAAATACAAAGAAGAAACTAAATTGATTTCAAAGCTTGTCTGAACAAAAGTGTATCATTTTTCTAAACAAGACTTCAGAGTCAACAGAGCCAAGATGCAAAAAAAAAACAAGGCATTCCATAATTTAGCAGCTACAACCTGAAATGCATGGTCACCATGGGTTTTTAAATGGATTCTTGGGACCACTGCTCGTCTGAAGACCAAAGGGACTGAGGGGGGAGTAGGGCTGAATTAAGTCTGTGATATAGGGTGGTGCATTACAATCTTGTAGTGCACTCTAAAATAAACTGGGAGCCAATGGAGCTCATACAGTGGTGTGAAAAAGTGTTTGCCCCCTTCCTGATTTCTCATTTTTTGGTATGTTTGTCACACTTAAATGTTTCAGATCATCAAACAAATTTAAATATTAGACAAAGATAACACAAGTAAGCACAAAATACAGTTTTTAAATGAAGGTGTTTATTATTAAGGGTAAAAAATCCAAACCTACATGGGCCTGTGTGAAAAAGTGATTGCCCCCCTTGTTAAAACATAAATTAACTGTAGTTTATCACATCTTTGGAAAGCTGTGTTCAGTTTCTGTAGCCACACCCAGGCCTGATTACTACCACACCTGTACTCAATCAAGAAATCAGTTAAATAGGACCTGCCTAACAAAGTGAAGTAGGCCAATAGATCCTCAAAAGCTAGACATCATGCTGTGATCCAAAGAAATTCAGGAACAAATGAGAAACAAAGTAATTGAGCTCTGTCAGTCTAAAAAAGGTTTTAAAGCCGTTTCTAAAGCTTTGGGACTCCAGCGAACCACAGTGAGAGCGATTATCCACAAATAGCGAAAGCATGGAACAGTGGTGAACCTTCCCATGAGTGGCCAGCTAACCAAAATTACCCCAAGAGCACAGCCACGACTCATCCAAGAGGTCACAAAAGACCCACAACAACATCCAAAGAACCGCAGGCCTCACTTGCCTCAGTTAAGGTCAGTGTTCATGACTCCACCATAAGAAAGAGACTGGGCAAAAAGGGCCTGCATGGAGAGTTCCAAGACAAAAACCACTGCTGAGCAAAAAGAACATAAAGCCTCATCTCAGTTTTGCCAGAAAACATCTTGATGATTCCCAAGATTTTTGTGAAATACTCTGTGGACTGACAAGACAAAAGCTGAACTTTTTGGAAGGTGTATTTCCAATTACATCCGGCAAAAAAGTAGCACAGCATTTCAGAAAAGGAACATCATCTCTCTCTCTCTCTCTCTCTCTCTCTCTCTCTCTCTCTCTGTCTCTCTCTGGCATCCTTGTCTCGAAGAGGTGATGGTTAGCGTGTCAAGAGTTGGAGCAGCGCCTGGAATGACTATACAGCCCAATCCTTGAGTGGCAGTCTTTGGAGCATTTGGCACAGATGAAGACTGATGGTGCACATGCTGATGCTGCGTGTTCTTTCCTTGCCGCACGCTTTGTCGCCATCTGGACTCTCGTGTTCGCTTCCATCTTGAGAACACCCTCTTTGACACTGTGGCGCCAGGTGGCTCGATCTTTGGCAATAACCTTCCAGTTATTGGCGTTGATCTGTGCACACCGCATGTCGCGTTTGCAGACATCTTTAAAACGCAACAGTGGTCGTCCCACACGGTGGATGCCCACCCGTGTGGCCGAGCCACTGGATTTGTCTCTGGCTGAGAAATGCAGGGATGCTTGGCAAGTCAGTGCGCTCAAGGACCTTGGTGTTGGGGACTCTGTCCTGCCACTTGATGTGCATAAGGCGCCGAAGACAGTGGAGGTGGAACCCATTTAACCGCTTCTCCTGCCTGGCATAGGCTGTCCAGGACTTGCTGCCATACAAGAGAGTGGACAGGACGCAAGCTTGGTATACGAGTAACTTGGTCTTCAAACTCAACGGATTGTTGTTCCACACACGCTTGTTGAGTTTGGCCACAACAGCAGCTGCTTTGGCAATTCTGGAGCTGATCTCGGTGTCCAGTGAGAGCGTGTTTGAAACAGTGGACCCTAGGTAGGTGAAGGTGTCCACAACCTCCGGCTGTGTGTTGTCACTGGTAATGACAGGAGAGGAGACAGCATCTTGCGCCATGATGTTGGTTTTCTTAAGGCTAATCATGAGCCCAAACTCCTTGCAGGCATGGGACAGTTTGTCGACCAGTTGTTGCAGGCTCTCCTCGCTGTGCAATGCTAGAGTAGCGTTGTCTGCAAACAGCAGCTCACGTATGAGGACCTCGTAGACTTTGGTTTTAGCACAAAGTCTTGCGATGTTGAGGAGTTTTCCGTCTGATCTCGTGCGGACGTAGACACCTTCGGGACAGTCAGCGAACGCGTAGTGGAGGAGCATTGAGAAAAAAATCCCAAAGAGAGTCGGTGCTCGAACGCAACCCTGCTTCACTCCACTGCTGACTGGGAAGGCATCTGAGGTGGCTTCATCAAAGCAAACAGTACTATGCATGTCCATGTGGAAGGAGGAGATGATTGCAAGGAGCTTTGGGGGACAACCGATCTTTCACAGTATCTGGAAAAGCCCGCTTTGACTAACTAAGTCAAAGGCTTTGGTCAGGTCCACGAACACAAGAAACAATGGCTGCTGCTGCTCTCGACACTTCTTCTGCAGCTGACGGAGGGAGAAGATCATTTCCACTGTGGACCTTCTGGCTCTGAAGCCACACTGGGACACAGGATAGACTCGCGAAGCGAGGCTCTGCAGGCGGAACAGGGTGACCCGGGCAAAGACTTTGCCAACTATGCTCAGAAGAGAGATGCCACGGTAATTGTTGCAGTCAATGTGGTTGCCTTTGTTCTTATACAGCGTGACTATGTTGGCATCTCTCATATCTTGGGGAATGTGACCTTGCTCCCAGCAAAGGAAGAGGAGATCATATAGTGGTTGTAAGATGGCTGTTTTCCCATGTTTCAGAACTTCTGGGGGGATACCGTCTTTCCCTGGAGCCTTTCCACAGGCGAGACAGTCTATGGCTTTGCTGAGCTCTTCCAGCGTGGGCATTTCGTCAAGCTCTTCCATGAGTGATAGGCCAGGTAAGGTGTCGAGGGCAACGTCTGTCATGATGTTCTGGGTTGAGTACAATTCGAGATAATGCTCGACCCAACTCTGGAGTTGCTTGCTCTTGTCGGTGATGGCTTCGCCTGTCTTAGCTTTGAGCGGTGCTGTTTTGATGCTTGTGGGGCTGATAGCTGTTTTGATGCCCTCATACATTCCTTTGGCATATCCGCAATCGGCAGCTACCTGGATGTTGGTGCACAGGTTCTGCCAGTACTCATTGGCGCAATGGCGGGCAATCTGCTGTGCCTTGCTCCTTGCTTCTCGAAGGGCATTGTGTGTGTCAGGGCAAGGGTTCTGCTTGTGAGCCAGCAGTGCTTCTCTTTTGGCCTCTGTGACTGGCTGCATTTCGTCCCAGTGAGCCTCAAACCAGTCAGTATTCTTGCGTTCTTTCTTTCCGAATTCGGTCATGGCTGAGTCGTAGATGGCGTCGCGAAGGTGGTTCCATTTGGCGTCCACATCTCCTGGGATATCGGACTGGAGGTGAGCTTCAAGTTTCCTCTGAAAGCTGTCAGCGAAGGTCTGAGCCTTGATCGGATCGGAAATTCCACAAGTGTTGATGCGGGGGCGACCCTTAGTCTTGGTATGGTGAATCTTCCTTGGCTTCAGCCTGACCTTACTGGCAACAAGGGAATGATCTGTATCACAATCAGTGCTGTGATAGCGTCTCGTGTGAAGAACACTGCTGAGGTCCGCTCTTCTGGTGATGACAAGGTCTAGCTGGTGCCAGTGATGGGACCGGGGGTGTCTCCAAGACACTTTCCGCAGATCTTTACACTTGAAGTAGGAGTTTGTAATGCAGAGGCTGTGATGACAACAGAATTCCAACAGCCTCTGTCCGCACTTGTTCGTCTTGCCTATGCCAAAGTGGCCAAGTCAGGATGGCCACACTTGCCAGTCTGCTCTGACACGAGCGTTGAAGTCGCCTAGCAAAAATAAGCCTTCAGAGCAGGGGGTTCTAGATAGCACTTCCTCTAGAGCCTCGAAGAACTGATCTTTGGCTTCTGGAGTGGACGTGAGGGTCGGGGCATACACAGAAAGGATGTTCACAAAGCCCGACGATGTCTTCATGCGGAGGGCGATGATTCTTTTGGACCCTCCTGTTGGGGTTTCTGTGGTGGCGATCAGCGAGTTCCTCACTGCAAAACCTACACCATGCTGCCTGGACTCATCCTGGGACAGGCCCTGCCAATAAAAGGTGTAGTCTGATTCTCTTAGAGAGCCGCGGTTGGCCAGGCGGGTTTCCTGAAGGCAGGCAACATCGATGTTAAGTTGTGCCAGTTCCTTATTGATGATGGCGGTCTTGCGAGAGTCATCCATTTGTTGGAGATCAGCAGTAAGTCCGGGGCACATGGTGCGAACATTCCAGCTTGCAAATCAAAGAGCTGGCGTCTTCGTATGTTTCTCCTTATGACTGCCGGGTGCAGATTGACACTTGCTTGTCAGGAGAGACCCCTAAGCTCTACGCACCCAGTAGTGCAGGCAAGCCATGGCGGGGCAGCACCTTACTGGCTGGGGGCTGCCCAGCTTGAGGTGGGCAGTAGCTGCCCAATGAAGCTGCAAAGGCTTCTCCCACCATCGGACGAAACCCCTGGCGCATCTCCCTACGCCAGTCAATTGGAGCTTATAACCGGTAACTGCCTTGTCCCGTGTTGTGCCGGAATCTTGCGACACCGCTGGAGTGGCCTCTTCAGTTTGCGTTAAAAAGCCTGGGTGGGGTAGTATGGAGACACTGGGCTGCCCATACGTCAGCGTCCCCCTCTTGGTGTCACTGGCTGAGTCCAAAGGAAAGGATGATCCAATACAGTTTGGGACCAGTTCCACTGCAGAAGTTGCTGGAAGAAATGCTGAGCATTGCCAACTGCCTTAGGGCTCCACTCCGGATTTATTCTCGAGGTTTACTCCCGAAGCCTTTCCTGTAATCAGGTATAGCCGCAGGGCAGCAGAGGTTTGGAATCAGAGTTTACCTTCTCCTAGGTAGTTTGCCGGCCAAGGCTAATGGGCACCACCTGCCTGGATTTGAAATCAGAGTGGTCCTTCTCCTAGGTAGACTGACACCCAAGTCTGACGAGCCTCACGTACCCGGAACAACCTGGTTATAGCGCCAGAGACTCGCTGACACCCTCTGTCATTTAGTGAAAACAGCGTCAGCACGAGAAGCCAGACAGTAGGATTTGGTTAGGAGAGGCTATTAGAGAGACGCTGTGCCATGAGTGGGGTATTTCAGTGGAAATGTAGGTGCTCATTTCTGCATTCCACCCCAGCACGTCCTAACCCATTTAGACAAAGGAACATCATACCAACAGTAAAATATGGCGGTAGTAGTGTGATGGTCCTCGTATGTTTATGTTTTTTATGTAAACATGCTTGGCAATAAAGCTTTCTGATATTCTGATATTCCATGGTCTGGGGCTGTTTTACTGCTTCAGGACCTGGAAGACTTGCTGTGGTAAATGGAACCATAAATTCTACTGTCTACCAAAAAATCCTGAAGGAGAATGTTCAGCCATCTGTTTGTGACCTCAAGCTGAAGCGCACTTGGGCTCTGCAGCAGGACAATTATCCAAAACACACCAGCAAGTCCACCTCTGAATGGCTTAAGAAAAACAAAATGAAGCGGCCTAGTCAAAGACCTGACCTGAATCCGATTGAGATGCTGTGGCATGAGCTTAAAAAGGTGGTTCATGTTCGAAAACCCTCCAATGTGACTGTATTACAACAATTCTGCAAAAATGAGGAGGCCAAAATTCCTCCACAGCTTTGTAAAAGACTCATTTCCAGTTACTGCAAACGCTTGATTGCAGTTGTTGCTGCTAAGGGTGGCTCAACCAGTTATTAGGTTTAGGAGACAATCACTTTTTCCACACAGGGCCATGTAGGTTTGGATTTTTTTCCCCTTAATAATAAACACCTTCATTTACAAACTGCATTTTGTGTTTACTTGTGTTATCTTTGTCTAATATTTAAATTTGTTTGATGATCTGAAACATTTAAGTGTGACAAACATACAAAAAAATTAGAAACTAGGAAGGGAGCAAACACCTTTTCACACCACTGTATAAGTCAGGAGAAATATGAGATTTCCTATTGTTTTAGCAGCATTTTGAAGAGTTTCAAGTTGATTAATAGACACTTTATTCAGACAGCTAAGAAAAGAATTACAATCATCTGTATGAGAAATTGAAATAAAAGCATGGGCAACCAATTCCAACCCAGCTTTAGAGACAATAGTTTATTTAATTTAGCGAGTTAATTGGAACAATGAAGAGCCAGTCAATTGCCTAATGTGAGAATCAAGATACAAGGAGCTATCAAGCAAAACACCAAGGCTGCGTACAGATGTTTTAACAGAAGAACCAATGGTCCAAGAAATGATTTAATGGCTGGAATTGCACCAGGTGCAGTAATAAGACTTTCAGTTTTGTCTTCATTTAGCTGCCCAAAATTTGTTGCTAGCCAACTATTAATTGCTTCCAGACAATGGATCAAAACCACAAGTTTCTGGAGCTTTTGAGGATTAAAAAATATACTGTATATAACTGAATAGCATCAGTATAAAATTGATGAGATGTTAAATTTATTAATTAATTGACCAAGAGGAAGCAAATCAATATCAAACAAAACAGGACTTAAAACTGAGCCTTGGGGCACCCCACACAGCAGAGAAGCATTATGCAATAAAAACTGATTAACAGACACAGAAAACCTTCTGCCCACCAATCCAGAGCACACCCAGTAACATCCAAAGAGTTGTTCAGCCTATCAATAAGAATCTTATGATCCAATGTATCGAAGGCCAAACTAAGGTCCAATAAAATCAATACAGAAAAATCTCTGACATCAGCAGCCCTTATAATGTCATTAGTGACTTTGTGAAAAGAGGTTTCTATTGAGTACATCCCATAGTTGTGAAAAAGATATTACTCTGTTTGATAAGGTTAATGATATATTTTGGCTAGTCTATGACCTCATAGGATTTTTGCAACAAATTTTAGTAAACTAATACCTGAATTCTTTGAGATAACTACATTTGGACATGACATTTGTTGGATTATTTTATCATCATTTCATGTTTTTTCTTAAAAGCTGAAATTAGATCTGTCATTGCCTCAATACGGTGTAGGAACTGAAGTTGTAGTTCTACAGAAAGGACTATATAGTGAATCAGAAATGTTTTGTTAATAATATGGCTGTAAAAATAAAACAACGCATGAGATTTACCATTAAGATACGTAAAAGTGGCAGTTGCGTACACACACACACACACACACACACACACACACACACACACTCTCACTCATAACCCCTTTGCTTACACACGCATGTAAGTGCACTTGCTGACCGGAATGTGCAAACTTCACCACCCACTCAGACATACACACACTTTCAGGAAGCAGTTGAAAACACACACACACACACACACACACACACACACACACGCATCCATCCTTACCAGGGAATATGATGACTCAGTGATGACCCCACAACATCTCTCTCCTCTTTCACACTCCTTTCGTCTTTTTCTCAGCCCTTCTCCCAGCCTGTTCACATAACCCTCTCAGACTCTAGAGGGGGAAGAAATGGGGGAGGAGGAGGGAGATGGATGGGTGAGGAGACGAGGGATGAGAAATTACAAGGGGGTGGGGGTGGGGGGTATGGTAGGGCAAAGTGTGCGTATGTGTGAGTGTGCAGAAATAACCCAGGGTAAACACAAGCTTGTATGGGAATGTAACCATTGCAGTACTGTGGCACTGTCCAGAAAGCCCCGTCACCATTCAACTGTACACCCCCTCCTCTTTTCCTGTCACACTCTCATTCTTATATCTTATCTTATCATAGTGGCTTTACGTTAATGCACTTTGACCAAACTATTTGGATTGGGCAAAAGTTGCTATATTTCCTTGTAACCACACTCAAACACTTAACCGCTGCTTCAGCAGTGTTCCAATCATATTTTATTACATTAACTGGCTGTAATGTATTGTGTGCCGTAATTTCCACAATGAGTTTGAAAAGACTCAGCTTTCACAATATGGAAATTGTAGTGTTGTGTTCTGGGTTCATGGTAATAGTTTCCTTGTTTACTGCAGTTAGCTTACTTTCAAAGTTTCCTCAAAGTTTAGATTAAAGCCTGAAAGGGTAGTTTCTACTGAAGACTCAAGGTATAGTACATGCTGCTAATGTTTTACTTCTGTCTAAAGGAAGGTAGTGAAGAGAACATAAACAAAAGTAGAGATATAGATCAAACTCCAGCAAGCTAGCAAGCCACTTGACTAAAGAGCCTAAACAATGGACTCTAGAAAGGTACGTATATAGATGATAACTGGTGAACATTAGCAAACTTTGTTGAACATACAGTAAGTATAAAATGATTAAGGCTGCGTGTCCACAAAGAGCATTTTTTGCCCTGCTGCGAGTGTCTATTTTCTGCCTTGTGGTGGCAAAGCATTTGTAGCGACATCACTTTTTGATCCTTGCCCTCAATGCAAAACTGCTCTTAATGGTCAGCAATTTATGTTGCGGTGCTCAGGGCGTTTAAAGTTGAAAAAAAGTTCAACTTTTAACCAGCAGCACTCATCGGCGGCACACGTCTCTAACCAGCCAATCAGAATCAGGCTAAAAGGACACCATGATCAATATTTGAAAACAAAAGCTTGGAGTGATGTGTGTTTTCTTATTAGTTTGATGTGTGGTTTAGTGTAGTTAGTAGAGAGTTTTGGGCGAAAATGTGTGAAACATAGACGGAGCTATGAGTGATAGATCAAATGGTTGCTAGGATACAGGACGAAGACGCTTTTATGCCTCGGTGCACAAAGCACAACCTAGGCGTATGGCTCTGTGTGTGTGTGTGTCTGTCTGTCTGTCTCCAAGTTTTTTAGCTGGCCTGCTGAAAATCAGGTGGAACTAAAGGCCTGTATCAGTGTGTCACCATGTTTTCTTGACTTTTAATTTGCCAGGATTTTGAGATAAGGCTTAGATGTCAAGCTAAAACAACACATGTTCACACTCACCGGAACTGTGAAAAAATTATTGTAGTAACTATGCCGGGACAGTAAGGGGCAGTGTAACCATCTATAACTTCGGCCAACCATCGCTCATGTACTGAACTTTTAAAATAGCGGCTTTTACTGAAAAGTAAGCACATATTCAGATACTACACCATTTATTTCTCACATTGTTTAAAAACACGTTTCATGGTTTAGTTTTGAAGATACAGAGCAACGTTTTGAATGTTCCAGCGCCATCTTGGACAGGGATAAACAGACTTCAGCAGACCGTCTTCCAAAGGACATGTCGACTGATAAGGTGCACCTCTTTTTTTAATAACTTTATTTAACAAATTAGAAACGAAAGTTAAAGCAATCAGTATGCCAGGGATTCTCCACTTATATAAAGAAAGAAGAAAACAGGAAACATTAAATTCAATTATTTTGACTTTTAAAATGTTCCATCAAGTCAACGGTCTTTAGGTCCTTCAGGTTTATGGAGTACTGAATAATTTCCATGTATTGCTGCCACTCAACCATAAATATTTAATGAGGTGCACCTCGTGTTTGTTGTAATGGTGACGTCAGCATCATACATGCGTAAACAAATGGCAAATATTTTAAAATTGCACTGACACAATACCATTTGACGTGCTCCAAGGCAACAGCACCTGTGGTGCTTTCATTTTAAGCTCACCTGTGAAGCTTTGCTCTTCAAAAACTCAGACTTTTGTGAATATTATTTTTGTACCAAATCATGATAGTAATTCTGTTGAAATCATTGATTTGAAATCAAATTGTAGTTGATTTGTTTCTATTTTTTACCTCATTAGAACCCTTAAATTGCCCATCCCAAGTTTAAAAAAAAAATCACTTAAATTTAAGAATCACTGCATTTTGTTTTTGTTGTTTTCAGTTTTCATTTTCCATTCCATCACAACCTTTTTCTTGATTTGCAGTGGTAGATCACTCATGTAATTCTAGCTCTTTTAAGTGACATATGAATAACTTGAGATTTAGATTTAGACTGTCTAGATTTAGACAGGACAGTCTTCCCACAGCTTGAGTGTTACAGCGCCAATGCCAAAACATGTCTTTTACATTTTTTTTGTTTGTTTTTTTAGACAAAGCTGCCATATTTGACAAGCTCAAGAGTAGGTTACTAAAGCCAAAACTATATTTGTGGCCCAAAAAGCAGGATTCTAAAGGGATAACTGCAACCTAATACATTTCAGTCATTGAGTCTCATCTTGTCACTAATTCTGAATGTATGCACAAATTCCATTTCTATGTGGGTACAGGTTTTTCTTTAACTCACATTAGGTGACATATATTAGACCAGAATGAGCTGACTCAGGATTAATTAAAGTCTAAAATCATCCTCAGATTTGCCCTCTGCAACTATGGTGTGATCTAACATGAACACTGTGTCACATGTGGCAGTTTGCAGTGTTGCATGTTTCAGTGAGACAGGCCATAATTAAACTGATGCTGTAGATGACCACTGTACACGAGATGATGGAGAGGGTGACAGGAAGGGACGGAAGGCATGGATAGAGTACCACAGCCCTGGGAAAGGACAGATAAGGGAAGCAAGTGGCCGAACTCTGGGTCATTTGGCAAGGAGAGGGAGTCGGAGCTAGCTGGGCATAGCCTTGGGAAAAAGTGAGAATCCCCCAGAGGAAGGCAGCATTGACCCAGCAGGGAGAGACTTATGGAGCCTGAGCAGGAGAGCTGTGAGCATTGCTGGGAACCGAGTCCCCAATCTCCTGCCAGGATACTGCCTTCTCCCCTGACCCTTCTGGACATACATACACACATAAACATGCTGCAATCCTTAGTCTGCTCCAGATCAGGGGCTTCCGGGCAGCTTCCCACCGATTAGGTTTCCTTCCTTCCCTCTCTCTACTCAAGAGCCAATGGAGGGGATGGACAGGGATGGATGGATGTTAAAATTAGTCGGTGGCTGAACTCTGGCTGTCACTCTCCGTCCCATGTCTCTTCTTGAGAAATACTGCAATGCTGGCAACTCTGTAATCACACTCAATCGTGTGTGGAAAATCAGAGAACAGTGCTCCTCAAAATGGATTTGTTTCAGTCTGGCTTCCTACATATATTTTTTTTTACAATATTACAATGAGTAAATAAAAGCAAAAACCGCCATGTTGATTTAGTGAGATACAGTGCATGCGGAAAGTATTCACAGCGCTTCACTTTTTCCACATTTTGTTATGTTACAGCCTTATTCCAAAAGGGATTAAATTCATTTTTTTCCCCCTCAAAATTCTACACGCAACATCCCATAATGACAACGTGAAAAAAGTTTTTTTTTTAGATTTTTTTTTTTTACAAATTTATTAAAAATAAAAAACTAAGAAATCACACATACTGTACATAAGTATTCACAGCCTTTGCCTCAGAATTGAGCTCAGGTGCATCCCGTTTCTACTGATCATACTTGAGATGTTTCTACAGCTTAAATGGAGTCCACCTGTGGTAAATTCAGTTGATTGGACATGATTTGGAAAGGCACACACCTGTCTATATAAGGTCCCACAGTTGACAGTGCATATCAGAGCACAAACCAAGCATGAAGTCAGAGGAATTGTCTGGAGACCTCTGAGACAGGATTGTTTTGAGGCACAAATCTGGGGAAGGGTACAGAAAAATTTCTGCTGCTTTGAAGGTCCCAATGAGCACAGTGGCCTCCATCATCCATAAATGGAAGAAGTTTGGAACCACCAGGACTCTTCCTAGAGCTAGCCGGCTGTCTAAACTGAGCGATTGGGGGAGAAGGGTCTTAGTCAGGGAGGTGACCAAGAACCCGATGGTCACTTTGTCAAAGCTCCAGTGTTCCTCTGTGGAGAGAGGAGAACCTTTCAGAAGGACAACCATCTCTGCAGCAATCTACCAATCAGGCCAGTGTGGTAGAGTGGCCAGACGGAAGCCACTCCTTAGTAAAAGGCACATGGCAGCTAAACTGGAGTTTGCCAAAAGACACATGAAGGACTCTCAGACCATGAGAAATAAAATTCTCTGGTCTGATGAGACAAAGATTGAACTCTTTGGCATGAATGCCAGGCGTCATGTTTGGAGGAAACCAGGCATCGTTCATAACCACGCCAGTGGTGGTAGCAGCATCATGCTGTGGGGATGTTTTTCAGCGGCAGGAACTGGGAGACTAGTCAGGATAGAGGGAAAGATGAATGCAGCAATGTACAGAGACATCCTGGATGAAAACCTGCTCCAGAGCGGTCTTGACCTCAGACTGGGGCGATGGTTCATCTTTCAGCAGGACAACAACCCTAAGCACACAGCCAAGCTATCAAAGGAGTGGCTTCAGGACAACTCTGTGAATGTCCTTGAGTGGCTCAGTCAGAGCCCAGACTTCCAATTGAACATCTCTGGAGAGATCTGAAAATGGCTGTGCACCGACGCTTCCCATCCAACCTGATGGAGCTTGAAAGGTGCTGCAAAGAGGAATGGACGAAACTGCCCAAAGATAGGTGTGCCAAGCCTGTGGCATTATATTCAAAAAGACTTGAGGCTGTAATTGCTGCCAAAGTTGTATCAACAAAGTATTGAGCAAAGGCTGTGAATACTTATGTGACATGTGATTTCTTAGTTTTTTATTTTTCATAAATTTGCACAAATCTCAAAAAAACTTTTTTCACATTGTCATTATGGGGTAATGTGTGTAGAATTTTGAGGACAAAAAATGAATTTAATCCCTTTTGGAATAAGGCTGTAACATAGCAAAATGTGGAAAAAGTGAAGCGCTGTGAATATTTTCTGGATGCACTGTATTATTACACTGTCAACCTAAAGCACCAGTTTTCATTGTTATGGTAGATGGGGTATTCACAGGTGGATGTGTCTGTAGTTCTTCCTTTATTTTAAATCTGCTTTTGAAACCAGACTTTTACATACGCTGTATAAAAAGACAACTGTTTTTCCTCACGGTGACATTAAATCAGACAAAATTTTTCCTGTTTTAGGTCAGTTAGGATTACCAAAATTATTTATATTTGCTAAATATTTTTAGAGGAATTTTTATTACTTTATTCAAAGTCAGAATTTTATATACACTAAGATTACTATAGCTTTAAACAGTTTGGGAAAGCCCAGTTAATGAGGCCATGGCTTTGGAAACGTCTGATAGGTTAATTTACAGCATTTGAGTTAATTGGAGGCAGACCTATGGATCAGAAACTGCTTCCTTGTGTGACATTATTTGAAAAATCAAAAGACGTCAGCCAAGATATCAAGAAGAGAACTGTGGTCCTCCACAAGTCTGGTTCTTGCTTGGGTACAATTTCCAGATGCCTAAAGGTGCCACGTTCATCTATTCAAACAATTATATGCAAGTATAAACACCATGGGAATGTCCAGCCATCATGCCACTCAGGAAGGAGGCAGGTTCTGTGTCATTCACATATATTCTGGGGTTGCCCCACTCTTAAACCCTTCTGGGAGTGTGTCCACAGTATAGTTAGGGATATTCTTCGCTATGACATTGAATTTACATGTTTATCCGTCTACCTGGGGAAGGTAGATGTAAACCATCCTAAAAGTGATAGATATCTCTTAAAAATCTTTATGGTAGCAAGAAAAAAGGCCATAACAAGGTGATGGTTTTGCAAAGAACCCCCTTCTACTGAGCAATAAGTATCAATAATTAAAGTCATCCAGTGCGTGGAGCAATTGACCTTCAGGCTGAGACTGAAAAAAGAAAAAAGGGGGGAACACTCTGGGAAAATGGAATATATAATGTGAAGGAAATGACCTTACCATTAGGTTATCACTCTTTTCCTTCTCTTTTTTATTTTTTTCCTATTTATGTATACATTATAGTTTTGGTTTTAAACCTTGACAACTTGTATCCCTGTGCTAGCGGTTGCTATTGTTCTTGCTGCTCTTATGTGTACCTCAGATCTGTACACTATTCTGTTGGTTTATCTCGCGGCAGTGTTATAATATTTTTATTGTAAAAAAGGGAAAAATAAAGTTTAAAAAAATACTTCTACATGTACAGGACATACAGAAGAATCAAAATGCCGTTTCACTCTCTCTTGGTAGTGTGCATAATATATAAGAAAAGGAGGAGTAAGGATGAAAACAACAACAGCAGTCTATGTACAGCAGGGGGTCCAATCATGTGCCATGGAGGGCCAAGACCCTGCAGGTCCTCTCTTCTACCCAGTCTCTTCAGCAGGTGTTTTCACTTATCAGCAATCAGTGGGAAGAAATTCAGTGGAATCTGCTGTTGAAGACACTGGTTGGAGGTAAAGCCTGCAGGGTCTTGGCCCTCCATGGCACATGATTGGACACCCCTGATGTACAGTCATACTACCCGTAGTGCAAATGAAGACAAAAAAAGAAGAAACACAGATGATGGAAGTAACAGATTGTCTTATGCTGTCTCCGCAGTCATCCACTCACTTCCTATCCCCTGTTCACCATATAATGAATTCAAATGTAGATGAGTACACCAACCTGTTTGCTAGTCTGGACTGCTCAGAATGGGTGTTCTACAATGGTAATGTATCTGTCTACTGAACTTTTCCATCAATTAAGCATTTGATTTGTTCTTGACATTTTGACCACATAATTCATATTGCGTTGAATCAAACATAAGACATTGTAGCAGTAGATGGTGTGGTGATTCATTGGCTTTCATATGAATTGTGTATGTTGATCTTGCAGCTGTTTTACTACAGTATATCTGCCTACTATAGAGGGTCTGAACATTTTGGTTTTTTGTCCGTAACCACTGGCCCCTGGGACTTTGACAGAAAACTTAAAATTGCAAACAGAAATGTGTGTGATGTTTCTCATTTCCTTATCTAATACTAAAAAAAACACTTGGTGCTAGTGAATGTAGTGCTTCTTTCAATCTTCTCTTGACTAGTCATTTCCTGTTGTATTGCCTTCAAAATGTTGTATGTTTTATACATATTGTTGAACCTCATATATTGATTTGAAGTTGATTACTTCATCTCCTGAGCAATCATTTGGTTTCTTCCCTCACATACAGCATTTGCAAGCATCCTCATATCACTTGTCTTATATTTCCAGTGATTCTGTACTTCAACTGGAGGTTTAAGTATTCGTAATTTTGATACTTTACATCAAATTTGCTTTCTGAAAGCATACACAACAGAATTAGATGTGAGTTATCCACTTCCCAAGTCTGAAATTCAAAGTCAGTCTTATCTAGTGCATTTTGCTGTTGTGAATGGTACGGCCTTTATTATCTGTATGTTTACTGTCCTTGAGCCTGAACTGTGGATGAACCTACAAATCTGCTTTTATGATGTGAACCATTTTCATTAAAAAGCAGCTCCCTCCACCTCTGATCATAATTAAAAGGCAGTGGGAGACTGGTGGTACCACCTCATATACCAGACCAGACAGTACCTGGCCTGGGGGTTACCACAATGTTTATACTCCCACACAGTTAAAACACAGGAAGGGCTTGATATCATAGAACTTTCACAAAATTAATGCATATTTTGTGATTGTTAATCATCAGTATTTGTCAGTGTAGCTAATAAATTTGTGCTAAAACATTTTCTCTTCGCAATCTGAGACACTTGTTATCCAACAAATTTTGCTTTCTGCTTCAAACATCAGACTCCAAAAGATATACCTTCTGGGTGGTGAGACTTGCATTTACAATTAAAAAAAAGGGGCAAGGATTTGAAAATAGACTCCTGGAAGTTTCTTTTTCCCAAAGCACTTTCTGTCAGTAGCCACGGTTACATGGGCAAAATTTCTTCAATTTCATTACAATTCAGATTAGAACTTTACTGTTTACATCGATCCTGAAAAAGGTGATCCGATTAGGACGTGCGTTTCCATGTGTCACACATTTGAACGGACAAAATTATTTTGCCATGCGCACAATTATCCATTCCGGAAGCAGTGGGAGAAGAAGCAACTTCCGATGTAAACAAACCCCGCTTTGTGTCTTTCTCTTTTTGAAATGGACCTGTATTTTGTTATTCAGACTGTACTTTTGCTTCTGCTAGTCTCCGTAATGAAGCTACAAGTACATACTTCTGCATATGACAAACAGAGGGAGTCAGCAGGACAATACAGACCAGTTTTGTTTTACTCCAGCCATGTCTTCTGCTAGCTGCTGTAAAGGCGGAAATACATCATGTTGACATGTGGCTGACGTACAGACATGGGCAGTAAACTTATTTTCTACCCAAGCTTCAGAATAAGTGTTTATATGCGCACTAATTGGATTAACAATCAACATAACCCACCCGTCTCAATCGGAAGGAAATTTTGATCCGAATGAGTGTGATCGGGTCAGAATATTCAGACTGGCGTGTTTACATGAAGCATTTTTATTCTGATCAGGCTCTTAATCCAGTTACTTGTGTCCATGTAAACATGGCTAGTGAGAGCATCACAGACCATTAAAGCAGCACTATTTAATTTTCTTGTTACTGGTAGTAACACTGAAAAGACAACTATGATGACTATGACCTCAGCCCAAGAGCCAATCACATGGTGCTTAGTTGTTGGTGGCGCCAGCTGTGCCCTGTGATTGACTGTTGGGACTGAGGTTGTAGTTGCCATAGTTGTAGTCCTTTCAGTGTTCCTGCCAAGAACAGAGCTGTTGCAGCCAATGTAGGCTTACTCTGCTATAGGAGAAGTGACATTCATCTGTTCAAAGGTTGATGTACCATCAATATAATTTTGGAAACATTATTTTAGGGTGAAAATCGTACATATTGTTGCTTTAAGTCTAAATAAACGAGTGAAACAGCATAGAAACTGACTTGAAGGTGTGCTTTCACTTGTTTGATGAGTGTCAGTTGTGTGCTACACTAGAACAAAGAAATATACTGGGCATGCCACCTTTTCCAACATTAAATACTACTGGTGGGCAGCGGTTAAAAATTTTAATTGTGATTAATCATTTGAAATTGTACGTTATTTGCAATTAACTGCATGTTAATTGAATTTTTTTTCTATATAATCTACCTTAAATTTGTCACTTTTCAAGTTTTTCCATACTCTTATTAACATAGGGGTGGACAAATATGCTTGCTTTCTGCAACTGCAGGTTTATTTAAAGTTTTCAGCATGTCAAAAATGACAATGGTCCAGAATATTCTCCCAAAAACCTCATAAGTACTGCAGAAATACTGCATGTGCAAACAACTAGCGATCATTTGGTATTATTCTCCCACTTATCTTGCCAGTTGTTATACCACTTGCAGTTCTCATCTCCGTTTTCTATGGTAGTTCTAGTAGTAGATAGCCCAGTTTGTTTTCTAGGGAGTGGACATTTGTGAACAGAACTGAGGGAAACGGTGTTAGCAGGTGTGCTTTTCTTGGCTCCACTGTTTGGATCATGGAGCAGCTTTTGACATGATTCACAGAAAACGCAAGCGCAGACATAGGCTCGGTTTATTTCACAGTGATCTTTATTGATAGAGTGAGGGTGTGAGAGTGTGGGTATGTGAGGAAGTCCGTGCAGAGCGGGAGTCGTCTGGCAACACTGCGGAGAGAGGGAAGAGACAAGAATATGAGTTTTCTTGTAAACTGGTGAATTGGCAGAATGATTAGTCATCATCATCATCATAGCAGTCTGTCATGGGCGACAATGACTGTTTCATTTAGGTTTTGATCAGATTCCTCCACACAGCTCTGCCCTTAGCCTTCTGCTGCCAGGAACTCCTGTCTATGTCCAACTTCTCTAAGTTTCTTTTTACAGTGTCTTAAATCTGAGCCTTGGTCTACCCTGATTGCGTTTGCCCTCGCATAACTGTGAGTAGAGTAACTGCCGAGGGAGACGCTGGTGGTCCATCCTCTCAACATGTCTGAGCCATCTCAGGTTCATCTGTATTAGCATGTCCTCCATTGATGGTAGACCAGCTCGTTTCAACACTTCTATGTTGGTTATCTTGTCTTTCCATGAGATGTTCATTATGGCTCGAAGGTGTCTCATCATGTACGCGTGGAGTTTCTTCACCTGCACTCTGTAGACAGTCCAAGTTTCAGCACCATACAATAGAGTAGCCAGTACTGTCGCTCTGTACACTTTGCATTTCACACGGATAGACACATGTCGATTGTTCCACAGTCTCTCCCTCAAGTTTCCAAACACAGCGCTCGCTCTTCCCATTCTGAGAGGTAGTTCATCCTCCAGCCTAGCATTGTCTGAAACAGTACTCCCTAGGTACTTGAAAGTCTTGCACTTGACTAGTGGCTCTGTACCAATGTTGATCTCTTCTGGTAGTGATGTTGATAATTGGAACTTTGGTGGTTGATAAAGGCACTCTGTCTTCTTGTTGTTGATTTGGAGGTTGAATTGGCTAGCTGCTCTTGCAAATTTCTCCACTAAAGATTGCATATCTTCCACGCTGTGAGCAACTAGAGCACTGTCGTTGGCAAAGAGCATTTCTCTTATTACCTTTATCGATGTCTTACACTTGGCTTTAAACTGTGCCACATTGAACAAGTCTGCTTCTTTCCTTGTTTGAATGTATACTCCTTCTGAAGTGTCTTTGAAGGCCACCTCAAGCATGGCTGCCAGATATAGCGAGAAGAGTGTAGGTGCCAGCACACACCCTTGTTTCACCCCGTTGCTTACTGAAAAGTCTTTAGATACTGAACCACTCATTGCCACGTTTGCTTGCATACCTGTATGGAGTGCCTCGATCAGGCTGACAAACTTCTCAGTACAACCATATTTCTTGAGCACCTGCCAAAGTCCTTGTTGTGAAACAGTATTGAAGGCTTTACTGAAGTCTATGAAGACTACATAAAGCGGCATGTTCTGTTCGATACACTTTTCTTGAACCTGTTTCAAGCAGAAAATCAGGTCTATTGTGCTTCTTCCACTTCTAAAGCCGCACTGGGTTTCCGGTAGTACATTCTGCGAGATGTGTTCACTGAGTCTGTTAAGTAGTACACGTGAGAGAATCTTACCACCAGTGGCTAGTAGTGATATACCTCGGTAATTTCCACAATCCTTCCTGTCACCTTTCTTGAACAAAGGCACAATACTTGCATCCTTCCAGTCTTGAGGTACTTTCTGGGCATCCCATATCTCTTGGATGAGCTTGTGCAGGCAGTTGGTCAGCTGAACACCAGCAAATTTCCACACTTCTGCTGGAATTCCATCCCTTCCTGGAGCTTTACCATCCTGTGTTGTCCTGATAGCTGCCATTAGTTCATCAAAATTTGGTGGTTCATCCAGACTTGATAAAGCTGGTCGCTGCACTAGAGCTTCTTTAGTCTCTTCAGTGAGATCTCCAGGGTTGTTTAGTAGTTGGTCAAAGTGGTCTGCAAATCTGTCCAGGATCTTGTCTTTCTCCCGCAAAACCGTTTCACCATCCATAGCCTTTAGTTGGATCAATCCTCTTGGTTTAGGGCCGTAGATTTCTCTCAAACCTGTGAAGAATGTTTTCATGTCCTTCCTGTCTGCTGCAGTTTGAAGTTTCTCTGCTTTTTCATCCCACCAGTTGCTTTCTGATTGACCATTTCATGAAACTGCTTGCAAAGTATTTGAGTACTGCTAGCTTTTGCTGGACTAGCAGCACATTCTTGGCAGATAAAGGTAATATCAGTGGCAAGGACAAGCCAAGACTAACTGACTCCAGTATCTGTTGCAGTGACTGACCAGATGATAGGTTTGTTTATCTCTGCTCTTTGTGTAGTGCATGTCACAATGCACCAACTGGCACAGTCTACCACAGACCTTGTGATAGATGTGGTTATCTGCCAGGATGTCCAGTCTCACCCTGTGTAACTGGGAGTGGTCCACCAAAGACCTGTGACAGATATTGTTTTTAGTTCTGCCAGGATGCCCTGTTTCACCCTCCACGCCCTCGGAAGGGCGGGGATGCCGGTTGAGTCGCCAACGGCCCGACCCATGAGACAGGTAGTACCGATTTTCATGGTTATCCGGTAGCAAGCAAGCCAATGCCTGACCTAACAAAAAGTAATCTTACGGAATAGAGTAGTAGCTGATGCGCCGAGAAGCAGCTTGATCCCGTTATTCAGAAACTAGGGTAGTGCAGGTAATGCTTTGCTGAAAACTAGAGCCAGATCATGGTATTCAGGGGGAATCAGGGGAGTGGGTGGGGAACAATTGGGCACAGCGGGAGAACAGGCTGCAGACTGTAAACAAGCATTCAAACAAAAGATACTCCATGAAGTGACCCTTCCTGTCCGCCAATCGATAACAGGATTGTGAAGTCTAAGCCACGGGTAACCCAGGATGACGGGGGAGGCGGTAACAGATAATACAAAAAAACTGAGATGCTCCCTATGGTTACCTGACACCAGCACAGAAACGGGGGCAATCCGTTTGGAGACCGTAGTGAGAGGCACATTGCAGAGTGCGATCAACTTCAACGGTGTCTTCAGGTTGTGACAAGGGAGCTTCAGCCGGGTTGCCAGACTCTCCGAAATGAAGCTCTGTTCAGCAACTGAATCAGTTAGAGCGTTAGTGGAAATTTCAATTTGACCATGTTGAAAATGGATGGGTAGAATCAGTCGTGTAAGGGGTTTGCCTTTGCCTATGTCTGTTAGTCCCCCTACTGTGATGAACAGACCCCCCCCCCCCCTTTTGGCTGAATGGGACAGAAGGCGACCTCGTGATCGGCGCTGGCACAGTACATGCATAATCCGAGGTCGCAGCGGTGTTGTCATTCCACAAGAGGCAACTTAGAGTGGCCCACCAGCACGGGCTCTTTGGCCTCAGGAGAAACAGGGAGGGGAAGGGCAGGGAGAGAAGACTGAGAGGAACAGCAAGGCTGGGAGCCCGAGTGATTAGAAAAACGGCCCTCACTAGCCCGCTCCCTCAACCGATTAGCAATGCTAATGGCTAAGGAAATTAATTCATTTAGTGAGGAGGGCTTCTCCAAACGGGCCAATTCATCCCGAAGGCTGGGGCTGAGACTGCAAGAAAAAATACTGCAGAGAGAGGCATCCTCCCACCCAACCTCTGCCGCAACAACCCGGAAGTCTACCGAGTAATCGGCAACAGACCTAACCCCCTGTCTAAGGTTAAGGAGACAGGTGGTGAGGACATTATCCTGGTCTGAATGATCAAAAACCTCAGTAAACTCAGAAATAAATCGGTCATAGGTGCACTCCAAAAAATCAAAATCTCATCAAGTATATTTGTCTCATTTCTAGTCAAAATATCTCATTACACTTAATATAAGACACATTTACTAAAGAGTAACTTTTCAGTGAGATATAAGAACTTATTTGAAGTTGATAGATCTTGTTTTGAGTAAATTTTGACTAGTTCAGTTGTTTCAAGCAAAAATATCTTGTTTTTATTTTTTTCACTTGTTTTTAGAGGGGCATTTTTTCCAGTGTGTAATTAGGATAATTGGGATGGGCCATCACTGCATAAGCCCAGGCTAAGGCATGCCCCTCCAGTAAATTAACAACATGACTTATTTGACTATGATTAGTAGGAAAATCCCCTGGCACCCGTTGAAACACGAGACAGCACTGAAGTAGAAACCCCCAAGCCTCCCCCAGCTTGCCGTTAAAATGGGTGGGAGTGGGAACTGGTGTGAGCCGAGTATGCTGCGTCTGAGGAGGGGTGCGATTAAGCGATTTGGGTCAACTGATTCAAGATCACTTGTTGTTGGTTAGTTAGGTGAATTAATCGAGCCTCCATGGTGTTAAGTCTTTGTGCGGTTGCACTGTCTGCTGGGTTTTGTGGACAGAGACGTACTGACATGATTCACAGAAAACCCAAGCACAGACACAGGCTCAATTTATTTCACAGTGATCTTTGTTGATAGAGTGAGAGTGTGTGAGTGTGGGTGTGTGAGGAAGTGCGGGCAGAGTGGGAGTCGTCTGGCAACCCTGCGGAGAGAGGGAAGAGACAAGAGTATGAGTTTTCTTGTAAACTGGTGAATTGGCAGAATGATTAGTAATCTTACGGAATAGGGTAGTAGCTGATGCGCCGAGAAGCAGCTTGATCCCTTTATCCAGAAACCAGGGTCCCGCTGAGGTGGAGCAGTGCTTGTGCCGATAATTATAGTGCTGGAAGCAGGTGAGACCTCTGCTGGGGGAAAGAGGAGAAAGTTCAGACCAGGGTGAGAGCACTTACAGAGCAGGTGAACTTGAAGCCTCCGGCTCATGGGTTGTGGTCCGATCCGCCGCCTGGAGCTGGAGAGGGTCCGCCTAGAGGTAGGTCCACCTGTGCACAGGGAAGAAGGACAGAGAGAAGCAGGAACAGGAGGTGACAACATCCAGCAGTGCGTAGCTTACAGAAGCGTTGGGGGGACGAGACTCCCTGACGAAGAGGTGCAGGTGATGCAGGAGGGGAGACGAGACTCCCAACAGAAAAGCTCAGGTTGCTTATGGAGAGTTGGGGAGACGAGACTCCTGGCTGCCGTGGTGCAGAATCCTCACGAGAGGGGGAGGCGAAACTCCCGGCAGAAGAGAAGGGTAAACTCAGACTGGAGGAGTTCTTCACCCTGTTGGAGCGTAGACGTCTCCGTGTAGGAGTGCAGGGCTCCACTCCTAATAAAGGCTGCGTTGATTGGGAAATCCAGGTGTGAGTGAACCTGCAGCTGGGGAGGATAATTAACAGGAGAAAACACACAGCATGGATCACCACAGCTTTCATCTTTAAAGAGACAAACCACTGGACCAGTGTCATTCATGACCCAGTCCCGAGCCTGGACTCCAGAACCTCCAGGTTTTGGATTTGCAGCATTGGTGAACGGCACTGGCCAGGGCCCACCAGGTGGCCATGCACAGCTGCCTCTCCTCTTGCAGCAGCCTCTTCTCTCCAGCATTCAGGTTGGGCTTGTGCATTATTGTGGTCCATACTGTATGTCCACATAGTATACAGCAGTACTCCAGCAAACTAACACCCAGAATTGAATAAAATGAGGAGTTTGTGCCATGAATTGGGCTCCATGCGTCTCTGTTTTGAGTTGCAGCATAGACTGTTCGATAGAAAGTGTATTTGCATTTCAAAAGTTAAACTTCTTTTGTTCCCCCGTGATTGGTCACAGTCAATGGAGCACTGTGTTACTGTACAATTAACGCAATAATGTGCCCACTATGAGTACATTGTGTACACTAGGGATGTTGGAAAAAATCATTTCACATAAGAATCTAGATTCTCATTTTACATGCTCCAGAATGGATTAACAAAAATAAGAATCAATTTTTTTTAATTATTATTTTTTTTCCGGTAGTGCTGAGGTTCAGTCACGTGACACATATTGCCGTTTTGGGATACGCAATTACACATTGACGCTGCCGATGCAGGAGAACTATGCAGAGTAGCTTACTAACTAGCAGCCAGATGAAACAGTCGGAATAAAGAAAACATGGAGCAGCAAAAAATTCAGCCAGTCCCATCTTCAATGAAGGCAAGTGTGTGAGCGCATTTTTGTTTCTACAACATTCCAGGAAAGAAAGCACTAGACTTGACACATGTAATATGTAAAGTTACAAAACAAAAGTCAAGTACTTTGGTAACACCACAAACGCTGGGGCTCACATTAACTACCATCACCTAGAGTTGAAAGACATGGAAAAAGTTGTAAGTCATCCTGCTGAACAACGCACATTGCACCACTTTAGCAAACTCCCAGCAAATTCTGAACGGGCAAAAAAAATCATGAAATCTTGTAACAGCACGTTATTTTGTTTTATAATTTTAATTTGTTTTTTAAGTCTCCGAAGAATTTAGATAGTTAAGTTTATATTTTTGCAGGTTTAAAATTAATGTTACTTATCTTATGTATCAATTGCATTCAGATCTTATTGAATTTGCTCATTGCATTTAGTTACTGTACAGGTAACTGTACATTGACTGCATAAGTCAGGTAGCACTACTATTTAAACTGATGTTCAAAGTATTTGTGATAGAATTTACTTTTGTTTATTAATGAATAGCCTATATTTCTAGAATGCTGGAGGGCGACCAACCCTACACGCTGTGTAAAAGCTGTTAGGAACTGTGATATGCTGAAAAAAAAAATTCAATATTTATTTCACTTGTGTACAATTTCATTTTTGAGACTCACAAGTTTTCAAGAAATAAAAAATGCAATTACTAACCTAAGCCTACTTTTTTCATCTAACGGTATTTTATTGTAAATCAGTTGATGTAATTTTTTTTAAAAAATATAACCCCCCCAAAACATCAACACACTGTTCTCTGCTTTCAAGCTAACCTCAGCATTTTTTGCAGTGCATTGTGTCATGATTGATATTAGCAATCAGCTCACGTGCACGATGCAGCAACAGGAAGGGACAATCAAACAACAATACATGTTTGAGAATTTTATTAAATATCAAAATCCGCACAGCTACTGAAATGGTCACTTGACAGAGGAACAGCCTGTGGAGAGAAGACGAGAGCTGTGAATGGAGGAATGGAGTAAGGGAAAATGGGCTGGCCAAATTACCACTTAGGTGAGCCTCCAGGGGAGAACCTGCAGGGCCCCAGCAGGGAATAGACGAACCAGCAGGGTGAGCTGAATGAGCTGGTGGTGCCTGACCGGGTGGAGGTTGAATGCCGTTGGTGGAAGATGGTGTGGCAGGAGAGCGCGTGCAGTCCCGGAGACACACCCACGCGATGGCAGCAACCTGAGGAGAGAAAGCACACAGGTTAATAATTTCTTCACCCGTTTGAGTCGAATACTTCCTTGTCTTGTTTAAGGTCAAATTCCTAGACGAGCCAGCGTTGAATCACTGAACGGCGCTTCCTTATGAACACTGGCTGATGAGAGGGCGCAGGTGTGTCCTTTCACTCAGGTGCGTTGATGACCTGAGGAGAGATGAACGGGAAGGAGGGGGCGCGCTCTTGCCACCCATGACACATTGGACTTTTTTTTCTGAGATTAGTGGGTTTTTGTTCTGAACTGAGAGCCAAATGTGAACCGAAAATTATTTTGAATCGACTCATAACCCCAAAAATTGGAATTGAATCGAATTGTTTGACTTCTAAAGATTCACAGCCGTAGTGTACATCTAGTTGGAATACATGTCCACTCAGGCAAATGCGGACCATGAACTTTGAAAAATAACTTTAAGTGGAAAAAGATGAACTCTGTGGACATTCTTAACATGGTGTGAAATTGTCAGATTTACTGGGTTGAGATGACTCTAATTGAGAATGAATAATAATTCATTTAATCTCTTAAATTGACTTAACTGTCCAGTTTTTCCTTTCTTTGTCCATCCATTTTCTACTGCTTTTCTGGGGATCTGGGTCAGGGCCGGTACAACTCAGCTGCTTCAGGAAACACACAAACACACCGAGCTTGGTAGGACTCTTTCTTCAGCTTGATGGCCCCCCTCACCTCTGGCGTCCACCGTTTGGTTCAAGGGTTGCCACCACAAGAAGCACAAACAACCTTGCAGCTACAGCCCTGAGCTGCTGCTTCAGCAATGGAGGTGGAGAACATGGCCCATTCGGTTTCCATTCTCCTTTGGGATGTAGTTGAAGTTGCTCCGCAGGTAGGAGTTGAAGACCTCCCAGACAGGGGCCTCAGCCAGATGTTCCCAGCACACCCTCACTGTACGTTTGGGTCTGCTGCGTCTGAGTGGCATCCACCCCCACCATCGGATCCAACTCACCACCAGGTGGTGATCGGTTTACAGCTCTGAACCTTTCTTCACCTGAGTGTCCAAGATATGTAGTCACAGGTCTGATGACACGATAACAAAAGTGATCATCAACCTGCGACCTTGGGTGTCTTGGTGCCAGGTGTACATATAGATACCCTAATGCTTGAACATGGTCTTCATTATGGACAAACTGTGATTAGCACAGAAATCCAATAGCTGAACACCACTTGGGTTTAGATCAAGCAGGCCGTTCCTCCCATTCACACCCCTTTAGGTTTCACTGTCATTGTCCACTTGTGTGTTGAAGTCCTCCAGTAGGACAGTGGAGTCTCCAAGAGGAGCATTTTCCACATTAGTCAGAGACTCCAAAAAGGGTGGGTACTTTGAAACATCATTTGGCATATTGGCACAAATGATGGTCAGGACTCATTTCCCAACCTGAAGGCGCAGGGAGACAACTCTTTCGTCCATTGATGAGAACCCCAACATGGAGGAGGCCAGACGGGGGATACAAGAATACCCACCCCTGCTCACTGCCTCTCACATGGGACAACTCCAGAAAAGGCCAAGGTCCATCCCCTCTCCAGAAGACTGGTTACAGAACCCAAGCTGTATGTGGAGGTGAGCCTGACTATAACTAGCTGGTATCTCTCAATCTCGTACACAAGCTCAATCTTGTACTCTTTCCCCCCCACCAGAGAGGTGACGTTCCACATTTCAAAAGCCAGTTTAGTAAGCCAGGGATTGGACTGCCAAGGTCTCTGCCTTTGACAGCCACCCAATCCACATAGCACCGGACCCCCACGATCCCTCCTGCAGGTGGTGAGCCCACTGGAGGACAGACCCATGTGGCTCATTCGGGTTGAACCCGGCCAGGTCCCATGGGCAGAAACCCGGCCCCCAGGTGCTTGCTGTTGAGCCCCTCTTCCAGACCAGGCTCCAGGGCGGGGCCCTGGTAACCCTATACCGGGCGGGGTACACTGAATCCTTGATTGAATATTCATCACAAGAGTCTGTTGGATTGCTCTTTGTCTGGCCCTTCACCCAGGACCTGTTTGTCTTGGGAGACCCTACAAGGGGATATAAAACCTTTCTTTGTTTTCTTTTTATTATTTTCTGCTTTAAAAAAATCTAATACAGACAGATAACGTTCAGCCCGATAGCAAGGGGATTTTTGTGCTAGAATTAAAACTAAGACAACCTGTAATCTGGCTGTTACCAGCAAAAGTGAGATCAATTGTGTTAACTTTGCTGATACAAGAATGAATTGACTAGTAAGGGCCGAATGCACATAATCACATCACCTTCAATCTGAAAACAAGGTTTAAATATTGTACAATTATACATTGAGATATGCTTTCACTGGCTAGATGAATGTGACAGGGATGTGCCGGTACTGTTTTTCAAACTATGAGTATTCACATTAGGTTCAGGTTCAGGTTCAAGTTCAGGTTACTTTATTTGTACCCGTAGGTAGATTTGTTTTGCAGTCTGGTGACATCCATATTTACAAGCCACAATTACATTCAACATAAACACAAACACAGGCACACATGAAGCTGACTATAAACATGATAAAAATACTCAAGGCTCCATCAATCAGGGTATAAAGACAAAGAGATGAGAGAAAAACCAGAGATAAGAGAGAAGGGTCATATTAAAAAGTTAAAGACTAGTCAAAGAGGTTAAAAACTCAAAGGTCTAAAACCCAATAAAAGATTTAGAACCCAAATAAAATCCTACAAAAATAAGTAAATATAAGATGGGGTTAATAAATAGGTACCTAAATTATGTGCAATATATTGTTACAACTTGTTCAACTCTTTGACAGCAGCAGGAACAAAGCTGTTTTTGTAGTGCGGGGTTTTGCTTTTTGGGACAGCAAACCTCCGTCTTGAGGGAAGAAGCTGAAAGTGGCAGTGCAAAGGGTGGGAGTCATCATTTAAAATGGAGGTAGCAATCCTCTGTACTTGTCTGGTGTACAGGGATGACAGGCTCAGCTGTGACTCACCAAGCAAACGACTGGACCATCTAACTACCTGATCCAAGGATTTCCTCTGTTTCAGTTTTATCTGACCAAACCATGACACTAAAGAAAAGGATAAAACAGATTCAATAAAAGCCCGATAAAACATTGTCATTATGGTTCGGTCAATTTGGAAGCGTGCAAGTTTCCTCAAGCAATGCAAATGTTGCTGACCCTTTTTGCACACCCTTTCACAGTTCTCTTCAAAGTTTAAATTACTATCAATAATCGTCCCAAGATATTTGTAGGATTGTAAACATTCAGTGGTCTGACCTATTAGTACGGTGACTTTGTGCCTGGGAGTTTGCCTCCTAAAGTCAATAATCATATCTTTAGTTTTTGTCGTATTCAGCTGCAGGCAGGAATCCTCACACCAGTGAACAAAATCATCAACTACTGGGCCGTGGCCACTCTCACCATCCTGGAGGAGACTGACAATAACTGAATCATCAGCATACTTTATAATGTGTCTGTTGTCATGTCTGCTCCGACACATGTTTGTGTACAGGATGAAGAGTAGTGTTGACAACACACACCCCTGAGGAGAGCCAGTAGAAGAGCACTTTAGGTCAGACAATGTACCATTGACCCTTACTCTCTGTGTCCTGTTGGTTAAGAAATCCAGAATCCAACCCACAAGATTATTGCTCAAATCAAATTGTTGCAGGAGCCTTTCAACTAAAATATGATACTATACTGAATATCATCTGATTGAACATGGTAAGGGAACATTAAAGGGGTCATTAACTGAACAATTTTGTTTTTGTAGGTTTTAACCTAAAATGTCTAAAGGTCACATAATTATTGAAAAAATATCAAAACACTCATCTTAAAAAATGCACAGCCTTTACAGATGTGAACAAATTTGTTGGTAACCTTCCATTAAGGAATGAAAATCCCACAATGGTCACTGAAATAACTTGAAATTGACAAAAGTAATAATAATGATTTTCTGAAAATGAACTAATGGAAATCAGACATTGCTTTGGAATTTTAGTTCAGCAGGATCATTTAGAAAGCTTGGGATCAGTCCGCCAAGGTTTCCGGAGACCTTCTCTTGGGAGACCCTACAAGGGGCGATTCCCCTGACAACATAGCTCCGGGGATCACAAGGCCCACAAACCCCCACCATCACGATAAGGTGTCATGCTTGGTGGCCACAGGATCTCATCTCTGTTGTTTGCAGATGATGTTGTCCTGTTGGCTTCATCCAGCAATGACCTACAGCTCTTGCTGGGACGGTTTGCCGACGGTTTGGGATGGTTTTACAGACAGAGACTGAAGCTCACAAAACCTGTTGTGAGCACTACAAAGAAATGGACCAGTGAAGCTGTGGAGGAGCTGAGCACGTGCTTGGAAATAACTGACTGGGACATGTTTAAAGGAGCCACGCATGATCTGGATGAGTACACGGACACTGTGACCTCATATATCCACTTTTGTGAGGAGAGCATTCTTCCATCGCGCACCAGGGTGAGTTACTCCAACGACAAGCCCTGGTTCACAGCTAAGCTCAGACAGATCAGGAAGGAGAAGGAAGCAGCGTTGAAAAGTGGAGACAGGGACTGCTACAGGGAGGTCAAATACCGGTTTAGCAGAGAGCTGAGGAGAGCTAAATCTGTGTATTCTGAGAGACTCCAGCAACAGTTCACTGCTAACGACTCTGCTTCTGTGTGGAGAGGACTGAGGCAAATCACCAACTATCGGCCTCAGGCTTCTAAGGGACAGGATGACAAAGCCCTTTGTCAAAGACTGTCCCAACACTATGCCCGTTTTGACACCTCGTCAGCTGTGTCCAACTCCCCCCTTCCCCCATCGCCACTGCCTCCATGGTCCCCACTTCATCAAAGGCAGCCCCCCCCTCCCCCCCTGCCCTTGCCATCAGTGAGCAGGATGTGCACAGACAGTTCTCCAGACTGAACCCGCGCAAGGCCCCCGGTCCGGACGGCGTGTCTCCCTCCACCCAGAGACACTGTGCGGAGGAGCTGACTCCTGTCTTCACAGACATTTTTAACACCTCCCTGAAGTCACGCCATGTGCTGGCCTGCCTCAAAACCTCTACCATCGTCCCTGTCCCCAAGAAGCCACGGATCACTGGACTTAACGACTACAGACCTGTAGCACTCACCTCTGTAGTCATGAAGTCCTTTGAGCGCCTGGTCCTGCCCCACCTCAAGACCATCACCACTCCCCTCCTGGACCCGCTGCAGTTTGCCTACAGAGCCAACAGGTCTGTGGACGACGCAGTCAACCTGGCCCTCCACTCCATCCTGCAGCACCTGGACTCCCCGGGAACCTACGTCAGGATCCTGTTTGTGGACTTCAGCTCTGCATTCAGTACCATCTGCCCCGCTCTGCTCCAGGACAAGCTGTCCCTGCTCAACGTGCCTGACTCCCTCTGCAGGTGGATCACCGATTTCCTGACGGACCGGAGGCAGCATGTGCGGCTGGGAAAGACTGTTTCAGACTCTGTAGCATCAGCACCGGATCACCCCAGGGCTGTGTACTTTCCCCCCTACTCTTCTCCCTGTACACCAACTCCTGCACCTCCAGCCACCAGTCTGTCAAGCTGATCAAGTTTGCGGACGACACCACCCTCATCGGGCTCATCTCCAACGGCGACAAGTCCGTCCACAGGAGAGAGGTGGCCCAGCTGGCGTCCTGGTGCAGCCACAACAACCTGCAGCTGAACACTTTGAAGACAGTGGAGATGATCGTGGACTTCAGAAAAGTCACAGCCCCTCTGCCCCCCCTTACCCTCATAGACTCTCCCATCACCACTGCGGATTCCTTCCGCTTCCTGGGCACCACCATCACCCGGGACCTCAAGTGGGAGCCGACCATCAGCTCCCTCACAAAAAGGCCCAGCAGAGGATGTTCTTCCTGCGGCAGCTGAGGAAGCTCAAGCTACCCACCAAAATGTTGGTGCAGTTCTACACGGCCATCATCGAGTCCATCCTCACCACCTCCATCACCGTGTGGTATGCAGGAGCCACCGCCAGGGACAGACTAAGACTGCAGCACGTTGTGCGCGCTGCTGAGAAGGTGATCGGCTGCAAGCTCCCATCCCTCCAGGACCTGTACATCTCCAGGACCCAGAGGCGTGCAGGTCGGATCATAGCCGACCCTTCACACCCTGGACACGCACTGTTTGCCCCCCTCCCCTCAGGCAGAAGACTTCGGTCCATTCAGACTAAAACCTCCCGCTACATGAACAACTTCTTTCCCTCTGCCATCAGACTGCTGAACACTAAGTGACTTATTAGACTCTGGTGCACTACGTACAGCAGCTCAACCGGACTCATGACAATTATCACTGTTTTCTTTTTGCACTACCGACTGCACTATGTGGAACTCCACAATATCTGCTGCTTGTTAATATATTTAAAAATTGCATAGATTAGTATTACTTATTCATATCCTACCTTTTATTGCATGCATAGTTTTTTTATTTTTATCTTTAGTGCTACTCCATGTTTAGTGTTGCAGCATTGCACCGAGACAAATTCCTAGTTTGTGTACTACATGAACAATGGCAATAAATCTCATTCTGATTCTGATTCTGATTCTGAATGTGAAGCGGCTGGGATAAGAATCAGCACCTCCAAGTCCGACTCCATGGTCCTCAGCCGGAAAAAGGTGGATTGTCCTCTCTGGGTTGGGGACAGGCTCCTGCCCCAAGTGGAGGAGTTTAAGTATCTTAGGGTCTTGTTCACGAGTGAGGGGAAAATGGAGCGAGAGATTGACAGACGGATTGGAGCAGCATCTGCAGTGATGCGGACGTTGTACCGGTCTGTTGTGGTGAAGAGGGAGCTTAGTTCTAAGGCAAAGCTGTCGATTTACCAGTCAATCTGGCGCCAGAATTCCTCTCCGCATGCGCACGCAGCGACCGGCAGCTGGTGAAAAAAGTCCGTCGTCTGTGTCTCTGTTTTTACGCACTTTAATGTGTTTAAATGAAATTCTGTGTCGTTTTTGTCCTTGAATGTTTGTGGACTGTATAACGAAGAGCTCCCTAGTTCCATCAATATGGAATTCCTTTTTATTTTATTTGTTTATTTGTCAGGGACAGTGCAATAAACATAGACAAAAAAGAAAATCTGATGTGTTGCACAGAGTGTATAGCATTAAACTAGTTTTCAACTCTTATCCCCTCCTTACTTTTGCACTGCTGCTTCTTTCCCACCGGCTCTTTGTCTCTGAGGTAAGCGCAATCACGATCATGCCGGGGAGAATACAATATTCCAGAGACATGTTACTGCATTTAAACATGGATAATGCAGCATCTGTGATTGAGTCTATGCCGCAACTGCCGGACTTTATTTTAAGAGACTTTCATGGACACAGCGATGAAAAAAGAGACAAGAGGAGGAAATGCGGAAAGCATTTAGGCATGAAATTAAGCCTGAGGAGACGTCAGTTTAACAGCATTCCTCTTCCTGCCATGATTTTGGGGAACGTACAATCCCTGAGAAATAAAGTGGATTAAATTCAAGGGAATGTACGCTGCCAGAAGGACTTCAAGAACTGCTGTGTCATGGCTTACAAGGAGACGTGGCTTACGGCGCAAGACCCGGATGCGGACCTGTGGATTGACGGCTTTGGAGCCCCATTTCGCTCGGATCGGCAGGAAGAGGTAATGGGGAAACGTCAGGGGGGCGGCGTATGTTTATGCATTAATAACCAGTACTGCACATCTGTCACGGTCAGAGAGCGCATCTGTACACCCGATGTGGAGCTTCTGTCCGTATCGCTACGCCCCTTTTATCTGCCCCGCGAGTTCCCCCAACTTTTCATCACGACTGTGTACATTCACCTGAGGGCAGACACTGACTCCGCCTCCAGCACCGTCTTTGATGTGGTCCAGCGGTTGCAGTCAATTTCTCCAGAGGCTCCAAACTTTATTCTTCGGGATTTTAACCATGTTTCTTTAAAGAAGACACTTAAAAACTTTTATCAGTGTGTCTCCTGCCCAACCAGGCGAAAAAAGACATTGGACCTGTGCTATGGATCCATTGAGAGGGCCTATACATCACTTCCCCATACATTTGCTGCCCACATATAAAACTGCTCTCAGAAGAGGCAAGGTGGAAACGAGAGACATAGATGTGTGGACAGAGGATTCAGTGCACTGCCTCCAGGAATGCTTTAACTGTACGGACTGGGAGGTTTTCACACTGTCCTGCGAGGATGATTTGGACTCTTTGGTAGACGTCACATGCTCCTACATGGCTTTCTGTAAAAATATGATCATTCCACGTAAACGTGTCAAAATATATCCCAACAACAAGCCATGGGTTACAAAATCAGTTAAATCCTGCTTACAGAGGAAAGCACTTGCCTTTAAACAGGGGTCTGTTTCTGAGCTACAGGTTGCCACAAAAGAGCTGAAGTCTGAAATTTTAAGAGCAAAACAGAATTATAAATCAGAATTGGAAAGCAAGATGGCAACAAAGAAACTTGGTTCAGCCTGGGCCAGTATGAAAACTATTGCAGGCCTTCAGAGCACAGAGCGCAGTAATCGTGTGTTTGTAGATGGTTTTAATTCAGACACAGAGCTGGCTAATGCTCTTAATCGTTTTTATGGTCGTTTTGATTCATTTGATTTTAGCACAGAAACCCAAGATTTGAAACAGAAACTCAAAGAGAATCAGCACTTTAATATTGAGGTGCAGGATATTAAAAGGGAGTTCTGTGCTGTAAAAGTGAACAAAAGTCAGGGCCCTGATAATATATGTGGGCGCTTGGTAAAGTCCTGTGCACATGAACTGAGTCCTGTATTTCATTACATTTTCAATAAGTCCTTACAGACACAACATGTGCTTAAGATCTGGAAAGATGCCGTGGTTGTTCCCGTTCCAAAATCCAGCTGTCCTAAAACGGTAAACAACTTTAGACCAGTTGCTTTGACTTCAATTTTAATGAAAATTTTTGAAAAACTGGTCAGATTTGAGGTCTTAAAGCAGACTGAACAGGCATTGGATCCTTTTCAGTTTGCATATAGGCCTCACAAAGGAGTGGAGGATGCCACTGTCACTGTGTTTAACATGCTTTTTAAACATCTGGATTTTAATGGGACACACGCCAGGCTGTTATTTGTGGACTTTTCCTCCGCCTTTAATACAATCCAACTTCATATTTTAGTTGAAAGGCTCCTGCAACAATTTGATTTGAGCAATAATCTGGTGGGTTGGATTCTGGATTTCTTAACCAACAGGACACAGAGAGTAAGGGTCAATGGTACATTGTCTGACCAAAAGTGTTCTTCTACTGGCTCTCCTCAGGGGTGTGTGTTGTCAACACTACTCTTCATCCTGTACACAAACATGTGTCGGAGCAGACATGACAACAGACACATTATAAAGTATGCTGATGATTCAGTTATTGTCAGTCTCCTCCAGGATGGTGAGAGTGGCCATGGCCCAGTAGTTGATGATTTTGTTTACTGGTGTGAGGATTCCTACCTGCAGCTGAATACGACAAAAACTAAAGATATGATTATTGACTTTAGGAGGCAAACTCCCAGGCACAAAGTCACCGTACTGAAAGGCCAGACCACTGAATGTGTACAATCCTACAAATATCTTGGGACGATTATTGATAGTAATTTAAACTTTGAAGAGAACTGTGAAAGGGTGTGCAAAAAGGGTCAGCAACATTTGCATTGTTTGAGGAAACTTGCACGCTTCCAAATTGACCGAACCATAATGACAATGTTTTATCGGGCTTTTATTGAATCTGTTTTATCCTTTTCTTTAGTGTCATGGTTTGGTCAGATAAAACTGAAACAGAGGAAATCCTTGGATCAGGTAGTTAGATGGTCCAGTCGTTTGCTTGGTGAGTCACAGCTGAGCCTGACATCCTTGTACACCAGACAGGTACAGAGGATTGCTACCTCCATTTTAAATGATGACTCCCACCCTTTGCACTGTCACTTTCAGCTTCTTCCCTCAAGACGGAGGTTTGCTGTCCCAAAAAGCAAAACCCAGTGCTACAAAAACAGCTTTGTTCCTGCTGCTGTCAAAGAGTTGAACAAGTTGTAACAATATATTGCACATAATTTAGTTATCTATTTATTAACTCCATTTTATATTTACTTATTTTTGTAGGATTTTTATTTGGGTTCTAAATCTTTTATTGGGTTTTAGACCTTTGAGTTTTTAACCTCTTTGACTAGTTTTTAACTTTTTAATATGACCCTTCTCTCTTATCTCTGGTTTTTCTCCCATCTCTTTGTCTTTATATCCTGATTGATGGAGCCTTGAGTATTTTTATCATGTTTATTGTCAATTTTTATCATGTTTATAGTCAGCTTCATATGTGCCTGTGTTTGTTCTTATGTTGAATGTAATTGTGGTTTGTAAATATGGATGTCACCAGACTGCAAAACAAATCTACCTACGGGTACAAATAAAGTAACCTGAACCTGAACCTGAATCTACGTTCCTACTCTCACCTATGGTCACGAGCTTTGGGTAATGACCGAAAGAACAAGATCGCGGATACAAGCGGCTGAAATGAGCTTTCTCCGTAGGATTGCTGGACTCACCCTCAGAGATAGGGTGAGGAGCTCAGTCATCCGGAAGAGGCTCAGAGTAGAACCGCTGCTCCTCCACATTGAAAGGAGTCAGTTGAGGTGGTATGGGCATCTGATTAGGATGCCTCCTGGACGCCTCCCACTTGAGGTGTTTCAGGCACATCCCACTGGGAGGAGACCCCGGGGCAGACCCAGGACTCGGTGGAGATACTATGTCTCCCAGCTGGTCTGGGAACGCCTTGGTATCCTCTCTGAAGAGCTGGAGCAGGTGGCTGGGGAGAGGGAAGTCTGGGCTTCTCTGCTTGAACTGCTGCCTCCGTGACCCGGACCTCCGGAAAAGTGGTAGAAGATGGATGGATGGATGGACGGGATCATTTAAAAAAAACAAACTAATGAAACTTGCCTTGACAAAAATGATGATACCCTTAAGTTAATCTTTTGTTGCACAACCTTTTGATGCATTTACTGCAATTAAGTGATTTCTGTAACTGTCAATAAGACTTCTGCACCTGTTGATAGGTATTTTGGCCCACTACTCGTGAGCAAACTGCTCGAGCTCTTTCAGGGTTGAAGGGTGCCTTCTCCAGACTGCATGTTTCTGCTCCTTCAACAGATGTCCAATAAGATTTAGACCAAGGCCACTTCAGAATGGTCCAATATTGTGTTCTTAGCCATTCTTGGCTGTTTTTAGCTGTGGTTTTGGGTCATTATCCTGTTGGAGGACCCATGACCTGTGACTGAGACAAAGCTTTCTGACACATTTCACCCCAGAATCCTTTGATAGTCTTGAGATTTCATTGTACCCTGCGCATCTTCAAGACACCCCATGCCAGAAGCCGCAAAGCAGTCTCAGAACATAACCGAGCCTCCTTCGTGTTTCACAATAGGTACAATGTTGTCTTTTTTTTTTTTTTGTATGCTTCATTTTTCCTTAGAAAACATACTGTAGAGCTGATGTGATGAAGTCAAAGGACAATCTCCTGCAAACTTTGGGGATTGTCAGCATGCATTTTGGCTGGCTTTTTAATGTTTTTCTGCTTTTCAGTGTTTTTTTTTATCAGTAGTGGAGCCCTCCTGGTCTTTCATGGAGTCCATGTTGCAATTAGAAAGCGACGTACCTTGACCTTAGCGTTCAGCTTGAATGGTTTTGGATGGTTTACTAGGCTGTTTTTCTACAATATGCACTCATCTTCTAATCAACCTTGGGTTGCATTTCCTCTTGCATCCATGTCCTGGGAGGTTGGCCACAGTCACATAGACCTTCTACTTTTTAACAATATTGGCAACTGTGGTCACAGGAACATCAAACTGATTGGAAATGATCCTATAGCCTTTACCTTTAACATACTTGTCAATCGTTTTCTTTCTTATCTCCTCAGACAACTCTCTCTTTAGTTTTCTGTGGTCCATGTTCAGTGTGGTACACACCATGATAGCAAACAGCACAGTCGGCCACATCACGTGACTTGAGGGCTCGTGGGAAATTTGAGAGGGAATTAGGTTTTTTTTGTTTGCTTTGTATTGTTTGTTCCAGCCATCCAATTTTGAATAGACCCCGGATGGCCAAATGATCAAAAAAAAAAAAAAAATTGAGATTTTTTTTCTGGTTTTCCACTCAGATGCAGTTCTGACAGTCAGTCACCAGATGGCAATCTTTATTAGATGTTTCATAACACTGTGTCGCTAATGAAGCAATTGTTTCAAAGTTGTTCATTGTTTCATAAGGCCTCAGTTTTAACATCAATAGACACACCTTAGTTTAACATCTCCCTATGGTCTTTTCTAGGGGTATCATCATTTTTATCCAGGCCAATTTTATTTGTTTTTCAGAATGATTTTGTTGAACCAAAATTTGAAAACAGTGTCTGATTTTCATTAGTATATTTTCAGAAAATTATTATTATTACTTTTGTCAGTTTGAGATTATTTTATTGACAATTATGGGATTTTCTTTCTTTAATGTAAGGTTACCAACAAATTTGTCCATGTCTGTATATCATTTTTCTCTCCAAGAAGCCATTTTAACTCTTCCAAGTTTTTCCCCTGCTCGTCACGAAATGAGAAGCCGAGCCTTGATACCTGCCAGCTGCTCTATTATTGGCCAGCCTAGCTGTCTGTCATGTAGATGAGTGAGAAGCCAAAGCCATTAGTCAGAACTAAAAGTGGTACTTGGGAGTTAGTAATAATGATAAATAGAAAAGCCCTCAGCGAGTGCATACCTCCACCAAGGCTCCTTCCGTCCCTCATGGATCACCTCCAAAATGTAATGGGCTTGTGTATAGTCCCAGAGCCATTTCTGGTGAAAATTGCATCAAAGTCTGTCCATTAGTTTTCGAGTGTTACTGCTAACACACTGTGAGAAGATAAGAGCCTTGGCTGAAGTATGCATTCTCAGATCATCACCAAAATGTAGTAGCTTCCTCTGTAGGCCAAGAACCACCTCTGATGAAAATTTCATCCGAATCCATCCAGTAGTTTTTGTGTAATCCTGCTGCACAAATATAAACAAAGCCCTTGATGGAGGTATGCACTCTTAGATCATCACCAAAAATCTAATCATCTGTTCCTCGTGCCATTACACATCTTTCCTGAAAATTTCATCAAAATTCATTCATAGCTGTTTGAGTTATGTTGCTAACAGACAAACCAACCAACGCTACTAAAAACATTACCTCCACCCTTGGTGAAGGTAATAATGGATTGTATTTATGTAGTGCTTTTCATGACACCCAAAGCACTTTACAATGAGTCCATTATTCGTTCACTCCACAGACAATGGTAGTCGTAAGCTGCCTCTGTAGCCACAGCTGCCCCGGGGCAGACTGATGGAAACATGGCTGCCAATCTCCGCCAACGGCATCTCCAACTACCACCGAACAGTTAGCTAACCAAGTGTGGTTTATTATTATAATGATTTGAGTCTCCCTAATAGACTTCCCTGTTTCTACCTGGTTCACTAATCAAAAGTTGATATGTCATGCGTCATTCTGGCTTATTTTGTTATATTTCCACTGTGATGCTACATCAAAGTGTTTGCATTAGCTTGGCTAAGCAGCTAGACTTGTTCATTCTAGCAGCATTACACCTTGCCTAAGTGGGGAGACACTGTCCAACATGTCGTATGGTGTTAGCTTAACTGTCGATCTGTCCAATTTTGATCACTATTTTCTATAAATTCTATTCACCCCAGTGAAATCCCTGTTCATCTAACAGCACTTGACCATATACTTTGTTCTTAGACATTATTTAGTTAAAGTTTCGTTTTCTTTAGCTGAGCTCCAAGGTGGCTAGTTGAACCTTACAGTTTAGCCACATATTCCCAAATGTTTCTATGATTACTGTACTGCAGGGACTGCTCAAAACCTCTGGTCACATCCTGTCGACCACTGAAACCACACACTTGTCCACGAGTGATGCTTTATTTCATTCATTCTTTAACACAAAGCCAGCTAAGATTACCAGTAGTGACGTAAGAGGGAGGGCGGACTTAAATGTAGTCTTCAAGCTTTAAAGAGGCATGCACTGATATGAGTCATTCTAAGAAAAGCTGCAAAAGATGATTCACAATGCTGCTGCAATAATTAAATAAAGAAAATTTGACCAAAATGTGTCACAGACATTTCATTAAGACCTGTGGGAGCTGTTAAAATGTGGAACAAGTGCAGTCACTGACCTCCCTAAGAAACTTTCTTGAATTACCAAACACTGTGTAAAGGGATACAGTGAGCATTCCCATACCCTTCAGGAGCCATTCCCTGAAGAGTTCCTCTTAACATTATCTGTTTGTTAGGATCACATGATAATATGTTGTTTTTCCTCCCGGTATACATTCTACTTTTGCATATCTTCTTGTACCTTAAAGAAGACATTTAATGCACTTTTTCACTTATTCCACATTAACACAGTTACCACCATCCTTAATGAAATGTCTGTGACATGCTGTTGTCAAAATGCCAAATGTCAAAAGTGTTTATTTATTGCACCTCTTGACTTTTGTAACCTGGCTCACCTGGACTTTTCAGGAACCATGTTGTAACACCTCTAACTGTTGTGCATCGAGACATATGACAGGCACACACCTCTTTAGAGCCTCAAATCAGTTCCTGATTTTGGTAAAGGTTCTGTCCAGTGGAGCTCAACATTAAACTGGGACTTCATCTGGGTTCAGTTGGCTCAACCTCCATCCTCATTATGTGCCGGTGAAATGAGGCATACAATAGTGTGTCAGTGCATCTGTGTCTGAGTGTGTTAGTATGCTCTTCTTCTTCTTCTTGCAACCAGCTTACAGGTGCATTACTGTCACGTCATCATCATCATCATCTTCATCATCACCGCCACGTACTTTATATCATCACTCTATCTGGTCAGGAGCTGTCTGTCTATCCACACTGAGCCATCAGCACCATGGTGCTTTTGTAAATTTGGCATAAATCAGAAAATTAAAGTCCAGTCCAACAGCACTGCATGCCTAAAGATTTTTTTTCTCATAATTCCAATCTGCAAGTCAGCAAAATCAAAAATGACAACAGTCAAAGCTTTGTCTCTGCATGTTTCTCAGTAAAATGCTCTGCAGGGTATGAAGAGTGTATCCCTCTCTGCAAAATTCAAGCAGGTTTGTGCATTTGTAAAAAAGATTTTTTTAAAAGTTACAAAACTATGAAAAAAGTAATATTTTTGAAGGAAAAAGCCACCTGTTGTTCAGTGGCACGTTTATACGCTAAAAAAAAAAAATCTTAGTAAGAAGAAATGTCTTAAATCAAGGCTCCATATGCTGTTTTTTGTCTCAAGATATTTCTTCTGGTCATGCAGTTTTCTGTAAGAAAATCTTTACCTACTTTATGATAGTTTATACTTGTTTTAAGCAATTTGATCAGTTGGCAGACATTTTTTTTCTTATTTTAAGTAAAGTTATTGGCTAATAGAGCAAGATCAGTTTGGTTATCAGATTGCTTAAAGCAAGTAAAAGTTATCTTAAAGCAAGTGAAATTTGCATAGAAAACTGCATGGCAACAACAACAAAAAATCTTGTCAGACAAAAAACAGGCATGTATAGCCCTGATTTAAGACAGGGCTATATTACAGCGACGCAGTTGATAGTCAATTGTCTCAGGTGCGGGGCGCTTTTACGGGCATTTTCAAAACCATTTTGCTATTTCAGCAGTGCAAAAACAAATTTTGTGCCAGGCATAAAGTAGGAAGAGGCTGCTCTAATGCTCTTGGTTATTCACCGGTGAGTCTGAGGTGTAACACAAAATAAACCAATTGCTGTCTTTGCTGTCATGCCCTTTAATAAACGGGCAGTAGAGTCTTTAGCAACAACAATAGCTATTGCACAAAAAAGACACTCCCATATTTACTATTTTCACTGCTAAATATCTTTTCTTTTTCTTTCTCTTTTTCTCTTTCTTTCTCTGGTCTCATCTTGTCACATTTTGTTTTAATTGGTCTTCTTCATCTTTGTATGCTGGGTTGGTAGCACCACCTCTTAAATGGGAGGTTGGATCTTGTGCATGCAAAGTCAACACGTACTGGCAATGCGATCAGAAAATTTGGGCTGTACGGCCACATGGCTGATCAGCTGTGGAGGGTCCCTGCGGAGCCTAGCGGTCTGGAGAGGATGACAAAATTTACATCACACAAGCCTCACACTCAAGCAGACATGCAGAGTGTTAAAAAATGTTCATTTTAAATACTTTGTTGAGAATCCTTTGCAGGCAATGACTGCCTGAAGTCTGGAACCCATGGACATCACCAACACTGGATTTCTTCCTTTGTGATGCTTTGTCAGGCCTTTACTACAGCTGTCTTCAGTTGTTGCTTGTTTGTGGGTCTTTCTGCCACAGTTTTTGTTTGAAGCAAGTCAAATGCATATTTGATTGGGTCGAGATCTGGTGATTGACTCGGCCAGAATATTCCACTTCTTTGCCTTAAAAACTCTTGGGTTGCTTTCCCAGTATTCTTAGAGACTGATACACCTACTTCCTGGGGAAGGAATGTTCTTCACTTGGGTGGATGTTGTGAAGGGGTGTTTCTTCCCCATGAAAAGTATCCTGCGATCATCCACCACTGTTGTCTTTCGTGGATGTACAGGCCTTTTTGAGTTCCCAAGCTCACCAGTGCCCTCATTTTTTCTCAGAATGTACAAAACTGTTGATTTGGTCACTCCTAACATTTCCATTATCTCGTTGATGGATTTCTTTTTTGTTTTCCAGCTTAAGGGTGGTCTGTTTCACTTCCATCGAGACCTCCTTTATCATAATTTGGTTCTGCCCCATTAATTATAAGGAAAAGTTGAAAACTGTTCTCCTTCAGTAACAAGTTGGGATCTTCAGAGAAAATTGGGGAGGGGGCGGGGGATATTGCACTCACCTCAGAGTGCTTCTGTTGGTAAATAACATGACATATAGCATATATAAATTTATTTTTGGAATGTTTTGTAGCTTTAGCTTAGTTCCCATTTTCCTAAAACCAAATATACTGTAGTCATGCAAGCTTCAAATAGTGTTTTCCTCGATAGACCGGTGTTTCTCATGACGAATCTTCCATGGTGCTATGTGACCATTTGATTCTTTTTTACTTTTAGGTGGTTGGAGACAATTCAACCAGGGTGGTTGGATTGTATGGCTATGATTGAAATCAGTAAGTTATACCCCCCACCCACCCCCAACCCTCATTTTGGGATTGTCATAAAATAGTGTCCAAAACTGTCAAAGAATCCAACAATGGGTTTTGCTTTGTTTCATTCAGGAATAAATGGGTTTGCTTGACTAATACCAAATGAGTAATATGTAAACATTCCAAATGTGTTTGCACTTGGTCACAAATGTAGCTCAGGTCCTTGTGCGTCCTGTCTGATCTTACTCAGACCATGTGTCACACGGGATTAACTGGATTCCAGTAGAACCCTGTTTGCAGGAACTGATAAGAAACAAGCTCACTGTGCTTCATCACAAAATCTGACCACTGTAAGAGGATGTTAGCTTGACCCCCCCAGGTCAAATTGTGGCTCCTTCATAACATTAGCCACTACAAAAGCAATATTTAACATTAGTGAGAACTGGAGAAGGATTTTTTTTTTACCCTGAGTCTTGTCTGTTTGTGTGTTGGATTGCCTCAAGAGCCCCCAGACCCCAGAAAGGCCCATTATGTTCTTTGTAAAGGGTCTATCCTTTAGCATGTGGGGCTTCCTGTCTCGGGGTGTGTGTTTAGGCAGGTCTGAGTAGATAATGGCCCAGGAGGCAGAGCCGTGGTGCTGTAATGGAGACAGATAACCCAGCTTCACTGTAAACACCTGTCCATACAGTGTGATTCATAGTATACACACAAGTAGACTCACACAGAGGTGTCATAGTCTGCTGGGCTAATGTGTCTGAATGTCGTGTCTCCATTGTGTCTATCCTTTATTGTGTGGCTCCAGTTTGTTTTCTATGCTGTAGAGGTTTTGGCCTTTGGCTCTGACAGGATGGTATAAACAATTTAAATGATACTTTTCCACCAATCAAGGCACTCTAAATACTGGTCACACTGCCTACTGACTGCCTAGTTACAAAGCCATGTGAATATATGCTCAAGTAAATGGTTTATGGCATATAGACAAACACCGAGAAACATAGATGCAGGGTTTTTGTAAAGGTCTGCTGCCATTCATCTGTTACAATCACCTTCCTTAACAAGAAGTAGGATTTGCAGCCAAAAACTTTTTCAACCCATTTTTAGCTCATTACAGTGAAGCCAAAAGGAGCTAATGCATTGACGTGGTGTCCATCATCCGTCCATCTGTGTGTCTGTCTGTCTGTCCGTCCGTCCGTCTTTACATCTGTCCACAGTTCATGGGAATCACTCCTCCTAGGCATTTGCCCCGATGGTCACCAAAGTGACCCACAATAGTCCTTCAGTGGGTCTGCATCCAAGTTGTGTGCAAGGTCAAGGTCAAAGTTCAGGAGATCTGGGCACTTATGTAATTTCAGAAAAATTGCTGCTCCTTTTAGAAAATTGCCTTGATATTTGCCAAACTTACTCACAATGATCCTCAGGTGGGCCTGCATCCCATTTGTGTTCAAGGTCAAAGGTCAGGAGAGCTGGGCATTTATGATTTCAAGAAAAACTATACTCATCCTAGGCCATTGACTTTTACTTTAAGCACATCCTAGATGAGTCTGCATCTAGGCTGTACTTAGGGTTAAGGTCAATGGTCAGGAAATCTGAGCACTCCTGGGGTGATTTTGTCAGGCCGGAATGAGCTACCCCATCATTGATGGTCTGGTTCCAAAGATACAATGTTTACATTGTTTACAAAGATACAAATTTTATCTTATCTTATGTTCTTGAATCGTTGGGTTTTTTTTTTAACATGTGACTGCACTATCTGATCATCTTTATTTTGGGGTTTGGTTTTCAATGTGGGTATTCAAAAACTTGACTTTGTTTCTCAGCAAATTATTTTAATAGACGTAAATTTGACATGCCAAATACATTCTGTCCATGTGTTTTGTTTTGTTTTTTATTTCTAATCACATTGTAAAATTGGAAAGACAGTGAACTAGGAAGTTCAGAGGATTAGCAAGGCCGAAGTGAGGGCAGCTGTACCTGTGGAAGCATGGAGATGTTTAGGAGAGATGGTAGTGGACTTTTTAACCAGATTGTTTAACATAATCTTGGAGAGTGAGAGGATGTCTGAGGAGTGGAGATGAAATATAGTTGTACCAATCTTAAAGAACAAGGGCGATGCTCAGAGCTGTAGTAACTACAGAGGCATAAAGTTGATCAGCCACACTATGAAGATATGGGAGAGAGTTGTTGAAGCCAGGTTAAGAAGAGAGGTGACAGTCAGCGAGCAGCAGTACGGTTTCACACCACGAAAGAGTACTACAGATGCAATGTTTGCTTTAAGAGTGTTGATGGAGAGGTATAGAGAAGGTCAGAAGGAGTTGCACTGTATCTTTGTGGACCTAGAGAAAACATATGATAGGGTGCCAAGAAAGGAGGTGTGGTACTGTATGAGGAAATCAGGCGCGGCAGAGAAGTATGCGAGGGTGGTGCAGGACATGTATGAAGACAGTGAGATGTGGTGAGGTGTGCTGTAGGAGTGACAGATGGATTCATGGTGGGAATGGGTTTATATCAGGGATCAACTCTGAGTCCCTTCTTGTTTGCCATGGTGATGGACAGGCTGACAGATGAGGTCAGGCGAGATTCTTTGTGGACTATAATGGTTGCAGACAACATTGTGATCTGTAATGAGTAGGGAGCATATGGAAGAGAACCTGCAGAAGTAGCGATATACAATGGAGGTTTTTGGACCCATTAAGTGAAATTAGGCACAGATTTTCCACAGCACGCCTGGTGATTACATACAGCCTGCTGGTTGAAAATCACTATAGACAAAAAGAAGAAGAAGAAGCCAGCTTTATTGTCATTCAGTCCATACAGCCAATCATGTACAGTAGAACGAAATTATGTTTCTCCTATTTACAATGTTTGTCACATCTGCAATTAGAGGGGTCGCTGCCATGCAAGGTGCCGCCACAAACAACTTTTTCCTTCCCCATTCTATTTTTATTGAGCACCAAGCTAGAAGGCGGAAAGTACCATTTTTGTATATGGTCTTTGGTATGACCCGGCCAGGGCTTAAACCCACGACCTCCCGGCTGTGGGGCGGATTCTCTGCCACTAGGCCATAACCCCGGACAGTATGCACAATATTTGACCATTCACAAGAATGAGACTCAGCAGAAGTGTGCAGCAGCTAAAAAAATAAAAAATAAAAAATTGGTAATTGGAATTGGACCCAAATATTCAGTGCCCCATAACAGCCCTATATTTTTGACTGTTTAGCCCAGGGGTGTCCAACCATGTGCCATGGAGAGCCAAGACCCTGCAGGTTTTCTCTTCTACCCAGTCTCTTCAGCAGGTGTTTTCACTTATCAGCAATCAGTGGGAAGAAGTTCACTGAAATCTGCTGTTGAAGACACTGGTTGGAGGTAAAACCTGCAGGGTCTTGGCTCTCCATGGCACATGGTTGGACACCCCTGGTTTAGCCTGTTAAGCATAGGCCCAAAGTTTCCCATGGCTGAATCCATAGAAAGAGTGATGGATATACTACAGTCAATCCTTCATATTGCAGCAAAAGTGGACTGGGTAAAAACCTTCAGCAATCTGAGGCTACAGACAGCCATCATCATTATTCATTTCCATCTATGGAAACTTTATTACTAGTTTTTTGTTTGTTTGTTTGTTAGTTTGTTTTTGATAGAGCTTATTGGCCAGATGCTGTTTTTGTATAGTCGTATTAAAGAGGCTTTAGTTCTGCCAGGATGCCCTGTTTCACCCTCCACGCCCTCAGAAGGGCGGGGATGCCGGTTGAGTCGCTGATGACCCGACCCATGAAACAGGTAGTACCGGTTTTCATGGTTATCCGGTAGCAAGCAAGCTAATGCTTGACCTGACAAAAAAAAAGGGGGGGGGGATGTAAGTCTCAGTTAAAAGCTGCCAATTTCTGACCAAAAAAAGTGCAATTTTATGGGTAAAAAGCTGCAACTTTAGCAAAAAGACAAAAAAGGTGTAAATTTCCAACTGTTTACAACCTAAAAATGCTGCAGATCTAAGATTTGAGTAAAATGCTGCAAGTTTAAGCTTTTTTTTTTAAACTGCAAATTCAAGAGTAAGAAAAGTTCTAAATTCATGAGGAAAAAGCTGCAAAATTATGAATAATAAAAAGCTGAAAAACAAACAATATCTGTCACAGGTCTGTGGTGGACCACTCCCAGTTACACAGGGTGAGACTGGACATCCTGGCAGATAACCACATCTGTCACAAGGTCTGTGGTGGACTGTGCCAGTCGGTGCATTGTGACATGCACTACACAAAGAGCAGAGATAAACAAACCTATCATCTGGTCAGTCACTGCAACAGATACTGGAGTCAGTTTGTCTTGGCTTGTCCTTGCCACTGATATTACCTTTATCTGCCAAGAATGTGCTGCTAGTCCAGCAAAAGCTAGCAGTACTCAAATATTTTGCAAGCAGTTTCATGAAATGGTTAATCAGAAAGCAACTCATACCGGCTCGGACGCCGCCCGGGCTTACAAGGTCCGCACTGATCTGTTCACACTCCAACAGGCAGCGAAAAGTAAGCTAGGAGCAGGAAGACAAAAGAAGAGGAAAACAGCAACCTTGTGTGTAGCAGAATGGAATGTACGCACTCTGTTGGACAGAACAACATCACAGCTCCCAGAAAGACAGACCGCGCTTGTGGCCCTGGAAATGAACAGGTACAATGTAGACATAGCTGCACTTAGTGAAACAAGATTGCCTGGATATGACAGCTTGGAAGACCATGGGTACATCTTCTTTTGGAGTGGGAGATCAACTCAAGAAAGGAAAGAAGCAGGAGTGGGCTTTGCAGTTAGAAAGGAGATAGCAGCAATGCTTGATGAGGAACCGGTGCCAATCAACAACAGGATAATGTCTATGAGACTCCCACTACAGCTTAAGATGTATGCCACACTCATCAGTGTATATGCCCCAACAATGACCAACACAGAGGAGGTGAAGGAAGAGTTCTACAGTGATTTATGTGAGACTATCAGGCGTGTACCGACTGATGACAGGCTGATACTCGTTGGAGATTTTAATGCCAGAGTTGGTTCGGACACCGAGAAATGGAAAGGAGTGCTAGGCAGTCATGGAGTAGGCAAGTGCAATGCTAATGGAGAACTTCTACTTGCACTATGTTCAGAGTACAACCTTGTGATAACCAACACACTATTTAAGCACAAGGACACACACAAGAAGACATGGATGCACCCAAGATCCAAGCACTGGCACTTATTAGACTACATCATAGTCAGGCAGAGAGACAGAAGGGATGTATTGGACACCAGAGCAATGAGAGGCGCAGACTGTGGCACTGATCATGTTATGCTGAGATCTAGATTAAGGATTTGCAGATGAAAACAGCACTGCAGGACGGGTGCAAAGCCACCACGGAAGCTAAACACTAGTGCACTGAAAGGCCAAAAGAAGCAGGAAGAACTTACACAGGAAATGGATGAAAACTTGAAAGACTGGGACAGCAACAACTCAGAGAATGACATAAAAGAGAAATGGGCAACACTGAAGGATACGGTGTATCAGACTGCGAGTGATGTATTAGGCTACCCTGAGAGGAAACATCAAGATTGGTTTGATGAGCATGATGAACACCTGAAGAAACTACTAGAAGTGAGGAATACAGCTATGCAGGAAAACCTACAGTATAACACAAGGTCGAAGAAGAAGAAATACTCAAAGGCTCAGAGTGAGCTATAGAAGTACACCAGAGAGATGAAGTGCAACTGGTGGGATGAAAAAGCGGAGAAACTTCAAACTGCAGCAGACAGGAAGGACATGAAAACATTCTTCACAGGTTTGAGAGAAATCTACGGCCCTAAACCAAGAGGATTGATCCAACTAAAGGCTATGGATGGTGAAACGGTTTTGCAGGAGAAAGACAAGATCCTGGACAGATTTGTAGACCACTTTGACCAACTACTAAACAACCCTGGAGATCTCACTGAAGAGACTAAAGAAGCGCTAGTGCAGCGACCAGCTGTATCAAGTCTGGATGAACCACCAAATTTTGATGAACTAATGGCAGCTATCAGGACAACACAGGATGGTAAAGCTCCAGGAAGGGATGGAATTCCAGCAGAAGTGTGGAAATTTGGTGGTGTTCAGTTGACCAACTGCCTGCACAAGCTCATCCAAGAGATATGGGATGCCCAGAAAGTACCTCAAGACTGGAAGGATGCAAGTATTGTGCCTTTGTTCAAGAAAGGTGACAGGAAGGATTGTGGAAATTACCGAGGTATATCACTACTAGCCACTGTTGGTAAGATTCTCTCACGTGTACTACTTAACAGACTCAGTGAACACATCTCGCAGAATGTACTACCGGAAACCCAGTGCGGCTTTAGAAGTTGAAGAAGCACAATGGACACGATTTTCTGCTTGAAACAGGTTCAAGAAAAGTGTATCGAACAGAACATGCCTCTTTATGTAGTCTTCATAGACTTCAGTAAAGCCTTCAATACTGTTTCGCCACAAGGACTTTGGCAGGTGCTCAAGAAATATGTTTGTACAGAGAAGTTTGTCAGCCTGATCGAGGCACTCCATACAGGTATGCAAGCAAACGTGGCAATGAGTGGTTCAGTATCTAAAGACTTTTCAGTAAGCAACGGGGTGAAACAAGGGTGTGTGCTGGCACCTACACTCTTCTCGCTATATCTGGCAGCCATGCTTGAGGTGGCCTTCAAAGACACTTCAGAAGGAGTATACATTCAAACAAGGAAAGAAGCAGACTTGCTCAATGTGGCACAGTTTAAAGCCAAGAGTAAGAAATCGATAAAGATAGTAAGAGAAATGCTCTTTGCCGACGACAGTGCTCTAGTTGCACACAGCGTGGAAGATATGCAATCTTTAGTGGAGAAATTTGTAAGAGCAGCTAGCCAATTCAACCTCCAAATCAACATCAAGAAGACAGAGTGCCTTTATCAATCACCAAAGTTCCAATTATCAACATCACTACCAGAAGAGATCAGCATTGGTACAGAGCCACTAGTCAAGTGCAAGACTTTCAAGTACCTAGGGAGTACTGTTTCAGAGAATGCTAGGCTGGAGGATGAACTGTCTCTCAGAATGGGAAGAGCGAGCGCTGTGTTTGGAAACTTAAGGGAGAGACTGTGGAACAATCAACATGTGTCTATCCGTGTGAAATGCAAAGTGTACAGAGCGACAGTACTGGCTACTCTATTGTATGGTGCTGAAACTTGGACTGTCTACAGAGTGCAGGTGAAGAAACTCCACGCGTACATGATGAGACACCTTCGAGCCATAATGAACATCTCATGGAAAGACAAGATAACCAACATAGAAGTGTTGAAACGAGCTGGTCTACCATCAATGGAGGACATGCTAATACAGATGAACCTGAGATGGCTCGGACATGTTAACAGGATGGACCACCAGCGTCTCCCTCGGCAGTTACTCTACTCACAGTTATGCGAGGGCAAACACAATCAGGGTAGACCAAGGCTCAGATTTAAAGACACTGTAAAAAAAACTTGGAGAAGTTGGACATAGACAGGAGTTCCTGGCAGCAGAAGGCTAAGGACAGAGCTGTGTGGAGGAATCTGATCAGACCTAAATGAAACAGTCATTGTCGCCCATGACAGACTGCTATGATGATGATGATGATGATGATTAAAGAGGCATTAATTCCCACTGAAAAAAAGATGAAATTTGAGTTTCATATAAAATTATCTAGTCATCCAGTCAAGTTTAGGAACTAGTACTTACAGTACATAAGGAGGTGGGAAGGGACTTTCTTGCCACAAAAAGGAGTGCTGTAGTTGCTCACTTGAAAAGGATTACAACTCATCTAGTTGCATATACCTTTTTACTGCAAATGAAATGCACAACTTTGCTATTGTTATCAGCCTGTTACACCTGATTTCTACTCACTGCAATTACATTATGGCTATGATACAGTCACTGGTGCAGATAGTTCATACTCTAGTCAATGCTTATCTTACTACCACATATGGTGCATTGTATCAAGTCTGTTGTTGATAGATGCCACATCTAGCATGCAAGAAAGTTTCAGGATATCGACTGTATTTAATGACTATTTAACGACTTGTTTTAAAATATTGTCTAGGGATGTACGATATTAGATTTTTTTTCTGTTTTTGCTGATAACCGATATGCAGATATTTTGAAAATAGTTTTTCCAGATGCTGATACTAATACAATATCTCACAAAAGTGAGTACACCCCTTACATTTTTGTAAATATTTTATTATATCTTTTCAAGGGGCTAACACTGAAGATATGACACAATGTAAAGTAGTCAGTGTACAGCTTGTATAACAGTGTAAATTTGCTGTCCCCTCAAAATAACTCAACACACAGCCATTAGTGTCTAAACCGCTGGCAACAAAAGTGAGTACATCCCAAAGTGAAAATGTCCAAATTGTGCCCAAAGTGTCAATATTTTGTTTGGCCACCATTATTTTCCAGCACTGCCTTAACTCTCTTGGACATGGAGTTCACTAGAGCTTCACAAATTGCCACTGGAATCCTCTTCCACTCCTCCATGACAACATCACAGAGCTGGTGGATATTAGAGACCTTTCACTCCTTCACCTTCCATTTGAGGATACCCCACAGATGCTCAATAGGGTTTAGGTCTGGAGACATGCTTGGCCAGTCCATCACCTTTACCCTCAGTTTCTTTAGCAACACAGTGGTCATCTTGGAGGTGTGTTTGGGGTCGTTATCATGTTGGAATACTGCCCTGTGGCCCAGTTTTCAAAGGGAGGGGATCATGCTCTGCTTCAGTATGTCACAGTACATGTTGGTATTCATGATTTCCTCAATGAGCTATAGCTCCCCAGTGCCGGCAGCACTCATGCAGCCCCAAACCATGACACTCCCACCACCATGCTTGACTGTAGGCAAGACACTTGTCTTTTTACTCCTCACCTGATTGCAGCCACACACGCTTGATGCCATGTGAACCAAATAAGTTTATCTTGGTCTCATCAGACCACAGGACATGGTTCCAATAATCCATGCCCTTAGTCTGCTTGTCTTCCGCAAACTGTTTGCAGGCTTTCTTGTGCATTATCTTTAAAAGGGGTTTCCTTCTGGGACGACAGCCACGCAGACCAGTTTGATGCACATGTGCGGCGTATGGTCTGAACACTGACAGGCTGACCCCCCACCCCTTCAACCTCTGCAGCAGTGCTGGCAGCACTCATATGTCTGTTTTCAAAAGATAACCTCTGGATATGACACTGAGCATGCGCACTCAGCTTCTCTGGTCGACCATGGTGAGGCCTGTTCTAAGTGGAACCTGTCCTGTTAAACCACTGTATGGTCTTGGCCACTGTGCTGCAGCTCAGTTTCAGGGTGTTGGCAATCTTCTTATAGCCTAGGCCATCTTTATGTAGAGCAGCAATTCTTTTTTTCAGATCTTCAGAGAGTTCTTTGCCATGAGGTGCCATGTTGAACTTTCAGTGACCAGTATGAGAGAGTGTGAGAGCGATAACACCAAATTTAACACACCTGCTCCCCATTCACACCTGAGACCTTGTAACACTATCAAGTCACATGACACCGGGGAGGGAAAATGGCTAATTGGGCACAATTTGGACATTTTCACTTAGGGATGTACTCATTTTTGTTGCCAGCGGTTTAGATATTAATGGCTGTGTGTTGAGTTATTTTGAGGGGACTGCAAATTTACACTGTTATACAAGCTGTACACTGACTACATTGTATCAAAGTGTTATATCTTCAGTGTTGTCCCATGAAAAGATATAATAAAATATTTACAAAAATGTAAGGGGTGTACTCACTTTTGTGAGACACTGTATATGCACATTTTTTCCCCACCTATTTATATCGCCTTTGTCTTACAGCGATGATTAACTGGCATATAAAGACACATTCTCCAAGGAAAATTATTTTGATATTTTATCAAGAAGTAAAACTTAATTTTTGCTTTTTCCACCACTCTCTTCTTAATGTAGCAACCCGTACACATATGTTACATTACATCAGCATTGTTTTGATTAATGTTGTAGCTCTGCTTCTCTGTGACATCTCTCAGACACTTAGAGTCTTTTCCTTTCTGGGTCTGGTGTTCATTTAGTTCGGGAATGAGCCCATGTGTTTTAGTTGCACGCACTCCTGTGCAACTGAGATGATCCTACCTGGTTATCTTGTTGTGTCTGTGCGCCTGACTTTTCTTAGTTGTGCATGTGTCCCTTCATCTGTGTGTGAGTGTGTGGACGCCAGGCTGTCTCCACTGGAGGAGGCCCAGTGTATCAGTACGGAGGTGGAAAGGGAGAGCAGGGCTAGCCTCTATAAATCAGGCCAGATTACAGAGGCAGAGAGGCCTGCTACTCCCTTCCACTACCCAACCTCTTCTGCTTTATGTCAGCCGACACACAGAATACTCGGTCTGTATGGTTTGATATGCATGATTCTAGTAGCTTGTAGACAATGCACTCGGCCGGTATTGTCATCAGTGGGTATTTGAGTTGGAGCAAAAAATTCTGGAGGCATTTAAAGTGAGAAAGTGAGAAACTTTATAACTTTTTTGCTGATGGTAGCCCCCACACTGAATCCAGCTACAAGACATTTATGTTTTTATAGAAGTCAAAACCCACATTCTCCAACATTGGTTAATTTCTCTGGCTTTAACTGACCAAGAAGACAGTTTAGAAAGAAAGTTTCTTTCTAAACTGGACTTTTCCAAGTCCGAGTCCATGGTCCTCAGCCGGAAAAAGGTGGATTGTCCTCTCCGGGTTGGGGACAGGCTCCTGCCCCAAGTGGAGGAGTTTAAGTAGCTTGGGGTCTTGTTCACGAGTGAGGGGAAAATGGAGCGAGAGATTGACAGATGGATCGGAGCAGCATCTGCAGTGATGCGGACGTTGTACTGGTCTGTTGTGGTGAAGAGAGAGCTGAGTTCTAAGGCAAAGCTGTCGATTTACCAGTCAACCTACGTTCCTACTCTCACCTATGGTCACGAGCTTTGGGTAATGGCCGAAAGAACGAGATTGCGGATACAAGCGGCTGAAATGAGCTTTCTCCGTAGGATTGCTGGACTCACCCTCAGAGATAGGATGAGGAGCTCAGTCATCCGGGAGAGGCTCAGAGTAGAACTGCTGCTCCTCCACATTGAAAGGAGCCAGTTGAGGTGGTATGGGCATCTGATCAGGATGCCTCCTGGACCCCTTCCACTTGAGGTGTTTTGGGCATGTCCCACTGGGAGGAGACCCCGGGGCAGACCCAGGACTCGCTGGAGAGACTATGTCTCCCAGCTGGTCTGGGAACGCCTTGGTATCCTCTCTGTAGAGCTGGAGAAGGTGGCTGGGGAGAGGGAAGTCTGGGCTTCTCTGCTTGAACTGCTGCCTCCGCGACCCGGACCTCCAGAAAAGTGGCAGAAGATGGATGGATGGATGGATGGATGGATTTAACTGACCACATTATATTGGCATGGCCATTCTTCTATCTGTGACTGAAGGTTATTGACAGTAACAGCAGGAAACAGGTCTGCCACATAGATTGTTCAGGAAAGTCACTACTCCTCTGCCCCCCCTCACCCTCTCAGGCTCTCCCATCACCACTGCTGATTCCTTCCGCTTCCTAGGCACTACCATCACCAGGGACCTCAAATGGGAGCTGACCATCAGCTCACTCATCAAAAAAGCCCAGCAGAGGATGTTCTTCCTGCGGCAGCTGAGGAAGCTCAAGCTACCCACCAAGATGTTAGTGCAGTTCTACACAGCCATCATCGAGTCCATCCTCACCACCTCCATAACCGTGTGGTACGCAGGAGCCACTGCCAGGGACAGACTAAGGCTGCAGCGCGTCGTGCGCACTGCTGAGAAGGTGATCGGCTGCAAGCTCCCATCTCTCCAGGATCTGTACATCTCCAGGACCCGGAGGCGTGCTGGCCGGATCATAGCCGATCCCTCACACCCTGGTCACGTACTGTTTGCCCCCCTCCCCTCTGGTAGAAGACTTCGGTCCATCCAGACTAAAACCTCCCGTCACATGAACAGCTTCTTCCCCTCTGCCATTAGACTGCTGAACACTAAGTGACTCTCGTGCACCATGTACAGCAGCTCAACCAGACTCATGTCAATCATCACTGTTTTCTTCCTGCATTACCGACTGCACTATATAGTTCTCCACAGTATCTGCTGCTGGCTAATATATATTTTAACTGTTGACCAGTATCACTTAATCTTATCCTACACTTTATTACATGTATAGTTTATTTCTCTTATCTTATCATGTTTAATGTTGCAGCATTGTACCGAGACAAATTCCTAGTTTGTGTACTACATGAACAATGGCAATAAACCTGATTCTGATTCTGATTGTTCAGGGATTGGTAACATTAGAAACAATTATTTACATTCTATGTGAAAATGTATTGTGAAATTCCAAATAGGTTTACATAGAGGCAAGAGGGTAGGCAGTCAGAAACAACTGTCATTCAGAAGACAGCATTTTCAATCCTGTCTGGGACCCCTGGTTACAATTGCAGTTTTACTTTGGTTGCTTCCACCATGTACAGTATGTGTATACATGTACTGTATGTTTTAGATGTTGTTTGTCCGACTGTTAACATGACTGCACAAAAAGCTACTGACCTGATTTCAGTGAAATTTGGTGATATTGGAGTCGATCCGAATCATTCTGTGAGATAAATTCATGAAAGTTGGTCACAACAGTCAGGTGTAAAGAGAGTGATGGTATTAGTGTCTACAATATGGTGAGAATTCAAATCAAACTGAAGATCCAGGAACTTTTGTCATATTTTTTTGTTTGTTTTATGTTGCAAGATAGACCATTTTTACACCTCAATCAACAATGGATGTTGTTGTCACTTTGCCAGGCAGATGAGCGACATCAACACCTACCTTGTGAACGCAATAACTAGAGGAAGTAATGGTGTAGGTTTTTCAAATCAATCCCATAGTTGCAGCTAAGAAAAATCTTGGCCAAGTTAAAATTTTGGTGTCCTTGACCTCCAGGTCAGAGGTCAGATTTTCTATTACTCTTGTCATCATAATAACTTGAGAAGGAAATGAGGGAGGCTGTTGATATTGATACCATAGTTGTGTCTATGAAAAACCTGGGATGATTTTGATTTCGGGTGACTTAGCAGGAAAATTCAGCCAGCCAATGCTCTTAATGGCAGCAGGCTGAGGGTACCACTGGCAGACACATGTTTTTTCTTATTTCTAAAGGAAATTAATTTCAGATACTGTTCATCGGCTGTAGATGATTTCTTAGACCTGACAACTCTACTTCTTTGCTCCATTTATCCAGCCTCCTCAAAAATAAAAAAAGGGGGGGGGGGGGAGAGCTGGATAATGTGTCAGTTCAAGGACTTGGCTATAAATGAGTGAAAATACAGCCAATGTCCGAAGACTTTGGAAGAGCTTCAGAAATCCTGGAGAACTATTGCTCATCAAGTCTTTAACAATGACACAGAAGCCTGGTCTATGAAAAGGTGCCTCAGACATTGCACAGAACTGCACATCATTATTAAATAAGAGCCCTTTTGTATTCATAATTTGCACACCCAAAAGTCCTTAGAGCCACTACATTGATAAATGTCTTGATGTTCTTGTAGCCACCCCACTCAGGATCATCCATTATGTTCACAAAATTGTTTTAAAACCAAATATGGTTTAAAAACTTAACCAGCTGTCTAAGATCAAAACTAAAACTTGAACATTTGCTCTGGATTAAAGTTATATTTTTATGACCCACATCTTTGTAATGAGTGCTTTTGTGCTTCCTTCATTTGCCTTGTCTCAACCCCCACTTCAGAGACCACTGTACAACTCCTCTTTTCCTCGTCTCTGAACCTCTGTGAAAACTTTGATGGATCTTTTTACAAGCAGCTCATGCTACCTTCTGACACACATAATGAGCAGTTTATTCATCATGGACATCTTAATTCAGCTACAGTCATTTATATTTGTAGCCACCCTGTGGTCATTACTGTATTTGAAGCTTTTCCTAAATCAATTCTTCCTCATGATCTGGGCTTTTGATCATGGGATAGAGATTTTAATGTGGTCATTCTTCATCCCTGACACCAAGAGTGATTATTTGTTATGTTTTCAGTAGCCCTATCGTTTGGGCAGCTCAGAACACCCATCTATATAATCCCCCACCAAAACCTTCCAATGTAAAATAATGGTTTTCATGTTTTTCTTTCCTATTTTTGGGCAAGGAAAGCCGGCAGTATGGTGTTATGGCCCATCCAGCACTGTTCTCTCTCACCAGAGTTTGGAATTTAATTGTGTTTTGACAAGTCTTTTCCATAGCCGGCCCAATTATAGCCTCCAGTTGGGCTGGTAATGATAGTTGTTAATGGGGTGAAAAATGGACGTGCATCTCTGACAGAAACCATAAGCAGAGCCTTTGAAGGAAGCCAAGGAAAGCACTGGCGAGGACTGACCTTGCAGTGCTCCCGTCCTCTGAAGGGAAGGCCTTTATATAGCATGCATGGCTCCCAGCATCTCCTCCAAGGCCTTTTGCGCTTCTCCCGTGTTTTTAGTGTCAGCCATTTTGTCAGTGTTAAAACATCGGAGCAGTCGGCAGCAGTGTCGGGGCTACTGTACGAGGCCATGGGAATGGCTGCAGGCGACCCATCACAGACACACAGGCACACGCATTTTTAGATGTCGTCAAATTTCTCACGCTTTTTTCCCTTCTCCTCCTCCTCCTCCTCCTCCTCATCCTATTCCTCCTTCATAAACTCTCCTCTGAACCCATCATTTCTCTTGTCGCAGGGAAAGTATTGATCGGCTTCTTCCCAAAGTTATTTTTAATAAAAGATAAACAAGGAATCTACATTTCCTTGGGAGATGTGGGGTAACTTGAAGTGTCCTGCACTTTCCTACAGTTTTCCCAATTCCTCGAGGGAGGTGAGTGGGAGAGATGAAGCGAGAGGACAGAGCGTCACCATTGCACCGCATTAGGGGAGGAGGAAGGGGAGGGGAGGGTCCGGCGGGTGTTTGGAGAATAACACAAGTGCCACCAGCAAGTGGGAGACGTGGGAAGTTCGGCTTTAGTCTCAGTTAGTTGTAGCAGATCCTATTATTATCCCTCGGACTGTGCGACAACGCTGACCAGGAGAGACCCCGAACACACACACACATATAGAGTCAGGGTTGTCCTCTCTCACACACACACAGACACAGGCCAGGCCATTCCCAAGTCTTATTTCTTCTGGACTTTATGGGAACACTTAAATTTAGCCCTGGCAGGGAGTGCAGGCATAATAATCAAAGCTCTTGTCACCAGACTCCCAGTGCTAGGTGGTCTGGCTCTTCTGGAGGGAAACGTTCACCCAGTGGAAGACATGTTTCCTTTTTCACACCCTGGCACTAATAACCCCCCTCCCTCTTCCCCTAATGTCTTCTTCTTATGCCTTTTCAAGCTAATATAATTGAAAAACACCATCAGTGTGGAGTGAGTTTATACTGTGATAAAAGCATCATGTTAAATAACTATTCTGACTAAGTTCAAACTACTTTATGTTAATAAACTAATGTTGTGTAGTTGTACAGCATCCATACTGGAGATCAGCAGCATCTGGTATGCAAAGAGCAATTAGAAGTGGATTTTGACGTAACAGATCTGCTTGGAACCACCAAACAAATTAGTCATAGCAGAGTTTTTTCCTATTCATTATTAGACTTTGTTCGTAAATTTGTTTTACTAGGGACGTGTGAATATATTGGCCGATATATCAATGTTGGTCAACATCCACCTTATAAGATTCACCAGTGGCGGTGTGTTCCTGTTGTTGGCATTGATTTTTACATTGAAACAGACAGCAATAACATACAGATGCAAATTTAGAATACATGAAAGATTTAGTGTTTCTGTTGTTATTTTTTTTTTTATAATGGACATTTCTTTATCTCTCTTTATGTCTTTATTCTCTGTCTCTTTCCATACCTGGGGAAGTATGAAGATGTTTAGGAGAGATGGCTGTGGACCTTATAACCAGATTGTTTAACACAATTTTGGAGAGTGAGAGGATGCCAGGGGAGTGAGAGGAAGTGTAGTGGTAAAAATTTTCAAGAACAAGGGTGATGCTACCGCTTGTTGTGGTGGAGGATGGATGGATGGATGATGCTCAGAGCTGTAATAACTATGGAGGTATAAAGTTGATCAGCTACACTATGGAGATATGGGAAAGAGTTGTTGAAGCCAGGTTAAGAGGAGGGGTGACAATCAATGAGCAGCAGTAGAGTTTCATGCCACGTTTTTTTTTTTTTTTTTTAATTTGGGTTACCTTTAATTCAAGGTTTAGGTCTGAGGTCGTTTTTTTTTTTTTTTTTTTTTTTTCCAAAATCTTGTAACCATGATGACTTAGAAAGGAAATGACGTACACATTTCACACAGATACCATTGTTCAAACTTTGAAAAATCTGGGATGAGTTTGAATTTTTCAGGTCAAGGTCAGAGGTCTCATCATCATCAGTCCTGTTTGCCCACACATTTGGAGCATAGGGCCTTGACGAATGAATGCCAGTCGTCTTTTCTAGTTGCCTTGGTCTTAACTTCTGTCCAGGTCACATCCATGGACTTCATGTCCTTTTTCACAGCTCTTCTCCATGAAAGCCGTGGTCTGCCACTTTTACGCTTCCCTTTTGGGTTCCATTGCACTGCTAGTCTAGTGATGGAGTTTTACGGTTTCCGGAGAGTATGGCCCAACCAGCGCCGTCTTCTTCTATGGATGGATATTTCTACTGGTTCTTGCTGTGCACATTGGAGCAGCTCTTCATTTGTAATTTTGATGGGCTACCAGATCCTCAGAATGTGACAGAATCACTTGTTGATGAAGGTTTGCAGTTTGCTGAGGTGTTCCTTTGTCAGTCTCCATGTTTTGCACCCATAGAGGAGGGTTAATTTGATAGTCGAGTTAAAGACTTGCAGCTTGATTCTCATGGATAGATTCTTTAGCTTCCACATTGGCTGGAGTAGGGAGAATGCAGTCTGAACCTTGCTGATGCAGGCGCTGATGTCCTTTGTTGTGCCTCTTTCTGTGTCTACTCTACTGCCCAGATACGTGAACTCTTCCACTTGCTCGAAAATGTCTCCAGGGCACTCTATAGGGTTAGCTCTTCCAGTTGGGTGTATCCTCATTTTTTTAGTTTTTTTGGTGTTGATTTGCAATCCTACACGCTTGGCATTGGCCTCGAGGTTTTGGCTCTTCTCCCTCATATGCCAAATGCTTTGGTTCAACAACATGTTATTGTCCGCAAAATCTAGATCTCCGAGCTTCTCTGTAAGTGTCCACTGGATTCCTGTTGCCTGCCTTTCTCTGGTCTCTCGCATCACCCAGTCCAGCGTAACTAGAAAGAGATGGGGCTGAGGAGGCACCCTTGCCTTACGTCCGTGGTCATGGAGAAGGATTCAGTAACCTAGCCGTCGCATACAACTTGTGCTTGGCATCCTTCGTAGGAGATTTGTATCATGTTGACAGTTTTTCCAGGGACTCCATAATGTTGAAGCACGCTCCAAAGGGTATTTCTGTCTACAGAGTCGAAGGTCAGAGGTGAACTCTTAACAAACTTTGAATGAAATAGCGTAGGCTTTTTATATTGATACCATAGTTGGATCTATGAAAACTCGGACAATCTTGATTCCGAGTGACTTTACACAAAAATTCAGCCAGCCAGTCCTTTTACTTGCAGCAGGCTGATGGGTACCACTGACAGCCACCGGTATTTTTTTTAATAAATTCACTTTTTTTCCCAGATAAATTTGCTAACAACATGTGGCTGTTGAGATGAGGATGCAAAACTCCAGTGTAGACCATTAAAATAAAAACGTTTATTGTTGTTGTTTGGTAGTTGCACATGATAGACTGGTACTTCTGTCACTCATTTAGAATATGCCTAATTGTTGAAACAGATGAAAATTGGTTGGTTATACTAGTTGTATCACATTAAATTAATCTGTAACTAATATTCTGATCTTTGTTTTAAAAAAGAGGTCATTGAAAATGATTATTTTTCACCTTTTTTAAGTTAATTTGTCAATAGTTCTTAAGTCTTCGTAGATACATAATGGGGGACTTCAGAGACACGAAATAGGAACCCGCGTATTAACAAAATGCATTGATTTTGTCGATGCCCATTGAGTGACAGCTTACTGCAAATTACTGTTGCAAGTGGCAACAACTCTTAAAGTCCATCTGCTACCATTACCATCGTGGAGCTTGGGTGTGTTCGTAGAAAGCTACGTTAATGTTATTCATAGTGTGACAGCCCCCTTGAGGTCAGAGGTGATGAGGTGCTAAGGAGGTCTTTGACACTTGACACACACACACAGTGGCTGCCATAGCTCCCCACAGAGTGGAACTGTCACCACCTGGAGTGAATGACTAATTAGCCTGTGATTTGTGAAATCCTCTCTCTGCTGTGTGTTTGTGCATGTAGAGATGTGTTCTGCCAACTGTCTTCTAACCAGCCTCTCTCTCTCTCTCTCTCTCTTTCTCTCTCTCTGTCTTCCATGTTGCCCTGCTGGTGGCATCCACTGGATTCCAACAGGTCAGTGTTCATTCTTTCATTTTTACAGCATTCCTAAATGTACGATAGCAGCACTGAGGTCTCCGTAAAACCCCATGAAATGGGTAGGTGATTCTTTAAAGGTCCCATGTTGTGCATTTTTTGGTTTTGGCAAGTTTTGGCATCTCAAGACATATATGTACAGTGTGCAGTTTTTAAAAAAATCAGTTTTACGTCTCCTAAAAGAAGCTGTCTTTAAGCTATTGGTTTTCAGCCTGCTCCTTAATATTCATGAGTTTCTTAAGTAATTGTTTTTTGTTTTTAAGTGGGCCAGTCACAGGTAAAGGTGCATTTATTTTGCTTACTTAAGCCCCGTTTCTACTACAGGAACCAGGAACCAGTTTTACAGGAACTTCCCCCATCGTGTATGTTTCCAATATGGTAAATGACGTTCACTTATATAATGCTTTTTCTCATCTCTAGATGACCAAAGCGCTTTACAGATCCTGCTATCCACCCATTCACACACACATTCACACAGTGATGGTGGCAGAGCCGCCATACTCAGGCGCTGGCCTGACCCACCAGGAGCAACTGGGGGTTCAGTGTCTTGCTCAAGCACACTTTGACATGGAGACTGCAGACAGAGCGGGAATTGAACCCCTGGCCCTCCGATCAGTAGTCGGCCACACTACACCTGCGCCACAGCCCCCCCCCCCCCCCCAGTGTAGGAGGTTCCTACACTATAGGAACCTCCCTGTGAGGGGAAGTTTTCAGGAATTTGTAGTGGCCAAAATAAGGCCCTGGCCGGGGGTTGGTACTTCAGAGTGAGTCTAAAAGTTGCTGGGTGGGGTTAATATTGACTCGATGCTGATTGGATAAAAGTCCGCATGATAATGTAAACAAAAGGAAATGAGAAGAGCCAAATTTGACCAGGTAATGCTGATATTAGTGAAGATCTGATGCTTAAAAAATTATAACGCTGCCATGATTGCAGAGGGTCTGAATGATTATTCAGCATATGTGGCCATGCAGTGTGAACGTCTGGAGGACACGAGCATTACCGGGGAATGACACGCCACATAACACCGACCACTACCATTGTTGTTCGCTGGGATATGAGCCCACACAGCCAGCCAATGGGAGACAGAGTCCCCACTCGTGCTTCTCCCAGTGTGTTTGCACAGCTATGCCTAAATATTCTGAAGTTATGGTTATGAGAAGAACGACCAGATCGACTGTATATCATATTCATCTACACATGCATCGGGGAAGCACGAACACAGCAGAGAAGCAAGGCCGATGGCTCGGGCTGTTTATAGCTGGAGAGTGAACACACACGGTCGACCGTATAATAGATCAGTTCCTTTCCACAATTACTGAACAACAACAATAATAATTTCTGTATGATTTCTACATATTTTACTTTGCTAAACTCAAACTGCATCAGGATCAAAACTGTCAAACAGTTGCATCACAAACAAATGATCCAGATGCTGATGGTTCCTACCCCCATAATGGAGACACTGTGGAGGAATGAAGTCAGGCGAGATGCGACGAGCTGAAAGATTGCAATTTTATTTCCTCCATCAAAATGAGACGCACTTTGTAGCTCTGTGCGCTACAGTGCTGTACTGTGTTGTGCTGTGTTGTGCTGTGCTTCTGAGGCATGTCACACAAGCTCTTTTATCAGTGATACAGGAAGAGAGAATGCATGGCACATTAGCATAACAGTCAATACACATGATTAGCATGACATTAGTTGGCTCTTTGTCCGTCTGTGCATTGTCCTCTGTATGCAAATTGCCTTCCGTTTCCTCCACCCTTGCTGAGCGTGAAATAGTATCAATCTGCATTGTGCTGGGTCACCACACGGCTCCCCCAGAACACTCAGAAGGGGCTGTGACCCCCCACCCCCCCACCCCGTCGTTTGGGCTCCGGCTCCGGTAGAACTGTCCTGCTGTAGAGGAGTGTCGGATGGCTTGTCAGTCCGTGGGGGGGGGGGGGGGGGGGGGCACGGGGGAGGGGTGGAAAGGACAGTGTGCTCCGCTCCGAATTCCAGCACGTTGAACGGCCGTGGACTGTGGGTGCACGGGGCCGGTTCGCGTCATGCGTAATGGAACAAGACAGCGTATCAGCCGGCTTTAGGAATTGAGGTGCGGGAAGAGCGCTGTGGAGGAGGAGGGGGAGGGGGGTGGGAGTAAGTGAGGGCCGGCCCAGGACGTCAAAGGTGTCTGGGCCATGCAAAAATTGCATGTGGATCCGCGATGGTGAGGGACTTTCCCGGTCACCCTGGCGGTGATCCGCAGCGGCTGTGAAAAAAAAATTAAGTCTCTGACTCCTCTCGCGGCTCGGTCCAGCGAGGATGTGGGGAAGACAAATGGCCAAATTCACCGAGGACGCCTAGCAGCTGTGAAACAACTGCAGCTGTGTGAGGGACTTGACGGTTAGGCTTTAGGTGCAGATGCAGCCCTAAAGCCACCGGGGACAGCAATCGGCTAAACTCCCGGTGTGTGCCGTGGCTGAGAAACCTATACAATGTCCTGTGTGCGGGCTGCACATCTGCTTCAGGTGCATGAGCAGCCCTGAAGGTTCCGAGGGTGGCAATCGGCCGTGTTTCTCGGGCACGTGCAGCGGCGGAGGACGATGTATCAGTCTGTGGAGCCGGTTCGTCTCTGTGCGTGGCGCGCGCTTGGCGCAGTGACCACGTAGCTGGCAGTTAGTTGCGCTGTCCTCGTAATCCTGCGGTGTGCATGCGGGGCTTCGTTGTCGCGAGGTGATTCAGGGTCGGGGAGCTTGGTGGAAATCAACGCAGTCGGCATCGATGATTGTCCTCGTTCAGGCTGCTTCCTTCATTTCGCTCGTGTCGCCGTTCATGGTGCGTGTCGGTCCCAGCGCTGCGCTCCGGAGAGGATGAAGAGGTTGCAGGCATTCTCTGGTGCTCTGTGTCCACAGCGCAGTGAGAGGGAGCAGACGGTCATTCTCTCTCGTCAGGTCACCAGTGTGGAGGTAAAAGATAAGGCGAGGGGCGCACTATGACACGTCGGGTCACCAGTGTGGAGGAATAAACTCAGCAACCTTCCAGCTCGTCGCATCTCGCCTGAACTTATTCCTCCACAACACGACGGAGGAGAGGGCCAAATACAGTGCTGGCCCTTATCAGGTTCCTGCCCCCTAAAATTGGTTCCTGCTTCCTGTAGTGGAAACAGGATGTGAGAGAACTGATGGTGGAGCTTGTTGGTTTGTGATGTCATTAAACCTAGAAATGTGGTGTATGCAACTTAATGTCATCACAGTATACATGTTAAACATGGCTGTATTTTATATGGTTAAAATCCACAAAAACATAATTTTCCACAATATGGGGCCTTTAGTTGTGTTTTTAATAGAGGTGTAGGAATTTCTCAGTGTTGTGGCACATTGTGACGTAGACTTTTGCATCGATGCAAAACAGTTTTAATTGGGAGATTGCAGCCTGTGCAAAAATTTTAGTATGGCGCCATTCTTTATGAGAATGGTGATTTAGCAGGAGAGTATCTACCCCACGGCTGATGGGTTGTGGATTCGTGCCCTGACCGAGTCACAGACCATCTGAAAATGATGTTTTGTGCTTTCTAGCTTGGTACTTAGCAGAATAGAGAAAGGAATGGTAACACACAGAGCTACCGGAAAACCGAGCCTAAATACTTCACCCAATAAAAGTTTCACACATAAACTATAATCAGTTTCAGGTTCCTCTGTAAAACAAAAAGGCTGCATCATAACTTATGGGCTTATATTTCAGAATAACCTTTTGTTGTGTTCTACCGTGCCCCATGACACATATCAAAGTGATACTAATCATAGAGGGGGCACACGTTACCCGTCAAACTCTTTCAGTGAAGAACCCCCCTCCCCCAAATTCTGTCTTCTGTTTTCAGTTTCCATAGTCTTAACTTTTTTTGGCATTGACTGAACCAGTGCCCAACTTCTGCAACCAGTGCATGATGGTTTTCTGTTGGGGTCTTCCTTCCATCAGGTAATTTCTGTGGTAAACATTCACAAGCTCAGTCTGACTTGTTTTCCCATCTTAGGGTGTTTTTGCCTCCTTGACCTAACCAGTTTAGCCATAACACTCTTAAAGTAATGGCTGAGAACTAATCTTGCTATAGTGCCATTCACCACCTGTTGCATTTGCCACGGAACCATGCCCACTGCGTCCCATGTGTCCAAAAGAACTCCTTCATTTACAGGTGAATTTTGATTATTTTAGCTAAAAGCAATCAAATCAAAACACAAACAAGTCCCTACATGAGGCGAAGCTACTTGAAAGGTTGTCATCGCTGATAGCTGTGCCCCTGCTGTTGCTGTACTTTTATTGCTCAGTAACTCCTGATTACATACTCACGTTCACCATAGGCAGAACATATGCTTTTTGGCTTTTAGTAGATGCTGAGGTCAAACCAATGTGCAAATCATACCAGTAAGTCAACAGGTATGTAAATCCATACTCCGGTGATGTCATTTTTGCACATTCCTCCAACATCTTGAGCTGGATTGCGTGTTCTTCAAGGCCCATATAGCTTTATTGCTCATTTATCACTGCCAGAGTTTTTTCACACTCCCAAGATGAGGCGGTATAAGTGATGGTGGACTGACTTGGCATTCTTCGTTCTTCCTCTTTCCCCTCTGTTCCGTGAGAAACTCGGGGAGGACGAAGGGAAGTCAGGCCACTCATCAATCCTTCTGCGGAATGCCAGTGATGGAGTTGCGAGGAAGAGAAGGTGTAGGAGGCTTGGTTTAGCCAAGGGGAGTCCCAGCAGGAATATGCACACACACACGTACAAAGAGGAAGAATAACACTCATATATCTGGCACGTCATCAACTGGCCTCTGTTTGCTCAGTGCTGACACCAGCGCAGCTGTAATGCTACTGGAGTTTCTCATCACCCATGTTTGGGGCTTTTTTTGTGTGTAGGTGCAGAACTCCCTGCTTTAGGTCTGTGTGTACTGGTCTATGCGTCTATCTCGTTTGTCTTTCATAAGTGTAAATGCTGGGTGCCCCCTGCACGTATGGTCATTCATGCTCGCTCTCTACCGGACTGACTTCCACTTTGGACATGGTAAAATAGTGCTGTCCGCTCTGGTTTAGACTGAAATATTATGACAGCTTTGCTATGGATTGCTGTGAAAATTGACACAGACATGTATGGCTGCACAAGATCCTAATAGAATTTGTGATGCCCTGACATTTCAAATGGCACGGGGGTCCCAACCTGGGGCTGCTGCTCAGGCTGAGATGTAACATAAATCTGGTTATTTTTTGCCCTTGTCAGAAACACACAGGTCTTTACTGTCCTTTACTATTACATCAGCAGCCTGCTGACAAAAACTGGCCACTTATGGTTTAATATTTCCTAGACTTTTATAAGGTTTATTATAAAATAGATCACTGTGATCAGTGGTTTGTGTTCACAGCAACAGGGTTCAGACTTCAGCATGACTGTTCTGCATGGAGTTATGTGCAAATATTTTGCTATTATTCTGACCTTAGTTGTTACTAAATGACTCTATATTTTCATTTGCATGAGTCAATTTTAGGAGTGAAAAAACTATCAACTTAACAATTAGGTACCATATTGCCTGCTGCTAGTTAGCTTGATAGCTGCTCTGAGGGACTCCTGGATAAAACCATGATGATGTTTGCACCACATACGAGGGCTGTTCATTAAAGATTTCCCCTGACATACGGTGGTGTGAAAAAGTGTTTGCCCCCTTGCTGATTTCTCATTTTTTTGTATGTTTGTCACACTTAAATGTTTCAGATCATCAAACAAATTTAAATATTAGACAAAGATAACACAAGTAAACACAAAATGCAGTTTTTAAATGAAGGTGTTTATGATTAAGGGAAACAAAAATCCAAACCTACATGGCCCTGTGTGAAAAAGTGATTGCCCCCTAAACCTAATAAATGGTTTGGCCACCCTTAGCAGCAACAACTGCAGTCAAGCGTTTGCGATAACTGTCAATGAGTCTTTTACAGTGCTGTGGAGGAATTTAGGCCCACTCATTTTTACAGAATTGTTGTGATTCAGCCACATTGGAGGGTTTTCGAGCATGAACTGCCTTTTAAAGGTCATGCCACAGCATCTCAATTGGATCCAGGTCAGGACTTTGACTAGGCCACTCCAAAGTCTTCATTTTGTTTTTCTTAAGCCATTCAGAGGTGGACTTGCTGTTGTGTTTTGGATCATTATCCTGCTGCAGAACCCAAGTGCGCTTCAGCTTGAGGTCACGAACAGATGGCCGGACATTGTCCTTCAGGATTTTTTGGTAGACAGCAGAATTAATGGTTCCATTTACCACAGCAAGTCTTCCAGGTCCTGAAGCAGCAAAACAGCCCCAGACCATCACAGTACCACCACCATATTTTACTGTTGGTATGATGTTCCTTTTCTGAAATGCTATGTTACTTTTACGCTGGATGTAATGGGACACACACCTTCCAAAAAGTTCAACTTTTGTCTCGTCAGTCCACAGAAGATTTTCCCCAAAGTCTTGGGAATCATCAAGATGTTTTCTGGCAAAACTGAGATGAGCCTTTATGTTCTTTTTACTCAGCAGTGGTTTTCGTCTTGGAACTCTGCCATGCAGGCCATTTTTGCCAAGTCTCTTTCTTATGGTGGAGTCATGAACACTGACCTTAACTGAGGCAAGTGAGGCCTGCAGTTCTTTGGATGTTGTTAGGGGGTCTTTTGTGACCTCTTGGATGAGTTGTTGCTGCGCTCTTGGGGTAATTTTGGTCAGCTGCCCCCTTCTGGGAGAGTTCACCACTGTTTCATGTTTTCGCCATTAGTGAATAATGGCTCTCACTGTGGTTCACTGGAGTCCCAAAGCTTTAGAAATGGCTAGAAAATTCAACTCAGCTTTCCAAAGATGTGATAAACCACAGTTAATTTTTGTTTTAACAGAGGGGAATCACCTTTTCACACTGATTTTTTTTTTTTACCCTTAATAAACACTTTCTAAATTTTAAATTAAATTAGATTAAATTAAATCACCCTTTATTGTCATTCAACCATACAACCAATCATGTACAGTAGAACGAAATTGTGTTTTACCTATCTACAGTGTTAATCACACACACCCCATGTGTAGAATCAGTTTTTAATTCAATTAAAAACTGCATTTTGTGCTTACTTGTGTTATCTTTTTCTAATATTTAAATTTGTTTGATGATCTGAAACATTTAAGTGTGACAAACACACAACAAATGAGAAATCAGGAAGGGGGCAAACACTTTTTCACACCACTGTATTTCCCGCTTACTGAGAGGAACAAAACTTGGCACAGTTATTGGTCTTTTTCTACATAGGTATCACCAAGGGTCACACACCCATTGCTTTATGCAGCTGTGGAGACCTCACCTGTAGAAGTCTGCAGGTTGTGTCAGAAGCCACGACTTGAACTCAGAAATCAGTGTTTCATCATCATGGATGTGCTGGAAAGAGGTGGAAGTCAGATGGTGCAAGGTCGTGAGTGTAAGGCGGGTGATGAAGGATTTCATAGCCTCAGTACCGTGTTTCCATCTGGGCAGTGTGCAAGTTGTGAATCAGGGCACTGTCTTGCAGGAGGTGGACACCTTTGTTCAGCATGCCACACCTCTTGGTTTTGATGTACTTCCGCAATTTCTGCAGCAGTGAAACATCGTAAGTCCTGGTAATTGTGGTACCCTTTGCCCAGTAATCCATCATCAGTACTCCATGCTGGTCCCAAAAGACCATGAGCCCAGTTGTTCTTGGCATCTTCAGATGAGATTTTTTGATTTTTTTGATTTTGTATACTTTATTGATCCCCAGAGGGGAAATTGAGGGCATCCACTTGGATGGATGAAGCAGCCACGGTGCGGCACTATCCCTTAACCATTCAAACACACATTCACACCTAGGGCCACTTTAGAGTCTCCAATTAACCTAACCTGCATGTTTTTGGCCTGTGGGAGGAAACCGGAGAAATCTCGGAGTAAAACCACGCAGACACGGGGAGAACATGCAAACTCCACACAGATCACTGTTGGTCAGGGGCTGGGATCGAACCAGGGATCCCATGGCCAAGTGTGAGTTGCTGTGCTGCCACAGTGCTAACCACTGCGTCACCGCACCGCCCAGATGAAGCGTCTGTTACCACCTAGTTATTGCAGGTGACTAATCAGGGTGATATGGTGCTTTTCATGGCATCTTTTGGATGTTTGCAAGGCAGATTTTGAGGACTATCTCTTATCAAATAGCACCTCACTGTCGAAGTTAAAGTACACAATACAGCATTTCAATTCTCACATATTATAAGAAGCCACCGACAGTTTCTGGAATTCAAAGATAATTAGAACACCGCTGAAGTGGACTGATACGTGTCTGTTGATGTGTCTGACTGCAGTTATCATGGGAATATAGTCTGTCCTGGAACCACTGTTGTTCATTCAAATTGCTTGGTTCAAACTAAATGCTATTTAATGCATACTGTTGCATCAATATTAACCCTTTATTGGGCGAAGAACCATATTTTTTAACTTCGGGAGGCATAATGTATTGTAATACTATTATACTAATAATAGTACTAACAATCATTGAAACAATCTTCTACCGTCTGCCAGTTATGGTCTTTGTTTGAAATTTTGATTTTCAAGTATATTAATGAGTGTCCTATAAAGGGTTAATTTCCATCACTAGCTTTGGGATGACCTGTACTCCAACTTTTTTCCATCTGCACTAAGGTTCCAGCAGTGGAACACTTGTACATCCTGCTTCTTTTTTCTGGGTTTGATTAGGGCTCATCTCTGCGTGTAATCCATTTTTCTGTCTGTATCTCTTTCTCTAACTGGACCCGTGCCCACCTATTGCCTGTGCAGCTTTAGCAAACTACAGATCTCCAGGTTGGAGTCAAGATTGCCTTTTTGACAGATGAGGTGGAAATGCCTTTTTTGTATCTCAGAAGTATTAGGCCAGGTATATTTTCTGCGCTTTGCATGTGAAAAGTTTGGCACCAGTCTGTAGATGGTGCGTTGAGCTACTGCCCCCCTCCCTTTTTTTGCAGTGAATAGTTTGGTTTATGTGATCCTCTCCAAGGCCATGAAGAGGAGAGCCACTGTAAGTTATTGCCCTTAGAAAAAGAAATCAGTTAGCTGAGTGTTTGATCTGCGTTGTGAAATATGCCGTCAGACAGCGTTTCATATAATCCCATACTGTTCGAAGTTGATGACGGGCCTTATGACTGCCGTAAATTACAAAATGGCCGACCAAAGCTTCGATGGTAGAAAGGAAGAAAGAGGGGAGGGGAACGATGGCAAAAACACACTTCGGTAACCTAGCGTCGCCCCCACTTCTGCTCCAGCTCCCCACGGGATCAAACAAGAGGGAGGATTTGAACAAGTAAATCATTTCCTTCAAGTGGTGAACTCTCAGGGCCGGCCTGGTGAGTCAGACTTGTGTGTTCATATCAAGTAGAGGCATCAGTGCAACACTTTGACAGAAAGCCTAACTGCTTTTCTCTCACACTCTTCCTCAAACACTGGAAAAACGTTGCACTTTGAAGTCCTGATACGGAAAATTCGCCACATTCTTTCTGGCTGCTGGGGCTACTGAAGCTGAATAAAACCATTTAGCTGTGCCAAATCATTTCAGAGATTAGGCTACAGTTTAAAGCCCCAAAAACTAAATCTGTCGATAAAGGTGAATGCTTTTATTATTTGCACTTTATTCATGTTATATAATACAAACCTACAATACTTTCTAACATTTCCCAGTATTTTAGCCAGAGTATTTTAGCCAGCACTGATTTTCTAGTTATGTGGATTACTGTATGAGCTGCCCATGTGAAAATGCAGCGAAAACCTTACTCAAATCAAAAGGTTGTAAATGTGGCACCAGAAGCACTGTTTTTGCATCACTAGCTCAGTTCTGAAAGCAGGAGTAAATGCCACTTATTTGTTTCATTAAGCCAGTGACTCTTTGTGGCTTTGACACAAATTCAGAACACCTCACAAATTAATCATCTTAACAAGAAAAAAGCTTCAGATCTCTGAGGTGTATAGTAGTAAATGGATAGGATAATGTCTTAAATTTGAAAATCTACAAGAAGAAATTGCATAATTTATGAGAGAAAAGCTGCATATAAAAGAAAAAAATATCTTTACTAACTTTGGCCTTCCACTTTATACTTATTACTTGCTTTTTTTACATTAATTTTGTCTCAAATATGTACTGTGGCTCCATACAGACTTTTGTTGGCCAATAGAATAGCTCTAAATGTCCCTTTCCATCATGCATTTTGATGATTCCTGGTCTCAGTGTGAGCTAGCACTCCATCTCTGTGGTTAAAAGGGATCTGTTCTCTTGAAAGTGACAAACTCCTTTTCGTAATTCCCCATTTTCACCTGTGGAGTCTGGCTCAGGAACACTCTTACCAAAGCCAAGGTGCTGATTCACAGCCCTGCTTTGACATTTCACAGATTCCACCTCCCCTGTCTGTGAATCTCTACAGCTAATATTACAGTCAGTCCCAAAACTGAACTTGTAACATTTATAGCCATGCTGGGGTATTGTTGTACCAGTGTGTTCAGAGGAACCCTCCTTTGAAGGCTCCATGTTTTTCTTCTCCAACTCTCCTGCATATCATATGAGATTCCCCGTGTCAGCGTGCACGTTTGAGCCCTATGCATGATTGTGTTTGGGGGCTCCATTTTTCTTATGGGGAAGAGTTCAAACCCTTTAAAATGAGGAAAATATGAACAGGTTAGTAAGAACAGAAAACAATGTAACCATTACAAAGAATAAGAATTTTAATCAGCATCCATATGACTGTTGCAAATTTAAAAAGTTACAAATTTATGAGAAAAAAAAGGTAAAAATTTACAAGAAAAAAGTAAGAAATTTATGAGGAACAGATCATGGAACAGATCTGTGCATATATGCCTTAAAAGAAATTATAAATAAATACAGAAATCAAAATTCTTCAGTTTTTCTGTGCTTTATTGACGCCTCCAAGGCGTTTGATCGTGTTAATCACAGGATACTGTTTAGGAAAATGATTGACAGGGGGGTGCCCAAGTACTTAGTACGTATCCTGATTTACTGGTACGCACAACAGAAGATGCTGGTGAAATGGGGGAAGAGTCATTCATCACCATTTGGTGTGAGCAGTGGTGTCAGACAGGGCAGTATATTGTCCCCTATTCTATTTAATCTTTATATGGATGAGTTGTCAAAGCAACTGAATGCCTGTAAAACTGGGTGTTTAATAGGGAATAAGTTAGTGAATCATTTTATGTATGCTGATGATCTAGTTATTCTCAGTCCAAGTAGTGCTGGTCTTCAGGAGTTATTAAGAGTGTGTAGTGCTTATGGAGAGGAAAATGACATAAAATATAATACAAATAAGAGTTGTGTGCTGATCTGCCGCACTAAAGAAGATTTGTTAATGAAATTCCCTGTCTTTGAATTGGCAGGCAGGGAATTAATTGTCAGGGATAAAATTAAATATCTGGGACATGTTATTAATGATAGAATGACTGATGATGATGATATTTTCAGACAACGTTGCAAAATCTACATGCAAGCAAATATTCTTGCACGCAGATTTGGTTTTTGTTCAGATGAGGTGAAACTGGTTCTTTTTAAAACCTATTGTACACCTTTATACACTGCTCATTTATGGATAAATTATAGGAAACTAAGTATGCAGAAATTACAGGTTGCCTACAATGATGCATTAAGAATTTTACTTAAAAAGCCTCGATGGTGCAGTGCTTCCGAGTTATTTGTCTCATCACGTGTAAATACTCTGCATGCAGTAATAAGGAATTTTATGTATAAATTCATCTGTCGGCTTGATGTATCTAGAAATGAAATCATTCAAGTCATGTCTAGCATTAAGCTCAGTTCTATTCGCTGTCAGTCACAGTTTAGAAGGCACTGGTACAGTAGTCTTTTTAAGTCTTTTTAAAGTCTGTACTGTCTTTGTACTTCTTTAAGCAGTTATGTCTTAGTGTTTCTTGTAACTTTTTGATTGTTTCAACTGTCTTGTTTTTTTTTTTTTTTTACTTTACTTGTTTATTTTTCTCTTGATGGACCTTGAGTCTGGAATAAAGTCTTTGATTGATTGATTGATTGATTGAGGAAAAAAAGTCAAATTTACCATATTGTTTTTGCTGCATTGCAAGAAAAAAAATCACAGATTTTCCAGAAAAAAGTCATCAATTTTTGGGAAAAAGTTTCAAATTTACAAGAAAAAAATCATTAATTTGAGGAAAAGCTGAAACGCTACATGAAAAAATTGCAAATTTAAAAAGCTGCAAATTTACAAGAAAAAGTAACAAATTTATGAGAAGAAAACTTTCAAATTTGCAAAAAAAAGTTACAGATTTACCAGAAAATGGTCACCAAAATTAACAAGAAAAAAATGGGAAATTTACGAGAATAATGTTGCAAATTTAAAATTTGCAAATTTATGAGAAAAAAGGTTGCAAATTTGCAGGATAGAAGTTACAAATTTACAAGAAAACGGTTACAAATGTATGTGAAAAGAGTTACCAAATTTACAGGAAAAAAAATTGCAATTTTACCAGAAAAAGTTACAATTTTAAAAAGTTTTACAAGAATAAGTAACAAATTTATGAGAAAAACTTTAAGTTTTTCAAAAAATTTGCTAGTTTGCACAAAACACAAATGTACCAGAAAATGGTCGCCAAAATTAAGAACAAAAATAAAATTAAATTTTACGATTAAAATTTATGAGAATAAAGCTGCAAATTTACAAGAAAAAAGGTAGTAAATTTATGAGAAAAAAGTTGAAAATTTGCAAGAAAAAAGTCACAGATTTATCAGAAAAAAAGTCACCGATTTATGAGGAAAAAAAGGTTGAAAATTATCAAGAAAAAAATGAAATTTATGGGAAAAAATGTTAATTTATCTTCACCCACTTTATCCTTTTTGGGTCACGGGGGGTGGAAGTGGAGACTATCCCCGCATCTTTAGGCAATTCTTTCCCTAAAAATGTTGTCAGTTGAATAGTTCAGGTGTGAGATGTGGGAATATTTTATCTTTCCCCAGTTATCCTTTTTCACTTAATGACTGTTGCTCTGGATGCCACGGTCAGACGTTGTGTTACAAGTGTGTTTTCCTCCCGAGGTGTAACACAGTATTTGCCCTGGTCAAGGAAGCCAGAAGGGCAGGAGACACGTGTGTGTGTGCGCGTGCATGCGTGCGTGCGTGCCAGATCACATCCAGTTGTATCGTTCAGCACAGTAGTTGCATGTCAGTCCGTTCTGCACCACTGTGTGTGTTGCACTGTGTTTTCTTGCTTGTGTGTGTGTGTGTGCGCACGTGTGCGTGTGTTTTCCTGGTTTGAGGATGTTGTGAGCGCTGGGTGAGAAGAAGCAGAGCCCGGACCTGCTTTCCATCACACCAAGCTGCCCTTGGCCAGAAAAGATCTGCCTACACACACACACCTTTTCAAGCACAGTTGATTGAAGCTGCCAATAGCAGAGCAGCAGCAATTGCAGGCCAAACATGACTAAACTTCATAATTTTGCATATGGAGAACACAGAAGTAAAAATGTGTCCTTCCTGTTAAATTCAGACAGCATGTAACGTTCTTTTGTAATCTGCAATATTCCTGTAATCCCAATGTCATTCTAGTTGACGTCTATACACAATAGTGAAGGGAACCACAAAGAGCAGAGCCCACAAAGGCCAAATGTCTGGCTCACACCAGCCTTCCAAGACTTACTGCAGCTGGAGTGTGCTGTCTCACATCTGTAACCTCATGATAAAAGTGTAAGTAGTTTTTTCATGTCCATTTTAGGGGGTTTTCACACCTGAGGGTCCCCACCAAGGTTTGCACATTTGGTCCAGTTAGGTTTGGTTTCATACTGCTCCTTTTCCAAGCGAACTAAACAGCTTCACGTGCTGTACCTCGGTCTTGTTGTCATGACCATTTTTGAGTTGTTAGCACAGACTGGTAGTTAGCAAACATGCTACTCACCCTCAGAGACATTTTCTGCAGCTCTGGACACATCAGTAATCGCACTTTAAGTGTAAACTGGTTTAGACTTTCTCATATTAGACAGTAAATTAGTTTAGTGAGGCTAGAATATTATCCAGGTCTTCATTAAAAATGATATTTGTCTTTGTCATCACCCATGATGATTTTCAGGTGCCATTACTTGTCCATTTTTTTTCAAGTGAGTATTTACGCCACTAACAGCCCTATTTGTGCTACCACGGCTGCCTTAACTTTCTGTGTTTGGTTCAAAGGTCCGAACCTTGGTGAAAATTGTTTTCACATTCTAAATGAACCAGACTAAGTTTCAGTTTAATCCGGACAGAGTCTACCCCTATTTGTTAGACTAAATTTTGTCTCTTTGGGCCGAACTGTGGTTTGGGGAGGTTTCCCACCTGAAATTTTGGTCCAAACCAAACTGAAAAGTCCTGAAGTTTGGACCAAACAGGTTAGGTGTGAAAACCCCCTAAGCTGAATCTAGGGAAGACTCCACCACATGAAGGTGTGAGGCTAGAATATTATCCAGGTCTTCATTAAAAAGGACGTTTGTCCTCCTCTTCACCTAGTAACCATCCAATGGCATTGCTTTCCCAAACTTTCATATACTCTCTTTCGTCCTCTCTGAAAATTTCTGCTTTACATGTTTTGGGGTTTTTTTGGTTTTGTTTTTTGATAATTTATACCACTACTGGGCCACATTTTAAATTAAAAACTGGACCTCCATGAGGTCTACTGTGGCTCATGTTTCCATAGTTCTGGCTGCTGTAACTGCCTGTGTTTGGTCTGAAAGTTTGAACCTTTCTGAAAATTGCTTTCACACTAGAAACAAATTGGATCATGGTTCAGCTTGATCCAGACTGACGCCACCATTATTTTTACTGGACCAAATTTTTATACTTTAGTTTGGTCCGGGGAGAGGTTTTATGTCTGTGATTTTGGTGGGGAGCAAACTGAAAAGTCCAGGTCCTTTTGATGTACATATACTATAGATTGTTATTGTGAGGTCTTCTGAGCACAGTTACTGCAGAAATGAAAAAGCCTGGTATTTCAACATTCCTAAGCGCAGTATGTACCATTAAGTGAGGATTACCGACCTTTTGTTGTTCATTGTACAACACTTATTACAGTATTCACAAGACACTACTGCTGCTACTAGAGTGTTGCATATTCCTTTTTTTATACTGCTGATTATTGATGGTAAGAGAGGGAAATGTTTATAAGCTGGTCAGTATTAGCCTTTTAAGTATTAGCACAAGATCACTTTCCACAGTAAAACTATGTTGATGAAATAAAATGCAGTTAATTGTACTTTTACAGCTAAAATGGCTTTAGTGTGAGGCACAAAGTATCTACAACATAATTCATGTTATTCAGCAAGTTTAATTGATTTTTTTGTACACGTGTGACACTACAATCTTCCTTTATTATCTCATTTGGCCATAGCTGGAGCTTCTAGGTGTTTTTCCAACACAAGTGGCTAATTGGTGTGGATATTTTCACAGTGAGACCATGTGTCTGGTAGCAAAAGTAGTGTGCTGAATTCTGGTATTACTAGGTTGTAATTGTCATAAAATCTGACTGAAATGAAATTATGTGGGTTTTTGTCATTCCCAAAATCATCTAATATGTAATCCATTACAACTTGTATTACAGAGACATAGACCATAATAAACAGGTTACAGCAGGCTTCCCGTAAAGCTCAACATACCGCCAACACTGGGCCAAATTTACCTACCTTCTTAAGGAGTTTTGTCTTAAAATTATCTTTGCCTTTTTTGGTAAATTCTGACATTTTACAAAGTTTTATTTGAGATTTGTTTGTAACTCACAACCTACAAACACTCAAGGGCACTGTTAGGCACATTTGAATGCTGACATTATTGAGGTACAGATGTGAACAATTTTGTCTGTACCCTTCAACAAAAAACCCCAAACACAACTATCTCTGAAATAACTTGAAACTGACCAAAATTGAATGTTATGCCTTATTGTTTTTATCATATTTAACACAAATCAGACTTTACATGTCATTATTGAGTCAGTTGAATATTTTATATAATTAAACCAAGTAAAATGGCATGGACAAAAAAGACGGCAACCTTAAATTAATATTATGAGGCACTTCCTTTTGCAGCAGTCACTGCCAACAAGCAATCGCTGTACTCCACAATGAGGTTTATTCTCTTTTATGCACACTGGAGTATATCGGAGACTAATTTTAAAACAGGCTTTAAATAATGCAGTGTATTTTATTGGGGTTACCCAATAAAATCCACATCACCCAAGGTGCTGTGGGAACGAATCAATTCATCTGCAGCCCTCAAGGACAGATTATCGTCATTACACACTGATTAGAGTTTTCCCATGGAGATGTTTAGCCAGTCTTTGTCTTTGTCCATCATGTAGATGTGAGGATACACCAGAGGAAGACTCTGGCCCACCCACCGCTGCTGTCCTCCAAACTCCTCACTGAAACCAAGGAGGAGTGAGCCGTTCTTTGAGCAGATCTCGGCCTGAGCTTTCAAATCCATTAATAGTCCCTCTGCTGAGTGCAGAGTTGTTGTATTTTAACAAAAAAAAACAAAACAAAAAACTGTTGGATGAGATCAAATAAAGTCTGCATCTATTCTACTTTGATTTTTGAATCATTCTGTTAAAAGAATGACAATGGATGAGGAGGGAAATAGTAAAGCAGCCATAAATTAGATAATAATGGATGCATAAAGTCAGCATCGTGGGCATCAGTGTTTGGTGTGCACACAGCACTAGCAGGCAGGCTCTGCTCCAGCCAAGGGTGATGGTTGTTTCCTGGTCCTGCGGGGCAGGAGCCTGCTGTGACAAACAAATGAGTGCCTAATGTTTATGCTTGTCCTGTAAGTTTTTTATTTATTGATTGATCTATTTGAACATCAAGACAAAAAAAATAAAAAATAAAAACAAGGAATCAAAACCAAAAAAATAAACATAACCAAAAAATGTCTTGTTCAAAAGGAGTGGAAGAAGCCAACCCTTATATAGTCCCACCCTTTCTCCATACCCAATAAATTATATCATTCTAGTCATTATCCATCCCATAATTACATTCATTATACAATACCATAATATATAATGCATCTTATAATTAAATTATGCAATAGAAATAATATAACAATGATAGTTTATAGTGACAATAATACCAACATCTAATAATAACTGTAATAATAATAATAAGTAAATAGTTCTGGTATGTTTAATATAATTATAGACTGTAGGAGGGGTTTATGCAGCATCTTAGACAGAGACAAGGAATAAACATGGGAGAACAATGCCCAGAGAGTTCCTGGAGATATAGCAGGAAGGAGTCAGAGGCATAGGGGGTTGAATGCTGTGTGATGTAGATGTCATGCTGTGTGAGAGAAAAACTCCATATGAACCGTGTGAAGAGGATTTGAGAGGAGAGAGGAGAGCTTGTTGAATTCAGTCATTCTGTTCTGTGCTTGTGAGATGTGAAGTGTGTAATAAACCATCTGTCCCATGGATCTGCCTCTTATTTGACACACTCCACAAGACGATATTATCATCATCATCATAATCACCATATATACCACCATATACCCCCACATGGCTTACAATACCTAGGCGCAATAAGTAACCATATAATAATAACCATAATAATAGGTAGCCATGTAGTAGTTACAATAACAATAATAATAGTAATAATACCACCTGGCCTATATAATACTTTAAATAATTCCATCCTTAACAACAATCATAATACTATAATACTGTTGTAATATTCTAGTAATAATGATATCAATAATAATAGTACTTAGCATATATATCCAACAAAATATATATATATATATATATATATATATATATATATATATATATATATATATATATACTGTATATATATATATATATATATTCAACAATAACAACCTTTCTTCATTAAAGACACATTGTAATATTACTGTCCTTTATTTTTATGTTGTTCAAAAATCATTTCTTTATATGTTGATTTAAATATATGGATGTTTGGACATTGCCTGTGTTTCTCCCCCAACCCATTCCACAATTTTACCCCACACACAGACACACAAAAACTTTTCCTAGTAGATCTAGGTGCATTTTAAATTTTGTATTCCCCCATAAATTATATTTCCCTTCTCTCTGACTAAAAAGATTTTGTATATTGTGTGGCAAAAAGTTTTTACCGACTTTAAACATTAACTGTGCTGTATAATATATAGATAGATAGAGAGTTACACACTTTATTTCGAACAAAAAAGTAAAACAAAAACAAAACAAATGACAAATGCAATAAAGTAACAGTATACAGTGTTCGAAAGGGAGAAGGAAGAAGTGAACACTTATTAATTCCATCTCCTCTTTTCCATAAATACACCCATGGGAAATATAAGATAAGATAAGATAAGATAAGCCTTTATTAGTCCCACAATGAGGAAATTCCAGGATTGCAACAGCACAGGGATAGCAACACTCAGAGCAACAATCAGAAGGCAAGAAAAAACAAGAGCAGCTAGTATATACTGTATATGTACATATTACTATAAATATATATATATACAGTATATATATACAGTGTATATACTGTATATATATATAGACACACAGTGCGGAGCATTGTGGTTGGTGGATGTGCAGCAGAAAGTCTAAGCTCTCTCTCCGCGGCTGCGGTGGGCCAGCTGGATGTCTTTGGGCATGATGGTGACCCTCTTGGCGTGGATGGCGCACAAGTTGGTGTCCTCGAAGAGACCCACCAGGTAGGCCTCGCTGGCCTCCTGCAGAGCCATGACGGCGGAGCTCTGGAAGCGCAGGTCGGTCTTGAAGTCCTGAGCGATCTCCCTCACCAGGCGCTGGAAGGGCAGCTTACGGATGAGCAGCTCTGTGCATTTCTGGTAGCGACGGATCTCTCTCAGAGCCACGGTACCGGGCCTGTAACGGTGAGGCTTCCTCACTCCGCCGGTGGCCGGAGCGCTTTTCCGAGCAGCCTTGGTGGCCACCTGCTTCCTGGGGGGCTTTTCCTCCAGTAGATTTACGGGCGGTCTGCTTGGTTCTTGCCATCGCTCTTTATTATTGTGTCTTATATTTCTTGCACGCCGCCTAAACTCCAGCCCGGCACCCGCGTCGTTTTCGCTTCAGCTCCCCGGTATGTCGAGTTTCTCCATTAGCACCGGGTGGCGGTTGAGTGCTAGCTAGCTCTTCCCTGCTGTATCGTCTCCTGCTGTAGACAGTGGCTCCGTCCGCCGACTCGGGAGACCTTTGGGGTGATCTGTGTGTCCGTGATATATATAGAGTGAAAGGTGTACCGGATCAGAAAGAAGAAGGAAGATAAAAAGACTCAGAATTGAGCCGCTGTTGCAAAAGGCAGCCAACTTGTGTGGCGCCGGAACCGGGAAAAAAAAAAAAAATGGTATACAATGTGGTATACATTGGTATAAATGTATACAAATGTGGTATACAAATGTGGTCTTAAATGTGGTATACAAATTACCACATTTAAGACCCCAAGTAAACAATTAACTGTATTTTGTACATATCAACATTAACACCCATCCATCCTAACATACATTGATGTCCATACATCAAAACCAGCCTCAACCAACACAGATATACACAGTACTGTCCCACCCACCATTCCATAGTGTTATATACATATATAATGTATATAAGTTCACAATTAAAACTGAAAATATAAATGAGACCAAAAGATGAAATGAAAACTAAAACGACTATCAGATAATGGATTACGATGGATTTTTTCTTTTTTAAAACTCAGTCCTTCAAAAATAACAAAATGCTAGCCCCAGTGCAGTAACAGGCATGTGTGTGTGCTAAAGCATTTTAAATTTACTGCTTAAATAGCTTGGGATCAGTCCGCCAAGGTCTCCGCCTTTGACTGCCACCTAATCCACATAGCACCGGACTTCCATGATCCCTCCTGCAGGTGGTGAACCTACTGGAGGGCGGACCCATGTAACTCCTTCGGGCTGAGCCCGGCCGGGTCCCATGGGTGGAAACCCGGCCACCAGACGCTAGCCTTCGAGCCCCTCCCCCAGGCCTGGCTCCAGGGTGGGGCCCCGGTAACCCCATACCGGGCGGGGTACACTGAATCCTTGATATACAATTTATCATGAGAGTCTGTTGGATCGTTCTTCGTCTGGCCCTTCACCCAGGACCAGTTTGTCTTGGGAGACCCTATCAGAGGCAAATTGCCCCGGACAACATAGCTCCTGGGATCACTGGGGCACGCAAACCCCCCCACCACGATAAGGTGACGATCCATGAGGGGGGGATCCATGAGGGGGGTTGTTGTTGTTGTTGTTGGATGTTGTTGGGTTGTCATGGTTGACACGCCTCTGCAACATTGCGTGGAGGTCGGGGGCAGTGCCTTTGGCATGGCAAACCGGGGTGGTGGTTCCTCTCTTCAAAAAAGGGGACCGGAGGGTGTGCTCCAACTTTAGAGGGATCACACTCCTCAGCCTCCCTGGGAAGGTCTATGCCAAGGTATTGGAGAGGAGAGTCCGGCCGTTGGTCGAACCTCGGATTCAGGAGGAGCAATGTGGTTTTCGTCCTGGCCGTGGCACATCGGACCAGCTCTTTACCCTCTCGAGAATTCTTGAGGGTTCGTGGGAGTTTGCCCAACCAGTTTACATGTGTTTTGTGGACTTGGAGAAGGCATTTGACCGCGTCCCTCGTGGATTTTTGTGGGGGGTGCTTCGGGAGTATGGGGTATCGGGCTTGTTGTTACGAGCTATTCGGTCTCTGTACGACCGTTGTGAGAGTTTAGTTCGCATTGCCAACACTCGGTCGGAGTCATTCCCAGTGAGAGTTGGACTCCGCCAGGGCTGCCCTTTGTCACCGGTCCTGTTCATAATTTTTATGGACAGGATTTCTAGGCGCAGCCAGGGAATGGAGGGTGTCATGCTTGGTGACCACAGGATCTCATCTCTGTTGTTTGCAGATGATGTTGTCCTGTTGGCTTCATCCAGCAATGACCTACAGCTCTTGCTGGGACGGTTTGCCGCTGAGTGTGAAGCGGCTGGGATGAGAATCAGCACCTCCAAGTCCGAGTCCATGGTCCTCAGCCGGAAAAAGGTGGATTGTCCTCTCCGGGTTGGGGACAGGCTCCTGCCCCAAGTGGAGGAGTTTAAGTATCTTGGGGTCTTGTTCACGAGTGAGGGGAAAATGGAGCGAGAGATCGACAGACGGATTGGAGCAGCATCTGCAGTGATGCGGACGTTGTACCGGTCTGTTGTGGTGAAGAGGGAGCTTAGTTCTAAGGCAAAGCTGTCGATTTACCAGTCAATCTACGTTCCTACTCTCACCTATGGTCACGAGCTTTGGGTAATGACCGAAAGAACGAGATCGCGGATACAAGCGGCTGAAATGAGCTTTCTCCGTAGGATTGCTGGACTCACCCTCAGAGATAGGGTGAGGAGCTCAGTCATCCGGGAGAGGCTCAGAGTAGAACCGCTGCTCCTCCACATTGAAAGGAGTCAGTTGAGGTGGTATGGGCATCTGATTAGGATGCCTCCTGGACGCCTCCCACTTGAGGTGTTTCAGGCACGTCCCACTGGGAGGAGACCCCGGGGCAGACCCAGGACTCGGTGGAGAGACTATGTCTCCCAGCTAGTCTGGGAACGCCTTGGTATCCCCTCTGAAGAGCTGGAGCAGGTGGCTGGGGAGAGGGAAGTCTGGGCTTCTCTGCTTGAACTGCTGCCTCCGCGACCCGGACCTCCGGAAAAGCGGTAGAAGATGGATGGATGGATGGATGCTTAAATAGCAGTTGGTAATGTGCTACTGACTTTAGACCTGCTTTTTTATTGATCAAATGCACATTGACAGAGAATGCAACATGATACCAACATGCTGAACTTCATGTTGAGCCTCATTCACTTTAAATGAGTCCCCTCCTATGAGCACAAGCCATGTACACAGTCAGTCTCTGTTTAGATGGCAACGGTGCGCAGCAGAAAAGCAGACAGTGCACTGAGAGAAATGAAAGAAAGCACTGGCACAGGGTGGGAAGTGCAGTGCAAATGCATGCTTGAGATCATCGTAATAGGGCCCTTAGTATTTACTGCCATTTTCCCTTTAACATAAGAACTGAAGTGAATGGAATAAATACCTGTCATTCCTTGTAAAATTGCATCTTTTTCTAGGAATTTTGCCATTTTTTAGATTTCGTAATTTTTTTTCATCAATTTTAATCTTTTTTGCCTTAAATTTGCAACTTTCTTTTCAGAAATTTGCAAATTCTTTTAGATTTCGTTTTGTGGGGATTGTTTCTTGTAAATTTGGGACTTTTAAAAAAATAAATTTGTTTTTTTTTTTCTTACAAAAATTTGCAACTTTTTTCTTGGAACTTTGCCAGTTTTTTCTAAATTTTGACTTTTTTTCTTGGAAATTTGCATCTTTTTTTCTTGTAAACTTGTGACTTTTTCCTCATGATTTTGAGTCTCTTTTTTTTTTTTCTATTATGAGCGTTAGAACATTTGACTGTCGTGGTAGAGGCTAGTTTTAGGTATTTTGTTTCAGTAATTTATTCTCCAGTGCCAACATCAATGCTGGGAAAGTATTTGCAGTTATTTCAGTTCCAGTAAATGATTGGACAAGGCTAATTGTAAAACTGTCAATTTGGGGGAATCTGAGGACTTAAAATTGATCAGTTAGCTTTAAAGGGTCTTAAAAAGTCCTAAATTTAACTTCCTTATCGCTTCAGATGTCTTGTAGTTGTTATACGTTTCTTTTATGACAAATCATTTTCTTTTTTTAAGATAAAAACTCTCCTTCACTTTTTTGTACCAAAAATTCTTACAAAAACCTAATGGTCTGTACAGTACACTTTACTGCAGTGGATTTAAGGAACACAGAAACTCTGGACAATGATTAATGCTGTCTGAAATGTTCCAATATAAACGTGCTTAAGCCCCGTCTATAGAAAGCAGATGAAGACATGTTGGGAGAGTGTGTGGTTATAGAGTCATCAGATGAGCCGTAGGCAGGGTGCTGAGAGCCGAGTGCTGCCCTCGCTCATCAGAATAAGCTGGAAAAGGTCAACATGTGCTTTCCCTTGCCAATATTTCAGGATATGAGTTCACGCTGTTTTGCTGTTGAAGGCGTAAAATTGTCAGACCCTTTTCACCCTCATGTGTTATAAGTCCCATTAATAGCACAGTGATCCACATAAGCCGTCCTGACCCTATAATGTATTCCCCAGAGGGTGCTAGTGTTGGTGGCGTTGGGGTCACTTGAGTATCATTTACGTGTTTGCTGTAATTTGTCTCTCGTTAGCCTGTTTAAGCTCGTTTTCAGTGTTTTGTGTTCTAGAGCGGTATCTCCACATCTGTTAGACTCACACACAATTTGACCCCCCTCAGCCCTCTGTCCCACCCCAAGTTGCCTCTGAATTGCCCCCAGCATGCCCTTGCTACCCATCTGAACTCATCAGCTCAGCCCTGTGCTGCTTCGGGCAGGAGTACAGGGTCCCAGAGGAGGTCCCGGCTCTACTCATCCACCCAGCTTAGGAGGGCAGGGATTGGGTTTAGGCGACAGGTGCCAGGGGGACTGGCCAGTCCCCACACAACACGCACACACACACACACACACACACACACACACACACAGAGAGAAATGCATACACGCTGAATCTGGCCATGCCTTAATCCCCAGCCAGCTGTTGCAGTTGCTAGCCCAATCAGTCTAAAGTGTCGCGCGCTGTGGAAGCTTGTCAATGTGTGTGCGCAGTGGAGGGAAGTGTGTGTGGGGAGGGTCAGGTAGCTGCCACGCATGCCAGTCATCATAGCAGCTCGGAGCATTTGGAACAGGACCCCCGTTCACCCGATGACGGCTTGGGCGCCCAGCCTGATAGATTGATAACACATGTTCCTGGCACTGTCTCTCTCTCTCTGTCTCTCTCACACACACATACACTACACACTCATTCATTATCTTCCCTCTGGCACAGATAGGACCAGCCCTATCACAGTCCCACCCCAAAGGCCAGCAGAGGTGAGATGGGGCAGACACTGCTGTCTTCAGAACCCCCCTCCCCGTCTTTGACCCGGCCCTTCCCTGTATGACCCTATAGACACGGGCTAATCCATCAGGGCCATAGGGTGGTGTGTTTGGGTGTGGGGGTTATGAAGGGCAACGCTTCTGCTGTCATGGTGTATCGCTGCTAGTGCATGGTTCCTGTCATTGTTGGGGTTTCTAAACATCCATCAGCATTATTGGCACAATGGCACTGAAGTTACCCCCAAAATACTCTGAATCCAAATGAAACTGTTAGAAGGGGCAAAGTAATCTAAATTATTAAAGACCAGTGTTGGGAGTAACGCGTTACTGTAGTGCCGCTACTTTTGCAGTAACGTGTCATGTAACGAAATTACTGTTAGTACTCAGTAATGCGCTACAGTTACTGAAATTTGATCAGATGTGTTGCTCGTTACTCGTTTTATTAATATGGATAGATATTTTTAGCGCAAATAAATGAATACCCGCCTTATTCCTGTGGGTGCTGCTGAAACAATTATGGGCACAACTTCAGTTTTGGGCTGAAGCAGTGTTAAATTAGCAAGTGTGGAGTAGTGGGGCATTTAAAATAGCGTTTTTAAAAGTTTTTCAAATTCCTTTTAATGTGTAGTCCACATATGTGTTTTGCAGTCAAGCGGCAGCTAATTTCAGCACTTGTAGTTTTTGTGTTTTTGAATGTTTTTGCGTAGTTCTGGTACTTGTTGCTGCTGTTCGTGGTTGCGCCATAGACTGTATAAATGGAGGCTCCTCACATACAAGCACAGCTAAATCCATGGCTTCATCAGCAATATGTAGATCAGGGGTGTCAAACTCATTCCATGGAGGGCCAAGACCCTGCAGGTTTTACTTCCACCCAGTCTCTTCAGCAGGTGTTTTCACTGATCAGCAATCAGTAGGAAGAAATTCAGAGAAATCACCTGTTGAAGACACTGGGTGGAGGTAAAACCTGCAGGGTCTTGGCCCTCCATGGAATGAGTTTGACACCTGTGGTGTAGATCATGCACCGAAAACTAAAAAGGACCATTTGTGTGATTGGTGGTACAGACACAGGACAGATACAAGAGCACCAGGTATATTTTCACTTGTATGAGTGTCACAGATCTGACGTTTATGTGTCATATACTGTATGTCACCAGATGCAAGGCTGCATGAAGTAAAATAATAAATAAAAAATAGTACTAGTTTGCGTCTTAAGGATTAGTGATTTAAGAAAGATGTCAAATAGTTTTTTGAGGGTTTTTTTGCATTCGTTGACCTGCATTGGAACAATATGGACTTGATCTTAGCAGCTTCAAAGTGCATTAATTTTTAAGTTATCACAAAATATAGATCAATAAAATTTTGAACAATTGTCAGAAAAGGTCTGTACGTGTTAAGTTAAATAACAACGGTGGCAGGACAGTTGCATAAGCATTTTAATTTTGTGGTAAAACAAACAGCTGCAGCTGTCTGTATTTACCCCGACGTTAAAACACCCAAGCACAGTGTTGTGGTTCTTTGTGGCTCTTGACTAGATTCTACGTCTGCTCTAAGGTAACTTTGATTATATCCAACATCTTTTAACAAAGTGCAGCCGACTTTATTGCGGTGGAGACATTGATATATCTCAGAGCTTTTATTTATTTACAACATTAGCATTTTAGCGTCGTAGCTAACTAATGGAGCTACTGTCTGCCAGGCCACTTTCTAAGGTCGTCTTCCCAACCCATCGATAGTCGTGGGATGTGGTATGATTATATTACTCTTTTTGAGGTACAAAAGGCCGTGTTCCCACATTTTTTCCCGCATAATGTAACCCATTAATTAAATTATTTTGCTTTGTGTGCAAGATGATTTAAGAATGCATTTAAAAGTAACGTGAAAGTTAATTTTCCAAATAACTAATTACTTTAATTGTGCAGTAATTGGTAAAGTAACTCAATTACTTTTGAAAAGAAGTAATTAGTAATTATAATTAGTTACTGTTTTTAGTAACTTGCCCAACACTGTTAAAGACACTCTCTGGTGGATATGAATCCCCTTAAAAACAAATCTAGATTGTCTAAAATGGTGTCTTATGCCCTTTTATCCACCAAAAAAACCTTTCATGGTCTTGCTGTTGCTTGTGAAAATCTCTTCCCTTTTCCTGCTTCTTCAAGCACCAGGATCTATGAATAATCTAATTAGGCCTGCCCACATCCCACCCATGAGGACGCTGACACACCACCTCTCCTTGAGGACCACAACACACAGAAGTTTGCAAGCTGGAAAATTTGACCAGAAAATGGTAGTATTGAAAATTTAATATTTAAAAATTATAACGCAATGCTGCCGTGACTGCGGAGGGCCCAAACAGCCACTTGGCACTTGTGGAGCATACAAACACCAAAGCAAAACAGCACAGCACACACGCCGGCCGCCACCATTGTCCTCTGCCGGGATGTGAGCTACACAGAGTTGCCCAAAAGCAGACTGCGAGTCCCTACTGGTGCTTGTGTGCCTATAATATCCAAAACTTTAAAAGTTAACACCACCATGACTGTTTAGAGGAACAACCTGATAAATTGTATGTCACATGCAACCACACATGTACTGGGGCAGCACCAAACACAGCAGAGAGGCAGCACCGGCCTGCAGCTGCAGAGTGCACATGCACAGCTGGAAACAGGGCAGCTCCATTCCTCTCAGCCATTACCAAACAACACTACACATTCATTTCTTGCACAATCATTTCTGCACAAAGTCAACACACTCCAAAAATATTTTGCTGTGGTGCATTGGAGCAAAACTAACAGATGATCAGGTCTGATTACATCTTCTCCTCCTGCATAATGTGCAGCAGCATCTCTTGAAAAAAAAATACTGAACAAACAAATCAACACGGTGTAGTATCTAAAATATATGCAGGCTTACCTGGATATTTAGGGATCATTTTCTTTCTAGCACACTACCTATTTAACACAAGGCTTTGATATTAACTGTACGTAAAATTATACCATTAGTGGACTTTATTCTCATGCAATTTAAAGGTCTGATGACACGTTTTTGACATTTTTTAGCATGTTGTGTAAACCCAAAAGTCATTGCCAATGATCAATATAATATTTACAACCATGCCTGCATAAACTAGTTATCATCAAAAAACAGCAGCCGCTGACTGGACTGTGGAGCCGCCCACCGAATTAAGGGCGGCACCCTCATGACGTAATTGCAGGAATGGACTCCGGTGTTCTTGACTGGAATGACAGCAGCTTTGTGGCTCACAGTTTCTCTGGTTTCTTGTTTTAATTTTACGGCTATGCCTTCGCGTTGTATCGCAGGTTTAGATAAAGCGTGTGATGTGTGAAAGACCACATCACATGCTTCAGCGCGAGCCTGCTCTCCTCCTGCGCTTTTATACAGGAGGAATGTGAGGAGGGGAAGGATTAATGGATTTACTCGCAGCTTTGACCTACTTTCTCTGATTGCACGCCGGTCCGGGCACGTTCCCTCTCTCGTTATCAACAGGTGATTCCTCTCCCACTGATCATGTTTCCTGGTCCTCACCCAGGTGCTTGTCATCACACCATCACCAGCAGTGCGTTAATGGCAAACGGCCGCCAAAATGTACACGCACTGCTGGTCAATAGTATTGTCATCTGTGCTGTTAGTCTGCCAGTATTTTCAGCACTCTCACGATGTGTTAGCCACTCCACACAGCTGTGGTTCTCGTGCGTCCTTGAAGTGATGTCGGCTCTGGTGCGCAACCGTGGTTAATACGTCTCCTTTCCATGTTCGCTGAGCGATGTCTGCCCCAAACGCCTACTGTTTGTGTTTCTGTGTATTTTTGTAAGTCTTCAGCTTTTTGGGAATTGTCTGTCGTTCTATATTAAATGTGCTGTGGTAAATCCTGCGCATCCTCGTTATTTCATGCGCCCTCTCCCTACCCTGCGTAAGAGTGCATGGAGAGGGATGATTTACGCATAAATAACGAGGATTAACACGAGGATTTAAGCGTAGGCTTCACCACAGCTCATTTAATATAGAACGACAGACAATTCCCAATAGGGTGAAGACTTACAAATAATATATAGAAATACAAACATTAGGCGTTCGAGGCCAACATCGCTCAGTGAACATGGAGAGGAGACGTGTTAACCACGGTTGCGCACCAGAGCCGACATCGCTACAAGGGGCGCAACAGATCTACAGCTGTGTGGAGTGGCTAGCACGTCATGATAGTGTTGGCAATATTGACTGGCTGACAACACTGCAGATGATGCACACAAAACATGAACAGCTGACTGTCACTGAGTCTGACTCGCTAGGCACAATGCCCACTTGGCACAGCTCAAACCTATATGGTTTGATGCCCCCAGATTCATCATTGTCATCCCATTCTTCGGAACTATAATCGTCTGAAGATTGGACAACACAAACCAATTCTAGACTACATGTGCTGGAACCATGGTCGATGTTTTCAACCGCTTCCATCCTGTGTGTACAAAGGGCAGCCAAGCGCTGTGTTCCGTCGGATGACATTACAACATGGCCAGGGGGTTTTCGAGCCACTGACGCAATGAGTGACGTGGCGCTCATTAAAACGTCGGATATTTGTGTGAAAACAAGCCTGTTTCACTTAGAACTGCACAGACAAACCAATTTCGTCATATTGTATTACAGTGGGGCAAAAAAGTATTTAGTCAGCCACCAATTGTCAAGTTCTCCCACTTAAAAGATGAGAGAGGTCTCCAATTTTCAACATAGGTATACCTCAACTATGAGAGACAAAATGAGAAAAAAAATCCAGAAAATCACATTGAAGGATTTTTAATGAATTAATTGGTAAATTCCTCAGTAAAATAAGTATTTGGTCACCTACAAACAAGCAAGATTTCTGGCTCTCACAGACCTGTAACTTCTTCTTTAAGAGGCGCCTCTGTCCTCCACTCGTTACCTGTATTAATGGCACATGTTTGAACTTGTTATCAGTATAAAAAGACACCTGTCCACAACCTCAAACAGTCAGACTCCAAACTCCACTATGGCCAAGACCAAAGAGCTGTCAAAGGACACCAGAAACAAAATTGTAGACCTGCACCAGGCTGGGAAGACTGAATCTGCAATAGGTAAGCAGCTTGGTGTGAAGAAATCAACTGTGGGAGCAATTATTAGAAAATGGAAGACATACAAGACCACTGATAATCTCCCTCGATCTGGGGCTCCACGCAAGATCTCACCCCGTGGGGTCAAAATGATCACGAGAACGGTGAGCAAAAATCCCAGAACCACATGGGGGGACCTAGTGAATGACCTGCAGAGAGCTGGGACCAAAGTAACAAAGGCTACATCAGAAACACACTACGCCGCCAGGGACTCAAATCCTGCAGTGCCAGACGTGTCCCCCTGTTTAAGCCAGTACACGTCCAGGCCCGTCTGAAGTTTGCTAGAGAGCATTTGGATGATCCAGAAGAGGATTGAGAGAATGTCATATGGTCAGATGAAACCAAAATAGAACTTTTTGGTAAAAACTCAACTTGTTGTGTTTGGAGGAGAAAGAACACCATACCTACTGTGAAGCATGAGGATGGAAACACCATACTTTGGGGCTGTTTTTCTGTAAAGGGACCAGGACGACTGATCTGTGTAAAGGAAAGAATGAATGGGGCCATGTATCGTGAAATTTTGAGTGAAAACCTCCTTCCACCAGCAAGGGCATTGAAGATGAAACGTGGCTGGATCTTTCAGCATGGCAATGATCCCAAACACACCGCCCGGGCAACGAAGGAGTGGCTTCGTAAGAAGCATTTCAAGGTCCTGGAGTGGCCTAGCCAGTCTCCAGATCTCAACCCCATAGAAAATCTTTGGAGGGAGTTGAAAGTCTGTGTTGCCCAGCGACAGCCCCCAAACATCACTGCTCTAGAGGAGATCTGCATGGAGGAATGGGCCAAAATACCAGCAACAGTGTGTGAAAACCTTGTGAAAACTTACAGAAAACGTTTGACCTCTGTCATTGCCAACAAAGGGTATATAACAAAGTATTGAGATGAACTTTTGTTATTGACCAAATACTTATTTTACCGAGAAATTTACCAATTAATTCATTAAAAATCCTTCAATGTGATTTTCTGGATTTTTTTTTCTTATTTTGTCTCTCATAGTTGAGGTATACCTATGATGAAAATTGGAGACCTCTCTCATCTTTTAAGTGGGAGAACTTGCACAATTGGTGGCTGACTAAATACTTTTTTACCCCACTGTATGTGTTGAAAAATCAGAGGAAGTCAAGAACGTGTCATCAGACCTTTAAGGCTAATGGTGGCTAGCACTTCATGACACAAACAGATGAAATACAGACTTACCAGTTTAACGATATGCCCACTTGTATGCATGGTGGCCTCAGGATAATGGTTGGAACTGCATCAGTCCTTAAAAGCAGTTTAATGGTAAATCCCATCTTGATATGGGTCAGGTTTTCAAAGCAGCTGTCCAAAAATGCTAATTGGCACTGGAGGCTAAGCTGGATCCTCAGTTCCTTACCCTCTTCCTCCGAGGCCATACCCAGTGCTTAGTCCTGATTGGTTCCCTGTTCTAGTGATGTCATTAGAACGGTTTGTCTAAATTCACCTTGTAGAAGCTGAAAGAGCTTAACTAAACTTTCACAACAGAAAAAAAGAGACATGATATATAACAGTGATTATGCAATTGATACGGTGCATCCGGAAAGTATTCGCAGCGGTTAATTTTTTCTGCATTTTGTTATGTTACAGCCTTATTCCAAAAGGGATAAAATTAATTTTTTCCCTCAAAATTCTACACACAATACCCCATAATGACAATGTGAAAAAAGTTTTTTTGAGATTTTTGCAAATTTATTAAAAATAAAAAACTAAGAAATCACATGTACCTAAGTATTCACAGCCTTTGCTCAGTACTTTGTTGATGCAACTTTGGCAGCAATTACAGCCTCAAATTTTTTTGAATATGATGCCACAAGCTTGGCACACCTATCTTTGGGTAGTTTGGCCCATTCCTCTTTGCAGCACCTCTCAAGCTCCATTAGGTTGTATGGGAAGTATCAGTGCACAGCCATTTTCAAATCTCTCCACAGATGTTCAATTGGATTCAAGTCTGGGCTCTGGCTGTGCCACTCAAGGACATTCACAGAGTTGTCCTGAAGCCACTCCTTCGATATCTTGGCTGTGTGCTTAGGGTTGTTGTCCTGCTGAAAGACGAACCGTCGCCCCAGTCTGAGGTCAAGAGCCCTCCAGAGTAGGTTTTCATCCAGGATGTCTCTGTACATTACTGCATTCATCTTTCCCTCTGTCCTGACTAGCCTCCCCATTCCTGCCGCTGAAAAACATCCCCACAGCATGATGCTGCCACCACCATTGGCATGGTTATGAGCGGTGCCTGGTTTCCTACAAACATGATGCCTGGCATTCATGCCAAAGAGTTCAATCTTTGTCTCATCAGACCAGAGAATTTTATTTCTCATGGTCTGAGAGTCCTTCAGGTGCCTTTTGACAAACTCCAGGTGGGCTGCCATGTGCCTTTTACTAAGGAGTGGCTTCCGTCTGGCCACTCTACCATACTGGCCTGATTGGTGGATTGCTGCAGAGATGGTTGTCCTTCTGGAAGGTTCTCCTCTCTCCACAGCGGAACGCTGGAGCTCTGACAGCGTGACCATTAGGTTCTTGGTCACCTCCCTGACTAAGGCCCTTCTCCCCCATCGCTCAGTTTAGACGGCTGGCCGGCTCCAAGAAGAGTCCTGGTGGTTCCGAACTTCTTCCATTTACGGATGATAGAGGCCGCTGTGCTCATTGGGACCTTCAAAGCAGCAGAAATTTTTTCTGTACCCTTCCCCAGATTTGTGCCTCGAGACAGGCCTGTCTTGGAGGTGTACAGACAATTCCTTTGACTTCATGCTTGGTTTGTGCTCTGACATGCACTGTCAACTGTGGGACCTTATATAGACAGGTGTGTGCCTTTCCAAATCATGTCCAATCAACTGAATTTTGAGCTTCATGACAAAGGCTGTGAATACTTATGTACATGTGATTTCTTAGGTTTTTTATTTTTAATAAATTAGCAAAAATCTCAAAAAAAACTTTTTTCACATTGTCATTATGGGGTATTGTGTGTAGAATTTTGAGGGAAAATGAATTTAATCCCTTTTGGAATAAGGCTGTAACATAACAAAATGTGGAAAAAAATGAAGCGCTATGAATACTTTCTGGATGCACTGTATCTCTTGTAAGTCATCGTAAACATGTTACAGCCATATTAACATAAAAAAATGTGATTTTTACCAGAGTGTCACTTTAAGAAACTGTTTATGGTAATGCTATTGCTAATGTACTGAACTTGATTAGATTGTATCAATGCAACACATCTTTAACCTATTTTAACACGTTATGATGTAATCCTCAATATTTAGCAGATGAATAATAACCCATCTTGTACTCATCCTCATTGTCTCTACCGGATATGTGAAAAGGATATCATGAATTGTCTGTGCAGCAAACCGTCAAAATGCTGCAGCTGTTAGCCGCACAGATGGAGACAAACATAAACACCATAGCAGCACCAAAGATGGAGATAAAAAAAAACACAAAATCAAGGATCTAGCAGATTACAGCAAGCAGCTGACAGCCCACCTAAACTAATTTCATCAGCCCCACTCGCAGAGGAGACTTAGTGTAATCTAAATGTTGTTTAGAGAGATTGTTTTTCTTTTTTCATGACAGCAATGACAAGCACGACAATACAGAGTTACATTCACATATGTCACCTAAACTTGCAAAAAAAAACCAAAGCCTTATGTTAAATGGGTTTATTTTATTTAACCTTTATTTATACAGGGGAGGTCCACTGAGAGGGAACCTCTCTTTTTCAAGGACACCCTGTTCACACTCACACAGATACACATTCACACCTGGGGGTATTCCAGAAATCAGGTTTAGTGGCTTACCTGGGTAAGTTAACTCAGAGTTTGTGGTAACTCAGTTTTTGGTTCCAAAAAGTCAGAGTATGTTATTAAGTATGGTAACAAAGGCTGTGAACATAACCTGCTCCTGACTAGGTTATGTTCAGGCTATGTTCGAAGTATCTTTAGAATATTTAAACTTAAGAGGAACCACATCCACAAACAGAAATGTGAATGCAGAGAGTCAGATAACTTGTCACTCAAAATCACCTTTAATAAAACAAACCATCACTAATTTGTTTTTAACATCTTCTTTATTTCCTGAACAAACATCATTTTCCCTCTATCTTTACATGCAGATATTTAATCTCCAAATCTATTTTCTGATTTTTTTTTTTCTATTGAGATAGATTTTGTCCAGATCCTTTGCTGGTAACTGCAGTGAAATTCTAACATTTAGAGATCTTAAAGGTAAAATATTCATTTCTGTTTAGCAGTAATTTGTCTCACCTTAACATTAATAAAATCATTTTCATTGTCAAATTGCTGCACAGTTTTGGAGGAGGATCCACTGCACCACCCTGTTCAGTCTCTTATGGAACAGAAATAAGTTCTGCTGCAAATCCTCCGTCTTCAAACACCAGTCACATATTGGATGCTTGGCATATATTGTCCACATAGTTTAGTGGACCCTCTGGACCCTCCATGTCCGCTTCTGTCAAAACTTCTGCAGTCTCCTCTTCAGCCTTTTAATTGCATTAACAATCTTACGGCCTTTCGCCTAATGAAGGATAAATTGTCAAAAAGGGAAAAAACAAAACAAAACTATATTTAGATTACAAGACAAGGACACCATCTTGGACTGTGACGGTGATAAAATTTAAGTTAAAATAAAAAGTCCACATTCATTCAATGAAAAAAGATGGGCTTGTGAGGGAAATTGGTTGAATAGAAAAACCCCTTTAAAAGGTTTGTATAAATTAACACAACAGGAAGGCTTGCATAGTGATGCCTTATAGTAATTTTATTTATTTAGCGAATGCAAAGTCCTTAAGCCAAGCAGTTGCCTCCTGGTTTGCTGTATGGAGGGTGTGTAATCCTCCTTCCAGTCTTTGGAGCGGGCAAGCCTCTATGATGTGTTCCATAGTTTGCTCCTCTCCACATGCGCACAGTGGGCTAGGGCTACTGCCCCATCTGTGAAGGCTGGCCAAGCAGGGGCCATGTCCAGTCCTGAAGCGATTGAGTGTAGACCACTGTCTCCTTGGGAGGTTGGTGCCCGGGACCTGTTGGTTGGGGTTTATCACCAACCAACAGGTGATAAACCCCAACAGGTGAGTTGTTTGTTTTATAGTAATTGCAATATTCGAAAAAAAAAAATTAAAACCCATGCTGTATAATCTGATTATCTAGCTAAATAAGCAATGAAGGATGGAATCATCAGACTTTCTTACGTTTTACCAGGGCAGTACACAAATATTCTGTTATCTGGATATCTGCTCATGACAGTGGGATTTATTTTTTAAATTTGGTATTTGGGTATTTGCTCCTTCACCCAAACTGCTCAATTTTAATTTTGCTAGTTCTGATTTATTACTTCTCCAAAAAAGGTCACAAAATTGCATGAATAAATTTAGAAATATATGAAGAAAAAACTTCAAATTCATGTGACAAAAATAGCAAATTTATGAACCAAAAATTTTATACTTAGAAATCTGTAACAAATATCTTTGGGGAAATTATTTCAAATTACATGGAAAAATTGCATATCTACTATTAAAAATAGCAAAATTACCATAAAAAAAGCTCTCAACTTTACACAAAAACTGCAAATTTATAAAAAAAAGGGTACAAATTTACATGAAAAAAAAATCTTTATAACAAAAGCCATTATATCTGGATGTAATGATAAAGGTTGTAAAATAGCCTACTGCCTTGCATTGCACTCAGTTTGTCACATTATTCTAAATACTTATTTTTTATGGAAAATAAATTTGACCCAAAGGACATCCAAGCTGGGGCTCGAACTCACAGCTTCTCACACCAGAGTTCGGCACTCTACTTATGTCACTAAGAGGCTTGATCATTTTGCAAATCCAAAAACCTCACTTCATGCAGTCAGCAGTTCTTTGCAGGTCAGCTTCCTATATCTTTGGTTGATGTCACTGTTTTTCTACTTGATTATGCTTTTTTCCCCCACTCCTCGTATGCCTCCAACAGTGCTTGTAACGCTTCCTCAGAGAAACAATTGACTCTTTTCCTCCACTGCTTGTGGTCTCTGTGTTCAACATATGTTGTCTCAGTAGGTTTGCCATGAACGCGAACGTCTCAAGGTCAATCAACTCTGAGTTAATCAAATAGAGTCATAACTGGAGTTCTGGAATCAGAAACTTGGAGTAATTTCTGACAAGTTTACTTAACCCTGAGTTCAGGATTTATTTCAGGCTATGTTAACTCTGCTTTCTGGAATACCCCCCTGGAAGCTGCCCAGTATAACCCCAGACTGACCTGTAGCCACTGAGCCTCTCCACTGGAGCAGCTGGGGTTAAGGGCCTTGTTCAAGGGCACCACAGTGGGGTTAAGGAGGGTGGGGCAAACACTGCTACGGTATCTATCCCACCCAGATCTGATCTTGCCAGTCCAGGGATCGAACCAGCAACCCTCCGATCACCAGTCCACATCCCGAACCATTAGGCCACCACTGGGTTAAAAGTGGCATTGACTTCTCTTGGCTCTGAGGAATCTGGGTTGGGCCATCACACAGTGGGAACATGTACTGTGTTCAGACAGATACTTTATATTCTAAGTACTTTACAAACCCAACTTCTTTTGGAGTATGTTACAGTTGTGAAATGCAGGAGAGAATGAAGTTTTACCACACAAAACATGAAATATGTTGAATTTATACATCATTTATTTGTTTGTTGGTTTGTTTTTTGCATTTTCCATACAGTCCCACCTTTTTCTTAGTTGGGATAGTAACATGAGTATCTGTACACCAAATACAAGTCTTATGATGACTCATGTTGTCAAAAAATTTCTCATACTGCATGATCATATGAAGAAAATCCATGCTGCCTAAAATACTACATATGCATTTGCAAACTGTGGCCTTTGCCTTAGAAAAGTAAAACTGTGCAGCATAGACAAGTGCTAACATTTCCTTTGTGGTCAACATGCAAAAGCCTAGGTGAAGGAAGAAGTGATTTGTTTTGCTTCCCTGGAAAGGCCAGTTTCCAGTTATGGTAGACGACTGTTTCCGTCTGCTTGTCGCTGAAAAGCAAATGCAAGTCTTATGAGGATGATTCACATAATTCGATGATTTCATAATGTCATTAGTCTATTATGTGATCACAAGATGATACTCTGAGCTACATCACCAGTTCATATGGACCATTTCCACACATCATGCTGCTTTTGAATATGATATCTGTTAAAAGCCACATCAATAACACGTGTTAATATGATCCACTCCACCATCACAGTCTATGCATTATCCAGACCATTCTTTCTTTGTCGATACACCAGCTAGCTGTGCTCCCCTGATAGTGTTTGCCATAATAGAGCATACGAAGCTCACATCAATATTGGAAGGAAAAGGAAAAAATGCACAAGTAAAGTTGTTCAAATTTCACATAGACCCTTATGTGGATATAGCCAAGGGAATGGTCAGGCCTTAACGATCCCCCTTCAGAAGAAGAAGTAGATCCAGTATCAGTGCTTCTTGTCCATATGGCCAGTCTTCAAATAATCAATGATATTTGACAATCAGGAGCAATTAGCCCAAGAATATTTGGAATCATGAGTATAATGTGTTTCTCACAGGAGTTAAATTTTGTGTGGGTGATTTTGCTTCTAACAAAGTCATCTGACATCTCACAGAAGCAAAACTCCAATTAATTTCACTTCTTAAGGGTGACATCAGGCTTTTATTTTTAAGAATTTGGTTCAGCCCAAATTAATCAGACCAAGAATGGTTGTTATAGACTTGCTGGAATTATTTTTACCACCACTTTTACTCATTTATCTCGAACAGCTGGCACACTAGTCTAACGCCAAAACATGGATGTCATTTTGTTGCAAGCTCAGTAAACGTAACAAGTTCAAGTGGTTCAAAAGATCCACGAAATGTGGTGTCAAATGGCTAAATAAGGTTAAAGTTAGGGGTATTTACCCAGGAACAGCAACCTGTTTACAGTGATAAGGAAGCATTAAGCTATGATCACTTGGCATAACATCACAACATCCTTTTGAAACCCTGACATTGTGAAACGTTAGTCTAAGTGCCTCATTGCGGCTTCTGAGTAGGGACCTGAATGAAAAACTCATGAGGTTGTGTTTGCTTTACTGTTTCAGTTACTCTGTCCAACTCTGTCCAGTGTATATGGATTACTATATATGATGTAAAACAGTTGGTCTGATTTTTACTTTTTCTGTTTCTGTAGTTGAAAATGTCATGCTGGAGGAAGGTGCACACAGGTGGACTATATCTTGTACAGAAGGAGAAATCTGAAACAGATAGAAGGCTGCAAGGTGGTGGCAAGGGAAAATGTAGCTAGGCAGCATCGGACAATAGTCAAAGTCAACTTTATTGCGAATTCTGCCATATGTACAACATATACAGAGGATTGAAATTACGTTACTCTGAGACTCACGGTGCAACAAGGTGAACACTAAGAAAGAAATATAAAGCATAACCTGTAACACCAAACATTAAACATCAAGCATCAACATTAAACATCAAACATCAGGGCAAAGAAAAACCAACCCACCTACCAAAAACTAACTAAAAATACTAAAGGTTCAGGTTCAGGTTCAGGTTACTTTATTTGTACCCGTAGGTAGATTTGTTTTGCAGTCTGGTGACATCCATATTTACAAGCCACAAATTACATTCAGCATAGACACAAACACAGGCACACATGAAATTGACTATAAACATGATAAAAATACTCAAGGCTCCATCAATCAGGGTATAAAAAGACAAAGATATGAGAGAAAAACCAGAGGTAAGAGAGAAGAGTCATATTAAAAATTAAAAACTAGTCAAAGAGGTTAAAAATTCCAAGGTCTAAAACCCAATAAAATATTTAGAACCCAAGTAACATCCTACAAAAATAAGTAAATATAAAATGGAGTTAATAAATAGGTACCTAAATTATGTGCAATATATTGTTACAGCTTGTTCAACTCTTTGACAGCAGCAGGAACAAAGCTGTTTTTGTAGCGCTGGGTTTTACTTTTTGGGACAGCAAACCTCCTTCTTGAGGGAAGAAGCTGAAAGTTGCAGTACAAAGGGTGGGAGTCATCATTTAAAATGGAGGTAGCCATCCTCTGTACTTGTCTGGTGTACAGGGATGTCAGGCTCAGCTGTGACTCACCAAGCAAACGACTGGACCATCTAACTACCTGATCCAAGGATTTCCTCTGTTTCAGTGTTATCTGACCAAACCATGACACTAAAGAAAAGGATAAAACAGATTCAATAAAAGCCCGATAAAACATTGTCATTATGGTTCGGTCAATTTGGAAGCGTGCAAGTTTTCTCAAGCAATGCAAATGTTGCTGACCCTTTTTGCACACCCTTTCACAGTTCTCTTCAAAGTTTAAATTACTATCAATAATCGTCCCAAGATATTTGTAGGATTGTACACATTCAGTGGTCTGGCCTTTTAGTACGGTGACTTTGTGCCTGGGAGTTTTCCTCCTAAAGTCAATAATCATGTCTTTAGTTTTTGTTGTATTCAGCTGCAGGTAGGAATCCTCACACCAGTGAACAAAATCATCAACTACTGGGCCGTGGCCACTCTCACCATCCTGGAGGAGACTGACAATAACTGAATCATCAGCATACTTTATGATGTGTCTGTTGTCATGTCTGCTCCGACACATGTTTGTGTACAGGATGAAGAGTAGTGGTGACAACACACACCCCTGAGGAGAGCCAGTAGAAGAGCACTTTAGGTCAGACAATATACCATTGACCCTTACTCTCTGCGTCTTGTTGGTTAAGAAATCCAGAATCCAACCCACCAGATTATTGCTCAAATCAAATTGTTGCAGGAGCCTTTCAACTAAGCTATGAGGTTGGATTGTATTAAAGGCGGAGGAAAAGTCCACAAATAAAAGCCTGGCGTGTGTCCCATTAAAATCCAGATGTTTAAAAAGCATGTTAAACAGAGTGACAGTGGCATCCTCCACTCCTCTGTGAGGCCTATAGGCAAACTGCAGAGGATCCAATGCGTGCTCAGTCTGCTTTAGGACCTCACATCTGACCAGTTTTTCAAAAATTTTCATTAAAATTGAAGTCAAAGCAACTGGTCTAAAGTCGTTTACTGTTTTTGGACAGCTGGATTTTGGAACGGGAACAACCACGGCTTCTTTCCAGATCTTACGCATATGTTGTGTTTGTAAGGACTTATTGAAAATGTAATGAAATGTAGGACTCAGTTCATGTGCACAGGACTTTACCAAGCGCCCACATATATTATCAGGGCCCTGACTTTTGTTCACTTTTGTTCTTAATATTGCACCTCAATATTAAAGTGCTGATTGTCTTTGAGTTTCTGTTTCAAATCTTGGGTTTCAGTGCTAAAATCAAAGGAGTCAAAACGACCATAAAAACGATTAAGAGCATTAGCCAGCTCTGTGTCTGAATTAAAACCATCTAAAAACACACGATTACTGCGCTCTGTGCTCTGAAGGCCTGCAATAGTTTTCATACTGGCCCAGGCTGAACCAAGTTTCTTTGTTGCCATCTTGCTTTCCAACTCTGATTTATAATTCTGTTTTGCTCTTAAAATTTCGAACTTCAGCTCTTTTGTGGCAACCTGTAGCTCAGAAACAGACTCCTGTTTAAAGGCAAGTGCTTTCCTCTGTAAGCAGGATTTAACTGATTTTGTAACCCATGGCTTGTTGTTGGGATATATTTTGACACGTTTACGTGGAACGATCTATTTTTACAGAAAGCCATGTAGGAGCATGTGACGTCCACCAAAGAGTCCAAATCATCCCCGCAGGCCAGTGTGAACATCTCCCAGTCTGTACAGTTAAAGCATTCCTGGAGGCTGTGCACTGAATCCTCTGTCCACACATCAGTGTCTCTCGTCTCTACCTTGCCTCTTCTGAGAGCAGTTTTATATGGGGGAGTGATTTATAGGCTCTCTCTATGGGTCCATAGCACAGGTCCAATGTCTTTTTTCGCCTGGTTGGGCAGGAGACATACTGATAAAAGTTTTTAAGTGTCTTCTTTAAAGAAACATGGTTAAAATCCCCAAGAATGAAGTTTGGCGCCTCTGGAGAAATTGATTGCAGCTGCTGGACCACATCAAAGATTGTGCTGCAGGCGGAGTCAGCGTCTGCCCTTGGGTGAATGTACACAGTTGTGATGAAAAGTTGGGGGAACTCGCGAGGCAAATAAAAGGGGCGTAGTGACACAGACAGCAGCTCCACATCGGGTGTACAGATGCACTCTCTGACCGTGACAGATGTGCAGTACTGCTTATTAATATATAAACATACGCCGCCCCCCTGACGTTTCCCCGTTCTCTTCCTGCTGATCCGAGCGCAGCGGGGCTCCAAAGCCGTCAATCCACAGGTCTGCGTCTCGGTCATGCGCATTAAGCCAAGATTCGGTGAAGGCCATGACGCAGCAGTTCTTAAAGTCTTAAAGTCCTTCTGGTAGCGTACATTCCCTTGAATTTCATCCACCTTGTTTCTCAGAGACTGTACATTCCCAAAAATCATAGAAGGTAGAGGAATGTTACCAAACTGACGTCTTCTCAGGCGCAATTTCACACCTCCACGCTTTCCGCGTTTTCTTCTCCCATCTCTCCCATCTCTCTTTTCACCGCTGTGTCCGTCTCTCAAAATAAAGTCCGGCAGTTGCGGCTTAGGCTCAATCACAGCCGCTGCATCGACCGTGTTTAAATGCAGCAACATGTCCCTGGAATAATGTATCCTGCCCGCCATGATGCCAAACGCGTGTACTTCAGAGACAAAGAGCCAGAGGACAAGTAGAAGCAAAATCTCAGCAAAATTTTGCCAGGTGTGCAAAATAACTAAATACCATAAAAATTAAGACAGCATGTAGTAACTTAAGGCACATATCAAGGCACATAGAGGGTTAAAGTGGCGTGTAGTGCAAAGAGAGCAGTCCATTTCTGCATAAAGTGACTGGTGCAGCCCTGAGATCAGTGTGTGTGCGTGTGTTGGAGTGAACAGTTCCTGGATGACAGAGTTCAGTTTTTGAAGCTCCTGAAATCAGTGTGTGTGTGTGTGTGTGTGTGTGTGTGTGTGTGTGTGCGCGCGCGTGTGTGTGTGTGAACAATACCTGGGGATGGCAGAGTTCAGTTGTTGAAGAGGGGATGCTGGAGGTGGGGGTGTGTTCAGAGTCCAGGATTCATGTGAGGATTCATCTCCTCCCTGATGGCAGCAGACTGAAGAAGGTGTGTGATGGGTGGGTGGAATAACCTGCATTGCAGAGGGCTTTGCAGGTGAAGCAAGTGGTGGAGATGGTCTCAAGGGAGGGGAGAGAGGCACCAACAATCTTCCCAGCTGCTCTCACTATGTGCTGTAGGGTCTTGCGGCAGGTCGCGGCGCAGGCACCATACCACTCAGTGATGTAGCTGGTCAGGATGCTGTCGATGGTGCCTCTGTAGATGGTACACATGAAGGGGATCAGGGCTTTGGCTCTTCTCAGTTTGCAGAGGAAGTAGAGATGCTGCCAAACTTTCTTGACCAGTGATGCAGTGTTGATGGTCCAGGAGAGGTCCTCTGTGATGTGTACACCCAGGAACTTGGTGCTGCTCACCCTCTCCACAGCAGTACCATTGATGGTAAGGAAAGCATGATGGGTGTGCACTCTTCTGAAGTCCACAAAAATCTCCTTCGTCTTCTCCATGTTCAGAGAAAGATTGTTGTCTCTGCACCACATGGCCAGTGGCTCACCTCGCTCCTGTAGTTTGTTTCATCTCCATTGTTGATGAGACCCACCAGTTGTGTCATCTGCAAACTTGATGGAGAGGTTGGAGCTGTGTGTTGGTGTACAGTCAAGGGTCAGAGTGAAAAGGAGGGGGCTCAGCACACATCTTTGGGGTGCCCCTGCGTTCAGAGTGATGGTGCTGGATGTGTTACCGCCAACCCGTACTGCCTGCAGTCTCTCCGTCAGAAAGTCCAACAGCCAGTTACACAGTGAAGTGTTGAGCCCCAGCCCAACTCAATAGTCTGTAGGGTGACAAAACCAAAAATAGGAAGCAAGTATTAAATGGTAGAAGTTGAAAAAGGAAGACTGTTGCACAGAGTTCAGGAAGGGGTTGATACAGGCTGTGAGGGGTAAGGTAGTATTACCTGATGACTGGGAAAGTACAGCTAAAGTAGTAAGAGAATCAGCTAGAAAGATATTTGGTGTATTCTCTGGACAGAGGAAAGAAGACAAGGAGACTTGGTGGTGGAATGAGGATATTCACGAAAGTATTCAAAGGAAGAGGTTGGCAATGAACAAGGTACATAGTCAGGGAGCTGAAGAAAATAGGCAGGGATACTTAGACTCCAGGTGTATGGCAAAGAGAGCGGTGGCAAAGGAAAAGGAATATATTGACCCAGGTTACATGGTCATAGTAAACAGATTACTGGGAATAAACCAGTAATGGCCATAATCAGTTTTACTGTGTTTACATGCACTGAATAATCAGATTATTGGAGGGTAAATCACTTGAGTTAATGACCCTGGTTACATGGATTTTATTACTCTGTTTACATGGCCACTTGAATAATCGCATAACTCCAGAAATCCAATCAACTGGTTTATTCATGTACATGTAAAATTGGTCATTGAGTTTCATGAGAGGCTGGACAATATGAAAGGAGGGTGGACTTGTATTGATTGACTAGACAGAAAGATTGAGCTGGAAAGGATATGCAGTAGGTTAAGTTAATTAAGGATGGAGATGGTAATGTACTAATGAGGCAAGAGTGTATGTTGAAAAGATGGAATAATTTGAGGAGCTGATGAATGAAGAAAAGGAGAGAGAGGAGGATGGATGAAGGCAGCAGTGAATCAGGAAGTTCAGAGGATTGTGAGGGCAGCTATGAAGAGGATGAAGACTGGAAAGGTAGTTGGTCTAGATGACATACAGTGGTGTGAAAAAGTGCTCACCCCCTTCCTGTTTACCCCACACAAAACATACCGGAGACTATCTGTAGACCAGCAGAATCACCATGGATTGTTGTTGGTCCTGGGAAGCGACGCAGACAGAGGAGGGAGAGAAAGAAAAAGCGGGGATGCCGGTCGGGCCTGCTAGCGAGGCTAAAGAGACAGCCGCATAGACCTCCACTACCCAGCATTTTCCTTTCCAACGCCAGAAGCATCGTCCACAAGATGGATGATTTAGAGCTACAGCTGGCAACTAGTAAAACTGTAAGAGACTGCTGTGTGCTGTTGTTAATGGAAAGCTGGCTCCACCCGCTGATCACTGATGCTGCAGTGCAGCTACCAGAGCGCACACTTCATCATATGGACCGAACAGAGGAATCCGGAAAACAGAGAGGGGGAGGTCTCTGTATTTTTCTTCATAACTCTTGGACTAATCACAGTTGTATTATTAACACTTACTGTTCTCCTGATCTAGAGACAATGTCAATTTTATGTTGGCCTTTTTATCTTCCGAGAGAGCTGACAGTGGTTATTATAACAGCGGTCTATATTTCTCCTGATGCAAATACTAAAACGGCCCTTAGTCATTTGTACAGTGTTATAAATAAACAGCAGCAGGCCTATCCCAAGGGTGTTCACATCATAGCTGGTGATTTTAATCAAGCATGCTTGAAAACTGTGCTGCCTAATTTCACACAGTATGTGAAATGTACCACTAGGGGAAAGAATTGTCTTGATCGGGTGTATTCCAACCTGAAGCATGTCTATAGAGCTGTGCCGTGTCCACATCTTGGCCTGTCAGACCACCTATCATTGCTCCTCATCCCAGCATACACCCCCCTCAGGAGAACTGCTAGACCTACTATAAAGAACATCACAACATGGCCTGAGGGAGCTCATTCTCAGCTGCAGGACTGTTTTTCAAACACTTTATGGGATTTATTCAAGAATGAGGATCTGGAAATGTACACACAGACTGTATTATGCTACGTCACCTACTGTATCAACCAGGTGACTGTGGAAAAACACATTAGGGTTTTTCCTAACCAGAAGCCTTGGATGACAAAAGAAGTCCAAGCACTCCTCAGAGCCCGTGATACAGCCTTCAGGTCAGGGGATACTGATCTGTATAGCACCGCCCGGGCTAATCTGAAGAAAAGCATTAAGGGGGCTAAACAGGTCTGTAAGAGGAAAGTTGAGGACCATTTTTCTGATAATGATTCGAGACAAGTATGGCAAGGCTTTCACCATATCACAAACTATAAGGGCAGCAGCATCATTTCCAGTGACATCAGCGCCTCACTGGCAGAAGAATTGAACTGCTTTTTCGCACGGTTTGAGGCAAATACACCTCGCCCAGACTCACTGACGTTATTGAATGCCGGCTCTGATGTGCTTACCCTGCAGGATCATGAGGTGAGACAGACACTGAGAGCAGTGCACCCGAGAAAGGCTATTGGTCCTGATGGAGTACCAGGAAAGATGCTCAGAGCATGTGCAGATCAGCTATGCTCTGTTTTGACTGACATTTTTAATTTGTCTCTCAAGGCAGCCTTTGTTCCACAGTGTTTAAAATCTGCAGTCATTATTCCTGTGCCTAAAAAACATATTATCAGCAGTCTGAATGACTATCGACCAGTAGCATTAACACCCATTATTATGAAGTGCTTTGAGAAAATGGTATTGAAACATCTTTTGCCTAGTCTCCCCCCAGACTTTGATCAGTACCAGTTTGCCTACAAGTGGAGCAGATCCACTGAAAATACTATTGCTATAGCTCTCCACTCGGCATTCAGCCATTTAGAAGACAAGGGGAGCTATGTAAGAATGTTGTTTGTGGACTATAGCTCGGCATTTAATACAATTATTCCCAACATTCTCATCACTAAATTGCTTCAGCTTGGTCTACCTACTCACACTTGCAGCTGGATTAAGGACTTCCTAACAAACCAAATACAAACTGTTAGACTCGGACCCCATTCCTCCTCTACAGTCATGCTTAACACAGGCTCGCCACAGGGATGTGTGTTGAGCCCCACCTTGTATTCATTGTACACATATGACTTCATACCTGTTCATCCCACAAACATTATAGTGAAGTTTGCAGATGACACAACAGTAGTGGGGCTCATATCAGGAGGAGACGAGTCTGCATACAGAGATGAGGTCCAGAAACTGGTGAGATGGAGCTCAGATAATTACCTGCTATTGAATACAAAAAAACCCAAAAGAACTCATTATTGATTTTAGGAAGCATAGCAGTGAGCCGCCTCCTCTATATATAGGCAAGGAGTGTGTGGAGATGGTGGAGGCTTTTGAGTTTCTGGGTGTTCATATTTCTCACAACCTTACCTGGGTAGTTAACACCAGAGCTACAATAAAAAAGGCTCAACAACATTTACACTTTTTGAGGCTCCTCAAGAGGAATGGCCTGAATGCACAGTTGCTGGTTTTATTTTATTGCTCTGCTATTGAGAGCATTTTGTCATATGGCATCACGGTTTGGTATGAGGGCCGTTCAGCCGCAGACTGCAAAGCCTTCCAGAGAGTGATCGAGACTGCGCAAAAAATCACTGGCTGTTCTCTCCCTTCTCTGGGAGAGATTTCCAGGTCTCGGTACCTCAACAGAGTTATTGCCATTATTAAGGACTGCACTCATCCAGACCATGATTTCTTTCACTTGCTCCCCTCAGGAAAGCAGTACAGATCCCATAAAACCCGGACTACCAGGTTTAATCATAGTTTTTTCCCAGCAGCAGTACGATGGATTTTGAACGGATTTATGTAACACGTACAGACTGCTGATGTTATTTTATGTTATTTTATGTTATTTTGTGGCGATAACCTTGTGTGTATAAGCTGGTCTTATTTATTTATCGCTCAGTATGTTTTTATTATTGCTGTGTACATATTGTATTCAGCTTTTTAGGTATTATTATTTTAAGCATTATTTATTGTTGTAATTATGAGAATGTTAAATGCATGAGTGAACTGTGAGTGTGATAGTTTGTTTTAGGGAGCAGTATCTCAATTTCGTTGCATTGTTTTTTTTAGCAATGGAATGACAATAAAGGCACTTTGACTTTGATTTCTCATTTTTTTTTAAGTTTGTCACACTTAAATGTTTCAGATCATCAAACAAATTTAAATATTAGACAAAGATAACACAAGTAAACCAAAATGCAGTTTTTAAATGAAGGCGTTTATTATTAAGGGAAATAAAATCCAAACCTACGTGGCCCTGTGTGAAAAAGTGTTTGCCCCCTAAACCTAATAACTGGTTCGGCCACCATTAGCAGCAACAACTGCAATCAAGCGTTTGTGATAACTGGCAATGAGTCTTTTACAGTGCTGGCCAGGAATTTTGGTCCATTCATCTTTGCAGAACTGTTGTAATTCAGCCACATTGGAGGGGTTTTGAGCATGGACCGCCTTTTTAAGGTCAGGCCACAGCATCTCAATCGGATTCAGGTCAGGACTTTGACTAGGCCACTCCAAAGTCTTCATTTTGTTTTTCTTCAGCCATTGAGAGGTGGACTTGCTGGTGTGTTTACGATCATTATCCTGCTGCAGAGCCCAAGTGCACTTCAGCTTGAGGTCATGAACAGCTGGCCAGATATTCTCCTTCAGGATTTTTTGGTAGACAGCAGAATTCATGGTTGCATTTACCACAGCAAGTCTTCCAGGTCCTGAAGCAGCAAAACAGCTCCAGATCATCATACTACCGCCACCATATTTTACTATTGGTATGATGTTCCTTTTAGAAATGCTGTGTTACTTTTACACCAGATGTAATGGGAGACACACTTTCCAAAAAGTTCAACTTTTGTCTTGTTAGTCCACAGAATATTTTCCCCAAACTCTTGGGGATCATCAAGATGCTTTCTGGCAAAACTGAGACGAGCCTTTATGTTCTTTTTGCTCAGCAGTGGTTTTCGTCTTGGAACTCTGCCATGCAGGCCATTTTTGTCCAGTCTCTTTCTTATGGTGGAGTCATGAACACTGACCTTAACTGTGGCAAGTGAGGCCTACAGTTCTTTGGATGTTGTTATGGGGTCTTTTGTGATCTCTTGGATGAGTCGTTACTGCGGTCTTGGGGTAATTTTGGTCGGCCGGCCACTCCTGAGAAGGTTCACCACTGTTCCATGTTTTTGCCATTTGTGGATAATGGCTCTCACTGTGTAAGTTAGGTTAATTGGCATCAAACTGGGGATTCTAAATTGTCCTTCGGTATGACTGTGAGAGTGAATGGTTGTCTGTCTCTCTGTGTTGGCCCTGCGATGGACTGGCGATCTGTCCAGGGTGTACCCTGCCTCTCGGCCAAAGCTGCTGGGATAGGCTCCAGCCCCCCCGTGACCTGAAAAGGATTAAGCGTAAGAAGATGGATGGATGGATGGATGGATGGATGGCTCTCACTGTGTTTTTTTTTTTTTTAATTACTTATTTTGTACCCGTAGGTAGATTTGTTTTGCAGTCTGGTGACAAGCCACCAGCTGCCGGTCGCTGCGTGCGCAAGCTCCCCGTATCCCTAACCTGCATGTTTTTAGTATGTGGGAGGAAACCGGAGAAATCCCGGAGTAAACCCACGCAACACGGGGAGAACATGCAAACTCCACACAAATCACTGTTGGTTGGGAGCAGGGATTGAACCCACGATCTCACGATCCCTGCGATCCCCCAGCCGAGGGTAAACTATGCTGCCACAGTGCTAACCACTGCGCCACCGTGCAGCTAGAGTTTGCTGGAGTCCCAAAGCTTTAGAAACAGCTGTATAGCGGGGGACCCATGCTGTAGAGTTCAGTAGTTTTCCTCTCAGACTGAGAGAGCGTGGAGATCAAAGGGCTGGGGGGGGGGGGGGGGGGTAAGGGGAATTGTCTGGGGAAAGTGAATGGTGAATGCAGGACCTCAGGTAGCAGGGAGGTGTGAGTTTTGGGATATAAAAGAGAGAGTCCCTGCTACACGAGTTTAATGTTCTGATTCTGGAAGATGTGAGAGTGAAATAAAGTTCATCTGCTCGGAAAGTTTGGTCTGGTTATTTCATCTCCACAGTATAACCTTTTCCAGATTGATAGATCTCAATTACTTTGTTTCTCATTTGTTCCTGAATTTCTTTGGATCCCAGAATGATGTTTAGCTTTTGAGGACCTTTTGGTCTATTTCACTTTGTCAGGCAGGTCCTATTTAAGTGATTTGTTGCTTGAGAACAGGTGTGGCAGTAATCAGGCCTGGGTGTGGCAAGAGAAACTGAACTCAGTTTTCCAAAGATGTGATAAACCACAGTTAATTTATGTTTTAACGGGGGGGGGGGGTCACTTTTTCACACAGGGCCATGTAGATTTGGATTTTTTTTACCCTTAATAATAAACACCTTCATTAAAAACTACATTCTGTGTTCACTTGTGTCTGAAACATTTAAGTGTGACAAACATACAAAAAAATGAGAAATCAGGAAGGGGGCAAACACTTTTTCACACCACTGTACCTGTAGAAGTATGGAATTTTTTAGGAGAGATGGCAGTGGGCTTTTTAACCAGATTGTTCTTTGAGAGTGAGAGGATACCTTAGGAGTGGAGAAGAAGTACAGTTGTACAGATTTTCAAGAACAAAGGTGATGCTCAGAGCTGTTGTAACCACAGAGGCATAAAGTTGATCAGCCACCCTATGAAGATATGGGAAAGAGTTGTTGAAGCCAGGTTATGAAAAAATTGACAATCAGTGAGCAGCAGTAAGGTTTCACACCACGAAAGAGTACTACAGATGCAATGTTTGCTTTAAGAATAATGTTGGCGACGTATGGGGAAGGTCAGAAGCAGTTGTGTCTTTATGGAGCTAGAGAAAGCATATGATAGGATACCAAAAGAAGGTATGTGTGTTACTGTATGAGGAAGTCTGTGGTGGCAGAGAAGTATGTGAGGGTGGTGCAGGACATGCATGACGACAGTGAGACGGTGATGAGGTGTGCTGTAGGAATGACAGATGGATTTAAGGTGGGGGTAGGATTACATCAGGGATTAGCTTTGAGACCCTTCTTGTTTGCTATGGTGATGGACAGGCTGACAGACAAGGTCAGGCATTATTCTCCGTGGACTATGATGTTTGCAGATGACACTGTGATCTGTAGTGAAAGTAGGGTGCAGGAGGAGGGGGTGCAGTATACCTCCACCTGGACAGGCGGAGATATGTTCTACAGAGGAGAAGAATCAAAAACAGTCGAAGCAAGACAGAATTCATCTGTGTGAATGAGAGGGAGGCAGATGTATTGGTGAAAATGCAAGTAGAGGTAGTGAAGGTCAATGAGTTAATACCTGTGGTCAATCAACCAAAGCAATGGACAGTGTGCAAAAGAGGTGAAGAAGAGAGTGCAGACTGGGTGGAGTAAGTGGAAATGAGTGAAAAGGAAGGTTTACAAGACGGCAGCAAGACCAACTATAACACTGGTCAACACCAAATTTATTGTCTAAGTTTTTTAGCTGATTGAGGACAATTTTGATGTGCTGAATCCAAAAATCACATTGGTTTTGCTCAAACAGGTCAACTTTTTGAACTATGGCCACATGTTTTTTACGTTTTTGTTTACATGTAAGGGTATTTTTGCTTTATGTGATGCAAAATTCTTTTTTATTTCTTGAACTTCTCTGAATTTTGAACAATGATGACGTTGTGGAGTGTGTAAAATCACAGGCAGATTCATTTCAAAATGATTTATTTCACACTCACATCTCACGAGCACAGAACATTCTGAACTTTTTACCAGAGACTCTCCTCTTAAGTTTCACGGCTTACATCACACACAACAGGACATTTGCATCACACTGCATTCAACCCCCTACATCCTTGACTCCTTCCCGTTCTTTCACCAGGAGACTCCTGCTCTTTTGTCTCCCATGCTTATTCACTGTCTCTTGTCTGAGATGCTAGTAATCTGACTCTCCCAAGGTGCTACAAATACCCCCCCCCCCCCCAGCATCTTAGATAGGACAATAGAATAACAGTTCACATGCTGTGATAGAACAACAGAACATCAGTCCACATGCTGTTTGGGCTTCCGTCTCCTCCCGTATCTGCTGTAACTGGGTTTTACTGCCTCCGCGGCGCCGTTGTGCCGATGGGAGGTTGCTGGGAGGGGGGGCACCTCGGTCTGTCCGTGTGGCTGCTCTGGCGAGTCGTTTCCCTGGGGAGCTCTCCGTGGGGGTCTTCCATGCCGAGGGGCCCTAGCCAACAGCACTTGCTCGTCCGCCACAACGAAAGCGGGTTTGAGTCTTGTCTATGCCAATTTTTTCCCTCCTACCCCCCAAGTCTAGCAAAAAATGCTTATCTCCTGTTTCCAACACTCTGAACGGTCCATCATAGGGTGTGCGCAATGGAGGACGGTGGGCATCGTGTCTGACAAACACGAACTCCGCGCTCTTCAAAGTTTTAGGCACAAAAACACACGGAAAACTGTGGTGGGCAGGGCCCGGCAGCGTGCGTGTGTTTGCGCTACACTGCAAAAGCTGAGACGAGGAGCTGCCCGGAGCGGGATTATCTGGTAGAAATTCCCCGGGCAGCCGTAGTGGTTGCGTAAAAACGAGCTCTGCCGGGGAAGCTTCTAGAACCTCTTTCGACGCGGAGCGCAACCCCAATAAAACCCACGGTAGCCTGTCTACCCAATTTGCATCCGTCAATGAGGCCCTGAGTGCTGCTTTCAGTGATCTATGAAAACGCTCGCATAAACCATTGGCCTGTGGGTTGTACGCAGTTGTGCGGTGAATTGTAACACCCAGGCTGTGGGCCATCGCAGACCAGAGTTCGGAAACAAATTGAGGGTCCTGTCGGACGTAATGTCCGACGGGACTCCAAAACGCACCACCCATGCTGTTAAAAAAGCGCGCGCTACGTCTGCGGACGTGGTTGCCGCCAGTGGAACCGCTTCTGGCCAGCGCGTGGTGCGGTCCACCATTGTCAGGAGGTGCGTGCACCCCTGTGATGGCGGAAGGGGGCCCACGAGGTCCACGTGAACATGGTCGAACCTCTTAGCCGGAATACGAAACGGCTCCAAGGGAGCCTTCGTGTGTCTGTGTACCTTGGCTCGTTGGCACGCCACGCAGGCTGCAGCCCACTCTTTCACTTGTTTGTGTAGGCTCGGCCACACAAACTTCTCTCCCACCATTTTGACCGACGCGCGCACTCCTGGGTGCGCCAGAGTGTGAACCGACTCAAACACGCGGCAGCGCCACGCGGCCGGGACCACGGGATGCGGGCGATCCGTGGAAACATAGCAGATTAGGGGGGGCATGCCGTCTTGCAGCACCCTGCTCTCCAGCCTTAACCCTGTTGGTCCAGACTGGAACGTGCGCACGTCTGCATCGCTAACCTGCTCTGCGGCCATGGCTGTGTAATCTATCCCCACGCAGACCGGGGCCACCACGGCGCGCGAGAGGCAGTCCGCCACTACATTCAGTTTACCCGACACATGCTGAATATCAGTAGTAAACTCTGAGATCGCGGCCAGCTGTCTCTGCTGTCGGCCCGACCACGGTTCTGAAACCTTGGCCATCGCGAATGTTAGCGGCTTGTGGTCCACGAACGCGGTGAAACTGTGCCCTTCCAGCCAGAACTGGAAGTGGCGAATGGCCAGGTGGAGAGCCAGCAACTCTCTGTCGAACGCGCTGTATTTACGTTCACTGTCTTGCAAAGTTCTGCTGAAAAAGGCGAGCGGCTGCCAAGCCCCAGCGACGCGCTGCTCCACGACAGCCCCTATGGCCACGTCTGAAGCGTCGGTGGTGAGCGCTACGCGGGCCGTCGGGTCTGGATGTGCCAGCAGTGCGGCGATTGCCAGGGCTGCTTTAACTTCCGAGAACGCCCGCTCTTGCTTCGGGGTCCATTCGACCCTATCCACGGGTTTCTGTTTTTTGAGCGCGGCGTACAATGGTTGCATTAGCTGCGCCGTGCGGGGAAGGAAACGGTTATAAAAGTTCACCATTCCCAAAAATTCTTGTAGCGCTCTGACTGTTTGAGGCTGGGGAAAATCCGCCACGGCGCGCACTTTGTCGGGCAGCGGGATCGCTCCTTCTGGAGAGACGCGGTGCCCCAAAAAATCAATCTCCGTTATGCCGAACTGGCATTTCGCCAGGTTGATTATTAACCTGTGCTCCTCCAACCTCCGGAAAACCGTCGTGAGGTGGGTTTCGTGTTCGTCTTCAGACGTGCTGGCTACCAGGATATCGTCCAGGTAGACGAACACGAACGGGAGATCGCACAGCACTGCATCCATCATGCACTGGAACGTCTGTGCCGCTCCTTTTAACCCGAATGGCATGCGCAGGAACTCGAATAGACCGAACGGGGTTATTACCGCTGTTTTGGGTACGTCCTCAGTGCGCACTGGGACTTGGTGGTAACCGCGGACCAGGTCTGTTTTGGAAAAAAATGCGTGCCCCGGCGAGGTGAATGGAAAAATCCTGTATGTGGGGAATCGGGTAGCGGTTGTGCGCCGTGGCGTTGTTCAACCTGCGGAAATCACCGCACGGTCGCCACGATCCCTCAGCCTTAGGGACCATGTGTAGCGGGGAAGCCCATGGGCTGTTCGAGCGCCTGATGATGCCCAACCTTTCCAGGTTGGCGAACTCCTCGCGCGCTATGGCCAGCTTAGCTGTGTCCAAGCGCCGAGGTCTTGCAAAAATGGGCGGTCCGGTGGTGGTGATAAAGTTCTCCACCCTGTGTTTAGCGATGACCACGGAAAACGTCGGGACCGTGAGTGCTGGGAACTGAGTGAGCAGTGTGTGGAACTTACCGCCTGTAGCTGTGACATTGGCTTGTGCTGTTGGCCGGGTCACTCGAGCTATACAGGGGAGAGAATCGAAGGACAGTGCATTAACCAGGCGCCTGTTAGCAACATCAACCAATAATCCATGTGCACACAGAAAATCAGCCCCCAGTATATGGTAATTCAGTGCTGCTATGACAAAAGTCCACTCATATGTACGGCCGTGTAGAGACAAGAGCATAGTCCTCTCACCAGAGGTCTTAATATCTGAGCCGTTTGCTGCCACTATCTCGGGGCCGCTAGATCCTGCCAGTCGGTCAGCGTAGGTCGGCAGGATGAAGCTCCTCTGGGCTCCGGTGTCCACGAGAAAATGCCTCCCCGAGCGTGCGTCCGTTAGGTAGAGCAGCTTGTTCACTTCACCGAGGGTCGCTGCTGCTACTGACCCTCGGCCTTGGCGTTTTCCCGAGCGCTGGAATTGGCACGGTGGCATACATCTGCGTGCGTTCTCTCTGAAGCGGCGGTGGTAGGAACAGAGCGTGCCTCTCTGGCGCTCCCTGGTCCCCGCTGCTGCTACCGTCGGTGGCTCCTCGCCTCCTCTGGTCGTCTCGCTGGGCTCCGCCGCTGCTGCGTTGACTGTGGTCACCCTGGTGGTGATGATGATCCGGTCTGCCTCCTGGGCTAGCGCACGGTAGTCTCACGCGGCCAGCCACGGCGAATTGGCCAGAAGCGCTCTCGCTACTGTCGGAAGGTTCCGGAGGAAGAGGTGGGCAAACAGAAAGTGGTCGTCGTCCGTGCCCATTAACGCCAGCATCTTCTCCATCAGGTCTACGGCCGAACCCTCTCCGCTCTCTCACAGTCCGAGAGCGTGTAGCGCTGGATGAGCGCAGCTTTGAGCGCCGCGTATCTGTTGCTGGCTGGAGGCTGATCGAGCAGGCTCGCTGCCTGTTGAGCTGTGCGGGCGTCGAGCGCTGCAACCACATGGTAGAATCTGGTGTCATCTGCCGTTACCCCCCGGAGGGCAAACTGGGCCTCGGTGATGTGGAACCAAGAGCGCGGGTTGTGCTGCCAGAAATCCGGTAGCTTGACTGAAACCGCACACGCATGGCTGGAGGTTCCAGTCCGGGCTGTCTGTGGGATGGCTGCCGCCTCGCTGTAGCTTCCTGACCGGGCCGGCTCCGGGAATCTTGCCTCGTGTTCCATAATACGTCTTGGGTCACCAGTGTGGAGTGTGTAAAATCACAGGCAGATTCATTTCAAAATGATTTATTTCACACTCACGTCTCACGAGCACAGAACAGACTGAACTTTTTACCAGAGACTCTCCTCTTAAGTTTCACGGCTTACATCACACACAACAAGACATTTGCATCACACTGCATTCAACCCCCTACATCCTTGACTCCTTCCCGCTCTCTCACCAGGAGACTCCTGCTCTTTTGTCTCCCATGCTTATTCACTGTCTCTTGTCTGAGATGCTAGTAATCTGACTCTCCCAAGGTGCTACAACGTAACATGCAGTTTACATGTACTTACCTTTATCAGTGTCTACTGTTCAATTTATAGTACAACTGTACAACTGCTGTACAACTGCTTACAACTTAGCATAAAAACCTGACCTGATCGAGAGAAACGGATGTCATTTTTGGATTCAGCGGTGCAAAATTGTCTTAAATCAGTTGAAAAAACACAGACAACTTACAAAAAAAATATTTTTGTTATGTTGTGTAATGTATGGTTTGGAGACAGCAGCACTGACAAAAAGACAGGAGGCAGAGCTGGAGATGGCAGAGTTGAAGATCCTAGTATTCTCTTTGGGAGTGACAAGGATGAGCAGGATTAGAAAGGAGTATATTAGAGGGACAGCTCAGGTTGAGCAGTTTGGAGACAAAGTAAGAGAGGCAAGGCTGAGATGGTTTGGACATGTGCAGAGGAGGGATAGTGGATACATTGGACAAAGGATGTTGAAGATGGAGCTGCCAGGCAGGAGGAAAAGAGGAAGACCACAGAGAAGATTTATGGATGTAGTGAAGGAGGACATGGAGACGGCTGGTGTTACAGAAGAAGATGGAGACAGATGATCCGCTGTGGCAACTCCTAAAGGGAGCAGCCGAAAAAGTTGAAAATGACTTGATTACATGCAGTATGGAAGAAGGCTTTTATAATTGACATCATGAGGAGATGTGGTTATTAATCATCCACATTGTTATGTTTATAGTTACTGAAACTGCAGTAAAGTTGACATTGAGCAGTAGTAGCATCATAAAAGTTTATGACGATGTAAGAAATATAATCAATCCAAATGCAAACCAAGCTGCTGAGATGCACAATCATTCACATGAGAAAATGAAATTGAATAGTGTTTCCTCCTCTTTGGAGTTCATTTTATGTGTCCATACATCAAATTCTTTTCAGAGCTCCTCAGATCTGTGGTATTATACTGACAGTACAGTTATCATAAGCAGAGTAAGAAAGCTTTGGGCAAATAGTAGTGTTATCTTCAGGAGAATCTTAATTACAGGTTTTCTGTTTGAGGAAAAATTCTGGAACTCTCATATCTCCAAGTATTGCTAACAGTTGTAAAGCCTCCACAGTCTCTTTAATTGTCTTTATTTGAAGTAAGCAGTGTAAGCAGGTAAGTAGATTCTTCCTGGCCATACCAAGCACAGCTCTAGATCATTCTCCAAACTCTTAATGGTGGACACCAGAAAAACACACTAAATCCTCATTTAGATATTGCTACCGCTGCCAAATTGTTTTTTCTGAAAGTGAGCATCAGTTTTAAGACTACATGGTAATAAAGTATCAGCATAGTTATTACTTCCTGCCATTGTACAGGCATAAAGAACTCCTCTGCATACACTCAGTATTAGCAATGGTTTCAAACTGTGCACGTGTGGAATTGTCCAAGGTCTAAATATAGGTCTTCTTGATACTGGACTATTCTACACTGCCTTTCTAGGTTTTTAGCTTTCCGGGACCTCAATGTCATACAGTCCTGTGGATGTGTTTTGGTTAAAGCTCAGGAAGGACCTTTGATTGTGTTTTAAATCAGGGAAAGAATTCTTGCAGGATGTGGCTTTCATGGGTAGCTTGTGGCATCAACTCTCCACTTGAAAGCTGCTGTGCGTGTGTATTTTACAGTCAAACTCTCAATGCATGTGCAGGCTATAGAGTCCGCTGTGGTTATTCGACTGTATAGAGGTGTGTGTGTGTGTGTGTGTGTGTGAGTGAACTGGAGAGCCCCTGAGTGCTCTTTGTGCTAATAAAACAGCAGCTCTATGGGACACTGGACACCCTGGATCAAACTCCATCACATTATTGAAATATTACACCTCTCAGAGCCAAGAGCCTGCACCCAGTTGATGCGTCTACATGTCAAAGGTGTGTGGGTGAACACATACAGTTGTGCGTGGGTGTGTGCATGGGTTTGTGCGCGTGTGTGTGTGTGTGTGTGTGTGTGTGTGTTTGCGTATCCCCATGCTGCATGCTCTCATAGATGTGTGGTGTATAGTCATATGTGTGTTTACCCGGGGTGTTGTCAGCGTCTTGACAGTCCCTTCACAATACAGTGTCTGTGTCTGCTCTCTAAGTGCCGGTGTTCTCATCGATCCCCATCCTGTGGGGAGGATATTGTAATATGTGAAGGACTGAAGTCTCTTTGCCACAATGTTCATCAGCTGTCACAGCGTAGGAAAGGAAAATGAACATGATTCTACTGATTTTTGCATTACGGAATTCTCACTGATGTGTCAATTGGTCATCCTTTCATTGGCATCTTTTTGTTTAATCAAGCATATATACAGACATGCTCAGATTTGTTAGTACCCTTCCACAAAAAAAAAAAAAAAAACTATCGCTGAAATAACTTGAAACTAATGAGTTTAATGGCTACCCTTATTGATTATATAATATTTAACATAAATCAGACTGCTTTTCGTGATTGCTTCAGTTGAATATTTTATTAAATTAAACAAATTAAACAAAACACATGGAGAAAAAAGTTGGTACCCTTAATTTATTATTTTGTAGTACCATTTTTTTTTTATTTTTGCAGAAATCACTGCCAACAAGTGATCTATCTACTTCACAATGAGATGTCTGCATTTGCCAACAGGTAGTTTGGCCCACTCTTCCTGTGCAAACAGCTCACACTCTCTCAGGTTTGAAGGGTGGCATCTCTACACTGCAATTTTCAGATCCTGCCACGGCTTTTCAATCGGATTAAAATCTGGGCTCATGGGGAGTCATTTAAGAGCAGTTCAACTTTTTTTTTTTTTTCTCAGCCATTCTTGAGAGCCTTTAGCTGTATGTTTTGGGTGATTATGCTGTTGGAGGACCCATGTGCCTGCGACTGAGCTTTCTGACACTGGGCAGTATATTTCACTCTAGGATGCCTTGGTAGTCTTGAGACTTCTGTACGTATTAAAAGTTCTCTATGCCAGATTCAGCGATTCAGCAAAGCAGCCCCAAAACAAAAGCAAGCCCCCTCCATGTTTTACAGTCGGTATGGTGTTCTTTTCTTTTAAAGCTTCATTTCTTATTTATTTTGTAAACATAGCAGTGATGTGACTGGCCAAAAAGCTCCAGTTCTGTCTCATCAGTCCAAAGACCATTCTTCCATGCTTTTCAGCATGCATTTTGAAATGTCACATATGCATAAGTTTTCAGACACTCTGTACTGAGGAAAGGCTTCTGTCTAGCCACTCTGCCATAAATCCCAGTTCTGTAGTGAGGTTACCCTTCTGGAACTTAGTCCCATCTCCACACAGGATCTCTGGAGCTCAGTCAGAATTACCATCGGGTTCTTGATCTCTCTCTCACTCTCTCTCACTCTCAAGGGAGAAGGCCCTTCTCCCTTGCTTGCTCAGTTTGGCCAGATGACCAGCTCTTAGAGGAGTCCCAGTTATGCCAAACTTCTTCCATTTGAGTATTATGGAGGCCACTGTGCTATTGGGAACCTTCAGTGCAGCATGGAATTTTTGTAGCCTTCCCCAGATCTGTGCATTGCAGCAAGCCTGTCTCTGAGCTCTGTAGGCAGTTCCTTTGACCTCGTGGCTTGGTTTTTGCTCTGATATGCATCGTCAGCTGTGAGACCTTCTATAGAGAGGTGTATGTCCTTCCAAATCATTTCCAATCAATTTAGTTTCCTACAGGTTTACTCCAATGTATTGAAACATCAGCAATGATCAAGAGAAATAGGAGGCACCTGAGCGAAATTTCAAGCAAGCAAGCAAGCAAAGTTTATTTGTATAGCACTTTTCACAGATATATCACAACGTGCTTCAGCAAATTAAAATTTACAAATACACAAGAAATTAAAATCAATAGAAATAAGATAAAATACTCAAATAAATAGGAATAATAACAGTAAACAGTGAGGAAATAAAAACCATTCAACAAGAGCTAAAAGCCTGTCAAAACAAATGAGTTTTTAACTCCTTCTTAAAGGAGTCAACAGACTCGGGGCAGTGCAAGGACAGGGGAAGTGCATTCCAAAGCCGTGGTGCAGTGGCCTGGAAAGACCGATCTCCACGGGTTTTATATTTGGTCTGAGGGACCACCAGGAGTCTCTGATCTGAGGATTTCAAGTGTTTTTGCAAAGTGTCTGAATACTTATGCAAATGTGCTATTGCAGTTTTTTTTTTCTTTTTAACAAATTTACAAGAAATACTAAAATTCTCCTTTCACACTGTCAATATGGGGCACTGAGTATAGATTAATGAGGGGAAAAAAAAGAATTTAGATGATTGTAGCACCAGGCTGCAATATAGCAAAATAGGAAAAATGCTCAGGCAGGGTGAATACCTTTGCTAGCCACTGTACAAGCAGACATATTGTTCTCCTGTTCCACAAACATTGTAACAAGTATCTTGTGCATAGTTGTGACTCTGTATACAGTTGTATGTGCCACGGCCTTTATCTTGAGGCATTGAATTAGCATTTAACACATTACACAACATTACTATCTCATAACACATTTATAATATATTAATAACTCAGCAAAGTAAAGTATCTTTAGAAGTATTAGTGTAAATTTTTAATACTAATAACTATTGTTGTATAATACTACATCTAAAACCCTTGGTACTGCGGCAGTGGGGTTTGTGTAAAATTTCTGAAATTCAACTACATTGACATCTGGAATTGGCTTCATTACAAGGAAAAAAGTGAACCAGTTTGAGCACTAGTTTAACTAGTGAACCAGTTTGAGCACTAGTTTAAGTGAATTTGAACAACAGCACACACTAACTTTAATCTCTTCTGAATTAAGTGCCCAAAATAGATTTTTATTATCCCCCTTCAGCCCTGCGGTGGATTATGTTATGTCGTGGTCCGTCCGTATGTCCATCCGTCTGTCTGTCCCACTCTTGTGAAATCAACTCCTCCTACAGTTTTGTTCCAATTGCTTTGAAACTTGGTACCAGACCAGGGTTTGATATACACTGATGATGTGCATATTCCAGTTTGGTTCTGATTAGATGATTTTTGTGGAGTTACAGCCCCTGATTCATGATCTTCCAATTCACCTCAGTTAATAGACAGTAATTGTCTTGTAAAATCAACTCCTCCTATTTTTTCCCAAATGTTTTGAAACACAGTACCATGGTTTGACATACAATGATGATGTGCATATTACAGTTTGACTCTGATCAGATGACCTTGGGGTCAAGGTCAGAGGTCAGTTTTCCCCTAAATCTTGTAAACACTATAACTACTGAAAGAAATGATGTAGACTTTTCAAATCCATACCATAGTTGTATCTAAGACAAATCTTGGATGGCTTACACCCTGGCCTGGCTATGAGTTTGGGGTTAAAATGTCAAAGATCAAGGTTAACATTCTATTTGCACAGTTACTACAGAACGAGTAAAGCTAGGGTCACCAAACTTTGTACACAGGTTCATCCTGTGACCCTGAAATGTGACTGTGGTTTTTGATCACAAGGTCAAAGGTCAAGGTCAAAAGGACATGTAAATTATATCTCAACAACAAAGAACGTTAGGATCACCAAACTTGGCACACAGGTTCACCCTGAGACCATGACCTCTGACTATGGGTTTGGGGTCACAAGGTCAAAGGTCAAGTTTAGCATTCCCCTATGCCCTCTTACTATTGCTACTTATTTGCTACACATGTTCATCTTGGGAACCTGACCTACAGCTATAGGTTGTATACAACAGTTCATGTTGTATATTCATGGATGATAGGGTTATCATAATTTGGTTCTGCTCCAATAATTATATGAAAAAGTTCAAAACTACTCTTCTTCAGTGATCTATATCTTCAAAGAAAACAGAGGCGAGGAGTATTGCACTCACCTCAGAGTGTTCTTGTTTAAAACAAAAATTAGTATCACCATAACAAAACTATATCCATCTACATAACCTCCAGTGCTGTTGAATTCAAGATGTTAATGTGAAGTATTAACAAATACTGATCAAATACTGCTATTGCAGTGTTACTTAAGAATAAGCCTGGGAATCATCAATAATTTCCAGAATCGATTCAATTCCAATTCAGTTCGATTTCATCTGATTCACTCAGGAAAAATTACCATTGTAAATACTATTTTACTTGCACTGGAAAAAATGCTCAGATACCTAATGCTGAAAATTGTACCAGGAACACTCTAAGGGGCAGATTTACTAATGTTCTGCAGCATCGCAAAACCCTGTTTTGGCGTTAAAAAACTACTGCTGAGATTTATTAAAGGGCGCAGGGCAAAGTTAGCAATGGAAAGGTGTGGACTATGTTAATTTTGCGCCTGGCCTCATTGCATACAGTGGGGAAAATAGGTATTGAACACATCAACATTTTTTTCATTATTATTATTATTATTGTTTCATTTATTCAAAGATTCAAAGATTTTTATTTGTCAATACTTCTATACATACAGGACATACAGGAGAAATGAAATGCCGTTTCTCTCTCTCTCTCTTAGTGGTGTGCACAATAGATAAGAAAAGAAGGAATAAGGATGAAAAACAACAACAGTGTATGTACAGTAATGCTACCCGTAGTGCAAATAAAGATAAAAAAATAAAACCCAGCAAACCTATATACAGAAAAAGTAGAGCCATAATACCTGTAGTTGCAAGTTCAGTCTGGTAGTGTAGGTGCAGACAGTGACAAATTCGACTGCCTATGATCAATATTGCAATACAGACAGACAGCGGCAGATATGGAATTTGTGCAAATGGTTGCAGTAAGGAGCAGAGACATACAGCAGCAGATGTATTACTGTTGGTGTGCCAAGTCTTTCTGTGCAAGCAGCTGAGGTAGTTATTGTGTGGGTGAGTGTGTTACGGTCCGGGGGGGGGGGGCAGAGTTCAGGGTCCTGATGGCCTGGTGAACAAAGCTGTTTAGCAGTCTTGTTGAGCGGGCCTGGAGGCTCAGGTAGCTTTTCCTTGAGGGCAGAGGGCTGAAGAGGGAGTCTGAGAGGTGGGAGGTGTCACCTGCAATGTTGATGGCTGTGCGGGTGAGGTGGGTGTGGTAGATGTCCGAGAGGGGGGGCAGAGGGGCACCGATGATCTTGCTGGCTGCTTTCACTGTGCGTTGTAGTGCCTTCTGGCATGAGGTGGTGCAGCTTTCGTACCACACTGTGATGCAGCTGGTGAGGATGCTCTCAATGGTACCCCGGTGCTCTTGGTGAATGGGTGGTCATTATTGAAATGAAGTGAATGCGTCTGTGTTCAAAATTTTGCGTGTTGTTAGTAGATCACTGGCAAAAATTGGCCACTCCCTTAGGCGCTCTGTCTCATTTGCGCACTCACTAATTTTTGCTGCCTTAGTAAATCTGTCCCTATCTTGGTTAATTAAATCTATAAATTATCACATTAAGAACCCAAAATCAATTATAATGATGCACTTTTTGTTTCACTTGTGATTTGGTGGGGTGCTGGTGAGTGCTTTTCTTGGTCCAGGGGTGTGTGGTGTCAGTCTTTGCTTTGGTTGTCTGGCTGTCACACTTTGGGGAGGCTCTCTCCACTGACTTCGGGGGGGCTGCAGCTCAGTTTATTGCTTCTTCGTGCTGATTCAGGATTGCTGTTTTGCTGGGCCATTTGTGTGTCGTGAGGTGTGGCGTGGTTTTGGCACACTTGTGGGACTTTGAAGGCCATCATTTTTTTTTTTTTGTTACTTATTTGTACCCGTAGGTAGACTTGGTTTGCAGTCTGGTGACAAGCCACCGGCTGCTGGTCGCTGCGTGCGCGAGCGCCCTAAACCTACATGTTTTTGGTGTGCGGGAGGAAACCGGAGAAATCCCGGAGTAAACCCACGCAACACGGGGAGAACATGCAAACTCCACACAGCTCACTGTTGGTCGGGGGCTGGGATCGAACCCACGATCTCATGATCCCCGCGATCCCCCGGCCGAGGGTAAAACTGTGCTGCCACAGTGCTAAACCACTGCGCCACCGTGCAGCCATTTTTGGTGATGCTGTGCGGGCATGTGTCCTTGTATGTAGGGATTGTGGCGGCCTCCTTTTTTTTTTTTGAGCGGTGGTTGCTGGCTTCATCACGGATGCCTTTTCCAGTGCGGTTTGCTTCTGGTCAAGTGTTCTTGCTGGCGTTGTGTGGGTTTTGGGGGTTTGTGGTGTTTTCATGGTGTTTTGCCTCTGCTCTGTGGGTCTTATGTGCAAATTTGGTTTTGTTGGGTTCTTCACTGTCTTTGAGGTTCTTGGGTCTGGGGTGTCTGCCTTTGGGCTTGGCGAACTGCAGTGGTGGCCCATACTCGGTCATGAGTGGGCTCTCATGTGGATGTTGAGTCACACAGGAGTTCTTGCAAGGTTCACATATGTAAAAAGTGTTCTGTTAAAAGATTGATTTGCAGATTTTGTGAATCGATATTGGCTCATTCAAACATGAATCATTTTGAATTGGAGAATCAATCTTTTGAATGCACCCCAACTTGAGAGGGAGTGCCATATCAAATAAAATATCACCACAGTGATGTATTCATTGATATCACATGACCTTGAGTGTAATATTACCAGTGTTGGGTAAGTTAATAAAAAAATAGTGATTAATTACAGTTACTAGTTACTTCTTTCCAAAAGTAATTGAGTTACTTTACCAATTACTGCATGATTAAAGTAACTAGTTACTTGGAAACATAACTTTCACGTAACTTTTAAATGCATACTTAAATCATCTTGCACACATAGCAAGATAATTTAATTAATGAATTACATTATGGGCTTATTAATGTCAGGCTGAAAACAGACTGTTTCAGACAGAGCTTTTAGAACATGTTCAGTCTGCTTTATCCTGCCTTGAGAGCTCTTATTGTGGGAAAAATCTGAAGAAAATCAGCATGATATTGCCAGTAATTTCCTCATTTTGGGGTGAGAGTTGGCAACACTTCTTCACGTCTTCAGTCTGTAACGACGTATCTGGCAATCAGGTTTAATTAATTCTTGCTGGGTCACAAACTGTCCAGATGCTTACCTGTGCTTGAAATCCAGTGGTGGCTGTTGAGACAAGAGTATTTCCACTTTACATCCAGCCGTGGCTGTTCAGATAGCATAGGTCCACTTACACGGTGTTGTTAGCATAGGTAGCAGTTACTTAGCACTAACTTTGTCGGAGCTTTGTTGCTGTTTTCAAGCACTTCTGAAGGTTGCAGTAGGTCTCAACTGGCACTTAGCTTCCAACCCACCAATATGCTTTTGTCCTTAACTGCGACAATAAAATAAAAATAATCTGTCTATTTCCACAAAAACAAAGTAGCTTTGAAGTAGGGGTGGGTTCAAAAGATCAATATATCGATATGTATCGATACATGTTTGACTGAGCCAATATCGATCCACAAAATCCGCGGATCGATCTTTTAATATTAATATGTTTTAATATAATATTTTTACGTTTGTGAACGTCTGCTGAGTATAATCGGGTCGAAACCGGGTCAGTCAGCCAGGAACAACGGCCGAGAACCAAAAACAACTGACGCGCTAACGGAGCTAGCAAGCTAACGGATATGCTAGTTCTTCTTCTGTGGTGTTAAAACGGTTCTCATCCGGCAAGAGTTTCCTGCCGCGCGTGCTTTTTCGTGTTTACACGAGCGGCGATATTAACGTGCGTCTCTTAATTTAGCAACAAAAGTCACCGTAAAGATTGTCCTCAACAGCTTCTGAATATTTTTCATAAATAAAACTTCTGTGTTCCCTGCGGCGCGTGCACACGTCTTTTGTGTTTACATGACGCGGAGTTAATAACGTGCGTCTCTTAATTTAGCAGCAAAAGTCACCGTAAAGACTGTCCTCAACAGCTTCTGAATATTTTTCATAAAGCGGGGATAAACGGACTTTTACTCCGTGCAGCGCTGTGTTGGAACATCAAGTTGACGACTGATAAAGGGAAAATGCGCGGAGACTGAAACCCGTGAAGCAGAGGGAGACTTGGAGCTGCTGAGACTGTAAGTATAATATTTGTTTGTTTTAACGTTTATGTCGTCAATTAATAATTTATCTGGCATGATGGTGGTTTCTTTTACAAACTATGGACACAGAGAACTGTTGGTTAAGCGCTGTGAATAAATGCAGAATTAAGGTATATTTTATGAGATTATGGACTTCTGCCACTTAAGCGATGTGAAGAGAATAAATCACAATAAAATTAATAAAGGCTGCAGTACAACAAGCTATTGTTACTCAGTAGAACTAAATTGAAATGAACAAACCTTCTCAGGAAATGAACTGAAACCCTTTTCCAACATTGAAAGTTAATTTGTAGTTAAAATATTTAAAAAAAACCTAAATTATTAAACCCTACTGTGGTGTGGGGGTCTAAAAATATGAATGTTAATTTTACTGTGAAATCTATTCTTTTTATCTGCCTTCAGATGTGTGAAGACTGGAAGCTTCATTCTCAATGAGACCTTCTGAAGGTCAGAGGTGGTCAGTGGAGGAGCATCCCTGCTTCATGTGGATTTCAGCACAGAAGAAGACCTTCAAGATTCAAGGAGGTGCTGCCATCACTTTCTCCACACTAACATGCATTCAATGCAATTTAGTTGTTGTAATGACAAATTCTTTTATTTCTTTTTTTAAAGTTCTCAGCAAGAACACAATATTGGTCTTTTTTTTTTTTACAATTTTACTGAGCATTCAATTCTAAATAAATCACTGTTTAACAAGAAATTTTTGGCAATCCTGTACTTTTCTTGTGGTGTTACATAGAACAGCATCACTGTAAACTATGGAAAAAGCAGCTGCTTTAAAATTTGTACTTCCTCACACAACTTTGAGTGCAAAAAAACTCTAAAAGTGCCATAACTTTTGGGAAAAGCTCCCACAAATCCAGGCTTTTTGGGCCACAACAATCACAAAGACAGCTGACAAAATCCTGGAGGGACTGAAATACAATGAGATTATGAATGCATGGTTCATGCATTGAATTTGTTTACTTACTCTGGGTGGTGAACTTGACACGACACACCCTTTGCACTAAAGAAAGCACCTGTGAGCACTTTATGAAATGATAAGTTAAATAATAAAAAGTGCTTTATTGTAACTGATTTTGGGTCAGTTCTATATGTGATAATTTATGTATTAACAAAGTTAGAAGATTCTTGGTACAATTTGCAGCATTAGGTCTCGAAGATTTTTGTTTCATGGGAAGTAAAATGGCTATTAAAAATGGTAATTCCCCAGATCGAATCAGGATTGAATCGGAATCGAATCGAATCGATTCAGAATCTCAAGAATCGGAATCGAATCGATTCTGGAAATTAGGGATCGTTCCCAGCCCTACTTTGAAGGCAGTTGGCACTTATTTGCACATGTTTTGGGAATGTCCTCCAGTGGCCAAGTTTTGGAAGAAGGCTACCTCCACTCTTTCCAAATTGTTTGGGGTCACACTCTCTTGTTCTCCTATTATATTTCTTTTGGATGATCTGTCTGATGTGCATCTGTCCCCTACAAAGAAAAGAGGGGTTCTAGCAGGACTTACAGCAGTGAAAAAACTCATTGCAACTCGATGGAAACCCCTTCATACTTTGTGTACCCGTGTTTGGATCTCCACCTTCTTGGACATTGTTTATTTAGAGCTATCTGTAGCTTGCATACTTGGGGCCAGGAATTCTACACTTGAGCGCTGGTACTTACTTGTTGCAAACCTTCAATCTCTCTGTATAAACGATAATTAAAATTACCGGATCTGGGTCCCCTTTCTTCTTCCCCCCTTTTTTTGTTGTTGTTTTTGTTGTTTTAGGTTTTGTTTTGTGTTTTTTTTCCCTCCCCTTTTCAAAGGCATTGATGTGATTATATGGTTTGAATGAAAACCTAGTACATTTGGTTTGTTATGTTTTCATGGTTGTAAAAATAAATAAAAATTTGGTCACAAAAAAATCAAAGTAGCTTCACCTTTTCCTCCGCTCAGTAGTGAAGACGGCTCTCTGCAGCAGGTTACATCAACTGACGGCTCGTCTCAGCTATGGTAGGGTCAGTTTATATATATTCATTTATTTGCACTAAAAATATCTATCCATATTAATAAAACGAGCAACGAATAACGCATCTCATCAAATTTCAGTAACTGTAATGCATTACTGAATTTCAAACAGTAATTTCGTTGCACAGCATGTCACTGCAAAAGTAGTGGCGTTACAGTAGCGCGTTACTCCCATCACTGAATGTTACTTTTATAATGACATCTCTATGGGTATAGAGATCTTCTCCTTAATTCATACCATTTAATTTCTTTCAGACAGTTGCATGTTATTATTAGCCATTAGAACTTCCATGCCACAGTCCTTGCTGTCCAAACCCTGTGCACACTTAGAGCAAACAACAGCTGTAGATCCAAAAACAAAGATTATCGCTCCTTACCAGAGGGTGAGGACACCGAGCGGTTGTTGTGAATTAGTAATGATCCAGATTTGTCTCTCAATCCCACCCAGCATAGATGAGGTCAGGGCCTGTGCAGCCACCACAGCACACAGCACACAGCCAAATTACACTCATCCCATGACAGGTACTTAGCATAAGATGGGATTAGATGGTTCTTTAATGAATCTTATGGTGACAAGGGCCATATTAATAACAGGATTTAAAAAAGCAGAATAATAAGTAGGCTGGTGCAAATTCAGTTGAAGTTTCAGACAACTGAACCATCTGTTAACATTTTGCATCCATCCATCCATCCATCCATCCATCCATTCATCCATCCATTTTGTACCGTTTTTCCGGCGGTCCAGGTTGCGGAGGCAGCAGCTCAAGCAAAGACCTATCCCTAAGCCTAACATTTTGCAAAAATAAATAAATGATTTACTTTTGATTTCCAGCCAGAATTTGGGGCACAGATTTTTAAAGTTAACATAAACTTAATTAATGGAGGATAATTATCAGCCTATTCCTAGTCTGTTTTACTATGATGATAAATTTGGAAGTCCTGTTGGTGGTGAAGTCATAAACTAGATGTCATACTCAAGAAAATTACTCTGTGGTTGTATACCAATGTCTGAACAATATTACATTTGTATTTTAACAGGTGAAAACTCAAAGACAGGACAGGATTTATAGGTGCAGCCAAGGAACGGAGGGTGTCATGTTTGGTGATCACAGGATCTCATCTCTGCTGTTTGCAGAGGATGCTGTCCTGTTGGCTTCATCAAGCAATGACCTGCAGGTCTTACTGGGACAGTTTGCTGCTGAGTGTGAAGTGGCTGGAATGAGAATCAGCACCTCTGAGTCCATGGTTCTCAGCTGGAAAAGGGTGGACTGCTCCCTCCGGGATGGGGATGAGCTCCTTGCCCAAGTGGAGGAATTTAAGTGTCTTGGCATCTTATTCACGAGTGAGGGGAGAATGGAGCGTAAGATTGACAGACAGATTGGAGCAGCATCTGCAGTGATGCGAATGTTGTACCGGTGTGTTGTGGTGAAGAGGGAGCTGAGCTCTAAGGCAAAGCTGTCAATTTACCAGTCTACGTTCCTACCTTCACCTATGGTCACAAGCTTTGGGTAATGGGTTCTGAAATTTCCCAGTTTGGGATCAATGAAGTCCATCCATCCATCCATCCATAGAGTAAGATCACAGATACAAATGGCTGAAATGAGCTTTCTCCGTAGGATTGCTGGACTCACCCTTAGCAATAGGGTGAGGAGCTCAGTCATCCAGGAGAGGCTCAGAGTAGAACCACTGCTCCCCCACATCGAAAGGAGCCAGTTGAGGTGGTTTGGGCTTCCGATTAGGACACCTTCCACTTGAGGTGTTCCGGACACATCCCACTGGGAGGAGACCCCAGGGCAGACCCAGGACACGCTGGAGAAACTATGTCTCCTAGCTGTCCTGGGAATGCTTTGGCATCCTCTCAGAAGAGCAGCAGCAGGTGTCTGAGGAGAGGGAAGTCTGGGCTTCTCTGCTTGAACTGCTGCCTCCTCGACCCATACCTCCAGAAAAGCAGTAGAAGATGGATGGATGGATGGATGGAAGGAAAACTCAAAGATTTGGGGATTTTCCTTTTTCTGCCTTCACTGGATAGATATGATGAAGAGAAAGACAGAAAATAGAGTGAAGAGTTGTGGAAATACATGTAGGAGTTGCATGCCAGAATTTGAAACAGGGATCACTTCATTTGGGCATTTGAGCCTTTTTTTTTTTTTTTTTTTTTTACCAGTGCAATGTCTGTGTCTGAATTTGACAAGCAAGAGTTCAGTCAGTGTTTCATGACTTCATTTCAAGAGTTAGCACTGTCTTCATAAGACGACATGTTAAACAAAAACTACATGATAGAGAAAACTATTTTCACAGTCTAACACAAAGTCTGTACCCAAAGATGCTTCATTATTGGTGTATGATGGACTGACATATACAGTTAGGTCTACATATATTTGGACACTGACTCAAGTTTTGTTATTTTAGCTATTTAGCTCCATAGTGTGAACCCAGCTTTTACTTAGGCCGACTTAGATAAACGCTCCATAACTTAGCCCAGCGCTCAAGAACTTTTACAAACTGAGCACAACTTTCACCAACGTGTATTTCCAAATGTTGGCAAATTTTCAGCATGTTGAAAATTTACAAAAAACAAAGCTTTCTCCAGCGTTTGCCAACAAGCACCAGCTATTATTAACTTGTTCCAACTTTTTGCCAGCAGAGCCAGATGTTTGCCAAAACGTCAGTAAAAGTTGATCCACACATTGTAGTGTGAATCCACCCTAAGGATTCCATCTCCTTAAATAGTGTTTTTCAACCTTTTTTGAGTGAAGGGGGTGCTTTTCACAGCATGTGCCCTTGTTAGCATACAGTAACACCGACGGAGCTCCATGGCAGTTTGTTTGCACCGCTTGTTTGGTGCTGGGGCAGATTACATTGGGACACAGTTTCTGAAGGAGGTGGTGGCATTTTCTTGGCTGTTGAGCCCCTTTGGATGGTGTTATGTGGTTAGGCAAGGTGGCATTTTTTGGGGGGGGATTTCTGCACTGGGTGCAGAATAGCTGCAGAGGTTCTGAGGGTGGCCCATCTTGTGGGGATGAAGAAGAAAGGATACATTCCTACAGCCACCTACTGACTTGGAACAGCTCCTACAGGCACCAGTGCACAACAATGCCAAATTATTTGCAATTTTCTGGACCAGTTAAGTGAAATTAGGCAATTTCCCATGGCACCCCAAATGATCAGTCATGGCACCCTGGTTGCAAATCACTTCCTTAAAGGCAATCAGAATGTTAATAAAGGAGTATATAGTGTTCTAAAATGTACTATTGAAAATGATTGCATGAAGGAAAGCGTTTAAATTGCAAACTTTTGAAACTGGTTGACGATGTTTACTCCCCACACACACTCACACACACTTATTCTTTGAATAACAGCATATCTCTTTTTCAAAGGTATAAAGAAAAAAAGCAGGAGTTCTGATTGATCATGCTGTGCAAAATGAAACTCTTGTTTTTGCATTGACATTTGGGGACATGCTGGATTGCCAGTGGCGCCAGGGGAGGTTAGGCGGGTTAAGAATCTTAGTGGGCCAGCTAAAGCCTTTTGGAGCTGGTCCTTATTAATCTCTCCCACACCCCCAGCAAGACATTAGCACCAGGTTTAGGCCGATTTACTTCGCCTGATAACGCCCCCGCCAGATCTTTCAAATCACACACATTCACGCATACACACAAACACACATGGGAAACCTTTTTTTTTTTTTTTTTTTTTACATCAACTGAGGAGAGAAATTCATCATTTTTGTTTGTTTCTTTATTCTTTTGTAAGTTTAACAAAAGTACAGAAATAATTAGTGATCAGCAGCTCTTATGCCTTCAATATTTTCTTGATTTGCCCTTTGACTCCTTTTTTGGGTCAGTTTTTAGCTCATTTCGGCAAAGCCAAAAGAAGCTAATGCGATGACGCGGTGCTGTCGTCTGTCCGTCTGTCCACATTTCACGGGAATCGCTACTCCTCCTAGACATTTGCCCCAGTGCTCACCAAACTCACTCACAACGATCCTCAGGTGAGTCTGCATCCAAGTTGTGCTCAAGGTCAAAGGTTACAAGATCTGCACACTTACTTGATTTCAGAAAAATCACTACTCCTCCCAGGCAATTGCCCCACTGATGACCAAACTGACTCACAAGGCTCCTCTGGAGGGTCTGCATCTATGTTGTCAAGTCAAGGTTAAAGGTCATGAGATCTGGGCATGTAAGTGATTTTAGAAAAATCACTCCTCCTCCTCAGCAAGTTACCCATGCCATGGGTATTAACACACCTCCATACCATCACAGATGCTGGCTTTTGAACTTTGCACTAATAACAATCTGGATGGTCCTTTTCCTCTTAAGCCCAGAGGACACGACATTCTTTACAGAATGATGTTGGTTTTTAATGCAGTGTTGCCTGAGGGATCAAAGGTCACAGACGTCCAATGTTGTGGGGATATTACACTCACCTCAGAGTGCTCTTGTTTCTTGCTTTTCCTCAATGTCTACTGGGATTCATCAGCTAATAGTAATTTTCCATCCATTTATTTTCATTTTGTTGCCATGGAGCAGCAGTGCCTCTCTTCTAACAGCAGCCCTGTCAAGGCAAAGTAAAGTTTAGAGAACTATAAGTACACTGTCTATACAGAGTTTGGTGGCTTGTCTGTCACTCTTGTATCAACACACAACAAGCCTCTTATTTGTGGACTGACCCACCAGGTGGGCTGTGAACGCAGTCCTACATGGAAATGTGTCATCGTAACCTCGTCTCCATACATCTTTCCTTGCATTTTTAACCTTATTTCTGAATATTTGATTAAAGGAAATATACAGTGTTTCCATCAATTGCAATCTCCAAATTATTTATGATGCAGACAAGATCCCGCATAATGATACTGAATGTTCTAGTTCAGTGTCATCCGAGTCCTCAAAAGTGGACAGAAAAATACAAGATGAACCCTCTAAATGGAAGCAAAAATTGGGCAGCAAGACCAGGAAGACAGGCAGGTCTCTTACAGTGAGGAGAAAACCATTATTAAGGCCCTGTCTCACAAGAAGTGGCAGCAGCAACACCCAAACTTCTGCAAGGATGACAACTACTACAGTCTGAGCAGGGCTGACCAAGTCGTTCTGTTCAGACTCCAAACTGGACATAACAGAATGCATGCTCAAATGCACCAGAAATTTAAAGTTGGACAATCGGACAGATGCCCATGTGGTACCGCCCAAATGACCAGCGAACGCCTCCTCCAAGACTGCCCAGACCACGCTGCACTCAGACGAGCTATGTGGCCTGACCCCACATCGCTGAACCAAAAGCTGCACGGGGACCTCGGGGACCTCCGCAGGACGGCAGCATTCGTCAGGGCAGCTGGTGTGACTATCTAGCCATCGACGAAGAAGAAGAAGAAGCAAAAATGAAATCCTTGGTGTAGGACAAATACTGAATTGCATTTATATTAACCTCAATTAAACCCTGGAAAAATGTTTGCCCCTTGTCTACCCCGTATACCTTTGGTTATTGTGTAGAAACGTGTGTAAGAAATGGTAAATGCATGTTGTCAGCATTAATGCAAAAATATGTTTTGAGAACCTTTATTTGTGTTTTTCCTTCAAACGAATCATATGGTAAGCCACACACAATATGGAGTTAGTTTGATTTTTGTGTGTTTCCATCCAGGAATTCTTTTTGCACATCTTCAGTATTCCCATAACTATAGTTGTATGGAATTGCAGTAATTGTTGTTAATCCAAAGAGAAAATTTCAAGTCAAAGTAGTCCTGGGGCTGAATTTAATAAGTTCCCAAATAGTGGTTACTAAATTGCAGATGCAAGCTTGAAAACAGCATTTTCCTTATAGGACATACAGTATTTAAGATAGGTTCACTAAGAAAGAGCTTGGGTGTTTGATGACAAGTGAAAATAACAGGAGGTGGATGTATTTAAATGAGCATATAATGTAACGTGTTTCTCTGCACTCCCATGGTCCCAGTGGAGAGTCTGGAGATTGACCCTTGCAACTACAAGAGCAAATTTGATCCAGAGGATATAAAGGTATTAGATGAAGGGTGGAGTAATATATTTGATGTACTTCTGTAACAAAATCGGAATAGGCTTTTACAAAAAGACATGCTACATATAGGGAAAGATTGAATGTCATCAGAAAGACAAGAGGGGACAAGTAATGAAATTAAATCAGTGAGCAAAAGATTTATCTCAGTGTGACAGTGAGTGAGTGAAATGTAATTTATTACATTTACCAAATAAAAACAAGGTAGCATCACCCCAAACCTCAAGTCAGCATGTAGATCCAAAATGACCAGTTTGAGTCAGACCCCCCCCCCCCCCCACACACACACACACACACTGGCTGAAGACCCCACTACGCTCTCCATGAGCTACACGACCTGTTAGAATGTGGCTGGATCAGGAAAAAAATTGGAAAACCTCATTCAGAATGAAGGCAATCATGATGCTGCTGCACTTTTTCCCCTGCTATTTTCCACAATTTCCCACATCCCCAAAACACTCTCCACCACTCTCTATACATCAGCACAATTCTCTCAATGATCCTACAACATGTACCCATTACGCATGTTTTGATTGCACCATGCTCCAGACACACCCTGCCAGACCCCCCCTCAGACAATATCAGGATTCAGCTATGCACTAGAAGATCACCCCACCCTAGCACAACACGACTGCTGCGTTTATCAGCATGGCCACTCTGTAACAATCAGCCATTAATTATTAATTCAGTTCATTCGTTCATTCATTCATTCATTCATTCATCTTCTTCCGCTTAATCCTTTTCGGGTTGCGGGGGGGCTGGAGCCTATCCCAGCATCTTTGGGTGAGAGGCAGGGTACACCCTGGACAGATCGCCAGTCCATCGCAGGGCCAACACAGAGAGACAGACAACCATTCACTCTCACAGTCATACCTAAGGACAATTTAGAATCCCCAGTTTTGATGCCAATTAACCTAACTTGCATGTTTTTGGCATGTGGGAGGATTCAACTTTATTTATATAGTGCCATATCACAACAACAGTCATCTCATAGCACTTTCAAACTGTAGGGGAAACCCCACAATTACAGAAAGACCTCAGCATTCAGCCGATCTCCTGTGAGCAAGCACTTGGCGATGGTGGAGAGGAAAAACTCCCTTTTAGCAGGAAGAAACCTCCAGCAGAACCATGCTCAGGGAAGGGCAGTCATCTGCTGTGACTGGCTGGGGGGTGAGGGGATAGAGAAGAAGAAGAAGAAAAGAACAGACATGTAGACAGCAAACAGCACGATGTGGACTCAATCTATGGGAGAGAACAAACAGATGTTAATGACCAGCAAAAATATTACATTGAGAGTGAAGAAAGGAGTGAAGCCCAGTGCATTGTTGGAGGTTCCCCGGCTGTCTAAACCTATAGCAGCATAACTAAGGAATGGTTCAGGGTCACCTGATCCAACCCTAACTATAGGCTATGTCAAAAAGGAAAGTTTTAACCCTATTCTTAAAAACAGAGATCAAGTCTGTCTCTTGAATCCAGATTGGCAACTTGTTTCAAAGCAGAGGAGCCTGATAACTGAAGGCTCTGCCTCCCATTGTACTTTTAGAGATTCTAGGTATTACAAGTAATCCAGCATTTTTGGAGCATAGTGCTCAGTTAGGATGATAAGGTACTATCGTATCTTTTAAATAACAAGGGGCCTGATTATTTAGAGCTTTGTAAGTGAAGAGAAGGATTTTAAACTTAATTCTAAATTCTATGGGAAGCCAGTGAAGGGAGGCTAGAACCAGAGAGAAATAATCTCTCTTTCTAGTACCTGTTAAAACTCTTGCTGCAGCATTTTGGATCAACTGAAGACTTTTTAGAAATGTTTTAGGATAGCCTAATCATAAAGAGTTACAATAATCTAATCTATCAAGTAAAATATCATGATCGATAGTATCAAAAGCTGCACTAAGGTCTAAAAGGACAAGTACAGAACAAGTTCATTATCAGATGCTATAAGATCATTAGTGACCTTCGCTAAAGCTGTTTCGGTACTGTGATGTATTCTAAACCCTGACTGAAACTCTTCAAATAAACTGTTTCACTGCAAGTGGCCAAATGATTGTGTAGCAACAACTCTTTCTAAGAAATAAATAAAAATTAAATAAAAGACAGATTATGAAGAGTGACTGTTACTGAAACAGTTGTTGCAAATGATTTTCTAATAATGAGATATGTTTAGATTATGTTGTAATTATGCCAAAAAAAAAAACAAACACACTGTAAACTTTGTCCTTTACTTTGTTCCAATGTTTTGCAAGATGAGTTACATGCAAAATATGTTCACACAGGTAAATAAACTTTTTTTTTAGTCCACCAAACTCAGTCTCTCTTTCCAACCATGCATAGGTCAGCTCCAAATGCAAACAAACAAAATACTAGCAGCAGTGTGACAAGTTCTGCTTAAAAATTCTGGAAAACCAAGTTACGCCGCTGTGCATGGGCCCCATGACTTTGAACAATGTCACTGCCGCCACTCCACTCCACTCAGGACCCTGCTATGATGCCACCATGGTCATTAACCACCGCAACCTCACTACAAAAAGTTTGTGTGCTCAAAACTCTTCATGCGCTATCACTGCCTGTCAGTGGGGATCCCAGTGTGTCCTTAATACGACTCCAAAGACTTCACCAAGATCCTGCAAAGACCATTCACATTTTGACTGATTTCTTCAGTTGTAGGGAGGTCTTCGTCTAGTGTGAACAGGGTTTACCTGAGTTGTTGCAAGAAATCAGTCTGCAGGCCTGAAAGACAGATCATCATTCATTGCAAAAAGGTGAGAGTTGTGTCATCAGTGGCACTCGGGCAGGACAGGGCTAATGTCACACACCAGGCACATGATCAGTATTTTATCTGCTCTGAAACTTGCCTTGGCAACAGGAGTGATGGCCCTTCATCCATGCAGCTCCACTGCCAAGCAGCCAGTAATTCAGACACAAAAACAGCCAGCCTTGATAAATCATGTTGCATGTGCTCATGAATTAATTTGCATTGTCTCCACACACTATTTTATGGGCCCTGATAAAAACAGACATCTTTCATATTCATTAAGGTGAAAGTGCAGATGCACACCACACGCTGTTTTGCTCAGTTGAAGCACAGAATCTTCATTGTGCAGACTTAGTAGACCATTTTGCTGTTTTTTATGTGTTCTGAACTTTGTTTGTGCTTTAGTACATGCAGACCTTTAGTGAATCAGACACTTACTGTACTAACCACATTAATGTGGCCCTTCTTTCTGTACACATAGCACATATTCACATACTGATCACTGGTGATATTTCAGACAGTACCTTACTTAAGAACACATAAACATGCAAACTGAACTATTAGCATTCTGATTACCAGGTGACCCTCTCTGTCTCAACCCACAGTGCATCTTTTTGCAAAACAATAGATTTTCCAATCTTTTTTCTGTGAGACCAGGCTCTGGGGAGCAGTCCACTGCTAAGACAGATTTTTGGACTCGCTTTTACACCTCTGCTTACTCCCCCTCCTCTACCCTGACACCCTGTGTGTTGGTGGGGTGAGTTAAGAAGCGTGTTCTATCCTGGATTATCCTCCATATAAGAGCCTTAACACTGACCAGCACTGCAGGACTACTGTCTGTATCAACATCAACCCACACCGAGGCACAACTGCAATCATACGCTGAGCTCATAGAGCGACAATGACAAGGTTCATTGATAAGAGGAAGAAAATAAACATTTGTGTGTGGTTTTTTTAAACTTGCAGAAGAACTGAAATAAGCAGTGCTGTAAATGGTGTTTTGTTTGGGAGCGTGTTAGGACTGTTGTTTTAATATTTTCTCTGTCGCTGCCACTTGAATATCCCTTTCTATAATAATAATAATAATAAAAAATAATTTCCCGATTTTTATGTGAATTTGACATCTGTGCGTCAATATTTATGCTTTAATAATAAATCAAATACAGTCAACAGAAAACTACAGTGATGTGAAAAAGTGTTTGCTCCCTTCCTGATTTCTCATTTTCTTGTGTGCTTGTCACACTTAAAGTAGAACTGAACTGAACGGCATTGAACGGCACTGGGTGATAGTACATACAATTATAAAGACAATTTATCATTGGCACCCCCTCCACAAATCCCGGAATCTTGGAGAAAATCGCGATTTTGAATTTCCCGCCCTGAAAAATCAGACGAATCCACCGATTAACCGGAAGTGCAGCCGGAGTTCCGCGTGACGTCACGAGTGTGACCCAGTCCTCATGTTTACCATTGCGAGCACGTCGACACTGGTTGTTTTTGGTGCATTTTGTCATGATAGTAGACTACAAAACACTTCCAACACCTGGGAAGATCTGTTCAGTGGCCAAGGAAAGCTGTCATGGTGACGAAAGAAAAGAAAGGAGGAGGAAAAGCGACCGGGAAGCGATGCGTTTCTAGATATACAGTGATCCCTCACTTATCGCGTTTAATGGGGACCAGAACCGACCGCGAAAAGTGAAAAACCGCGAAGTAGCGTCACCCCCCCCCCCCAAGGGCGTCACAAGCACTATTTTGCACAAAAAGGCACAAGAGAACAGCGAAAAGTGCCACTAAGCAACACGAGCGATAAAGAACAATGAATGCGGTCTTCCTTCGCTGGGTAAAACATCTCGGCCAATCAGCTTGCGAGATTCCCGAGCGGTGAAGAGGTGGGCGGAGAGGAGTGGAGCGGTGGTCAGAGAGGTGGATTTTGAGTCGTGCGGGCTCTCCATGTTGATACCTGATGTTCTAATGTAGTGTCCCTGCCTTCTCCCTGCCTTCTACATTAGAACATCGGGTATCAACACGGAGAGCACCAAAAACATGTAGGTTTAGGGTGCTCGCGCACGCAGCGACCAGCAGCCGGTGGCTTGTCACCAGACTGCAAACCAAATCTACCTATGGGTACAAATAAGTAACAAAAAAAAAAAAAAAAGGGTGGCCCAACCAGTTATTAGGTTTAGGGGAAATCACTTTTTCACACAGGGCCATGTAGGTTTGGATTTTATTTCCCTTAACAATAAACACCTTCATTTAAAAACTGCATTTTGTGTTTACTTGTGTTATCTTTGTCTAATATTTAAATTTGTTTGATGACCTGAAACATTTAAGTGTGACAAACATACAAAAAAATGAGAAATCAGGAAAGGGGCAAATACTTTTTCACACCACTGTATTTATTTCAGGTTCAGGATCAGGTTCAGGTTACTTTATTTGTACCCGTAGGTAGATTTGTTTTGCAGTCTGGTGACATCCATATTTACAAACCACAAATTACATTCAACATAGACACAAACACAGGCACACATGAAATTGACTATTTGATAGTTTAGAACTATTTGATAGTTTTGTTGTTTTGTATGGAGTACAAATGCTTCAGCTTCTCACCTCATGTGTTCAGGATAATTGTGGTGATGTTTTGTTGACTTTATGGTAAAATGTGTTAAGTAACAGGTAAAAGTGGTCATATTGTTTGACAACAGAACCTCTACAGTATATTGGCATCTGTGCTCCAGCTGATACAGCCTGTGTATACAGATCTGTGGTTCACTGGTTCTTGGAGGTCACAGTATCATATTTTGATTCAAGTGTTGGTTTGAGCATTTTGATGTGATAAGATAATTTTTTAAATCCATGAAACGGTGCAAGTTTATGCAGGAAAAGCATGGATCGCCATGTTTAATTCTGGTGAAACTGGTTGGCATTACAAAAAAGAAAGCTGAATGGTTTATTCAAGAGTAATAATTAAATCGGTGGTTCATCTTAGGCATGCTGGGCACTCATGTGGTTGTCTGCTGATGTTGACCGAAGATCTTGCTCATATCATTTCTGGAGTGTTAGAAAATGTAAATGCATAGCTTCTGTCTAACTGGCCACTTTGAAGTGTTCCCTGTGTTTGAAACTTAAGCATCTCCAGCTTTAGTTCATGTCTACTTTGTTTTACAAAATCACTTCAAAAGAGGCTACTAAACAAGCATCAGGAAATTAATTGCTTTCATGCAGAAATTGTGGGGGAAAAAAATAACCACTCTCAATTCACCACTCTCACTGGCAAAAATGCACAAACCAGTAAAGAATCTTTGACTCATGCATACATATGTTTTGGAGACAAAGGGCTATGGCGGCGCCCACACTGAGGTGGAGAACTGAAGCCAAACTGTGCAAATTAAAAATGTGTCAAAAAAGGTGTCGACACCCAGCTTGTGAATGTGATAGAGAAAGAAATGACGTACACTTTTCAAATTGATACCATAAGTGTATTTATGAAAAATCTCTCGAGTTTGAATTTTTCCCTAAATCTTGTGAATGCGATAACTACAGAAAGAAATTATGTAGCCTTTTCAAATCTATATCATCATATCTAAGATGCATATTGGATATAGTAGAATAGAATAGGCTTTATTGCCATTGTACAGTTGTACAGCACAACGAAATTGTGGATGGCTTGGACTCTGACGTCTGACTATGCATTTGGGGTCCAAAAGTCAAGGTTAGGATTCCTGATGCCCTATTACTGTAGAATGAGTGCAGCTAGGGTAACCAAACTGTACATAGGTTCAGCTTGTGAGCCTGAACTATCACTATGCTGTTGGGATTGCAAGGTCAAAGATCAAGTTCAAATTGTCTTATAAACAACATCTCAACAACAAAGAATGAGGCTGAATGGTATCAGTGGCAGCCACAAGTATTTTATTCCTTTATACTGACAAAGCGCACTGTTATCTTAGTAGTGTTTTTTTACTTTAATTTTGTTTTGGGGAAACTGTATAATTTTATGTGCTAATACTAGTGTGTCTTGAAAAATTTAAATATTAAGCTTTTTTTTTAAATGCTACATTTCAAAAGAAGTTAAAAAGTCATATATTCTATATTCATCATAGTTAAAGTGAACTGTTTCAAGTCTTTTTTGTTTTTGATGGTTATGACTTGGCTCTTTGAATTAAATTAATTATGATATTCTAATTCTTTTTGACCCCTCTGCGGATTGGCACCTTATCATGGTGGAGGGGTTTGGGTGCCCTAATGATCCCAGCAGCTATGTTGTTGGGGGCAACTTGCCCCTGGTAGAGTCTCCCAAGACAAATTGGTCCTGGGTGAAGGGCCAGGCTAAAAGCGGTAGATCCCTATGAAAAAGTTGCAACAAGGACCCAGTTTACCCAAAAGAGCCTCATGGGTCCACCCTCCAGTGGGCTCACCACCGACAGGAGGGATCATGGTGCTGTGTGAACTGTGTGGCAATCTGAGCTACTTTGTTAGGGCTGCTGCCTCTGTGACCCGGACTCGGATAAGCGGTGATGGATGAATGGATGGATGATTCTTTTAGATGCACTAGTATATAAGCAGTAATGAATTCTGTTGGGTGTTTTAAGTCATCATAACCTGTAGAAGACGAAATTATTTCATGGATGTAGTGAAGGAGGGCGTGGAGAGGGTTGGTGTGTGAGAAGAGGACACAAAAAGTGTGATGAGCCATGGAGTCAGATGATCGACTGTGGTGACACCTAAAGAGCACAGCCAAAAAAAAGACTTATAGAAGATGAAATTTACCATTCTCACAGGTCAGTATTTGTCTTGACAGTTGCGCTGCGGTTTGTCTGTGTCCGGTGGGTGACGGTCTCATTTTCAAACTAATCTGTTCGCCATTGTAGGTGCTCGCTCCCGGTGGTGGTGAGGGTCTCAATGCTGGTTGGGTGTCAAGCATATTTTTCGTTAAGCAGGGTCAGGTTCACGTGGATGCAGGTTTGCGTGCGTTCATGCCTTTCCATTGACTTTGTATGTAACTGTGCTGTGTTACACACTGAGTGGGTGTAAACAAATTACAAGACTAAATTGTTATTACATGCATTGTAATAGGCTACAATGTGTTATTTTGTGGTTGGTGGTGTGCCGTGAGATTTGTGCAATGTAAAAAATCTGCTGTGGCTCAAAAATTGGTTAGTAGAAAAGTAAATTTCATGCCCAGTTTAAGGCAAGAAAATTAAAAGATGTCTAAATTGAAAATATAGGACTTAAAATCCTTGCCGTAGCGTAGCCTACGTATATGAAGAGGATGTAGCTTCAAAGATATACATGCGTCAGCAGCTTTATTTAAGCATGTGTGTAACAAGCAGCCTGATAATCTGCTGCCAAAGATGACGAAGTACAACTTCATTTGGGAAAACATCTTGGTCAAACCAGACGGCCACTGGGAAGGGTGTTGATTGATTTAAGATCTCACTTCTCAGTCTCCTTGCTTGCTCGCTCACTTCCAGGGGGGGTGTGTGTGTGTGTGTGTGTGTGTGTGTGTGTGTGTGTGTGTGTGTGTGTGTGTGTGTTGGGGGGGGCAGAGATTAGAGGGGCGGGGCGGCTGCTTCATTTTGGCAAGGGCTCTATGGAGGCAAGTCCTATAAAGCACCACGGCCATGAAATGCATTTTATTGTCGCTTAATCCTCACACTGTGGCAGAGGCCTATTTCACACTGGATTCTGGGGGTGAGTGTGTGTGTGTGTGTGTGAGAGAGAGAGAGAGAGAGAGAGAGAGAGAGAGTGTGTGTTTGCATGCTCACACTCCCCGGGGACCGTGGCTAATTGGACAAATTTGCACAGCAGGGGTGGAGGCACATGCACTGCAGGAGATTTGATTTATGACCACGGAGGGCTGAAGACTCACATATGCTCAGTCAAAAATGGTACAGATTTGCATGAATAAAAAGCCAGGAATTGTACTCAGGTAAAAGTAGAGCTACCTTATGGTGTTTTTTGCTCAAGTACAAGTAAGAGTAGTCACCCAAAAAGTTACTTGAGTTAAAGTAAAAAAGTACATTTGAAAAAGTTACTTGAGTAGAGAGTAACTCAGCAGTGTTTTTTTTTTTATTAAATTTGTGGCATTTTTATTTTAAGATATTTTTCATAGATTTGCAAAAATAAATCCTCTTATACTATGAATTTTTTTCTGATAAATTTGCAAGTTTGTAATAGATTTGTCACTTTTTTGTTTAAATTTGAGTAATGATTTGTAATGTTCAGTGTAAACCTGTGACTTTTTCTCATGAATTAATAACTTTTTTCTTGTACTTTTGGGGCTGTCGTAAATCGTAAAATCTGCAGCTCTTTTCTTGTAATTTTGCAGTGTATGAGGTTTTTCTTTCAGCTGTGTTAGAGCAGTGGTGTTACATTCAGTTTGAGAGGGTGCCAGAACTGAAAAGTCAGGCCAAATCAGGGGCCAGACAGGTTGGGACTGATTGGAAAAACAAATCTGAACTAGCCACATTTTAGACATTGATGTCATAATTCAGATGATCACAAGCATGTACAGCAACTGTCCCAACATAGCTTATAGAATGCAAAACAAATCAATCAGAAAACAGATTAAAAGAAATTACAAAGACATCAGCATCAAATTTTTTGTAATTTCTTTCCAACAGCAGTTTCACCGACCATCTTTTCCCACTGAATATGGTTTTTAAGTTTTCAAGGAAGTAAAAACAGCCAGAAAACCATTTCTTTCTTTCAAGGGAAAGTTCCCAAGGAAAAAAAAAGTAGTGTTTAATTTTGTTTAACAGCCTAACTTAAACCTAATTAACCGTTTTTACTGCAGCTACATACTGATTGCTTATTAGAGCAGGAAGAAAGGTAAGGTAGCACATGCTGGCATTGACTGATGCAGTGGAGTGTCCTTAGTGTGCAGTGGGTCAGTTATTTTAGTATTATACTGTCATTATATATACTGTATACTAGGGATGGTAATATTAATTTTTTTCCAATATTTTGAGCATGGTTTTTTGCCGATTACTGATACATATATATGCACATATTTTTCCCACCAATGCACGGTGGTGGAGTGGTTAGCACTGCGGCAGCACAGCAACTCACCCTTGGCCTGGGGATCCTGGGTTCGATCCCAGTCCCTGACCAACAGTGATCTGTGTGGAGTTTGCATGTTCTCCCCGTGTCTGCGTGGGTTTACTCCGGGATTTCTACGGTTTCCTCCCACATGCCAAAAACATGCAAATTAGGTTAATTGGCATCAAACTGGAAATTCTAAATTGTCCTTAGGTATGACTGTGAGAGTGAATGGTTGTGTGTCTCTCAGTGTTGGCCCTGCGATGGACTGGCGATCTGTCCAGGGTGGACCCTGCCTCTCGCCCAAGGATTCTGGGATAGGCTCCAGCCCCCCCGCGACCCAAAAAGGATTAAGCGGAAGAAGATGGATGGAATTTCAAATAAATTAATCAAAGCTTTATTTGTATAGCACTATATATAACATTTACATCTCCTTTGTCTTACAGTGATGATTAACTGGCATATAATGGCACATTCCCCAAGGAAAATCAGACAACTACCACTGCCGGTATAGAAGCTTGGGTTTTACTGGCCTATTTTATTGACAACATTTGTCTGCTTTCTCTCCCACAGTTGGGACGTTGTTTTCTGTCTACATGTCTGTTCTTTTCTTCTTCTTTATCCCCTCACCCCCAGCCAGTTGCAGCAGATGACTGCCCCTCCCCGAGCCTGGTTCTGTTGGAGGTTTCTTCCTGTTAAAAGGAAGTCTTTTCTCTCCACCGTCGCCAAGTGCTTGGGGTCATTCTGCAATTGTGGGGTCTGCTCTACAGTTGAAAGTGCTATGAGACAATTGTTGTTATGAATATGTGCTATCTAAATAGAATTGAATGGAATGGAATATTTTATGCTACTCTGGAAACTTTTTGTTATGAATATTTTAAGCCTTGGCTACAATCTTGTTTCAACATAGAGAAAGGATCTTTTTTTTCATTTACATTCCTGCTATTGGCAGAGATTTGCTCAAAGTTGTGAGGTGAGGATGAGACACTGTCAGGGAAGGCTGCTGAATTCTAGGGTTAAAAATGCTAAACAAAGAGCATGGTTACCTCTGTGCTTGTAACCAAGATGGGGGGTGAGTTGCCCTCCATTGTGTGGCTTGTCTCAGATCTCCTTCGATATTGGGCCACCCTCAGCTCCCGACTGTTTGCTGTGTCTAGAGTGCCTGGAGGCGACTTGCATGCTGGCTAGCGTATAGCACTCAGTCAACTTCTCTTTCCCACCTTGGCCTCAGTGGTTGGGGGAGGGGGGGGCACGGTGCTTTCATCATTTCCGGCTTCTTTGCTATTCTGGCTGCTCTTCCGACTTCGCAAAATGCCACCATTCTTGAATGAAGGTCATGGCAGGTATGGTACCATCTCCGGGGATCAGGATTTCCTGAATGTGGTCCTGGTGTGGTGGGCGCTGTGGAGGAGGCTGCTGCTGAAGGTTTTTTGTCTTTACCGTTGTGTCTTCTCTGTTGTTTGGAGTTCCTGGGTTCCTTGTGTTTTTTCTCCCCCTTGCATGGCTGTCTGGAGAAAAAGGCAGGAAACGCATAACATTTTTATATTTTATCAGTTCTAAATATTAATCTTTGCTGATGCCAACAGATAATTTTAAAAGCTGTATCAGCCGATACAATAGCATGCCGATGTTATCATACATCCTGTGTTCTACATACTCTGACATGTATTTGTTAGATTAAAATATAAAGTAGCCCTATATTCTCTCTAATAGAAACGATGTATCAGAATGGCACTAAATCAAATATTTACTGAGCCAAAAGAGAAAAAAAAAAAAAGAGTGATGAGGAAAATCTTGACGAGTTAATTTCAAATCATTAACTAATTACTACCCACCTCTGGTTGTTATTATTTTACAGTATGTCTAACAAGACAGAAAGACAGAAAACACTACACTACACCATATACAGTCATATTTGATGTACTGCTTTTCCGCAATTTCTGCACCAGAGAAACATAGTAAGTCCTGGTAACTATGGTACCCTTTGCCAAGACTTCTATCTTCAGTACTCCATTCTGATCCCAAAAGATCATGAGCATGACCTTACCCACCAAAGATTGAACACGTGCCGCCTTCTTCAGAAGTGGTGAATCATAATGCTTCCATTGCTTTGACTGGGCTTTAGTCTCTGGATCATAGTGATGGACCCATGCTGTATCCTGTGTGATTAGTCTGTCGAAGTCCTCCTTGTTTTCTTGGCACATTGTCAAAAGAGACTGGGAACACGTGACTCATTCTTACTTCTGGAATGGTGTGAACAACTGGAGAATCCATCAGGCAGACAACTTTCGCATGTACAAATACTCATGGATGATTTTTTTTTCCACAGACCCCACGTTGATCTTGATATCTTGTGCTACTTAGTGAACAGTTATGTGACAAATCTCCAAAATGGTGGCCTCCACTTGCTGGATTGTGTCTTCATCAGTGACACACTGTGGTCGCCCAGGAATGGGTGCTATTTCCACAGATCTTTGACCACACTTGAACTGTTGATGCCAGTGCTCGACTACATCATACGATGGGACATCCTCCCCATAAGTCTCTTTCATTTCATTGAATGTCTCGCGTGGTGTGCAGCCTCTCAAGTACAGTAATGTGGTGACTGCTTTGCATTCAGCTGGCTCCATTATCACACCTTACTCCGCCTTACTCCTAAGAAACTCTTAGGAGTTCAGAGCTGCAGATTACCATGTAACGCATAGAAATATGTATTATTACACATGTGTAATTTCAGCCTCCTACAATAACCGGAAATGGGTCAGTGGGACTCTTTAATGAACAACCCTTGTATGTAGTTGTGAATGGGCCATGGAAGGTCACAAACCTTTACTTATTGTTGAAATTTCCTTTTAAATGTATTATTGACGATAGGTAGTATGAATGTGAAAACAAGAGTAAAATACTAGTCAAAGGCTTTTATTTTGGCTGATTTTGTGTTTTAGCACATTTTTGTTAATGTGCAGTCATCTAAGTTCTAATAAGCAGAACTTACAGTGCATCCGGAAAGTATTCACAGCACTTCCCTTTTTCCACATTTTGTTATGTTACAGCCTTATTCCAGAATGGATAAAATTTAATTTTCCTTCAAAATTCTACACAATACCCCATAATGACAAAGTGAAAAGTTGTTTTTTTTTTAGATTTTTGCAAATTTATTAAAAATAAAAAAACTAAGAAATCACATGTACATGAACATTCACAGTTTTTGCCATGAAGCTCAAAATTGAGCTCAGGTGCGTCCTGTTTCCACTTATCATCCTTAAGCTGTTTCTACAGCTTAATTGGAGTCCACCTGTGGTAAATTCAGTTGATTGGACATGATTTGGAAAGCCACACACCTGTCTATATAAGGTCCCACAGTTGACAGTGCATGTCAGAGCACAAACCAAGCATGAAGTCAAAGGAATTGTCTGTAGACCTCCGAGACAGGATTGTCTCGAGGCACAAATCTGGGGAAGGGTACAGAAAAATTTCTGCAGCTTTGAAGATCCCAATGAGCACAGTGGCCTCCATCATCTGTAAATGGAAGAAATTTGAAACCACCAGGACTCTTCCTAGAGTTGGCTGGCCGTCTAAACTGAGCGATTGGGGGAGAAGGGCCTTAGTCAGGGAGGTGACCAAGATCCCGATGGTCACTCTGTCAGAGTTCCAGCATTCCTCTGTGGAGGAAGTCGACCCTTCCAGAATAACAACCATCTCTGCAGCAATCCAGCAATCAGGCCTGTATAGTAGAGTGGCCAGACGGAAGCCACTCCTTAGTAAAAGGCACATGGCAGCCCGCCTGGAGTTTGCCAAAAGGCACCTGAAGGACTCTCAGACCATGAGAAACAAAATTCTCTGGTCTGTTGAGACAAAAATTGAACTCTTTGGCATGAATGCCAGGCGTCGTGTTTGGAGGAAACCAGGCACCGCTCGTCACCAGGCCAATATTTGATTTGATTTGATTTTGTATACAGTGACGCGTGGTGGTGGCAGTATCATGCTGTGGGGATGTTTTTCACTGGCAGGAACTGGGAGACTAGTCAGGATAGAGGGAAAGATGAATTCAGCAATGTACAGAGACATCCTGGATGAAAACCTGCTCCAGAGTGCTCTTGACCTCAGACTGGGGCAACGGTTCATCTTTCAGCAGGACAACAACCCTAAGCACACAGCCAAGCTATCGAAGGAGTGGCTTCAGAACAACTCTGTGAATGTCCTTGAGTGGCCCAGCCAGAGCCCAGACTTGAATCCAGTTGAACATCTGTGGAGAGATCTGAAAATAGCTGTGCACCGACGCTTCCCATCCAACCTGATGGAGCTTGATTGGTGCTGCAAAGAGGAATGGGTAAAACTGCCCAAAAATAGGTGTGCCAAGCTTGTGGCATTATATTCAAAAAGACTTGAAGCTGTAATTGCTGCCAAAGTTGCATCAACAAAGTATTGAGCAAAGGCTGTGAATACTTATGTACGCCTTAGTTTTTTTATTTTATTAAAAAGTTTAAAAAGTTTTGAAATGATTTATCTTGGTCTCATTTTTTACATCAAAACCTGGCATTTGAACGGGGTGTGTAGCCACTCTGTGTGTGTGTGTGTGTGTGTGCATGTGCGTGTACAGATCCTGCTATCCACCCACTCACCCACACATTCACACACTGATGGCGGCGGAGCTGCCATGTAGCTCAAGGACACGCAGGCTGCAGACAGAGCGGGAATCGAACCTCTGACCCTCTGATCAGTAGTCAGCCACACTACACCTGCCCCGCAGCTCTTGATATAAATGCTAATTTTTGTCCAAAAAATAGCCTCCACACTATTGTGTTAAGTGGCCTAGTTACTAGTATATGGATACGGGGACAAAGTGTTTACTGCATGTGTTTTAAAATGTGTCTCTGATCCCAGGGTGTGATAGAAATTTGTCTGTGTTTAATCCAGTACTGCCCCAAATCCCAAAGATATCAGCCAAATCTCTGTGGATTCATAGTTTATTGTTAGATAGATAGATAGATCCATCCATCCATCCATCCATCCATCCATCCATCCATCAGAAACTCAGAAACTCAGAAAAGATTTATTGCCAAGTACATTAACAGTAAACAACTGATAACATACGAGGGATTTGACTTGACACAGAAAACGACCTGCATTTCCGGTGACGCGGCAGCATCTGAAGAACATCCATCCATCTTCTATCACTTTTCCAGAGGTCCGGGTCGCAGAGGCAGCAGTTCATGCAAAGAAGCCCCGACTTCCTCTCCCCAGCCACCTGCTCAGTTATTTTATCATCCATTCTCCACACGTCATTTGTCAGGCCTTCAGTCCGACTATAGGAGATTACATTCTTTAGGAAATTAGTTCTACCGCCGCAGTCCCCTTCGGTGTCCTGCAAAACTGCCAGTTTCACACTGCTCCACTTATTGATAACTTGTTTGTTAATATTATTGATAAGAAAATAGAGGATTATTGATAAATGACATAAATGATCATTTGCCAGTCTTTGCACTTATCCATGGCCACACGGGGGCCAGTACAGAAAAAACTTAAAAATCTTTCAGATACAAATCACAACTTGCAATCATTTCTTTTAAAGAAGATTGCTGAATCAAGACTGGACAAAAGTCTATGTATCAGATGTACAGACATGGACAAAATTATTGGTACCCCTCTGTTAATGAAAGAAAAACCCACATGAGTTCATGAGTTTGTTTTTTAAAATAATTTTGTTGAACCACAATTCAAAAACATTGTCTGATTTTCATTGGTTAATTTTCATAGAATTTTTATTTATTACCACTTTTGTCAGATTCAAGTTATTTCTGTAACCATTGTGGGTTTTTCTTTCATTAACAGAGGGGTACCAACAATTTTGTCCACATCTGTAAATGAAGCCTATGACACATTTATGAACATTTAAACCACTCTTTATGAAAAAAATTGTCCATTAGTAAAGAAAAAGATTAACCCCTTGCACTCTGGTCAATTTCCCTAAAAACGCCTAAAAATAACGTACCCAAAGTAAATCAAAAGCTGTTCTTCAACCCTTTGCAGCATCTTCATGGGGTTGGTCTCATTTAAAAGAAAACACTTTGACTTTTTTGGCAAAACAGTCATAATCTCTCTTAAGTGCTCCTTCCACTGAGTAACAGTCATCTAAACATACTGAACTTGAAGAAAATAAATTTCGCCTGGGTGTTTTTTTGGATACAAATGCTTGCAAATAACACACAGCTGTCAGATCTGGGCTGGAAAATGCAACAGAAATATAGAACCAAATGTTATCCAGCTGAGGTCAAAATTTTGTAACAATACCACAAAAAATGAATATACTACACAGCTTTCTTCTCAGGTTGTTCCCAGGCATTTTTGAACTGTGCCAAATTGTGCCAAATGGCACAGTTTGGAAAAACGTCTGTAACTTTTGAATGATTCAATATAGAAGCTTGATCTTGGGCTCAAATGAAAGGTGACACTCAGGGCTGTGTGTTTGTGTGTGTGGGGGGTTGTTTATTCATTCATGAATGAATGAATGAATGAACAAACAAGCCCCCCACACACAAAGAAGCATGCCACGTAAAAAATGTGTGGCTTTTTTTTTTTACAAGAAAAAATAACCTACAGTGCACTAAAAATTATACTAAAATATCTGTAATGTAGAAGATAACAACTCCTACCCCCCCCCCCCCGCTACAGAGGACGGACATCGCCCATCGCTACATGACGGACCGCGGGGATGGTGCGCCGCGGTCTGCTACGCACAGTTGTACTAAAATATCTGCAATAATATCTGCAATCCGCTACAGAAGAGTAGCGGGGGGGGGGGGGGCGTTCACGGTCCGGATGCGGCACACGGGTCTGTCATGTTGCGATGACGCACAGTTGTAATTTACCGATCGGTCAAAAGTCATTTTGATTACAATTTTCAGGGATAAAGAATAATTTAGCTTATAACACTTACCTGTCCACAACAGCAGTGTCGCTGGTGAACTTCTCTTCCTCATTGTCAGACGAACATGACGCTGGTCCGCTTGTTACGGACTCGTGGTTCTGGTCACGCGACCCGGTCAAACCATGATTCGATTATTGCGGTTTTGCGCTTCCATGATTGCCGTTTTGGCGAACGATTTTTCAAAACAAGAACAGTAGTAAGAAAAAAAGACTGGCGAACGCGTGTGTGTCACCCAGCGGCTTACACAAAACAGATTTTATGCACGGGACGCACGCTTTCAATTGTGGAACTTCAATTGGCTGGCTGTATTCGCAGCCGCTGGTAGGCGGGTCCTTCTTGCTAGGTTTTCAGTCATTGGTTCTTCAAGGTTTCAAAAACCCAATTCAAGGCTCTTATTAGTCGAATGAGAGGTCAGTCAAATCTAAACCAATCAAAGCACTCCTTTGGCTTTCTGTTCGCGGCTGTGTCTGCAGCTTTATTTTTTCAGTGCGCCCTAGGACGCAGAGACGTGACCGCCCGCGGTATCCCAAGTGCAAGAGGTTAAACAGAAATTTGTTGACAAGCCATGGTTAACCAAAGGATTACAAGAAGCGTGTAAAAAGCAAAATTCATTATATAAAGCTTTTCTAAAGAAAAGGACAAAAGAAGCAGCGCAGCGGTATAAAACATACAAAAATAAGTTAACATATATAATGAGATGTAGTAAAAGAGACTATTACAGTAAAGAGTTGGACAAAAACAGAGATAATATTAAAAATACATGGACAATACTAAACAATATTCTTTGAAATAAAAACAAAAAAATAAAAACAAAAACCCCCTCATGGATCGTCACCTTATCGTGGTGGGGGGGTTTGCGTGCCCCAGTGATCCCAGGAGCTATGTTGTCCGGGGCAATTTGCCTCTGATAGGGTCTCCCAAGACAAACTGGTCCTGGGTGAAGGGCCAGACTAAGAACGATCCAACAGACTCTCATGATAAATTGTATATCAAGGATTCAGTGTACCCCGCCCGGTATGGGGTTACCGGGGCCCCACCCTGGAGCCAGGCCTGGGGGAGGGGCTCGAAGGCTAGCGTCTGGTGGCCAGGTTTCCACCCATGGGACCCGGCCGGGCTCAGCCCGAAGGAGTTACATGGGTCCGCCCTCCAGTAGGTTCACCACCTGCAGGAGGGATCATGGAAGTCCGGTGCTATGTGGATTAGGTAGCAGTCAAAGGCGGAGACCTTGGCGGACTGATCCCAAGCTTTCTAAACTGGCTTTTGGTACGTGGAATGTCACCTCTCTGGTGGGGAAGGAGCCTGAGCTGGTGTACGAGATTGAGCGATACCGGCTAGATATAGTGGGCCTCACCTCAACACACAGCTCCGGTTCCGGAACCAGTCTCCTGGAGAGGGGCTGGAGCTTGGCCTTTTCTGGAGTTGCCCCGGGCGAGAGGCGACGAGCAGGGGTAGGTATTCTTGTATCGCCCCACCTTGCTGCCTCTATATTGGAGTTTTCCCCGGTGGACGAAAGGGTTGCTTCCCTGCGCCTTCGGGTTGGGAAACGGGTCCTGACCATCATTTGTGCCTATGCACCAAATGATGTTTCAGAGTACCCACCCTTTTTGGAGTCTGTGACTGGGGTGCTGGAGGGTGCTCCTCCTGGAGACTCCATTGTCCTACTGGGGGACTTCAATGCGCACGTGGGCAACGACAGTGAAACCTGGAGGGGGGTGATTGGGAGGAACGGCCTGCCCGATCTGAACCCGAGTGGTGTTCAGTTATTGGACTTCTGTGCTAACCACAGTCTGTCCATAACGAACACCATGTTCAAGCATAAGGGTGTCCATATGTGCACCTGGCACCAGGACACCCTAGGCCGCAGGTCGATGATCGATTTTGTTATCGTATCATCAGACCTGCGACCGTATGTCTTGGACACCCGAGTAAAGAGAGGTGCAGAGCTGTCAACTGATCACCACCTGGTGGTGAGTTGGATCCGATGGCAGGGGAGGAAGCCATTCAGACCTGGTAGACCCAAACGTATAGTGAGGGTGTGCTGGGAGCGTCTGGCTGAGGCCCCTGTCCGGGAGGTCTTCAACTCCCACCTCCGGAAGAACTTCAACCACATTCCGAGGGAGTCTGGAGACATGGAGTCTGAATGGGCCATGTTCTCCACCTCTGTTGTTGAAGCGGCGGCCCAGAGCTGCGGCCGCAAGGTGGTCGGTGCATCTCGTGGTGGCAACCCCCGAACCAAGTGGTGGACACCAGTGGTGAGGGGGGCCATTAAGCTGAAGAAGGAGTCCTATCAAGCTTGGTTGGCTTGTGGGACTCCCGAAGCAGCTGAGGTGTACCGGCAGGCCAAGCGGAGTGCAGCTCGGGTGGTTGCTGAAGCAAAAACCCGGGTATGGGAGGAGTTCGGTGAGGCCATGGAACAAGACTTTCGGTCGGCTTCAAAGAGATTCTGGCAAACTGTTCGGCGGCTCAGGAGGGGAAAGCAGCTCCCCGTCCACACTGTGTATGGTGCGGATGGGACACTGTTGACTTCAACTGGGGATATCGTCGGGCGGTGGAAGGAATACTTCGAGGATCTCCTCAATCCCACTGATACGCCTTCCACAGAGGAAGCAGGGTTTGGGGACAAGGGGGATGACTCGCCTATCACAGGGGCTGAGGTCGCCAAGGTGGTTAAAAATCTCCTTGGTGGCCGGGCCCCGGGGGTGGACGAGATTCGCCCCGAGTACCTCAAGGCCCTGGATGTTGTTGGGCTGTCATGGTTGACACGCCTCTGCAACATTGCGTGGAGGTCGGGGGCAGTGCCTTTGGCATGGCAAACCGGGGTGGTGGTTCCTCTCTTCAAAAAAGGGGACCGGAGGGTGTGCTCCAACTTTAGAGGGATCACACTCCTCAGCCTCCCTGGGAAGGTCTATGCCAAGGTACTGGAGAGGAGAGTCCGGCCGTTGGTCGAACCTCGGATTCAGGAGGAGCAATGTGGTTTTCGTCCTGGCCGTGGCACATCGGACCAGCTCTTTACCCTCTCTAGAATTCTTGAGGGTTCGTGGGAGTTTGCCCAACCAGTTTACATGTGTTTTGTGGACTTGGAGAAGGCATTTGACCGCGTCCCTCGTGGATTTTTGTGGGGGGTGCTTCGGGAGTATGGGGTATCGGGCTTGTTGTTACGAGCTATTCGGTCTCTGTACGACCGTTGTGAGAGTTTAGTTCGTATTGCCAACACTCGGTCGGAGTCATTCCCAGTGAGAGTTGGACTCCGCCAGGGCTGCCCTTTGTCACCGGTCCTGTTCATAATTTTTATGGACAGGATTTCTAGGCGCAGCCAGGGAATGGAGGGTGTCATACTTGGTGACCACAGGATCTCATCTCTGTTGTTTGCAGATGATGTTGTCCTGTTGGCTTCATCCAGCAATGACCTACAGCTCTTGCTGGGACGGTTTGCCGCTGAGTGTGAAGCGGCTGGGATGAGAATCAGCACCTCCAAGTCCGAGTCCATGGTCCTCAGCCGGAAAAAGGTGGATTGTCCTCTCCGGGTTGGGGACAGGCTCCTGCCCCAAGTGGAGGAGTTTAAGTATCTTGGGGTCTTGTTCACGAGTGAGGGGAAAATGGAGCGAGAGATCGACAGACGGATTGGAGCAGCATCTGCAGTGATGCGGACGTTGTACCGGTCTGTTGTGGTGAAGAGGGAGCTTAGTTCTAAGGCAAAGCTGTCGATTTACCAGTCAATCTACGTTCCTACTCTCACCTATGGTCACGAGCTTTGGGTAATGACCGAAAGAACGAGATCGCGGATACAAGCGGCTGAAATGAGCTTTCTCCGTAGGATTGCTGGACTCACCCTCAGAGATAGGGTGAGGAGCTCAGTCATCCGGGAGAGGCTCAGAGTAGAACCGCTGCTCCTCCACATTGAAAGGAGTCAGTTGAGGTGGTATGGGCATCTGATTAGGATGCCTCCTGGACGTCTCCCACTTGAGGTGTTTCAGGCACGTCCCACTGGGAGGAGACCCCGGGGCAGACCCAGGACTCGGTGGAGAGACTATGTCTCCCAGCTAGTCTGGGAACGCCTTGGTATCCCCTCTGAAGAGCTGGAGCAGGTGGCTGGGGAGAGGGAAGTCTGGGCTTCTCTGCTTGAACTGCTGCCTCCGCGACCCGGACCTCCGGAAAAGCGGTAGAAGATGGATGGATGGATGGATGGATAAAAACAAAAATACAAACTACCCAACCAATCTTTCAAAAAAAAAAAGAACGACACAGAGTGTGAATGCAGTCTCACCTGCAGATGAATTTAATAAATTTTTTGTTAACACTGGTCCTAATTTGGCTCAAGAAATACCCATTACGGCATCTACGGGTGATACAATAAGCAAAAACATTGCTATAAAAGACTCCATTTTCATAAAGAACACAGACAAGAGAGAGGTCATTGAAATTGTTAAATCATTTAAAAGTAAAACATCTACGGATTGTGATGGTATTGACATATTTTTAGTCAAAACTATCATTGAATGCTTAGTGAAGCCACTGACGTATATTTGTAACCTGTCTCTCCAAACAGGTATATTTCCCAATGCAATGAAAATAGCTAAAGTAATTCCGATATACAAGACAGGTGACAGAGAGGAATTTTCAAACTATATACCAATTTCACTATTGCCACAATTTTCCAGGATACTTGAAAAAATATTCTGTGAGAGAACTGACAACTTCATAATGAAGAATAATTTATTGTGTGAGCAGCAATATGGGTTCAGACACAAGAGGACAACTGCATTTGCTTTAATGGAATTTATAGAAAAAATATCAACTGCCGTTGAAAATAAAGAGTATTCAGTTGGGGTATTCCTGGCTCTTAAAAAAGCATTTGATACAGTGGATCATAATTTATTATTAAAGAAACTACAAAATTATGGTATTGGGGGTAGCACTGTCCTGGTTATGTAGTTACTTAAAGAACAGATATCAGTATGTATGTGTTGGTAGCAAAAACTCACAGTTACTGAAGGTTGCTTGTGGAGTCCCGCAGGGTTCAGTTTTGGGGCCATTGTTATTCAATATGTATATAAATGATATATGTAAAGTTTCGGAAAAAATGGATTTAATATTGTTTGCCGATGACACTAATTTATTATGCAGTGGAAGCAATTTGGAACAACTTTTGGATACACTCGGAAAGGAATTAGGAAAGCTTAAACTGTGGTTTGATTCAAACAAATAAATGCTCAATTTAAGTAAGACAAAATTTATATTTTTTAACAACCATCACAACAACTCAGTATCTAAACTCAGTGTAAATGGTGTCGAGATTGAAAGGGTATCCAAAACTAAATTTCTTGGAGTAATAATTGATAATAAACTGCGTTGGAAGTCACATATCAATTATATTAAAAGTAAAATATCTAAATCAATTGCAGTACTACACAGAGTGAAATATTTGCTGAATCAACCCACACTATATACTTTGAATCATTCATTAATACTCCCTTACATGATATATTGTACTGAAGTATGGGGAAATACATATAAAAGAAATATACAGTATATCCAATCTTTATGCATCAGAAGAGAGCTATTAGAATAATAAACAAAGCTGCTTACAGGGAACCAACAAACCCACTTTTTCTTAAATTAAAAGCTCTCAAGCTGAAAGATCTGGTTGACTTTAAAACTGCAGTAATAATGTTTAAAGTGAAGAATCTATCACTGCGCTTGAACAATTTAAACAAAAACTAAAGGAAGAAATACTCCAAACATATATACAAGATGACATGTAAAATCACATAAGGATTATCATATTCAGTCTGTGTTGTGTTGTTGCTTAGATTTTTGTCATGTTTTGTCTTAGCTTTGTTCTGAATTGTAATCGCTCTTGTTTTTCTTTTGAATTCTTGGATGGAATATGGGTGGGCAATATAAGCTGCGGCTTCAGCCATCACCCATTTCGGATAACTTATGTTGAACTGTATAATCAGAGGAGTTATTGTTTAATTTGACTTTGTAAGATGTTTTTTTTTCCTTTCCCCTTTGTTATATTATTCTGTTCCTTTCTTTTAATCTTTACTTTTAATCTATCCAAAATAAAGATTCATTCATTCATAAAGATTCATTCAGGATACCAAGGCATTCCCAGACCAGCTGGTAGATGTAGTCTCTCCAGCGAGTCCTGGGTCTGCCCCAGGGTCTCCTCCCAGTGGGACGTGCCCAAAGCACCTCAAGTGGGAGGCGTCCAGGAGGCATCCTGATCAGATGCCCAAACCACCTCAACTGGGAGCCTCTCCCAGATGACTGAGCTCCTCACCCTATCTCTGAGGGTGAGTCCAGCAATCCTACAGAGAAAGCTCATTTCAGCCGCTTGTATCTGCGATCTCATTCTTTCGGTCATTACCCAGAGTTCATGACCATAGGTGAGGGTAGGATGCTCAGAATAGATAGAATAGATTTATATTCACACTCTTTCAAAGGGTGGTGACCCCAAACCTATCAACAATTTAACTTCTCAGAGGTTGTTTATGAGAATATGCAAGTCCATTACAGATATGTTGTGTTTTTTTTAAGTAGGCATACTCACAGTATTTATATACAGACGTGGACAAAATTGTTGGTATCCCTCTGTTAATGAAAGAAAAACCCACAAAGGTCACAGAAATAACTTGAATCTGACAAAAGTGGTAATAAATAAAAATTCTATGAAAATTAACCAATGAAAATCAGACAATGCTTTTGAATTGTGGTTCAACAGAATTATTTTGAAAAAACAAACTCATGAAACAGGCCTGGACAAAAATGATGGTACCCTTAACTTAATATTTTGTTGCACAACCTTTTGAGGCAATCACTGCAATCAAACGATTTCTGTAACTGTCAGTGAGACTTCTGCACCTCTCAGCAGGTATTTTGGCCCACTCCTCATGAGCAAACTGCTCCAGTTGTCTCAGGTTTGAAGGGTGCCTTCTCCAGATGGCATGTTTCAGCTCCTTCCACAGATGTTCAATAGGATTTAGATCAGGGCTCATAGAAGGCCACTTTAGAATAGTCCAATGTTTGGCTCTTAGCCATTCTTGGGTGTTTTTAGCTGTGTGTTTTGGGTCATTATCCTGTTGCAAGACCCACGACCTGCGACAGAGACCAAGCTGTCTGATACTGGGCAGCACATTTCTCTCTAGAATACCTTGATAGTCTTGAGATTTCATTGTACCCTGCACAGATTCAAGACACCATGTGCCAGATGCAGCAAAGCAGCCCCAGAACATAACAGAACCTCCTCCATGTTTCACAGTAGGGACAGTGTTCTTTTCTTGGTATGCTTCATTTTTGCGTCTGTAACATAGAGCTGATGTGCCTTGCCAAAAAGTTGCAGTTTTGTCTCGTCTGTCCATAGGACATTCTGCCAGAAACTTTGTGGCTTGTCAACATGCAGTTTGGCAAATTCCAGTCTGGCTTTTTTATGATTTGTTTTCAACAGTGGTGTCCTCCTTGGTCGTCTCCCATGAAGTCCACTTTGGCTCAAACAACGACGGATGATGCGATCTGACACTGATGTACTTTGACCTTGGAGTTCACCATGAATATGTTTAGAGGTTGTTCTGGGCTGTTTTGTTACCATTCTTCATCAAGTTTCCTCCTGCGGCCATGTCCAGGGAGGTTGGCTACAGTCCCGTGGATCTTTTAAATTTCTGAATAATGTGTGCAACTGTAGTCACAGGAACATCAAGCTGCTTGGAGATGGTCTTATAGCCTTTACATTTAACATGCTTGTCTATAATTTTCTTTCTAATCTCCTGAGACAACTCTCTCCTTTGCTTCCTCTGGTCCATGTTTAGTGTGGTACACACCATGTTACCAAACAGCACAGTGACTACTTGTCACCCTTTAAACAGGCCGACTGACTGATTACAAGTTTGTAGACACCTGTGATGTTAATTAGAGGACACATCTTGGTTGAACATGTCCCTATGGTCACATTATTTTCAATCTTTTCTAGGGGTACCATCATTTTTGTCCAGGCCTGTTTCATGAGTTTGTTTATTAAAATAATTCTGTTGAACCACAATTCAAAAACATTGTCTGATTTTCATTGGTTAATTTTCATAGAATTTTTATTTATTACCACTTTTGTCAGATTCAAGTTATTTCTGTGACCATTGTGGGTTTTTCTTTCATTAACAGAGGGGTACCAACAATTTTGTCCACGTCTGTAGCTAAGTTATTATTTTAGCTTTTTAAATGCTTATACGCTGCTCATTGGTTCAAGTTTTTTTTTTTTCAAAATACAATATTTTGAGTATTTGAATTAGTGTTTTAAGTATTTTCTGTTGAATATCTCACCCCAAGTCAAAAAACTGGGATTGTATGTACAATGTACTTTTAAGGGGGGTGGGGGAATGCACACATGGACATCCTTGGAAAAAAATACTGCCTAAAGGCAGTGTTTGTTGCTCTGAAAATTCAGTGCATTTTGCTCTATTGACGCCATCACAGAAGCATAAATGACCTTTGACAAAGGCGCTGACACAACCCCATACCATGACAGACCCTGGCTTTTGGACTTGTTGCTGATAACAGCCTAGATAGACCTTTTCTTTGTTGGAGCACATGATGCCCATTTCTTCAGAAGAGATTTAGAATCCTGATTAGTCTTACAATTACCAGAGTGGTGGCATAGTTGGTAGAACATTTGCGCCACAACCGGTTTAAGTCCCAGCCGGGTCATTCCAAAGACCATTTAAAAATGGTATTTCCAGCCTTCTAGCTTGGTGCTCAGCATAATAGAATGGAGGAAGGAAAGTTGGTTACCCAACCACAGGGTTAATCCCTGTGCCGGTCCCAAGCCTGGATAAATGGGCAGGGTTGCATCAGAAGAAGGGCATCCGCCATAAAAATCCTTGCCAAATCAACATACTGATCATTGCAATATCAGGTAATGATAGGCTGTGGTGACCCCGAAAGGGAGCAGCCAAAAGAGAAAGAAGAAGAAGATTGGTCTGACAATTTCCAACATTTCCAGTGTGTGATGGTCCATCCCTGATGTCTCTGAGCCCAGAAAATAGACACTACTTCTGGACATGGTTAACCGGAGGCTTTTTTTTTAACACAGTTTCAAGTGGCATTTGTAAATATAACACCATACTGTATTTCTTGGAAAAGTAATCTTATACCCATTGTTATGATCCCGCGTGCGCCATTACGCAGCACACAGAGGACAGAATGAAAAACCCAGGAGCAGGAGTAGATTGGAGTCTCCAAGAGGAGCACCCTCCAGCACCCCAGTCACAGACTCCAAAAAGGGTGGGTACTCTGAAACATCATTTGGTGCATAGGCACAAATGATGGTCAGGACCCATTTCCCAACCCGAAGGCGCAGGGAAGCAACCCTTTCGTCCACCGGGGAAAACTCCAATATAGAGGCAGCAAGGTGGGGCGATACAAGAATACCCACCCCTGCTCGTCGCCTCTCACCCGGGGCAACTCCAGAAAAGGCCAAGCTCCAGCCCCTCTCCAGGAGACTGGTTCCGGAACCGGAGCTGTGTGTTGAGGTGAGGCTGACTATATCTAGCCGGTATCTCTCGACCTCGTACACCAGCTCAGGCTCCTTCCCCACCAGAGAGGTGACATTCCACGTACCAAAAGCCAGTTTAGAAAGCTTGGGATCAGTCCGCCAAGGTCTCCGCCTTTGACCGCCACCTAATCCACATAGCACCGGACCCCCATGATCCCTCCTGCAGGTGGTGAGCCCACTGGAGGGCGGACCCATGTAACTCCTTCGGGCTGAGCCCGGCCGGGTCCCATGGGTGGAAACCCGGCCACCAGACGCTAGCCTTCGAGCCCCTCCCCCAGGCCTGGCTCCAGGGTGGGGCCCCGGTAACCCCATACCGGGCGGGGTACACTGAATCCTTGATATAGAATTTATCATGAGAGTCTGTTGGATCGTTCTTAGTCTGGCCCTTCACCCAGGACCAGTTTGTCTTGGGAGACCCTATCAGAGGCAGATTGCCCCGGACAACATAGCACTCCATTGTCCTACTGGGAGACTTCAATGCGCATGTGGGCAACGACAGTGTAACCTGGAGGGGGGTGATTGGGAGGAACGGCCTGCCCGATCTGAACCCGAGTGGTGTTCAGTTATTGGACTTCTGTGCTAACCACAGTCTGTCCATAACGAACACCATGTTCAAGCATAAGGGTGTCCATATGTGCACCTGGCACCAGGACACCCTAGGTCGCAGGTCGATGATCAATTTTGTTATCGTATCATCAGACCTGCGACCGTATGTCTTGGACACCCGAGTAAAGAGAGGTGCAGAGCTGTCAACTGATCACCACCTGGTGGTGAGTTGGATCCGATGGCAGGGGAGGAAGCCATTCAGACCTGGTAGACCCAAATGTATAGTGAGGGTGTGCTGGGAGCGTCTGGCTGAGGCCCCTGTCCAGGAGGTCTTCAACTCCCACCTCCGGAAGAACTTCAACCACATTCTGGGGGAGTCTGGAGACATGGAGTCTGAATGGGCCATGTTCTCCACCTCTGTTGTTGAAGCGGCAGCCCAGAGCTGCGGCCGCAAGGTGGTCGGTGCATCTCGTGGTGGCAACCCCCGAACCAAGTGGTGGACACCAGTGGTGAGGGGGGCCATTAAGCTGAAGAAGGAGTCCTATCAAGCTTGGTTGGCTTGTGGGACTCCCGAAGCAGCTGAGGTGTACCGGCAGGCCAAGCGGAGTGCAGCTCGGGTGGTTGCTGAAGCAAAAACCCGGGTATGGGAGGAGTTCGGTGAGGCCATGGAACAAGACTTTCGGTCGGCCTCAAAGAGATTCTGGCAAACTGTCCGGCGGCTCAGGAGGGGAAAGCAGCTCCCCGTCCACACTGTGTATGGTGCGGATGGGACACTGTTGACTTCGACTGGGGATATCATCGGGCGGTGGAAGGAATACTTCGAGGATCTCCTCAATCCCACTGACACGCCTTCCACAGAGGAAGCAGGGTTTGGGGACAAGGGGGATGACTCGCCTATCACAGGGGCTGAGGTCGCCACGGTGGTTAAAAATCTCCTTGGTGGCCGGGCCCCGGGGGTGGACGAGATTCGCCCTGAGTACCTCAAGGCCCTGGATGTTGTTGGGCTGTCATGGTTGACACGCCTCTGCAACATTGCGTGGAGGTCGGGGGAAGTGCCTTTGGCATGGCAAACCGGGGTAGTGGTTCCTCTCTTCAAAAAAGGGGACCGGAGGGTGTGCTCCAACTTTAGAGGGATCACACTCCTCAGCCTCCCTGGGAAGGTCTATGCCAAGGTACTGGAGAGGAGAGTCCGGCCGTTGGTCGAACCTCGGATTCAGGAGGAGCAATATGGTTTTCGTCCTGGCCGTGGCACATCGGACCGGCTCTTTACCCTCTTGAGAATTCTTGAGGGTTCGTGGGAGTTTGCCCAACCAGTTTACATGTGTTTTGTGGACTTGGAGAAGGCATTTGACCGCGTCCCTCGTGGATTTTTGTGGGGGGTGCTTCGGGAGCATGGGCTTTCGGGCTTGTTGTTACGAGCTATTCGGTCTCTGTATGACCATTGTGAGAGTTTGGTTCGTATTGCCAACACTCGGTCGGAGTCATTCCCAGTGAGAGTTGGACTCCGCCAGGGCTGCCCTTTGTCACCAATCCTGTTCATAATTTTCATGGACAGGATTTCTAGGCGCAGCCAGGGAATGGAGGGTGTCATGCTTGGTGACCTCAGGATCTCATCTCTGTTGTTTGCAGATGATGTTGTCCTGTTGGCTTCATCCAGCAATGACCTACAGCTCTTGCTGGGATGGTTTGCCGCTGAGTGTGAAGTGGCTGGGATGAGAATCAGCACCTCCAAGTCCGAGTCCATGGTCCTCAGCCGGAAAAAGGTGGATTGTCCTATCCGGGTTGGGGACAGGTTCCTGCCCCAAGTGGAGGAGTTTAAGTATCTTGGGGTCTTGTTCATGAGTGAGGGGAAAATGGAGCGAGAGATCGACAGACAGATTGGAGCAGCATCTGCAGTGATGCAGACGTTGTACCGGTCTGTTGTGGTGAAGAGGGAGCTTAGTTCTAAGGCAAAGCTGTCGATTTACCAGTTAATCTACGTTCCTACTCTCACCTATGGTCACGAGCTTTGGGTAATGACCGAAAGAACGAGATCGCGGATACAAGCGGCTGAAATGAGCTTTCTCTGTAGGATTGCTGGACTCACCCTCAGAGATAGGGTGAGGAGCTCAGTCATCCGGGAGAGGCTCAGAGTAGAACCGCTGCTCCTCCACATTGAAAGGAGTCAGTTGAGGTGGTATGGGCATCTGATTAGGATGCCTCCTGGACGCCTCCCACTTGAGGTGTTTCAGGCACGTCCCACTGGGAGGAGACCCCGGGGCAGACCCAGGACTCGGTGGAGAGACTATGTCTCCCAGCTGGTCTGGGAACGCCTTGGTATCCCCTCTGAAGAGCTGGAGCAGGTGGCTGGGGAGAGGGAAGTCTGGGCTTCTCTGCTTGAACTGCTGCCTCCGCGACCCGGACCTCCGGAAAAGCGGTAGAAGATGGATGGATGGATGGAGGAGTAGATTGGTGCACTTTATTTAACAAAAACCCCAAAACCCCAAACCCCAAAACTTGTCCAGAAACAGTCACACAATAAACAGAGAGTGGAAATGGTTGCACTTGCGGCCACCAGACATACAGGGACGCCACCTGGATGCTCTACATCCCGAGGGAGGGAATGCCTAGTGCCAGAGTGCTGCTGGAGGCACAAAGAGAAAGGCAAACATAAGCTTACAGCTGGAGCAATCCAGGGTCGTCCGTGTCATCTGGTGGATGAAGATAAAGCTGGAACAGCCACTTACACCAACAAACTTACAACAGTAACGTAGTGTAAGATGAGACTACTTTGGTCAGGCTGAAAGTAAACGTAGATAATGACAACTAGAATACATGGAGGAACACACTGCCGTGTATGAAGCGCAATGCTCTGGTGATCTCTTCCCACTAACACAATGTTTAAGTAGTTGTAATACTAATGAGGGAAGAGACCGCCGATGTGAAGGAACGTGGCCAGAACAAATTGAAAACGTGTTCATGAGTGAGTGTCAAGAGTGTGTGAATGGAAGTGAGTGAGGTATGTGTGTGAAACACCAATAACACGACACAGCTGATGACACTGACAGGAGGAAGGGGTGTGCCCGAGCTGTCAGGGAGCGGAGGACCCAAAGGGCTCCCTGAAGTGCCTGATGGAAAATAAATAGTAAATGAGCCAAAATAGCCACGGTGTCAGAACTGGGTTTGATTTCACCAACCCCAGGTTCATGACACGCATGTGGTTTACATGTTATGATTTACTTAAATTATTATTTACTCTATTTTACAAATACAAAGTTGGGGAGCTGAAACATGATAGTAAAATACTTAAGAGTTTATTCATTTTAGTTAGTTTTTAGCTCATTCCGGCCATGCTGAAAGGAACTAATGCAACAACGTTGCGTCTGTCCGCCATCCAACAGCCCATCCACAATTCACATTTAAACATTTTCTGCAGTGGTCACCAAACTCAGACACAGTGAATTTGGTGACAGTGGTTTGCATCCAGGTCTTGGTCAAGGTCAAAGGCCAGGAGATCTGGGCATTTTCACGAAAAGCGTTACTCCTCCTAGGCAGTTGCCTCAGTGTTCAGCAAACTCATGCACAGTGATTGTCAAGTGGGTCTGCATCTAGGTTGTGCTTAAGGTCAAGGTCAAAGGTCAGGGCATCTGAGCACACTCTGGGTGATTTCATCTGGCCGGAAGGAGCTACTCCATCACTGACAATCTGGTTAAACTGTAGGATGCTTCCATCAGTTTAATTCTTTTAAAAACTAAGCAGTACAATGAAACCATTTTCCCCCATTGTGTGATTTAGAGTTTTACCAGATGAAGAACGTTGAGCAGTTTTCAGCTTGAACAGCTTAGATGCCTTTTTTCATTTTTTGTATATGTGAAATATTGTCCTATGTCACAGTCTGAAATAGCATTGACTCTAAGAGTGTATCAACTGTATTAACTGGATCAACAGGTAAGGATGCTCATGACAAATTGTTTCACATCCTCAGTGCCACTTCCACATAACACACAGAGACACACAGTGTTTTGCATGTTCATCCCAGTGACCCTTTATGCATCACACATGGATCCGTGGTGTGCGTTCCTGCATTCGGTGCTGGTGTGAGCTGCCTTGTTGACTGGTTTTTCTCTCCTCTCTCATTATGCTGCTTTGATGCTTCCACTGACACATTGGTCAGAGTTTCCAACACCACAGCCATGTTGTTTGAGGACAGCCTCTCCACGCCTATCAACCTTTTAGACCAGGCATGCTTCACAGGGAGGTTTCTAGCTTTTTGGTTGCCCTATGCAAGATTGTATTTATTGTTTTTACAAAAATGTAAAAACAATAAACTTGGGTCATTCTCCAGATGAACACAAAAAATAGCTAAACCATTCCATAGAACAGCAATTCAACCAGCATCCATATGAACATTGCAAATTTACAAGAAAAAAGTTGCAAATTTACAATGTGAAAAGTAGCAGATTTACAAGAAAAAAATAGCAAATTTAGAGGAAAAAATTGCAAATTTATGTGGAAAAAAGTAGCAAATTTACAAGAAAAAAGTATCAAATTTAGGGGAAAGTTGCAAATTTAGGGGAAAAATTACAAATCTACGCAGAAAAAAGTAGCAAATTTACAAGAAGAAGTAGCAAATTTAGGGGAAAAAATTGTAAATTTGCAAGTTTACAGGAAATAAACATTGCACGTTTATGAGAAAAAAGTTGAAAATTTATGAGGAAAAAAAGGTGCACATTTCTACAAAAAAATCAAATTTTGAAAAAAAATATCACATTTACAAGAAAAAAATGGCAAATTTACAAGAAAAAAGTTGCAGATTTAGGAAAAAAAATTAGGAGACTTAGGGGAAATAATTCCTAAATTTACAAGAAAAGGTTTATGAGAGTTTATGAAGTTATGAAACAAAAGCTTCCAAATTTAGGTAAAAAAAAGTAATAAAATTACAAGGAAAAATTGAAACTTTACAATAAAAAAGTCACAAATTTACTAGAAAAAAATTAATATTATGACAAAAGAGATGCAGATTTAGGAGAAAACAAGTCCCAAATTAACAAAAAAAAAAAAAAAAAAAAACATTTTCAAATTACCAGGAACTAAACATCACACATTTTTAAGAAAAAAGTTTCAAATTTATGAAGAAAAAGTCACAAATTTACAGAAAATAAACATCACACATTTTTGAGAAAGAAATTTTTCAAATTTCTGAGAAAAAAATGTACATTTTTGAGAAGAAAATGTTGAAGGTTATTTCATTGTTCCCCTAAAATGTGTTGAGGGTGAACTTGTAGCCCTGGGCGACTGTGGGTTTCTGTAGCATTAGCTCACTCTGATCTGGTCGGTCACGATGGTGTATTAAGCAAAGCAGCAGCCATACCAACAAATACATCCCGGCGTGGAGAAGCCACGGTGTCAGGGCGGCAAACACTCTGCAGAAAATCAATGTCACATTTAGCTTGGCCTTCTCCCAGTCCTTCCCTGTCATTTACTGTATTAGCTGTGGTCTCCGTGCTGAAATGGCCCATTATGTGGGCTATGTGTGAGAGAGAGAGAGAGACAGAGATGGAGAGCAAGAGAATGTGAATGTGTGTGTCTGTTTGCATGTATGAATGTGACTGATTATACTGTATAACTTGAGTTAGCGTGTCTGAGAGAGTGAGACTGGTGTGTGCTTCTGTGTGTGTTTGCATGTGTATGTATATATAATATATATATATACTGTATATATACACATATATGTGTGTGTGTGGGCGGGCAGCGCGGTGGCGGAGCGGTTAGCACTGCGGCAGCACAGCAACTCACCCTTGGCCGGGGGATCCTGGGTTTGATCCCAGCCCCCGACCAACAGTGATCTGTGTGGAGTTTGCATATTCTCCCCGTGTCTGCGTGGGTTTACTCCGGGATTTCTTCGGTTTCCTCCCACATGCCAAAAACATGCAAGTTAGGTTAACTGGCATCAAACTGGAGATTCTAAATTGTCCTTAGGTATGACTGTGAGAGTGAATGGTTGTCCTTCGCTCTGTGTTGGCCCTGCGATGGACCGGCGATCTGTTGAGGGTGTACCCTGCCTCTTGCCCAAAGATGGTGGGATAGGCTCCAGCCCTCCGCGACCTGAAAAGGATTAAGTGGAAGAAGATGGATAGATGTGTGTGTGTGCGTGTGTGTGTTGTTGTTGTTGTTGTTGTTGTTGTTGTTGTTTGTCTACCCACACCATCACAGTGCTGGAACAGCATGAGCCACACACACTTTGATGTGTGCATGCTCAAGTGTGTCTTGATGTTGTGGCCCACAGTGGATGACAAGACATCCTGCTCTTTCTCAGCAAGATTCTTTCTGCAGCTGCTCACACACACACACACACACACACACGGTCCATCTGTACATGGTTACCTCACCCTGCTGGCCTTTTTCATCTTCGCTTGTCTCCCCATTCTCTCTTTTTTTGTTTCAGAGTCAGGAAGTGACATCACTCTGTGATTTTTTTTCCTCTTAACCTTACACTCCAAGGATGATTTCATTGCTTTTGAAATGCTGTACCTCAAATTTAACCATGAATCAAAGACCCCTCCACAAGGCATTTTGTAGGTTTTTTAAGGCTCCTATAAAAATCGTGTTTGGGGGACCCTGTTTTCTAATGGGGAAGAGTTCCAAGCTTTTAAAATATGGGCTGGGGGGGATAACAACTTAAGCAGCATCCATGTGAACATGGCAAATTTACCAAAGCAAAGTTTGAAATTTACAAGAAAATATTTTCAAATTTACAAGGAAAAAGTTGAATATTTAGAAGGGAAATGTTGAAAAATTAGGAGAAAAAAGTTGAAATTTTACGAGAAAAAAGTTGCATATTTACAAGAAAAGAGTTTTTGCAGGTTTACAAGAAAAAAGTTGGAAATTTACAAGAAAAAAGCTGCAGATTTATGGGAAAAATTGCAAATTTGTGAGAAAAAATTTGGAAATTTACAACAAAAAAGTTTCAAATCTACAAGAAAAAAGCTGCACATTTCCAAGAAAAAAAGTCGTAAATTTGTGAGAAAAAAGTTGAAAATTTGTGAGAAAAAAGGAGTGACTTTGCAGAAAAAAAGTTGCAAATTTACAAAAATGTTACAGATTTTTGAGAAAAAAAATGCAAATTTACAAGAAAAAGTAGTCACCAAATTGCACAGAAAAGTTGTAAATTTGAAAAAAAAAGTTGCAAATTTTAAAAAGACAACTTGCAAATTTACAAGAAATAAGCTGCAAATTTATCAGAATATATTTATGGTGCAAATTTATATTAAAAAAGTAACAAATTTCTGAGAAAAAGTTGGGACATTGTGTAAAATTAAATAATTTAGCTGAATATACAGTTGTGCTCATAAGTTTACATACCCTTGTGGAATTTGTGATTTTTACGGCCATTTTTCAGGGAATATGAATGATAATACAAAAAACTTTTTTCACTCATAGTTAGTGGTTGGGTGAAGCCATTGATTATCAAACAGTTGCGTTTGCTAAATCATGATGAGAACAGAAACTACCCAAATGACCCTGATCAAAAGTTTACAAACCCTAGAAGTTTTGGCCTGATAACATACACACAAGTTCACACACACGGGTTTAAATGGCTACTTAGGGTAACAACTCAGAGAATGACATAGAAGAGAAATGGGCAACACTGAAGGATACGGTGTATCAGACTGCGAGTGATGCATTAGGCCACCCTGAGAGGAAACATCAAGATTGGTTTGATGAGAATGATTAACATCTGAAGAAACTACTAGAAGCGAGGAATACAGCTAGGCAGGAAAACCTACAGTGTAACACAAGGTCAAAGAAGAAGAAATACTCAAAGGCTCAGAGTGAGCTACAGAAGTACACCAGAGAGATGAAGTCCAACTGGTGGGATGAAAAAGCAGAGAAACTTCAAACTGCAGCAGACAGGAAGGACATGAAAACATTCTTCACAGGTTTGAGAGAAATCTACGGCCCTAAACCAGGAGGATTGATCCAACTAAAGGCTATGGATGGTGAAACGCTTTTGCAGGAGAAAGACAAGATTCTGGACAGATTTGCAGACCACTTTGACCAACTACTAAACAACCCTGGAGAGCTCACTGAAGAGGTTAAAGAAGCTCTAGTGCAGCAACCAGCTGTATCAAGTCGGATGAACCACCAAATTCTGATGAACTAATGGCAGCTATCAGGACAACACAGGATGGTAAAGCACCAGGAAGGGATGGAATTCCAGCAGAAGTGTGGAAATCTGGTGGTGTTCAGCTGACCAACTGCCTACACAAGCTCATCTAAGAGATATGGGATGCCCAGAAAGTACCTCAAGACTGGAAGGATGCAAGTATTGTGCCTTCGTTCAAGAAAGGTGTCAGGAAAGGTTGTGGAAATTACCGAGGTATATCACTGCTAGCCACTGTTAGTAAGATTCTCCCACGTGTACTACTGAGCAGACTCAATGAACACATCTTGCAGAATGTACTGCCGGAAACCCAGTGCGGCTTTAGAAGTGGAAGAAGCACAATGGACCTGATTTTCTGCTTGAAACAGGTTCAAGAAAAGTGTATCGAACAGAACATGCCGCTTTATGTAGTCTTCATAGACTTCAGTAAAGCCTTCGATACTGTTTCACGACAAGGACTTTGGCAGGTACTCAAGAAATATGGCTGTACAGAGAAGTTTGTCAGCCTGATTGAGGCACTCCATACAGGTATGCAAGCAAACGTGGCAATGAGTGGTTCAGTATCTAAAGACTTTTCAGTAAGCAACGGGGTGAAACAAGGGTGTGTGCTGGCACCTACATGCTTCTTGCTGTATCTGGCAGCCATGCTTGAGGTGGCCTTCAAAGACACTTCAGAAGGAGTATACATTCAAACAAGGAAAGGAGCAGACTTGTTCAATGTGGCACAGTTTAAAGCCAAGAGTAAGACATTGATAAAGGTAGTAAAAGAAATGCTGTTTGCTGATGACAATGCTCTAGTTGCACACAGTGTGGAAGATATGCAATCTTTAGTGGAGAAATTTGCAAGAGCAGCTAGCCAATTCAGCCTCAAAATCAACATCAAGAAGACAGAGTGCCTTTATCAACCACCAAAGTTCCAATTATCAACATCGCTACCAGAAGAGATCAGCACTGGTACAGAGCCACTAGTCAAGTGCAAGATTTTCAAGTATCTAGGGAGTACTGTTTCAGAGAGTGCTAGGCTGGAGGATAAACTATCTCTCAGAATGGGAAGAGAGAGTGCTGTGTTTGGAAACTTGAGGGAGAGACTGTGGAACAATCGACATGTGTCTATTCGTGTGAAACGCAAAGTGTACAGAGCGACAGTATTGGTTACTCTGTTGTACGGTGCTGAAACTTAGACTGTCTACAGAGTGCAGGTAACGAAACTCCACGCGTACATGATGAGACACCTTCAAGCCATAATGAACATCTCATGGAAAGACAAGATAATCAACACAAAAGTGTTGAAACGAGCTGGTCTACCATCAATGGAGGATATGCTAATACAGATGAACCTGAGATGGCTCGGACATGTTGAGAGGATGGACCATCAGCGTCTCCCTCGGCAGTTACTCTACTCACAGTTATGCGAGGGCAAACGCAATCAGGGTAGACCAAGGCTCAGATTTAAAGACACTGTAAAAAGAAACTTGAAGAAGTTGGATATAGACAGGAGTTTCTGGCAGTGGAAGGCTAAGGACAGAGCTGCGTGGAGGAATCTGATCAGACCTAAAAGAAACAGTCATTGTTGCCCACGACAGACTGCTATGATGATGATGATGATGATGATGATGAGGGTAACCATCCTCACCTGTGATCTGTTTACTTGTAATTAGTGTGTGCGTATAAAAAGTCAGTGAGTTTCTGGGCTCCTGACAGACCCCTGAATGTTTCATCCAGTGCTGCACTGACGTTGCTGGATTCTGAGCCATGAGAAAAGCAAAAGAATTATCAAAGGACCTGCTGGAAAAGATAGTTGAACTTTATAAAACAGGAAAAGGATATAAAAAGATATACAAGGAATTGAGAATGCCAATCAGCAGTGTTCAAACTCTAATTAAGAATTGGAAAATGAGGGATCCTGATGAAACCAAGCCACGGTCAGGTAGACCAACAAAAATTTCAGCCACAGCTGCCAGGAAAATTGTTCAGGATGCAAAGAAGAACCCTCACATAACTTCAGCTGACATACAGGACTCTGAAAAAAAGTGGTGTGGCTGTTTCAAGATGCACAATAAGGAGGCACTTCAAGAAAAATGGGCTGCATTTTTGAGTCGCCAGAAGAAAGCCATTACTACGCGAATGCCACAAAGTAACCCACTTACAATACACCAGACAGCACGTAGACAAGCCTCAAAACTTCTGGAAAAAAGTTATTTGAGTCCATAACCACACCCAGATTTCTGGGTGTGGTTCTGGACTTAAACCTGAATTTTAACAGCCACATTAAGACAATAGTGAAGTCAGCCTAATATCACTTAAAGAACATAGCGAGGATTAAAGGTCTGATGTCTCAGCAGGATCTAGAAAAACTTGTCGATCCATTTATCTTCAGTAAACTGGACTACTGTAATGCTGTGCTTGTACAATAGGTTCAATGAAGCCAGATGATAGTAATCAATTAGCCAAGTTGGAAGCCTGTCTTAAGGAAATCAAAGCTTGGATAAGATAAGATAAGATAAGATAAGATAAGCCTTTATTAGTCCCACAACGGGGAAATTCCAGGATTGCAACAGCACAGGGATAGCAACACTCAGAGCAACAATCAGAAGGCAAGAAAAAAAAAAAAAAAGCAAGCAAGCAAGAGCAGCTAATATACATATGCACATATTACTATAAATATACAGTATATATACAGTATATATACACACAGACACAAAGTGTAGAGCATTGTAGCTGGATGGGATAAATATATGAGTATATAAACACACAGTACGGAGCATTGCAGCTAGATGGAAAAAAATATGTAAATATATAAACACACAGTGCGGAGCAATGTAGCTAGATGGAATAATATGTAGATATATAAACACACAGTACGGAGCATTGCAGCTAGATGGAATAAATATGTAAATATATAAACACAGTGCGGAGCAATGTAGCTTGATGGAGTAATATGTAGATATATAAACACACAGTACGGAGCATTGCAGCTAGGTGGAAAAAATATGTAAATATATAAACACACAGTGCGGAGCAATGTAGCTAGATGGAATAATATGTAGATATATCAACACACAGTGCGGAGCATTGTAGCTAGATGGAATGAATATATAGATATATAAATATAAACATAAACATAAACACACCCAGTGCGGAGCATTGTAGCTAGATGGAATAAATATGTAAATGTATAAACACACACAGTGCAGAGCATTATTGCTAGATGGGATGAAACAGCACAACCGTCTACTTAGTTATCCTACATGGTATGATTATGTGCCCATACATATTCTTACCCTCCGTAGCTACCGGTATTTTCCTAGTTGTATGCCGGAGGGGACCATTGTGTAAGTCTATTGCATCTTTTGCATTCAAAAAACTATTAGGTTGTTACGTCTTTTTGCTATCTCTGCGAGCAGCCCTGCTTAGGTTGTACAGTCTGACAGCCGTTGGTAGGAAGGACCTGCGAAACCTCTCGGTTGTGCACCTGGGATGATGTAGTCTGCTGCTAAATGAGCTCCTCAGTGCATTCAGTATGTCCTGCATAGGGTGGAACTCGGACTCCAGCAGAGATGACAGTTTAGCCACCGTCCTTCTCTCTCCTATCTCCTCCACTGGATCAAGGCGCTGCCCCAGGATGGAGCTAGCTTTCTTGATCAGTTTGTTCAGTCTCTTCCTATTGGCTGCGGTAATGCCACTGCCCCAGCAGACCACTCCAAAAGTGATGGCTGATGCCACCACCGTGTCATAGAATGTCTTCAGCAGCGCCCCTTATACACCAAAAGACCTGAGTCTCCTCAGTAGGAACAGCCTGCGCTGTCCCTTCTTGTAGAGTGCATCAGTATTGTGTGACCAGTCTAGTTTATTGTTCAGATGAACACCCAGGTACTTGTAGGATGTCACCATCTCAATGTCTGTTCCCTGTATATTTACTGGTGCTGTGAGGGGTTGTCCTTGCCTGCGGCAGTCCACCACCAGCTTTCTTAGTTTTCCTCGCGTTGATCTGGAGGCAGTTCCGATGGCACCAGTCCACGAAGTCCTGGATAAGCCCTCTGTACTCAGCTTCATCTCCATTGGAGATGAGGCCAACGATCACAGAGTCATCAGAGAACTTCTGTAGATGGCAGTGTGTTGTGTTGTGTGAGAAGTCCGCAGTATAAAGAGTGAACAGGAAGGGAGCCAACACCGTTCCCTGGGGGGCCCCCGTGCTACTGATGATCGTGTCGGACACACAGTCCCGGGTTCTCACAAACTGAGGCCGGTTCGTGAGGTGACTTGTAATTTCCTGCTATTAAATTCAGATAAGACTGAAGTCATTCTTGTTGGTCCAAAAAACCTTAGAAATACCTTTCCAAATCAAACTTTCAGTTTGGATGCGGTTATCTTTCTCTTAATAGCGCTGTGAGGAACCTAGGAATTATTTTTGATCAAGATCTGTCCTTCAATTCACATATTAAATTTGTTTCTAAGACTGCCTTCTATCATTTGCGTAATATTGCCAAGATTAGGAGCATCTTGTCTCAGAGTGATGCTGAGAAACTGATCCACGCTTTTGTTAGCTCGAGATTAGATTATTGTAATTCTTTATTATCAGGTTGTCCTAAAACATCTTTAAAAAGTCTTCAGCTGATCCAAAATGCTGCAGCAAGAGTTTTAACAGGTACTAGAAAGAGAGATCATATCTCTCCGGCTCTGGCCTCCCTTCATTGGCTTCCCAAAGAGTTTAGAATTAAGTTTAAAATCCTTCTTCTTACTTACAAAGCTCTAAACAGTCAGGCTCCTTTTTTATTTAAAAGATCTGATACTACCGTATTATCCTAACAGAGCACTATGCTCCCAAAATACAGGATTACTTGTAATACCTAGAATCTCTAAAAGTACAATGGGAGGCAGAGCCTTCAGTTATCAAGCTCCTCTCCTGTGGAACCAACTGCCAATCTGGATTCGGGAGTCAGACTCGATCTTTGTTTTTAAGAATAGGGTTAAAACCTTCCTTTTTGATACAGCCTACAATTAGGGAGGGATCATGTGTTTCTGAACCCTCCCTTAGTTATGCTGCTAATAGGTTTAGTCAGCCGGGGGACCTCCAATAATGCACTGGGCCTCACTCCTTTCTTCACTGTCAATGAAATATATATATATATATATTTTTTTTTTGCTGGTTATTAACATCTGTTTGTTCTCTCCCAGAGACTGAGTCCCCATCGTGCTGTTTGCTCTCTACATGTCTGTTCTTTTCATCTTCTCTGTCCCCTCACCCCCCAGCCAATCACAGCAGATGACTGCCCCTCCCTGAACCTGGTTCTGCTGGAGGTTTCTTCCTGTTAAAAGGGAGTTTTTCCTCTCCACCGTCGCCAAGTGCTTGCTCACAGGGGATCGCCTGATTGCTGGGGTCTTTCTGCAACTGTGGGGGTTCCCCCTACAGTTGAAAGTGCTATGAGATGACTGTTGTTATGAAATGGCGCTATATAAATAAAGTTGAATTGAATTGAATTGAATAGGTCTCCCCAAAAAGTCCATCCGACAGCTGCAGTGAGTTCAGAACGCTGCAGCTCGAGTCCTCACTAAGACCAAGAAAGTAGATCATATACGTAACTCCATTCCTCAGATCTTTACACTGGCTTCCTGTCTATCAAAGAATAGATTTCAAAATACTGCTGTTGGTTTATAAAGCGCTGAATGGTTTAGGGCCAAAACACATTTCAGATCTGCTGATCCATTACGAACCACCCAGTGCCCTCAGATCATCAGGGTCAGGCCTACTATCTGTGCCCAGAGTTAGAACCAAACATGGTGAGGCAGCATTCAGTTTTTATGCTTCTCACATATGGAACAAACTCCCAGAAAACATAAGGATTGCTGAAACTCTCAGCTGCTTTAAATCAAGGTTAAAGACGCAAAAGACGCAATAGACTTACACAAATGGTCCCCTCCAGTATACAACTAGGACAATATCAGTCGCTACGGAGGGTGACAATATGTATGGGTACATATTCATACTATGTAGGATAACTAAGTAGACTGTTATGCTGTTTATTCCATCTAGCTACAATGCTCCGCACTGTGTATATATATTTATATATTTATGTTTACGTATGTATATTCACTGCTCTTATTTTTATTTTTCTTATCTTCTTAATTATTGCTCTGAGTGTTGCTATCCCTGTGCTGTTGCAATCCTGGAATTTCCCCATTATGGGACTAATAAAGGCTTATCTTATCTTATCTTAAAAACTTCCCTATTTGCCATGACCTTTTAGTAGAACAATTGTTAATTTCCCACAATGAACTTTTGGGACTAACGGGTAACTTTTATTTCTTCCACGTTTTCTCTCTTATTCTATTTTAGCTTGTTTTTGTTCCTCTTTAATTTACTTTTTAGTTTGCTTTTAAATTCTTATGTATTCCTTTTGCAACTTGATGTAATGTTTTAATGTTTTTATGTAAAGCACTTTGAATTGTCTTGTGCACGAAATGTGCTGTACAAATAAACTTGTCTTGCCTTGGCTATTTGGAGTGATGAGACCAAAATTGAGCTTTTTGGCCACAACCATAAAGGCTTCATTTGGAGAGGAGTCAACAAGGCCTATGATGAAAAGTACACCATCCCTACTGTGAAACACAGAGGTAGATCACTGATGTTCTGGAGATGTGTGAGTTACAAAGGCACAGGGAACTTGGTCAAAACTGATGGCAAGATGACTGCAGCACGTTATCAGAAAGTACTGGAAAAAAATTTGCACTCATCAGCTCGGAAGCTGCGCATGAGATGCACTTGGACATTCCAACATGACAATGATCCAAAACACAAGGCCAAGTCAACCTGTCGTTGGCTACAGCAGAAAAAAAAATTAAGGTTCTGGAGTGTCCATCTCTGTCTCCTGACCTCAATATCATTGAGCCACTTTGGGGAGATCTCAAATGTGTAGTTCATGAAAGATAGCCCAAGAATTTACAGGAACTGGAGGCTTTTTGCCAAGAAAAATGGGCAGCTTTACCATCCGAGAAAATTAAGGGCTTCATCCACAACTATCACAAAAGACTTCAAGCTGTCATTAGTGTTAAAGGCGGCAATACACGGTATTAAGAACTAGGGTGTGTAAACTTTTGATCAGGGTCATTTGGGTAGTTCGTGCTGTCATTATGATTTAAAAAGAGCAAACACAATACATGCATGCATGCAACCTGGTTCCTTTCGATGTGGAGGAGCAGTGGTTCTACTCTGAGCTTCTCCCGGATGACTGAACTCCTCACCCCATCTCTTAAGATGAGTCCAATAATCCTACGGAGAAAGCTCATTTCAGCCACTTGTATCCACAATTTTTTCTTTCAGTCATTACCCAAAGCTCATGACCATAGGTGAGGGTAGGAATGTAGATTGACCAGTAAATCGACAGCTTTGCTTTAAAGTTCACCTCCCTCTCCACCACAACAGACTGACACAACATCCGCATCACTGCAGGGGTTGCTCTTATCCGTCTGTCAATTTCTCATTCCATTCTACCCTCACTCGTGAATGAGACCCCGATATACTTTAACTCCTCCACATGGGGCAGGAGCTTGTTTGCAACCCAGAGAAGACAATCCACCTTTTTGCGGCTGAACACCATGGACTCGGACTTGGAGATGCTGATTCTCATCCTGGCCGCTTCACACTCAGTAGCATACCATCCCAGCAAGACTTGTAGGTCATTGCTCAATGACGCCAACAGCACAACATCATCTGCAAACAGCAGAGGTGAGATCCTGTGGTCACCAAGCATGACACCTTCTGATCCTTGGCTGCGCCTAGATATCCTATCCATAAAAATTATGATCAGGATCGATGACAAAGGCCAGCCCTGGGGGAGTACAAATCTCACTGGAAATGAGTTTGACTGGGTGTTGGCAATACGAACCAAACTCTTGCAATGGTCATATAGGGACCAGCTCATAACAACAAGCCCAATACCCCATACTTCCGCACCCCCCCCCCCCCCACAAGAAACCACGAGGGATGCAGTCAAATGCTTTCTTCAAGTCCACAAAACACATGTGGACTGGTTGGGAAAACTCCCACGATCGCTCGAGGACTCTCAAGAGGGTAAAGAGCTGGTCCGATGTGCCACGGCCAGGACGAAAACCACATTGCTCCTCCTGAATCCAAGGTTCAACCAGTGTTTGGACTCTCCTCTCCAGTACCCTGGCATAGACGTTCCCAGGGAGGCTGAGAAGTGTGATCCCTCTAAAGTTGCAACACACCCTCCGGTCCCCCTTTTTAAAAAGAGGAACCACCACCCTGGTTTGCCATGCCAAAGGTACTGTCCCCAACCTCCATGCAATGTTGCAGAGGTGTGTCAGCCATGACAGCCCTACAACATTCAGGGCCTTGAAGTACTCAGGGTGAATCGCTTCCACCCCTGTGGCCCAGCCACCAAAGAGTTTTTTAACCACTTAGGTGACCTCAGCCCCTGTGATAGGGGAGTTGTCCCCCTCATCCTCAAGCCCTGCTTCCTCTGTGGAAGGCGTTTCAGTCGGATTGAGGAGATCCTTGAAGTATTCCTTCCACTGCCTGACGATGTCCCCAGTTGAAGTCAGCAGTGCCCCAGCTGCACCATACACAGTGTGGACAGGGAGCTGCTTCACCCTCCTGAGCTGCCGGTCAGTTTGCCAGAATTTCTTTGAGGCCGACTGAAAGTCTTGTTCCATAGCCTCACCAAACTCCTCCCACACCCAAGTTTTTGCTTCAGCAACCACTCAAGCTGCTCTCCACTTGGCCTGCTGGTACACTTCAGCTGCTTCGGGAGTCCCACAAGCCAACCAAGCTCGATAGGACTCCTTCTTCAGCTTAATGAAGAAGGAGTCTTATACATACAGTGGGGCAAAAAAGTATTTAGTCAGCCACCAATTGTGCAAGTTCTCCCACTTAAAAGATGAGAGAGGTCTCCAATTTTCATCATAGGTATACCTCAACTATGAGAGACAAAATGAAAAAAAAAAAATCCAGAAAATCACATTGAAGGATTTTTAATGAATTAATTGGTAAATTCCTCAGTAAAATAAGTATTTGGTCACCTACAAGCAAGCAAGTTTTCTGGCTCTCACAGATCTGTAACTTCTTCTTTAAGAGGCTCCTCTGTCCTCCACTCGTTACCGGTATTAATGGCACCTGTTTGAACTCGTTATCAGTATAAAAGACACCTGTCCACAACCTCAAACAGTCAGGCTCCAAACTCCACTATGGCCAAGACCAAAGAGCTGTCAAAGGACACCAGAAACAAAATTGTAGACCTGCACCAGGCTGGGAAGACTGAATCTGCAATCGGTAAGCAGCTTGGTGTGAAGAAATCAACTGTGGGAGCAATTATTAGAAAATGGAAGACATACAAGACCACTGATAATCTCCCTCGATCTGGGGCTCCACGCAAGATCTCACCCCGTGGGGTCAAAATTATCACAAGAACAGTGAGCAAAAATCCCAGAACCACATGGGGGGACCTAGTGAATGACCTGCAGAGAGCTGGGACCAAAGTAACAAAGGCTACATCAGAAACACACTACGCCGCCAGGGACTCAAATCCTGCAGTGCCAGACGTGTCCCCCTGCTTAAGCCAGTACACGTCCATGCCCGTCTGAAGTTTGCTAGAGAGCACTTGGATGATCCAGAAGAGGATTGGGAGAATGTCATAGAAAGAACACCATATCTACTGTGAAGCATGGGGGTGGAAACATCATACTTTGGGGCTGTTTTTCTGCAAAGGGACCAGGACGACTGATCCGTGTAAAGGAAAGAATGAATGGGGCCATGTATCGTGAGATTTTGAGTGAAAACCTCCTTCCACCAGCAAGGGCATTGAAGATGAAACGTGGCTGGGTTTTTCAGCATGACAATGATCCCAAACACACCGCCCGGGCAACGAAGGAGTGGCTTCGTAAGAAGCATTTCAAGGTCCTGGAGTGGCCTAGCCAGTCTCCAGATCTCAACCCCATAGAAAATCTTTGGAGGGAGTTGAAAGTCTGTGTTGCCCAGCAACAGCCCCAAAACATCACTGCTCTAGAGGAGGTCTGCATGGAGGAATGGGCCAAAATACCAGCAACAGTGTGTGAAAACCTTGTGAAAACTTACAGAAAACGTTTGACCTCTGTCATTGCCAACAAAGGGTATATAACAAAGTATTGAGATGAACTTTCGTTATTGACCAAATACTTATTTTACCGAGGAATTTATCAATTAATTCATTAAAAATCCTTCAGTGTGATTTTCTGGATTTTTTTTTCTTATTTTGTCTCTCATAGTTGAGGTATACCTATGATGAAAATTGGAGACCTCTCTCATCTTTTAAGTGGGAGAACTTGCACAATTGGTGGCTGACTAAATACTTTTTTACCCCACTGTATTACCTCTTAACCTGTTGAACTCTGGTCAATTTCCCTAAAAACGCCTAAAAATAACATGCCCAAAGTAAATCAAAAGCTGTTCTTCAACCCTTTGTAGCATCTTCATGGGGTTGGTCTCATTTAAAAGAAAACACTCTGAATTTTTTGGCAAAACAGTCATAATATCTCTTAAGTGCTCCTGCCACTAACAATCATCTAAACATACTGAATTTGAAGAAAATAAATTTCGCCTGGGTGTTTTTTTTTTAGATATAAATGCTTGCAAATCACATACAGCTGTGTGAAACGTGCTGGAAAACAACAGAAATGTAGAACCAAGTGTTTTCAAGCTCAGGTCAAAATTTTGTAACAATACCACAAAAAATGAATATATTACACAGCTTTTTTCTCAGGTTGTAACGAGGCGTTCTTGAACTGTGCCAAATTGTGCCAAATGGCACAGTTTGGAAAGCTATGTTCCAGAGTTCACTATCTCAGCAGTTTGCACAGTAAAACCAAGGGGTAACAACCCAGACATACACAGCACAGTTCCTGTTTTTTTTTTTTTTTACAGGCAAAAATAGCCTACAGTGTAAGAAAAATTATGCGAAAAATTAATACATTTCACTAAAGTATACACAAAAACAACCCTCTTCCCCCTCCAATTTTTCCAGAGTTAACTATCTCACCAGTTTACACAGATACAGGTCAACTGGACCCCTGACCAAGTGTGCACCCCAAGTGGACCACGGAATCCAGTCTGTACATGTACAAGTACATTCTCCATCCAGTGATTTATAAATGCTGCCCCAGATGAAAACCAGTCTATGGGACTATAATGTTCTGAATGAGGCTTTAGAAAATTTTGAATCACTTTGTAAATCACTGGATTGAAAATGTACAGATTGAATACCGAGGTCCACCTGGGGTGCTCACAATAGTGTGCTCACATGGTCAGGGCTCCTTTTCCCCAGATCACGTTTACACAGTAAAACAAAGGCATAATAACCCAGACATACACAGCACAGTTCCTTTTTTTTTTTTTACAGGAAAAAATAGCCTACAGTGAAATAAAAATTATACTAAAAAATTATTAAATTTTTCTGCAGTATACACAGTAACAAATGACCCCCCCCCCCCACGGCACACACAAAAACGTTGCCATGTGGGACCCTTGTAATTACCGATTGGTCAAAAGTTATTTTTATTACTATTTTTATCAATAAAGAATAATTTAGATTATAAGACTTACCTGTCCACAACCGCGCTGCCGCTGGTATTGTCCACTGGCGTCTGGATAGTCAGCTATTCCATTATTGAAACCTCCGTTTGTTTACTGATTCATTGTCGACGTCACCCTACCCGGTCAAACCATCGACGTTTTCATGCACGCCCTTTCGATTTATTTTGTGAACCATTTTTCAAAACAAGTAAAATAATGGCTAATCTTACCCTGACCCTTCTGCACAGTATCACAAAGGACTGCGCGTCACACAGCGGCGGAGTCAAAAGACATTTTACGCACAAGAATGCATGGTATTTTACGGGAAATATAAACACTGAACTAGGCATGTAGGATGTCAGTGAAGTCAGAAATTGATTGGCTAAACGACATGTCCATCGTCAGATTACTCGGCTTCAATTGGCTTGTTGTATTCGCGGTCGTTGATGGGCAGATACTTCTTGCTAGGTTTACGATCATTGGTTATTCAAGGTTTAAAAACCCAAATCAAGGCTCTTGTTGGTCGAATGAGATGTCAATCTCATTCTAAACCAATCAAACACTCCTTTGGCTTTCTGTTTAGGGCTGTGTCTGTACTGGAAGACTGGAAATACAGCTTTTTTTTTCAGTGCGCACTGAGACGCACTAAGACGCACAGACGTGACCGCCCGCGGAAGTCACAGAGTTCAACAGGTTAAATGAGGTAATATGTATATATTTCACATGGGTTGTATTTAGGGAAAAGAGGAGTTGGAGTAAATAAGTGTTAACTTCTTCCTTCTCCCTTTCGAGCACTGTATACTGTCACTTTTATTGCACTTGTCATTTGTTTTGTTTTTTTACTTTTTTGTTCGAAATAAAGTTTCTATCTATCTAGCTATCTAGCTATCTATCTAGCTAGCTAGCTAGCTAGCTATCTAGCTAGCTAATGGCCCCCCTCACCACTGGTGTCCACCACTTGGTTTGGGGGTTGCCACCATGACATGCACCAATGACCTTGCGGCCACAACTCTGGGCAGCCGCTTCAACAATGGAGGTGGAGAACATGGCCCATTCAGACTCCATGTCTCCAGACTCCCTCGGAATGTGGTTGAAGTTCTTCTGGAGGTGGGAGTTGCAGACCCTCACTATATGTTTAGGTCTACAAGGTCTGAGTGGCGTCCACCCCTGCCATCGGATCCAACTCACCACCAAGTGGTGATCAGTTGACAGCTCTGCACCTCTCTTTACCCGAGTGTCTAAGACATATGGTCACAGGTCACAGGTCTGATGACAGAATAACGAAATCGATCATCAACCTTGTACGTAGCATCAAACCCCTTTGGCTCCAATCTATAAAGTCACTCTTCACCTTAAACAAATTGTTTCACCCAAAAGTCTGGTCAAGAATTGTTTCCTTTACCTAAGGACCACAGTTTGAAAACATATTCTGGGTGTGTTTATATTTATATATCTATATATTTATTCCATCTAGCTACAATGCTCCGCACTGTGTTTTTATATATCTACATATTATTCCATCTAGCTACATTGCTCCGCACTGTGTGTGTTTATATACTTGCATATTTATTCCACCTAGCTGCAATGCTCCATACTGTGGGTGTTTATATATTTACATATTTATTCCATCTAGCTACAATGCTCTGCACTGTGTGTTCATATATTCATATATTTATTCCATCCAGCTACAATGCTCTGCACTGTGTGTCTGTGTCACCGCCACTTTATTAAGTACACCATGCTAGTAACGGCTTGGACCCCCTTTTGCCTTCAGAACTGCCTCAATTCTTCGTGGCATAGATTCAACAAGGTGCTGGAAGCATTCCTCAGAGAGTTTGGTCCATATTGACATGATGGCATCACACAGTTGGCGCAGATTTGTCGGCTGCACATCCATGATGCAAATCTCCCGTTCCACCACATCCCAAAGATGCTCTATTGGATTGAGATCTGGTGACTGTGGAGGCCATTTGAGTACAGTGAACTCATTGTCATGTTCAAGAAACCAGTCTGAGATGATTCCAGCTTTATGACATGGCGCATTATCCTGCTGAAAGTAGCCATCAGAAGTTGGGTACATTGTGGTCATAAAGGGATGGACATGGTCAGCAACAATACTCAGGTAGGCTGTAGCGTTGCAACGATGCTCAATTGGTACCAAGGGGCCCAAAGAGTGCCAAGAAAATATTCCCCACACCATTACACCACCACCACCAGCCTGAACCATTGATACAAGGCAGGATGGATCCATGCTTTCATGTTGTTGACGCCAAATTCTGACCCTACCATCCGAATGTCGCAGCAGAAATCGAGACTCATCAGACCAGGCAACGTTTTTCCAATCTTCTATTGTCCAATTTCGATGAGCTTGTGCAAATTGTAGCCTCAGTTTCCTGTTCTTAGCTGAAAGGAGTGGCACCCGGCGTGGTCTTCTGCTGCTGTAGCCCATCTGCCTCAAAGTTCGACGTACTGTGCGTTCAGAGATGCTCTTCTGCCTACCTTGGTTGTAACGGGTGGTTATTTGAGTCACTGTTGCCTTTCTATCAGCTCGAACCAGTCTGGCCATTCTCCTCTGACCTCTGGCATCAACAAGGCATTTCCGCCCACAGAACTGCCGCTCACTGGATATTTTTTCTTTTTCGGACCATTCTCTGTAAACCCTAGAGATGGTTGTGCGTGAAAATCCCAGTAGATCAGCAGTTTCTGAAATACTCAGACCAGCCCTTCTGGCACCAACAACCATGCCACGTTCAAAGTCACTCAAATCACCTTTCTTCCCCATACTGATGCTCGGTTTGAACTGCAGGAGATTGTCTTGACCATGTCTACATGCCTAAATGCACTGAGTTGCCGCCATGTGATTGGCTGATTAGAAATTAAGTGTTAACGAGCAGTTGGACAGGTGTACCTAATAAAGTGGCCGGTGAGTGTATATTTTATAGTAATATGTACATATGTATATTAGCTGCTCTTGCTTGCTTGTTTTTTCTTGCCTTCTGATTGTTGCTCTGAGTGTTGCTATCCCTGTGCTGTTGCAATCCTGGAATTTCCCCGTTGTGGGACTAATAAAGGCTTATCTTATCTTATCTTATTCCATGGTGAAAGGGATGTTTAGGATCCCATTTTGTGCAAGGAACAGATTATTTTGCCATCATAAATCCCTGAACTTCCTCCAAACCAGACAGTTTTATGTTTTAAGTACCGGGTTGAAACATCCCAGACCCCTTGAGTGCATTCCACGGTCTCTTGGAATTATCCACAGCCCAGCATTACCCCCTGGTTGACAGCTCCGGAATATGTTCGCTGTTGCCTCTACAAGCTGAACTGAGGTTAATGAATGAAATGACTTCTTTTTAACAAAAACTCTCAATTCTCAGATTATTTTCTTTTTCAGGACACCCTGGAAAATTAAGTGGGACTCTGACATACCATTCTGGTTTAAAGTGTTTCATTAATCATTGATTTTCAATGTGTTGCATGTTTGAAAATGCTTAAATGAGCCTTATTATAATGCATGTTCATTATAGAAGGACAAGTTTATAAAAGTGCATGCTCACTGAAAGTTAGTCATGAATCACTGAAGTTAGCTTAGATTTTATATTAAGTATATAATGAATTTCACAGTTAATATGTGTTCCTCTAAAACTTACTCAAGTCATCTGACTGGCTCAGCCAATCACCAGCCTCTGTTGGGCAACGGCCCCTTTCATTCTATTGGACAGTTACAGACAAAGGACTGTTTTCTTATTGGACCAGAGTTCATTCGACTCTCCCGCAACGGGAGATAATTGGTTCCCTTTCATGTCAGTCAAGTTTTTTCCCGGGAAACTTACTCAGTTTTAAGTGAGGAACGCCCCAGTTTGGAGAGAGTTGTTCTGTGTGAAAGTTTTGTCTTTGTCCTGCTTTGGAATTCTCTTTCCTTTAAAGGAGACGGACAGACGAAAATTCAGTATCGCTAATTCATATCTCAAATTGTTGTCTGAGACGAGCTAAGTCAAACCGCACATGTTTTGGTGTCAACGAATGTCGCATAAGGTGACAATGCGCTCTTGAAGTATGCTGTCGTTGAGAGCTGGCGGACCCAGCCAAGCGATCAGCGGCTAAGATGGCCACTGACTGTGTGACGTCACCACCGGCAAACACACGCACACGGTCGGCGGCCAGTGCTGTGTTTTGCTTCATGCAACACTTGATGTTTACGTCTTAAAATCGGCGATTACGGATATTTCTCGGAATACTTGTGGATTACAAATAGATTATTTATGAAGATTAGGATTTCAGGAATCGAATTAATATGGTTTGACGTTGTGTTGTCTACGGGTGCGATGGTATACCTGCTGTGTTTTGCTTCATGCAACACTTGATGTTTACGTTTTAAAATCGGCGATTACGGATATTTCTCGGAATTACCAAATATTTTCATGATCATAAGAATGGTTAGGGGGAAAATACATGCTGAAGAAAGACAGTTTAACTCACCGGTTACTTATATTGGAAGTCCATCCTCCTGTGTTTTTTAGAAGCAAAGTTCTCAATTACAGAGACATACAGTGTTCCCTATTGCTTCAGCTTCTGTATTAAAGCAGACTCCAGTGAAATAGTACCCATGTTTGTCAGTCTTTCTTGTCCACATATATTTTGCAGGTGTCACGGCTCGCCGCTCTCAGGCATCTGCCTCAGCTGCGCGCACACCTGCACCTCGTTAGCGCCCTACATGTGCAGTAGACATTTCGTTGACAGCGATTTCGAGAATAAGATGCAATTTGAAATGAAATTTGCAAAAAGATTGGTGATAAAGAAAACGGCTATTCCAACTATATATCCCTCGATTCCCAAGTCTGACTCTGAGACAAGTGTCAGTGACAGTGGCGTGAAAAGCAAGGGTGATCTACCGATGCGATCAGCTGTCAGAAAACGAGAAGTAAACAGGGTAAGTTTTGTATTTTTAATATTCACTGCAAATGTTTACTAAACATTTTAAATGAATTCCAAGCAATGGATGATTTTCAAAATCAAACATGTAAAAGTAGAAGAAATTACCAATTACCAATAACAGTTCAGCTTTCAATTTTTAGGGAATCAACATATTTGCTAAGAAAAACAAATATAAACCTAAGATTGTAAGAGAAATGTGCTTTTAAAAATGGAACCCCAATTTTCTACCATAAAATGGTGCCCATTATAACTGTGAAATGTTATTTATTGGAATATAATAATTGCTATATCTGGAAACTAGTTATTTTCTTAATCTGTAGTGATACTCCATTGATTTTTGTATTTCTTTGTATATTTCTGCTGTGTTTTCAAACATTCATACAAAGGTGGTATAGTATGTAATATTTCTTTTCAAATTGAGAAGAATTTAGTGTGTTCAAATTATTCAAATGTATATGACATGCGACTTTGATGAATGCTGAACTATGAGAATTATAACATTGACATGAACATTAATAAACTCAATATATGATTTTACAAAACTTTATTTAAATATCATTGTTCACAAATCTAATCTTGGTAGGCAAAATCCTTTGTAGTGATCAGATGGGAATGTTTCTCTGATGAGGCTCACCGCACAGGCAGGCAACATAACCCTCATTTCTTTCCCACAAATAAGGCTGAATACACCCCTCAGCACCACCCAAAACTACTTCATCATCCGATTCTTCATTTTCAATGTCATCATTTATATTGAGGTCGTCAAACTCGAGAAAATAATCGCTGTCCAAATCACTTTGCTCTCATTCGGCCATTTTGTTTCTATTCCTGTGGTGACGTCACTAATGCCCGCACCTATCGAGAGATGGCGGTACTGCAGCCTCACTAAGTGAAGGCTGGGCTATGACCAAATAAGGTCATTTATGGAGGATGGTGACACATATTAAATCAAGGGAATGGGCAGAATGAAATATTTTCATACAATCAGTTGATTGGTTCAATAAAAAAATGTCACCGTCTATCTGCTTTAAACGTCTGGGAAAAATACTTTTTCTTCTTTTTGAGCTCATACTTCTCTTTTATATGGAGTGAAACTCCGTGTTCACAGACGTTTTTCTATTTTATTCTGTTAAACTTTTTCTATTAACTCACTGTGTTTTAAAGTGGACTGATCATTTTTCTCACACTGGAAGCTGTTCTCACCAACCGCCACGACACCTGCAGAACTTTGATTTCATAGCTTGAATTTTTTTATTAATCTTGTCTCTTCAATTCTGTGACTTTGATCAGACTGTGATGTATCTCCAATTTATTTGGACCCAAGGAAGCCGCTGAAAAATTCTCGTGTTGTCCGCATGGCATACTACGCAGCCAGCAGCCTCATTATCGCCGCTGGATCTCAGCTTCTGACTGCTTGTCCTTGGGAAGAAATATCTGCTGGCATATATTCTCTGGTATAATCTTCAGATAAAGCTTCAGTTCCTGAATCCAGCTAGAAGCCAACACACCAAGGTCACGTGAGCAAGATTCCTTTGCTTCATCTGCTGAATAATGCGATGTCCATCGCCTAAGTATGTCATAATTTGCCTCAGGTTTAAACTAGTTCATAACTCCGATCAGAGCTATAGAATTAAAGAGAAATAGTGTTCCTCTTTTCATTAAATTCTGTTTTTATTTTTAGAGTAACTCAGAATTTCTTTTTTCATATAGTCAGCTTTTATAATTTTCTTCATAAAATTTGCATCCAATTTCCTTAATATTTTTGTTAAAGCTATTTCAGTCTCCATTTTCATCACAGTTATAAATTCATACTAAGGTTTTCTTGGTTCCACAAATGTGATTACACTCTGTTGCTCAATAATCAGTTACACGTTGAATGCGATGCTTGATACATGATCATTTTACTTTACCAACAAATCCTTTGAATGTGATGTCATTCAATCTGAGTCCGTTTACTGAAACTGTAAACGGTATATGGAAGTTTCTGTTGATTTCTTTTCCTGTTTGTTTCTGAAGTCACCCAGGAGAATTCACGAATATTTGAGACTGATTGATTGAAGGTATAAAGATTAGTTATTAATAAATTGTCCAAGTTTTTGGACTGGTACCCCTTTGTGAGTGTTTTCCTCTTGTTTGTGAGTGTTGGTGGTAACGAAGTAAACCTCCATTTCCACATACACTTCTAAGTCTAAATTAAACAATCTTTGTACCTTATAACCAATTAAATGTTCCTACAACCTGATCAAACACAATTGTTTGATAATAAATGGCTTCACCCAACCACTAGCTATGAGTAAAAGAAAAGTTTTTGTATTATCATTCATATTCTCTGAAAAATGGCTAAAAAAAATCACAAATTATGTAAAAGTATGTAAACTTACGAGCACAACTGTAGGTTGAAAAAGATTTTTAAATGATTGTATTTTGTTTGTTTTACACAACATCCCAACTTCACTGGAATATGGGTTGTACAAGGAAAATTAGCAAATTTACAAGAAATGGGTTGCAAGTTTAAGAAAAAAGCTGATGGTTTTAATCCCCCTCATCCCCCCCAAAAAATCAACTATTGAGGGTGAACCTGTAGCTTGGGGGTCTACTGCATTTGTGTACTCTGCGTTATGACCAGAAACAGATTTGTCCCTGTTTAGTAAACCTTCGGGACTACCGTTCAGTATATTAAATAAGATTCCTTCTTAATAAACTCTTATGCTGCCATGAGATGTTCCGAGTATCTACCACTCCCAACCCACATTGTGGTCCCAGCGGGACAAAAAAGCCCTAGGAACTGTGTTTTAGACCACCATGGGATACCAGAAAAGCAAAAACTAAACCCAGACTTGTGACTAATAAGTGCATTGAAGGCCCAGACTAAATCAAACCTGTCTGCAACCACAGCACTTTGACGCAGGGTGACATGCCATCACCTACAGTGTTCAGTAGTAGTGAGAAAAGCAGAAGCACATGTGCCTTTTTTTCATTCATACTTCAGTGCAATATTTTCCATGTGCTTCACAGACAAGCTCACAACAAACACATTTTTAAAAATGACAGTATGGAAGGACTGGATGGTGTTTTGGTATCCTTGTGTTCTTTGGTATTCTTGTAGGCACAACAACGCATGCCCATGAACCAAGATGTTTTTTGTGTTTTCTACAACTAAGGCCTAAGGACAACCTTTGTTTTTTTCTTTTCTTACACGACTTTGTGATTGGTTTTACTTCTCATCTGATCAGTTTCATTTCTGAATGTGAAGAGAAAGTGTAAACTGGCTGAAAAGTTAAAGATATCAGCAGTTGGGTTTTTCATGGGTTTGGTCAGTGCCTAGGTATTGGTAGCCTGAAGACTAGGGGCCCGATTTCAGTGATCTAGTCCACAATCTATTGTCTATGGCACAGAGTGCATTTATGGACATATTTATGTCCATTTTGTTGTCATGGGAGCAGGAAAACAGTCTCTGCACTGTGCAAAAAAAGAAAGAAAGAAAAGAGGCTGATCTAATTTTTCAGTGGGCGTAACATGCACTTATCCAATCCAGTGCTTTCCTGCCAATCCCTTTAATGTGCAGGAGCATATGATCTAAAGTGAACTATGATCATGATAGCTTGTTTAGAAGATGGGTTTTGCGTGTCCAAAGATTGTGTGCTTGAGTGAAGAGAAAATGCATGTGATGGTAAAGCTGCTAGGCATTAAGCCAGGCATTAATCACATTTAATGCCCAGTTAGTTATTTTGAAGGATGATGGGGAAGAGATGATTGAACAATTGGGCTGAACAGTCGAGCTGAATTTAAAGTAGAACTGAACTGAATGGCATTGAATGGCACTGGGTGATAGTACATACAATTATAAAGATAATTTATCATTGGCACCCCCTCCACAAATCCCGGAATCTTGGAGAAAATCGCGATTTTGAATTTCCCGCCCTGAAAAATCAGAAGAATCCGCCGATTAACCGGAAGTACAGCCGGAGTTCTGCGTGACGTCACGAGTGTGACCCAGTCCTCATGTTTACCATTGCGAGCACGTCGACACTGGTTGTTTTTGGTGCATTTTGTCGTGATAGTCGACTACAAAACACTTCCAACACCTGGGAAGATCTGTTCAGTGGCCAAGGAAAGCTGTCATGGCGACGAAAAAAAAGAAGGGGGGAGGAAAAGCGACCGGGAAGCGATGCGTTTCTAGATATTATTTATAAATAGCACAGTCAAATGCAGAGGCCAGTTCTGTTCATGTGTATTGCCACTATAGTCTGTAGAAGTATTGTAATACATAGCCCATGGTCATGGAACCTGTCCTGAATACACGTGTTAACCCTACGCCACGGATGTGTCTATTCAATGCCAAGTGTGTACACGGCCAGGCTATTGTACAGTCCTAGCCCTATGTATAAATAATAAGTTGGAAAAATGCTGATGTTTTTTTTTTCCTTTCTTTTTTATTGTTAATTTTCCTTATCCTGACACCCCAAACATGCCAAAGTAGAGAAGTAAAGACTCACCATTCTGTATTCAATAAGCGACTCTCCTCCCCATCACTGCTGCAGTCTGACTCTGAGTCGGTGCCGGAATCCCCCGAAAATTCTGGCTCGAATCTGTACGGTTCTATGCCTCCCTCGCTCTCTTCCTGTTCACTTGACACTCCTGCATCCTCCTCTGTCTCGTCACCGATCCTGAATGCCTCTTCACTCTGAAAACTCTGGTGTTCTTGACTGCTGGAACTGCTATCATCTGCCATTGTTGTTTTGATAAGGGTCACACTCGTGACGTCACGCAGCGTTGTCTGCACTACTTCCGGTTTGTTTGGCACTGCCAGCCAGAGGCAAAAGTTTATCGGCTTATAGCTTGGCCATCGCACGGCCTAAAAATTTCTTTTATGTGTTGAAAAATACAATAGGTAATAAGGAATTAATCTGCTATTCTACTTTTTGCGCCAAAAGGTGGGTTCAGTTCTACATTAATAGGTTTAACACAGCATGCACGGATGCAACATGCAAACATGAATAGGTTTGAAACTTCAGGAAAAAAAGATAATCTACTGACTAATTTTGTAAACGCATGCATTGTTTTTTTGTTTTTTTTTAATCTCTGTGCAGCAGAAAAACTGCTGTATCCTCCAGTAGTTCATATTTAACTGTCCTCAGATTACCACATTTAACTGAAAACCAAGGCTGACTGTGTGTGTTTTTAATTAACTGTGAAAGGACATGTACGTGTGAACAGGCACGATATGATATATGATACGATATGATATAATTACCATGTGAACAGAATACTTTGTCACAGAAGTGAGGTTTGTAGTTTAAAATTTTCAGCTTGACAGCATCCCACCATGCCTCCTCCATGCACTGCATCAAGACATTTTTTTGGGGGGTGCACTGCTGACAAGCACAAACAAAAGTCAGTCCAGGAGACTTGAGGTTGGGAATGGAGCATTTAGGGGGTGGTTTAGTATTCAGGAGTCTGATGGCCTGTGGGTAGAAGCTGTTTGACAGCTTGGATGCGCAGGATTTCACACTTTTGTAGTGCCTTCCTGATGGCGGGAGTGAGAACAGACTGTGTTTTGGATGGGTATGGTCCTTGATGATGTTGTGGGCCCTCCTGAATACACTGGTGGCGTAGATTTCCATGAGTGATGGGAAGGCTGCTCCAGAGATGGATTGTGCAGTTTTTAATCACACACTGGAGAGCCTTCCTGTCCAGTGTGGTGCGGCCACCATGCCACACTATGATGGAGCTGGTAATGACAGTCTCAACTCTACATCTGTAGAAGTTGCCAAGGATTTGGTTGACATCACAAATTTCTTCAACCTCCTTAAAAAGTGCAGCCTATGCTGGGCTTTCTTTATGAGTTGGTGGAAGTTGTGAGACATACCTCTGTAACTCCAATGTGTATTCGAGTGTGCTGCCCCCCCGTCCCCCTCCTGGGATGAACGATCATCTCTTTGGTCTTTTCTGCATTTAAGGAGAGATTATATTGTTGTTGTTATTATTATTATTATTATTACCTAAATTGATACATTTACATTTTGATCCACTCACAGAAAGAAGAAGTCCATACAGGCATGCTTGCTCATGGAATATGTATATCTCTAAAGATCTGTTGATAAGCCCCTCTGTGTTTAATCAGCTAAACCCTTCCATGTTCATGCTGTGACACCAGACCGAGTTTCATTAAAATAAAATTACTCACACAGGTGTCCATGTGCACGCCAGTCTAGACCTGATAGAAATTGAGCATGAAATTACTGTATATGAGCAACACACACATGCACGCAGCTAGACTCTCCCACACCGCTGTTAAGTTTTTGCTCTATTTAGTGTCCACAAAGGCAAGGAAATCTCAAGAATCTGCAGCACACCACTGGTGTTGACCAGCGCTACATCACAGCTCGGTCACAGCTGATGGCCTTCACTCCGATGCTGTCAGTGATAGCTTTTGTGTGTGTGTACTTCTTTGCACGTGTCTATGTGTGCTTCAGTCTCAGGAGAGGCACAGCTCGTTGGTTTTCTCAATGGAGGCTGTCTCCTGGATTTAACAGTGTGTGTGTGTGTGTGTGTGTGTGTGTGTGTGTGTGTGTGTGTGTGTGTGTGTGCGCGTGTGTGCGTGTCTGCATACTCACTGTAAAAACAACCTGTTGGTGGGTTGCATTATGCCTTGGCTTTCAAGTATGTGGAGTTTGCTATCAGTTCAATCTATCTAGTTTCCTTTTCCAGATCACTACACATGCACATGAACAAACATACCCCGTATGTGTGCGTCTGCATTCATTGGTGTGCGTGTGTGTGTGTGTGTGTGTGTGTGTGTGTGTTTGCTGGCACTTCAGGATTTATTGTTGTTCACTGCTGCAGCCCAAAGTAAATGGATGACGTATATTAGCTTTGTTTTCTCTCCTCCTATTGTCTGGCGATCATCTGCAAGTGTTTTAAAGGCCAATGGCTTCCCAGTGCTGGACGCACTGAATCACCCAGAGGCTCTATATAACAATATTTCTATTGTTTGTTTGCTGTTTTTATCTCAGTGTTTTTTCGCTGACTGCTTGGAGGAGGGAAGAAAAAAGGGAAATCAAGAAAAGCAGTGCATTAGTTTGGCCAAGAAAAATTCAGTGTTGGATTTTTGGTGGTCAACTGCATATTATCCCCCCTCCCCCCAATATAGCATCCATTTTTAATCAAAAATGCATAACACTGCATTTAAATAAAAACATCAAATTCTGAAAATATTTCTTATTTTTGTTCACGTTCTTTAATACAGGATGATCAGCAGCTTAAGTGACTTACTGTAAAAGTTTCTTTACACAAAATCTAACTTCCATCTTTTATTCAAACCAGACTGTCATGACACAGTTTTTTGAGGATGAAATCAAGTCAGTGTTTTCAGACATTAAACTTATGTTATGACCCTGTTATGACAGCTTAATCAAAAGTGTGATGTCAGAAGCACAGATATAATTTATTGGCATTCAGGTTCATTTTGCTTTTATGATGGAGGAAAAAATAGATTTTGTCTTGTGAAAAGTGCAAAAAAAGTTGTCCTTACTCTCTTAATTGTTCAGGGTGTGTTTTGGGTATAACATGTTATAAACCAATCAGAATGACCTGCCACCTCACCTTTAACAGACAGGTGGACATAATCTATGGCAGATTAATGTCATAAGGGCTTGTTTAACTGGGACGGCAGATTCGTTTTCCGTCAAGGAAACACATGCTTGTATGCAAAGTGAAAATGCATGACAACAGCATTCATAGGAGCACGATTGTTCCACCTAAGCCTTTCAAGGGGAAGCAGGTGTGGGATGAAGTAGCGGTGAGTGTGTCCTCATTTTCTGGCATTACCACCTGATCAGTGCTGAAAATATCACAAAGTGTGTCCACACAGTTTTAAACATGCCACTGAAATGGTGATTGAGCAGCATGGTGGTGTAGTGATTTGCACTATTGCCTCACAGTAAGAAGGTTGTTGGTTCAAATCCACCAGCCAGCAGGGCCTATCTGTGTGGAGTTTGCATGTTCTCTCCATGCTTATGTGGGTTTACTCCAGGTGGTCCAGTTTCCTCCCACGTTTCAAAAACATGTAAGTTGTGTTAATTGTAGACTTTGAAGTGTGAATGTGTGTGTGAGTGCTGAAGGGATTGGTGGTGCACCATGGCTGCCTCATCCCCTTGGGATTAATAGAGTATACCAAATGCACCACTGACTAGTTGAGGTTTATGCTGGTCAAAAGTGCACTGTCATTACGGTGCCATAAATAAGCAATGCACTGACTTTGTGCCAGCCACACCCCTTTTAAAAGGCACCCTTCCTATGAGCACGCAGTGCATGCAAAGTCCTTTATTTTAATGATGAGGGTGTAAAGTGAAAATGAGCAATGCACCACCAATAATGACCAGTGCCACAAAGTGTGGTGCAAATCTACGCTTTGGTTGTAATAGAATCAGCTAAGGTAGCACTAGTTAGTAAAATTTACAAACAAAAACTTCACCCGCTGCCTTAAAAACACAAATCAACTTAACTTGCAAAGAAAATCATGGTTTCAACTTAGAGAATAAAGGTAAAAGTTGTTTTCTATGGGATCAATAAAGTACATCTATCTATCTATCTATCTATCTATCTATCTATCTATCTATCTATCTATCTATCTATCTATCTATCTATCTATCTATCTATCTATCTATCTATCTATCTATCTCTCTCTCTCTCTCTCTCTCTCTCTCTCTATCTATCTATCTATCTATCTTGGTTAGTGCCAAGTTCCCATAACTGTCTGACTGTGCAATAGAAATTATATTTTTTTAATTAAAACCAGCAAAGACTTGTCTGTACTTTAGCAACATCACCCTCTCCTCCCTCTCTGTTTTTAGGTACAGCTTACATAAATTACTTAATAAACCCATAACTTCACAAGACCACAAATCACTTCACATTTGATGTCTGAAAACATATGAACTCGAGTTCAGTATTCAAATGTGTCATGACAGTTTGAGTTGAATGAAAGAAATAAATTCACCTGATGTAATGGGGATTGTGATGTTTTAAAGTTAATCTGGGAATTCGCCGGTTGATCCTAGCAGCCAATTTTGCCAAAGTTCTTACAGCCTGCAGAAATCAAGACCAAAATATATTTCTAATGGGCAATTTTCACCAGTTTAAACTTGCAACAAAAAGTATTCTCTTGTTTGTTCTCTACACATGAACAAATCTCCTTCATAGTTGTGATTCATTTGTAGCAAAACTAAAAAGTCCATAAAACAGATACATATAATCCACTCTGTGTGTGTGTGTGTGTGTGTGTGTGTGTGTGTGTGTGTGTGTGTGTGTGTGTGTGTGTGCGCGTGCGTGCGTGCGCATAAATCTTTGGGATGAAATAAGCAAGAACTTTGGAGGTGTACTGACTGCTGACATAAAATACACATCCAACTTGCATGATAACAAGCTTTTGATATTCTCTTTGTAGTTGGTTTCCTAACAGCAGAGGTAGACCGTTAGCATTACATTGTGTTCTGTCAGATAATGTGTGCTACAGTTAAGTCTGTGTTTTCATGTGTGGGTTTGCACGAGTTTGTCTGACTTCCTGTCATCTGTATGCTTCTGTGTGTGTGAATAAGGTGGGTGTTATACTGCATGTGACTCCACGGATGAATTTTCTGTCTGTGTGTTTGTGCCTTTGTACGACTGCTCATCACACCGTGTTTGAGTGCGACTGTGTGTGTGTTTGAGTTGGCTGTGGCCAGCGGAGATCGATGGTCTCTAAAGTGGATTCCATATTGGCCTGTTTGCTTTGGCAGCCCTTAAAAGAAGCCCACTGATTACACTCCCAGATGTCACACACACACACACACACACACACACACACACACACACACACACACACACACACAGTTGCCTGCTTTCATGTGGCAGACAAGGGGCTACACACATACTTACTATCCCTCAAACTTTTTTCCTCTGCTTGGTTACTAATGCATACAGTACATATTGGTACTCACAGTGTACACACTGAAAGACACAAAACATGTATGGTCAATATTGTGTTAATTAGCCCAGGTAGAATATTATGATAACGTAAAGTTAAATTCTTATTTGATGGAGCTTGGCCTACTCATTAGTTGCCTCGGGTGAGAGGCGGCGAGCAGGGGTGGGTATTCTTGTATCCCCCTGCCTTGATGCCTCTACATTAGAGTTCTCCCGGTGGACGAAAGGGTAGTTTCCCTTCGCCTTCGGGTTGGGAAATGGGTCCCGACCATCATTTGTGCCTGTGCACCAAATGGTTGTTCAGAGTATCTACCCTTTTTAGAGACTCTGACTGGAGTACTGGAACGTGCTCCTCTTGGAAACTCCATTGTCCTACTGGGGGACTTCACTGCACACATGGGCAACAACAGTAGAGGGGTGCGATTGGGAGGAACGGTCTGCCTGATCTGAACCCGAGTGTTGTTCAGTTATCCAGGAGGTCTTCATCTCCCTCCTCTCGAAGAACTTTGTTCACATTCTGAGGGAGTCTGGAGATGTGCTGTGTTTGAAATGTTCATTCTTTCCCCATATAGTGTACTATATAATGAATCAGCCATTTTGTAGTGCTGTTCAAAATCTTAACTGAAAATTTCATTCACTATACAGTATAGTACACTCAAAATTTTGAAAAGTAGTGTACAATGGATGGTCACTACATTACCCAATATTTCCCATAATGCAATTCGCAGCCAGTGGAGTAGTGAGAGGAGAGCTTCACATCACAACATAAATTACCTTAAGGTATTTATATTTATTAATTAAGCAAAAATGATTTGATTTAATACATATTTACTACAAATTCCATGCAGGTATTCATTTTTTACCACTGTTGCTCTGTTACGTTATACTGTCTCACCATGATTACATCATTAACCGCGCCATGAAAACAAGCCCAGTAGTGTCCGATAGCTGTTAATTTTATTGTTATATTGAGTTTACTATATAGTCCACTATATCTACATTGACTATATAGCAAGTAGGGAGGGAGTGAGTGAGTGAACAATCCGAACACAGCCATGGAGTCTGAATGGGCCATGTTCTCCACCTTCACTGTTGAGGCAGCTGCTCAGAGCTGTGGCTGCAGAGTCGTCAGTGCATCTTGTGATGTCAATCCCTGAACAAAGTGGTGGAAACCAGTGGTGAGGGGGGCCATCAAGCTGAAGAAGGGGTCCTACCGAGCTTGGTTGGCTTCTGGGACTCCCGAAGCAGCTGAGGTGTACCGACAGACCAGCTTGGGTGGTTGCTGAAGCAAAAACTTGGGTGTGGGAGGAATTCGGTGAGGTCATGGAACAAGACTTTTGGTTGGCCTTGAAGAGATTCTGGCAAACTGTCTGTGACTCAGGAGGGGGAAGCATCTCCTTGTCCACACTGTATATGGTGCGGATGGGATGCTGCTGACTTCGACTGGAGACATCGTCAGGCGGTGGAAGGAATACTTTGAGGATCTCCTTAACTCCACTGACACACCTTCCACTGAAGAAGCAAAGCTTCGGGAAAAAGGGGACAACTGGCCCATCACAGGGGCTGAGGTCACAGAAGTGATTAAAAAAAACTCTTCGGTTTCTGGGCCCTGGGGGTGGATGAGATTCACCCTGAGTACGTCAAGGCCCTGAATGTTTTAGGACTGTTATGGTTGACACGCCTCTGCAACATTGCGTGGAGGTTGGAGACAGTGCCTTTGGCATGGCAAACTGTGGTGGTGGTTCCTCCGAAGCGGGACCGAAGCATGTGTTCCAGCTTTAGGGGGATCACATTTCTTAGCCTTCCTGGGAAGGTCTATGACAGGATACTGGAGAGGAGAGTCCGAACGTTAGTTGAACTTTGGATTCAGGAGGACCAATGTGGTTTTCGTCCTGGCCGTGGCACATTGGACCAACTCTTTCCCCTCTCAAGAATCCTGGAGGGTTTGTATGAGTTTGCCTAACCAGTCTAAATGTGTTTTGTGGACCCGGAGAAAGCATTCGACTACATCCCCCGTGACCTCTTGTAGGGGGTGCTTCAAGAGTAAGGGGTATCGGGCTTGTTGCTATCTGGTCTCTCTATGTCCCTTGCAAGAGTTTGGTTCGTATTGCCAACACTCAGTCGAACTTGTTTCCAGTGAAAGTTGGATTCTGCCAGGGCTGCCCTTTGTCACCGATCCTGTTCATAATTTTTGTGGACTGGATTGCTAGGCACAGTCAAGGAATGGACGGTGTCGTGTTTGGTGACCACAGGATCTCATCTCTACTGTTTGCAGATGATGTTGTCCTGTTAGCTTCATCGAACAATGACCTACAGGTCTTACTGGGGCAGTTTGTTACTAAGTGTGGAGCGGCTGGGATGAAAATCATCACCATCAAGTCTGAGTCCATGGTCCTCAGCTGCAAAAGGGTGAGTTCTCTTCTCCAGGTTGGGGACAAGCTCCTGTCCCAAGTGGAAGAGTTTAAGTATCTCAGGGTCTTATTCACGAGTGAGGGGAGAATAGAGCACAAGATTGACAGACGGATCGGAGCAGCATCTGCAGTGATGCAGACGTTGTACCAGTCTTTTGTGGTGAAGAGGGAGCTGAGCTTTAAGGCAAAGCTGTTGATTTACCGGTCAATCTACGTTCCTACTCTCACCTATGGTCATGAACTTTGGGTAATGACCGAAGGAATGAGATTGCGATTACAAGCGGCTAACATGAGCTTTCTCGTACAGATAGGATGAGGAGCTCAGTCATCTGGGGGGGAAGGGGGGAGGCAGTTGAGGTAGTTTGTGCATCTAATCAGGCTGCCTCCTGGATGCCTCCCACATGAGGTGTTTCGGGCATGGCCCACTGGGAGGAGACCCCTGGGCAGACCCAGGACACGCTGGAGAGACTGTGTCTCCCAGGTGGTCTGGGAATGCCTTGGTATCCTCTCTGATGAGCTGGAGCAGGTTGCCGGGAGAGGGAAGCTTGGGCTTCTCTGCTTTTGCTGCTGCCTCCACAACCTGGATCTCCAGAAAAGCAGTAGAAAATGGATGGATGGATGGATGTTTAAATAAGCAATATCACTCTAGAGCAGGGGTCAGCAACCTCATCTGTGAAAAGAGCCATTTTAAGCAATTTTTGTCCCAAAAAATCTGCCCTGAGCCACAAAACTTACTTGAGCTTTAAAAAAAAAGAGGTAAAAGAATCAAATGACACTACAACATTGCTCTCTCATAAGCAGCGTTTTACTATAATTTGCACCCTTTATATTAATGTGTTTTATTATCAAAGATAATTTTGATAGTTTTCACTTAAATTTGTAACATAGTTCATAAATTTGAGGCTTTTTTCTTTCAACTTTTTTTTCTGCCAAATATGAAATAAATTTGCAACTCATTTACTGAGAACTTATTAAATTAGCAACTTTTTTTCATTAATTTGCAACTTTTTCTTGTAAATGTGCATGGTTATTCTCTCAAATTTGTCATCTTGTCATTTAATTTGTAGCTTTGTAACTAAAGTTGCAACATAAATTTATGACTTTTTTTAAAAATTGCAACTTTTTTCTTAAATCTGTAGGGGGGGTTTCTTGTAACTGTGTAATGTTTTCCTAACTTACAACTAATCATGAAAATTTGCATTTTTTTCTCTTTAATTTGAAGATTTTTCTTGTAAATTCAAAATTTTGTTCTTATAAATATCCATCCATCCATCCATCTTCTTCCACTTAATCCTTTTCGGGTTGCGGGGGGCTGGAGCCTATCCCAGCATCTTTGGGCGAGAGGCAGGGTACACCCTGGACAGATCGCCAGTCCATTGCAGGGCCAACACAAAGAGACAGACAACCATTCACTCTCACAGTCATACCCAAGGACAATTTAGAATTCCCAGTTTGATGCCAATTAACCTAACGTGCATGATTTTTTTGGCATGTAGGAGGAAACTGGAGAAATCCTGGAGTAAACCCACGCAGACACAGGGAGAACATGCAAACTCCACACAGATCACTGTTGGTCGGGGGCTGGGATCGAACCCAGGATCCCCCGGCCAAGGGTGAGTTGCTGCGCTGCCTGGTGGTGGAGTGAGAATCATTATAAATAATGATTCTCATAAATTTTTGTCAGTTTTCTTTCACATTTTATTGTTTTTCTGCTTTAATTTCTTGTATATTAGTGAATTTTGTCATAAATTTGTGACTGTTTTTCTGTAAATTTGTGAGTTCTTCAAAATCACAGGGAGCCACTGAATATGGGCAAAAGAGCCACAGGTTGCAGACCCCTGCACTTGAGGGAGTGACGTAGTACGGGGACATCAGCACAGCTGTGTTTCATTGTAGGCATGACACGGTGTGATATTGTCTGTTATCCAACAGTTCCACAATTTATTGATTGCCACCAGTACATGACAAACAAAACGTTGTGATTTGTTTAACCGGTTATTTTGCTTCACTGAGAAACAGTCCCTCCTGACTGCACCCTGTTAACAGTTCGTAAGAGTAGTATCTCCGTGGCTGCGACAACTGGTGACTATTTGGAGATTAAAAAAACTTTGTTGCATGAATATTGCACGAATGCCACATGAACTTCCAGTGAATTTTGGATCAAAATTTGCTGGGAGTTTACATACATGTCATGCGCATTGCACAACATTCATCCAGCATATGCACGACAGTGCATTTTTTTGCTCTCACAACTGTCATGCAATGACCACGCAAATCCCAAGCTACACTCGCTCAACAATTATCCATGACAACTGCCAAATCAGGAATATATCGCCCCATTCCAGCAGTTATTTTATCATCAGACATCAAGTGAGATCAACCACAGAGAAGAAGTGCAGAGACTGCTGGATGAGGAGGCTGCCTCCGAGTCCTCCTGATCAGACACAGCAGGCCCTGGGATCACCCCCACTTCTTCTGTAGGGGCCCGTGGGGCAGGGACAGCAGCCCCCTATCTTTATGCCCTTTGGTGGCATGGTGATGCTGTCAGTCACATTTGTGTCAGCATGTGCTAGAAAATAGCCAGACTGTTTGCACCTGTATTGAGCATGGAATGTCTTGTCCTTTTTGTCTCCAATCAGTCACAATTTAGTTTGATAGGTCCCCAACCCCTTGCAAAGTTTTCTAACCTTTCTGACACTTTCTGACTGATGGAAGCTAAATTAACAAGGGCTCTAGAGGGGTTCAAGACACCTGTGGTAACTCTATTTTGAGAGAAAATTTGTCCCACAATTTTTTTGAACATGTTCAAAATTCCCACAACATGAGAGGAAATTGTGAAACCCTGCAAATGTTTAGAGAGATTCTGGAAACTCCCTCATGAATGCTGTTCTCCACCTAGTCACAAGCTGTTGCAGCCCAGTGTGATACATGATGCATTGCAGTACTAGATGAAATTATATTCACCCCATGGGGGAGCGTGGGGTACTTGAGGGGAAACTGTAGGAATTAACTATAGGAATTAATGCTTTAATAGTTACTGTTTGCATTATTCCATTTTATGTAGCTTTCATTTAAATTTAAATGTACTGTATGCTGGTTAATTAGGTTAATAAGTTAGTTAATTAGGTTAATAAGTTAGGTTAATTGGCACCAAACTGGGGATTCTAAATTGTCCTTAGGTATGGCTGTGAGAGTGAATGGTTGTCTGTCTCTCTGTGTTGGCCCTGCGATGGACTGGTGATCTGTCCAGGGTGGACCCTGCCTTTCGCCCAAAGATGCTGGGATAGGCTTCAGCCCCCCCCCCGTGACCCGAAAAGGATTAAGTGGAAGAAGATGGATGGATGGATGGATGGATGGATGGATGGATACTGGCAGGTGGTGTTATATGGAGGTGATAGAGTGGCTGTGACAATATCTATTTTGAAAATGTTGGTAGTATGGAGTTCCTGTTTCCTACCAACATGTCCCATCAATACCCATTAAAACTGCTTAACTCCTGTGGAAGGTTAGATAGACATGTTGTAAGTAGCTTTGGCATGTCTGTGAGGGTGTGTGTATTTAATGATTTCTTTTTAAGCAAGTTCACTCTGTGTGTGTGTGTGTGTGTGTGTGTGTGTGTGGCCCAATAAAGGCCCTTACTCCTGACATTTTTACTGCACGTAAGTGGAGGCTGAATTTATGGTGCTTGTTTAGAGGCCTAGTAAGGCTCGACTGAGCATGTGCTGGACACACACACATGTACATCCAATTTTTGTAAAAGTTTACTTTTCTACTTCAAGTCGGATTGATATTCATTCATTCTGACAAGTTCTTACACAGAGTTGAAACCGCACTCTCCAACCTATAGGCTCTGTTTATTCTGATGATCAATGCCTATGACACTCCAAAGATTTATGCTGAGGGTCCAGAAGCTTGGTTATACTTGGTTTATGGTGTTGGAAGAGCCAAAATATTGTTGTCACCGCTACCTAATGGGCTGTTAGAGAGGCACAGACTCTGCAAAACTTCTAGCTCTTTCAGACCTACAAGTTTCCATTCTGGAACCTAATTTTAAAACCACCCTTTGTGTTGACACCCAAAATAAATCAGTGCAAAACCTGAAAAGTTGGTTCTCAGCTCGAACCAAATAAGCTCCATTCAGCCTAATGTGTGTCCTACAAGGGGGGGCTGAAAAGTTCATAGTGGTCAAATTTGACCAAATATGGTTTATTTTGCAACATAGTCTCCCCTTCAGTCCACATACTTCTTCCATTGGTGTTGCAGCGCTTGGATCCCTGTGGTTGAAAAATAAACCATATTTGGTCATATTTGACCACTATGAACTTTTCAGCCCTCAGGTTCCCCTTGTGATGATGCTCTCCCTCCTCGATTTTTTTAAAGAAGTTTTTCCTAGCATAGGTCAATCAGTTTTAACAATTTTAAACAACAGTTTATCTTCTGGTGTGGTTCCTGCAAATTTTAAGCATGCAGTAGTTAAACCCCTGATTAAGAAATCTGGTCTTGACCACACCGTGTTAGCTAATTTTAGGCCAATCTCCAAGCTGCCTTTTTTTTTTTCAAAAATATTGGAGAAAATAGGGTTTTTTTTCCAATTAAGATAAGATAAGATAAGATAAGATAAGCCTTTGTTAGTCCCACAATGGGGAAATTCCAGGATTGCAACAGTACAGGGATAGCAACACTCAGAGCAACAATCAGAAGGCAAGAAAAAACAAGAACAGCTAGTATACATATGTACATATTACTATAAATATTTATATATATACACAGTATATATATACTGTATATATATATATAGACACAGTGCGGGGCATTGTGGTTGGTGAATGTGCAGCAGAAAGTGTAAGCTCTCTCTCCGCGGATGCGGCGGGCCAGCTCAATGTCTTTGGGCATGATGGTGGTGACCCTCTTGGCGTGGATGGCGCACTGGTTGGTGTCCACGAAGAGACCCACCAGGTAGGCCTCGTTGGCCTCCTGCAGAGCCATGACGGCGGAGCTCTGGAAGCGCTGGTCGGTCTTGAAGTCCTGAGTGATCTCCCTCACCAGGCGCTGGAAGGGCAGCTTACGGATGAGCAGCTCCGTGGATTTCTGGTAGTGACGGATCTCTCTCAGAGCCATGGTACCGGGCCTGTAACGGTGAGGTTTCTTCACTCCGCCGGTGGCCGGAGCGCTTTTTCCGAGCAGCCTTGGTGGCTAGCTGCTTCCTGGGGGGGGCTTTTTCCTCCAGTAGATTTACGGGCGGTCTGCTTGGTTCTTGCCATCGCTCTTTATTATTCTGTCTTATATTTCTTGCACGCCGCCTAAACTCCAGCCCGGCACCCGCGTCATTTTCGCTACAGGTCCTCGGTATGTCGAGTTTCTCCGTTAGCACCGGGTGGCGGTTGAGTGCTAGCTGCTAGCTAGCTCTTCCCTGCTGTATTGTCTCCTGCTGTAAACAGTGGCTCCGTCCGCCGACTCGGGAGACCTTTGGGACGATCTGTGTGTCTGTGATATATATATAGAGTGAAAGGTGTAGAAAGAAGAAGGAAGATAAAAAAAAAGGCAGTTGCAAAAGGCAGCCAACTCGTGTGGCGCCGCCGGCCCGGCGGAACTGGAACCAGAAAAAAGGCTTTTTTGGATGAACATGATATCCTGGAGGTTTTCCAATCTGGTTTTAAAACCCTACATAGTACAGAGTCAGCATTATTAAGGGTTTTTAATGACATCCTTTTGATGTCTGATTTTGGTGCTCATGTGGTTCTTGTTCTGCTAGACCTAACAACCGCTTTTAATACAGTGGAACATGACATTTTAATTTCTCGCCGGCAGCATCTTGTGAGTATTCCTGGTACTGCATTGGAATGGTTCAGGTCCTATTTAACTGATAGAACTATGTGTAATAGGCCTTGCTGGTTGTGAATCCTCCTCTGCTTCCCTAGCATGTGGGTCCCACAGGGCTCAATTTTAAGGCCCCTGCTATTTTCACTTTATCTGCTTCCACTGGGTCCAGTTCTTAGAGAGCATGGTATCTAATTCCACTGTTACGCTGATAATAGTAATAATAATAATGCATCAGATTTATATGGTGCTTTATCATAGACACTCAAAGATGCTTTACAAATGGATACATTATTCATTCACTCCACAGACAATGGTAGTGGCAAGCTACTACTGTAGCCACAGCTGCCCTGGAGCAGGCTGATGGAAACGTGGCTGCCAATCCGCACCAACAGCCTTTCCGGCCACCGCCGAACATTTATATACGTACATTCATACCCAGTGTTATGGACACTGGAGGCAAGGTGGTTAAAGTGTCTTGCCCAGGGACACAATGGCAGGATATCTGCAGAGAACGGGATTCAAACCACCAACCATCCGGTTATTGGACAACCTGCTCTACCTCCGGAGCAACCTGACTGTCACGTCTATGTTCCATTAAGGCAGAAGGAGACTTTCTCAGTCAAATCACTTCTTGAATGCCTTAATGACATTAAAGATTGGATGGCAGTGGACTTCTTGAGTTTTAATGAAAAGAAGACAGAAGTGATTGTGTTTGGACCCAGTGGTTCCTGTGAAGCCCCCTCTGTTGACCTGGGCCCCTTGGCAGGGTTTGTCCAACATACTGTCACTAATCTGGGTTTTAAGATGGACAGTGATTTTAAATTAGATCGTCAAATTGCTGCAGTAGTGAAGTGCACCTTTTTTCATTTAAGGCAATTGGCAAAGCTTAAACCCATTCTTTCTAAACAGCACTTTGAAACAGTAAACCATGCCTTCATCACGCCTCGGCTGGATTACTGTAATGCACTTTATTTTGGAGTCAGCCAGTCTTCCCTCTCACGTCTCCAGTTGGTTCAAAATGCAGCTGCATGTCTTTTAACTGGAACACGTAAGAGGGACTGCATTACACCCATTTTAGGTTCCCTTCACTGGCTGCCTATGTACTTTAGGGTTCATTTTAAAATTCTTTTATTTGTTTTTAAATCACCTTACCTCTCAGAGCTTCTTCACTTTTACACTCCTGCGCAATCTCTCAGGTCAGCTGATCAGTTGGGCAGCTCTCAAGAGTGTTCAGTCACTGCAGTCATGTAGGCAGGACCTAATTATAGAAATCCACTCCTTAATTTACAACCTCCACAGTAAAGGTCAGTCAGTAAACTTTCTTTGGGTTCCAGCCCATGTTGGGATAGAGGGTAATGAGGCTGTGGATTTATTAGCAAAACAATCATTAAAATTCAAAACAATAAATCTGGAAATCTCACTCAGTAAGGCAGAAGGCAAATCAATAATTAAAAATTATATAGTGGAAAAGTGGCAAGAATATTGGGACTCAATAGATTCAGGAAGACATCTTTATGACATTCAAAAGCGGGTGGACTCTGGAATGGGAGTTGACAGAAACAGGAAAGAGGAGATACTCATCACCCAATTAAGAACAGGACATACTACTTTGAACCAGATGCTACATAGAATAGGTAAACACCCAACTGGCAGCTGTGCACATTGTGGTTTTCCGGAAACAGTTCAGCACGTTTTGTTGGAATGTCAGGGATACCAGGAACAAAGGAAACATCTGATTGCAGTAATGGAAAGGGCTAATTTAAGATTTGTTTTGGAAAACACATTCAATCAAAGAAATATATGTAGGTCTATTTAGATATTTAAGTGCAACTGGATTAATTAAAAGAATTTAGTTTTTATTTTCCCTGCCATTGTCTTGTCCACACTCCAACCCGATGGGTGGCAGTGGTGCACCTGTGAGCTGGTTGTCAGCCGGCAATCAGATCTAGAAGAAGAAGAAGAAGAAGAAGAGTGATATAAAGTGAAGTATGTGGTGGTAATGCACCTGTAAGCTGGTTGCCAACTGCCAATCAAATCTAAAAGAAGAAGATGCTGCTCCTGGAGATACCGAGATCAAAGAGGAAGCTCAGAGGGGACAGAGCTTTTTCTGCCGCTACTCCTAAACTATGGAGCAGTCTTCCTTTGCCTATTAGACAGGCTCCTTCAATGTCCATTTTTAAACTTATCTTAAAACTCATTTTTACTCCTTGGCCTTCAACCCAGCATGAGACATTGATTTTTCTTGTTTTCTTGCTTTTATTATTTGTCATTTTTACCTGTTTTATACTTTTTCAGTTGCATTTTATTTTCTTGTATTTATTTTTATGTCTTACATGTCCTTCACATTTTATCTGTTCCTAATGTACAGCACATTGTATCAGCTGTAGCTGTTTTTAAAGTGCTTTAGAAATAAAGTTGGACTGGATTATGTGAGGACTGTAGATGGACTGGGAGAGATGTCAGTCATCTGTAGTTCCTTTCTGTCTTTCTGGTGATCTTCTCCCTGTCTTGTGCATTTAGCAATGCCCTCTGTCACTGAAGGGTTTTGGAGCTTTGTTTCCACTTAAACTGGTAGGAAAGTGGACCAGTTCAATGGAAAGCACTAAGAGTCTAAGGGCCATATTACAAGGACGCAGTCAATTGTCAGTGACGCAAAACACGTTTATGGGAGTTTCCAAGTTCATTTCCTTATCATAACAGTGCAGAAATGAATTTCCCCCCGGGCTCACTGTGCAAAGAGGCTGGTCTAATTATTCAGAGGTGTTTTGGATAATCCAATCCAAAGCACTCCTGCTCATCCCTTTAATGCACAGAGGTGCATTATCTAAAGTGAACTCTGATCATGACGGTTTAAGATGGATTTGGCCTAGCCAAAGCCTGTGTGTGTGAGCCAAAATGCATGTAATCGTAGCGCTGCTTGGTAATAAGGAATACATCAGTCACAGTTGATGCCCGGTTAGTTATTTTAGAGAGAACAAATGGTGAAGAATGGGCTGAAAAATCAGCTGAATGGTTTAATGTAGTGCGCACGGATGCAACACACAGTCATGAATGGGTTTGAAAGTTCAGGAAAAGGAGATGATGCCTGTATAAACTTTCATTGACGATGCACGGAAGTCACTCCTGGCCCGTGGGAAGATGGAGTGCTTCCTCTCCTGTTGCTTTCGCCAACCGAAGCTCTCCCCCGCTTGTGTGGGGGTCTGCCAAGGTTTGCGACTCTCTATCCCAGTCCCTCCCGTGCAGGAGGGAAGGTGATCTGGTGCGGTAGACCCCCACCACAAAGCTGGGGAGCTTGCTGGGGGAGAACCGTGACCATAGGCGAGGTGCAGGAGGCCTCGGCCTGGCTTTGAGTCATGGGGGCACATGGCTGAGGCAGATGTGGACGCATCTCCTCTGGGGAGTTACAGTGAAAAGTAAAATGCTGTACACTTCTTGTTCATTCATTTATTCCCCTAAAAAATGATACATTAATGCCTAATAAGTCCATGATGAAAACGAAAATGTGGATGAAATAAAAATCTTCAGACTGACACGCCTCGCCCCGTGCGCTGTACTTCCATGCTGGAACACACACATGCTCCCTGTTCATTCATTCATTCCCTTAAAAAAAATCATGCATTAATGCCTAATCTATAGACTCCAATGGTAAGTCCACAATTAAAATGAGAGTGTGGATGGAATAAAAACAATTTAGTGTGTGATCAGATTATAAATGATGGGCGATTATATCACTGTTACAATTCTCTCCATTGAAATAATAAAAAAATCCAACCATGTTGTTGCCTCATGAGCTCTGGAGCTGCACGATTTCAAAGCACACCACTGAAATAGCATTAAACAATGCACTTCTGACAACAGACCTCCTTTTGCCTGACCAAAAGCAGATTGTCATGAAATGCACCATAATAGTGATGTGCATTAGATTGCACACCGCCACACCTCTTTGAAATGAGCCTCTGCCTCAGTGCAAAGCGGACACACTGTCTACTGGTAATTAGATGGCGTGACACAAAATGTGAAAAACAATGTGCTGACAGGAACTAACAAAAACACTGGTGTACAGCAGAAAGTCTGGCAGAAAAGTCCACTGATGACTGTCAAAATAGGGCCCTAAGACTCTGGAATAGAAGGGAACAAGAATCTTGCTGGTCTTAATGGGCTGTCAAGGTGTTTTATTGATTCTGGTACCAACAAACCTGTAGTCCTGCATCATCTGAATTGGAACTACCTTTGGTGCCATCTGATAGTGTCTTGCTCTTTGGTGTGTTTTTAATCTCTCCTCTGACCAATTCTGAGATAATATCTAGGCCACAAGTTCATTTTGGTTTCAGCCTGAGATGACACAGTAAAAGAATGAACTGTATACATATTGTCTAATTGTGACCCGTGCTGGCAAAATGAGTCACTTTGAGGAAATTATCAAAATTGAGGTAACATTTTTTCCATATTCTGTATTGAAAGACCTTCAAAATATTTAATTTGTAGGAAGTGCGCAAAAACGGACCTGGAAAAAGCTGATTTATTTATATTTTGGCTAGGTTTAAAACTCACATTTGATCAGTCGGGAGTTATGTTTTCCACCAAAACATACTGTATGTATTTTTAGAATGTATGATTTCTAAGCTTTACAATGATACCAGGCACTCACGGGGGTTTTCCCGGGACTTGCCTCTAGCAAACAAAGAAAGAGTCATGATTTATGATTTCTCGTGCCTGTAGCTCGTAATGACGCGGTGCGCATTCTGACTCATTTTGCCAGCATGGGTCACAATTGAGTATATCCTCAGTAGTTGTTTCATTTATGCCGTGAATTGACAATTCTTGGACATGAAACAGACATCACATACTTCATGGAAAAAGGCCCCAGAGGAAACATACAAAGGTGTTTGAGCTGACAGGAGATGAGTGAGGCCAAGTTTGAAAAAAAAAAAAATCTGACTGGACAGATTGCTCTGGAAAAGAAAAAAAGGGAGATGAGCAAGAGAGGAGAATAGGCAGTTCCCAGGTGGCTGCTTGGCTTCCAATACAATTCTCTCCCAAACTTGGTGAGGAAATGAAATGGGCTTCCCCCTCCTCTCTTTCCACTATGATTAATTCTCTGTAAGATGCTTGCTTTTAGACCCAGGAGAGAGTCACGATAATGGAGGATTTATTCCTTTAGAATGAAGAGGCTAGTGGAGTATGGTTGGTTGTTTCATAATGCTTTTCTCTCCACTTCAACTTGTTGTCTCTCTCCATCACTCTATCCACCCCCACTTCCTTTTCAGTTATAGTGATTCTTTTTTGCTGCCTGGAAATGCTCAATTGTACTGTCCAGTCATCAGATGATGTATAGGTCTGTGGCAGGTACTATAGGAGCTTAAATATGCTATATTATAGCCTGCTTGCAATACAGCTATACATCTTTCTGTCTATCCCCTTTCGGCAGTCTCTGTGGTGTGATAAGGCCAGCTTAGGGACACATTAGGCGAGGCAGGGTGTTAAGATCAAATGGGATTGTGGAGGATTTCCAGGAACATGGGGCTGTGGCTTTGATGCTGGGAATCCTCTTCGTTTACCCCCCTGAGAGGAAGCCAAGCATGGTACAATATTCATCTCCTCTATTCAGACCACACGCCACAGCAGGCAGCACCACGCCTCTGTCCAACCCATCAGTTGGAACTGAAGGAAGGAAACGGGAAACAAACAGCATGCTGCCTCATCAAAGCTACGTTTAGGTACCCAAACCACTCAGTTGAGGTTAGAGAGCCTTCATAGGGTTGAGGCGTCAGCGTACTCAATCAGAACTGCATGTCAGACAGCAGAGCTTCGGAATTTCCCCTCCCTTTGACATGTTACTTTTAGAAACCAACAATCCAACAATCAGCCCCACTTCTTGCCGTGATAGGCCAGCTGTGCTGAGGTGAGAACAAAGCCTTGTTTTGAACTTCTCTCTTTATTTTATTTCTGTCACTTTCTGCATCTACAATCGGGAACAACTTAAAGAAAGCCTTCCAATAGAAAATCTTCACCCGTGTCCCCCATATTTTAACAATGTCTGCATTTTTTTCCTCTCTCTGTAATGCCTTTATCCCATAAAGGCTTTTCAGCAAACAGCTATTTCTAACCTCTGTAAACACTTATGTGTTTGATGTGTTTGATAGAAACCACATTGTTCTGCTATCTATAAGTTTGGACAGTATTTTTGTCTAGATGGCCGTGCTAACTTTCAGTACATAAAGTAACCAAACCAATTACAGTGGCAAGAAAAAGTATGTGAACCCTTTGGTATTACCTGGTTTTCTGGATTAACTGGTCATAAAATGTGATCTAATCTCCATCTACCAGAGTGGTGGCCTAGTTGATAGAGCATCCCCCCCACAACCAGGAGGTTGGGAGTTCAAGTTGCAGTCGGGTCATACCAGGTCATTTGTTGAATTTGCAGTATTAGGAGGTCATATTTACTGAAATCATAAGCTATTTCAATCAAAAACATCTTAACAGGTCAAGTTACATGTTAACATAGGATCTCTTCTTTGATATAACCTTCACAATTCCTGCATCCATTGAACTTGTGAGGTTTTGGAGAGATTTTCCTTGAATTTCTTTGCAAGATGTCAGAATAGCCTCTCACAGCTGCTGTTTTGATATAAACTGCCTCCCACCCTCATAGATCTTTTCCTTGGAGATGTGTGGAGTTTGCATGTTCTCCCCATGTCTGCGTGGGTTTACTCCGGGACTTCTCTGGTTTCCTCCCACATGCCAAAAACATGCAAGTTAGGTTAATTGGCATCAAAACTGGGGATTCTAAATTGTCCTTAGGTATGACTGTGAGAGTGAATGGTTGTCTTTCTCTCTGTGTTGGCCCTGTGATGGATTGGCGATCTGTCCAGGGTGTACCCTGCCTCTCACCCAGGGATGCTGGGATAGGCTCCAGCCCCCCCGCAACCCGAAAAGGATTAAGCGGAAGAAGATGAATGAATGAATGCTCCAAAGGTTCTCAATAGGGTTGAGGTCAGGGGAGGAGGGGGTCACACCATGAGTTTCCCTCCGTTTATGCCCATAGCAGCCGACGACACAGAGGTATTCTTTGCAGCATGAGATGGTGCATTGTCATGCATGAAGATAATTTTGCTACGGAAGGCATGGTTCTTCTTTTAGTACCATGGAAGAAAGTGGTCAGTCAGAAACTATAAACTTTGCCGAGGTGTTTTTCACACCTTCAGGGACCCTAAAGGGGCCTACCAGTTCTCTCCCCATGATTCCGGCCCAAAACATGACTCTGCCACCTCCTTGCTGACGTTGCAGCCTTGTTGGGACATGGTGTTCACCAACCAACCATCCACTACTCCATCCATCTGGACCATCCAGGGTTGTACAGCACTCATCAATAAACAAGACTGTTTGAAAATTAGTCTTCATGTATTTCTGGGGCCACTGCTTGTGAGCATTGGTTAGGGGTGGCTGAATAGTAGGTTTATGCACAACTGCAAGCCTCTGGACGAACCTACACCTTGACGTTCATGGGACTCCAGAGGCACCAGCAACTTCAAATACCCATTTGCTGCTTTGTAATGGCATTTTAGCAGCTGCTCTCTTAATCTGATTAATACGTCTGGCAGAAACCTTCCTCATTATGCCTTTGTCTGCACAAACTCATCTGTGCTCTGAATCAGCCACAAATTTCTTCACAGTATGATGATCACGCTTAAGTTTTTGTAAAATACATATCTAGTGTTTTCACACCTTGCCCAAAGCATTGCACTATTTGACACTTTTTGGCAGAAGAGAGATCCTTTTTCTTTCTCATATTGCTTGAAACCTGTGGCATGCTTAGTAATGTGGAACATCCTTCTTAACAGCAGTGTGGTGGCGCAGTGGTTAGCACTGCGGCAGCACAGCAATTCACCCTTGGCCATGGGATCCCTGGTTCGATCCCAGCCCCTGACCAACAGTGATCTGTGTGGAGTTTGCATGTTCTCCCCGTGTCTGCGTGGGTTCACTCTGGGATTTCTCCGGTTTCCTCCCACAGGCCAAAAACATGCAGGTTAGGTTAATTGGAGACTCTAAAGTGGGTGGCCCTAGGTGTGAATGTGTGTGTGAATGGTAAAGGGATAGCGCCATACCGTGGCTGCTTCATCCATCCAGGTGGATGCCCTCAATTTCCCCTCTGGGGATCAATAAAGTATACAAAATTAAAAAAAAAAAAATTAAGTAGTTTTCCTTTAATTGGGCTCACCTGGCAAACTAATTATGACAGGTGTCTGAGATTGATATCAGTGATCCAAAGAGCCCTGAGACACAATAACATCCATGAATTTAATTGAAAAACAAAAAACTGAATGTTTATGACACTAAAATACTATTTGCATGATAATTTGGAACGCTGTGTAAATGCTGGATTCACCTGACATGACGAAGTCTGAATTAATGTTAATTTATTTTCATCGTCAGAGCTTAATACTTTCTGAGTTATGTAAAAATAAAAGCCCTCTACCGTCATTCAGTTTTCAGAATGGTTGTTTTTGTTATGTGCTTTTATTATGAAACACCATAGGCCAGATATACTTGTCTGAAATCAGCAACATACAGCGGACATTTTTTCCTCACAATCTGTAAATAAAAAAGAAAAAATTGTAAAAGGAGTTCAAATGAGTGACAAAAAGAGGAGAGACGATTCTGTGACAGTGATGTAAAGATAAGCCTTTTATTTTAAGGATGTTTTCAGCTTTTTCTCTGCAAGATAGCTGCTAGTTTGTTATCTGTGGGGTTTTGAACAGTGAATTATACAATGGGGGGCTGAAAAGTTTATAGGCTGAACATGATGCAGTGGTCAAATTTGACCAAATGTGGTTTATTTTTCAACATAGTCTCCAATGTCAGTGTATCTGAAAAGAAACAATGTAGTTAGTATCAGAAAAGGTTTAACTTAATGCATGACTAGTTTCATTGCTGTAGCATAACTCCTTCTTAGTCAGCCTATGAACTTTTCAGCCCCCCCCTCTCGTATGTGCAGATTGTCTATTAATGCCACGCATTTTTGAAAAAAAACTATAACCAATATTTAGCTCAACGGAAGAAGAAATTTTTAAAACATTTTTCCACTCTGCTGTAGTCAAATTGAGATTCTGGAGAACAGATGAAGGATACAGATTTATATTATATTAATAGATCTGGCTCGAAGGAGGGGACATATTTTTCTGCAGTTTCCCAGTTTGGAATCAATAAAGTACATCTATCGATCTGTCTATCTAGAGGTGAATAATGAGGAAACATAAAAAGGATGAAAAGTAGCTTCTTCTAAATAAAACTTTCATCTCTGATTTATTAAAATATCAGGAACTAAAACTGTGTGATCACTGCTGAAAGTAGGAGATGGATGATATTTTTCAGATTTAAACAATTTATGAATGTGCTGATAATAAAAAAAAAAATACAAAAAATTATGGTCAGATATTCAGAAATTTATTTTTCAGCACAAAACAATTTGTCACACATTTCTAATCCTTTCATAAATGAAGCCATATATAACTTGACAGTTTTTTCCACTGAACTCATTAATGCCACATAATTTTCAGAGGTATGTATATTTAAAAAAAAACCTTATAAGCAACATAATCCTTATTTTAAAGGTCAAATTGCCATTGCGGCCCTCAGCCGCTTCTGTTTTAGTCAGAGACGGACAAAATGGCTCTTTGGTTGGCAAAGGTTGCAGACCCCGTCATAGGATGTCATAATGCAATAGTAAGATGCTGAACTGCTACTAGAAATCTCATTATTTACTACTCAACCCTGTCAATCCTGGTTTTTAATGGATTTTAGGGGGGCATCACTGTATATGAATGGGTCTACTTTGTAAATAACACGAAGATATTTATTTGTGCTGTGTCACAACTCCAGTAAACAGCGGATAGCCCCAGCTAAGATTTGGATTGGACCACTTCCCAGAAAAAAAGAAATATATTGAAGATAGATCAAGGCAGATGAGGGACGATGAGGAAGGAAATGCACAAATTCTGCGTGATTGATAAAGACCTGTGACCCTTTCACACACAGCCGGTAACACAGATGTTACAGGCATGCACACATCACTTTGTCACATGCAAGTATATACACAGGCGGTGACACACGCAAACCCTGTAATTGAATATTGTGCAGAAAGCAAACATTCTCTTGTAAACATATCATCTGTCACCTCTATAGCTTAATCCATAGCCTCTATGCCAAATGTAGAAACACACACACACACACACACACACACACACACACAAGCCTGCAGCCTGTCAAACAAACAAATGAGGCAGGAGTCCCTGTGAAAGTCATCACCATGACCATCCCAGCTTCATCATCACGTTAGCCTGCTCCATTACACAGCAACTTGATCCGGCCTGAAATCAATTAGCTGGCCTCGCTAGCACCGTGAAGTGTACACTCCCCAATCTTTGTTTTGGTTTGATGGAAAACAATGTCTCGCGAACAGGAGGGAGTTTCAGCTGCGTGGGCACAGCGTCTGCCAGATGAAAGATGCTTTGTGCCGGTCCTCTGAAGGAAACTGGCAACTTTGGCTGTTTATCTAGCTGTTAGATTAAGTAATTCATTAAGCCTTTCTCAAAGTAGTTAAATAATTGAGAAAGTTACAGACGTGGACAAAATTGTTGGTACCCCTCTGTTAATGAAAGAAAAACCCACAATGGTCACAGAAATAACTTGAATCTGACAAAAGTGGTAATAAATAAAAATTCTATGAAAATTAGCCAATGAAAATCAGACAATGCTTTTGAATTGTGGTTCAACAGAATTATTTTAAAAAACAAACTCATGAAACAGGCCTGGACAAAAATGATGGTACCCTTAACTTAATATTTTGTTGCACAACCTTTTGAGGCAATCGCTGCAATCAAACGATTTCTGTAACTGTCAATGAGACTTCTGCACCTCTCAGCAGGTATTTTGGCCCACTCCTCATGAGCAAACTGGTCCAGTTGTCTCAGGTTTGAAGGGTGCTTTCTCCAGACGGCATGTTTCAGCTCCTTTCACAGATGTTCAATAGGATTTAGATCAGGGCTCATAGAAGGCCACTTTAGAATAGTCCAATGTTTGGCTCTTAGCCATTCTTGGGTGTTTTTAGCTGTGTTTTGGGTCATTATCCTGTTGCAAGACCCATGACCTGCGACAGAGACCAAGCTGTCTGACACTGGGCAGCACATTTCTCTCTAGAATACCTTGATAGTCTTGAGATTTCATTGTACCCTGCACAGATTCAAGACACCCTGTGCCAGATGCAGCAAAGCAGCCCCAGAACATAACAGAACCTCCTCCATGTTTCACAGTAGGGACAGTGTTCCTTTCTTGGTATGCTTCATTTTTGCGTCTGTAACATAGAGCTGATGTGCCTTGCCAAAAAGTTGCAGTTTTGTCTCGTCTGTCCATAGGACATTCTGCCGGAAACTTTGTGGCTTGTCAACATGCAGTTTGGCAAATTCCAGTCTGGCTTTTTTATGATTTGTTTTCAACAGTGGTGTCCTCCTTGGTCATCTCCCATGAAGTCCACTTTGGCTCAAACAACGACGGATGATGCGATCTGACACTGATGTACCTTGATCTTGGAGTTCACCATGAATGTGTTTAGAGGTTGTTCTGGGCTCTTTTTTTACCATTCGTATTATCCGTCTCCTCCTGCGGCCCCGTCCAGGGAGGTTGGCTGCAGTCCCGTGGATGTTAAATTTCTGAATAATATGTGCAACTGTAGTCACAGGAACATCAAGCTGCTTGGAGATGGTCTTATAGCCTTTACCTTTAACATGCTTGTCTATAATTTTCTTTCTAATCTCCTGAGACAACTCTCTCCTTTGCTTCCTCTGGTCCATGTTTAGTGTGGTATACACCATGTCACCAAACAGCACAGTGACTACTTGTCACCCTTTAAATAGGCCGACTGACTGATTACAAGTTTGTAGACACCTGTGATATTAATTAGAGGACACATAGTCACAAAGTCACCATACTAAAAGGCCAGACCACCGAATGTGTACAATTGTACAAATATCTTGGGATGATTATTGATAGTAATTTAAACTTTGAAGTGAACTGTGAAAGGGTGTGCAAAAAGGGTCAGCAACATTTGCATTGTTTGAGGAAACTTGCACACTTCCAAATTGACCGAACCATAATGACAGTGTTTTATCGGGCTTTTATTGAATCTGTTTTATCCTTTTCTTTAGTGTCATGGTTTGGTCAGATAACACTGAAACAGAGGAAATCCTTGGATCAGGTAGTTAGATGGTCCAGTCGGTTGCTTGGTGAGTCACAGCTGAGCCTGACATCCCTGTACACCAGACAAGTACAGAGGATGGCTACCTCCATTTTAAATGATGACTCCCACCCTTTGCACTGCAACTTTCAGCTTCTTCCCTCCAGACGGAGGTTTGCTGTCCCAAAAAGTAAAACCCAGCGCTACAAAAACAGCTTTGTCCCTGCTCCTGTCAAAGAGTTGAACAAGCTATAAAAATATATTGTACATAATTTAGGTACCTATTCATTAACTTCATTTTATATTTACTTATTTTCTATGATGTCACTTGGGTTCTAAACATTTTATTGGGTTTTAGACCTTTGAGTTTTTTAACCTCTGACTAGTTTTTAACTTTTTAATATGACCCTTCTCTCTTACCTCTGGTTTCTCCCTCATCTCTTTGTCTTTTTATACCCTATTTGATGGAGCCTTGAGTATTTTTATCATATTTATAGTCAGCTTCATATGTGCCTGTGTTTGTGTCTATGTTGAATGTAATTAGTGGCTTGTAAATATGGATGTCACCAGACTGCAAAACAAATCTACCTACGGGTACAAATAAAGGAACCTGAACCTGATCTTGGTTGAATATGTCCCTATGGTCACATTATTTTCAATTTTTTCTTGGGGTACCATCATTTTTGTCCAGGTCTGTTTCATGAGTTTGTTTTTTAAAATAATTCTGTTGAACCACAATTCAAAAGCATTGTCTGATTTTCATTGGTTAATTTTCATAGAATTTTTATTTATTACCACTTTTGTCAGATTCAAGTTATTTCTGTGACCATTGTGGGTTTTTCTTTCATTAACAGAGGGGTACCAACAATTTTGTCCACGTCTGTATATTGTGTATGATTGTGTCATCAGCATGCAAGAATTTGAACAGATATAATGTAGCTGTTCAAATATCACTGTATAGCTGTATGTCATAGAGGAATTAAAATCACAATCCAGCCAAAATGTTATTACCCCAAAGGTACTTTTGAAATCACAAGGCACTTCAGCACATCAACATTTTTAATATAAATAATAATAATAATAATAATGGATTGCATTTATTTATCACTTTTCATGAAACCCAAAGCACTTTACAATGGATCCATTATTCATTCACTCCACAGACAGACACTGGTAGTGGTAAGCTACCTCTGTAGCCACACCTGCCCTGGGGCAGACTGACAGAAACATGGTTGCCAATCCACACCACAGGCCTCTCTGACCACTACCAGGCATTTATACACAATCATACTCTAGTGTCACGGACACTGGAGGCAATGTGGGTAAAGCCTCTTGCCCAAGGACACAACAGCAGGATGGCTGGGGGGGGGAGTGGGATTCGAACCACTAGCTCTCTGTTTATTGGATGGCAAGGTCTGTGTGGACTTTTGCCAGTTGGTGCATTGTGACATGCACTACACAAAGAGCAGAGATAGACAAACCTACCTACCATCTGGTCAGTCACTGCAACAGATACTGGAGTCAGTTTGTCTTGGCCTGTCCTTGCCACTGATAATACCTCTATCTGCCAAGAATGTGCCACTAGTCAAGCAAAAGCTAGTGGTACTCAAATACTTTGCAAGCAGTTTCATGAAATGGTCCGTCAGAGAGCAACTCATACCGGCTTGGACGTCACCCGGGTTAACAAGGTCAGGAGTTCCTGCAGCGGAAGGCGAATGACAGAGCTGCGTGGAGGAATCTGATCAGACCTAAATGAAATAGTCATTGTCGCCCCCGACAGACTGCTATGATGATGATGGTGATGATGCTCTACCTCCTGAGCCACCACTGCCCAGTAGTGGCAGTAGTGACTATGTTTTCCTCTCTGTCAGTAATTTCGCTGGAGCTTCTCCAGTCAAAATGTCTTTACATGTTGAAAACACCTATAAAACTGTTTATCTTAAGGAATAAAATTTTTTGTTTTTCATTGTCATCACCAACAGTGTGATCAATATGGTGGAGTGCAAATATTTCAAACACAAATCTAGTAAAATTGTATTACAGGGAAAAGCGCAAAAAGGAAGCTTTCCAATTTTACACACAATGGGACCAAACAATATATTCTACCTTCTACCAGTCTTTAAAGCCTCTGTTTTCTAAATCCACTTTTTATGTGGTCTTTTTAGTTAGACTAGCTTAAAGTTAATTAGCAGTATCTACTGAATACACAGTGACTGATAACTGTCAGTGCTATGAGATGACTGTTGTTGTGAAATGGTGCTATATAAATAAAAGTGAATTGAATTGAAAGTCATTTTAAAAGAAGGAGGGTGAATTAGTGCCCCTGGTTGTGATTGACACAGACTGTGGCAGTGCATCCTAGGATTTATAGTGTCCTTGGTGTGCTTGTTCTATGGCAGAGGACCGGCTATTACAGACGTAGCTTGCAGGCTGAATATGATGTGTATGGTCTAGAGACTCTAGATCCACAACACATTCCTCACAACTATATAAATAAAAAATAAATCCACGATCTTGTTATTAATAATCTGTTTTTAGCATGCCCTATTAACATAAAATCAAATGTTTCTGCTAGAATGACAGCAACAAAAATCTTTAAGCTTAGATCTACTGTGGAGGTAATAGAACAGGCGAGAGGCAACGAGCTGGAAGGGCACAAGGTTTTATTCCTCCAACACACTGAAACACGCTTCGTAGCTCGTGTGAACTACTGCGCTGCTGAGGCATGTGTAGCAAGCTCTTTTAGACACGTTATACAGACAGAGAGAATGCATGGCACATTAGCATAGTGATTGTCAGCTAATACACATCAGTCAATACATATCATTAGCATGCCATCAGCTGGCACCCGGTTGTCCTTTCCGTCCTCGGGGGGCGCATACCTTAACAGTCCAGTCTGATTGCCCCCCGGGGCTCCTTGTCCGTATGTATATTGTCCTGCCCCTGTGGGTGTGAGAGGATGTCTTCCTGCAGTGTGCTGGTGCCACCACACAGCGCCCCCCCCCCCCGAACACCCAGAAGGGGCTGTGACCCCCCCGGTCCTTTGGGCACAAGTCGGTGCCCGTGGAGGCTGCAGCAGGGGTTGCTGCTCCAGTAGAATTGTCCTGCTGTCGAGGAGTGTCGGAAGGCATGTTAGTCTGTGGGGGAACGGGGGAGGGGTGGAAAACACAGTCTGCTCCATTCCGAGTTCCAACACATTGAACGGCCGTGGATCGTGGGCGCACGGGGCCGGTGTGCGTCGCGCTGAAGGAACAAAGCTGGCGATCGGCAGGTCTCTGGGACAGAGGTGCGGGAAGCACGGTGTGGAGGATGAGGGGGAGGTGGGTGGGAATCAATGGAGTGCTGGCCCAGGACGTCAGAAGTGTCTGGGCCGTGCAAAAATTGCGTGCAGATCAGCCATGAGTGAAGGACTTTCCTGGTAAACCTGACAGTGATCCGCAGCTGCTGTGCAAAAAATTAAGTCTCTGACTCCTCGTGCGGCTCAGTCCTGCGAGGATGTAGGGAAGGCGAACGGCCAAATTCCCCAAGGATGCGTAGGGGCTGTGAAAACTGAAGTTGTGTCAGGGAACTTGGCAGTTTTGCTTTAGGTGTGGGAGCAGCCCTAATGGCATCGGGGAAAGCAATCGGCTCCATCCCCGTTGGTGCGCAGGGGCTGAGAAACCCATACAAAGTCCTGTGTGCGGGCTGCACAGCTGCTTTAGGCCCAAGGGCAGCCCTAAAGGTTCCGAGGATGGCAATCGGCCATGGACCCCGGAATGTGCAGTGGCGGAGGACGATGTATAAGTCAGTGGAGCCGGTTTGTCCCTGGTGTGTGGTGTGCGCTGTGGCCACGTAGCTTCCAGTTGCGCTGTCCTCATAATCCTGCGGTGTGCGCACGGGGCTTCTGTGCGCTGAAACTCCTCTGTCTGGAGGTGAGTCAGGGTCAGGGAGCTTGATGGAAATCAATGCAGACGGCGCCGTTTTTCCCCATTCAGGCTGTTTCCTTCGGTTTGCTCGTGTCACCGATCATGGTGCATCTCAGTCCCAGCGCCGCCCACTCTAGCGAGCGCGTACCGGTGTGGAATGAAGAGGGAGTCCACAGCGCGGCAATGGGGGAGATAGTCCATTTCCCATCAGGTCACCAATGTGGAGAAAATGGAATGGTCGAGACACTCCATGCCACGTCCAGGGTCGCCAATGTGGAGGTAATAGAACAGGCGAGAGGCAAGGAGCTGGAAGGGCACAAGGTTTTATTCCTCCAACATACTGAAACATGCTTCGTAGCTCGTATGAACTACTGCACTGCTGAGGCATGTGTAGCAAGCTCTTTTATACACGTTATACAGACGGAGAGAATGCATGGCACATTAGCATAGTGATTGTCAGCTAATACACACCAGTCAATACATATCATTAGCATGACATCAGCTGGCGCCCGGTTGTCCTTTCCGTCATGGGGGGGGGGGGGGGGTACATACCTTAACAGTCCAGTCTGATTGCCCCCCGGGGCTCTTTGTCCGTATGTATATTGTCCTGCCTCTGTGGGTGTGAGAGGATGTCTTCCTGCAGTGTGCTGGTGCCACCACATTACTATGTTTTTTTGCTTTGTCGATCCAGTAAGAGTTTGTATTTTTTGTTTGTTTTGTTTGGTTTGGTTTTGGTTTTGTCATTGTATGTCCACCAAGGCTCACATGGCTTTCAAAATAAAATAAATAATAATAATAATATTCCTTTATAACCACCTTTCTTTATGTCTTTAGACAAATTCAAATTTTTTCCAAATTTAGACATCAATTTTTGTATATTCCTCCTAACAGACAGATAGCTGGTAAACATACTATAACCTCGTTGACAGAGGGAATGGAAAAGTTCAGCAAACTTGAGAGCAAATATTATTTAATTTTAGCTAAGACTATGCTGTGGTTTTAGAGTCAAAAATGTACCTTGATAGAATTGATTTTATTTATTTAGCACTTTCTTCATCTCAATAAACACTCAAAACGCTTTTGACCATTTCTTACATTTAACCAGAACTTTATTCTATGCAACTAAATTCTCTTTAACAGAGACACAGTCATCTCTTGACAATTTAGAATCAGTACAGAGCCTAGCAATAGCTACACCACTACTGTACCCTTCTTTCACTCAGAATTTAGTGTTGTTAAGGTTGACATGTGAACAGGCCACTTAGGCCAATTGACAGTCATACTGATTTCTAAGAACTGATAACAGAAGGACATTAATTAAATTAGCAAGACGAAGTTACCGGAACCACAGAGCCAGTTAGGGATTGCACTGGAATCCCTTGGCTGGTCTGCCTAGGTGTAGAGGCAGATTGGAGCAAGCAGGGTCATATAAGACAACCCCTGTAATTTCTCCCTTGTGGGACTAATAAAGGTTTATCTTATCTTATCTCACACTGAAAGCTGTGTGGTAAGTAGAATCCACAAGGGGAAACAAGCTCCCACCTAAGCTCTCCAGAGACATGCTGGGATGTTGTGGAAGTGACCCTGTAATAGTCACACCATACAAACAGTATTGAATTAAAATGTATTTAATAAAACATTTAGTTGATTTGATGAGGATTTGTTAACTGCTACTGTGGCATTACAGATGCAACAACATGCTTTGATTTGTTTCTCTCTCTCTGCTCCATTTTGGATTGTAAAGTCTGTTGCTACAACCATCCTAGATTTTTCCTCAGTGGAGCCCTATGTGAGATTTTTTCTTCTAAGGACCCTGTCCATAATATGAGTTTGCTCTAGAATTTGACAGACAGGGTTGCAAAAATTCCATCATGACCTATTATAGTCCATCATTAAAAAGAAATTGTCTCTTAAGAAGTCATACTTTGGAGACGGGTAAACCACTGCACAGAGCAAGGCAGGAGAGTGACCGAATTTAGAGAGACTCAGTTCAAAGCTGGAGAAAAAGATTGGGGATGATAGGTACTTACCATCAAATTTTGATTTGTAAATAGTCGCTATACCTCCAACACGACCCAAAGACCTTGGGGAATTAACATACAAGCAGTCACATGGCAATGGCTCAGAAAAGGTGCTGGACTCACTGAGAGAGATTCATGTTTCAGTCATGCAGAGGAATCCAATCCCAGGGAGGAGATAAAAGCCTTTAGGATAAAAGAATTATTTCTTATAGATCTGGGCTCATATGCTCAAACATTCTGAAAATCCTCTAGAAGAGCTCCTATTTTAGCTTAAAAATTCCTATCAAGGAGTCCCAACTTAAAAGTGATTAAGGAGCACTCTTAGAGCAACTCGGAGCAAGGAAGATCCAAAAACTTGTATCTTAGTGAGGATGTGTGGTTTAACCTGTTGCAGGGCATGACACTGTCCTTTAAGAGCTGTGATTGGCCAATATGGTGAGAAGGGGGGAGGAGGGGTAGCAATTTAAAGCTTATGGCATACAAAGCTTTTAACGATGCACAAATCAGTCTATTAAAGCAAGAAATCTCTGTGTGTCTGTCACATTTATAGGACATCATAGGGCAGCCTATGATCTCTGCCTGATCATCATAGGACGTCCTATGAACTCAGGCATCATAGGACTCGCGATGCCATCATAAAGATATGATGTCTATATGACGGCACAAAGACAATGTGTCTTTATGATGTCATATAGTCATCACTCATGATGCCTAGACTAATGTGTCTTTATGATGTCATGTGGTTCATATACAAATGTGTCTTTATGATGCCATATAGACCATCACTCACAATGCCTAGACTAATGTGTCGTTATGAAGTCATATGGCTCAAAATTGGCAAGGTGAATAAGTCACAGGGCCAGTCTTTACAGCCCGTTCGTGTTTTCTGCACAACAGATTTCTGCAGCCATGGCCAATTTTACGTTGCTGCGAGCAGAGTTGCCAGATCAAGCAGTCTTCATATTCTTGCTCAAGATGAAGAAAGTAAGCAAAAGCGTCACTTTCTCAGCACTGTTGTTTTTAAAGAGGTGCTGACACAGTAAAAATGAGTAACCTTGACGAATGCCAGTCTACACTACAAATGCGTAAAATGCCAAGCAAAGCGCTGATTTTCTCCAGATGCTTCGGTTTCTTGGTTTCTACGGGCATGCACGGACCTTCCTGAACAGGGTCGAAAGCCACTTTTTTCTCAGATCTATTTTCATGATCCTGCCCACGAACTGGAATTACGACACACCTATCCCTCAACCAGTGGTCTGAACGAAGAAGAAGAAGACCCACCAGATGGAGAGCAATAGAATGAGGAGAACTGCTGCACGTCAGAAAAGATGCCGTGAACATGAAACACAACAGGTTCCAGCAGTACGCTGCAGGCATGACTGTGAACAACACAGCCGTCTGAGACAGGAGGAGACCCTTCAGCAACGGGCATGCAGAAATACTTGCTTGTACTTGGTTTCTACGGGCATGGACAGGTATGCACGGGTATGTACTATGCTTATCTAAAACTCAAATATCACAGCAACCAAACCTTGGACATACATGTACAACAGTAACACAGTAAACTGACAGTCTGAAGAGTTAATGCTTGTTTTACAAAATTTAACTTGTCCCGTCAGCCGCAAGGGCTGCTGGGATATGATAAGCCAAAATGGCCCTGCCTGGCACCCATTTACCATTCACAGCAATAGTTTACACCTTATATGGTGGTTGTTATTTTCCTAAACCCTTGCCACAGATGAACCGAGAAGCAAGGTGTATCCATGCATGTGGAATTTTAGGTTCAGGTTACTTTATTTGTACCCGTAGGTAGATTTGTTTTGCAGTCTGGTGACATCCATATTTATAAGCCACAATTACATTCAACATAGACACAAACACAGGCACACATGAAGCTGACTATAAACATGATAAAAATACTCAAGGCTCCATCAATCAGGGTATAAAGACAAAGAGATGAGAGAAAAAACAGAGGTAAGAGAGAAGGGTCATATTAAAAAGTTAAAAACTAGTCAAAGAGGTTAAAAACTCAAAGGTCTAAAACCCAATAAAATATTTAGAACCCAAATAACATCCTACAAAAATAAGTAAATATAAAATGGAGTTAATAAATAGGTACCTAAATTATGTGCAATATATTGTTACAACTTGTTCAACTCTTTGACAGGAGCAGGAACAAAGCTGTTTTTGTAGCGTTGGGTTTTACTTTTTGGGACAGCAAACCTCCGTCTTGAGGGAAGAAGCTGAAAGTTGCAGTGCAAAGGGTGGGAGTCATCATTTAAATGGAGGTAGCCATCCTCTGTACTTGTCTGGTGTACAAGGATGTCAGGCTCAGCTGTGACTCACCAAGCAAACGACTGGACCATCTAACTACCTGATCCAAGGATTTCCTCTGTTTCAGTTTTATCTGACCAAACCATGACACTAAAGAAAAGGATAAAACAGATTCAATAAAAGCCCGATAAAACATTGTCATTATGGTTCGGTCAATTTGAAAGCGTGCAAGTTTCCTCAAGCAATGCAAATGTTGCTGACCCTTTTTGCACACCCTTTCACAGCTCTCTTCAAAGTTTAAATTACTATCAATAATCGTCCCAAGATATTTGTAGGATTGAACACATTCGGTGGTCTGGCCTTTTAGTATGGTGACTTTGTGCCTGGGAGTTTTCCTCCTAAAGTCAATACGTAATCGTGTCTTTAGTTTTTGTCGTATTCAGCTGCAGGTAGGAATCCTCACACCAGTGAACAAAATCATCAACTACTGGGCCGTGGCCCAGTTTTTAATACGGTCCATTCATTCTTACCCAGTAGAGGTTGGCTGTGGTGGCTTTGTCAGCCTCTCAGTTAAGCATTTCCTGAGAGACACTGGATGTACAGTAGTTCATCAAGGCTTAATAAAGGTCTCCATGAACTTGCTGAAGAAGCAGAGAAAGGGAGCTTCTGGCTGTTGCTACGAAGAAATGACAAAAGTTGGGGGACCAAAGAAGCCACATAGGTTGCCTGAGTATCTATACCCAGCTGCAGGGAGCAGCAGGGAGATGTCCCTGTACATTGCCCCACCATCTGGAGATGTTCTGAGATTAAAGAGGTGAAACATCAGTGAAAGATGGCTCTCAGCTGAAGACCCAGCAGCTGGGTAGTTGGGCATTGGCAGAGGTGCGTCAAGCAGAAATGTTTTGCAGGCAACAACATCAGCCTGTCTCTTAATTTTTTTTCATTCATTCATTCATTCATGCATCCTCAACCACTTAATACTTTTCAGATTGTGGGGGCGGGGGGGACTGGAGCCCATCTGACCGTCTCCTTCCTAATGGCAGAAGCACTTCTAATAGCCTATAGTTAAATAGATGCACTCCACTGAAGACAGTGTGAGTGCAGACAGCGGCAGATTTGAGGAACATCCACCGATGACAGAGCGTTGTTGCGCTGGGTGGGAGGCGTTAGCGCATCTCTAATAAAATCAATTAAAAACCTTATACTTTATACACTTTATAATACGACCTGAGGTTATGGTACTTTGTGTACTTTCAGTGAAATTAAACTCCTAAGCCCCTTAAAACTCCTCCTAATCTGTTTTGGCTTAAGAGCACTTTTAAGGGCTAAGATGCTTTCTAAATAACTTTTGTTTTTACAAGTTTCTCCTAAAGTTAGGGGGAAAATCTTAGAAAATGTCATAATTCTGAGAATTTTCTAGGAATTATATACTTACAATACTTTGAGCATATGGGCCCTGGCGTTCACCAGCCCCTTCCTGATGGGTGTCAATAGCAGGTTATGCGCGTGCCACAGATTCGCCCATTGCCAGTGCAGGTGTAGTGGACAGGGGTGCAGGGGTTTGATCACCTGATCCAGGCTGATTACAGGTACCAGCCAATAGTCAGCAGGGTCCAGGGGGTGCCACGAAGCAAATGGGCAAGGAACTGATCCATGTTGTGCCAGGAAATCCTTAGGAGAGCAGGCCAAACAGGCCCTCAGCTTCACAAGCCACCTGCCACGCTAACCCCAGTGTCTGTGACGCTTCCTCTGGAGAGGTGGGGCTCAGTGATGGAGAATATTCCGTTAGGACAACCTCTGTCCACAATATGACATTTGTGGTGATTCTTAAGTGAGCATAAATTTGCTGTAATGTAACATACATGAAGTAGTCTCACACCTCCTCTATGTACTTGCACTTTGACTTTGTTCATGAACAAATGTGACACAGGTTTAAGTGGTAACCTTAAAGCTGCTACTCCTCCAAATGTATTTATAAGTAATATTCTTTAATAGAGAAGTAAAAAATTATACGTTGTGACAGTCCTAAGTCCTTGTGCCAATGAAACACCAATACTGTATAACCTGAAATGAATTGACTATGCGCATCCACAAGCACCCAACACATTCTCAATTGTGAACTTCACGTATGCCACACTTGGAACAAATATAGTTCATACATACAGGCTGTCAAAGCATGCCTGCTCATTTGTCAGCAAACACACCCTTTGAGGGGTCTGCTTAGTGTTAAATATATGGTCCCACTGTAATCACTGTCCCCTTCAGCTCATTATTAATACCCTCTGGAAACCAACACCGGGACCCTGGTGGGGTCTTTTCTCAAGCAGCTTTAATTTCCTTCTTTTTCTACCTCAGTTTCCCTCCTGCATGCATTAGTGTGGTTGAACCTTAAAATGACACCATCACAAGCTACAGTCTTGCTAACTGGCCTGCTGAGTTTGGGACAGAGCTCTTTACAGATGGTTAAGAAGCAACCAGTGCTCTGTTTATTCTATATCTGCCATTGTGAAAACAAGCATGTCGATACAGTAAGTTCCCTAATCTCTGTCAGCTGTTTTCTATCAGTAGATTGAATTATTTCCCCCTTCTGCTACTGTGTTGCTCTTGAACGAGCAATGTTCTCCAAACTTTATCTGAGATATAAATGCATCTCATGTCTTCAATGGAGCCTCACGTTCCTGCTTTTTGTGTGTTGGACATAGACAGCTGACCATTGTTTACTGTTAATCATTTCTTGTTTTTGCGCCATTAAGTTCTTAACCTCTACAATCTGAAGACATTAAAAGGTAGTACAGGTGCTATTGTGCTACAGCTTTTCTGATTGAACTCACTCACATATGTATATATTCTATTTATATTCAGAGAATATCTCCCACACAGTTGGATGCTCTTTCCTTTGATTGTTATGTCCAAAATCCTGTATTGATGAAAGATACAGTACATACAGTAACTGGGCTCTTTTGTACGACCTCTATCAGCCCGATATACATGTTCTTACTTTTTAACAAACTGATTAACCCGAACCCTATGCTGAAGAGTTTTAGGTTCTTTCCATAAATCACAAGATAAATACGATAAAGTGTTTAAAATTGGGCAACACTTTTCTATATAACCAGCAGTAATATAGAAAGTCAGTGATGAAGTTGAAAAAGTAGATTAAAGCAGTTAAATGATATGCAATCAAATAAATTAACACAGGTAGAAATAAAAGAGATTCTGAATTCTGAAATGTTAGATACTTGCAAGGAATTCTCAATTCAAACCTTTAAAGAGAATTCTAATGTAATACGGCATTTACATGTCAGCAGTATCTATCCATCCATCCATCCATCCTCTGCTTATCCTGGGGTCTGGCTCGCGAGGGTAGTAGTCCAAACAAAGAAGCCCAGACTGCCACCCAGTTCACATAGGACCACAATCCCTCCTGCAGATGGTGACCCCACTGAAGGATGGATCCATGTGGCTCTTTCAGGCTGAGCACTGCCAGGCCCTGTGTGTAGAAACCTGGTCTCTGGGCACTTGTCATTAAGCGACTCATCTGAGCCAGGCTCCAGCACAGGACCCTGGTAACCCATACTGGGGGAGGTATACGGGATCCTTGTAACTTTTTTATGGGAATCCACTTGACCACTCTTAGTTTGGCCCTGCACCCAGGACCAGTTTGCCTTGGGAGACCCTACCAGGGCCAGGTTGCCCCTGACAACAATGCTCCTGGGATCATTAGGGTGCACAAATCCCTCCACCATGATAAGGAGATCCACAGAGGGCATCATCATCCTTCAGTATTTGTTCCCCTCAGATTACCACATACCATCTACCATTGTTGTCAACCAGCTTTGTCAAGATCCTAGAATTTTAAACTCGATGTTGATGCCAAGGAAATAGGCTGCACGGTGGCGCAGTGGTTAGCACTGTGGCAGCACAGTTTTACCCTCGGCCGCGGGATTGCGGAGATCGTGGGTTCGATCCCTGCCCCCGGCCAACAGTGATCTGTGTGGAGTTTGCATGTTCTCCCCGTGTTTGCGTGGGTTTAGATAAGATAAGATAAGATAAGATGAGCCTTTATTAGTCCCACAACGGGGAAATTCCAGGATTGCAACAGCACAGGGATAGCAACACTCAGAGCAACAATCAGAAGGCAAGAAAAAAAAACAAACAAACAAGCAAGCAAGAGCAGCTAATATACATATGTACATATTACTATAAAATATATATATACACACACACAGACACACAGTGCAGAGCATTGTAGCTGGATGGAATAAATATATGAATATATAAACACACAGTGCAGAGCATTTCCCGGTTTACTCCGGGATTTCTCCGGTTTCCTCCCACATGCCAAAACATGCAGGTTAGGGAGTTAAGGGGCGCTTGCGCACGCAGCGACCGGCAGCTGGTGGCTTGTCACCGGACTGCAGAACAAATCTACCTACGGGTACAAAATAAGTCAAAAAAAAAAAAGGAAAATATCAGATACATTGTACCACTTACGCTGTATGCAGTATAATGTATCAGAATGTATCGGTGCAGCATACATTGTATAATGTATTGGAATGTATCAGAATTTCTTGGATATTTTATGTGTGTTGAAGGTTGAGGGTGCAGTTCCCAGTTGGGGTATGGCATAGAAGGTCAACTTGCTAAGGGACTGCAGATGAAAGTTAGCTTCTTTGGCTAAATCCGGTACATTTACTCCAAGCTCTTGCATGAAGTTGATTAATGTTTATTGTCCCTGTAAAAATAGATAATAAAAAAATAGAGAAATGAATGTGTATTATCAAACTGATGAGGTAAAGCATTGACTATCTTGGGTTCATACTGTCTGCCATGGAATCCCAGTAAATCAACATGGAGTCAAAATAAGTTTAAGAATCCTTTTTTACCGCTTTCCAGCAAAGCTGAAAGGCGCTAATGCAATGGTGTAGCATCTGAGCATCCACATTTCACAAGAATCGCTACTCCTTCTGTCTACTGTCTTTTATCCAAAAGCAAGGCAGCATTAAAAGGAGCATGGTGAATGTCAACTATGAAATATGATATTGTACATCTAAATATTGATACTGCTTTTTTTATTGGACACTTTTAATACTAAAGTAAGATGGTAAGGTCCAACTCAGGACAAGGACTGAGAAGTCACTCTGGCTTTATACTTTGTGCAGCACATCACTTTTATGCTTTTTATTGGATTATATTGCTGTTCATTGACATTATCATATGAATCATAAATAAAAGAAAGCAATGTTGATAAACTTTTAAGTGTTTATTATTTAGATTGTGTCTTTATGGTTACAATAAATATACATTTATAAAGATCGAGGCTTCAACATAACTGGCCATATAAGGGCCCAGAGGTATGTCCGAGACTGAGTGGTGAGATTTGCTTTTTGAAGAACATTCCATGTTTTGTGAAGTGTCTAGAAGCCTATTAGACTGCAGTCATGCACTTAAAATTCTGTTCTAAAAGGATTTATGTGTATATTACTACATTGCCTCTCTGGGTTCATCTCCTCTCAGGTACACACATTAGTGTGTGCGTTTGTTCACCACTTCTTCTTACAGACCAGAATATGAAGCTATCCAGGGACCAAATGCACATTCATATACGTGTGTGTGCACTGTGTCTGTATGTGCTCACCTGTTGTGTCTGCAAACACAAGGATGCGCCGCACTGCTTAAAAGAGTCCCTGTCAACAATACACAAACACAATCAAAGCGCCATAAGGAGCATGTCCAGTCAGGCTTCATCCAAAACTGATGATGTTTGCTGTGTGCTCTAGAAGAATAGAATAGAATAGCCTTTATTGTCATTGTACAGTTGTACAGTACAAGGAAATTGTGGGTGCTCCACCAGGCTACTGCACAATAATGACTGTCTGTGGCGCACGTTTGCTCCAGCAACCTCTCCCCCTGGTGGTCAGAATTTTTTTCAAGAAAATATTCAGTTCAGATATCAGCGATTTCCAAGGCTATAACTTGAAAGTGGTAAGAGATAATGGCTTACTGTCAATTAGAAAGATGTAGAATATGATCCAAACTTTGAGATAGAAGTAAATTTACATATCTAATTTGCATAATGCCACAGCAGCCATATCGAATTGCATAACTTTCAGTCAGAAGTGGACTTTGGGCATATTTACACAAAGGATGGTTTTGTTTTTGTCACCGTTTAATGTTTTGGGTTTTTTGTTATCTTCAAAGTATATGAACCAGAAAATCAGTACAATGTAAACAAACCAAGAAATTCATCAGACTTACCACTGGCCAGGCGGCTTGTTTCATCCATTTTCGTCGTTATTTTGTCTTCTCTCGGTCATTTTCGCTTTCTCTCCCACATCCAGAAACTCTTATGAATATTTCACCTCAATTTCGCTTTTATTCCACCGCAATTTATCTTATATGACGACACGGAACTGGCACGATTTTTCTGTCCAATCACATGGTGATTGGAGCCCACATGGTGCTGGGGTCGATGGCAGGTGAAAATTAACCGGCTTCGGCCACCCTCTGTTATAACCAAATGTAGATATTTACCTTCAAAAGCTAAATAATCTCTTTTTAGAATCATAGTTGGCAAATTTGGGAGCAAATGCCTCCTCCATGTTCCAATAGAGCACATCAACATTTGTTTACAAAATCTCTTCGTTGGTTTATGTAGCAGTGACCTGCGTAATGTGTTCTGATGCCTCTATTCCTCAATACAATCAGTGAATAAGATGTAAAAAGTCCTGTCAGCAAAGCAGCACAATCAGGCTGTGTCGGCCGTTAGCATGTAAACAAATGAGATACAAATGAGGGACATCAACCACAGTGATGGAGGTGCACAATCTGACTGTCACAAGGCAAAACCTCAATTTTTCTAGTCTGCAAGTGTGCCTGCAGAAGTTAGTGAACATCTTCAGTTTGGAAAGATTTTTATCAAAAAATATATTTTTGGTGCACAAAAACTGTTGTGTGAAAGGCCTAACTGCATATAAAAAACTAACATTTTCAAAAATCCCCTTGTATGTATGAAGAAGGCCTCAGTAAAAAGCAATCAGTTTATATCATACAACGGGGAAAATAAATATTGAACACGTCAATATTTTTCTCATTAAACAGCTTTCTTCATTTTAGCCCATTCTTCCACACAAACTGTCTTCAAGTCTTGAAGGTTCCATGAGTGTCTTCTATGAACTCTGATCTTCAGTTTGTTCCATAGATTTTCAATTAGATTCAGATCAGGTGACTAACTGGGCCATTCTATCAGCTTTATTTTCCTTTCCTGGAGCCAGTTGAGTTTCCTTGGCTGTGTGTTTGGGATCATTGTCTTGCTGAAATGTCCACCCTCATTTCATCTTCAGCATCTTGGCAGATGGCAACAGATGCTTATCTAGGATGTCTCTGTGCATTTGTCCATTCATCTTTCCTTCAATTACATGAAGTCTGCCTGTACCATGTGCTAAAAAACACTCCACACCATGATGCTCCCACCTCCAAACTTTACTGTTGGTATGTCGCTTTTGGGCTGATGTGCAGTGCCATTTCTCCTCCAAACATGCTGTGTTGTGGCATCCAAAAAGTTCAATTTTGGTCTCATCTGACCAGACTCTATTCTCCCATTATTTTACTGTCTTGCCCAAATGTTGTGCAGCAATCTTTAAATGAACTTCAACATGCTTTAAATGAACTTCAACAGGCACCTTCATGGCTGCCGCGTCATTGGAATGCGCTTATAGAGCGCGCCCAATGTCAAGTCAAATTCCTCGTATGTTTATTTTGTAAACATGCTTGGCAATAAAGTGATTCTGATTCTGATTCTTTTGTTTCAACAGTGGAGTCTTGCGAGGTGAGTGGGCATAAAGCCCATGTCGGTTGAGTGCATTGCTTATTGTTTTCTTTGAAACAATAAGTAATGCACTGGCATTACTAATGCCAGTAATAAGTAATGTACCTGGCGACTCCAAGTCTTTCTGAAGCTCTTCACGGGTGGTGTTTGCCTCGTCAATAACTCTTCTGATAATTCTTCTGACTCCTGTGTCAGAAATCTTGCAAGGAGCTCCTGGTCGTGGCCGGTTTATGGTAAAATGATGTTCTTACCTCTTCTGAATGATGGCCCCAATAGTGCTCACTGGAACATTCAGCAGTTTAGAAATGCATTTGTAATGAATGCCATCATTAGATTTTGCAACAATAAGGTTGTGAAGGTCTAAAGAGATCTCTTTGCTACTACCCATCATGAGTTTTTTTGTGGTGTGACAATCTGATATTCACAGGCCTTTTTAAAGGCTATCCGTCAGGACTTAACCATCTGAAATTAATATGCACTGATGGGGGATGGCATGGCTTCCTAAATTCTGATGGATTTCAACTGGTTTCTTGGCTTTCTATGCCTTTTTTGCACCTTTTTTCTTCATGTGTCCAATACTCATTCCCTGTGTGTTTCCACTTTATTAAATGTAACTTGCTTTGTGAGCACAGTTGCCTTGATTTCTTTGTATGTATAGAATACTTGGGTTGTTACTGATATCTGGTGAAAATCTCAGGTTAATGGCTCCATCAAAAATATGTTTAATGAGAAAAATGTTAACGTGTTCAATACTTATTTTCCCCACTGTTTAAGCACATGGCCTAGATGTCACAGCATGACAGTATACAGTAGTGTAGTGATGGATTTCTCCTGTGAATGTAATGTACAGTCCCAATTCCGGTGAAGTTGGGATGTTGTATAAAACATAAATTAAAAACAAATACAATCATTTAAAAATCCTTTTCAATACAATACAAAGACAAGATATTTCATATTCAAACTAATAAACTTAATTTTTTTTTCTAATAGTCACACTTCTTGAATTTGATGCCTGCAACATGTTCCAAAAATGCTGGGGCAGGGACAAGAAAAGACTGGTAAAGTTGAGGAATGCTCAAAAAAACACCTTTTTGGAGCATTCCAGAGGTTAGCAGGTTAATTGGAAACAGGTGAGTGTCATGATTGGGTATAAAAGGAGCGTTCCCTAAAGGCTTAGCCATTCACAAGAAAGATGGGGTGAGGTTCACCACTTTTTGAACACCTGCGTGGACAAATAGTCCAACAGTTTAAGAACGTTTCTCAATGTGCAATTGCAAGGAATTTGGGAATTTTATCATTTACAATCCATAATATCATCAAAAGATTCAGAGAATCTGTAGAAATTTCTGCATGTAAGCAGTCAGTCTTCAGGCAAGCCGGTGACTTGAAATGGTATCTGTTTCCAGGCCTGCTGGTCTAGCATGGCCACCCTAAAGTTTCCAGCTGGTATCCCAGTGTCTTGAGCCCAGTGTCATGACACTGGACATGTAAGCAACAAGACCAAAAACTAACATTGAATGTCTGTGACCTTCAGTCCCTCAGGTGGCAGTGCACTGCATTAAAAACTGACCTCATTCTGTAAAGGATATTATCACGTGGACTCAGGAACCCTTTAGAACATCATTGTCAGTTAACAGAGTTCGTCACTACATCTACAATTGCAAGTTAAAACTCTACCACATAAATCAAAAACCATAAACTGTATCAACACCACCCAGAAATGCTGCTGGTAGCTGTGGGCCTGAGCTCATCTGTGATGAACTGACACAAGGTGGAAAAGTGTGCTGTGTTCTGACAACATTTCATATTGATTTTGGAAATCATGGACTTTGTGTCCTCTGGGCTAAAGAGGAAAAAGACCATTCAGGTTGTTACCAGCATTAAGTTCAGAAGCCAGCATCTGTGATGGTATGAGAGTGTGTTCAAGCCCATAGCATGGGTAACTTGCACATCTGTGAAGGCACCATTAATGCTGAATGGTACTTACAGGTTTTAGAACAACATATGCTGCCATCCAAGCAATGTCTTTTTCAGGGATGTCCCTGCTTATTTCGTCAAGACAATACCAAGCCACATTCTGCATGTGTCACAACAGCATGAGTGCGGGTACTAGACTGGCCTGCCTGCAATCCAGACCTGTTTCCCATTGAAAATGTGTGGTGCATTATGAAGCACAAAATAGGTCAACAGAGACTCCAGACTGTGACGTTGTACATCAAGCAAGAATGGGAAAGAGTTCCACCCTCAGAACTTCAACAATTAGTGTCTTCAGTTCCTAAATGATTATTGTTGTTAAAAGGAAAGGTGATATAACACGGTGGTAAACATGCCACTGTCCCAGCTTTTTTGGAACGTGCTGTAAACATCAAATTCAAAATGAGTGCATTTTGGGAAAAAATAAATAAATTTAATTAGTTTGACCATTAAATATCTTGTCTTTGAAGTGTATTCAGTTGAATTTAGGTTGAAAAAGATTTCTTTGAAAAGGAAAATCATTTTATTTTGTTTTTATTTATGTTTTACACACTGTCCCAACTTCACCAGAATTGGGTTTGTACATAAGATCAGATGTGCTCTTGTCATGGGTGCATTAATTCATCCCCTTTATTATTGTAATCTTAAAGTGAACCCCTCTGTTGTAGTGTTATTAAAGTTGTAGAGGCTATAATGTGACACGGTGGAAAGTTACGGCTGTAATGTGTTTAAGGTATGCCCTCATTTTTTCCTACTGCATAACCCTAAAAATGTGTAATGCCTAAAGTAATGAGAAAGTGAAAATAAATCTGGACAAAGAATTTGTGAGTGAAAAGGGAACAACTGGGCATGATCTAGTGTTCCCTGCTATTTTACACGTCTTATACCACCAACCTACATACTTGGCAGGCTTTTAGACTTTTAAAGCAGTGTGACATACAGTAACTCACAGCTTTCCATCAGAGTTTGTTACAGTCTGAAAACTTCAGAGGTCCTACTCAGATGGGCACCGTATATGTCTGTTATACTGTATGGTGCAGAAGGGCCCTGGTGGAATGGAAACTCTAAATGTTTTCATCTTCTTTTGTTTTGTCTCCAGGTAGAGCAGTTTTGCTTGGAAAATTTATCAAATTGACCAGAAATCCCAATCAATCAATCAGTCAATCAATCAGAGCGTTCTCAGCTGAGCTGCACACCTAGCGGTCCAGTCTTCACAGTCTAGCATACAGGCGGCAAGCTTGCGAGTATTGGCTGCCCCATTGTCTCCCTTCAGAGTGTCCACGAATGATGTTAATGGCCATCCTGGGTGGCGAAAGCCATATGTCAGTTCCCAGAGTACCAGGTGGGCTGCTGGGGGCTCTTGGTGACAATAACAGTGCCCCGTGAGGCCAAGTCTTCACCAAGCCACCTTGTCTGATATTCTGGGAAGGTGCCCATAGAGATTGTCATTGGGGACGTGGTCTTGCCAGTTTACATTGAGGACGGTGCACAGCATCCGGGTGTAGGAGCCGTCCAACCTCAAGCTCTGAAGGGAGACATTTAATGACCAGCACTCACTTCCGTATAGCAGTATGGATTCCACTGTTGCACAGAAGAATTTAACTTTTAGCTCTCAACATGTTTGAACACCATATACTGTAGCTCGCATGTCATTGAGAGCACCCCATGCGAGTGCCTTGCGCACCTTCATATCATGATTAATAGATCCTATCCTAAGGCAAGGACAGCTTCAGGAAGAAGATGGAGGACAAGCTGCAACAGAGCGACATCAGCGGGGTCTGGAGAAACCTCAAAACCATCTCGGGGCTCCAGAATACCTCCCCCCAGGCCACAGGGGGCAGGGAGTGGGCGAACAACCTGAATCTGTTTTTCAATAGATTTGACCAACCGCCCTCCCCCCTGACTGCACAACAACCACTGCTGCCTCTAAAGAAATCAAGTCCTGCTGCCAACTCCCCACTCCACCAACACCCCCCCACTCCCAACACACAGCCCCCCATCCTGACCCTGACCAGGACCCGGGTGAGGACGGAGCTGAGGAAGATCAAGGCGAGGAAGGCGCCGGGACCGGACGGCATCAGCGCAAAGCTCCTCAAGTCCTGTGCAGACCAGCTGTGTGGGATTGTGACGTATATCTTCAACATGAGCCTGAAACTGGGGAGGGTACCACAGCTGTGGAAAACATCTTGTGTGGTACCTGTACCAAAAACTTCCCACCCCAAAGACCTGAACAGCTACAGACCGGTGGCCTTGACGTCCCACTTGATGAAGACCCTGGAGAGACTGCTCCTTGCTCACCTCCGCCCCCTGGTGGAACCAGCGATGGATCCACTCCAGTTCGCCTACCAGCATGGCATTGGGGTGGAGGATGCGGTGATCTTCCTCCTTCACCGTTCTCTGTCCCACCTGGAGAAGCCCGGGAATATGGTGAGGATCATGTTCTTTGACTTCTCCAGTGCTTTCAACACCATCCAACCGATGATCCTGAAGGACAAGCTGCTGCGCGCAGGGGTGGACCAGCACCTGTCATCATGGATCCTGGACTACCTCACGAACCGGCCTCAGTTTGTGAGAACCCGGGACTGTGTGTCCGACACGATCATCAGTAGCACGGGGGCCCCCCAGGGAACGGTGCTGGCTCCCTTCCTGTTCACTCTTTATACTGCGGACTTCTCACACAACACAACACACTGCCATCTACAGAAGTTCTCTGATGACTCTGCGATCGTTGGCCTCATCTCCAATGGAGATGAAGCTGAGTACAGAGGGCTTATCCAGGACTTCGTGGACTGGTGCCATCGGAACTGCCTCCAGATCAACGCGAGGAAAACTAAGGAGCTGGTGGTGGACTGCCGCAGGCATGGGCAGCCCCTCACAGTACCAGTAAATATACAGGGAACAGACATCGAGATGGTGACATCCTATAAGTACCTGGGTATTCATCTGAACAATAAACTAGACTGGTCACACAATACTGATGCACTCTACAAGAAGGGACAGCGCAGGCTGTTCCTGCTGAGGAGACTCAGGTCTTTTGGTGTACAAGGGGCGCTGCTGAAGTCATTCTATGACACGGTGGTGGCATCAGCCATCACTTTTGGAGTGGTCTGCTGGGGCAGTGGCATTACTGCAGCCGATAGGAAGAGACTGAACAAACTGATCAAGAAAGCTAGCTCTGTCCTGGGGCAGCGCCTTGATCCGATGGAGGAGATAGGAGAGAGAAGGACGGTGGCTAAACTGTCATCTCTGCTGGAGTCCGAGTTCCACCCTATGCAGGACATACTGAATGCACTGAGGAGCTCATTTAGCAGCAGACTACATCATCCCAGGTGCACAACCGAGAGGTTTCGTAGGTCCTTCCTACCAACGGCTGTCAGACTGTACAACCTAAGCAGGGCTGCTCGCAGAGATAGCAAAAAGACGTAACAAACTAATAGTTTTTTGAATGCAAAAGATGCAATAGACTTACACAATGGTCCCCTCCGGCATACAACTAGGAACATACCGGTCGCTATGGAGGGTGAGAATATGTATGGGCACATAATCATACCATGTAGGATAACTAAGTAGACGGTTATGCTGTTTCATTCCATCTAGCAACAATGCTCTGCACTGTGTGTGTTTATATATTTGCATATTTATTCCATCTAGCTACAATGCTCAGCACTGGGTGTGTTTATATATTTATATATCTACATATTATTCCATCTAGCTACATTGCTCCGCACTGTGTGTGTTTATATACTTGCATATTTATTCCACCTAGCTGCAATGCTCCGTACTGTGGGTGTTTATATATTTACATATTTATTCCATCTAGCTACAATGCTCTGCACTGTGTGTTCATATATTCATATATTTATTCCATCCAGCTACAATGCTCTGCACTGTGTGTCTGTGTGTGTGTGTATATATATATATTTTATAGTAATACGTACATATGTTTATTAGCTGCTCTTGCTTGCTTGTTTTTTTTCTTGCCTTCTGATTGTTGCTCTGAGTGTTGCTATCCCTGTGCTGTTGCAATCCTGGAATTTCCCCGTTGTGGGACTAATAAAGGCTTATCTTATCTTATCTTATCTTATCCAGAAGCCAGGGTACTTGAAGTTGTTGACTACTTCCAGAGGGTTGCCGGTACTCGTCTACAGTGGAGATATAGCGTTAGAAACATCCCCGGGTGTCATCAGAATCAGAATCAGATTTATTGCCATTGTTCATGTAGTACGCAAACTAGGAATTTGTCTCGGTGCAATGCTGCAACATTAAACATGATAAGATAAAAGAAATAAAAAAACTATACATGCAATAAGTGTAGAATAAGAAAGAGTAATACTAGTCAAAGCAGTTTTTAAATATATTAGCGAGCAGCAGATATTGGGGAGTACCACATAGTGCAGACGGTAATGCAACAGAAACAGTGATGATTGACATGAGTCTGGTTGAGCTGCTGTACTTAGTGCACGAGAGTCAAAAGTCACTTAGTGTTCAGCAGTCTGATGGCAGAGGGGAAGAAGCTGTTCATGTGCCGGGAAGTTTTAGTCTGAATGGACCGAAGTCTTCTACCTGAGGGGAGGGGGGAAAACAGTACGTGACCAGGGTGTGAAGGATTGGCTATGATCCGGCCTGCACGCCTCCGGTTCCTGGAGATGTACAGATTCTGGAGAGATGGGAGCTTGCAGCCGATCACCTTCTCAGCAGTGCGCACAACGCGCTGCAGCCTTAGTCTGTCCCTGGCAGTGGCTCCTGCGTACCACACGGTTATGGAGGTGGTGAGGATGGACTCGATGATGGCTGTGTAGAACTGCACTAACATCTTGGTGGGTAGCTTGAGCTTCCTCAGCTGCCGCAGGAAGAACATCCTCTGCTGGGCCTTTTTGATGAGGGAGCTGATGGTCGGCTCCCATTTGAGGTCCCGGGTGATGGTGGTGCCCAAGAAGTGGAAGGAATCTGCAGTGGTGATGGGAGAGCCTGTGAGGGTGAGGGGGGGCAGAGGGGTTGTGACTTTCCTGAAGTCCACGATCATCTCCACTGTCTTCAGAGCGTTCAGCTGCAGGTTGTTGTGGCTGCACCAGGACGCCAGCTGGGCCACCTCTCTCCTGTAGACGGACTCGTCGCCGTTGGAGATGAGCCCGATGAGGGTGGTGTCATCCGCAAACTTGATCAGCTTAACAGACTGGTGGCTGGAGGTGCAGGAGTTGGTATAAAGGGAGAAGAGTAGGGGGGAAAGTACACAGCCCTGGGGTGATCCGGTGCTGATGCTGACAGAGTCAGAGACAGTCTTCCCCAGCCGCACATGCTGCCTCCGGTCCGTCAGGAAGTCGGTGATCCACCTGCAGAGGGAGTCAGGCACGCCGAGCAGGGACAGCTTGTCCTGGAGCAGAGCGGGGCAGATGGTGTTGAATGCAGAGCTGAAGTCCACAAACAGGATCCTGGTGTAGGTTCCCGGGGAGTCCAGGTGCTGCAGGATGGAGTGGAGGGCCAGGTTGACTGTGTCGTCCACAGACCTGTTGGCTTGGTAGGCAAACTGCAGCGGGTCCAGGAGGGGAGTGGTGATGGACTTGAGGTGGGGCAGGACCAGACGCTCAAAGGACTTCATGACTACAGAGGTGAGCGCTACAGGTCTGTAGTCGTTAAGTCCAGTGATCCGTGACTTCTTGGGGACAGGGATGATGGTGGAGGATTTGAGGCAGGTCGGCACGTGGCATAGCTTAAGGGAGGTGTTAAAAATGTCTGTGAAGACAGGAGCCAGCTCTTTCGCACAGTGTCTCAGGGTGGAGGGAGACACGCCGTCCGGACCGGGGGCCTTGCGCGGGTTCAGTCTGGAGAACTGTCTGTGCACGTCCTGCTCACTGATGACAAGGGCAGGGGGGGAGGAGGGGGGACCGCTTTTGATGAAGTAGGGACCGAGGAGGCAGTGGAGCTGGGGGGAGGGGGGGAGTTGGACACAGCTGACGAGGTGTCAAAACGGGCGTAATGTTGGGACAGTCTTTGACAAAGGGCTTTGTCATCCTGACCTTTAGAAGCCTGAGGCCGATAATTGGTGATTTGCCTCAGTCCTCTCCACACAGAAGCCGAGTCGTTAGCAGTGAACTGCTGCTGGAGTCTCTCAGAATACACAGATTTAGCTCTCCTCAGCTCTCTGTTAAACCGATATTTAACCTCCCTGTAGCAGTCCCTGTCTCCACTTTTCAACGCTGCTTCCTTCTCCTTCCTGATCGTCTGAGCTTAGCAGTGAACCAGGGCTTATCATTAGAGTACCTCACCCTGGTGCGCGATGGAAGAATGCTCTCCTCACAAAAGTGGATATATGAGTTCACATTGTCCGTGTACTCATTCAGATCATGCGTGGCTCCTTTAAACATGCCCCAGTCAGTTATTTCCATGCACGTGTTCAGCTTCTCCCCAGCTTCACTGGTCAATTTCTTTGTAGTGCTCACAACAGGTTTAGTGAGCTTCAGTCTCTGTCTGTATGTGGGAATGAGGTGGACCATCACGTGATCAGACAACAGGCAATACGCAATACGCGTCTTTCACTGTGGTGTAACAGTGATCCAGTGTGTTCTCTCCTCTGGTGGGGCATTTAATAAACTGTTTGTATCGGGGGAGATCGTGGCTCAGATTGCTCTGGTTAAAGTTGCCAGCCACAATAACCAGGAAGTCCGGGAAGGTCTGCTCCGTATGTTGAATGTGATCCGCGAGCGCGCGCTGAGCCTCGCGCGTGTCCGCGTCGGGCGGGACGTACACAGCGGCGAGGATGAATGAGGCGAACTCCCGCGGGGAATAAAATGGCTTGCAGTTAATGAAAAGATATTCAAGGTCGGGAGAACAGTGTTGGGAAATCACCGTTACATCAGAGCACCAGCTGCTGTTGATGTAAAAGCAGACTCCTCCTCCTGTAGACTTACCGGAGAGCTCTGTGTCTCGATCAGCACGAAACAGCTGAAATCCTTCGAGGTGAAGCGCGCTGTCCGGTATATTCCTCCTGAGCCAGGTCTCGGTGAAGCAGAGAGCAGACGAGGAAGCGAGGTCCTTAAATCGCATCAGCAGTCTCAATTCATCTACCTTGTTAGAGAGAGAGTTGGCATTGGTTAGAAATATGCCAGGCAAGGGCGTGCGCGTGCCTCTCCTGCGGAGCCGAATGAGAGCGCCCGCTCGCCTTCCTCTCCTTCGCCGCCTCACCTTCCGAGCCAAACAGTGAATCAGATCGGCGGCAGGAGCCAAAAAAACCGGGAGCAGGTCCGTAGGAGTGAAAGTCCTGATATTTAACAGCTCCTCACGGGTGTAAGAGCAGGCAGACACACAATTGACAGACAAAAACACACAAAGAAGGGCGCAGCAAAGCACCATAGCGACCACTGTGGGCGCCATCTTGAGCAAAGGCATCACTTGTCTTCTGGTCATTAATAGTGAGACCGATCCAAGAGCATTCCAACTCCACAAGTGACAACAATCTCTGTGCCTGTGAGATGTTGTTGACAGAAAAACAATGTCATCTGCGTGATCCAAATCTGCTATTGTTTTCGCCGGTATTCTTTGGGATCTACGAGGTCTTAACATTAGACCCAGCTCTGCTTCTCTCCCATCAATGGCTTTCTGCAGGGCATAGTCTAGAACGATAACAAACAGGGACGGGGCCAGGCAGTGGCTCAGGAGGTAGGGCAGGTCGTCCAATAACCAGATGGTTGGCGGTTCGAATCCCGCTCTCCCCAGATATCCTGCCGTTGTGTCCCTGGGCAAGACACTTTACCCACCTTGCCTCCAGTGTCCATAACACTGGGTATGAATGTGTATAAATGTTCAGTGGTGGCCGGAGAGGCTGTTGGCACGGATTGGCAGCCATGTTTCTGTCAGCCTGCCCCAGGGCAGCTGTGGCTACAATAGTAGCTTGCCACTACCATTGTCTGTCTGAAGTGAATGAATAATGTATCTGTAAAAAGCGTCTTTGAGTGTCTATGATAAAGTGCTATATAAATCTGATGCATTATAAAGTATCACATTGGAGTACTCTTAAAGTGATCTCAAATTCATCCGACTTGCTGTCTGCGATAACAACCTTGGTGCGTGTGTTGGTATATATTGCCTGAATACCATTACACAGCCTTGATGGAATACTGTAAGCCTTCATTATCTTGAACATAATTTCATGGACAACTAAATCAAAGGCTTTCCTAAAGTCAAGGAATGTCAGAACTGCAGGGACGTTGTTTTTCTGTACCTGCTCTAGAATCCGGCACAGGGCAAGAATGTGATGAGTGGTGGATCTATTTTGGCGGAGCCCATTTTGATTGAATCAGAGGTGAGAGTGTAGAGGTCCTCGGATTCGGTTCAGTATCATCCGATTATACATCTTAGCTATGACACATGTGAGGCTTATTCCCCTTTATCAGTACATGAGAGATTGCCTGACTTAGGTTCTGGAATGATGTTAGAAAGCAACCACTGGTTTGGTTTGCTGTCATTCATTAGTGCAAGATTGCAGAGGGCCAATCATCATCCATGTGAATACTGATTATGTTGTCATGCACTTTTTTTTGTAAAATTGATTTGAAAAAACATGATTTGCTTCAAAATGATAAATACAATATAATGTCTGTATTAGCATAGGGTGACCTACAAGAGTGGAGGAAGGTGCACACAGGTGGACTACATCTTATGCAGAAGGAGAAATCTGAAAGAGATAGGAGATTGCAAGATGGTGTCAGGGGAGAATTAGCTAGGCAGCATTGGGTGGTAGTCTGTAGGATGACTTTGGATACCAAGAAGAGGGAAAGAGGGGAGGCAGAGTTAGTTAGTTAATTCCCTTCCACAGCATGTGGGCCACCATGTGGTGTATAGGAGCGGTGCCTATCTCCGTTTCTCTGACCCTAGACCACACAGTGAAAGCTACAGTGGGAGGTCAGTCCTCTGGTAGCTCTGTGCGTTAGAAGGCAGAGTCAAAGGAAGGCAGAGCCAAGGATTAAATGGGGAAATTACAGAAGGAAGAAAGTTGCACAGAATTTTGGGAGGAGTTTATACAGGCTCTGGGTGGCAGGAAGGAATTACTGGTGGACTGGGAAAGTACAGCTAAAGTATTGACGGAAATGGGTAGAAAGGTATGTGGTGTATTGGCTTGACATAGGAAAGAAGACAAGGAGACATGGTGGTGGAATGAGGAGGTACAGGAAAGAATTCAAAGGAAGAGTTTGGCAAAGAAAAGTGGGATATATTCAGGGAGATAAAGAAGGTAGACAGGCATATTTGGAATCTAGGTGTATGACAAAGAGCCAGGTGGCAAAGGAAAAGGCATATAGTGAGTCGTTTGAGAGGCTGAAAGAAAGAGAAAAGGGCTTGTATCGACTGGCTAGAGACTGAGCCCGAAAGGATGTGCATCAGGTTAGGTTGATTAAAGAAAGAAATGGTAATGTACTAACGAATAGAGTGGGTTGAGAAGATGGAAGGAGTATTTTGAAGAGCTGATGAATGGAAAAAATGAGAGAGAGAGGAGGGTGGATGAAGGAAAAATAACGAACTAGGAAGTTCTTAGGATTAGCAAAGCAGAACTGAGGGCATCTATGAAGAGGATGAAGAGTGGAAAGGCGGTTGGACCAGATGACATACCTGTGGATGTATGGAGATGTCTAGGAGAGATGACAGTGAATTTTTTAATCCGATTGTTTAACACAATCTTGGAGAGTGAGAGGATGCCCCAGGAGTGGAGAAGTATTGTGGGACCAATTTTCAAGAACAAGGGTGATGCTTAGACCTGTAGTAACTACAGAGGCATAAAGTTGATCAGTCATGCTATGAAGATATAGGAAAGAGTTGTTGAAGCCAGGTTAAGAAAAGAGGCGACAATCAGTGAACAGCAGTATGGTTTCATGCCAAGAAAGAGTTCTACAGATGCATTGTTTGCTTTATGAGTGTTGATGGAGAGGTACAGAGAAGGTCAGAAGGAGTTGCACTGTGTCTTTGTGGATCTAGAGAAAGCATATGATAGGGTGCCAAGAAAGGAAGTGTGATCCTGCATGAGGAAGTCAGGAGTGGCCGAGAAGTATGTGAGGGTGATGCAGGACATGTATGAGAATGGCGAGACGGTGGTGAGGTGTGCTCTAGGAGTGACAGATGGATTCAAGATGGGGGTGGGGTTACATCAGGGATTGGCTCTGAGCCCCTACTTGTTTGCCATGGTGATGGACAGACTGACAGACAAGGTCAGACATGAGTCTCCGTGGACCATGATGTTTGCAGACAACATTGTGATCTGTAGTGAGATCAGGGAAGAGGTGGAGGAGAACCTGGAGAGTTGGAGGCATGCTCTGGAGAGAAGAGGAAAGAAAGTCAGTGGAAGCAAGACAGAATACATGTGTGTGAATGAGAGGGAGGCAGGTGCAACAGTGAAGATGCAGGGAGTAGAGGTTGTGAAGGTAGATCAGTTTAATTACCTGGGGTCAACCATCCAAAGCAATGAAAAATGCACAAGAGAGGTGAAGAAGAGAGTGCAGGCAGGGTGGGGTGGTTGGAGACAAGTGTCAGGGGTGATTTGTGACTGAAGGATAGCAGCTAGAGTTTAAAGGGAAGATTTACAAAATGGCAGTGAGACCTGTTATGATGTATGGTTTGGAGACGGTGGCACTGGCAAAAGGAAAGGATGCATTGCTGGAGGTGGCAGAGTTGGAGATGCTAAGATTCTTATTGGGAGTGACTAGGAAGGACAGAATTATAAATGAGTACATCAGAGGGACAGCTCAGGTTGAGTGGTTTTGAGACAAAGTAAGAGAGGCAAGGCTGAGATGGTTTGGACATGTGCAGAGGAGGAATAGTGGAGATATTGGGCAAAGGATGTTAAAGATGGAGCTGCCAGGCAGGAGGAATACAGGAAGACCACAGAGAAGATTCATGAATCTATTGAAGGAGGACATGGAGAGGGTTGGTGTTTCAGAGGAAGATGTGGAGGTAGGGTGAGATGAAGGCAGATGATACGTTGTTGCAACCTCTAAACGGAACAGTCAAAAGAAGATGAAGTCTGTGTTGCTTTAATTGTTTGTAAGCTATTTGTTACGTATCTATATGGATATAAATTTATAAATTTTATTAGTAATATATTTGTAAAAGGTATTTATTTGTAGTTTATGAAACTTGCTTTCAAAACATACAAATAGCCATATGGATTTGTTGTGACATAAGTCACAAGACTGTTGTTTTTGTTTTTTAGAATTGTTCACTGTATAGTTTTTGTTTCACTTATTAATTACTTTGTTTTCACAAGCTGTTTGGGTAGATTTAGACAACACTATGAAAAAGGATTTTTGACTTATAAGTAATACCATTTCATTACTGTTGTCACATGACGTAAGATAAGCATCCCATGAAAACCTGGACTTATGGGTATATAGGACTTATTTTTTCAGTGTTACTGCTTTTCTTTTCAACAGTAAATTTAACGGATGTGGGGAAGCTGCAGTCTATTCTGTGGGAACACATGGCTGTAGTCCACTTCAGAGTTTAGGGTTTGAACATAAATATTAATGCCAGGGTAAGGCTTCGAGGAAACTTTGTTTGGGAGCATGTCTGTGAGAAAGTCATAGTGCCAAAATACAAAGACATGTACAAGCCATAGCTGGCTGTTAAAAGCCAATAGTGAAGAAAGTGCTGCTGCTGTCTAATTTAACATGCCTCAAATTAGCTAAGTGGGTGGTAAGCATATGTGTTTGTGGTGGTGTACAAACTCCTCTGCAGTGAACTGCATGCAGGTTAATGCGTCTTCATATTCACATACCATATGGTGTCATGTGTATATATGTGTGTGTGGTAGTGAGTAAAGTGCCTTGAGGCCGACCCTGGTATTGATGGGGATTACTGACACTTAGCCGACACCACTGAGACTGCAAAGGGAGTAAATGATTTAGAAGCATTGCCCTTAATGTAATGAAAGAAAGGCCCTGCCTGTCAGAACCATGCACACACACCTACCTATGGGTGCTAATCCTGTGAGCTTACATCTCCATTAACACTAACCCCGCACCACAAACCTACTTCACCAACTAGCTAGCACTCTGTGTTTCCCCGAGGATATCAGACTTTCTCTCTCTCTCTCTCTCTCTCTGGCACACAGAGACACTCACAGCCTGAAGGGATGTCATAATGGGTTCACAGCAAAGTCATACAAGAGCATGAGTGAGTGACAGTCTGTTAAAAGTGTGTTTTTGTAAGGCTTTCTGTATAGAATGTGAGTGGTGTCAATGTACTTTGCTTTAGTATAGGCAGAGTGTAAGATTAGACAAAATGAGCTTACATCGACCGTTCAAGTCCATCAGACTGTGATATGATGGTGATGAACACAACAGCTATACAGAATAAGGCTGGGAGGAAATAGCTTTTTTTGGTCATTTTTATGTCTCAAGATCAGGCATTTCCATTTTTCTGTTAGTGGGGCATCTTTAAAAATATTAGAATATCTTAAAAATTTCATCTTTCTTTGGACTGTACTCCACACACTGAATCTATGGAGTTCAGGTCAGGTGAGTAGGCCGGTCAGAAAATCATTTCATAGTAGTTTTGACGCTGTGGGCTTGTGCTAAGTCCTGCTACAAAAGGAAATCGACATTGCTTTTCAGCAGATGGAATGATAAAATGCTCTGAAATGTCCTGGTAGACAGTTGTATTAACTTTGGACTTGAGAAAACACAGTGGACCAACACCAGCAGATGACATGGTTGCTCAAATCATCACTGTCTGTCATCACAGATTATGGATATTTCACACTGAACTTTAAACACCTTGGATTCAGAACTTCACCACCCTTCTAAATTCTACAACCTTGATTTCCAAAAGAAAGGCAAAATTTGCTTTCATTAACTTTGGACCACTGAGCATCAGTCCAGTTCTTTTTTCTTTTTTTTCTTTTTTTTTTTTAATACAGTCAAGACACTGATATCATTGTCTCTGGTTCAGGAGGAGAACCACTGTAGCCCCTTTCCTCATGATGTCTGTGCATGATGGTTCTTGATGCACTGACACCAGACTCAGCCCACTTGTTGTGAAGCTCTCCCAAGTTCTTGATTTGATTTTTCTGGACAGTTCTCTCAAGCGTACAATCATCTCTGTTACTCCTGTACCTATTTCTACCACACTTTTTTCTTCCAGTCAACTTTCCATTAGTTTGGATACAGCACTCTGTGAACAGGCAGCCTTATCAGTATTTTTTTTCTATGGCTTGACCTCTTTAGGGAGTGTGTTGATGATTGTCTTTTGGACATTTTTAAAGTTAATAGTATTTCTCATGATTGTGGTTGTGTGTACTGAAATGATCAGGGAAGTATGTGATATTTATACTGCTTGAATAGTAATTTAATCAGTCAACGTGAAATATTCTAAAAGCGTGAGATACCTGATTTCTGATTTTCATAAACTATAAATCATAATCATCAAAATTAAAACAACAAAAGTGTGAAATGTTGCTCTTTGCTTTTAAGGATATGTCATGAAATTCTTATTGGTGCATATTTCCCTTCACAGTGATTAAAAAAGTAAGTAAAATAAGCAAAAACAGACATAATAAATATTAAAATAAGGTGTGCTGTGCCTTGTGCAAATGAGCAGTGGGCGCACTGCATTTAATAGTGGCAGTGCTGACTAGCATAAACAAAAGTCAGAGTCCAGGACACTAGAGGTGGGGAATGTGACATTGTTCAATGACCCAGTAACGACACACAGACTCCGAATCGATACAATCAAGTTTATTAACGCCCAGGTAGTGTAAGTGTGGTGTGAATGTTGTCTGGAACTGCCGGGAACTGCGCGAGACACCATACAGCCTGGCAACCCTGAGGACACACAAGAAGAGGGAATTACTGCGCGTCACTACTGGAGTTTAACAGTTACACTGAACTTACTGTGGGAACAGATGGTAGCAAGCTCCAGTTCAGTGTGACAGCTGTGGCCAGGAAGACAGTGCTCTTCTGGTGGTGGAGTGACTCTGGCAGGTGAGTAGACATGCTGGTGGTGGTGAGCTGATAGGATGAATGGTCCGCCGCCTGGGAGGAGGAGGCTGGGAATCCGCCGCCGAGGAAGCCGCCTATGCTCAGGGGAACCGATTCAAAAGGGGAGTAGAAATGTACGCTTACGTGGCAGGCTGGACGGCTCCTTGGACGAAGCAGAAGACGAGCGCTTTCTGTAGCGTAGGAAGAAGGCAGGGAACGGTGATGAAGCTCTCCTGGAGCGCAGTGAGACATCTCCGCACTAACCCAAAGGTCAGAGCGGTAGATATATGCGGCGCCTGATGAGGACCAGGTGTGAGCGCAGCTGATGGTGATGAGCGGAGCGGACCATGACAGAATGGAGCATTGAGGGGGTGGCTTAGTGTTCAGGAGTCTGATGGTCTGCAGGTAGAAGCTGTTTGACGGCTTGCATGTGTGGGATTTCACATTCCTTTAGCATCTTCTGATGGCAGGAGTGAGAATAAACAGTGTTGTAGATTGGTGTCGTCCTTGATGATGTTGTGGGCCCTCCCGATGACCCTGGTGGTGTAGATGTCCGTGAGTGATGGGATGACTGCTCCAGAGATGGATTGTGCAGTCTTTATTGCATGCTGGAGAGCCTTCCTGTCCTGAGCAGTGGGGCCACTGTGCAACACTGGTAGAGCTGGTGATGATACTCTTAACTGTACACCTCGAGAGTGTCCTTTCCAGTATACCATTACTTATTCTCTGCAAGAGATGACAGTTTTCTATTGACACTGTGTTATTGAGAAAAAAAATGAGATTAATTGATATGTTGAAGTCTGTGACTTCTAACTTGAAGTTCTTCCCATCTGAAGCACAAACTCTTAATAACAGACTGTGCCTGTTTGCCGTGTCTGAATTCCCAGTATTCCCACTATATTACTCGCACACATTCACTCACTAACGCACAGTCATATGTTATACAGCCCCCATAATAAAGGAATTAGTTCACTCAGCCTTCCTGCACTAAAGCCTAATTGAATTAGCACTATGCAAGCATCAGTCTAGTTACTGCCCAGGTAACCCAGAAACGGTGGTATGAGCACTTGGGGCATTAAATCTTTACACGTCCATGTGTTTAGACTTCCAAATGCAAAAGAATCATTTGGGGTCTTTTAGGTGAGGAAATCTATGACAGTTCAACTGTAACCAGAATTCCGTGTTGCCTATGTAGCCAACAATCATCATATCATTTTAGTACAGCCTCTACCAGCATAGATTTGTTAATGAATATACATGAAACACTTGCTGGTCAAACAGGAAACTCCCCAAATTTTCTCCAACACAGGTTAGTTCTGTACATGTTTTTCCTGGAACTTCTCAAATTTTCATTTTTGTATCATAGGTCATGGCTGCATGCCTGTTACTCAGAAATGTTTGCGTATGAATTCACTTAAACTTTCTCAACCACATAAAAGTTGCTGTGAATTGTTTGTTTCAGTTTAATGTATACGATCTCATTTATATTTCACATATCTTTGTGCTTGTTGCTCTCAGTTCTGGTGGCTGTTATTTTCACGAGTAGAGCAATGCAAATTTTTTCTTTGCATTTGGTCTCAATGAACCATAAGGATAAAAAAAATGGAAGCCAAGAATTCTTAAGACGAGGACTGAACTTCTTAAGGAGTCTATATGAGACTGTAAAGGATGCAAAGACATATATGTAGTATATAGTAGTGCATGGAACCCCTTGATCAAAGTACAGAATTATAAAATGTGACATCTTTGTCCCCTGATGACTAATATTTAAAATTTATCTTGACAACACATGTCAGTAGTATCCCAAATTTGATCCTGCTGCCTTTCAAGTCTTTTATCAAAATCATTTCTGCCAGATAGTCTTGCTCAGAGTCTACAGTGCTCAGTTACAGCACTCCTGCTGGTGTACAAATTCACGAGTTGACTGTGATGCACACATGTCCTGCTGCAGTGTGATTAAATCTTATGGAAAGTAGCACTGGCTGAAGGGATAAGTAGGGCCAGTATGTGCGGGCCAACAGCTGGGTGGAGAGTGGCTTTTAATCCTACCGGGTTTAACTAGATGGAGAAGAAAAAAATAAATAAATCTTTTCCAACCAACATCACATCCTTACATGCCAAAGATTTAAACAGAAATTACAAAGAAACATGCACAAAGCAGCAAGAGATGCCTGTCCTGTCTCACCAGTCCAGTGCTTGTACATTTATGCTCTCTAGTGTTTCTAATAATTGAACTGTTATCATCTGCATAGACTGAGTAAAAAGAGCGATGACTTAGAATCCAATACGCAATCCCTTTTAGGTACATTTTTCTGTAATTGACTGCAGACTGAAAATACAAGCATATTTACGTATGTATTAGGTATATTGGATAATGCCAATAAAATGTTGCATAGTGTTTTTACTTCTTTAAATATTTAGGGCTGTATTACAATGATGCAGCCCATAATCATTTCTCACTGACGCTTAATGCATTTTTGGGCATTTCCAAGTTCATTTCCTTATCACAGTGACGCATAAATGAATTTTCCGCCGGACGCATGGTGTAAAAGGCAGTGTCAGGGATGGCAATGGCTCAGCAGGATAGAGCGGGTTGTCCAATAACTGGAGGGTTGGTGGTTCAAATCCCGTTCTCCCCAGCCATTCTGCCGTTGTGTCCTTGGGTAAGACACTTTACCAACCTTGCCTCCAGTGTCCATGGCACTGGGTATGAATGTATATAAATGTTTGGTAGTGGCTAAAGAGGCCGTTGGCGTGGATTAGCAACCACGTTCGGTCATTCTGCCTCAGGGCAGCTGTGGCTACAGTAGTAGCTTACCACTACTATTCTCTGTGGAGTGACTGAATAATATATCCATTGTAAAGTGTATTTGAGTGTCCATGAAAAGCACTATATAAATCTGATGCATTATTATTATTATTATTAAAAGAGGCTGGTCTAATTATTCAGACGTGTGTTTTGGATAACCCAATACAAAGCACTCCTGACCATCCCTTTAATGCACAGAGGCGCATTTTCTAAAGTGAACTCTTACCATGATGGCTTATTAAAGATGGGTTGTGTGCTGGCCAAAGGGCGTGAGCGTTAGTGAAAATGCACGTGGTAGTAACGCTGCTTGGTAATATGGAAGACATCAATCATAGTTAATGCCCAGTTAGTTATTTTAGAGAGGACATGTGGGGTAAGATATATTGCTGGACTGAAAAATCAAGCTGAATGGTTTAATATAGCGTGCTCAGATGCATCACAGACATGAATGGGTTTGAAACTTAAGGAAAAGAGGATGATGCCTTTGGAAACTTTAATAAAATGGAAGGGTCATTAACGGTGGTGCTGAAGTCGCCCCCGACCTGTGGGGAGATGCGGGGCTCCCTCTCCTGATGCTTACGCCAATTGAGGTCTCCCCCGTCTCGTGTTGGGGTCTGCCAAGTTTTTTGGCTGTCTGTCCCAGGCCTTCCCAAGCGGGAGAGAAGGAAGAGATTCAACACAGTGTCCCATCCCCCGCTGACCCCAACCACCAAGCGAGCCCGCTCTCGGCAGCCCCTCCCAGGGGTTGACGGGTGGCAGTCGGGGCACCTGCAGTTCGAAAACCCTGACCGTAGGAGCGTGGTGTGGGAAACCTGAGGGTGCGCAGCAGGAGGAAGATGTGGACACATCACCTGTCTCTTTGAGGAATTACAGTGAAAAGTAAAACCCTGTTCATTCATTTCTTAATTCATTCCTTCATTCCCCAAAAAATAAGCACATTAATGCATGTCAGAGTGTGGTGGTGGAGAGGACTGAGGCACAGGCAGAATACGGTGCAGAATGATAGTTTATTAAACAAAACTACAAACACAAATGAATGGCAGCATGTGGGCTGAAAACAAAAGTTAGACAAAACATAAAGCACGTCATGGCAAGAATAATCACCCAGGGAGACAGACATTGACCACGGCAGGAACATTAATGGGGCCACACCAGACTGAGACTGAAAACAGACATATATAGACAAGAGGTAATTACTGACACAGAACAGGTGGGAACAATCAGGGGCGATCAGAGACAGCAAGGAAGTTGCAACTGGTACAGGCGATATGAGGGGCTGGGACAAAAAGATAAACAAAACAGAGGATCCACATGAAACATGAACAAAGGACCCGGGGAGACATGACCATGACAAGGACTGAAACTCAGACATAACCGGGGACAGAATCATGACACACCTAAAACAATCAAGAGCTAAGGATAAGGCAGAACTAATGCTGAGACAGAAACAAAAACATGATAATAATCACAATACTAATAAACAGGATGATGACGAACTACAGAAAAACACAGGGAACTAAAAGCTAAAACCAGCCTCAGTGGCTGATGACAGAGGCGCACCAGCCTCAGCAGCAGATGATGGAGGTGCACCGGCCTTAGCAGCAGATGGCTGAGGCGCATTGGCCTCAGCAGCAGACGATGGGAGGGCGCCAGCCCCTGGATGCAATGACTGAGACGCACCGGCCTCAGGAACAGCAGGTGGAGACACACCGGCCTTTGCAGCAGACGGGGGAAGCTCATTGGCCTCTGGAATGAATAACGGAGGCTTACCAGCCTCAGGAACTAATGGCAGGGGCACACTGGCCTCAGGAACAAACTGTGGAAGCACACCAGCTTCAACAGCAAACCCCGAAGGCGCACCGGCCTCTGGACACGGCTTCGGGGACTAAACGGGAGCACATCGGCATTCAAGAACAAACTGCATGGGCGCACCGGCCTCAGGCACAGATGGCGAAGGCGCACTGGCCTCAGGAACAGATGGCAAAGGCGCACCGGCCTCAGGAGCAGGCAGCGAAGGCACATCGGCCCCAGGAACAGACGGGGAAGGTGTACCAGTCTCAGGAACTGACAGTGAGGGCACACTGGCCCCCAGAACAGATGGCGAGGGTGCACCAGCCTCAGGAACTGATGGTGACGGTGCACCAGCCCCAGGAACAGATGGCGAGGGCCCACCAGCCCCAGGAACAGATGGCAAAGGCCCACCAGTCTCAGCTGGACACATGACAGAGGCGCACCGGCCTCTGGAACAGGTGATGGAGGCTCACTGGCGTCCAGAACAAACGTCGGAGACTCACCGACCTCAGAAACAAACAATGGAGGCACACCAACCTCAGAAATGGACAGTGGAGGCACATCAGCCTCTGGAACACATGATGGAGGCGCACCAACCTTCAGAGTGGATGACTGAGATGCGCCGGCCTCAGGAGCTGATGGTTGGAGCATGCTGACCTCAGGAGCTGATAACTGAGGCGCACCAAACTCAGGGACAGGAGATGGAGGTGCACCGGCCTGAGGAACAACTGATGGAGGCTCACCGGCCTCTGGAATAGATAGTGGCTAAGGAGCACTGACTACCAGAGACAGCTGCTGAGGTACAAGAGCGTCTGGCTGGGATGCCTGGAGAGCCGTCCTCACTGCAGCTACCTCGGATGAGGTAGAAAGACAGGGAGAGAGTGAGGTGACAACGAAATCACCAGAAGGAATGCAAATCTTTTCTAATATTGGTGTAATTAATGAAACGAAAAGAACTTGCCTTCGCTCCTGGTCCTCTGCTGCTGGGGTGATGTCTCAGGATGAGCTGCAGGACCGGTGGTCACTGGACGCGAAGGCAGAGCAGACTGCTCAGGTGAACACGGTGGAGCAGCCTGCTCAGGTGAATGTGGTGGGGTGGGAGCTGATGTGTGCACCATGGAGACAGTTGGAGATGTGGCGTGCACCTCCCACTCTGCTGCTGCTGATGAAGCACTCGAGGAAGGTGGGGCTGTGGCAGCAGAAACCCTCGGAAAGACCCCGAGTGAAGGGCCCGGATAGCAAGCGGAGCGACGCTTCCTTGAGGCTTGCTTCCCTGCTGGCCCTTTAGATTGGGCTGCACGGTGGCGCAGTGGTTAGCACTGCGGCAGCACAGTTTACCCTTGGCCGAGGGATTGTGGGGATCGTGGGACCGTGGGTTCGATCCCAGCCCCCGACCAACAGTGATCTGTGTGGAGTTTGCATGTTCTCCCCGTGTTGCGTGGGTTTACTCCGGGATTTCTCCGGTTTCCTCCCACATGCCAAAAACATGCATGTTAGGTTAATTGGCTGTTCTAAATTGTCCCTAGATATCTGTTTCCTATAGGCCCTTAGAATAGAGGGTTAGCATTAATGAAAGCGCTTTGAGTGGTCTTTGTGACTAGAAAAGCGCTATATAAGTGCAGGTTAGTTAGTTAGTTAGTTAGATGTCGGCTGGTCCCCACACACCGGGAATAAAACCACTGGAGTGAGCCAGGACTTATATTCCAGCAGGATGTCATTTTGTGTGAGGACCGCCTGCCTTCACTCTTCCTGCTCCAACACGTGTGCTGGCGTGGCTGGTGGAATGGAGGCAGCAGACAGTGCAGGAGTGATGGGGAAGGTGGGAGGCAGCACACTGGAGGCAGGAGTTGGGGCCAATGGCTCGGAGCCAGGTTTGATGGAGCGGTGCGAAAGGCCATTCGCATTAGCTCGTCGCAGGTCTGCATTATGCGGGAACGGCGCTCAGATGCCTCAGGGAATTGCAGCAGGGCCGGGGACTTGAGAATGGCCCTCACTACCACCAGATCTTCAAGCATCTCCCATGGGTTGGAACAACCCAGAGCCTGATCAAACAGACGAAGCACCCAGTTGAGATCCTTCTCCACCGAGTTCTGACTCGGCCCCTTCCTCCTGCCGATCCTGCCCACTGAGTCCTTCAAGGGTGGCGTCATTCTGTCAGGGTGTGGTGGTGGGCAGGACTCAAGCGCAGGCAGAATACGGTGCATAATGATAATTTATTAAACAAAACTACAAACACAAATGAATGGCAGCATGTGGGCTGAAAACAAAACAAAAGCTAGACAAATCATAAAGCACGGCATGGCAAGAATAATTCACACAGGGAGACAGACATTGACCACGGCAGGAACATTAACGATGCCATACCAGACTGAGACTGAACACAGACATATATAGACAAGGGGTAATTACTGACACAAAACAGGTGGGAACAATCAGGGGCGATCAGAGACAGCAGGGAAGTTGTTACCGGTACAAGCGACATGAAGGGCTGAGACAAAAGGGTAACCAAAACAGAGGATCCACATGAAACATGAACAAAGGACCCAGGGAGACGTGACTATGACAAGGACTGAGACATAACCGGGGACAGAATCATGACACACCTAAAACAATCAAGAGCTAAGGATAAGGTAGAACTAAAGCTGAGGCAGAAACAAAAACAGGATAATGATCACAATACTAATGCACAGGATGATGATGAACTACAGAAAAACACAGGGAAATAATACCAAATCTAGGAACCATGAAACTAATGAAGGTGAGCACAGAGAAACGTAATAAATCAACTAAAGGTGAGTACGTGGTCCAGCCTATGGCCTGACAATGCCGTGATGAAAATGAAAATGTGGATGGAATAAAAATCTTCAGAATGACACGCCTACCCCCGTGGGCCACATCCACACCAGAACTTTGGAGCTGTGCGATTTCAAAAATGCCACTGAAAAAGCATTAAACAATGCACTTCTGACAACAGACTTCCTTTTTCCTTATCAAAAGCGCGTTGTCATAACATGCAACTTAATACTGGTGCGCTTGAGATTGTGCCCCGCCGCACCTCTTTGAAATGACTGTTCACCTCCCAGTGCAAAGCAGGCACACTGTCTACTGGTAATTAGATGGTGTGATGCAAAGCGTAAAAAACAGACAGAAACTAACAAAAACAGTACAGTATGGTGGGAAGTCTGGTGCAAAAGAGTGTTGATGACCATCAAAATAGGGCCCTTAGTGTCAGTCATTATATGGCGTATCCTTAAATGTTTTGAGTGATCAGAGCATGCAATAATTCTTTGGTTCACTTGAAGTTAATTGACAGTTACTGTTAGTCAATGAAAGGGTGTCATTTTCAAAGTAACTCTTTTTAGCTAAAAAAAAAAAACAAACACCTATTACTGCAGCTCAGGAAGAAATGATGGCCCAGATTAAACTTGAACAGGGAATTTTGCTCTGAAATTACCATGTATGAACAGTCAACCAATTTGTCTTCATTCTAAAGACTCATATTGTCCTTAATTAAAAGCTTGAATTGATACTTTAAAAAACACAAAAGAATCACTTAAATCACAGTTTTCTACAGAATTTGACAATCAAGGACCAACAATAGCACCTGTTGCAGTCTACAGGTGTTTTCATTCCTAAGTTAATTTGTTTTGGACCAGATCAGTTGATAAGGTTTTTTTTTTTTTTTTTTTTAAATTGTGTTATTTTCCCCTTTCACACAGAGAAAAATCCAAGAGGACCAAATCACATCGCTTCACATTCCATGAGAAAGTCCTCCCTGCGTATTAGTCAGATGTTTTTGCCACAACAGCAAGAATAGTAAATGCACAAAGTTGTTCATCCCTCATCTTCTAAAAGGCTGATGAAGTATTGTCATCACCCCACCAGGTGGATGGGTGGTGTCAACATCAACCTTGTAATCATGATAACTAGAGAAAAAAAATGATGTAGGCTTTTCAAATCAGTGCCATAGTTGTATCTAAGAAAAATCTAGAATGAGTTCAGTTTTGGGTGACGTCGACCTCAAGGTCAGAGGTCACATTTTACATAGCTCTTGTAAGCATGATAACTCGAGAATTAAATATTGATCCCATAGTTGCATCTATTAAAAATTCAGATACAATTTTGATCGCAGATGACTTTGCAAAAAAATTCAGCCAGCCAGTGGTCTTAATTCCAGGGTACAACTGGCAGCCACCAGTATTTTCTGCTGCTGGCCTGTACAAGTGTGCTGTTCAACTGTACGATGACAGTAATGCCTACTTCTATTCTGTTTTATTCTATTCTATTTTTCCCTTACCAGAGTTGCGTGGACATTTGTGACCCATCAGAATGTGTAAGTGCACACAGTGATGTTGTGCATTGTCTCCATGTATATGGTTAAAAAAATAATACGTGTCTAGATTATTGTTAGAGGAGGACAGAGCTCCTGAAAATTGTTATTTACAGTCATGCGAAAAAATTAGGACACCCTGTATAAGCCTGTGTGTTTTTTTTAACATATTTGGACATATGGATATTTAATATCAATGTTAAAAATTTGTGGGCAGCGCGGTGGCGGAGTGGTTAGCACTGCGGCAGCACAGCAACTCACCCTTGGCCGGGGGATCCTGAGTTTGATCCCAGCCCCCGACCAACAGTGATCTGTGTGGGGTTTGCATGTTCTTCCCGTGTCTGCGTAGGTTTACTCCGGGATTTCTCCGGTTTCCTCCCACATGCCAAAAACATGCAAGTTAGGTTAATTGGCATCAAACTGGGGATTCTAAATTGTCCTTAGGTATGACTGTGAGAGTGATTGATTGTCTGTCTCTCTGTGTTGGCCCTGCGATGGACTGACGATCTGTCCAGGGCGTATCCTGCCTCTTGCCCAAAAATGCTGGGATAGGCTCCAGCGCCCCCCCCCCCCCCCCATGACCCAAAAAGGATTAAGCGGAGGAAGATGAATGAATGAATGAATGTTAAAAATACTGGGAGATTCATGTAATACAACTAACCAATTAAAAATTTAAAGACTTTTTTTCAAATTTTCTGTAAAATGTAGTTCTAAACAAATAGTGAGGAATAAATTAGGACCCCTCCCCCCCATCTTTTTTAGGGCACCCCCACATTCATTCCCACTTACAATAACTAAAATAAATTAAAAAAAATACAAATAAAAACAAAAACAAGGTTAGACATAGATATGTGAACATTTATTAATAAAGAACTGAATATTTAATGGGGTGTCCTAATTTTTTCACATGACTGTAGTTGTTGAAATCATTATACAGGTGATGTGATCAGGCAATAGATTCTAATAAGTCACAGATTTCAATGTAACACTAGAGCTCCCCATTTTATTCAGTGCATTTTACACTTCATTGTACTCCTGACAAAAAGCTTTGTAGCCTTGTGGCAGCTTAGTGCAGCACACTGCTTTCTCTTAGCTGTTTGCTAAAGAGTGCATTTCGATATTTTTGTATATTGCAGATAGATGAAATGTGTATGTAATCATCCGACCATTCTGCACCTCCTTCTGACTCCACACAACTCACTCTGCATTATGTTTGGGGTTCAAACAAAATGAATTGAAATCTACTCATAATCTAATATCCTCAAATCAAATCATGCATTTGATTCACTTTTAGTTGGTATTTTTCACATGGAGGATCACACCAGAGTTCATCACATGGTTCAGATCAAGACCACATACAGTTGTTTTGGTGCACACCAGAGTGTGAATACTGTTTTCTCTCCACTTGAAGTAAAGCATGTTAAAGGAGAAAGCAAACTAGTTTTATTGAAACAGACTAAAACCTGTAGATGTGAAAGCATTCAGCCACAGGAGAAATGGATTATGTATGGGATCTGGTATAAAGGACTCGTGTGTTAGAAAAATACCCCAGAAAAACACCAGAGAAGTTTTTATGGTGAATATGATGGAACATTCGCAAAGGAGTCTATAGAGTATACTATATTGTTCATATAACTATGTATTGATGCCTTGGATCAATACAGATAACTTGTAACTCACTTTTTTCCATTTTTTTCCTGAAAAAATAGGTGTACTTATGAAATTGTGATGGATTGATCATCTCACAGTGTATAACCTGCCTGTTACCTGAAAGATGCTGGGGTAGTCTCTAGACCTCATAACCCTCAATCTTGAATTTAGTTCTGCATTAACCCTACTTAGGGCCCATAGCATAGCCTTCACAAGTGGCCTATGCCATTGTCGGCATTCATACTTGTACCTTGTTTTACAAGTGTCATTGCACTGGCAAAACGAGTTTCTCTGCTGATGTGGAGAGTGATTTCTTTTGTGCATTTTGTAGGTTGTTGTTGATTTAGACAATGATGATGGACATGGAGTGGATTGTGATGGAGCTGGAACTAATACATGCTGAACATCAACATTTGCTACAGTCACTGTAAGAAAAAAGAGAGAAGATGGTGGAGGATGTATGTACAGCTACAGAACCATTGCTGCAGCCTTTTCATGATTCTTTATGATGAGGATGAGTCATATCTGCTAACCTCCTTTATTAATCTCTCTTCAACTCGGTCCATTGGTTATCCAACTTGCTTTTGGTGGTCCCACAGAGATAAACCAGGAAATGTATAGAAGGAGATGAAGTGGACCAATCGCAGCTGTCTTGGTGTTGCCAAAACAGGTAGTTAACTAGAGAGATGTGTGTCTTGTTACGACAGAGACTACGTGGTAGGGTCTATGGCTATGCCAGAGCTACAATGTCATTTTGATGTGAAAGTATAAATCAGGCCTTAAAACAGGATAACGAGCTTAGAAAATGAATGGATATAGAAAATACTTTTGACTTCCAACAGAAATCAGCAGTTTTCAAACTTCTGAACATGAGTGGTAACATCCACAACTCTTCACCTTAAAGCCAAATAACCAGTATTGGTCAGCGGTTGCTGTGATAACGCCAAAGCTCCTCCTGACTTTCTGCCAAGGTGTTATCACCCAGAAGATCCGCAGCAGTCAAAACCTTTGATCTGCCCAGCTCACTGGTTATCAGGGAGCAGACTACTGTGTGTGTGTGTGTGTGTGTGTGTGTGTACGCACGCGCGTGCCCTGAGGCCTGGCCAATCTCAGCTCTGCTTCAGGCCAGTGACAGGTGCTAATGCTGGGGTGAGAGGTTGCACGGGCCTCCATGCTCTCAACTGAGATAACAATAACCAAAGCATACAATCGCTCTCTCTCTTACTCAAACACACACACAGAGGCTTTACTTTGTGATAATTTTCACTTCAGAAGCAGCTTGTGTGTTTGTGTTGGATTGACTTTCTATACGGATTCCCCTTTAGTGCCAGCAGGCCTTCTGTCAAGACCTACAGAAAGAGCCGGTTGTGTGCATGTGTGTGTGTGTGCGTGCATGTATACATGTATGAAACAACCCTGTTTGGCCTTACAGGTGATATGATGTTATGTGTTGCATGCCGTGTGATTTGATGCTGGATAACTGAGTTGTAAGTGTGTGTAAAGAATTAATAATGAAATTTTGCATTGATAAAGGCCCATCTGGACTGAGCAGCTTTTAGAGGTACGGCTTGCTAAAGTCTCTATCTGACCATTTGCCAGGGGTTTTATATGCCTGTGTATTTTGGGCATTCATTAGATCAGCCTTTCTAGTGATCTTCACACAGGTCTTTGTATTGTGGGTAGCTCATCAGATTTAGGAACGTTACACTCTCATGATGGTAATGCGATGCACATTTCCAACATTTGCTATGGCACCTCAAATTTAGTGTAACAAATTGCAGTATTGACAGATGGATTTATTTATCTCCCTCTCTGTTTTGATCTTCACACTAGCTGTATTGGTCTTCTTCGGTTGCATTCTCTTCCGCATTTAGCAATCCATCCTGGACCTTTATTTCAGCAGTATTAAGATAAGATAAGATAAACCTTTATTCGTCCCACAATGGGATTACAGTAGTGGGAGTATGGTATCAATGATATAATGACATATTTGTTCCACGAGGATGTATTAAATTATTCCCAGTAATCTTTTCTCTTCATTTTGTTGCTTTTCTTTTGGTTGCACTCCTTTCAGTAGTGTAATGCATGTTAGAGTTTTTTTGTCCAATCATATTTCAGCCATCTGTGTTGCTAGGGTCAAGCAAATCTGCCTTGGGCCTTCAGGAATTAACAGTGCAGCTCTGTAGATTAAATTAATTGTTAAATTTATCCTGTTGCTTTAACCAATCAGATGTCTTCTGTATGTCTAGGGGTACGCATAGAAGGCATCCGAGAGCGTCAGCATTTGTACGTCTTTTGACTAGATGGCTAGACTCCTCCACCCACACTGCAGAGGGTCCTAGCTAGCAATACACCAGTGCAAGGACTTGCTTAAGCAGCTACAATATACTGTATCTGTTTAAATATAATAGCTGTTTTTCCCTCCACAATGGCTGACAGGGGAGAGGAAACTTGGACTTTTCAAGAAAATCTGGTCATTGAGGTTGGCCAACCCTGAAGCTAGCAGGCCTGTCTCAGCCGGGGAAAAGATTTGTCCGTCACTTCTATATTAACAACGAGCGGTATCCTTTGATTACAGTCTCCGAGGAGTGCTGCAAATTATCTTGCTGGGAATGCCTGCTGTTTGCAACTGATCGAGTAGATACTTGGAGTCAGACAGGGTTTGCAAACTTGAGCTGTCCACTGTCACACCATGACAATTTAGGCAGGGTTCACCAAACATATAAAAATTGGTCTAGAACGCTGGGATATGCCGAAATTTTCACTTTTGGCCGTATGCATTACATATCCATAACTACTTGGACATATAATTAAGTAATAGTAACTTAAACCAACTAATGCTTAGTATGTTGCCAACATTCACAACTTATGCGCAACAGTAGTCTAACTTCTGCATAGCACGGTCATGCCAAACTGCCGTTGACTTCTGATCCATGAATCCCAGTTTTGGGAGAGATCATCTCTGTTTAACTGAGATGATTCTCCCCTCCAAACACCACGGTGGAGGGGGTGACCGACCTGGCAGAGCTGTCAAATCTGTCAGGTCAGTCGTGCCTAAAACAGCTGATGTGACACTTCAGGAACATCAGATGATAGTTGTCACAACCTGGCTCAAAGGCACGCAAACTGATGGTGATAAAAAGTCTATTTTCAACAAAGCGAAAAAACTAAAACCAAGATAATACATGGAGTGTGCTTTTGCTGGGAGGCGCAGCCACTAGGAAAGTAAACAGCTGCGCTCTGTGCTTCAGGCAATCAGCTGATTGGATCCTTCTCCTCCGGTGTTCTGACATTTTGGAATATCTGTTACAACACAGGACATATGATCGTAAAGACTTAAGTTAAATGTAAAAAACCCCGACAGATCCTGTGTGTTTAGCTCTGTGTATGTGTGTGTGTGTGTGCACGCGCGCACGCACATACAAGCGTGTATGTGTGTATGCGCTGCAGGCAGAGAGCTCTGTACAGGTTTTTCCTGTGAACCAACGCTGCAAATATGCCATTTGCTCCCAGAATGCGGGACATATCAACCATACGCTGGATACGTCGGAAAATTTTCAGCATGCTGAAAATTAATTTTCAGAGGAGCTCAGCGAACAATGCCGTATAACGGCATGCTTCGGCTTGCTCTTAACTTAGACAAAACTGAGCCATAACTGAGTCACGTACCCCAGCGTATTCTCCAAATTTTTCATACATTTTGCAAACACTGCTTAAGTCATCTAGATGTGACAGGGCTTTAACCAAGGCAGTGGTGAGACACTGAAGCATAGCCGCCAGCTGGACAAGCAACAGCACTTTTAAACCTTTGGGGAAACAAGAGTGGATCTGCAGCTCAATGAACAAGTACGCATGGAAATGGAGCTCTATAAAGAAAAGGTGAAGATTTTTAAAACTATAATTTTATAGTTAAAGTTGTCTTGTACATGCTTTGTGTGGATGGCCCTATAGGCTATTTTAATGGTGTTCGGTATGAAGGGCACTTAAATCGGGTACATCACCACTGAAGGCCTAATTGAAAAATACACGGTCCACCACTGAGGCCCAATAGTCAGCGTAATGCCAAAAAAATCAGGGTGCTATATTCATGATTGCAACAGCTCCACAAACAAAAGTAAAGTACACAACAAAGTAAAGACACAATGTAAAGTAGTCAGTGTACAGCTTGTATAAGAGTGTAAATTTGCTCTCCTTTCAAAATAACTCCACACAGCCATTAATGTCTAAACCACTGGCAACAAAAGTGAGTACACCCCAAAATGAAAATGTCCAATTTGTGCCCAATTAGCCATTTTCCCTCCCCGGTGTCATATGACTTGTTTGTGTTACAAGGTCTTAGGTGTGAATGGGGGCAGGTGAACCCAATGACTGTCTGTGGCGCACTTTTGCTCCAGCAACCTCTCCCCCTGGTGGTCAAGATTTTTTTCAAGAAAATATTCAGTTCAGATGTCAGAGATTTCCAAGGCTATAACTTGAAAGTGGTAAGAGATAATGGGTTACTGTCAATTAGAAAGATGTAGAATATGATCCAAACTTTGAGATAGGAGTAAATTTACACATCTAATTTGCATAATGCCATGGCAGCCATGTTGAATTACATAACTTTCAGTCAAAAGTGGACTTTGGACATATTTACACAAAGGATGGTTTTGTTTTTTGTCACCATTTTTTGTTTTGGGTTTTTAGTTATCTTATCTTCAAAGTATATGAGCCAGAAAATCAGTACAATATAAACAAAACAAGAAATTTGTCAGACTTACTGCTGGCCAGGTGGCTCGTTTCATCCATTTTCGCCATTATTTTGTCTTCTCTCAGTCATTTTCACTTTCTCTCCCACATCCAGAAACTCTTATGATTATTCCACCTCAATTTCGCTTTTATTCCGCCACAATTTATCTTATATGATGACACGGAACTGGTGCGATTGTTCTGTCCAATCACATTCAATTCAATTCAATTCAATTCAACTTTATTTATATAGCGCCATATCACAACAATATTCATCTCATAGCACTTTCAATGTAGGGGAAACCCCACAATTGCAGAAAGACCCCAGCAATCAGGCGATCCCCTGTGAGCAAGCACTTGGCGACGGTGGAGAGGAAAAACTCCCTTTTAACAGGAAGAAACCTCGAGCAGAACCAGGCTCAGGGAGGGGCAGTCATCTGCTGTGACTGGCTGGGGGGTGAGGGGATAGAGAAGATGAAAAGAACAGACATAAAGAGAGCAAACATTAAAGGAGAGAAGCCAAGTACATTATTGGAAGTCACCCGGTAGTCTAAATCTATTAACAGTAAAACAAAGGGAGGGTTAAGAGACACATGATCCCTCCCTAATCATAGGCTGTATTGAAGAGGAAGGTTTTTACCGTATTCTTAAAAACAGAGATCGAGTCTGACTCCTGAACCCAGATTGGTAACTGGTTCCACAGGAAAGGAGCTTGATAGCTGAAGGCTCTGCCGCCCATTGTACTTTTGGAGATTCTAGGTATTACAAGTAATCCAGCATTTTGGGAGCGTAGTGCTCTGTTAGGATGATAGGGTAATATCAAATCTTTTATATTAAAAGGGGCCTGATTATTAAGAGCTTTGAAAGTGAGAAGAAGGATTTTAAACTTAATTCTAAACTCTATGGGAAGCCAATGAAGGGAGGCCAGAACCAGAGAGATATGATCTCTCTTTCTAGTACCTGTTAAAACTCTTGCAGCAGCATTTTGGATCAACTGAAGACTTTTTAAAGATATTTTCGGACAATCTGATAATAACGAGTTACAATAATCTAATCTAGAGCTAACAAAAGTGTGGATCAGTTTCTCAGCATCACTCAGAGACAGGATGCTCCTAATCTTGGCAATATTACGCAAATGATAGAAGGCAGTCTTAGAAACAAATTTAATATGTGAATTAAAAGACAGATCTTGATCAAAAATAACTCCAAGGTTCCTCACAGAACTATTAAGAGAAAGAGTAGCCGCATCCAAATTAAGAGTTTGATTTGGAAAGGTATTTCTAAGGTTTTTTGGACCAACAAGAATGACTTCAGTCTTATCTGGGTTTAATAGCAGAAAATTACAAGTCATCCAAGCTTTGATTTCCTTAAGACAGGCATCTCCATCCATCCATCCATCTTCTACCGCTTAATCCTTTTTGGGTTGCAGGGGGGCTGGAGGCTATCCCAGCATCTTTGGGCGAGAGGCAGGGTACACCCTGGACAGATCGCCAGTCCATCGCAGGGCCAACACAGAGAGACAAACAACCATTCACTCTCACATCCATACCTAAGGACAGTTTAGAATCCCCAGTTGATGCCAGTTAACCTCAGCTGCATGTCTTTGGCATGTGGGAGGAAACCGGAGAAATCCCGGAGTAAACCCACGCAGACATGGAGAGAACATGCAAACTCCACACAGAAGGGTCGCCGATGGTCTGGGGGTGGGATCGAACCCACGATGGTCAAGGGTGGAATCGATCCCATGACCTTCTTGCTGTGCTGCCACTGTGCTAACCACTGCGCCACCGTGCTGCCCAATCTTGGCAATATTATGCAAATGACAGAAGCCAGTCTTAGAAACAAATTTAATATGTGAATTGAAAAACAAATCTTGATCAAAAATAACTCCAAGGTTCCTCACAGAACTATTAAGAGAAAGAGTAACCGGATCCAAACTAAAAGATTAATTTGGAAAGGTATTTCTAAGGTTTTTTGGACCAACAAGAATGACTTCAGTCTTATCTGAATTTAATAGCAGGAAATTACAAGTCATCCAAGCTGTGATTTCCTTAAGACAGGCATCTAACTTGACTAATTGATTACTATCATCAGGCTTTATTGACAGGTATAATTGTGTGTCATCTGCATAACAATGAAAATGTATACAGTGCTTTCTAATGATGTTGCCTAATGGAACCATATATAAACTAAAAAGAGTAGGGCCTAACACAGATCCCTGTGGAACTCCATAACTGAGCTTAGAGTTGGAAGAAAACTCATTATTGATATGAACAAACTGAAGTCTGTCAGACAAATAAGATCTAAACCACTGCAGCGAAGTTCCATTTAGTCCAACATAGTGTTCTAATCGATCAAGTAGAATATCGTGGTCAGTAGTATCAAAGGCAGCACTAAGGTCTAAAAGGACAAGTACAGAAACAAGTCCATTATCAGATGCGATAAGGAGGTCATTAGTGACCTTCACTAAGGCTGTTTCAGTACTATGATGAATTCTGAACCCAGACTGAAACTCTTCAAATAAACCATTTCCCTGCAAGTGGTCAAATAATTGCGTAGCAACAACTCTTTCTAACTCTTTCGTCTGAAAGGTGCCAATGGCCCAGAAATAAACACACGTCTGCCAAATCAAATCAAATCAAATCAAATCAAACTTTATTGTCATATTGCTGTACATACAACTGTAGTGCAGGCAAGATGAAATTGCGTTTCTCTCGGCATCCATATAAGATTTTTTTTTTTTTTTTTTTTTTTTTGTTACTTATTTGTACCCGTAGGTAGACTTGGTTTGCAGTCTGGTGACAAGCCACCGGCTGCTGGTCGCTGCGTGCGCGAGCGCCCTAAACCTACATGTTTTTGGTGTGCGGGAGGAAACCGGAGAAATCCCGGAGTAAACCCGCGCAACACGGGGAGAACATGCAAACTCCACACAGCTCACTGTTGGTCGGGGGCTGGGATCGAACCCACGATCTCATGATCCCCGCGATCCCCCGGCCGAGGGTAAAACTGTGCTGCCACAGTGCTAAACCACTGCGCCACCGTGCAGCCCGTGTGCCACAGTTCATAAGAGTGGACAGAAGGCTCTCGAAGTCTCTCTTTAAGCTCTCCGACGCTTCATTTGGGATGTTGTTGCATCCATCATGCACAATGACAGTTTTAGCGTGGGGGTATTCATTTAATAGGTCAGGGGTAAGAGCCTCAATGTCTGACACTTTAGCCCCAGAAAAAAATTTAGTGACACAGTACCTGCTTCTGACGTTCCTCATAATCGAATCACCAGTTACCAGCGTTGTCTGGGGGGGCCTTGCCGGTGGTTTCTGAAGTGGTGGATAATTTTGCCATTGTTGTGATGGCGGGGTGATACGCTCTCTTCGTTTTGGAGCCCGGTGTATAGTTTGGCACACCTAAAGTAGTTTTAATCCGGGGCTTGCGGGTCTGGGCGGCCATGGGAGGATGATTGACGTCCAGGTGGGGAAAATTTTCCAGGGAAATGATGTTGAATCTGTTTTCCAGTAACAGGGGACGAGAGGAAGCGCGGCCAGGTCTGGTCAATCCCCGATGTTTGTTAGTTGGCCCAACCAAGGTCCAGGGCGCGCACTGAGGTTGTGAAAAACCACCCGGGGCTTTGGGTTTAGCTCTGAGCTGAAGCCAGTGTTTATTGCTGGGTCCCTGGACAGCTGAGGGGACCGGAGCATCACATCGCCATCCACCAGTGGATGGCAATGTGATAAATTCACCCAGGTAAGTAGTCGTCTCTGCCAGCTGCGAGTCGGTTGCTGGGGCCATTGTCTGCCCTAGAATTATAGTATCTAGGTGGTCTTCAGCCTCCCGATTCTTACAGAGGTTGGAGAGTCTCAATTCCAACTCAGAAACCTTCTTAAGGAGGGACACGCAGCTGACACATGTCGGGGATGGAGCCATGACGTTCCAGGCGAGAAGTGGATAGCTAGCTAGCAAAAAACTGCTAAGAACAGCTAAAAACAGGTTAAAAACAGGTTAGCCTAGCCTGGTGAAAACAACCCTGCCCAGGGTCTGATTCACCTGTGTGCCTGATCGGGCTTTCTGCTAAGCCAACACTAAACTAACACTAAGCAAAAAGCTAATATCAGTAAAAAGAGATAAAAAATTAAAAACGAAGTTAATAAAAACAAATAAAAGCGGACAAGATAACGCTTTGATACGATGTGACGTTTAACCCCTTACCATTCCAGCCAATGTGAAACATCTCACGGGTGGGACACCAGAATGTTAAGAGGTTAAAGTACTATGTCAGTGTTTTATTGATAGTAATGACACTGGGGTCGATGGCAGGTGAAAATTAACCAGCTTCGGTCACCCTCTGTTATAACCAAATGTAGATATTTACCTTCATAAGCTAAATAATCGCTTTTTAGAATCATAGTTGGCAAATTTGGGAGCAAATGCCTCCTCCGTGTTGCGACAGAGCACATCAGCATTTGTTTACAAACTCTTCTTTGTTGGTGTCCCAGAAGTGAGGTTTTTGGATGGTTATTTGGGAGACATAAGTCCTTCAAGGCAAGAGCAGTAAGTTATACATGTCTGCCACCTTGTGATGTGGAATACTTGGTACAACTGGGGATTTTGATAGTTTATGGCCACATCACATGACAGGCGCAGAACTGCAACATAGACAGTGAGGGCACTTTCCATGTCCATGAAACCAAGACTCAAGAAGGGTAAATTTGGTGTTATCGCTCTCACACTCTCTCATACTGGTCACTGGAAGTTCAACATGGAACCTCATGGCAACAAACTCTCTGAGAATCTGAAAAAAGAATTGTTGCTCTACATAAAGATGGCCTAGGCTGTAAGAAGATTGCCAGCACCCTGAAACTGAGCTGCAGCATGTTGGCCAAGACCATACAGTGGTTTAACAGGACAGATTCCACTCAGAACAGGCCTCGCCATGGTCAACCAAAGAAGTTGAGTGCACATGCTCAGCGTCATATCCAGAGGTTGTCTTTTGAAAATAGACGTATGAGTGCTGCCAGCATTGCTGCAGGGGTTGAAGGGGTGGTGATGGTGGTGGTGGTGGTGGGGGGGGGGGGGGTCAGCCTGTCAGTACTCAGACCATACGCCGCACACTGTATCAAATTGGGCTGCATGGCTGTCATCCCAGAAGGAAGCCCCTTTTAAAGATGATACACAAGAAAGCCCGCAAACAGTTTGCTGAATACAAGCAGACTAAGGACATGGATTATTGGAACCATGTCCTGTGGTCTGATGAGACCAAGATAAACTTATTTGGTTCAGATGGTGTCAAGCGTGTGTGGCTGCAACCAGGTGAGGAGTACAAAGACAAGTGTGTCTTGCTTACAGTTAAGCATGGTGGTGGGACTGTCATGGTTTGGGGCTGCGTGAGTGCTGCTGGCACAGGGGAGCTACAGTTCATTGAGGGAACCATGAATACCAACATTTACAAAAACATACTGAAGCAGAGCATGATCCCCTCCCTTTGGAAACTGGGCCGCAGGGCAGTATTCCAACATGATAACGACCCCAAACACACCTCCAAGACGACCAATGCGTTGCTAAAGAAACTGAGGGTAAAGGTGATGAACTGGCCAAGCATGTCTCCAGACCTAAACCCTATTGAACATCTGTGGGCATCTTCAAACGGAAGGTGGAAGAGCGCAAGGTCTCTAATATCCACCGGCTCCGTGATGTCATGGAGGAGTGGAAGAGGATTCCAGTGGCAACCTGTGAAGCCTTAATGAACTCCATGCCCAAGAGAGTTAAGGCAGTGTTGGAAAGTAATGGTGGCCACACAAAATATTGACGCTTTGTGCACAATTTGGACATTTTCACTTAGGGGTGTACTCACTTTTGTTTCCAGTGGTTTAGATATTAATGGCTGTGTGTTGAGTTATTTTGAGGGGACAGCAAATTTACACTGTTATACAAGCTGTACACTGACTACTTTACATTGTATCAAAGTGTCATATCTTCAGTGTTGTCCCATGAAAAGATATAATAAAATATTTACAAAAATGTGAGGGGTGTACTCACTTTTGTGATATACTGCACATCAAACGTGTGGATCATGACGAATGAGACTTTCATACCGGACTGGTCGAGGCCCAGGTTAACAGCAGCCACGGGTGCTATTAACCCCAGGGTGCCAATCAGCTGGGCTACTGTTGGTTGAAGATGGAGGAGGAGTAGAGAGGGAAAGTATGTTCGGAGACAGAGACAGATAAGGAAAAATAGAACTGTGGAGGTGAAAGTAAGGACTTTAAATGCAGGGACTATGATTGGTAAAGGCAGAGAGTTGGCTGATATGATGAGAGAAGGAAGGTAGATATACTGTGTGTGCAAGAAACCAGATTGAAGGGAAACAAGGCTAGGAGCATTGGAGGTGGATTCAAGATGTTCAACCGTGATATAGATAGAAAGAGGAATGGAGTAGGATAACCTTGAAGGAAGAGTACAGTATGCGAGTGTTCAGGAGGTAAAGAGGGAGTCAGACAGGATCATGAGTTGGATGAAGTGGTAGAGAGTGTTCCCGGGGGGGGGGGGGGAGAGTGGTGATTGGAGCGGACTTTAATGGACATGTAAGTGAAGGGAACAGAGGTGATGAGAAAGGTCTCGGTAGGTATGGTTTTAAGGAGAGAAATGTGGAAGGACAGATGGTTGTGGATTTTGCAAAAAGGATGGAAATGGCTGTGGTGAACACATATTTCAAGAAGAGAAGAACATCAGGTGACTTACAAGAGTGGAGGAAGGTGCACACAGGTGGACTACATCTCATGCAGAAGGATAAATCTGAAAGAGATAGGAGACTGCAAGGTGGTGGCAGGGGAGAATGTAGCTAGACAGCATTAGATGGTTGTCTGTAGGATGACTTTGGAAAGCAAGAAGAGGATGAGAGTGAAGGCAGAACCAAAGATTAAGTGGAGGAAGTTACAGAAGAAGGTCACACAGAGTTCAGGAAGGAGTCGATACAGGCTCAGGGTGGTAGGGAAGAATTACCAGATGACTGGGAAAGCACAGCAACAGTATTGAGGGAAACAGGTAGAAAGGTATGTGGTGTATTTTTTAACACAGTCTGCAATGTCTTTGACCGTTTCCAGCTGCTGTGGAACTGACACAATGGTTTGGCATGGGGCAGTCTCCCTTTTTCAGCTCCACTCTGTGCTCATTCATGCACATCCCGGTTGCCGGTTCACCCCGCATTAACGTGCACCTCTGCTCTCTTTTTTCTGTGACAGCCGTCTCCAAAAAAATTCCATCCTGCTTTGTTTGTCACTTGACAAACACACACACATACACACACACACCGTGTCTCTTTTTGTAATTATGAAAGTATTTAGTACCAATATGGAAAAAATGATGGTCGTTATGTGAAATGTTGGGTGCATTTTGCAACCCTGGCTGTTAAAATGGATGACAAAGAGCAGCAACCGTTAAACTATCATCATAGCAGTCTGTCGGGGGTGACAATGACTGTTTCATTTAGCTGGTATGAGTTGCTTTCTTATTGACCATTTGTTAAAACTGCTTGCAAAGTATTTGAGTACCACTAGCTTTTGCTGGACTAGTGGCACATTCTTTCCAGATAGAGGTATTATCCATATATTATATGGCAAGGACAGGCCAAGACAAACTGACTCCAGTATCTGTTGCAGTAACTGACCAGATGATATGTTTGTTTATCTCTGCTCTTTGTGTAGTACATGTCACGATGCACCAACTGGCAAAAGTCCACCACAGACCTTGCGACAGATGTGCTTATCTGCCAGGATGTCCAGTCTCACCCCATGTAACTGGGAGTGGTCCATCACAGACCTGTGACAGATATTGTTTTTAGTTCTGCCAGGATGCCCAGTTTCACCCTCCACACCCTCGGAAGGGTGGGGTTGCCGGATGAGTCGCCGACGGCCCGACCCATGAGATGGGTAGTACCAGTTTTCATGGTTATCCGGTAGCAGGCAAACCAATGCCTGACCGTTAAACTATATTAGATAGATATGTGTATGTGGTGTAGTTATCTGTGCTGTTTGACACGGGCGACAAAATTAAAAGACTTGTAAACATGCCGGTGACTCTAATCAGTAGTAGCTGACATCCCCAGCTTCCAGGCTCATGGTGTGTTCATGTGACATCAGTGATGTGAGAACATGAAACTTGACACATCAGAGAAATGCACAGTTATCCTCGGGAGATCAGACCCGTGTCTTCTTGAAATTTGAAAAAGCCGCAGAAGGTTGTTGAGGTGTTAATTTATGCTAATGGAACCCTTGACTGCAACTCGCCAACTGTAGTTGTAAAAGTGGCTTAAGACAAATGTATGTTAGTTGGCTCAGGGTCGCTTCCAAGCTCAGAGCTAGCCAGCAATAGTTAGCAATAGTTAGCAATAGTGACTTAAGATGGATGGCAGAGTTAAAAGAGGTTCTCAGAGAATTTAAAGAGACTGAACAAGCCGTTCTGATCAAGGCTGCAAAAGGTGATTCTCAGTAATGCTGCAATAATCAAATGTTTAAATTTTCTACCAAAATGTGTCACAAATATTTCATTAAGACCTGTGGGAGCTGTCGACAGGTGGGAAAAGTGCAGTGAATGGGACCTTTAATTTTAAAGAAAAAGAAGAAGCCACCTCTATTGTCATTCAGTCCATACAGCCAATCATGTACAGAAGAACAAAATTAGGTTTCCCTATCCACAATGTTAATCACATGTAGAATCAGAGGGGCTGCTGCCATGCAAGGCGCCGCCACAAACAACTTCTCCTTCCCCCATTCTGTTATGCTGAACACCAAGCTAGAAGGTGGGAAGTACCATTTTTATATGGTCTTAGGTATGACCTGGCCGGGACTTGAACCTCCAGCCTCCCGGTTGTGGGGCGGATGCTCTATTGACTAGGCCACCACTCCGGTTAAAAGTGAGTTAACAGCTATCAAACATAGAGTGCACACATCAAGGTTTATTTTTATATATTTAATCTTTATTTTACCAGGGATAAAACCAGATGAGGTAAGGACCTCTTTTACAATGCTGCCCTGGCCAAGATGGCAGCACTTCTAAAAACAACCAATTACAAAACAGCACAGAGGTTAAAAATGTTAAAAATAAATGGTTAAAAATAAAAATTAATAAATACATAAAAACAAATGATAATTCAATAAAAACAATTAAACAAATATCAAGTATTTAATTATCAGGTCACTACGAATGGCACAAACAAACAGTGAAGGACTAATTTATTAGTGCAGTAACTATAGAATTAAATTCAGACATCTTTATGAAGTTGTGTAAATTGAGGTTATTTTGGAGCTTATTGACATGTGGCTGGAGCAGAATACATGAAAGCTTTTGTTTTTTATGTGTATTCCTTGTGCCGGTCCCAAGCCCAGATAAATGGGGAGAGTTGTGTCAGGAAGGGCATCTGGCATCAAACCTTTGCCAAATCAAACATGTGGATCATGACAAATGAGAAAGTCCATACTGGATCCATCGATGCCTGGGTTAACGACTGCAACCGGTGTTGTTTACCAACAGGGTGCCAGTGGAAATTGACCTACTGTTGGTCGAAGATCAAGGAGGAAGAGAGCAGGAAGGTGTGTTTGGAGGCAGATAGAGAGAAGGATAGGTAGAAGTGTGAAGGTGAGAGTAAGGTCTTTAAATGTAGGGACTATGACCTGGTAAAGTGAGAAGGTTGGCTGATCTGATGGTGAGAAAGAAGGTAGCTATACTGTGTTTTCAAGAAACCAGTTGGAAGGAATGCTCTCAGCTAACAAGTTGTTACTTGTCCTCTCAAGTCAACTTTAAATTTTAAAGCAACCTGGACACTTTTTTTTAGTAAAACCAGTTGTTTTTTTTAACATTGTAATGGATGGGAAAGTCTATACTGTCATAAGTTTTGTTTTTCTTATTTCAGCCAAGGATGAAAAGGAGATGTTTTAACTTTACCTTGACATGTTTCGACTGGCCGTCTGCAGTGTTCCTTAGAAGTATATACTGTACCTGCTGTTCTAAATGTGTGTTGCCTAGATAATTCAACTTCTGAGAAAATTAGCTTTCTAACCATGTATAATATTTGTCTTCACATAATATAAATGGTTAGAAAGCTAATTTTAGACCATTTTAACACCCATTTATAGCAGCAAATACACTACTATCCTGTTGAAGAAACACCCGATAAGTCTGTAATGGATTATCAAGCTTTATTGTGAATCAGTGATGTGATAGTAGAGTTAAGACGATTTGTTTGCTAATAGCATGTCCTATCATGCTATTAGCAAACAAATAGCATGATTGGACAGTAACAATCATGTAAATTGTCATGTCATTGTAGGCCATGTAGTATGTCGGTAGCAATATACAAATGTCTTATTAAATTCATATACACGACTTTAAATTCAGTTGATGTTTTCATACCCCTGTCTCTAGCCCACCCGACCCCCAAAATCCAGCAGTTCAACTGTTCTTTTGGCAAGGTTAAATGGGCCCCAGTCACACCACTCTACTAGACTCACTGGTTATAAACTTTAAGAGTGGCTTTTCCTTTAATGTTTGATTCATCATTGGAGCATGTTTCCCTGTTAACAAACAGCCAAAAATAACATTACGATTATCATGTACTTGTTTGAGTCAGTCATTGCATATCCACTTCTGTGTTTTACTCATTTCCTGGGCATCAAGGAGAGACAGGGATACGCGAAGCTGATGATGACGATAAGTTCACTTTCAAGTCATAAAATCATGTGTTTGCATTGCAGTTTATTTGCATGCTGGGTCACCTGGGCACCTTACCAACACCACTGCCGAGTCCTCCTTTATCACCTCTTAGTGCTCGCAGGAACAGTGGCCCAGTCAAATGAGCATCTTAACAGAATAAACCAGTTGTTTGAGTGCCTGCATGCCTGACTGATTCTCTCTCTCTCTCTCTCTGTCATTCTCTCTCACACACACACACACACACGCACGCACGCACGCACGCATGCACACACACACACACACAGAAGCAGGTTACAGACTCTCTGGCTCCAACGCGCAAGATCGCTCTGATTGCAGAAAATGCGGCAGACAGAAAGGAGAGCAGATTAAGACGCAGCAAAGGGCTGCATGGATTTAGTTTGACAGGCATGAAGATTGTGTTGTGCCTGCGAGTTGTTTGTGAGTCCATAGCAGTTGATCTGCTAGGCAGTCAGTGAAACTCGAGTGGAGGGAATTCTTTTATGAGGTGCGCTGGGCCTGATAAGTGAGCTAGGGGAGAAGTTTTTGGTTGACTTATTAAATGATTCTGAAACCTGTTTGCAAAAAAAGGTGTGCACAATAAAACAAAGATCAGTTTAAAAAGTTCGGAATTATTGACCGAGTCTGTCAAGGATTACAAATCTGTTTTTGCATTTTAAGATTTATTTTTTTTTTAATGGTAGATCTTTGCAAAATGTACATCTTTGTGGATGATACTGTTAGTATTTGAATTAGTATATTAGTGTCTGCTGTCATGACTGAAACCAGCCAATCCATTGGATGTGGAGCTAATGAAACTAGAAATGTAATACCAAAGATGGGTAATAACTAGTTACTTTACTGTAACTTTAACACATTTATACTTTTGTGAGTAGTTTTATTGTAGGATATTTTTACTCTGACTTCCATACATTTTTTGAAGAAATAAACCCCGTAATTATAGTCAAGTATATTTGCCCATACTTTGAATTACTTTTGATTTCACTGATGTGAAAACTGGTAAGAAATGGTCTTGTTTATACTCAAATGACTTGTTCTAACCAGAAATTATTCCATCTTTAGTCATTTTAGTAAATTTGTCATTTATTTCATTGAAATCAGGGTTAAAGGGTTCCAGTTTGGCTTAGCTGTAATAGAGTGAGTAAAATATTGGAAATTTAGGAGAAATAAATCCCAAATATACAAATTGCAACTTTACATTAAATGTCACTGATTCTTGCAAATATGTTATTAAAAAACTGCTTAATCATTAAAAAATATCAACTTAACAACTAGAAAAGCACTCGGAGAGCGCAGACCTCCACCAAGCGCCACAGTTCCCCCCATACAGTGTTTGTGTGTAAGTTTTCAGATTCCTTGACCATGAAAACATATGACTAGCGATTGAATTCACAATGATAGGATTAGTGGTTCAGTAGTTATTCACAAAAATGGCATTTTGCGTAATGGCGGTTTTCTTGTGGACGGTGATCCGGATCACCACCAAAATCTAATCATCTGTAGGATACCCCATTTCTGACAATCTGTGAAAATTTCATGAAAGTCCGTCCATAACTTTTTGAGTTATCTTGCTAACAAACAAACAAACAAACAGACAGACAGACGGACAAACCAACGCCGATGATCACATAACCTCCTTGGTGGAGGTAATTGTGTGTATGTTTTCAGATTCCTTGACCATGAAAGCATATGACAAGCAATTGGATTGACAATGATAGGATTAGTGGTTTAGTAGTTATTCACGAAAATGGCATTTTGCGTAATGGCGGTTTTCTTGTGGACGGTGATCCGGATCACCACCAAAATCTAGTCATCTGTAGGATACCCCATTTCTGACAATCTGTGAAAATTTCATGAAAATCCGTCCATAACTTTTTGAGTTATCTTGCTAACAAACAAACAAACAAACTAGAAAAGCACTCGGAGAGCGCAGACCTCCGCCAAGCGCCACAGTTCCCCCCATACAGTGTTTGTGTGTACGTTTTCAGATTCCTTGACCATGAAAACATATGACTAGCAATTGGATTCACAATGATAGGATTAGTGGTTTATTAGTTATTCACGAAAATGGCATTTTGCGTAATGGCAGTTTTCTTGTGGACGGTGATCCGGATCACCACCAAAATCTAATCATCTGTAGGATACCCCATTTCTGACAATCTGTGAAAATTTCATGAAAATCCGTCCATAACTTTTTGAGTTATCTTGCTAACAAACAAACAAACAAACAGACAAACAAACAGACAGACAAACCAACGCCGATGATCACATAACCTCCTTGGCGGAGGTAATAAACTGTCTCAGATTTATGAGAATGTCTCAAATGTACAAAGAAAGAATCACAAATGTACAAAAAAATCTTGCAAACAAGTTTCACATTTATGAGTAAAAAGTTGCAATTTTACTTGCAATCAGCCCATATTGGTATTGACCAATATTTACCTTATTGACTGGTAGTGGCTACTGGCAAATAAGATAGCAGCAGCTGATATTTTCTGTTGCAGTTGTGTGGCACTAATTTTGTCCCAAAACAGACAGCAGTAGACTACATTTGCAAATTTTTATTAAAACATCCAGGACTCACTTCCGGTCTGGACGCCATGGCGACTGCAGCTTAACACTGAAGTTCTCAGACCCAATTCAGGATAACACCTTGAAAATCAAACTTAACGGATTTTTGGAGGAGTGAAAATCAAAAGACAAAATCATCATGTCTAAAGGAAAACAGAAGAAACTGAAATTCTCCAGGCCAGGACACGTATCGGCCGGAGAATCCGAACTGGAAGATCTCCGTTCAGAAGACGAGGAACTGGTGATAGCTAACAAAAGGGTTAGCCTGAAATCACTATTTGAGGAGCTACGACGATTTCGCCGAGATGTTACGGCCGAATTTCGGGAATTCAGAGAAGAATTGAAAAGGACAAACAGCAGAGTGGACCAGGCCGAGAACCGAATCTTGGAAACAGAGGATCGAATAAAAGTGCTCGAAGATTCTGTGCTAGACCTACGCAAAAGACAAGCAGCTATAGAGGCTAAGCTAACCGACCAAGAAGGAAAACAAAGAAGAGACAACATAAGAATTCATGGTCTGATAGAAGGAACCGAAAATGGTTTTAACTCAATGGCAGAATGCGTGGAATCCTTACTAAGAGAGAAATTGGATATTCCACAAACCACCGACTTGAAGATAGAAAAGGCACATCGTTCATTAGCCGCTAGGCCGGCGGCGGAAGCGCCCCCACGTTCGGTGTTGGTAAGATTTTCCAATTTCAAAATAAAACAAGAGGTTGTAAGACTGGCCTGGCAGAAAAAAGGATTTATGCACCAGGAGAGAAAAGTCTACGTGGAACACGATTACGCCCCGGAGGTCCTTAAAAAGCGCAGGGAATACAATGACGCGAAAAAGGTGTTAAGAGAGAAGAAATTGCGCTTTCAGACACCATTTCCTGCGAAGTTAAGGGTCTTCTACGGCGATGAAACGTGTCTCTATAATTCGGCGGAAGAAGCAACAGCTGACATGGCGAAAAGAGGCCTCCCGGTAACGGTATTTAAACCCCCAGCAGACCCGAGTGAGAAGATCAAAGCGCAAACATGGACAACACAAAGACCTTCAAAATCCACGGACCAGCAGCGGGAAACCCAGCACCAGAGCGTCGCGGATAAACTATCCGTTTTCAGGTTGGAATAGCGACCTTTTTTTTTTTTTTTTTTTTTTCTCTTGAATCAATCCGCACATCCAACCCCCCTCATACAAGGTAACAAACATTAAAGGAGATGCATATTCAGCATGTGGTAAAACATTTCATGGAACAATCATATTATTTGAAACAAATAAGTCTTTGTAATTAAAAAAAAAAAAACTTGTTAAAATAGAAATGTGACAATAATCCACATGTTCTCCTCATACTAACAAATACTGTTTTTGCGTGAATGTTTGATGTGATGGGGGTGGGAGGGTGCACACAATTTCACAGGGTTTAGGCATAAAAGGAAAAAAAAAAAATCATTACAAGTTTGGATTGGGTTCTGAAACTCACGTTAAAAGCATGGGACTACTTTCAGTGGTAAGAGAGGGCCCTCAACACGTAACAGAGTTTGAGGAATTTCCCTCAGAGCCTTCACTCCATCAAGGCTCTTACAGGGTCTTTAAAAAGACCTCAGCTCAGGAAGTTCTTATGACAGCTTTTTGTTTTAAAGTTTTTTACACTATGTTCTTAATGTTTTTCTTGTTTTTAATGTTCTTTCAGTTTCTGAGTAGCACAAAAGAGGGCCACCACACAGTTATACTAAACAAAACAACACAATGGAGAAACAGGGTGTAACCAAAATAATTTCATATAATGTAAAAGGAATCCTGAATCCAGTTAAAAGATCCAAGATTCTAGGCAAAATGAAAAAAGACAAAGCAGGAATAATACTTTTACAAGAAACCCACCTAACAGACGTGGAACACAATAAACTCAGTAGACAAGGGTTTAAAATGATCTCTTCATCTTCATATAAATCAGGGAGGAGGAGGGGAGTAGCGACATTGATATCAACCAAAATTACATTTGAAAAAAAATCAGAACACAAAGATAAAGAAGGGAGATACAGTTTGGTAACTGGGCAGCTAGAGGGAGAAGATATCACCCTGCTGAATGTGTATGCTCCCCCAGGGGCTAACTGGAAATTTTATAAAAATATATTCGACCTAATGATAACTAAAGCTCAAGGTTTAGTGATATGTGGTGGGGACTTCAATCTTAGACTGAATCCATACTGGGATGCTTCTGGTAATTCCCCACATCAAAATAACACCCAAAACAGGAAGACTCGGATGCTACTAAAAGAATTGGGAATCTGTGACGTGTGGAGGGAACTCAACCCCAGTGTAAAAGACTATACATTTTACTCAACTCCACATTCATCTTACTCAAGGATTGACTATTTTTTTATGTTTAATAGAGACATTGGAAGAGTAAAAACATGTAAAATAGGACTGATGGATCTCTCCGACCACAGTCCGATCTACATGGACTTAAATATCCAAAAATACACAAATAATACATTTTCTTGGAGGTTAAATTCAAATGTCCTGAAAGGACCATTGAAAGATGAATTGGAATCAGATATTCTCAGATATTTGGAAGATAACGATAATGGAGAAGTATCCCCTTTAATACTGTGGGATGCATGTAAAGCTGTAATAAGAGGAAAGATTATTGCAAAACTGGCAACCCAAAAGAAACTAAGACAAGAAAAACTATCCACATTAGAGTCAGAACTTAGGAACCTAGAAAAAGAACACAAAGGCAACACTCATTCTACTGACTCGCTCAAGATTAAGGAAATTAAAAACCAAATAAATGAGATCTACACAATAGAAATCCAGAAGAAACTTACATTTCTGAAACAAAAATACTATGAAGCAGGCAGTAAATCGGCAAAATTGCTAGCCTATAAATTGAGGAAACATCAAACAGAAAGAGCAATCTACAAAATCAGAGACCCAGTATCAAAGGAAATAAAATTCAGAATTCAGGATATTCTTAAAAACTTCGAGAATTACTATAAGAACTTATACTCCCACAAAAAACATAAAAACGCATCCGAGGCATTCCTAAACACATTAAACCTTCCCTAACTTACGGAGTCACAAAATAAAACACTACTGTCAGAAATACATCCTAAAGAATTGGAAAAAGCAATTATGAAACTTAAAGCTAACAAATCCCCAGGAGCAGATGGCTATACAGCAGAGTGGTACAAAACCTTTAAACAGCAACTATCTCCTCTCCTCCTGAAAACATTTAATTATGTCCTCCACACAGGGGAAATCCCCCCCTCCTGGAGAGAAGGGGTCATTGCAGTTATACCTAAACCTGAAAAGGATAAACTAGAGTGCTCCAACTACAGACCAATCAGTGTACTAAATCAGGACTATAAGCTTTTTACCATTATCCTTGCCAAAAGGTTAGAAAATATACTGACAGACCTAATTCATTTAGACCAAACAGGTTTTATAAGACAAAGACAGACACAAGACAACATTCGACGCACTTTACACATAATTCATCATATAAAAAAATATAACTTAAATGCAGTCATATTGGGATTAGATGCTGAAAAAGCATTCGATTCGGTTGACTGGTCTTTTCTATATAGAATCTTATCCAGTTTCAATTTTCATAACAACTTCATTAGAACTATACAGGCATTATATAAAAAACCAACAGCTAAAATAAGGATTAACGGTAATTTATCATCATCTTTTGAACTGGAAAGAGGATGTCGTCAGGGCTGCCCCCTGTCTCCACTGCTCTTTGCAATCTTCATAGAACCTCTGAGCCAATGGATAAGACAAAACCAAAAAATTCAAGGTATTACACTTGGTCAGAAGGAACATAAAATAGCACTCTTTGCTGATGACATTTTAATATACCTAGGGCAGCCGGACACTTCTTTACCAGAACTAACCTCAGTTTTTTCAGAGTATGGAGATTTATCGGGGAACAAATTAAATATGCATAAAACCCAAGTTTTAACATTGACATTTGACATTTTAATATACCTAGGGCAGCCGGACACTTCTTTACCAGAACTAACCTCAGTTTTTTCAGAGTATGGAGATTTATCGGGGTACAAATTAAATATGCATAAAACCCAAGTTTTAACATTCAACTATGACCCAAATCATTATTCACTAAGCAAACTCAAAACTAACTGGGAGTCGGAATCTATGAAATATCTGGGGGTCAATATCCCGAAACAACTCAACAAAATTATATCACTAAACTATGATCCACTGGTGACAAAAATAAAATCTGACCTAGCAAGATGGAATATGATACCATTCTTGGGTACTGCACAAAGAATTGAAGCAGTCAAAATGAATATACTTCCACGTCTTCTATACCTTTTCCAAACAATACCGGTAGAACCTCCCAAAAAAACATGGCAGGAGCTGGACAGAAGGATCTCAAGATTCATATGGCAGGGCAAGAGACCTAGAATCAGATATAGAACCCTACAGCTAAACAAAGACAAAGGTGGGCTCGCGCTGCCAAATATCAGGGACTACTTTAAAGCCGCACAAATTAAAACTTTAGTAGAGATATGTAACCCAGTCTACACTGCACAATGGAAGGAGATCGAATGCCAAATAACAAGTGACATCCCCCTACAGGCGATAATAGGGAACAATGTCTTACCTAAGCTTTTGAATAACACTAACCCGTGGATAGAGACCCCGCTAAAAATTTGGTTTAAGATAGTCAGAGAGAATCAAACTAAAGAGCCCTATCGACTTCTGCAATGGATCGCCTATGATCAGGACTTTACTCCTAATAAAACAGACACCAGATTTAAAAAGTGGAAGGAGAAAGGGCTGATAAAATATTACGATTTTTTTAAAGGGCAAATCTTAAGAAGTTTTGAAGATTTGAAAAAACAAGGCCTAATAAATCAAGACCTTTACAGGTTCTTCCAGCTTAGACACCACATAAACAATATACTTAAAAAGGAGGTTTTGGAAAGGGCCCAGTCAGGTGTTCTGAAGGTCTTCTTAATGGCATATAAAGGGATCCCAGGGATCAGATACATTTCTAAAATATACCAAGGTCTTCAAGACTTAAAAGGAGACAACACATCTTATATAAAAGAGAGATGGGAAAAAGAGGGGAATTTCACTTTACAACTGGAAATATGGGAAAAGCTAAATAAACAGCAATGGAAAAGTACCTCATCCCTGCAGTGGAGAGAATTTGGATGGAAAAACTTGGCAAGATTTTTCAGAACACCTGCACAAAACAAATTTACCCATAAGGGATTGAACTGTTGGCGCTTGTGTGGTGAAAAGACTGCAAATCATTTTCATGTGTTTTGGTCACGCCCAGTTATCCACCAATATTGGACCAAGGTACAGACAATATTGGGGAAAATATTCAAAATTACAGTTCCCTTTTCTTTTGTAACTTTGTATTTGGGTTTACTACCGGACTCACTGGAAAGACGAGGAGAAAAATACTTATTCAATGTTTTAATATTGGCAAGCAAAAAAGCTCTAACTAAAAAATGGATGTTGAAGGACTGTCCTACACCTGAAGATTGGACTAACGTGATCCAAGACATTTACTCGATGGAAAAGTTGACATTCGCACTGAGACAGGACATGGATGTGTTCATGAACTTTTGGCAACCCTGGACCGCATATGTGTCTTCCATTAGATCTAATCTTTGACAAATACCATTTCAATAATGGTTCCGCTCTTTGTTCCAACGCTACTCAGATGCTCTTTTATCTTTATTTACTTACTTTTTCTTTTTGTTTGTTTTTTACTGGTTTGTTTGGTTTTTTTTTGTTATTTGTTTCTTGTTTTTTTTTCTCTTTAATTTCACTTTTTCTTTCACTTTAAAAAAAAAAAAAAAAAGGGGTGTTGTAAGAATTAATCTTCCAATGTTGTCAGATATCAGAAAATAAGGGAACATGTGATGAAAATGTAAACACTGCATTGCTGTAACGACCTGTATACCCTTTACAAAAACTTAAATAAAAAAAAAAAAAAAACATCCAGGACTGTGTCATGCGGTGATCCTCGCGGATCACTATAAGACGCCAAGAGTCCACCGATGAGTTTGCAATGATGGTGATTTATTTACAAAACACGAGACACACATACAAGACTATGACTGTGACGAAACAACACTGAACACTGAGCATGGAACCGTAAGGCTAACCCCAGCCACTTACGGTCTAAAACATGGCATGACATGAACGAGCAAAGCACAAGAATATACACATGAACCTGACCAGATCAGAACGATGAATGTCTGACGAGGCTTGGATGATGTCTGACGATACTCCTGCAATCTAACTGCAGTCAGCGTCCGCCTAATAAAGCGGAACGCTAACGAGCAGTAATGACAGCCAGCTGGCCGACCCTGACAGCCGGGAGCCCCACCGAGCGCCTTCACAATAAGAGCCCGGTGCAGCCAGAATATAACCCACAGCTGTCAAAGCCGGCTGCGAGCTATACGTAGCCCGAGTGCGGACAAGACCGGCACTCGGGTCACAACAGACTGAACTGTTTTAAAGTATTTCAGTTCAGTAATTTTTATAATGCATATGTATCTGTCTTCCTGACAATGAAGATGGAATAGATGACAACAAAAACAATTGAAACAATTGGTATTGGCCATTGGCCAACTGATTATTTTTAACATTCATATTCTATCGGCCCAGAATTTCACAATCGATGAATTTACTTTAAAAAAGCTGCAAATCATGCTGAAACCTGCATATTTACAAACTAGAGGGCACTCCAAGAGTGCATACCTCTGTTAAGGCTTTATCCAGCCGGCCCACCCTCTGTCCCTCCCTCCGTCTGTCCACGCCGCCATACCTCTGTCTGTATCTTCATCCATACCTCCATCCATCCTTACCTCCAAATTCATCCAGTTGTTTTTGCACAATCCTGCTAACAGATGCACAGAAGAACGGACAATCACATTACATTATGAGATAGGGCCTTAGTGAAAGTATGCACTCATGGATCACCTCAAAAATATAATGGATTCATCTGTAGCCCAAGGGCCACCTCTGATAAAAATTTCATCAAAATCTGTCCTGTAGTTTTTGCTTAATCCTGCTAACAAACAGACACCCCGCCCTAATCACATTTCCTCCTTGGTGGAGGTAAAAAGTAAGAAATTGACAGGAAAAAGTCACAAAATTATGCAACAAAAATTAATATCATAAGGTTACTTTTACTTGAATAGAGTTTTTGGCTACTCTCCTCACCTCTGAAAAATACTTTGACAGAAAGGCACAAGAAAGCTTCACAGCAGTTTTATTGTCCTGCACACAGACTGACGTATGTGCTATATTAATGGAATAGTAGACCTTGTGACCTTTTGCTCCACAGTACATTTTTCTCTGCAGTCTCCTCTGTAATTAAGTCACTTAACGTGTTATCCTTTTGAGTTTGGTTTTGCAGCTTCTCAGTTTCTGTTCTGATATGATTTATCTCTGATCTCCTCATCAAAGGCTTACTTCTGGCTTATGACACCATGACTGCTGACTCAGAGCAGCAAACCACACAGTCAGAGGTGACCTGCTCCTAAAAACACTTTACTTGAAGTGTTTTAAACCCACACAGTACAAGTTTGACATGATGTCAAACTTTAACTATGTGGCTTTAAAGATATTTAATGGCTTATTGAAGTGGGCCAATAAATCAACAGTACATGATTTTATTGTCCAAAAAAAGTAGACTCTGCTCATAATTGGCCTCCATGTTTCCTTAATCCCCAATATCATGCATCTGCTGATACAAGGTCGACTCAATATTTCTTCATATATTTTATTACATTACTGAATTGAAAATATCTGGATCGAGTCTGACTACCATCCTGCTTATCAGCTTAGGACATCCCTAAATTACATTACACAACTGGCACAGCTGTTACCTTGTTGTCTATCTGCTCATCGTGTAATCTTAACACTCTGCATGTGCCCGTTTTGGTTGACAGGGCTGTTCGATGGACGAGGCGTGACCCTGCTGGAGGTATGCGGGAGCTGGCCAGAGAGTTTCGGTGTGCCGCGACACGCTGTCGGATCCGCTGATGCCAGCGATGAGGGCCTCAGAGAGAGGCTGGCCGACGCCATGTCTGAGTCTCCTTCCAGGGATATAGTAGGATCTGCTACAGGTCAGTTAAGAATACTTTAATACACTCCACAAACCCTTTACACAGGATCAGCAGCCACAATAAGGAAACTTCTTTTCATTTGACTTCTGTTAACTTTTCATTTCTGGTTTTATGTAAACAAGCATTAAATGAAGATTTGCCACAGTGACATGTGGTGGTTATAGTCAGTTTTGGCCTTGGATGTATACCTATCGGCTCACAGGCTAGGGTGACTAGTGTGTTGGGCAGTTACATATTTTGAAGAACTCACAGAAACTGTCTATCTATTGGAACAAGAGTAGATTGCACACATCAAGGTGCATTTTCCTTTCCCAATAGTATCAGCGGTTGATCTCCATACAAAGTTCTTTTCAGGTTCTCCTGTTTGTGGTTTACTCAGGTCCTTGGTCAGCTTCTGCAGCATTTGGTCTTACAGTGTAATAGATCAGGTTTTAGTTTTACACAAAATACTTTTTTTTGAATGAATGAATGAATTCATTCATTCAAAAAACGAATGATTTGTTTTTAAGGGGATCCCCTTAAAAACAAATCTACATAGTCTAAAATGGTATCTTATGCCCTTTTTTCATTGTCTTACAGTTGCTTGTAAAAATTGTCATGATTAATAAGCTGACAGCTCATGTGCATGATACAACAGCACAGGAGAACAACCTCACGAGGAGGCACGTTTGAGAATTTATTTAATTTCAAAGCAAACGCACCGCTATGGGAATGAATAAATTGCCACTTATTCATTCATCTTCTACCACTTAATCCGTTTCGGGTCGCGGGGGGGCTGGAGCCTATCCTAGCATCTTTGGGCGAGAGGCAGGGTACACCCTGGACAGATCGCCAGTCCATCGTAGGGCCAATACAGAGAGACAGACAACCATTCACTCTCACAGTCATACCCAAGGACAATTTAGAATCCCCAGTTTGATGCCAGTTAACCCCTTGAACTCTGGTCAATTTCCCTAAAAACGCCTAAAAATAACATACCCAATGTGGGGAGCCTTGAATAACGAAACTGAATTGCATTTAATTCAAGTTTATTTCAAGCAACCATTCCCACAGTCTGCTCTCATTCTTGAGCAGCGAACAAAGAGGAGGAAACACACCAAAGTCCTTGCCTTTAAACATTCTCACATAAAGAAATCTCCCTCGCAGGGGAGGTCACACATCTCCATCATAATCCCTTTATTCACATTCATAATCCCTTTATTTACATTACTCCCCCCTCTCTCATCTCGAGCCTCCGAGGTCAGGGAGTCTACTGTCCACACCTATTGTCTTCTCTCGCTGTCCGCCGCAGGTGTCCTAGACTGCGTCTCGTGTCCTAGACTCTGCGTCTCCTTCATCGTGAGGTTAAATCACATATGTGCTGTCAGCATATCTCTCATATGTCCAACATGTACATGCACAACTACACAGCCATATAACCCCCCCCCCCCAAACGATGAAGAACGGACTATTCCCTAAAATTCAATAACATGTTACTGACTACTGTATAATCAACATCAACATTCAGTCTGTGCGCCGCCTGGGCTTCAACCGTCTGCCGAATCTGCTGTGAGTTGGCCCCGCCTTGCCTGCGGCGCCTTTCTGCTCCGGCTCTGTTGACTGAGGGAGAGAGTGATTATTTGCCCCCTGCGGGGGCCTGCCTCATCGAGGCGCCCTTGCGACCGGTACAGACCCGTCCTTCATGACAAAAGCAGGTTTTAGTCTGTCAATACTGACTGTCTCTTTTCTGTCTCCAAAATCTAGCACAAATTGCTTATCACCTGCCTCCAGCACTCGAAATGGCCCTTCGTAAGGTGGTTTGAGTGTTGCTTTTAGGGCTTCGCGCCTGACAAAAACGAACTCAGCATTTTTCAAAGCTTTGGGGACGAAAACTCGTGGAAAAGCGTGATGAACCGGACCCGGAAGCGTGTCTGCTCCCGTGCCAACTAACGGTCCCAGAGCCGGGAGAGGTGGGGGCTCCAGGTGCTCTGGTAAAAACTCGCCTGGCAGCCTAAGAGGTTGTGCAAACACCAGCTCCGCTGGGGAGGCGTCTAAGTCCTCTTTGGGCGCAGAACGCAACCCTAATAAAACCCATGGTAGTTTATTTACCCAATCTGCATCCGTGAGCGACGCTCTGAGTGCTGCCTTCAAAGACCTATGAAAACGCTTGCATAAACCATTAGCCTGAGGGTGGTAAGCCGTAGTGCGGTGAATTTTGGCTCCCAAACCGTTGGCCATCACTGACCACAGCTCAGAGACGAATTGAGGTCCTCTATCGGACGTAATGTCCGACGGAACCCCGAAGCGCGCCACCCAAGCCGTTAAAAAAACGCGAGCCACCTCCGCGGCCGTGGTCGTCGCCAGCGGGACCACTTCCGGCCAACGTGTGGTTCGGTCCACCATTGTCAAAAGATGCGTGAACCCCTGTGATGCCGGTAGGGGGCCCACGAGGTTGACGTGCACGTGGTCAAACCTTCTGGCTGGAATGCGAAACGGTTCTAACGGGGCTCTTGTGTGCTTGTGAATTTTGGCCCGTTGACAGGACATGCAGGTTTTTGCCCATTCCTTCACGTGCTTGCGCAGGCACGGCCAAACAAACTTTTCCGCTACCATTTTCACCGACGCGCGCACCCCCGGGTGCGCCAGTGAGTGGACCGAGTCAAAAACACGGCGGCGCCACGCAGCCGGAACCACCGGACGCGGGCGCCCCGTCAACACATCGCAGATCAGGGGGGGCATATCGGTTTGTAAACACTTGCTCTCCAGCCTTAACCCTGTTGGTCCAGACTGGAGCACGCGCACGTCCTCGTCCGCCCCCTAGTCCGCTGCCATGGCTGCATAATCTATACCCACGTGCACCGGGGCTGCGCGCGCCACCGTGCCGCTCCCCTGCGGCGCGGTCACGGTGGCCCGTTCTGCCTCTGCGCGTGGTGGAGTCGTGACCGCGCGTGAGAGACAATCTGCTACTACATTGAATTTGCCCGCAACGTGCCTAATGTCAGTGGTAAATTCTGAGATCGCGGCCAGCTGCCTCTGCTGCCTGCCTGACCATGGGTCTGAAATTTTGGCCATGGCGTATGTGAGCGGCTTGTGGTCCACATAAGCGGTGAAGCACCGTCCTTCCAGCCAGAACTGGAAATGACGAATAGCCAAATGCAGCGCCAACAGTTCTCTGTCGAACGTGCTGTATTTTCGCTCAGCCGCGCTGAAAGATTTGCTAAAGAAAGCCAACGGCTTTCAAACTCCGGCGACCTGTTGCTCAATAACGGCCCCTATGGCTAGATCTGAAGCGTCTGTCGTCAGCGCGATACGTGCTGCCGGGTCTGGGTGGGCTAGGAGCGCAGCGTCAGCCAAGGCTTTTTTTACCTCTGTGAACGCGCGCTCCTGCTCTGGGGACCATTCGACCGCCTGGGTTGGTTTTTGCTTTTTGAGCGCGGCATATAACGGTTGCATGATTTGAGCTGCGTGGGGCAGGAATCGGTTATAAAAATTCACCATCCCCAAGAATTCCTGCAGTGATTTGACCGTTTGTAGCCGGGGAAAATCCGCTACCGCGCGTACTTTATCTGGTAACGGAACCGCTCCCTCTGGGGAGACGCGGTGACCCAAAAAATCGATCTGCTCGACGCCAAACTGGCACTTGGTTGGGTTAATTATTAAGCCGTGCTCTCCCAGCCTCCTAAAAACTGCTGTGAGGTGCTTTTCGTGTTCGTCCTCTGAAGTACTCGCGGCCAAAATGTCGTCGAGGTACACAAACACGAAAGGGAGATCGCGTAACACGGCATCCATCATCCGCTGAAACGTTTGTGCCGCCCCTTTGAGACCAAACGGCATGCGTAAAAATTCGAAAAGTCCGAACGGGGTTATTACCACTGTTTTAGGAATGTCCCCCGGTTGGACTGGGACTTGGTGATAGCCGCGAACCAGATCAATCTTTGAAAAAATACGCGCCCCCGCCAGGTGCACCAAAAAGTCCTGAATGTGCGGGATGGGATAACGATCATGCACCGTAGCATTGTTTAGTCTGCGGTAATCGCCACACGGTCTCCAGGAGCCATCGGCTTTCGGCACCATGTGCAGCGGCGAAGCCCACGGGCTTTTTGACCTACGAACGATGCCCAGCCTCTCTAGGCTGGCGAACTCCTCGCGCGCTATAGCGAGCTTAACTGCATCTAAGCGCCGAGCCTTTGCAAACACGGGAGGGCCAGATGTAGGGATAAAATGCTCCACCCCGTGTTTCGCGACCGTCGCTGAAAAAGTGGGCACAGTGAGCGCTGGAAATTGGGTGAGGAGTGTGTGAAACTTACCACCTGCTGTAGTGACGTGGGTCTGTACTGGTGGCGGGGACACTCGAGCTGAACAGGGGAGAGAGTAAAAAGAGAGTGCATTTACCAGCCGTCTATTAGCAAGATCAACTAACAGATTGTGCGAGCACAAAAAATCCGCGCCCAACATGTTGAAACTCACGAAACTCACCGCCGCTATTACAAAAGTCCATTCATATGTGCGGCCATGTAAGCATAAAGGCAAGGTCCTTTTCCTGTAGGTGTTGATGCTCGAGCCATTTGCCGCCGTAGCTCCGCTACCGCGGGGTCCAGCCACCCGGTCCGCGTATGTTGGGGTGATGAAGCTCACTTGGGCTCCGGTGTCTATGAGGAACTCTCGTCTGGAGCTCGTATCCGTGATGTAGAGCAGCTTGTTGCCTTCTCCGAGAGTCGAAGCTGCTAGCGACCCCCGGTCTTGCCGTTTCCCGAACTCTTGAAGTTGCAGGGCGGCACGTACCTGCGTGCCCTATCAGCGAACCTCCGATGATAAAAGCAGAGATCCTCTCCTCCGCTGTGTCGGGGCCGCGCCTCTGCCACCGGAACATTGGCTCCACCTCGTCGCGGCCGTGCTGCCGCCGTCGTCGGCCAGCCTGGGTCTGCCGCCTCTGGCTCCCCGCTGTCTTGGGTTGCTGCTGCGGTTGCCTGCCCGCCGCAGGCGTCCAGAATCCCGTCTGCTTCCTGGGCCAGCTCCCGGAACTCCTCCGGGGTGTGACACTTCTTGCCGGCCAGCGTGCTTCTCGCATGCGTCGGGAGGTTGGAGAGGAAGATGAACTGGAAGAGGAAATCATCGTTGTCCGACCCTCTCAGCTGTATCATATCCTCCATCAGGGCGCTCGGCCTGTGTCCTCCTTGGTCTAGCAAAGACAGGATCCTCCTCGCCCTCACTTCGGCCGAGGGGGTGAAGAACTTAACGAGGGTGGATTTCAGCTTGTCGTACCTGCCGGTAGTGGGTGGCTGCTCCACCAAGCTCTGCACGCATCGAGATGTGTGGTTATCCAGTTTAGCGATGACATGGTGGAACTTAGTGTCATCCACTGTTACTCCTGCGAGCGCGAACTGCGACTCCGCTTGCAGGAACCACGACCGTGGGTTATCCTGCCAGAAATCAGGCAGCTTGACGGCCACTGCGCTCGCCAGAACCGAACTCTGTGAGTCCGGGACCCTGAGACCTTCTCCGGTCATTCTCAACGTCGTCGGTCACCAATTGTGGGGAGCCTTGAATAACGAAACTGAATTGCATTTAATTCAAGTTTATTTCAAGCAACCATTTCCACAGTCTGCTCTCATTCTTGAGCAGCGAACAAAGAGGAGGAGACACACCAAAGTCCTCGCCTTTAAACATTCTCACATAAAGAAATCTCCCTCGTAGGGGAGGTCACACATCTCCATCATAATCCCTTTATTCACATTCATAATCCCTTTATTTACATTACTCCCCCCTCTCTCCTCTCGAGCCTCCGAGGTCAGGGAGTCTACTGTCCACACCTATTGTCTTCTCTCGCTGTCCATCGCAGGTGTCCTAGACTTTGCGTCTCCTTCATCGTGAGGTTAAATCACATATGTGCTGTCAGCATATCTCTCATATGTCCAACATGTACATGCACAACTACACAGCCATACCCAAAGTAAATCAAAAGCTGTTCTTCAACCCTTTGCAGCATCTTCGTGGGGTTGGTCTCATTTAAAAGAAAACACTTTGAATTTTTTGGCAAAACAGTCATAATCTCTCTAAGTGCTCCTGCCACTGAGTAACAGTCATCTAAACATACTGAATTTGAAGAAAATAAAGTTCGCCTGGGTGGTTTTTTTTAGATACAAATGCTTGCAAATAACACACAGCTGTCAGATACTGGCTGGAAAATGCAACAGAAATGTAGAACCAAGTGTTATCAAGCTGAGGTCAAAATTTTGTAACAATACCACAAAAAATGATTATATTACACAGCTTTTTTCTCAGGTTGTTCCCAGGCGTTTTTGAACTGTGCCAAATTGTGCCAAATGGCACAGTGTGGAAAAACGTCTATAACTTTTGAATGCTTCAACATAGAAGCTTCATCTTGGGCTCTAATGAAAGGTGACACTCAGGGCTGTGTGTGTGTGGGGGGGGTTGTTTGTTCATTCATGAATGAATGAATGAATGAACAAACAAGCCCCCCCACACACAAAGAAACATGCCACGTAAAAAATGTGTGGCCTTTTTTTTACAAGAAAAAATAACCTACAGTGCAATAAAAATTATACTAAAATATCTGCAATGTAGAGGATAACAACCCCCCCCCCCTCCGCTACAGAGGAGCTTGGCGCACAAAAAAACTTGTGGCCATGACGGACCGTTGTAATTACCGATCGGTCAAAAGTCATTTTTATTATTATTTTCATTGATAAAGAATAATTTAGCTTATAACACTTACCTGTCCACAACAGCAGTGTCGTTGGCGAACATCTGTTCCTCATTGTCAGATGAACATGAAGCTGGTCCGGTTGTTACGGACTAATGGTTCTGGTCACCCGACCCGGTCAAACCATCTCCGCTTCCATGATTGTGGTTTTTGCGAACGATTTTTCAAAACAAATAAGAACAGTAGTAATAAAAAAAGACTGGCTAACGGCTGAGAGTGGTTAACGTTACCGTTACACACAGGTCTCAATGTGACCCAGCAGCTTAGACAAAAAAGATTTTACGCACGGTGACGCACGCGTTGCAATCGTCGAACTTCTCTGCTAAAAATTGGCTCGTTGTATTCGCGGTCATTGGTAGGCAGGTCCTTCTTGCTAGGTTTTCAGTCATTGGTTCTTCAAGGTTTCAGAAACCCAATTCAAGGCTCTTATTAGTCGAATGAGAGGTCAATCAAATCTAAACCAGTCAAACACTCCTTTGGCTTTCTGTTCGCGGCTGTGTCTGTACTGGAAGAACGGAAATGCAGTTTTTTTTGTGCACTGAGACGCACTATGACGCAGAGACGTGACCGCCCGCAGAATCCTGGAGTTCAACAGGTTAACCTAACTTGCATGTTTTTGGCATGTGGGAGGAAACCGGAAAAATCCCGGAGTAAACCCAAGCAGACACGGGGAGAACATGCAAACTCCACACAGATCACTGTTGGTCGGGGGCTGGGATCGATCCCAGGATCCCCCGGCCAAGGGTGAGTTGCTGTGCTGCCGCAGTGCTAACCACTCTGCCACCGCACTGCCCAATTGCCACTTAAGTCCCAGCGGGGAATAGACAAACCAGTAGGGTGTGGGGGATGAGCTGGTGGTGCCTGACCGGGTGGAGGTAGGAAGCTGAGGAATGGCGGAGATGTGGCAGGAGAGCGCGCCCAGTCCTGGAGACACACCTGCACGGTGGCAGCAACCTGAGGAGGAAAGAGAAACAATGTTAGACGACATGTCTAAGATTGTCAGTTATACTTGCTTGTCCTTGATGGGGCAGTATACCCAGATGAGCCAGCATTGAATGTGCGGAGAGAGCCTTCTTAAGAACGCTGGCTGATGAGCGGGAGCAGGTGTGTCTTCTGCCTCAGGTGCAGTGATGAATTGGTGAAGGTGAGACGGGACGGGAGGGGCGTGCTCTCGCTGCCCATGACAGGGCCCCCCCTTCTAGGAGCGCCTCCTGGTGGTCCAGAGAGCTTCTCCGGGTGAGCTTGGTGGAAGGCCCAGAGCATTTCTTTGTCCAGGACCCGAGCAGAAGGGACCCAGGAGCGTTCCTCCGGACCGTAGCCCTCCCAGTCCACCAGGTACTGCCAGCCTCGGCCACGATGGCAAACATCCAAGATCCGGCGGACCGTGTAGGCGGGGTGACCATAGATGATCCAGGAGGGAGGAGGCAGCTTTTGGCGGGGGGGGGGGGGCTGACTGAGAGTGGCTTGATGTGAGAGATGTGGAAAGTCAGGTTCACCCACAGGGTTGGCGGCAATTTAAGCTGCACCGACGCCTCATTGATCACTCGAGAGATGACATATGGGCCCAGGAAGCGGGGGGACAGCTTCTTAGACTTCTCCTTGAGCGGGATCTGGCTTGCCACTAGCCAGACCTGCTGACCCACGACGTACTTGGGGGTGGGCACCCGCTGCCTGTCAGCTGCAGTCCGAGTGCGTTTAGTGGAGCAGGTGAGGGCAGCCCTGGTGGCTCTCCAGACACGTCGGCAGCGACAGGCATGGACCCCCACGGATGGAACCGTGACCTCCCTCTTGACCATGGGAAGGAGTGGTGGCGTGTACCCCAGGGATGCCTCAAATGGGGTGAGTCCTGTGGCGGCGGAGACTGCCGAGTTTAATGAGTATTCCACCCAGGTCAGGTGTGAGCTCCAGGAGGATGGGTTGTCAGCTGCTACGCACCACAGGGTGGCCTCCAAGGACTGGTTGGCGCGCTACACCTGCCCGTTGCTCTGTGGATGATTCGCCGAGGAGAGACTCACTGTTGTGCCTAGAGTCCGGCAAAAGGCCCTCCAGACCTGAGATGTAAACTGTGGACCCCGGTCAGACACAATGTCCATGGGGATGCCGTGGATTCTGATGACGTGGTCGGTGAGGAGGACCACCGTCTCCAAGGCCGAGAGGAACTTCGGGAGGGCAACCAGATGCACAGCCTTAGAGAAGCGATCCACTATGGTGAGGATTACCGTCTTACCATGGGATGGGGAGAAGTCTGGTAACGAAGTCCATGGCAATGTGGGACCAAGGACGACCAGGGGTGGGGAAGGGATGGAGGAGACCAGATGGGGGAGAGGAGTCCGACTTCCCCTGGATGCAGGTCTGACAGGCCTTAACGTACTCCTGTACGTCCCGCCGCAGTTTGGGCCTCCAGAACGCTCGCCAGACAAAGTCCACAGTCCGAGTAATTCCAGTATGGCAAGCAAAGCGACTGGAGTGACCCCACTGGATGACATCGCTGCAGAGGGCAGCCGGGACGTACAGATTGTTCCGGGGGCACCCTACTGGCACAGGCTCCTGGGACTTGGCCTGGTGGACCCTCTGCTCGATATCCCAAGTAAGGGGTCTGAGGGCACGAGAAGGCGGTATGATGGTTTGGGGGGGGGGAGGGGGCGCTACCTCCTCGGAATCAAACTAGCACGATAGCGCGTCCGGTTTGGTGTTCCGAGTGCCAGGCCGGTACGTGATAGAAAAGTTGAACCTCTGAAAAAACAGAGCCCAACGAGCCTGCCTGGCGTCAAGTCAGCGGGCCGACCGCAAATACTCAAGGTTTTTGTGGTCGGTCCACACGACGATGGGGTAAATAGCCCCCTGTAACCAATGCCTCCATTCCTCCAATGCCAACTTAATGGCAAGCAGCTCTCTGTCCCCTATGTCATAATTCCTCTCGGCCGGCGTATGCCGCCGAGAGAAATATGCGCACGGGCTGAGCTTCTGATTGGAGGGTGTGCACTGTGACAGCACAGCGCCTACCCCCAAATCAGATGCGTCCACCTCGAGGACGAACTGGAGCTGCGTGTCGACCTGGGCCAAGATTGGTGTTTCAGTGAACAGGCGCTTTAATTTCAAAAACGCCTGCTCAGCTGCCTCGGTCCAGCGAAAGGGGACCTTAATGGAGGTCAGTTGCATCAAGGGCAGTGCCACCCCACTGTAGTTCCTGATGAACCTGCGATAAAAGTTTGCAAACCCAAGGAAGCATTGAAGCTCCTTACGGGAGTGGGGAGTTGGCCAATCAAGCACTGTCCTCACCTTGGCCGGGTCGGCAATCAGTCTCCCTTCAGCCACTATGAAGTCTAACAAAGTGGTAGATGTAGTGGAGAACTCACACTTCTCGGCCTTGATGTAGAGCTGGTTCTCCAAGAGCCATTGTAGGATGGCCCTGACATGGGCTTTGTGTTCCTCTGGCGAGCGGGAGAAAATCAAAATATCATCCAAGTAGACAAAGACGAATTGATAAAGCATATCGCGAAGGACATCATTGATTAACCGCTGAAAGACGGCGGGGGCACTGGTGAGCCTAAATGGCATCACCAAATATTCAAACTGCCCCTGGTGGGTTTTGAACGCCATCTTCCATTTGTCACCTTCGCGAATGTGGATCAAATGGTACGCATTTCTTAAGTCTAACTTGGTGAAAACCCGTGAGCGCTGAAGGAGCTCAAACATGGAATTAATCAAAGGCAGAGGGCACTTGTCTTTGGTGGTAATTACGTTGAGCTCCCGGTGGCCGATGCACGGGCGCAGTGAGCCATCCTTCTTTCCGACGAAAACAAACCCAGCTCCGAGTGGAGCCAAAGATGGCCAAATAAGGCCGGCATTCAGCGACTCTTTAACGTACTTCTCCATCGCCTCCCTCTCCGGACCAGAAATGCTGTATAGCCGACTGGACGGCAGCTTCGCCCCAGGGATGAGGTCTAGAGCACAGTCGTAAGAGTGATGAGGCGGTAGCGACAACGCTCTGGATTTGCTAAAGACCTCCCCCAAATTGTGGTATGCCCGGGGAACGAGGCTGAGGTCCGGCGGCTCAACCGGAGGGAGGGAGACAGACAGAGATCGGGAACACTTCGCTGAACACATGCAATTAGCCATACAGAAAGGGCTCCAGGAAGAGATTGTATTCTGTCCCCAATTAATAATTGGATTATGCCTCCGGAGCCATGGGTAGCCAAGAACCACCGGGGAAGATGAAATAGGAAGAATCAGGAACAAGAGTTCCTTCCGGTGGTTCCCGGAAAGGAGGATGGTGATGGGCACCATGCTCTCGGTGACTACCGCGACCTCCCGGCCAGAAATGGTGGGGATTTTCTGATTGTGGGGCAGTTTGCGTGTGGGAATACCCACCTGCCGAATGAACTGGGCAGAGACGAAATTACCCTCAGACCCCGAATCAACCAACACCAAAGTCGTCCTCTCGACCCCTAGCAATTGCACAAGGGCCGTGATAGAAAAATTACTGGGGTTAGTAGTTTTGGTCTCGCCCGCCAGACCCCCCATGGTTACTGATGGGCTGTGTCTTTTTGGCCGCTGGCGGCATTCGTCCCAACTGTGGTTCAGTGAGCTGCAGTACGCGCACGCGCCAGCCCCTTCCCCTTCGCCCGCGCTCATCATTGGTCAAGTGCTGAGAGAGCTCCATCGGCTTGGGTGGTGATCCGGCGCCACCAGTGTTAGTAAACATGGCGGGCGCGCGCTCAGCGAGCGGGCGAGAGGAGGACTCACACTCCTTTGCGCGCTCATGATACCGGTTGTCTGACCCTACAGCCTGATCTATGAGACCATTGAGAGTCTCGGGGACAGGGTGAACCGCCAGATCGTCATGGAGCTGAGCGCTTAACCCGTGGAGGAACGCGCTGCATAAAGCAACCTCGTTCCACCCCGAGTCAGCCGCTTCAACCTGGAACTCCATCGAGTACTCGGCTGCTGACTGAGTGCCCTGGTGGAGCTTCATCAGGCGGCTCATTACGCTGCCCTGACTCTCCATATGGCCAAACGCATGAGAGAAAGCGTCCACGAATTGCTCAAACGTGTACTGCCGTCCCTTGGGATTATCTATTGTGGCCCATGCCCAATCAAGGGCTCGGTCACTAAGCAAAAGGGTGAAAAACAGAATTTTTGCCATGTTCCCCAGGTACTCCTCCCCGACCTGCTCCAAATACGTACAAACTTGAATAAGGAAGCCTTTGCATCTCCCCACCTCCCCCGCATACGGGGCAGACATGGGAACGGAGGTGGTACGGCGCACCGTAGTGCGGCGAGCAGGCTGAGGAGGAGGAGCCTGAGGAAGTGCACTAGGCCAAAGCCTCATCATATTCAGAATTTGCTGAGTCAATAGGGCCAGCTGGTGCTTGGTCGCTGATAAGCGATCCAAGGTGGTGAGCCCCGATGCTGCCGCACCGGCTGAGCTGCTGTCCTGGCTGGCTTGTTCTGTCATGATTAATAAGCTGACAGCTCACGTGCACGATACAACAGCACAGGAGAACAACCACACGAGGAGGCACGTTTGAGAATTTATTGAATTTCAAAGTAAACGCACAGCTATAGGAACAGTCACTCGCCAGAGGAATCAGCCTGTGGAGAGAAGACAAGAGCTGTGAGAGGAGAAACGGAGTAAGGGGAAATGGGCGAGCCAAAATGCCACTTACTTGGGTTCCGAGGGAGAACCGGCAGGGACCCAGTGAGGAATAGACGAACCAGTAGGGTGTGGGGGATGAGCTGGTGGTGCCTGACCGGGTGGAGATAGGAAGCTGAGGAATGGTGGAGATGTGGCAGGAGAGCGCGCCCAGTCCTGGAGACACACCTGCACGGTGGCAGCAACCTGTGAAGGAAAGAGAAACAACGTTAGACGACATGTCTAAGATTGTCAGCTATACTTGCTTGTCCTTGATGGGGCAGTATACCCAGACGATCCAGCGTTGAATGCGTGGAGACAGCCTCCTTAAGAGCGCTGGCTGATGAGCGGGAGCAGGTTTGTCTTCTGCCTCAGGTGCAGTGATGAATTGGTGAAGGTGAGACGGGACGGGAGGGGCGCGCTCTGGCTGCCCATGACATGTTGCCTTTTTCTCCTCCAAATGCCAGGATCTAATTCAGCCCACCTACATCCCGCCGACCAGGACACAGAAGTCGGCAAGCTGGAAAATTTGAACAGTCAGTACTTAGTCTTGATTGGTTCACTTGCTATAGTGGTTTCACAAAAACAGTCTAAACTTGCCTTTTTCTAAGGGAGGAGCTTAACTGAACTTTCACAGCAAAAAACACAGCCATGACACATAAGAGTGATTTAGCTCTTGATATGTCTTGTCAGTCATAATAAACATGCTACAGACATGTTAACAAAAAAAATCCCGTGTCACATTAAAAATACATATAAATTTGTGAAAACTATTTTGAGTTTGCTCAGCGCTAAATAACAAACATTCCCCTTGTTAGAAGGAGTCAAGGGCCATAATTTCAGCTTCATGACTGATTTGCACAGATGCATGTATGAAAGGGCCAAAAAACATACCCTATGTACAGTGGTACCTCTACTTACGAAATTAATTCGTTCCGGAAGTATTCTCGTAACGTGAAAATTCCGTAAGTAGAGGCGCGTTTTACATGTAAATGCCGTAATTCGTTCCAAGCCCCCCAAAATTCGGGCATAAATTTTTTATAAATCATAAAAACGCATCAAAACATGTAACAAATACATGTTACAATTAGATTACTGCACAATAAACATAAAATGAGAGTTTAAAATGAGAGAAAGAATAATAAAAGAGAATAATAAAAGAGAAAGAATAATAAAAATTATGTTCATTTACCTTTTAACTGCTATCGTCGTCGTCGTCGTCACCTTTTGCCTTCTTTGGTTCATGTTCTGTCTCATCAGTGGTTGTTGCCTGACGTTTTGTGAAGAAACGATCCAAGGACGTTTGCTTTTGTCGGCTTGTAAGGACTTCCTTTTGTTTTAATACCGTGCTGATCGTTGATGTATTACGGCCATATTCTTTGGCGAGATCAACCAAACGCATCCCCTTTTCATACCTTTCGATTATCTCCTTCTTTGTTTGTATGGACAAAAAACTCTCTTCTTCTTTTCTCCTTTTCCACTTATCTCCGTCACTTTCTTGGGGCCCATAGCGAATAAATGTTAATTCTGTACTGTACACACACGTAAAACTGCCCGAACACTTCGTGGCCAATGGGATACCAGGAAGATGCTAGGCGATAGCCAATGGCAGAGCAGCTACAGGTATGTTTACGTTCGGTAAACTACGGGAGCTGCGAGGAGCGCGTACTTTTTTGCCTTTCGTATCCTGAAATTTCGTTCGTAACAAGAGGCAATATTTTCCCGTTGAGGCGTGTCGTAACCTGAAAATTCCGTATGTAGAGATGTTCGTAAGTAGAAGTACCACTGTACTGTGTGTTTAGGAAACTGTCTCAGTGGTTAAGGGTGTATACCATAATGAGCATGGTGCTCATCTGCAGCTGTCCCTGGTTTGAGTCCCAACCACAGTAGGCTTTCCTATATGTCTCTCCCCTGCTCTTCACCCCATTTCCCATCCGTCTTTACTCCTGTCTAAATAAACACTTAAAAAAAATCAGAAACAAGTCATTTCTAAGCAATTTGTACAATTTTAAAGGAAATCCATTTCTTACATCCAGAGCACTTATTTATTTATTTATTTATTTATTTATTTATTTATTTATTCTTTCCTGGAATCAATTTTGTGGACATTCTGATGCCTTCATTCTCCAAAACCTCAATAATGCAGGTACCTCTTTTCAGATCAAAACCCCGAATAACCTCATTATAAATGTCTGCAGTGGTGGCCTGAGGTAGAGCATCCACCCCACAACTGGGAGGTCGTGGGTTAAAGCCCTGGCCGGGTCATACCAAAGACCTTATTAAAAAAAATTGTTACTTATCACCTTCTACCTTGTTGCTCAGCGTAACGCATTGAGTGAAGGAAAGTTGGTTACCCAGCCACAGGGGGAGCACAAGCCAGTGTGCTCCCTGTGCCAGTCCCAAGCCCAGATAAATGAGCAAGGTCACTTCAGGAAGGGCATCAAACGTAAAAATCCTTGCCAAATTGACATGCGAATCATTGCAATATAAGTTGATGATATGCTGTGACGACCCCGAAAGGGAGCAGCCAAAAGACAACTAAATAAACTAGAGGGCACTCAGAGAGTGCATACTTCCGCCAAGGCTCCATCCCTCCCTCCCTTTGTCCTCCCCGCCATCCCTTTGTCTGTCCATATCACCATCCATCTGTACATTGCAAGATAGGGCCTTGGTGGAGGTGTGCACTCACGGATCACCTCAAATATCTAATGAGTTCGTCTTTGGGGCAAGGGCCACCTCTGGTGAAAATGTCATCCAAATCCATCTAGGAGTTTTTGCGTGATCCTGCTAACAGACAGAGAAATGGCAGCAACAACAGTAAGACTACATTATATGACTATATTATAATAACAAGACTGTCATAATTATATTGACCATACATTGGGGCTGGGCACTTCAACCTTAAATCAGCATCATGGTTTATTGAATCTTACAGGTCGGTTTTCTTTTTTTCCCCTCCTCTCTTCTCCCTTACAGTTTACTAACAAGGTTCATAATTATTAAGCAATATTACACAACAGTGCGGTATCATATCACTGCGGTGCATAGTAAACAAGCATAACAGAACAGGCCTATTGTGATTTCACAAACAAAAAAATAAGCATTGTCCAGTACTGAAGTTTACTGTGTTTACATACCATGTGGGTCATGTGGCTGCAGCGACATCCTTGTCTGCTGGCCAGAGTTATGTCCACACATACTCCAAACCCCGTCTTAAACTGCACACTTTGCTTGCTTTTCCTTGGCATCTTCAGATGAAATATTGTCAGTCATCACATACTATGTGGATGGAGAACACATTCGTTTTCATTCCAAGCCGTTTTGCTTTTTCTGCAGTGTTTGGCTTCCAGGTTGCGGAGGTGCGTGGCCCTATGGCGTGGCCACGCACGTAACTCCATAGACACATCTTAAAGGGGCAGTACATGAAAAACGCTATAGTAATATATAACATCATTTTCAAAAAGTTACTGGATCTAGATCGTGATCTGGATCACCGCCAAAATCTAATCACCTGTTCCCTGTGCCATTACACACCTTTCCTAAAAATTTCATCAAAATCCGTTCATAGCTTTTGGAGTAATGTTGCTAACAGACAAACCAGCCAACCAACCAACCAACCAACCCCAGCAAAAACATTACCTCCTCCCTTGGCAGCTGTAATAAATGTTTGCAGTGCAGCCAAGTGTCTTGTTAGGGACTTCCACTTCCACTCACTCTGGCATTACCCAACGCTGCCAAGTCATCATCTTGTGATGAAATAGTTTAGCACTTGTAGGATGTTCTTGTTGACTGTGTGTGTGCAGCTGCGGTTGTAGCACATCTTTGCACACACAGACACATTACTTAGAGACTTCCTGCTTGCATGTTTCTGTGCAGCAGACATACCGTTGGCCCTGACAGTCCAAATGGTTAACTCGTTTAGGAAGTGGCAGTGCTCTTTCTTTACCCCCCCCCCATAAGTGAACAAGAGCTCCTTTGATTTAAATCTGTGTACTGTGTCTGAGAGAGTGTGGGGAGGGGGCACACTCCATTGAGGTGCCTACAAGGGTGGGGTGTGGTGAGGTAAGGGAGTGGGGGGGGGGGGGGGGTCACAAGGCTCTAATGGATTTAGCATCGACTATCAAACTCCCCACCAGCACCACCAACAACAACTGTCCCAAGCCAACGCTGTCCCCCCCAGCTCCTCTCCTCTCTCTTAGGACTTAACCTCATTTACTCTCTCTCTCTCTCTCTCTCTCTCTCTCTCTCTCTCTCTCTCATTCTCAATGCCCCCCCCCCCAATCTCCCCCTCCGTGCATCTTCATTAGATTATTAGATGTAGGAGACTCCCGGGCACTAGTCGGTGTCTTCTTGCCTCCACCCAACCTTCAGCCATCTCATCACAACCCTCTCCTCCCCCCCTTAATGCAACACAAAATTCATTACTGATCACATTACTTCAAAATACACCCACCACACACACACACACACACACTTCTGTTTGCTGTGGCCCTTTGGGTCATGATGAAGGCATCATCCACGGGGAACATGATGGACTCTTTCGTTCCTCCGTCTGCCCATTCATACAGACAGGGAGGCTTTAGTCTCCGTAGGCTAATCTAATAGTGCTGCACTTCTGTGCTGTGACCTAAAGGAAATGTTCTGTGTGTGCTTGGGGGGGGGGGGGGTGCATCCGTTGCCTGGACTTGTGGTTTCACTTTTAAAAAAAAAAAGGAACCAAGTTCTGACAGTACCATCCATCTTGGTTACCAGCTGATGGACGAAATGCAGTTTGTTCGATAAGCTGTTTATTGAACAAGTGGTCCGTTTTCATACCGGCTCTGAATACGTAAAGGTGTGATTCCAACAAAAACACACTACATTTACACACTTACCTCATCCAGCCTCACAGACACTCGTCTGTGTGCTGCATGCAGATGCTTCATCTCCCTGTCAGCACCTTTTATTGGCCATACTTCCATTTGCAAAAATACACTTGTTCCCATCAAAACTGTTCTGTTGCCAAATCTGGAAACAGATGTTGGTGCTGAATTCATTTTCAGTCTTGCTTTTCTTTTTGCCATATTTGGCTTCCTTCCCGTGTGTTGTATTGTAAAGCTATTTGTATCCACCATTACAAAAAAATTGTCAAGTGTGTTCAGAGGAACCAAAAATAAAGCCATCATTTTTTTTTTTTTTACTGTAAAATAATTTTTGGTTACCCAAAATATATACTGTATAAATATTATCTATGAATTTTGTTTCCTGTTACTGTTACATTTACAGACTAATAAGTAAAAAAGAAAAACGTTTTTAAAAGTTACTATAATATTTAAGTCAGTTCAAAACAGAAATAACAGCACTTATGATATACTTATAATAATAATAATAATAATAATAATAATACATTTTATTTGTAATACACCTTACATTAAAAAAATCTCATTAAAGTGCTACATGTAAAAAGCATAAAACTCAAATTCATAAAAAAGGGGATAAGAAGGTAAAACCAAAAATAAAAAAGAGAGGAGGTTAAAACAGCAACTCAGTGATCAAATGTCCTGTGTGGATTGTGATGCCCTCAAGGTGTCAGGGAGGGCATTCCACAGACGTGGGGCAGCAGCACAAAAAGCCCTATTCCCCATGGTGCTGAGTTTTGTCCTGGGTGTATGAAGGCAGTTTGAGTGATTGGAATGGAGGAAGCATGTTGTGGTTAATGGAGTTAGCAGTTCTTTGAGGTAAGCACCGGTGAGTGAGGAGGGAGACCTTATATTTGATCCTGATGGAAACAGGAAGCCAGTAAAGTGATTTAAGAATGGGTGTGATATGTTCATATTTTCACACCCTCATCAGGACCCTAGCTGCAGAATTTTGGATGTACTGCAGCCTTTGAAGACTCTTGCCAGGGATCCCAATGAGGAGTGCATGGCAATTATCCAGTCTGGAGGAGACAAAGGCGTGGACCAGTTTTTCAGCATCTGGGAGGGTGAGACAGGGGCTGAGTATTGCAATGTTATGGAGGTGATAAAGCGAGCTTACAGAGGTAATTTACATGGGATTCAAAGGGGAGGTTTGAGTCCATTTTTACACCGAGATTGGTGACTGATGAGGAAAGGGGGATATTGTGACCACAGAAAGTGATGCAGGTTATGGATGATGACTGAATCTGGTGAGGTGTGCCAACCATGATGGCTTCGGTTTTCGAGCTGTTGAGCTGAAGAAAGTTGTTCTCCATCCAAGCCTTTATCTCCTCCAGACAGATGGTGAGAGGTGATGGAGATGATGGTGATGATGACGATGATGACGACGATGATGATGGAGATGGAACTGCAGCACTGGTTTTGACATACAACTGTGTGTCATCAGCATAACAATGGAATGAAATTCCATGGCACCTGATGATTTGGCCAAGGGGGAGCAGATAGATGATGAAGAGGATGGGGCCAAGGACTGACCCCTGGGTCTGCTTATATATAAATATCAAGCCACTTACATACAATAATAATAATAATAATAATAATAATAATAATAATAATTTTTATGATGAAACTAAGGGGTTTTCACACCTAATGTTTGATTCGGAATTTCAGACTTTTCAGTTTGATCTGGACCAAAATTTTGGGTGTGAATCTTCCCCCGAACCACAGTCTGGACCAACAAACTGTGTCATGAACCGAGCCTGTGTCTCCTGCGGGCTCGGTTCTGACCGTTCTTGGTCATATGTTGTGTTTTGTTCTCTCACCTGTGTGTTTATTTCTGTGCTTGGCCGCGGCTCTGGCCGGCAATCGTTAGGCAGCTGTTTGACCCACTTTCGGGTGGGCGCTGCCTAACATTTGCCGGTCCGACCACGCCCCCCTCTCTCTGACAGTCAGCTGTGTGCCTCGGTAATTATCTTTCCCGCACCTCGTCCAGGTGTTCCTTATTTGTTAGGCCAGCGGTGTTTGTACTTAAGCAGCTTTTTGCTAGTCAAACACCGCTGGACCATTATATGAGTCACACGGTTGTCTCCTGTCGTGTGATTGTCACGTCCCAAAGGATTGGTTATTAGTGCTCCATGAGAGAATTGGACTTTTTGGACTGCTTCTGCCCGTGAGTAAATTGTTTAGTGTTTCTCTGTGCTGTTAGCTGCTACGCTTATCTGGTAGCGTTTCTCCCTGCAGCTTAGCTGCTACGCCTAGGCTGTTGTCCAGTTTGCTTCCCTGAGTCAGTTGAGCTTCCTTAAGTCTTCCTCGCTCTCCCGAGCGCATGTGTACTATTTTGTATTATTTTCCTGTGGCCATGGTACACAGTGGTCTGCCCGCTGTACGCTCCTGCGTCAGCCTGTTGTGTACGTCTGTCCCTACCTGTAAGTCTTTACTTTTGAACTGTGTCTTGTCAATATATGTGTGTTTGGTGATTACCCTGCATTTAAATCCATCCATCCTTCTCCTCCTCCATGCTCTGTGGAAAAGCACACGGGGAGTTTATGACAAGCTGAAAGACAGCAAAAAGAATTAAGGTGTGTTCAGACCAAACGGAAGTGAATTTTTCACAAGGCACAAATACATGTAAAGTTAATGTAAACATGCAGAAGACATGCAAATACGTGCATTCGAGGGATACTGTAGCACTAGCTAGTAATGGTCTTGAGATTTTGCCATCACCAGAGTAAAGTATCAACATTGGAGAGTAAACTAATTTGAAAATGAGGCTGACACTCACCTGCAGACAGAAGGACTCGAGGCTCTGCAGCTGAATCAGACTGTCGGAATTATTTCTCAAACAGGTTCATTTTGTCTTCTTGATAGAACTGATATTGTTCTTTTATTAAGACAAGGCAAGGGGATGTCTCATACCTTTGACATGTTTCGACTGTCGTCTGCAGTCTTCTTCAGAAAGTGTCATCTGACGTCTGTGACGTGTCACATTAGCTGTTTTATCCTTTCCGTAGGCATGATTGTCCTGACAGATTTGACAGATCTAATAATAATAATAATACATTTTATTTGTATAGCGCTTTACAAGGCACTCAAAGATGCTTTACATAAAAAAAATGTTAAAATTAAGGATTAAAATTAAAGATTAAAAGCCAGAAGTCAGAACAGGTGGCTTTTGAGTAATGATTTGAAGTAGTTTAAGTCTGTGTAGTCACAGATGTGTTGGGGGAGAGAGTTCCAGAGGGAAGGGGCAGCGATGGAAAAGGCTTTGCCCCCCCGCCCCCCAGGTTCTGTGCTTGGTTCTGTTTGGTGGAGAGAGAAGGTTTGCATCAGATGAATTGTGGCAGTGCAACAGGTCGGTCAGATAGGAAGGGGCCTAATGATGGAGGGCTTTAAAGGTAAGGAGAAGGACCTTAAACTCTGCGTTGTGAGATTGGGAGCCAGTGGAGGTTCTAGAAGACAGGGGTGATGTGGTCGCAGGAGCGGGATTGGGTAAGGAGACGGGCGGCTGAGTTCTGAATGTACTGAAGTTTCTGGAGGATGTTGGATAATGAACCATAAAGAATGCTAAGAGAAGAAGAAGAAGAAGCCATCTCTATTGTCATTCAGTCCATACACCCAATCATGTACAGTAGAACGGAATCACGTTTCATGTTAATCACATGTAGAATCAGAGGGGTCGCTGCCATGCAAGGCACCGCCACAAACAACTTCTCCTTCCCCCATTCTATTATGCTGAGCACCAAGCTAGAAGGTGGGAAGTACCATTTTTATATGGTCTTTGGTATGACCCGGCTGGGACTTGAACCTCCAACCTCCCAGTTGTGGGGCAGATGCTCTATCAACTAAGCCACCACTCCGGTGGCCTAATTGCAGTAGTCGAGTCTGGATGTGATAAATACGTGTATGAGGGTTTCTGCGGTGGAGAAGGTGAGTGAGGGGCGGAGTCAGGCTGTGTTTTTTAGGTGAAAGAAGGTAGTTTTGGTGACATGATTGATGTGTGGTTTAAAAGTGAGGTGGCTGTCAAAGATGACTCCAAGGTTTTGTATCTGTGGAGATGGGGAAAGTGTGGAGTTGGCAACAGTGAGATTGAAGTTGTGGGTGGTATTGATGAGAGATTCCAGGCTGATGATCATCATGTCAGACTTATCATAGTTAACTTGTAGAAAGTTCTTTTGCATCCAGGATTTTATTTCAGAGAGACAGTTTTCCAGTATGGAGCAGGTTACTGTGGTTATGCAGTTAGTAGAAATGTAGATCTGAACGTTGTCGGCATAACAGTGGAAGTTAAGGCCAATGAAGTTAGTATATAGATGATGAGGAGAGGGCCAAGCACAGAACCCTGGGGAACACCCTGGGAGAGGGGGGCTATGAGGGAAGTGCAGTTGTTGATGTGGACGAATTGCTGTCTACTGGTGAGATGTGAGTGGAACCAGGAGAGAGCTGTACCAGTGATCTTGAGGAAGGTTTCCAGATGGGAGAGGAGAATGGAGTGGCTGACTGTATCGAAGGCAGCTGCGAGGTCGAGCATGATGAGAATGTTCAGGAGTCCAGAGGAGGAGGTCGTTTGTCACTTTGAGAAGGGCTGTTTTGGTGCTCTGTTGTGAGTGGAATCCAGATTGGAATGTCTCAAAGAGGTCATTGGAGGTGAGGTGGGTTTTGAGATGGGTGGCAACAACTTGTTCTAGGATTTTTGATAGTAAGGGCAGGTTGGAGATGGGATAGAAGTTATTCGTGATGTCGGGGTTTAGTCCAGGTTTTTGGATGATTGGAGTGATAATGGCGAGTTTCAGGGGGTCAGGGACTGAGCCGGAGCTGAGGGAGGTGTTGATGATGGTGCAAATGAGTGGGGAGAGGGATGGGAGGTAGGATTTGATAAGTGTGGAGGGGACGGGGTCCAGTACGAATGTGGGGCTTCTCATGCCTGTGGTAATTTTAGTGAGTTCTAGAGGGGTCAGTGTGGGGAACTAAGACAGTAGCTGAATAGTGTCATGTTTCTGAGCTCAGGTTTTCGCTGAGCTCAGATCTTCACCTAATTTTCAGTATTATTTATCTGTAAATCTGTTTTTGGTTATTTTCTGTACATGTGTATTGGTTTACTTTCCTGTTTCATGGCAGAGCTCTGCTGTCATTTCCCAGGCACACCCTCCAGCTGATTGCTGTGCTTTAGGTTCCCTTGGCTGCAATCAGTTGGTAATTAGGTCACCTGCCCACTCACACCTGTTGCTCACTTGTCTGTCCACTATATATTAAGACTGCTGCGCTCTCCATTATTGCGGCAGCCACAACAGTGTTCAGACTGACTTCCATTCCTCGGCTCAGTCTCCCCCTCCTTTTCTCCAGAGTTTGTCTCAACTCTGGAGATCCATCACTGTGTTAAGTTTTTCTTGTTATCTTTTTGTATGTCTGCACAGTTCTTTTTGGAACAGTATATTTTTCTGTTAATAAATGCCCTCACTGCAGTTAAAGCACCTGAGTTTGTTTTGTGCTCAGAAGGGGCGCTCATGACAGATTGCTGCCACCAGTTAAAAACTCAGCTTCTGCAGGGAGGCATTTTTTTTCCCACCTTTTTTGTGTTTTTTCCACTCACCTGGAGCTCACCATGTCCCCGGCTCGCCGATCCAACACACACAGAGAAAGGTTGGCAGTGGGGTCTCCCACCTTGGAGGAGGAATGGATGGCTGACTTCATCCAAAGCTTTGTGGATGAAGTTCTTGCCGCCCGTGGACCCAAAAAGGTCTTGTAAAGCATAAATGGAGCTGTGGGCATCATAAAGGCACATCCTGGCCTCTGGAGATATCCCCAATATACGGAGCTCCTGTCCACGGTCTCCGCGCTTCAGCGCTCTTTCCCTGGACTGACGTTTGGGGCGTCTCCTGCTGGACTGAAGCCATCATGGAGGCACTTTCCTCAGCGAACGTCCATCTCCTTTCCAGACTCATACACTCCAGCGCCAGGGTGTGCGTCGCCAACACCGTTGCGGCATCAGTGTCGTCTTGCTCCGGACCACCGGAGGAAGAACCTCGCCTCTCCTGCAGCCTCTTCCTGCACATCAAGCCCGGCTATTCCTGCAGCAGTTTCTCGCTCCTCTTTTTCCTCATCGGCTGTTCCGCCAGTCCAACTTCTCTCCACTACTGCTGTAAGACCCAACCCCTCAGTGTCTTTCCTCACTGACAAGAGGTGTTTCATTTTTCCACTGGCTACTCCCGTTCCTGTGGCTAGAGGGGCGGCTCCTCAAGGATCCACAGAGGGGCCCAAGACCACCCTAGCCACACAGAAGGACGACGCTCAAAGCACAGCAGCAGACAACATCATGATCCGGGAAAACAGGCAAGTGTTATTTCATTCTACTCCTATTTATGAAGAAATGTCTTTCCTAATTCCTGGTAGGGAGACTCATAGAAAGCAGTCCCCAGAGTTCTCCCCATCTGCTGCTGTAATGAACTGTCCACCTACCCTCTCTGTGTCTCCTCCTTCTCCTGAGTGCCCGCCGGATCCTGACATAATGCACGGCTCAGGAGACACACACGCAGGCTCAGAGTAGATCCAATAGCTTTATTAACAACAAGTGTGTATGAATGTGTGTCTGCGAGATGTGAATGTATTGGTGGTGGCGTCTGCGTCGGGCACGGAGGCAGGAGACCGTACAGCCGGACAACCCTATGGGAGAAGCAAAGGGAGAAGGGTGACGGGCACCACACCAACACAGGAGATGTGAAAATAGTGACAAGCTTACTTGGAGTAGCAGGTGGCTGGCACAGCAAGGACGAGGTCCGGTAGACAGCGACCTGGAGCGCCCGGTGCAGCAGCGAGGGAATGGAGACGGAGAGGAATGGTCCGCCGCCGGGAAATCCACCTGTGCACAGGGGAGCAGACTTGGAGAGGAAAAAGGTAAGGGCTTCTTACCGAGATGTTTGCTGAGTGGTAGAGGTACTCACAGCAATCGTGACGAGTGAAGTCTGACGGCTTCAGGCCGAAGCCCAGGGCGAGGCGGCTTAAATCCCTCGCCGCTGATGAAGTGCAGGTGTGCGTGCAGCTGGCGCCGCAGATGGGCGGCGAGGCGTGACAGTACTCCCCCCTCTAGCAGCGCCTCCTGGCGATGGTTTCTCCGGGTGCGCTCGGTGGAACTCAGTAATGAGGGATGGGTCCAACACAAATGACGAGGGTACCCACTGCCGATGTTCAGGCCCATAACCCTCCCAGTCCACCAAGTACTGCAACCCGCGACCCCGGCGCCGGGAGTCCAGGATGGAGGAGACAGGCCAGGCCGGATGGCCATCAATCATCCGGGGCGCGGGTTGCGCAGCAGGAGGAGGGCAAAGGGGGTCGGAGACTGCCAGCTTCACCTTGGATACGTGGAAGGTGGGATGGATGCGGAGGGAGGGGGGAATAGCTACACGCACAGCCACCGGGTTGATAATCCTGGTGATGGGGTATGGGCCCATAAAACGCTGTGCCAGCTTCCTCCTCTCGTCCTTTAAAATGACGTCCTGGGTTGACACATAGACACGCTGATCCACCTGGTACGCTGGGGCAGGTCTTCTGTGCCGGTCCGCCGTGGTTCTGTTGCGCTCCGCCGTGCGTAAAAGCGCATTGCGCGCTGACGGCCGGATGGAGCGGAACTGCCTGAGGTGCGCCCGAACTGAGGGAACCGTTACCTCACTCTCCTGCGTTGGGAAAAGAGGGGGGTCATAGCCCAGGGACGCCTTAAAGGGAGACATCCCTGTAGCAGAAGAGCGGGCGGTGTTGTGGGCGTACTCAACCCAGGCGAGATGGTTACTCCAGGACGCAGGTTTGGACGCAGTGACGCAGCGGAGCGCAGCCTCTAGCTCCTGGTTGGTCCGCTCGCACTGCCCGTTGGTTTGGGGATGATGGCCGGAGGAGAGGCTCACCTTGGCTCCCAGGGCGTTGCAGAATGACCTCCAAACCTCTGAGGAAAATTGGGGCCCCCGGTCCGAGACCACGTCCACCAGAATCCCGTGCAGCCTGACCACGTGCTGGACTAGGAGATCCGCCGTCTCCAGGGCAGACGGAAGACCTCGTAGCGGGATGAAGTGCGCCGCCTTGGAGAAGCGGTCTACGATGGTCAGGATGGTGTCGAAGGTGTTTGAGACTGGGAGTCCGGTGACGAAATCCAGGGCGATATGCGACCAGGGCCTGCCAGGGACGGGCAGAGGCTGGAGCAAACCCGCTGGAGGGGCATTACCTGACTTACTGGTGGCACATACTGGGCAGGCCCGGGCGTAGCGGGCAGCGTCCCTCCGCAGGCCCGGCCACCAGAAGGACCGTTGAAGGAGGTCGATCATCCGGGAGGAGCCAGGGTGGCAGGTGAGCTTGGACGTATGTAGCCAGTGCATGACCTCCCCCCGAACCGTGGATGGCACGAACAGCCTCCCCTCCGGTCCGCCGCCAGGGTCAGGTTCCACTTCCTGCGCCTTCCGGATCTTGCTTTCTATGTCCCAGGTGACGGCTCCCACGATGCACGACCTGGGCAGGATGGTGTGAACCGTGTCCTCAGACTCCTCAGGGGCAAACTGCCTAGAGAGGGCGTCAGGCAGGCCGTTCTTGGAGCCAGGCCTGAAGGTGATGTTAAAACGGAACCTGGCAAAGAACAAGGACCAGCGCACCTGGCGGGCGTTCAGACGCTTGGCAGATCTCAAGTACTCCAAGTTCTTGTGGTCAGTCAGGACCACGAACGGCAGGTCCGCCCCCTCTAGCCAGTGACGCCACTCCTGCAGCGCGAGCTTGATGGCGAGGAGCTCTCTGTCCCCCACGTCGTAATTCCGTTCCGCCGGGGACAAGCGCCGAGAGAAGAAAGCGCAGGGCCGTTTGACTCCATCACCTGGCGACCGCTGAGATAGAACCGCCCCCACTCCTGTGTCCAAAGCGTCCACCTCCACGATGCACTGCAGCGACGGGTTGACTTGGCTAAAGACCCGGGAGGAGGAGAACTCCGCCTTCAGCGCCTGAAAAGCAGCCGCGGCCTCTTCGGTCCACCGGAACGGGACCTTAGGGGACGTGAGGCGGGTCAGAGGGCCGACGATGGTGCCAAAATTAGGGACGAAGCGGCGGTAGAAATTTGCAAACCCGATGAATTGTTGCACCTGTTTTCTCGATGCAGGTGTAGGTCATTCCACCACCTCCTTCACCTTCACTGGGTCCGGAAGCACCTGGTCGTGGGAGATGATGAACCCGAGGACGGATGTTGTCTTAGCGTAGAATTCACATTTTTCGGCCTTCACATACAACCGGTTCTCCAGCAGCCTTTGGAGGACCCGCCTCACATGGACCCGGTGCTCGTCCCTGGATTTGGAGAAGATGAGGATGTCATCCAGGTAGACGAACACAAAAAGGCCAATGAAATCCCGGAGGACGTCATTAATTAGGCGCTGAAAGACGGCTGGAGCATTCGTCAACCCGAACGGCATCACCAGGTACTCGAAGTGGCCGTTCGGGGTACGGAAGGCTGTCTTCCACTCATCTCCCTCCCGGATCCGGACGAGGTGGTATGCGCTGCGAAGATCCAGCTTGGTGAACCAAGTCGCCCCCAGGAGGGAGTGGAAGGCGGTGTCCATGAGTGGCAGGGTGTAGCGATCCTTCTCCGTGATATCATTTAGGGCGCGATAGTTGATACAAGGACGGAGGGAACCGTCCTTCTTGCCCACGAAGAAGAATCCTGCCCCCAATGGTGATGACGAGGGACGGATAATTCCAGCACTCAGTGATTCCTTGAGGTAGGAATTCATGGTCTCCTTCTCCGGCGCCGACAGGCTGTAGAGTCGCCCACAGGGTAAGGGTGCCCCCTGGCGGATGTTTATCGCACAGTCGTAGGGCCTGTGTGGAGGAAGAGACATCGCCTTGGACTTGCTGAAAACCATACCCAGGTCGTGAAATTCTGATGGCACCAGGGAGAGATCCGGGGGCGCAGCGTCCGTAGGAGTTGGGGAAGAGGACGGAGAGCAGGCAGCGGACTGCAAGCAGGTGCTCATGCAGAATGTACTCCATGCCGACACCCTGGCGGACTTCCAATCCAAGACAGGGTTATGGAGGCGGAGCCAGGGGTACCCCAGGATGACGGGCGACACAGAGTTGGGGAGGACGTAGAAGGTTATCTCCTCCCGGTGGTTCCCAGAGATGATCACAGGTACAGGGATGGTCTGATGTGTTACTCTCCCCAGGGAGACATGGGAGAGGTTGACCAGGGCGAGGGGAGATCTAAGGGCTTGGCAACGGATGCCCAATCGGGTTGCCAGGCTTTGTGAAATAAAATTGCCCTCCGCGCCCGAATCCACCAGTGGGTGAGTGAGGTGCCCAGTGGAGTTGTGACAAAATCGGACGGGCAGCTTCAATTGGGAGAGGGGATTTAACCGATTGATGTCCGCGAGCCCCCTACAGTGACTCGCGGACCCCGCCGTTTGGCTTCTGTGGACAAAGCTCCACCGTGTGTTGACTGTCTCCGCAATATATGCAGAGACCCAACTCACGGCGGCGTTGTCTCTCCGCAGGGGGGAGCTTTGTCCAGCCCGTCACCATCGGCTCCGACTCCTCGGGGCGCGATGGTGGCGGCGTCGCCAGGGGCCGAGCTTGGTACAGGCGCGACGAGGCACCACGAGAGCGAGAAGAAGATGACTTCCGCCCCGAGGAGCGCTTGCGCAGCCTGTTATCCAAACTGATGGCTAGGGACGTTAGCTCCGCAAGAGTCTCCGGGATGTCCCGCCCAGCCAGTTCATCCTTCAGATCATCATTGAGACTGCGGAGGAAGAGGCCGCAGAATGAACGTTCATCCCAGCCCAATTCCTCCGCCGCTACCCGGAAGTCGATCGCGTAGTCCGCTGCCGACCGGCTTCCCTGCTGGAGACTGAGAAGCCGATCGACCTGGACGGTCTCAGTACGAGAATGATCAAAGACCTCCAGGAATTGTCTCACGAATTGGCCATAGGTGAGGGTGGCGTAACTGGGCCTCGCCATTACGGCGTAAGCCCAAGTTAGAGCTCGCCCCTCTAGGAGATTCCCTATGTAGCCAATTCGGCTATGATCTGAGGGGAAATCTCCGGGCACACGGTGGAACACGGACTCACACTGCATTATGAACCCCCGTGCTCCGCCGAGCTTACCGCTAAAGCGGGCGGGGGTCAGAATGGGTGTGAGCCGAGCCGGTGCTACCGGAGCCGGCTGGACGGCCGCTGGAGCAGCAGGAGCCGCGCCGCCCTGACTAGCCGGGGGGAACGGCTGTTGGGGGTCCAAGCGGTCCAATCGGTTAGTGATAATGGTTAATTGATTTAAAATCACCTGTTGCTGGTGAGCTATTAGATCCACTCGAGCCTCGAGAGTGGAAAGTCGGCGTGTGAGCCCGCCGTCTGCCGAGCCGCTCTGCTGAAGCCGTACTGACATAATGCACGGCTCAGGAGACACACACGCAGGCTCAGAGTAGATCCAATAGCTTTATTAACAACAAGTGTGTATGAATGTTTGTCTGCGAGATGTGAATGTATTGGTGGTGGCGTCTGCGTCGGGCACGGAGGCAGGAGACCGTACAGCCGGATAACCCTATGGGAGAAGCAAAGGGAGAAGGGTGACGGGCACCACCCCAACACAGGAGATGTGAAAATAGTGACAAGCTTACTTGGAGTAGCAGGTGGCTGGCACAGCAAGGACGAGGTCCGGTAGACAGCGACCTGGAGCGCCCGGTGCAGCAGCGAGGGAATGGAGACGGAGAGGAATGGTCCACCACCGGGAAATCCACCTGTGCACAGGGGAGCAGACTTGGAGAGGAAAAAGGTAAGGGCTTCTTACCGAGATGTTTGCTGAGTGGTAGAGGTACTCACAGCAATCGTGACGAGTGAAGTCTGACGGCTTCAGGCCGAAGCCCAGGGCGAGGCGGCTTAAATCCCTCGCCGCTGATGAAGTGCAGGTGTGCGTGCAGCTGGCGCCGCACATGGGCGGCGAGGCGTGACAGATCCGGAATCAAGCTGCCGGTCGATGGAGGAGCCGGTGGCTCTGGAGGATCCTACGCCAGAGCCAGCACAGAGTTTAACCCCAGCTTCCACGTCGGAGGAGTCTACACCGTGGGTCACAGCCACTGGGGCTATGAAGACTTCTGTCACCATCTTGCCTGCTGCGGAGGCCGCCGCAGCAGAGTCAGAGACTAAGCTGGACCACCTGATGGCTGAGCCCAAGATGACATCGCCTGGATCGTCGGCGTCCTGGACGGCGGTGGAGTTTGAGCTCAGGCAAGTACTCTCTTTTGTCTTTCTCCTCTCTGTAGTAGAGAAGTCTTGCCTGGCTGTTAGTGAGGAGAGCCAGGTGCAGCCATCCGCTGCACCTGAGCTTGCCTCGCCAGGCTCCGCCGCTGCTGGCGACCCTAACCCTGCTTTGCTTTGTGTTTTGTCTGAGCTCCCTTCCAGGGTCATCGGAGATGTTCTGGAACCACCAGAGGTCTCCGAGGATCCAGGCTCACAACTAGATGACGCCGTGGGTCCAGCTTCCCCCGCTGAGGTCGTCCAGGGGGCAGTTCCCCCCCTGCCCAAGGCTGTCGTGTGGGTCCCTCCTCGGGTTGAGTCTCTGTGGGTGCTGCGTCCAGGTTGGGGACCCTCGTGTTTGACGTGGGTGCTGCGCTTCTGCCCAGGTTTCACCATGGGTGCAGCATTGGCCCAGTCCAGGTCCACCAAGGGCGCAGCATTGGCCCAGCCGGGGCCCACCGAGGGTGCAACGTTGACTCAGCCGGGGCCCACTGAGGGTGCTGCAGTGCTCCAGTCTGGAGTCACCGAGGGTGCTGCAGTGCTCCAGCCCAAAGCTGCCGCGGTTGCTGCCTTGTCCCAGTCCGGGACCCCCGTGGGTGCAACTCTTCCCCAGACCACTGAGGGCGTCCTGGTTCCTCTTTCTCCTCGGCCAGATGCCGTCGTGGTCCTCCTCCTTCCTCCACTGCCTGACGCCGTCGTGGTCCCTGTTCCTCCACTGCCTGACGACATCGTGGTTCCCCCCCTCCGGCCCTGCTTCCCATCCTTGGGCCTTCCTGATGGGCAACCACCTCCAGGGTCATGCCTGCGGCCCTGGTGGTTAAAAAACTCAGGCCAGCCGCCTGAAGGACCGGGCCTCTGGGTCGGGTGACCCATTTTCTCCGACAGGCCGCCTGACTCTTTCCATCGGGCCATCTGGCAGGTCTGGGACTTCAGCCGGCCACCCAAACTCTGGTGCCCTGGGACTGTGGGGGGTTTTGGGGGTCTGACTCAGCACAAGTGCGGGTGTGTACGACGCTGTGTTTTCCCTCCTTAGCCTGTTCCCCCTTCCTCCCACCCGGGGTAGTTTTTTGGCTGTATTCCTCTCTGAGGAAGGGGGGGGGTCTCTTTGGTGTTGCCTTGGGATGTCTGGGGAACTGAGACAGTAGCTGAATAGTGTCATGTTTCCGAGCTCAGATTTTCTCTGAGCTCAGATCCTCACTTAATTTCCAGAATTATTTATCCGTTAATCTGTTTTTGGTTATTTTCTGTACATGTGTATTGGTTTACTTTCCTGTTTTATGGCAGAGCTCTGCTCTCATTTCCCAGGCACACCCTCCAGCGCCAGCTGATTGCTGTGCTTTAGGTTCCCTCGGCTGCAATCAGTTGGTAATTAGGTCACCTGCCCACTCACATCTGTTGCTCGTTTGTCTGCCCACTATATATTAGACTGCTGCGCTCTCCATCATTGTGGCAGCCACAACAGTGTTCAGGCTGACTTCCGTTCCTTGGCTCAGTCTCCCCCTCCTTTTCTCCTGAGTTTATCTCAACTGTGGAGATCCATCACTGTGTAAGTTTTTCTTGTTATCTTTCTGTATGTCTGCACAGTTCTTTTTGGAACAGTATATTTTTCTGTTAATAAATGTCCTCACTGCAGTTAAAGCGCCTGAGTTTGTTTTGTGCCCAGGAGGGGCATTCGTGACAAATAGAGGTGGGGGGAGGAGCTAATGGAGGGGTTAGGATTGCAGGGGAGGTGGTCAGGTTGCTGTGGATGGTGATGATCTTTGTTTGGAAAAAGGACAGGAATGAATTGCATTTTTCAGCAGTGAATGCTGGGGAGGTATTGATGGGTTTGAGAAGTTAGTTTATTGTGGAAAAGAATGTTTTTGGGTTGTTGGAGCCAGCGTGTATGAGGTGAGAGTAGAAGTTGGACTGGGCTGTGTCGAAGGCAGTCTTGTATTGTTGGAGGTGGTCCGTGTAAGCTTGGAGATGAACTGTTAGGTTTGTTTTCTTGTAGTCTTTCCAGCTGTTGCTTACGGGATTTCATGGCATGGAGTTCAGGAGTGTACCAGGGAGCAGAGTGAGTGACTGTTTTAGTTTTCATGGGGGCTAACTGGTTCAGGCAGGAGGAGAGAGTGGTGTTGTAATAGCGTACAAGATCCGTGGGGTCGTCAGAGAGCGGGGGAGGGGAGGCAGATATCATGCTGGTGAGTGAGGCTGAGTGTGCTGGAAGAGTGATGGCTTTGATATTTCTGAAGGATATTGTGCGCTTTTCTTTAGGGGAGGGGATGGGGACATTGATGTCCATGGTTATTGCCAGGTGGTCAGAGATATGGAGGTTGATGCTGCTGAGCTGGAGTGTTGTTAGTCCAGTTGAGCAGACCAGATCCAGAATGTATCCATGTGAGTGAGTTGGGAAGTCAACATGTTGAGTCAAGGTGAAGCACTGAAGAAGTTTCAGGAAGTCGGTGGCAGATTTGCAGTCGGTGACATCGATATGGAGATTAAAGTCTCTGAGAAGAACAGAGGGTGAAATGGCAGAGAGCTGGGTCAACAGATCCAGGAGTTTGGGTGGAAAGGAGGGGTTTGGCTTGGGGGGGGCAGTAGATAACAGAGGTAATCGGGGGGGTGGGACCAGCGAGTTTGAAGGCAAGCTGTTCAAATGAGTGGACTGCGAGGGTGGGAATGGTGGATATTTTGATGTTCTTTTGGTGAATGACAACAACACCACCTCCCCAGCTATCAGGGTGGGGTTTATCGATGTAGGTGAATCCGGAAGGTGTGGTCTCATTGAGTGATAAATAGTCCAGGGGTTTATGGTTTATGCCATGTTTCAGTGATACAAAGAAAGTCCAGGTTATTATCAGTGATTAATTCGTTCAGGATGAGGCTTTTATTATTCAGTGAGCTTGTGTTGAATAGAGCCAATTTCAGGTGACATTGCTTTGGGACAGGTTGAGAGGACTGAGGAATGGGGGGAGATTGGACAGGTTTACCTGCAGTTTGTTACGATGATGTGATGAGGATTTGACTGAGACTATGGGGTGAATAGGAAGCAGTGGTGGTTGGGGCCTGTAGGGGGAGCTGTGGCAGGAGGTGAAACACTGAGTTGAAGCTGTAGAGGCGGGGGGAGGGAGGGGCTGAGGGCGGAATGTAAATAGTCAGTCACGTGGCTGTTGGAGAGCTTGGACAATGAACTGCAAATTAGCTGCTAAAATACAGCTGCCTAAGTTACTGCGGTGGAGGCCGTCCAGTTTTAAAAGTGCTTTATGGCCCCAGAAGAGGTTAAAGTTGTCAATGAAGCCCAGATTGTAGATTTTGCAGGCAGAGAGAAGCCAGGTGTGGAGAGAAAGGATTCGGCTGAAGAGTCCATATTCACGGCTGTGAGGAGAGGTTGGCCCACTAATACCCACCAATACCCATCAGATCTTCCGGGTCAGTCATGGCTCCCTGCCATGCGATGGTTTCAGTGTGATTTCCTTCCTGATTTAAAATCAGGAAGTGAGCCCACAACACCATGAACTGAGATGATGGAGCCTTCATGCTCTCGCACACCTGGGACTCTCTCTTCCAGAGACTACCGCATGGCTGGGGGTGTGACCGACCAGGCAGATATGGCAAATCTGTCAGGACAGTCACGCCTACAGAAAGGTTAAAACAGCTGATGTGACACATCACGGACATCAAATGACACTTTCTGAAGAAGACTGCAGATGACAGTCGAAACATGTCAAAGGTATGAGACATGCCTTTGCTTTGTCTTAACCTTTTAACTATCCACGTTTTCACATGCCCCTAGTGGCACAGCACTGCAACTGCGCCTGTCAACTGAATCTTGACATTGTGGTGACACTAACACACTGCGGATGGACATTACTGTATCTCACACCCAGAAGCAGACAGAGGGGCTGAACAATGGACTGAGAGAGGTAGCCCCCCACAGGGGTATTTACACCAGACTTTAAGGCGCCTTCCGCACCTGCTGCTATAAGCTACAGCACAGGGAGGTGAATGTATTGTAGGAAGGTAACGTGTTATGTTAATCGTGCCACACGGTGCTTTTGTATGTAACATGTTATTATAATCTTGCCACTCATGGCCTTTGTCAGACCTTATGTAATATGCGCCAGCCTCAGTTTCTACGCGCAGGTCAATAAAGCTTTATAAGAGAGCGCAGAGAAACTGAGGCAGGCCTTTCCAGACTAGGCTCTTCACGGCCCCAGCGTCCACGCTGGGGTCACAGGCTGTACATATGATAGAGGGTTCAATAAAGAATCTGTGTCGACCTATGCTCGTGCCTCGCTTCCACATCCTTTCCCTTTTACCCTCTACAACACAGGTGTCAAACTCATTCCATGGAGGGCCGAGACCCTGCAGGTTTTACCTCCACCCAGTGTCTTCAACAGGTGATTTCACTGAATTTCTTCCCACTGATTGCTGATCAGTGAAAACACCTGCTGATGACACTGGGTAGAAGCAAAACATGTAGGGTCTTGGCCCTCCATGGAATGAGTTTGACACCCCTGCTCTACAACATCCCTTTAACTCCCCAGGTGTACCAGCACTTGTACTGATCATGCCAATTCAGTAAGTGGCAGGCACACATTGGAGGACTCATGGCTGACACGTAATACAGCAAAGAAGAAGACATCCTCATTATTCTTCTTCCTTTTCTTGCTTTGAGCTCACAAGACCAATATGGCCGCCATGATCGCCATGGATCATCACAGAAAACTGCATCATACAGGAAAAATAGCCGTGTAATACAAATGAAATTCACGTGGGATAATCATAAGAGTTTGTAGATGTGGTAGAGAGCGTAAATGACTGACACAACGCAAAACAACGACCACGATGTGTGAAAATGGACCGACCATGCGAGAGAGCGACACCCACCCCCCCGCCACCGGTAAGTGACAAATTTATGTTTTTTTTTTTACATTGTACTGATTTTCTGGTTCAAATACTTTAAAGATTAGATAAAAACATACCCCTGTAGACAAAACGGTGTCAAAAAAACCAAACCATTCTTTGTGTAAATATGTCCAAAGTCCATTTTTGACTGAGTTATGTAATTTATATAGCTGCCGTGACATTATGCAAATTAGATGCCTAAATTTATTCCTATCTGAAACTTTGGATCATATTCTACATCTTTCTAATTGACAGTAAGCCATTATCTCTTGCAACTTTCAAGTTATAGCCTTGGAAATCTGAACTATTTTCTTGACAAAAAATCATTACCACTCTTGACCACTAGAAGTTATGTCGCCATACTGTGACTGGGACAGTTAATGGGTTAATAGAAGAACAATATCAGTTTTGTCGGAGTTATTTGCCCACAGACTCCTGCCACGGATGTGCTAACAAGGCTAGCAGGCTAGCATTGTAAACAATCATCATCTAGGTGAAGTTTTGGAGGCAGGGCAATTTTTTCAGGTGAGAGCTCCATCAGATAATGTAAACTTAAGCATGAAGGTGTTTTGGGGCTTTCCACAGCAGGTTGAACACAGCTGCAGAAGTTATAATGGCAACTCCGCCCATCTGCAACTCTCTCAGATGGTGAATTCACGTCTATTCGCGTGTTTACATTGAGTTAACATGTAATTGTGCCACTCGAAAAATTTGTATGTTTGTGTTTGGTCTGAACGCACCTTTAGTGTTGGTCTGGATCAAACTGAAACGTGGTGTTGTGAGTTTAGAATTAAAACAATTTTCAGAAAGGTTTGGTTTGTTCAGCCAAACACAGGAAGCTAAACCAGCTGATAAGAGGGAAAATGAGCCATAGTAGCAGTCAGAGAGAGGAAGAGACCCTGTTTTTAATTGAAACATGGCCCATTAGTGGTTTAAATAGTCTTTTAAAAAGTCATAAAAATACTGAAACTTGCCAGATATTTTCAGAGAGGATGTGAGATGTGAGTATATGAAAGATAGGAGGAGCAATGCCAGCTGAAGACCATGATAATATTCTAGACTTACCGACAAATATGATGGTGTCTGAACCAGTTTAAACTTAAAGTGGGGTTACTGATGTGTCCCAAACTGCAGAAAACACCTCCAAGGGTGAGTAGCATGTTTGCTTACTGAGGCGGCTGTGCAAACTACATAATATCATGACAGTCATGGCAGCAGGATGTCAGTATGTTACCTGAAGGTTGGTCCACTTGGACAAAGAGCAGTGTGAAACTAAACCTAACCAAACCAAATGCATGCAATGTCATAAAATAAAAACTTTAGTCCGGACCTTGATGTGGACTATCCGGTGTTAAAATGCCCTAAAAGTGGAGTATCAATATAGAAGAAGTTCAAAGAAATGAGCCAGATATATCAATAATATGTATTGATGTACGCATAAAAAAAGATTATTTCCCATATACAGCTGTACGCAAAGAAGAGGTCATCCCTTGACAAATAGCATATATTGTTTGTTAATTGGTGTGTTTAAGTGTGAAGCAAGCTTAAATTTTTACACTTTCATAATTCTGTTGGGGTGTTTTTAAGATTTTGTTCAGTTTATGAAATAAAAGGTGACAATGCATTAATGTTTACTAGTAATTTTTTTTTCTCATATTGTACAAAGTCTGTATTTGCAGATTTTCAATTTAAAAATATGCGGCGTGGCCAAATTTTTGCTTACAACTGTTTCTGAACATTAATAATAAAGTTAATTGTACTCAGAGAAATATTTAAATAATAAACACAAAGTAACATTTTTAAATGCAATTCTTGCATCTACATACATCCTGTTGATTAATTTCAGCAGTTTAAATAGTTTTAACACTGACTGATATTAATCAGCTGTGCTTGTCATGTGCGCCCCTACGGGACAGAGAAACAACTCAAGCACTGGACTGCGAGCTTGTGAGTTTTATTAAAGAAAGGCAAACATAAGTGCAATAAGGTGAAAAAAGTTACAACGAGGAGAAAACTTACAAACAGGCGCGCCAGAGCGAGATAGGGCTCTGGCAGAGACAAGGAGGATTGTTCCTTGTGGAGACAAGGCAGCAACAATAAACATGAAAAACAATCTCCCTTAAATAGGGATCAAACCCATTACAAGATGAGTAACCGGTGTGAGTGCACATGAGTGGGGGAAAGAAGGAATAATAATGGTGATTGGAATCAGCTGGTAATGATGAGAGGGGAGTAGTCGGACTGGCAGTCTGACTGGCAACGCCCACACGAAGTGCAGACCCGAAAGTGTTGCCTGACAGCTGTCAGTAACAGAACCAATATGAGAAATAACCAAACTCAGATAGAGACTAGAAAATAATTACAAATGAAACAAGACATGGCCGAAACAGACTGAAACATAAACAAAGAAATCATCATCATCTGGCGACAATGACTGTTTCATTTAGGTCTGATCAGATTCCTCCACGCAGCTCTGTCCTTCACCTTCCACTGCCAGGAACTCCTGACCTTGTTTACCCGGGCAATGTCCAAGCCAGTATGAGTTGCTCTCTGACTGACCATTTCAAGAAAATAGAAGGCAGAATAACAACTCAAAAGGCATAACAAAATGCAACAAATAACACTGGTCAGCACCAAATTTATTGTCTAAGGTTTTTTTTAGCTGATTTAGGACAATTTTGATGTGCTGAATCCAAAAATCACATTGGTTTTGCTCAGTCAGGTCAACTTTTTGAACTATGGCCACATGTTTTTTTTTACGTCTTTGTTTACATGTATGGGTATTTTCGCTTTATATGATGCAAAACTTTTTTGTTTCTTGAAATCTCTCGAACTCTGAAGCGTTTGCATGCACAAATTTATGACATGATGTCATAAATTGTCATGATGGCTGATTACTGTTGGACTCTGAAGAGAGACATCCCTGCCGCTGAGCATTCTAGAGGTTCGTATAAACGGAAGTTGAAGCTCTGAATTTTGAACAATGATGACTTAACATTCAGTTTACATGTACTTACCTTTATCACTGTCTACTATTCACTTTACAGTAATTGAAGTTTGTAACATTTAATCAATAAATTGTGTTAGAAAATGATATTTTCTCTTAAAAATCTATTTCGGATGAGAAATATTAACAAAAATCAACCGATAATGTCACAAAAATGTAATCAATTTAGTCAGAAGATCAGATTTTTTAAAAATCAACTTAGCGTAAAAACCTGACCTGATCGAGAGAAACGGATGTCATTTTCGGATTCAGCGGTGCAAAATTGTGTTAAATCAGTTGAAAAAACACAGACAACTTACAAAAAAATTATTTTTGTAACCCTGTGTAATTATGCAATTACAGAGAAGAGCCACGAGACTGAGCTTAAGGAGAACATCTAAGCTCAGTTCGTGACAGTGCTGCATGAATTTTGGGCTGTTTAGATGTCCTAAAATAGATAAAAGAACAGCAGGGTTTTTCTTTGATTATCTTAAATACAGACAAGAAATGAATAACAACAAAAACTAAATAAATCAGAAAAATGTCAGTATTTCATTAATTTTAGTTTTAATAAAACTACTCCAAAGGTATGCATGACTCACTTTTTAAAACATTTTCAGTATACTTTATTAATTCCAGAGGGAAATTCTGGGCATCCACCTGGATGGAAGAGGCAGCCACGGTACAGCGCCAATCCCTTCACCATTCACACACACATTCACACCTAGGGCCACGCTAGAGTCTCCAGTTAACCTAACTTGCATGTTTTTGGCCTGTGGGGGGGAAACCGGAGTACCCGGAGTAAACCCACGCAGACACATGGAGAACATGCAAACTCCACACACAAGGGTCACTGATGGTCAGGCTTGTTGCTTAAAATACTTAAATTAAGAAATGCATGAATTTAAGTGATGATAAAGAAATAAAATTAGCTGTAAATATGCTTTAAGGAAAGCAGAAAGAAGGCCAGGCGTGCCCAGTTGGGTTTTTGTGATTGATACTGTATGTTTGTGAATGACCATATTTACATGGACTCGAATAAACCGATTATGATTGGATTTCTGGAGTTATTTGTTGATTCAAATGGCCATGTAAACAGAATAATCTGATAAAGGCCATGTAACCAAGGTCATTAACTCAAATGGTTTACCCTCCAATAATCCCTTTATTCAGTGCGTGTATATATGACACAACTGATTATTGCCATTATCGCTTTATTCCCAGTAATTGGTTTATTGTAGCCATGTAACTGTGGAACACCGCGAAGTAAGAAAAACAGAGTTGTCAGTATATTTGGGGTTGAGTGCATGTAGAGTTAGTGTGTTTAAAGCAGTCATACAGCAAGCACCAGTAAAAAAAAAAAAAAAAAGTCAAAACAGCTGCTCAGCAGTCATATTGATTAGAGTTATTAGAGGTAGATTACCACTGCTAAAAGCCATATCAAATCCTGGCCCTCTATCCACAAGCCTGTCCGTCTCAAAATCCAGCTGAATGAAGGACTAGCACCAGGAATTTACATTTTTTTTTAATCATTGTGGTATTTCTACAAATTTATTGCAATAAAAGAAAAGAACGGAAAAAAAAACACATTCTTGGTCTTGACTCCCTAGATCTGATTTCCTATGGCTTTCTTTTGGAACAAGGCAGCAGTCCGCATGTCATCCTGACTACATCAGATCTACAAATGAAGCACTCCCCTCTGGGTTAAACGTACATACATACAGTACAGGGTTTTCTGGCAGCACTGTAATATTTAATGAATTAGTATTATTATGTGCAGTCAGTGGGATTCCCTTATACACCACATGTATGGACAGTAGAAGTGTTTCTGTTGTGAAATGAACTGTATACAACATTATGTAAAGGTCCTGTGTGTATGTCCGTGCCTGTGCGTGCGTGCGTGTGTGTGTGTGTGTGTGTGTGTGTGTGTTGACGTGAGACGGGCAGAGGCAGATGGTATCTTGCTCAATGTCTCCGTTTGCTCGGAGCTGTGGCTCCAGCTCTTAGACACACAGTCGTGTGGCTAATATGGACCCTGAACCTGAAAAAAAGTTAAAAATAAAAAGTTTTGAGTCTCACACAGAAAAGAGTGAGGTATGAGAATGAAAATTTGTCCACGAAATCTGCCACACGTTCTTACTTGGCTGGCCATGATTCTTGGTCATAACACTTTCTTTTTCCCTATTGCAGGTTTTCAAAATTAAAGCATCAGGTGTTTTCATGAGAAGTGAAGAAACCTGTTCTGCTTGCCCTCGTGGATCTCAGCTGAGGACTCAACTGCAGATCCTTGATCATCGCTCAATGCTCCAGTTCTCTGTCTTTCATGAAGACACCTGATACTTTGCTTGATATCAGTTTCAAGAACTGGTGAAAAGAAATTAAAAAGTGTTAGGGCCTCTTTACACAGATGAGATCATTGGGTGACCTTTGAGAGATCAACAGTTGGCCCCATCTCTCAACATTCTTCTAAAGCCTGTAAAAAGCTGTTTCTGTGTAAGTGTTTGGGAGATTAAAAATTCATTTTTCAGCAACTTTCATGGCAATTTATAGAGATTATTGAAAGATCCGTGAGAGGCCACTAGAGCTTATTGAAGGATCATTGAGAGTTCTTGGGCAACCAAGGAGGTTGCTGAGCATTTGAGAGGTTTTTAGTGCTCTTCTACCCCCTTTACACAGAGGTGGAGCTCATTGAGGGGTGGCTGTGGCGCACGTGTAGTGTGGCTGACTACTGATTGGAGGGTCAGGGGTTTGATTCCCGCTCTGTCTGCAGTCTGCATGTTGAAGTGTCCTTGAGCAAGACACTGGCTATGTTTACATGGACACAAGTAACCGGATTAAAAGCCTGATCGGAATAAAAATGCTTCATGTAAATACGGCAATCTGAATATTCTAACCCGATCACGCTCATTCGGATCAAAATTTCATTCCGATTGAGAGGGGTGTGTTATGCCGATTGTTAATCGGAATGGTGCGCATGAAAACACTTATCCCGAATGCAGGGCAGAAAATATGTTTACTGCGCATGTCTGTACACCAGCCGCACGTCGACGTGACGTACAGTTGTGTTCAAAATAATAGCAGTGTGTTGAAAAATGTGAATAAACGTCAAAATTCTTCAAATAAATTGTATTTTAATGAACACAAATGCATTGGGGACACTGCACATTCTATTTCAAAGCAAAAAAATTGGAAAAAAATAATTGAATTTGATAATATTTTACAGAAAGTCAAGAAATATAATGTTCAAAAAAATAGCAGTGCTGACATCTGTCTTTAGTGTGTTTGGGGTCATTGTCTTGTTGAAACACCCGTTTCAAAGGCATTTCCTCTTCAGCAAACAGCAACATGACTTCTTCCAGTATTCTGATGTACTCAAACTGATCCATGATCCCTGGTATGCGATAAATAGGACCAACACCATAGTACGAGAAACATCCCCATATCATGATGCTTGCACCACCATCTTCACCATCTTCACTGTGTACTGTGGCTTGAATTCAGTGTTTGCAGGACGTCTGACAAACTGTCTGTGGCCCTTAGACCCAAAAAGAACAATCTTACTCTCATCAGTCCACAAAATATTACGCCATTTCTTTGTAGGCCAGTCACTGCAAATTGTAACTGCTTCAGCACATGTCTTTTTTTTAACAGTGGGACTTTGCGGGGGCTTCTTGCTGGTAGCTTGGCTTCACATAGACGTCGTCTGATTGTTACAGTACTCACAGGCAACTTTAGATCTTCTTTGATCCTCCTGGAGCTGATCATTGGCTGAGCCTTTGCCAGTTTGGTTATTCTCCGATCCATTCGAATAGTCGTTTTTCTTTTTCTTCCTCGCCTTTCTGGTTTTGGCTGCCATTTTAAAGCGTTTGATATCATTTTAGCTGAACAGCCTATCATTTTCTGCACTTCTTTATAGATTTTCCCCTCTTTTATTAATTTCTTAATCAAAGAACACTCTTCTTCTGAACAGTGTCTTGAATGACCCATTTTACTCTGTTTTTCAAGGACAAATGCACAGCCAGCATATGCAGCGTCAGTTGCCTTGATCCTTAAATAAGGGCCACCTGTTTAACACCTATTTTTTTTCACAGAATCAATGACCTCACTAAGTGCTAAGTGCTATTTTTTTGAACACGCCCCTTTCAGTTAATGATTCAGTTTCACAGAATCGGCAGCATGCACATTGTCATGCCTGTTGAGTCTGTTGGTTTTCTATACCTTTACTAAACCTTCTAGAAACTTAGCTGCAGTGTAGAAGTTGAAATTCGAACAAAAACAGTGATTTATCTTGCTAGTGATGTGGGACTGCTATTATTTTGAACACAACTGTATTTCTGCCTTAGCAGCAGCTAGTGGAAAACATAGCGGGAGTAAAACGAAACTGGTCTGTATCGTCCTGCTGTTTCCCTCTGTTCGTCATATGCAGAAGTATGTACTTGTAGCTTCATTACAGAGACCAGCAGAAGCAAAAATACAGTCTGAATAACACAATACAGGTCAATTTCAACACGAAGCGGGGCTTGCTAACACCGGAAGTTGCTTCTTCTTCTACTATTTTTGGAATGTCGAAATGTCGATGTGCGCATGTCAAAATGATTTATTCCGTTCAAACGTGTGACACATGGAAACGCACGTCCTAATCAGATCAGCTTTTTCAGGATCCATGTAAACAGTAAAATTCTGATCTGAATTGTAATCAGATTGAAGAAATTTTGCCCATGTAACTGTGGCCAGTGAACCCCCAGTTGCTCCTGGTACGTCAGACCAATGTCCGCTGCCATCAGTGTGTGAATGTGTGTATGAATGGGTGGATAACAGGATCTGTAAAGCACTTTGGTCATTTAGAGATGAGAAAAAGCGCTATATAAGTGAACACCATTTACCATTTACCATTGAGAGATTGCTGAGTGATGAAAAAATGGCCAGATCTCTCATCAGTCTTTGAGTGCTCTCTCAATGAGCTCTCAGTCTTCCAGTGATCTCCAAAGTCACCACAGTCTCCTCAAAGTTTTGACTCAGTCCAGAACAATTTCTCAATGATCCCCAAGGAAAGCAGTCTCTCAACAAACTCACAATGAGCACTCAATTATCTCAACGATTTCCCAGTGATCTCTCAGATCTTTCAATGAACTCCCAATTTTTACACTTCAAAGTTAGAGATGGCTGAAAAATCAGTGAAGGATTATTGAGTATTTGATGAAAGATCAGTAACATTCATTGAAAAACCGTGGCAGAGATCAATGAGATTTTTGTCATCAGACTCCTTGAGAGTTTGCTGAGAGATCACTTTCTTTTGGTGATCATTGAGAGATTGTTCTAGACTGAGTCAAAACTTTGAGGTGACCGTGGAGATTATTGGAAGATCATTGAGCGATCTTGGCGATTGCTGAGAGATCATTGATAGGTCATTGAGAGATCTGGACATCTTTTTCATCACTTAATGATCTCTCAACGATCTCCACCCCTGTGTAAAGGGGATATTATGACCATCAAATGTGGTCATCAGAGTAAGAACATGTGGCAAATTTGGCTGACAAATTTTCATTTGCGTAACTCGCTGTTGTCAGTGTGACGCTCAAAACTTTTCTACTGGCTGTTGCACCTCTCTCTATCTCAGTCTTATTCTGCTCCAACAGTCCAGTGTGTTAGTTTATTAGAGTGGATTTGGAGGGAGGCACGGCAACAAATTAGACATTTTGCCTTCACTATGTATCCCTTCATACACACACACACACACACACACACACACACACACACACACGGAGGATCTCAGAGCTGGAATGTTCCCTGGTGTAACAAATCACTGTCTCTGACATTCATCTCCAGCAAACACACATGCACACACACAAGCATCCACATACTCTTTCACAGATTCAGTGGGAAAACAAAGCCTCCAGTCAGGGTAACAGGGCTCTCACGCTAAGGTCGAGACCCAGCGTCGCCAGCTCTGAGGGCAGGTGACACTCACATAGAGAGATGGACGGATGGACGGGGGAGAAAGAGAGAACAGAGCCACCGATGACTAAAACACACTGGGGCTGAAATTAGATTTGGCTCCAATGATATAATGTTGCTAACTAGATTTGACTTATTGGTGCCTGCCCAACATTAATTCCATTGAAGCCATATGGAGAGTGGACGACCACTCAACACAACCTAGTGTGTCTCAGCTGAGAGCAGGAACAATGGTGCCTTTTATGTCTGTTTACATGCTCCCAGTCATTTCAAGATATACAGTGTTTTAAGTGGAGGTGTTATTGCTGGGGTGTCACTTCCTGAACATCAGATGAGTTTTCCAAGGAAGAAAAATCCATCCATCCATCCATCCGTCCATCTGTCTGTCCGTCTTCTACCACTTTTCCGGAGCTCCAGGTCGTGAAAGCAGCAGTTCAAGCAGAGAAGCCCAGACTTCCCTCTCCCCAGCCACCTGCTCTAGCTCTTCAGAGAGGATACCAAAGCGTTCCCAGACCAGCTTGGAGACGTGGTCTCTCCAGTGAGTCCTGGGTCTGCCCCAGGGTCTCCTCATAGTGGGATGTGCCCAAAACACCTCAAGTGGGAGACATCCAGGAGGCTTCCTGATCAGATGCCCAAACCACCTCAGCTGGCTCCTTTCGATGTGGAGGAGCAGCGGTTCTACTCTGAGCCTCTCCAGGATGACTGAGCTCCTCACCCTGTCTCTAAGGGTGAGTCCAGCAATCATACGGAAAAAGATCATTTCAGCTGCTTGTATCCGCAATCTCATTCTTTCGGTCATTACCCAAAGCTCATGACCACAGGTGAGGGTAGGAACATAGATTGACCAGTAAATCGACAGCTTTGCCTTGGAGCTCAGCTCCCTCTTCACCACGACACATTGGTACAGTGTCCACATCACTGCAGATGCTGGAAAATATCAGGCCGTATTACGACGCGTTGGTTAGTCAGTTATCACTGACGCAGAACACATTTATGGGCATTTCCAAGTTCATTTTCTTATCATAACAGCGTAGAAACAAACCTTCCACTGGCGCATGACGCAAAGAGGCCGGTCTAATCATTCAGAGGTGTGCTTTGGATAATCCAATCCAATGCACTCATGCCCATCCCTTTAATACAAGGAGGCACATTATCTAAAGTGAACTGTGATCATGACGGTTTAAGGCAGGTTTTGTGCTGACCAAAGCCTGTGTGTGTGAGCCAAAATGCACTTGATAGTGATGCTGCAATAAGGAAGACATCAATCACAGTTGATGCCCAGTTAGTTATTGTAGCCAAGGGGACGGGCAGTTAAGCCCCAATTGGCGACGTCCAACCAGGGGTTCGAACCCACAACCTTCGGCTTCAGAATCCAGCACTCTACCTGTGTCGCCAAGAGGGTCGACCCATTTATTGACTCTGCTACATTTTGTTAGAAGGAACAAACAGTGAAGAATGGGCTGAAAAATTAGCTGAATGAGAGCAGAGATAAACAAACCTATCATCTGGTCAGTCACTGCAACAGATACTGGAGTCAGTTTGTCTTGGCCTGTCCTTGCCACTGATAATACCTCTATCTGCCTGAATGTGTCTCTAGTCCAGCAAAAGCTAGCGGTACTCAAATACTTTGCAAGCAGTTTCATGAAATGGTCAGTCAGAGAGCAACTGGCAGCGGAAGGCAAATTACAGAGCTGCATGGAGCAATCTGATCAGACCTAAATGAAACAGTCATTGTCGCCCCCGACAGACTGCTATGATGATGATGATGATGAGTGCGCACGGATGTAACACACAGACATGAATGGGCTTGAAACTTCAGGAAAAGAGGATGATGCTTGTGCAGACTTTCATAAACTTTCATTAACAATGGTGTGGAAATTGCTTCCGGCCTGTGGGGCGATGGAGTGCTCCCTCTCCTGTTGCTTTCACAGACTGAGGGTCTCCTCTGTCTTGTGTGGGGGTCTGCAGCTCTCTATCCCAGTCCCTCCCAGGTGGGAAAGAGGGAGATCTGGCACGGCTTCCAGTCTGAGCCCGCTTTCGGTGGCTTCTGCCAGCCCCCGACGGGTGGCAGTTGGGGAGCTTGCTGGTGGAGTACCGCAACTCTTGGCGCAGTGCGGGTGCCAGCTGGAATCCCAGGGCGTGCGGCCGAGGCAGATGTGGACACATCTCTTGTCTCTGTTTGAAGTTACATTGAAAAGTAAAAGACTGCACACTCCTTGTTCATTCATTTCTTCCCATAAAAATAAACACATTAATGCCTAATAAATCCAAGATGAAAGCAAAAATCAGACTGACATGTATAATCATATAATATAATTAAATTGACAGGCAATTACTGTATATGATGACTGTTACAACTATCGCCATTAAAATAAGATCTCAGCACATGCCGTTTCCTCATGAGCTCCGGAGCTACATGATTTCAAAACATACCAGTGAAATATCATTAAACAGTGCGCTTCTGATGACAGACCTCCTTTTTTCTGATCAAAAGCGGATTATCATGACATGCACTATAATAGTAATGCGCATTAGATTGTGCACCGCCACACCTCTTTGAAATGAACCTCCCCCTCCTAGCGCCTAGCGAGCGCACTATCTACTGGTAATTTGATGGTGTGACGCAACGCGTAAAACTGGCGAATGATGGGAAGTCTGACGGAAAAGTCTGCGGATGATTGTCAAAATAGGGCCTATCATGTGTTCTTCTCGGGAAATGCTAACGCTCCCATTATTATTGTGGTTGTGTTAAGGTTTCATGTGAATTCAACATGTGCATCTCAATAAATTAGAATATCATCGAAAAGTTAATTTATTTCAGTAATTCAATTCAAAAAGTGAAACTAAGATGTAGATTTGTTACACACAGAGTGGCAGATTTCAAGTGTTTATTTCTTTTAATTTGGATGATTATGTCTTACAGCTCACGAAAACCCCAAATTCAGTTTCTTAAAAAATTAGATTATTACATGAGATCAATTTTTTTAAAATGGATTTTTTAATAGACATGTTGGCTGACTGAAACGTATGTCTATGTACACACTCAGTACTTGGCCAGGGCTTTTTTTTTCATGAATTACTGCATCAATGTGGTGCGGTATGGAGGCAATCAGCCTTTGGCACTGCTGAGGTCTTACAGAAGCCCAAGTTGCTTTGATAATGGCCTTCAGCTCGTCTGCATTGTTTGGTCTGGTGTCTCTCATCTTCCTCTTGACAATACTCCATAGATTCTCTATGAGGTTTAGGTCAGGAGAGTTTGCTGGCCACAGTGATACCACGGTCAATAAACGAGGGTTTTTTTTTATAACTTTATCAAACACAGTGGACAAACACCAGCAAATGACATGGTGCCAAGTCCTGTCATGTGGAAATCAAGGTCCCAGAGTCTGGAGGAAGAATGAAGAGGCACGGAATCCAAGTTGGTTGAGGTCCAGTTTGAAGTTTCCACAGTCAGTGATGATTTGGGGAGCCATGTCATCTGCTGGTGTTGGTCCACTGTGTTTTATCAAGTCAAAAGTCAGTGCAGCCATCTACCAGGAAATTTTAGAGCACCTCATGCTTCCCTCTGCAGACAAGCTTTATGGAAATGCTGATTTCATTTTCCAGCAGGACTTGGCACCTGCCCACACTGCCAAAGTACCAATAAACGAGAGTCCCCCAATTGGGGGACCTAGAGAAGCACTTGGCCATCAGAATAAAAATAGGCCTCGGGTTGACCGTGGTATCGCTGTGCTTGGCTGGCCACCAAACTCTCCTGACCTAAACCCCATAGAGAATCTATGGAGTATTGTAAAGAGGAAGATGAGAGACATCAGACCCAACAATGCAGACGTGCTAAAGACCGCTATCAAAGCAACCTGGGCCTCCATAGCACCTCAGTAGTACCACAGGCTGATCGTCTTCATGCCACACTACATTGATGCAGTAATTCATGAAAAAAAAAGCCTCGACCAAGTACTGAGTGTGTACATGGACATACTTTTCAGTCGACCGACATTTCGATTAAAAATATTTTTTTAATTGATCTTATGTAATATTCTAATTTTTTTGAGAAACTCAATTTTTGGTTTTCATAACCTGTAAGACATAATCATCAAAATTAAAAGACATAAACGCTTGAAATATATCACTCTGTGTGTAATGAATCTATTTAGTATACAAGTTCCACTTTGTGAATTGAATTACTGAAATAAATTAACCTTTCAATGAGATTCTAATTTATTGAGATGCACCTGTACATGGAGGTCAGTGTTTCCACTTTGCACCTGTGACATAGAAGATTCCCCATGGTCATCATTTCATCAATATGGATACATGGCTTTTATTTTTTTCCTGTGAGTATGATTTTAATTAGACAGCTCACAGCATCATCCTCATCTTGTGGCTCATGAAGTTTGACTGTTTAGAGACACTGCAGGTAAGAAAAAGTCAGTCAGCACATATGCCACTTCCTTTTATGGACACGTGTTTGTTCTTTATGAAAGACAGATTAAAAAAAATACAACCTTAATACTAAAATACTAAAACAGCATCCATCTTTTTTTTTTCCACAATATCTTTATTGAACCTTTTTTTTTTTTTAACAAACATGATACAATCAAACACTAACACTAAAGTACTACAAAAAAAAAATGCACTAAAAACACCAACAACCACCAACAAAATCAAATCTTCAACAATGCTTCTCTGTTTAGTCTAGACAATCCAATACATAAGTATACATATTATGTTCACCAGTTTGGAATTTACAAGGTCCACACACATCATTCACCTTCTTCTTCAAGAGTTATGTTTAAATTTTTTACATAATCAATAAAAGGTCTCCATATATTCTCAAACACAATTTCCTTTGATTTCAGTATATATGTTATTCTTTCTAATGGAAGGTTTGTTAACATCTGTCTTAACCACTGAGTCACATCTGGTCTATGAGTCTTTTTCCATAATAGTGCAATACATTTTTTGGCATTAAGCAAACTGAGGTCTATGAATGTTCTTTCACTTTTATTAAAATTATGCTTTTCTGGGTACAGACCCAACAAAAACAGTTTAGGATTCAATATGATTTGTTTTGAGATTATTTTTTCAATTGTTACCCTCACCTCTTCCCAAAACATTCTTATTAATCTACATTCCCATACACAATGAAATAGGGTTCCTTTACTTTCCATGCATTTTGTGCACGTATCTGGTATATTTTTGTTATATCTATTTAACTCCTCCGGTGTAACATACATCCGCATTAACCATTTGAAATGTATCAATTTAAGGCGTACATTTATTGATTTGGTTTGAGCTTCTGTACAAGCCAATTCCCATTGTTCCTCTGAAATTTCAGTTTGCAGATCTTCTTTCCAGTAGTTTAATCTTTTCAGTGAATTTTCACTTGAAGATAGTGTCAATGAGTTATAAAACTCTGAAATAATACCCTTTGTTTTACTATCTTTCATCAACATTTTTTCCAAGGATGAATAAATAGGTCGAGTGAGAGCTTTATTTTGATTTGATCGAATAAAGTTTCTAAGTTGAAGATATTTAAAAAAATGTGTTCTATTGAGATTAAATTTGATCCTCAGCTCTTCAAAAGACATTATGTTATCTGCACATGGCAAATATAAATCCTGAATCTTTTGTATCCCTTTTAAATTCCATACTTTAAATACAGCGTCCGCTCTCCCTGGTTTAAAAAATATTGATTACCCCATATTGGACTAAATTGTGACAATAACTGTGGTTCTTTTAAATAGTTTTTAGCTTCACACCATATTTTGATCATATGCTTTACAAATGGATTTTTAACTTGTTTTTGTAATTTTTTTGCCGAATCTGAGTATATGAATATGGGAAGAGGTAAAGGTAAATTGTATGATTCCATTTCAGTCCAGTGAGGGAGATCATTTGATGAAAAATAATATGTCATAGACCTCAGTTGTGCCGACCAATAATACAACATAAAATTTGGACATTTCAGACCTCCACGATCAAATGGTAAATATAATAAAGACAGACGTAATCTAGCCCTCCTGTTGTTCCATATAAATTCCACTAACTTTTTTTTAATTCTTGAGAATAAATCTAAAGGTGGTGATAAGGGAATGTATTGAAATAAATAAAGTATTTTAGGTAAAATATTACTTTTAAGTATATTGATTCTCCCGATCATCGACATTGGTAGTGACATCCATCTCTGAGTTAACTCATTGATATCTGACATTAAGGCTTCATAATTGACACTGGCGACTGATTCTAGCTTAGGCACAATTTGGATTCCTAAATATTTAAACTGATTTACAACATTGAATTGATTTACCTCAGGGGCTGGGTAATTTCTCTGGGTCTCATTTAGCATTAATATTGAAGATTTAGTTTTATTTATTTTATATCCTGATATTTCCCCAAAATTCTTTATTAAATTCAACAAGGTTGGAATTGATTTTTTTAGATTCGACATAAACAAAATTATGTCATCGGCGTACAGGGAGATTTTATGTTCTGTTGGTACATGGCTTTTATTAATGTGAAAAAATACTCCAGTCATTTTCTTTTGCTTGGACATCCATACCAAAGTCATAAACTCTCGCTGCCTTGGTTAAATATAATTTTGTTTGGAGCACTGTTGACTCTCGGCTGCCTCGAGCTCAGTGCTTGCAGATTTGGTTGGAAATAACTTATCTGACAGACAAATTTGATGTTCCAGCCTTTGCATTTTCAAACCACAAAAGTCTAAAACATGTTCAAGTTCAGTTTAATTTAAATAAAGAGTAATGCATGGATACTGTTGTAGAAATTAAAACCAATATAATTACACTGTTAATACTGTGTCAGCTGTTTAGGCATATTGACAGGTTGTTTCAGCCAGTTGTTATACATGTTTTGATCAGTTTTAAAGCAAATATACAGACGTGTGAAAATTTGATGGTACCCTTCTGCAAAAAAAAAAAAAAAAAAATACCTGAAATAACTTGAAACTGACAAAAGTTTAATGACATCCCTTATTGTTTATATCATATTTAACAAAAATCAGACTTTGCTTTTGACTGTTGATTCAGTCAAATATTTTATATAATTAAACAAATTAACACAGCATGGACAAAAAAGATGCCGCCCTCAAGGTCAACCATTTTTGAACTTTTCTTAAGGAGCCTTCACACCAAACGCGAACGGGCGAATTTTTTGTGTGGCACGTTTACATTATAACTCAGTGTAAACACACGAATAGACATGAATTCACCGTGTGAGTGAGATACAGACAGGCAAAGTTGCCTTTATAACTTCTGCAGTAGTGTTCAACCTACTGTGGAAATCCCCAAAATAACATCATGCTTTAGGTTTACATTATCTGACGGGGGGCTCACCTGAAAAAGTTGTCCCTGTCTCCAAAACTTTTCAAGATGACGAGTGTTTCCGTTGCTAGCTTGCTAGCCTTGTTAGCATGTCCGTGACAGGAATCCATCCATCCATCCATCCATCCATCTTCTACCGCTTTTCCGGAGGTCCGGGTCGCGGAGGCAGCAGTTCAAGCAGAGAAGCCCAGACTTCCCTCTCCCCAGCCACCTGCTCCAGCTCTTCAGAGGGGATACCAAGGCATTCCCAGACCAGCTGAGAGACATAGTCTCTCCACCGAGTCCTGGGTCTGCCCCGGGGTCTCCTCCCAGTGGGACGTGCCTGAAACACCTCAAGTGGGAGGCATCCAGGAGGCATCCTAATCAGATGCCCATACCACCTCAACTGACTCCTTTCAATGTGGAGGAGCAGCGGTTCTACTCTGAGCCTCTCCCGGATGACTGAGCTCCTCACCCTATCTCTGAGGGTGAGTCCAGCAATCCTACGGAGAAAGCTCATTTCAGCCGCTTGTATCCGCGATCTCGTTCTTTCGGTCATTACCCAAAGCTCGTGACCATAGGTGAGAGTAGGAACGTAGATTGACTGATAAATCGACAGCTTTGCCTTAGAACTAAGCTCCCTCTTCACCACAACAGACCGGTACAACGTCCGCATCACTGCAGATGCTGCTCCAATCCGTCTGTCGATCTCTCGCTTCATTCTCCCCTCACTCGTGAACAAGACCCCAAGATACTTAAACTCCTCCACTTAGGGCAGGAGCCTGTCCCCAACCCGGAGAGGACAATCCACCTTTTTCCGGCTGAGGACCATGGACTCGGACTTGGAGGTGCTGATTCTCATCCCAGCTGCTTCACACTCAGCGGCAAACCGTCCCAGCAAGAGCTGTAGGTCATTACTGGATGAAGCCAACAGGACAACATCATCTGCAAACAACAGAGATGAGATCCTGTGGTCACCAAGCATGACACCCTCCATTCCCTGGCTGCGCCTAGAAATCCTGTCCATAAAAATTATGAACAGGATCGGTGACAAAGGGCAGCCCTGGCGGAGTCCAACTCTCACTGGGAATGACTCCGACCGAGTGTTGGCAATACGAACCAAACTCTCACAACGGTCGTACAGAGACCGAATAGCTCGTAACAACAAGCCCGATACCCCATACTCCCGAAGCACCCCCCACAAAAATTCACGAGGGACGCGGTCAAATGCCTTCTCCAAGTCCACAAAACACATGTAAACTGGTTGGGCAAACTCCCACGAACCCTCGAGAATTCTCGAGAGGGTAAAGAGCTGGTCCGATGTGCCACGGCCAGGACGAAAACCACATTGCTCCTCCTGAATCCGAGGTTCGACCAACGGCCGGACTCTCCTCTCCAGTACCTTGGCATAGACCTTCCCAGGGAGGCTGAGGAGTGTGATCCCTCTAAAGTTGGAGCATACCCTCCGGTCCCCTTTTTTGAAGAGAGGAACCACCACCCCGGTTTGCCATGCCAAAGGCACTGCCCCCAACCTCCACGCAATGTTGCAGAGGCGTGTCAACCATGACAACCCAACAACACCCAGGGCCTTGAGGTACTCAGGGCGAATCTCGTCCACCCCTGGGGCCCGGCCACCAAGGAGACAGTGACAGGTGACAGGAATCCGTGGGTAAATAACTCCAACATCCCAATTCAGCTGAAGAGCTGGTCCTTCTGTCTCCAGGTGAGTGACAGTCTCATTTTCAAACTAGTTTACTCTCCAATGTTGATACTTTTACTCCGGTGACAGCAGAATTTCAAAGCTAATGCTATCCCTCGGATGTGAACGTACGAATGCGTGATTTCACATGTGCTAGCCTCTTTCCATTGACTTTGTGTTTGTGTTTGGTGTGAAGGTACCTTAAAATACAACTATGGTATCGATTTGTTTTTTTTTCTTTCTAGTTATTGCATTTACAAGGTAGGTGTTGATGCCAACACTGAGACCTGTCCTCCCATCAGTGTGACAACAATTTCAGTTTTGGATTTACTGTGCCATAAAACCTGTTTCTACTGATTTTCCGTCCAGTCCTTGTACAATTTGGCATACCTCAGGCTTTTCTCCCTGCTTGCCTTGCTAAAGCATGAATTCTTGACAGCCAACCTTCCAGTGACCCTCGTATCTCACAGAGCAGCGAATGCTGAGGCATGTTCATGTTCATGGACATTGCACTTTTTTGGGCATCGGCAGGGTTAGTAAAAGCCTTCCAAACAGTTGGCCAACAGTTTTTCTTGTCACCCCAAAATTTTTTTAACATGTTCAAAAACATTTTGCCTTCATTATGTATCCCTTCATACATACGCACACACGTGGAGGATCTCAGAGCTGGAATGCTCCATGTCCAAAATGTTTTTTTGCGAACAGTTGCAACATCAGTGTAGGCATTTGCAAATGGTTGTAACACATGCTGCTAAAGTTTTTTTGGGTTCAGCTAGTAGTGAACACTAGCAACAGTTTAACACCCTTCAGGACAAAACTGTTGGTGACCTTAAAAACTGTGTGTGAGCTGTGGTGCAACCTTTGACGAACCCTGACGAAAGCCAAAGAGGGCAGTGTTCACAATTGTTCCTCAGCATACACTTCTCTGAGAGACACTTACTTGACTTTGGCCCACATTTGTTAGAAAATTTCACAAATCCAAAAATCACCGCGTTCGTCAGCATTCGCCGAACTGTGAGATACTACCCTGAGATCTTTCTGATGAGGCTTCAGTGATGGTAGATCAGCTGAAGGACCAGGTGCACCGCTCACCTCCGGTGTCGTGTCTCTGCAGGATTTTTTTGTTGTTCTTATTTCTAAAGGACATGAATTTCAAATACTGTTCATCCTCAAAAAAACAACAAAGAAACTGGACAGTGGTCAGGTGCAAGGACTAGACTAAAAATGAGTAAAAAAAAAACAAAAAACAGCCAATGTCTAAAGAAAGACTTTGAAATACCTTCTGATTCCCAGTCCCTGATAGCCTTATACCTAGCCTCTGTGGAGCCTCTTTTAGCACCCTTTATTTTGATTGGTTTTCAGATGTAAAGACAAGGTTTGAGCAGCAGGTGCATGCAGCTTCTGTGAGATAATCATAATAAGGATGTCTTCTTTTACTGACATCAGACATATCCAAGAATATCACAAACAGTTTTAAAAGAAATTTAATATAGTCAGAAGTTTGAAGTTTGAGGTTTTGGCTTCTGTGGAGTATTTGTTCATACCTTAGCTTCAGTGTTAACTCTTTGACCACGTCCGCTATGAGCTTCCTCTGCAGGAATTAAGAAAATGTTTTTTAAAAGGTCCTCTTTTTTTAATATTTTTCTATTGTGAGTTAAGTTTAGTTTTAGTCATTTTAGCTTTATTTAATCTACCCCTCCTCATGTTTGTTTCAAAAACACGTGTCTGAAAACTTCAGCAGGATGTCCTTTATCCAGTCTAAACTAACCTTTATGACTCATAGTGTCAACACAGCAAAAAAAAAGTGGTGATGCCTGTATTTGTATTTGATTTTCGTGTTACTGTGCAGCCCTGTGTGCGTGCGTGCGTGTGTACATGCGTGCGTGTGTACATGCGTGCGTGCGATTAGTGATGGAAGAATATAGGGGACCACCCACATCTCCTGGATCTCATGCCGCTCTGTTTGTTGGATCCAAGCTCAAAGAAACACACACTAACAATAATAAAAATGATAATGGTAATAGTCAGAACTTTCTGCACAGACAAAAAATGAGCTCAGCAGAGTCCAACTCAATACAAATATTTAGTAGAGCCTTATCGGAACATAAGAGCTCAGACCATTTTTTTCTGTGTGTGTGCATGCATGTATTTATGTGTGAACTGTGGGCAGGGTTTTTTTTAGGTGTGTGTGCAAGCATTTGTTTGTGTGTATAGGTATACACTCATTGGCCACTTTAATAGGTACACCTGTTCAACTGCAGCAGCAACTCAGTGGCTTTATGCATACAGATATGGTGAAGAGGAGCTGCTGAATTTCAAACTAAGCATCAGATGATTTAAGAGACTTTGAACGTGGTATGGTTGTTGGTGCCAGACGGACTGCTCTGACCATTTCAGAAACTGCTGATCTGCTGGGATTTTCACACAGAACTGTCTTGCTGATGCCAGATGAGAATGGGCAGACTGGCTCGAGCTGACAGACAGGCAAGAGTAACTCTAATAACCACTCACTACAACGGAGGCATACAGAAGAGGATCTCTGAAGTTGCAACGCACTGACTCCTGAAGCAGATGGACTACAGCAGAAAAAGACTTTGAATGGTTCCACTCCTGTCAACTAAGAACAGCAAACTGAAACTACAGTCCACACAGGCTCACCAAAATTGGACAGTATAAGACTGGAAAGACTTTGCCTCCATTTCTGCTATGACATTCAGATGTTCGGGTCAGAATTTGGCATAAACATAATGAAAGAACAGATAGATGCATGCATGGAGCATCATGGATGTGCAGCCAACAAATCTGCAGCAACTGTATGTCCAGCACCTTGTTGAATCTATGCCATGAAGAATTAAGACCGTTCTGAAGGCAGTAGTGGACCAACCCAGTAATAGCAAGGTGCACCTACTATAGTGGCCGTTGAATGTATGTGTTGTCATGTCAGACTAACAGAAAACACATGCGGCATCTGTAATTGTGTGTGTGTGGCGTGTGTGCTGTATGAACAAGTGTTTGCAATTATTTGATTTTGTGTGCATACATGTGTTGATAGTTATGTGTTTCTGTGAACTACCTAATGCCTGCATGTGGTCTAATATATACCTATATGTGTGTGTTTTTTCCCCCCAGACAGCCATGCCCAGGTGACCCTGGGCTGCCTCTTAACAATGTTAGTATTATTTCTGATCTAATGGGCGGTGATTCAAATAGTCACCGTGACTCAATAATTGGCAATATGCTGCTGAAGCCTCAACTGTAGGCTCCTGGCGTGGTGACACAGCTTATGTAGACTTTGGGAGAGTTCCACTGCTCTACTGATGCTATCACCTCCGAAAAAACACCGACTATGTGGTCATATGCCGCTCAGTGCGTGTTCAAAATCTATCAAAAATAAAGAACGTTTACAGTAGGAAATATCTGTTGATGTAATTTCTTGGTGAAGATTGAGGGTTTCCTCTAAAGGACAGAAATTATGTGCACATGTTTGTGAACATATGTAAGTATGTTGGTTTTAGCACTTGGCCTCTAACTATCTTAAAGAGAAGCCTCGATGTTGCTTATCTCTCACCCCATTTACTAATCAATATTACAGTAGACAGCACTGAACTTTAATAGCATGCTATTTTTCCATTTGAGCCAAGTGTTCATTTTCCATTTGATGAATGTGTGCTGCATATTACAATAGCCTATCAAATAGAATGCTTTAGTGTTTTAATGCCACGGGCAACTGCTAAGAGCCTCAAGTAATCGACTGTAAGCATCTAACCGGTATTGGCCCCTGACTGGAAAAGTGCAATACATTGCTCATTACTGTTACTGATTTCTAAAGCACCACAATTGCTTTAGTTATTGATTCCTTTGGGAAAGAATTTGTTCATCAGCTCATTATTTTTGCGTTAACTATCCAGATTTTATACTTGTCCTCCAAACAACCTGGATAATTCCCCTTGTTCCTGTATTTCTCTATAAATGATCATAAACTGCAGCTGTCGTTGTTGCAGTTTAATCCCAAAAGATTGACAGGTTGACCAGTTGTAGTCGAGTCTTTGTTGTACCATTTTTCCATTATGTAATCAATTGTCAATAGCATTCTTCAGTTCTCTTAGAACTGTTTATATGTCCTTTACACGGGGGTGGAGATCATTGAGAGATTGTTCAGCGATGAAAAAGTGAGCAGATCTGCCAGTGATCTTTCAATAAGTGCCCAGTGATTACCAAGATCTCTCAATGATCTTCCAGTGATCTCCATGATCTTCTCAAAGTTTTGACTCAGTCCAAAACACACGAGGATCTTAAAAACATTTACACAGAAGCGACTTTTTTGAGGCTTTAGGAAATCATTGAGAGATCGGACCAGTTTTGCCTCAGGATGGTAAAAATACCTCCATTCCCACTGGAGTCTCATAAATTATCATAAGGTCTCATTTGTTGTTGGTGCGTCAACATTGTCAGTGTAATCAGCTAAGAACTAATTGGTTAAGTTTCCGATACAATTATTTGTATCAAAATAAGCCTTTTGACAACATGGCATTTTATGGTGCTCCTAATAGGGATGCACGATATTAGATTTATTTATTTATTTATTTTTTGCCAATAACCAATAGGCTGATATTTGGAAAATAGTTTTTGCCAATTGTTGATGCTGGTACCAATGTATGCATGTTTTTTTCCACCTATTTACATCTCCTTTGTCTCACAGTGAGGATTAGCTGGCATATAAAGACACATTCACCAAGGAAAATAAGACAATTCAGCTTAATATGAAAATAAATACGTACATGTTATTTATTTTAAGACTGACCCAGAGGTGCATACATGGTCCAGTGTGTTATCGTCTTATGTCACGCACTTAACATGCTGCTAACATGCACTCTGCTGTTTGTCAGTGGTCACTAGCACATTGCCCAGTGTTACAATGGCAACAGAAAACTGCCCTGGCAGATAGAAAGGTCTACATTTAACTGCCAGCAGCTCCAGGTCCAGTGAGCAGTTCTTCTCCATGCTCCCAAAACAGCATCTGGGGATCCTGGGGTGTGGGGTGGGCTTTCACTGATGATTATCACAGAATTGTCTTGTATGGTTGATCGATTGATATATGCATTTAGTTTGTCAGTCTTGCTGTCAAGTGATCAGGTATTTGCAACAAAAAGGCTAGGCAGTGGTGGTCTGTTCGGAGCCTTTTTAGTTTGCAGCTTGTAACAGTCCACCGAGATGTAGGTGCTCTAGCTATTCCCAGTGATATTCCGTGTGAGTATTGGAAGGGGCTCATTATGGGAACTAGGCATATCCTCCCAATGTGCAGTAATCCCTCTGTTGTGGAGGCAGACATGTTTGTTTCCCTCGTCATTCCCGAGCTCCGCTGTTATAATATTTTTTCAGCTGTAAATATTAATTTATGCTGATGTTGATAAATGGTTTATTGGTCAATACCGATAATGTGCCAGTGTTATCATGCATCCCTTGTTCCTAAATGTGAGAGTGAAGCATACTTCAGAGATACTTGAGAGTGAAGCCCAAACAACCCAGAACATCCCTTCAGCACAGGCCAGAAAAGACAACAGGAATGTATTCATGAGATTCTAACAGCTTTAACAGTGCAGCGGTGTTTAACACCTTGGGAGTGGTAGGGGACTGTTAGCACCCATGAGTTCAGGTGTTCAAAGTACAACTGTGCAATTCCAGTTAATTGAAGTGTCTCATCCCTTTCTTTGTGTTTGTCATATGACTGATTATATCAATATACTTGCCATTGCCAAGTTTGCACAATCGTTAATTCATCAAATCCCTCTCTGTATCATTGAAAATGGTTTAAGATACATAAACTCATCCCCAATAGTAAATCCAAGTATGTTATTTAGTGTATAACACGACGAAGAGTTGAACAAGTTGTAACAATATATTGCACATAATTTTAGGTACCTATTTATTAACTCCATTTTATATTTACTTATTTTTGTAGGATGTTATTTGGGTTCTAAATATTTTATTGGGTTTTAGACCTTTGAGTTTTTAACCTCTTTGACTAGTTTTTAACTTTTTAATATGACCCTTCTGTCTTACTCTGGTTTTTCTCTCATCTCTTTGTCTTTATACCCTGATTGATGGAGCCTTGAGTATTTTTATCATGTTTATAGTCAGCTTCATGTGTGTTTGTGTTTGTGTCTATGTTGAATGTAATTTGTGGCTTGTAAATATGAATGTCACCAGACTGCAAAACAAATCTACCTACGGGTACAAATAAAGTAACCTGAACCTGAACCTGAACCCTAGCAAAATTCTTCATCGAATATTGTTTCTGTTTGTCAAGTACATTCTTTAATTGTAGTTTATGTTGGCTGCTTGTGTTCACCAGCAGTGGCAAGAGTATCCACAAATTGTATTCAAGTAAAAGTGGCATTACCTTATGGCAATAATTACTCAATTACAAGCAAGAGTAGTCACCAAAAAAGTTACTTGACTAAAAGTAGTCAAGTATCTACTAGAAAAGTTAGTTGACTAGTGAGTACATAGTAAATTTTCTCTTTTTTTTAAATGCCCCGCCAGTCAAAAGACCAAAGGTCTTCCCCCTGTGGTCTTCGCCCAAAGTGGGATTATGTTATGGAGCGGTCCATCTGTTCATCAGTCCGTCCGTCTGTCCCACTTTTGTGAAATCAACTCCTCCTACAGTTTTGTTCCAGTTGTTTTGACACTTGGTACCAAGGTTTGATATACTCTGATGATGTGCATATTGCAGTTTGACTCTGATCGGATGATGTTTGCAGGATTTATAACCCCTGATTCATGATCTCATGTATTTCATATATCTAGCACCCTGAGATTACTTTTGCTGTGACTAGGCGCTATACAAATAAAGTTGAATTGAACTGAATCTCCTATTTGACCTCAGTTACTAGACAGTAACTGTCTTGTGAAATCAATTCTTTCTGCAGTCTTGTTCCAAATGTTTTGAAAACTGGTACCAGAGTTTGATGTACACTGATGGTGCACATATTGTAATTTGACTCTGATCAGATGATTTTTGCAGGAATTACAGACCTTGAGGTCAAGGTCAGAGGTCATCTTTTCCCTAAATCTTGTGAATGTGATAACTACTGAAAGAAATGATGTAGGCTAGGGGCGCCCAACCTGGGGCTCCTGGAACGTTCGGGTTTCTGTGGGAAATTTTCTGATTTCACTTCGTAATTGGTCCAAAGAATTGCAAATAACTTGCTGTTGTTGTGCATGGGTGCAAGGGTGCCTAAAGAACACATGCACAACAATGACAAATTATTTGCAAATCTTTGGACCAATTAAGAAGTGAAATTAGAAAATTTCCCACAGAAACCTGAATGCTCCAGGAGCCCCAGGTTGGGCACCCCTGATGTAAGCTTTTCAAACTGATACCATAGTTGTCTCTAAGACAAATCTTGGACAGCTTACACCATAATCTTTGAAGTTGGGTTTGGGTCAAAAGGGGGAGCTACAGCTATGGATTCTATATAACTATGTTTGTTGCATATTGATGGATGATAGGTTTATCATAATTACCTCCGCCAAGGAGGTTATGTGATCATCGGCGTTGGTTTTTCGGATCACTGTCCACAAGAAACCCGCCATTACGCAAAATACCATTTTCGTGAATAACTAATAAATCACTTATCCTATCATTGTCAATCCAATTGCTTGTCATATGTTTTCATGGTCAACGAATCTGAAAGCGTACACACAAACACTGTATGGGGGAACTGTGGCGCTAAACCGCCATTACGGAAAATGCCATTTTCGTCAATAATTACTGAACCACTAATCCTATCATTGTGAATCCAATTGCTAGTCATATGTTTTCATGGTCAACGAATCTGAAAACCTACACACAAACACTGTATGGGGGAACTGTGGCTCTAAACCGCCATGAAAACCGCTATTACGCAAAATGCCATTTTCGTGAATAACTAATAAACCACTAATCCTATCATTGTGAATCCAATTGCTTGTCATATGTTTTCATGGTCAACGAATCTGAAAGCGTACACACAAACACTGTATGGGGGAACTGTGGTGCTAAACCGCCATTACGGAAAATGCCATTTTCGTCAATAACTACTGAACCACTAATCCTATCATTGTGAATCCAGTTGCTAGTCATATGTTTTCATGGTCAAGGAATCTGAAAACGTACACACAAACACTGTATGGGGGGAACTGTGGCGCTAAACCGCCATTACGGAAAATGCCATTTTCGTCAATAACTACTGAACCACTAATCCTATCATTGTGAATCCAATTGCTAGTCATATGTTTTCATGGTCAAGGGATCTGAAAACGTACACACAAACACTGTATGGGGGGAACTGTGGCACTTGGCGGAGGTCTGCGCTGTCCGAGTGCTTTTCTAGTTTAGTTCTGCCCCAATAATTATATGGAAGAGTTGAAGACTGGTCTCCTTCACTGACATATTGGGGTCTTCAAAGAAAACAGAGGCGGGGGATATTGCACTCGCCTCAGACTGCTCTTGTTTTTCCACATAAATTTGCAACTTTTTACTCATAACTTTGAAATGTTTGAAAACGGACTTTTTTCCAGTACGTTTGGGACTTTATTCTAATACATTTGTTATTTTTGTTTGCATTAATTTATGAAGTTTCTCCTGTAGATTTAAAACTTTTTTCTCATGAATTTACAATTTTTTCTCATTAATTTGTGACATTTACTAATTTACTATTTTTTTCCTAAAAAATTTGCAATTCTTTTGTAATTTAAATAGTAACATTTTCCACTTGAATTTGCAGTTTTTCTTCATAATTTTGTGATTTTTTGTCACATTTTTTCCTGCTCTGTTGCCACTGAGCCATAATGGAAAACAATGGTTTCAACTCTGACGTCAGTTACATAAAATTCTAAATTCACCTAAACAATTATAGATGCAGTAAACAAGTTATTATAGCATAAACAACAACATTTCTAGTTTTCAGATTTGTGAAGTCAAAGTACCAAAGAGTATGACCAAATATTCCTGAGTAAAAGTACAGTTTTTCCAGTCATAAATGTTCTGACAATAAAAGTACTCCCATCACCTTCCCACCTGTTTCTTGGGACACTTCCCTGATGGTGTTCTGCTCATCTCTTTATTTTGGTTCCCCTGCACCATGTTCCAGGTTCTTACTGGTAGAAAACCACTGGTGAAACTTTCCTAAGAGGTGAAACTGTGCTTTTGGCTTAATACCATCAGAATATGGTGTCAGAATACTACTAGAAACAGTTTGTATCTACATGAAATTAGTTTAAATCTTTGATAAAGACTGATGGTATTAAGTAGATTCAATTGATAAATTGTTGGAAAATGTAGTCTAAGCAGGTTATCCAGCACACTCAGGAAAAATGGTGCAAAACTGTAACAGAAGCAGAGTGGAAAGGAAAAGACTGTGACTAAGTAGCAGCACAGAATTGATAAATACCAGTCTAGAAATCATGAAAAGGTTTTATGTTGCAGTGATTCAATTTTACTAGATCATGGCTAATCTTCTGATCCAGATATCGTACAATAGTTACAGTCATGTGAAAAAATTAGGACACCCTGTATAAGCCTATGTTTTTTAACATATTTGGACATATGGATATTTAATATCAATGTTAAAAATACTGGGAGATTCATGTAATACAGATAAACAATTAAAAATGAATTAAAGACTTTTTCAAGTTTTCTGTAAAATGTAATTCTAAACAAATAGTGAGGAAAAAATTAGGACACCCCCCCATCTTTTTTAGGACACCCCCACATTCATTCCCACTTACAACAGCTAAAATAAATGTTAAAAAATGCAAATAAAAACAAAAACAAGGTTAGACATAGATATATGAACATTTATTAATAAAGAACTGAATATTTAATAGGGTGTCCTAATTTTTTCATGACTGTAGATGCATGCACTGGTCTCTGCAGAGTACATATTATAGTAGCTGATCAATGTCTGGTATCTGTTTGAAGCCTGCAGCCATGTAAACAAACTGCACAGCAAAAAAAATTTTTTATTGTGTCTAAATGAATAGGCTCTTTAGCTTCCACTATTACATAAATCACTCAATAGAAAACCCCATTAATTGGTCTATTAAGGAAACATGGAAACTCGACTGCACGCCTGTTGAGACAGCAGTGTGATTTAATGGTCGTACAATACATCCTGTATTTGAATTGGCTGCGTACTCCTTTCACACAAAGCCATGCTATTATCCCCACCGACAGAATGGTTTCTCTGCTATTCAGGCTTGTTTTGCTTCGCTGATACCTATCGTAAGAGCAACAACGCACAGGGATGGGTGGAGGAGTTGAGGGTTCACAAGCTTGGAGGTCTTTCGTTTCCTATCAATCAATCCAGACGTCTGCTGGCCGCAGTTCTAAAAACACACACACACACACACACACACACATACAAGCATACAGCAGTGCATTGGCAGTAGTAGCATGTATGCAAGCTTTGCGAAGAGCCAGCTTTGGTGTGTGGTAGCATCACACTGACTGCCCAATCTTTATTCCTCTCTTGCATGCCCCGTCACAGAGATATAGAGGACCTTCATTCAGTCCAGCTTTGTTTATTTTTTAAAACTGTCAAATAGAAATAATGACGCAGTGTCTTTTTGTTTAAAATTCAAGTGCAAATGTCTGGCTTTTTTAAAATACAAACATGATTTTCCATAAAACCCTTTAATCAGTGCAAAATTTGTGAAATGTTAAATTTTGTTTGTACATGAGCAACTGTATAAAAATGAAATCCAGTCAAAACACTGGGAAACTTCTGATTTAGATCATGACTCTTCATAGCGTAAGCAAACAAGACTTTGGCCTGAAAACTGAAAGTCTGCTTTTGTTACAAGACAGACGTGTTTCATTAGTACTAAAAACAATATGGTTCTACACCTAAAACCTCTGTAAACCTTTGATAAAGGCAAAATGTCACTGTTAAATGTTGTATTTATTTATTTTATTCGTATTTTGTATACTTTTATTAATCTCAGAGGGAAATTCACGTGGATGGATGAGGCAGCCATGGTGCAGCGCCAGTCCCTTTCCCATTCACACACACATTCACACCTAGGGCCACTTTAGTCTCCAATTAACTTAACTTGCATGTTTTTTGGCCTGTGGGAAGAAACTAGAGTACCCGGGGTAAACCCACGCAGACACGGGGAGAACAGGCAAACTCCACACAGAAGGGTCACCGATGGTCAGGGGGTGGGATCGAGCCCACGACCTTCTTACTGTGCTGCCACAGTGCTAACCACTGCGCCACCGAGCAGCTAAATCATCTGCAGGTTGTCCAGATGACGTAACAGGGAAACAGGGAAATAGCTACAGTAACAGAGGTGACAAATCTCAGTAAGTCGTTATGCTAATATACTTTTTTTAAAGTCGGGTAGGAATGATCTCTGGTCCAGTTCTCTGGCTTGTTTTCCATGACTGCAGCACAGTGCGTTTTCTCCCCTACCCCCAACCAGTCTCAGCAGATGACTGCCCCTCCCTGGTGCTGGTTCTTCTGGACATTGCTTTCTATAAGGGAGTTTTTCCTTCCCACTGTCACCTAGTGCTTGCTCAGAGGATTGCTTGATTTTTGGGGTTTTCTTTGAATTATTCATGCCTTATGTACAGTGGTGCTTGAAAGTTTGTGAATCCTTTAGAGTTTTCTACATTTCTGTATAAATATGACCTAAAACATCATCAAATTTTGACACAAGTCCTAAAAGTAGATAAAGAGAACCCAGTTAAATAAATGAGACAAAATATTTGACTTTGTCATCTATTTACTGAGGAAAATGATCCAATATTACATATCTGTGAGTGGCAAAAGTTTGTGAACCTTTGATTTCAGTATCTGGTGTGACCCCCTTTTGCAGCAGTAACTGCAAGGAAACATTTCTGGTAACTGTTGATCAGTCCTGCACATCAGCTTGGAGGAAATTTAGCTCATTCCTCCATACAGAACAGTTTCAACTCTGGGATGTTGTTCGGTTTCCTCACATGAACTGCTTGCTTCAGGTCAGGTCCTTTCACAACATCTCAATTGGATTAAGGTAAGCACTTTGACTTGGCCATTCTAAAACATTAGCTTTATTATTCTTTAACCATTCTTTGGTAGAACGACTTGTGTGCTTAGGATCGTTGTCTTGCTGCATGACCCACTTTCTCTGAGATTCAGTTCATGGACAGGTGTCCTGACATTTTCCTCTAGTATTTGCTGGTATAATTCAGAATTCATTGTTCCATCAATGATGGCAAACAGTCCTGGCCCAGATGCAGCAAAACAGGCCCAAACCATGATACTACCACCACCATGTTTCACAGATGGGATAAGGTTCTTATGCTGGAATTCAGTGTCTTTCTTTCTCTAAATATAATGCTTCTCATTCAAACCAAAAAGTTCTATTTTGGTCTCATCCGTCCGCAAGACATTTTTCCAGTAGCCTTCAGGCTTGTCCACATGATCTTTAGCAAACTTCAGATAAGCAGAAATGTTATTTTTGGAGAGCAGTGGCTTTCTTCTTGCAACCCTGCCATGGACACCATTGTTGTTCAGTGTTCTCCTGATGGTGAAATTATGAACATTAACATTAGCCAATGAGAGAGGCCTTCAGTTGCTTAGAAGTTACTCTGGGGTCCTTTGTGACCTCGCTGACTATTTCACACCTTACTCTTGGAGTGATCTTTGTTGGTCAGCCACTCCTGGGGAGGGTAACAATTGTGTTAAATTTCCTCCATTTGTACACAATCTGTCTTACTGTGGATTGGTGGAGTCCAAACTTTTTAGAGATGGTTTTGTGACCTTTTCCAACCTGATGAGCATCAACAACCCTTTTTCTGAGGTCCTCAGAAATCTCCTTTGTTCATGCCATGATACACTTTCACAAACATGTGTTGACATTTTGATAGATCCTTAAATAAAAGATTATTTAAATAAAACAGGGTGCTCACTCACACCTGATTGTCATCCCACTGATTAAAAATACCTGACTCTAATTTCACCTTTGAATTACCTGCTAATCCTAGAGGTTTACAAACTTTTGCCACTCACAGATATGTAATATTGGATCATTTTCCATAATAAATAAATGAAAAAGTGAAATATTTTTGTCTCATTTATTTAACTGGGTTCTATTTATCTACTTTTAGGACTTGTGAAAATCTGATCATGTTTTAGGTCATATTTATGCAGAAATGTAGAAAATTCTAAAGGCTTCACAAACTTTCAAGCACCACTGTACTGTATCCAGTGTCTTCAGATGACCTCTGGTTGTGATTATGTGCTATACAGTCCCTCCAGGATTTTGCGGGATGTTTTTATGATTGTTGCTGGCTAAAAAGCCTGAATTCGCGGGAGCCTTTTTAAAAAGTTGTGATGTTTTTAATGTGTTTTCTGCACTAAAAGTTGTTGGAAGAATTCCAAATTTTAAAGCAGATGCTTTTTTCCAGTTTACTGCAGTGATATTTTATATAACAATACAAGAAAAGCACAGGATTGTCAAAAATTTCCTATTATAGTGATTTGTAAATTAGGTAGAAACTTCTGCTATACAGAAAAACTCTTGTGCAACAGCAAATACGAACATTAACACAATATCCATTACAACAGCTAAATTGCATTGAATGCATGTTAAGGAGTAGCGATTTGGAAATTATTGGCAGCACCTTCATTTCAAAACTCCCTACGGTCTCCAACCACCGGTACTGAGCGGAGATGAAAGAATAAACAATTTATTCTGTTGCTCTGTATTGGCTATTGGAGTCTGTGTTTTTCTGAAGAAAAAAAAAATACAGAGAATATTCTCTCTTTCCATGCCTACCTGTCTGTCTGCTGCATGTCGGTCTTCACACACACACACACACACACACATCTTTCATTTACAGCAGGACGGCGAGGGGTGGGATGGATGGGAGGGTGCGTTTGTCCGTCCAGAATCCACGGAGATTGACAGTTTCAAAGCTCATTGGCCAGATGTAGTAATGATTTTACCTCTAAAGATGTATAAATGTTCAAACACTGGCTGTAGTGTAGTGTACTCTCCTCACGCACGCTCCCGCAACGGGGTGCTTTTGTGGCAGGCGCATGTTTTTCAACACAAACCCAGCGCTTTGCACACGCGATCAGGACGGAGACGTGGCAAGGCGTCCACGGGCAGGCTGGGGGAGACGGAGGAAGGGACGGTGTTGAAAACCTCACAGGTGAGTGTTTTTTTTTAAAATCACACACTCTGTTTGCTGATGTGTTCCGTTACTCACTGTAAACTATAAACTCACTACTCACTGTAAACACGGAAGTGAACGTGGTGCAACGATGCATTTCATTGGTTAGACTGAGCCTTTCAAGCCAGTTAGAGACAAATTTGATTGGTGAAATTGGTGGAAGTTGACGAGGATTGGCCAAAATGGCGGGAAAGTTGTGGTGATTGGACAAAGTTGCAAGGTCGTGCAATAGTTGCGCTGATTGGCTGATTTTGCTGTGAATTGGTGCGATCACAACATCGTGAAATCCTGGAGGGACTGGCTATATGTGAGGGTGGCTCATTAAAGATTTCCCCTGATGCACTTACAGTTATTGTAGGAGGCTGAATTTGCACTTGTGTAATAATACATATTTGTATAGCTCATGTGGTAATGTGCAGCTCTGAGCTCCTAAGAGTTTTTCTTTTACAGGTGTTAAGATGGAGTATGAGGTGTGATCATGGAGCCAGTTGAATGCAGAGCAGTCCAGCACTGGCATCAACAGTTTAGGTGTGGTTGGACATAGGCGGAAACGGCACCCATTGATGAAGGCACCATCCGGCAAATGGAGGCCATCATTTTGGAGGACCGCCGCATAACTGTTCGCTAACTATCCCAAGCTGCCAAGATCAGTGTGGGTTCTGTGGGAAAAAAAATCATCCATGACCATTTGCTCACGTGGAAGTTGTCTGCACCAGGGATTCCCTGGTTGCTCACACCTTTCCAGAAGCAGGAATGAATCACAAGCTTGATGGCTCTTTTGGCCATATGCCAAGAAAACCAGGAGTACCTCTCTGACTGACTAATCATGCAGGACAAAAAAAATGGATGCATCACTGTGATCCAGAGACTCATAAATAAGCTGAATTGAAGTGAACTGAATTGAATTGAATTCTGATTCTTAAGTTTGCCCATGTCTTATCTGGTTTTGCACGTGATCAAATTGTGATTGATTTTTGTTCTTGGACATAGTGTAGCCAGCACAAAACAAAAACAAATCTGACTGGAGCAGTTGTGTACTTTTCAAATGAGAATATGCAGACTGTAACACTTGCTAAAAAAGACAGTTTTTCAGCTTAAATATTGCATTTATCTCTGACATCTCATGGGTATTTTAATATTTGTCATAAGTAATCTTATAGATATCTCCTTTAAGCACAAGCCTAGACACCCTGCAGAGAGAGCTCTGTATGGCCTAATGTTAGCACAGCTCATTTTTTGGTCACTACTCAAATTTCCTTGTTGTAGGTTAGGATAAGAACTTAGATTGATTTATAAGTTGTCAGCTTTGGTTTTGTGCCCTGCTTCCACTTCACCACAACACAAATTCTGTTTTCTCTGGGCCTTGAACTTCAAATATCAGTAATTAAAGAATCTGAAAATGCATTCAGATGCAAAATTCCATATGGGTGCTATATTTCACTTATCTAGTAGGTGGTCCATTGTCTAATGTCTCGTGCATGTTTACATGAACTTGAATACAGCACCATTATGAGGTCACTGACCAGCCTTGGCCTCATGCTGTTATAAGTAAATGAACAGGACATCAGTCAGAAACGTCACCCTGTCAAGAGCCGAGCTGAATGTGTCTTCATTTGGTTTCCTCATCCAAACTGAACAGGGTACTTTAGGTTTGTCGACATGCCACTGTGATTTGTCATGAAAGTCCTTTTCAGTCTGTCCATGGAGATGGCTGGATAAATAATAAGTCAGATACATAGCTAGCCATACAGCATCGTCCAGTCTTTCAGTGTAACATTTCAATGGACTTACATATGGCCAGTCTTTAGCTACCGGCTTTCTCACTGCTTCCGTGTGCTAGCAACTCAATGTATATTGTGCATAGCATAATTGTGGCCATGATCCCAACAGCTGGTCTAATGTACAGACTATATTATGCACAGAATGGACCACACGCACCATTTTGGATACTTGACTAGCTCAAAACTATTAGTTAATCACTTTGTGACATGCCCAGAGGGCCCCGTTGTCCCCTCGCTTCAACCAAAGACAGAGAAGAAAGCGGCAGAGAGAGCAAATGAGTGCACTCTCTCCCTGAAAGCTACTCAGGCCTGCCGTGACAGACAGAAAGAACAAATGCAGAGAAGAGAGGAGGGAGGGGAAAAAGACGTCAGAGACCGAGCGAAAGAACAGAAAAGGGAATGTGAGGCTGGCTGAGGCCAGAGAGTATGGTGCTGAGAGAGGAGACGGTGAGTGTGAAAGCAGAGTGTGGTCATTATAGCTGCCCTTCAGCGCTTCCCCCACCTCTCATCCTCTATCTCTCCCCCCATGTTGCCTGGCAAAAGTTTGAGCGTAATGTGCGGCGACACTGTGAGACGATGAAGAATAATTCCTGTATTCAGAGCTGCCACCGTCCACCCCTCCTCCTCCTCCTCCTCCTCTCTCTCAGCTCCTCTGACAAGTCAGGCCTGGATATCATTGTATCATTTATCTCAGACTCGCTTCTGCCACTCTGCCTCGTTTGCCCAGAGGGAAGTGTGAAAAGTGTGCACGTAAAAGAGTGCTTGTGTGCATACACTGTGCATGGATTTTGCTGTGTGTGTATGTGTGCATACAACTCTATGCGTGTCAGTGTCACTCTGTGCCTGTGTGTCTGTGTACAGCTCTAGCTTACTGCAAATGGGTTTTTGTGGAGTTTTTGGGAGACTGCACTTAACAGCTCGCTCAGGGGAGAGACACACACAGACGGGCCTGTGAGGGTTCACAGAAAAGGAGGACGAGTGAGAGAATTAGGGCGAGAAAGAGGAAGATGGTGAGAGTGGTGGGAAGCGCTTTTTTTTTAAAGCCCCACTCGCCGTGTCTGTTTTGGCTCACTCAGACAACAAGAGGGACCCGGGACGCACTTTGCACAGAGAATCAGAAATGGACTCGTGGCCGAAGGCAGTCCACTTCACCCAATCTGCTTCACCACAGAAGGCAAAGCGACACGCAGCAAAACACTTGTTGCTGTGGCTGCTGTCACTCCGCTCAGTCGTGCGTTGAACTCATCGTGATCTGTGACCCGTCACTCAAATGGCGTCCAGGCCATTTTGTCCAAACTGTCACTCCAGCTGATACTAGTGTATACCGTTGTGTGATACTTGTGTATTTGTTTAGGATACATACAGATTAGTCTGTATGTTTTACTGTATGATAGCGATTTAGTTTTTGACTCATTGCACAGAACCCACTATGAATGTTACTATTAACAGATATTGTAACGAGCCTTTTTATGGAATCCAGCTTGTTTGTTTTTTTCCCTTCAAAAGGAAGTCCTAGAGCATCCATAATTTTTGCAGACAAAAAAGGCATCCCATTATCATTGACTTTAATGCCAAAGAAGAAAAATAAAGTACAAAATTCTACAGCAAGAGGCAGGTGGGATGGTGAGGGAGTGTACTGTATGTAGGTTTTCTTGTGTCGGATTGTTGAACACATTTTCAAGTCTTGCTTCTTCTGTCTGCAGTAAGCTTCACCTTAATTTTCTTTGTTGACGTGCAACTGATTACATCAGGATAGCACTGTTACTCACAATGTCCTCTTGAACACTGTCACACTAGCATGCACATTGGAAAATAGACATACAAGGGTGGCCAGTGTGCTCAGTTTGTTATACTATAAATGTAGTGCTCATTTTGCACCTTAGATATTCTCTGAAATTATGTCTTCCTGTGGTATGACCAACCAAAGGAAATATTCTTCAACAAAGCACATATTTTTGATCGTTTATTGATAGATTTTACTGTATCCACATCACTGTTTGATTACACATATCTGAATTCGATGGATATTGGCAAACCCAACAGAAAGATAATGTCTTTTAGGGTATATTCGCATTGATGCCCGTTGAATATGGCATGCAGTGTTTAAGGGTGGTGGGACTACAATAGCAATAGCAAGCAAGTTTCATCCACATACATACAGACATACACCAGTGACACGATGCATCTGGCATGCATTAAGCATGATGATACAGAAAGAGCAATAGCAAGGTTATCATATATAAACTTGCTGCACCAATGAATATTTCAGACATCTGCTGAGATGTTAAGTGGCATCTTTATCAGTTACCCTGCAGAACGGCCCATGGAATCCCATGAAACCCTTTTTCTATTGTTGGATCAGTAATTTTATAATGTTGTGTTCTGAGTTTTGGACACCAACATTATGGAAAGGTGAAGTAAAAAAAATGAAGCTGGGAAATGTGGCATTTATAAATTATAGTACAATACATAATAACAGTTACATAATAACAGTAGGTCAAAACAAAGGGAAAATTATGTAAAACAACAATAAAATACTCATGGTATGTAAGAATATGCATGATCGCTATGTCACTGTTCTTAGTTTGAATGAAGCCTGTAAGCTTTGAAAGCCTCAAAGCTTCATTGAGGCTTCAGCTGGCCATCACTACTGAAGAGCTGTAGCATTAGTTGTTGTTTAAAAGCAGCCTACCATGTACATTTACTGCTGTTTTGAGCCTGTTAATGTTTACTTTACTCCTTCTCCGATTAACACGGACTCTGGTGCACACCACTCCCTCACTCGCGCTCTTCCTTGACCACTCGCACAGTGTCACCTAGGTTTCGATTAGCACTCCCTCTGCTGGCGGACGCTATAATTGCATTTAAAAATGAAGTTTCAATTACAATCAAAATTTTCAATTTTCCGTGAAGTGGTCAGTGAAACTTGTCAGGTGTACTCTTCAGGTATTGTAGCATCGCCATGCAAGAGATAAGAGCCCGCGGTCAAGTGGCTTCTGAATTAGAAAGGGGACAAATTTTGCCACATACAAACATACCCACACTACAGAATCTCTTTTATATATATATAGATAATCAACACACTTTGCTGGCATCCTGTCATGCCGAGACCATGTGGGTACGTGCTAAATATACACTATATCACACACACACAAAATCTCTCCTAACACAGCCTTACTTGCATGTGTGTGTTGGTGTGTGTATCAATAAAATATGGCTGCATGAATAAGTGATAGAAAACATAATGGAGAAGTAGCTATGCTGAGCAGAACAAGACCAGCTTCCAGCAACACTGGGATTTTCTGTCAACAAAATATCCAAGGGTCGTCATGTCTGTGTGTAGAAATGCGGAGATGAAACAAGGTAACTGTAAAAAACACAAGTTCAAGAATTATAGAAATACTTCACAGAAACAAAATCAGCATTATCTTTGACCCTATAAATTGCAGCAGGTACAAGGGCAAAAATGTATGTATAGGTTATTACATCACAATCAGAATCAGAATCAGCTTTATTGGCCAAGTATGCACAACACATACAAGGAATTTGACTTTGGCTAAAAACTTGCTCTCATTGTTCAGGTGGAGGATTTAAATAAGGATTCAATGACAACAGAGTATGTACAGTAAATTACAGTCTGTCCACGTTTCTATAAAAGGATGCAAATATATACAGGAATATATGCAGTTATTTACTCAGACTAACCACACTTTGCAGAAATATATGAAAAAATATACAGTCATCAGGCGGTTACAAGGGAACAAACTATTATATCTGGACACTGCAAAAAATTCTCATATGAGTAGCAGCAAGCAAGCTCATGAGATTTTGTATACCTACTTAAGCAATATTACACGAGATGGAGTGACCTTGTACTGGGATATGAGCACAGCTGTGAGTCATTTTAACCATAAAAAATACTCCTTCCCGACTATACCCACATTTAATTGTTCCTAAGCTCCACAATCAGCATAATACAGAGCAGGGATGGGCAACTGGTGGGTTGCATGCAGCCCACCCCCTCATCCACTGCAGCCCACCAGTCCATTTCCAAGAATCAGTTATTTATATCACATTTGCCATATTAGAAGCTGCATTCTTAAATACAATTATAGAGTCCGCCAGCAGAGGGAGCGCTAATTGAAACCTAGGTACAGTCGTGAAAAAATTAGGACACTCCATTAAATATTCAGTTCTTTATTAATAAATGTTCACATATCTATGTCTAACCTTGTTTTTGTTTTATTTGCATTTTTCAACAAAAAAAGATGTCCGAAAAAAAGATGGGGGGGTGTCCTAATTTATTCCTCACTGTTTGTTAGAATTACATTTTACAAAAAAGTTGAATAAAGTATTTAATTAATTTGTAATTGTTTAGTTGTATTACATGAATCTCCCAGTATTTTTAACATTGATATTAAATATCCATATGTCCAAATATGTTAAAAAAAACCACACACACACAGGCTTATATGGGGTGTCCTAATTTGTTCACATGACTGTACACACTGGACAGATCGCCAGTCCACTGCAGAGCAGATATAATTTTATCAGTAATTTTAATCCTAATATGATAAAGCACTGAGTAGCTTTTATTTTCAGTTTCAGTTTCAGTTTTAACTGTGAAACTTTTGACTTTGCAGGAAATAATACCCTCCACCCCACCCCCATGGAAGGTTTACATGTAAATCTGGCCCTTTGGAAGTGAGGAAAAAATTTTGTGGCCCTCACTACCACCAAAGTTGCCCATCCCTGATATAGAATAAAAGACCTAATATCACTTCACTCTCATGTACAACAAAACTGGATATTGTACAGTGCACAAGTCATTGTTTATATACATACCCGGTGCTCCTGTTCACCAGGTTTGGAGGGTCACATGACTGGCACCATTTTGGCGGCTCCTAGATATTTGGTAGCTGCACTGAGGGAGTCCTAGATGAAACCATGATGATGTTATCGTCACATATGTAGGTATTACAAGTGGCTGATAGTGATAAAAACCCAACCTCAGCTTGTCCATTTTTGTCATTTAGCAACTAGCAGTTAACCATGATTTGGCTTTGGGTCATTTCTGTGTTTGTTTTTGCACACTTGCCCATTTCTCTTTGCATCTTCACATGAAAGAGTCAACAGCATGCATTATGCTATAAGGTTTTAATGGAAACTGTATGATCTATGGCTTTATTACAGAAACTGTACAGCTACTCACTTTAAATGCAAGGCAACTATGGATGTTAACCCAGATGTTTACAAGTAGAACATCTGGGTCACATCATGGATATCTAGATTTTTAGGACTGCTGTTGTCTAAAAGCTCCCTGCTGTGAAAAATAAGGTGCAGTGTACACCGAGGTATGACCGTGTTCACATTATAACAAGTGCCAGTTAATATAACTGGAGTGGTGTCCTAGAGGTAGAGCATCTGCCCCTCAACCAGGAGTTCGGAGTTCAAGTCCCGGCCACGTCATGCCAAAGACCATATAAAAATGGAACTTTCTGCCATCCAGCTTGGCGCTCAGCAAAAATGGAATGGAGGAGGGAAATGTTGGCAGCAGTGGCTCAGGAGGTAGAGCAGGTCGTCCAGTTACCGGATAGTTGGCGGTTTGGAATCCCGTTCTCCCCAGCCATCCTGCCGTTGTGTCCCTGGTCAAGACACTTTACCCACCTTGCCTCTAGTGCCCATGACACTGGGTAGGAATGTGTATAAATGTTCAGTAGTGGTCGGAGAGGTCGTTGGTGCAGATTGGCAGCCACGTTTCCATCAGTCTGCCCCAGGGCAGCTGTGGCTACAGTAGTAGCTTACCACTATCATTGTCTGTCTGCGGAGTGAATGAATAATAGACTCATTGTAAAGCACTTTGGGTATCTTGAAAGATGCTATGTAAATGCAATCCATTATTATTATTATTATTATCAGCAGGACATGACATTAACACCTGCCAATGGTGGGTGGATTTCAGCAGTGGCCGGTAAGACATCCACTCCTACTAGCCACTTTGGTGGGTCCCCCATTGTCCCAGTGGTGAGTAGCTAATTCCCCCACATCAGTGCCTACCTCTGTGATTAAACATGATTATTTTTAGAGCAAGAATGTCCCGTTTACTGTCCACAGTTGTGCAAATTTAAGTGTTTGTACAATAGCGAGAAAAAGTGACTTCATTTTGATATGTTGCCGTAAAAAGCAAATGAAGCTTCTTCTGAGGTGAATTTTTGTTTATCTGTGATTACCTATGATATCTGTGATATACAGCTATTAAAACTTCTAAATATGTATTTTTAATGTGCTGGTCCAGGGGTGTCAAACATATGGCCCACGAGCCAAAAATGGCCATCAATGGCCATCAGATTTCTAATTGTTTTTGAAAAGATTTTAGAGGCAATAAAATATAGTTTTGCATCACTGGAGCAACAGTTAAGTTCTGTGCCATATATTGTGTCTCTCAGATTGTCTTCATAACCATTTTATATTGTGTCTGCTCCTGCATAAGGCTATCTCCCCTGTGAAATGGAAAGTTGTTTGACTTCATTTCCATCTTCATTCTGACATTACCTCATCTCCAGCTAGTTTTCACAAATTAGGCCATTCATATATCTTCACTACTCCTGAGACCAACGCTATTCAGGTGGTAACATTACCATCCGAGTAACATTTCCTGTTTCTCTCTACTGTTTGGAAGGTAAATGCTTTTATTTAACATTGGCTTTATTGATGAATCTTAAAAAAGTATGGCCTTGGCATAAATAGAATAACCAATGCCTCATTTAAGAAGAAACTGAATAAAGTACAGTAAATGAAAGCCATTTTTTGTATTAATGATGATACCACAGTTCTGCATCCTAGTGCCTCTCTGACACAACAAACATACGTCAGTAACAGATATTATGGTCAGACGAGGATAGTCAGACTTCTTTCCATACCAAGGATTTCCATTTAAGTGCTCTATCATGAATTTTTTTGCATCATTTTGCATTATTTTAATCAGTTTGCTTTAAATGTGAAAAAGTTGGATGGAAAGTCAGTTTTTGATCATCTTGTTGAAACACTTTGTCTTTGGAAACTAGAAATACTAGGGCTGGGACTCATCTATACTTTCCAGAATCCGATATTGTCACAAACCCCCGTGTGCCATTGTGCTGCGCACGAGGGAGGGAATGAAAAACCCAATTGCGGACGTAGAAAGTGCCATTTTATTAAATATAACAACAAAGTAACAAGTCCAGTGGACCTCAAAATAGACTTACGGGGCTGGAGTGATCCCGGGGCGATCCGTGCAGTCTGGAGGATGGAGAGAGAAGCTGGGCCAGCCATAACACCAAGGGGTTAACCGAACTTAAAGTGCTGGGCTGAATACAAAGAAGGTAATGATAACTCATACGTGGAGAGCTAGCTGCCGCATATGGAGGTGAATGCTCCGACAATCTCTTTCCACAACAACAGCGAACAAATACTCCTGAAGCTAACGAGGAAAGAGATTGCCGGTGCAAGAAAGCGTGGGCTGAACTAAATTGGACCTGGTGTGTGAGAGAGCGTGCATGAGTGTATGAATGGGAATGAATGGAGCGTATGCATGTGAGTATGTGTGTGAACACCCGTGACAGTACAGCTGATGGCACTTGACAGGAGGAGGGGGCATGCCTAAGCTGTCAGGGAGTGGAGACCCAGGCTCCCTGAAGCGCCAAGTGGAAACTAGGGCAAAACATAACAATAAGTCAGAACTGGGTTTGGAAGCCAAACCCAGGTTCATGACAGTTATATTCCGATTTGATATCGATTCACTCAAGGAAGTTATAATATTATAATACCTATTTTCTTTGCATAGGAAAAAATTCTCAGAGGCCCAACAATGAAAATTGTACCAGGAATACGCTAACTTGGTTAATAAATACATAAATTATCACATTAAGAACTGACAGAAAATCAGCCGCAGCAGTGTACTGTTTATGCAACTTATGATTTCACAAAGTGCCAACAAGTGCCTTCCTTAATGCAAAGGGTGTGAAATGTCAATCACCCCTCCACATGTCCAGTTGTTACACCTCAAAGTAACTTTCTTTGCTGTCCTCAGCAAAGCTGCAATGTGGTACCCCACCTCCTCATACAAACCCGGGATTACCAATTCACTGAAACATTTTCACGCCGGCAGAACGCAGCATGACTGTAGCATATTTATGACTTCAAAAGCCATCCTTAACAATACCGTGTGGGCATATTCTTATATAAATTGCAACAGCCTTCACTGCCTTCCAGGCATGCTGAGAAGCGGACGCCAGCCCTGCCACAGATGCTACCTGCAGTGCAGCCCAACTCAAGTCAAGCACTTTCACTGGTGCCGTACCGGTCTCTAAGATCTGCCACCGGTCTCTGGCATTTCATCTCTTCTCCACCGGTCCCATACGTGGCCCTGGCTCTGTTGAGTTTCATGTTGTCCTCACAGAAAACAGTATGGGCTCATTCAAATGTGACTCAATTTCAATCAGAGAATTGATCTTTTGGACCCACCTCCTAATACGGTGGATAAAATAAGTATTGAACACATCAACATTTTTCTCATTAAACATATTTCTGATGGAACCATTGACCTGAGATTTTCACCAGGTATCAGTAACAGCCCAAGTAATGCCTACATACAAAGAAATCAAGGCAACTGTGTTCACAAAAACAAGTTATATTTAATAAAGTGGAATGACACAGAGAATAAGTATTGAACACATGAAGAAAAAGAGGTGCAAAAAGGTATAGAAAGCCACGAAACCAGCTGAAATCCATCAGAATTTAGGAAGCCATCACTTTCCCCCATCAGTGCAACTTAAATTCAGCTGGTTAAGTCCTGACTGATAGCCTTTAAAAAGGTCTGTGAATATCAGATTGTCACACCTCAAAGAACTCATGGTGAGTAGAAGCAAAGAGCTCTCTCTAGATCGTTGCAACCTTATTGTTGCAAAACATGACAATGGCATTGGTTACAGGTGCATTTCTAAACTGCTGAATGTTCAAGTGAGCACTGTTGGAGCCATCATTTGGAAGTGGAAAGAACATCATTTTACCATAAACCAGCCACGACCAGGAGCTTCTTGCAAGATTTCTGACAGAAGAGTCAAAAGAATTATCAGAAGAGTTATCCAACAGCCAAAGCCCACTCTTAGAGAGCTCCAGAAAGACCTGGAGTTAGCAGGTACTGCTGTTTCAAAGAAAAAAATAAGTAATGCATTCAACTGACATGGGCTATATGCCCACTCACCTCACAAGACTCCATTGCTGAAGAAAAAGCATGTTGATGCTTGTTTAAAGTTTGCTGCACAACATTTGGGCAAGCCAGTAAAATATTGGGAGAATATAGTCTAGCCAGATGAGACCAAAACTGAGCTTTTTGGATGCCACAACACACAGCATGTTTGGTGGAGAAATGGCACTGCACATCCCATCCAGGTGTGGGGTATTTTTCAGCTCATGGTACAGGCAAACCATATAATTGAAGGATTGAAGGAAAGATGAATGTACAAATGTACAGAGACATCCTTGATAAGAATAAATGTACAATGTAAAATATATACTTTACATTGTAGCTGCTACTGAGTGATTGCTGCTAAACAGAATTTCGTTGTATCTCAGTGTGCAACGACAATAAAGTTTCTTCTTAATTGAAACTGTTGCCATCTGCCAAGATGCTGAAGATGAAACAAGGGTGGACATTTCAGCAAGACAATGAGCCCAAACACACAGCCAAGAAAACTCTCAACTGGCTCCAGATAAGGAAAATAAAGCGAATAGACTGGCCCAGTCAGTCACCTGACCTGAATCTAATTGAAAATCTATGGAATGAACTGAAGATCAGAGTTCATAGAAGACACCCACATAACCTTCGAGATTTGACAGTTTTTGTGGAAGAATGGGCTAAAATCACTCCTGAGCAATCCCTACACCTAGTTTCTCCATACAGAAGGCGTCTGGAAGCTGTTATTACCAACAAAGGCTCTTCTACTAAATAGTAAATGAATTTCACCGTGTGTTCAATACTTATTCCCTGTGTAATTCCACTTTATTAAATATAACTTGTTTTGTGAACACAGTTGCCTTGATTTCTTTGTATGTATGGATTACTTGGGTTGTTACTGATATCTGGTGAAAATCTCAGGTCAATGGCTTCATCAGAAATATGTTTAATGAGAAAAATGTTGATGTGTTCAGTACTTATTTTCTCCGCTGTAAATACAATAGATTATTAATGAAGTGACATTCCCAACTGCCCTATATGTCATCATCATCATAGCAGTCTGTCGGGGGTGACAATGACTGTTTCATTTAGGTCTGATCAGATTCCTCCACGCAGCTCTGTCCTTCACCTTCAGCTGCCAGGAACTCCTGACCTTGTTAACCCGGGCGACGTCCGAGCCGGTATGAGTTGCTTTCTGACTGACCATTTCATGAAACTGCTTGCAAAGTATTTGAGTACTGCTAGCTTTTGCTGGACTAGTGGCACATTCTTGACAGATAGAGGTATTATCAGTGGCAAGGACAGGCTAAGACAAACTGACTCGAGTATCTGTTGCAGTGACTGACCAGATGATAGGTTTGTTTATCACTGCTCTTTGTGTAGTGCATGTCATGATGCACCGACTGGCAAAAGTCCACCACAGACCTTGCAACAGATCTGCCAGGATGTCCAGTCTCATCCTGTGTGACTGGGAGTGGTCCACCACAGACCTGTGACAGATACTGTTTTTAGTTCTGCCAGGATGACCAGTTTCACCCTCCACACCTTCGGAAGGGCGGGATTGCCGGTTGACTCGCCGATAGCCCGACCCATGAGACAGGTAGTACCGATTTTCATGGTTATCCGGTAGCAAGCAAACCAATGCCTAACCTGACAATTGCCCTACATGTAAAATTCTGAGTAATCGATAGACACTCCAACTTTAATGGCATTAATGCCCAGAATGTCTTCAGTTCTACTAAGTATATTGATAGCTTTGTTTGTTATGAGAGGAAATTACATCCTTAGCCACAATGGCTGTGCTAGTGTGGAGCAGGATGAGCCAGCTTCCACACATTAGCACTTTTTTAGACTACTGCACACCCTCCTTGATGAGAGTCAATTAGAAAGCAACAGTTTTGGCAAACAACCTGTATCAGTCAGTATAACTGTAGACCTGTTGAAGCACAGGCAGAGAATGAAACCAGTTCACTGATATCATGTTCCATTTATCCCCATCCTGACAGTGAGCTTTCTGTGCATTGAGGATCTGTGCAGCCACTTGTCCAAGATAAAAGCACAGCCATGATTATGCCACATTAAAACAATTAGAGCTGATGTATGAAAAGCATCTGCTTCTTGTTGATACTATAGGGATACTCATATCCCTCTTTTCCCTCATAAGCATTACTCAGATTGAAACAAAAGCAACAAACGAATGCCTAATTAAGTAATTAGAAAATTACCCAGAATCATCCTAATAATATTGAGCACAATATGAGGTTTAAGTACTGCTCATCTGGCTCAGACTGACAGTAATTTGAGAGGACAATTGCTCAAGATGCTAAAAGCTTCCTTTCACACCAGTAGCTATTTCAAGCAATGGACTGGTTTCCGTATTTTTCTAATGTGCCAGTAGAATAAAGTTTTGTTGTTATTTTAATCCACTAATTTTGCTTGGAGTAAAACTGACTGGTATCCTGTTAACAAGTAATGGAAGCTTTTGTTTTTATTTACCTTGTCTGTTCTAATCCATATATACAGTAAGCATAATCTCAGCACTTGGAAGAAGGGTACAACAGTAATTATAATAAATAATAATTTTAACAGTATGGCTATTTAGCACACTTTAAAGAGGACATATACAGTTTTTTTCCACATGACACAGTTCATAGAGGTCTTAATGGAATGCCTGTGATGTGCTTTGACCAAAATACCTCAATTATGATGGCTGAGATCTTGGTTGATGCCATATTGAGGCAAAGAGTTGGCTTACGGCCCACAGTATGAGGTAAATAGCATAAAATTACTAAATGTGAGAGTGTAATTGCCCAAATAAAGCATTATTGGGGATGGGGTGTGTGATATGAGTGGTCAATAGGATGTGACTGGTCCCTGGAGTTTAATAAGCACAGAAACAACCCAGAATGAGTGAATAGCTGACTCACCTAATGGGAGCTACCCACCACTGGTTGAGGAGCCGTCCCATCCAGAATATAAAAAAACTAGGGATGCATGACAATATCGGCGTGTTGTTGGTATTGTCCGATAAAGCTTTGAAAATTATTTATCCGCATCGGCAAAAATTTATATTTTCAGCTGATAAAATATTACAGCAGACAGTCAGGAGTGACCTTCTCCTGGTAGCATTATGCTTTTCCCCGACACGAGGGAGCAACATCTTTACATCAGCCATACATATCACAGCAAACAAGTCTGTCTCTACCCAGCCACGCTGGGGGTAATTGCTCCCTCAAACAATGCTATGTGTGGTTGTTTGTACTGCTTTTGGTGGTTAAGCACTGTTGGAGTATATCAAACATCGTCTACAAGAGAGAGGAATTACTGCACATAACATACATAACATACATAGAAAATACGCCATGTTCCCATAACAAGTACCTTCTGACACTCACATGAGTAGTACCGGGAAGAGCACTGACATCATCCTTGGATTGCTACACCATGGATGATGCCACAGGGGGTGCACAAGCCAGTGTACTCCTAGTGCCAGTCCCAAGCCCGGGTAAATGGGGAGGATTGTGCCAGGAAGGGCATCCGTCATAAAACATTTGCCAAATCAAACATGTGGATCATGACGAACGAGACTTTCATGCTGGATCGATTGAGGCCTGGGTTAACAACGACCGCCACCAGTGCTGTTAACCGACAGGGTGCCAGTGGAAATTGGGCTACTGTTGGTCAAAGATTGAGGAGGAGAGGGGGATGGTGTGTTAGAAGGGAGAGAGAGAAAAGGAAAGGTAGAAGTGTGGAGGTGAGAGTAAGGACGTTAAATGTAGGGACTATGACTGGTAAAGGCATAGAGCTGGCTGATATGATGGAGAGAAGGTAGATATACTGTGTGTTAAAGAAACCAGATGGAAGGGAAGTAAGGCTAAGAGAATTGGAGGGGGATTTAAATTGTTCTACCATGGTGTAGACAGGAAGAGAAATGGAGTAGGAGTAATCTTGAAGGAAGAATATGTGAAGAGTGTTCAGGAGGTAAAGACAGAGTCAGACAGAATCATGAGTTTGAAGCTAGAAGTCATAGATGTGATGTTGAATGTTGTCAATGTGTATGCCCCACACCTTAGATGTCAGGTAGAAGAGAGAGAGGAATTCTGGAGTAAGTTGGATGAAGTGGTAGAGTGTGTTCCCAGGTGGGAGAGAGTGGTAATTGGAGCAGACTTTAATGGACATGTAGATGAAGGGAACAGAGGTGATGAGGAGGTTCTGGGTAGGTATGGTCTTAAGGAGACAAATGTGAAAAGACAGATGGTTGTGGATTTTGCTAAAAGGATGGAAATTACTGTGGTGAACACATACTTCAAGAAGAGAGAAGGACATAGGGTGACTTTCAAGAGTGGAGGAAGATGTACACAGGTGGACTACATCCTATGCAGAATTAGAAATCTGAAAGAGATAGGAGACTGCAAGGTGGTGACAGGGGAGAATGTAGCTAGACAGCATTGGATGGTCATCTGTAGGATGACTTTGCAAAGCAAGAAGAGGAAAACAGTGAAGGCAGAGCCAAAGATTAAGTGGGGGAAGTTACAGAAGGAAGAAGGTTGCACAGAGTTCAGGAAGGAATCGATACAGGCTCTGGGTGGTAGGGAAGAATTATCAGATGACTGGGAAAGTACAGCAAAAGTATTGAGGGAAACGGATAGAAAGGTATGTGGTGTAGCCAGTGGACAGAGGAGACATGGTGGTAGAATGGGGAGGTACAGGAAAGTATTCGAAGGAAGAGGTTAGGAAAGAAAAAGTGGGATAGTCAGGGAGATGAAGAAAGTAGACAGGAGTATTTGGAATCTAGGTGCATGTCAAAGAGAGAGGTGGCAAAGACAAAGGATAAGGCATATAGTGAATTGTATGAGAGGCTGGACACTAAGGAAGGAGAAAAGGAGTTGTATCGACTAGCTAGAAAGAGAGATCGAGCTGGAAAGGATTACAGCAGGTTAGGTTAATTAAGGACAGAAATAGTAGTGTATTAACAAATGACGAGAGTGTGTTGAGATGGTGGAAGGAGTTCTTTGAAGAGCTGATGAATAAAGAAAATGAGAGAGAAGAGGATGGATGAAGGAAAGATAGTGAACAAGGAAGTCCTGAGGGAAGTCATCAGAACTGGTTGTCAAATGTGCTCCACGCAGCTTCGCAGTAAACTATTTCTGTGTGTTTAAGCTCTGTCAACCCGATGTGTTGTACAGGATGCGCACAAAACAACCTTTGTACACTGCAACCCTTCTGTCGTGTACTGTCTTAACCTACATCCGGTTCTTTTAAATAAAGTGAAAGTGCCTCACATAAAAGCAGAAAAAGGAAACCATGCTGAAAAAGATGAAACCTCTAACCTTTTCTTCCCCAAGATTGAACTTTCTGATTATTCACAGTCTTGAGTGACAGATTTGTTTCCTCAGGAAGCTGTTGGTTTGTTTGTTTTTTTACTTTGTATGAGGCCAAGCTAATGTACAGTGGTGTGAAAAAGTGTTCGCCCCATTCCTGGTTTCTCATTTTTTTGTATGTCACACTTAAATGTTTCAGATCATCAAACAAATTTTAATATTAGACAAAGATAACACAAGTAAACACAAAATGCAGTTTTTAAATGAAAGTGTTTATTATTAAGGGTAAAAAAAAATCAAAACCTACATGGCCCTGTGTGGAAAAAGTGATTGTCCCCCCTGTTAAAACATAAATTAACTGTGGTTTATCACATCTTTGGAAAGCTGAGCTCAATTTCTCTAGCCACACCCAGGCGTGATTACTGCCACACCTGTTCTCAATCAAGAAATCACTTCAATAGGACCTGCCTGACAAAGTGAAGTAGACCAAAATATCCTCAAAAGCTAGACATCATGCTGTGATCCAAAGAAATTCGGGAACAAATGAGAAACAAAGTATCTTCTCTCGGCGCCACACCAGTCGGCTGCCTTTTGCAACAGCGGCTCGATTCCGAGTTTTTTTCCCTTCCTCTCTCTTTTGATCACTTTTTTTTTCACCCCACTCATATCACGGACACACAGATCGTCCCAAATGTCTCCTGAGCCGGTGGACGGAGCCACTGTTTATAGCAGGATTCGATACAACAGGGAAGAGCTGCTAGCATTTAACCGCCACCCGGTCCCACTGGAAAAACTCGACATACCGAGAGAACTGAGGCGAAAACGCCGCGGCTGCCGGGCTGGAGTAAGGCGGAGGACAAAAAATATAAGGTACAGACCCTCCCTTCCATCTGTTGTCATGGGAAATGTACGGTCGATACTGGGAAAGTTAGATGAGCTAGCGGCTATCTCCCGTTATGATAGCACTTACCGGGAGTGCTCTCTCCTTTTGTTTACTGAGACGTGGCTAACTGAACTAGCAGCAGATGCTAACATTGAGCTGGAGGGTTTTCACATGATACGAGCTGACCGAACACCAGAGAGTGGCAAAACTAGGGGCGGTGGAGTGATAATGTATGTTAACAACAACTGGTGTAGACCGGGACATATCACTGTTAAACAACGACACTGCAGCAAAGACATTGAGTTGCTAGCTGTTAGCATGAGGCCTACATATCTCCCGAGAGAACACTCACACGTGATCTGCATTGTTGTTTATGCAAATCCGACGGCGAACGCTGGGACAGCGCGTGACGTCATCCATTCAGTTACCAGCAGGCTGCAGACAGAACACCCAGATGCTCTTCTCCTCATCTCAGGCGATTTCAACCACGTTTCACTGTCTCCCATTCTGCCCACTTTCACCCAGTATGTCACATGCCACACTAGAGACAATAAAACACTGGATTTGTTCTACGCAAACACTAAGGAGGCGTACACCTCATCACAACTCCCCCCACTTGGGAGATCGGATCACAACTTGGTTCATCTCCGACCGGTGTACAAACCCCTAGTGCACAGACAACCTCCGGCCATGCACACTGTGGAGTTATGGTCTGAGGAGACAATGGACACTCTAAAGGACTGTTTTGAAGCCACTGCCTGGAAGCAGCTCTGCGATCCACATGGTGAGGACATCGATGGCCTCATTCACACCTTCACGGGCTACCTCAGCTTCTGTGTGGACAAATCCGTTCCCACCAAGACCATACGGCGTCACTCAAACAACAAACCCTGGATCAACCCTGAGATAAAAACACTTCTGAGAGAGAAGAAGAGGATCTTCAGGTCGGGGAACAGAGAGATGCTGAAGTCCGTACAGAGGGAGCTGAGGAGAAAGATCAGAGAAGGCAAGGACAGCTTCAGGAAGAAGATGGAGGACAAGCTGCAACAGAGCGACATCAGCGGGGTCTGGAGAAACCTCAAAACCATCTCGGGGCTCCAGAATACCTCCCCCCAGGCCACGGGGGGCAGGGAGTGGGCGAACAACCTGAATCTGTTTTTCAATAGATTTGACCAACCGCCCTCCCCCCTGTCTGCACAACAACCACTGCTGCCACTAAGAAATCAAGTCCTGCTGCCCACTCCCCACTCCACCGACACCCCCCCCCACTCCCAACACACAGCCCCCCATCCTGACCCTGACCAAGACCCAGGTGAGGACGGAGCTGAGGAAGATCAAGGCGAGGAAGGCGTCGGGACCGGACGGCATCAGCGCAAAGCTCCTCAAGTCCTGTGCAGACCAGCTGTGTGGGATTGTGACGTATATCTTCAACATGAGCCTGAAACTGGGGAGGGTACCACAGCTGTGGAAAACATCTTGTGTGGTACCTGTACCAAAAACTTCCCACCCCAAAGACCTGAACAGCTTCAGACCGGTGGCCTTGACGTCCCACTTGATGAAGACCCTGGAGAGACTGCTCCTTGCTCATCTCCACCCCCTGGTGGAACCAGCGATGGATCCACTCCAGTTCGCCTACCAGCATGGCATTGGGGTGGAGGATGCGGTGATCTTCCTCCTTCACCGTTCTCTGTCCCACCTGGAGAAGCCCGGGAATATGGTGAGGATCATGTTCTTTGACTTCTCCAGTGCTTTCAACACCATCCAACCGATGATCCTGAAGGACAAGCTGCTGCGCGCAGGGGTGGACCAGCACCTGTCATCATGGATCCTGGACTACCTCACGAACCGGCCTCAGTTTGTGAGAACCCGGGACTGTGTTTCCGACACGATCATCAGTAGCACGGGGGCCCCCCAGGGAACGGTGCTGGCTCCCTTCCTGTTCACTCTTTATACTGCGGACTTCTCACACAACACAACACATTGCCATCTACAGAAGTTCTCTGATGACTCTGCGATCGTTGGTCTCATCTCCAGCAGAGATGAAGCTGAGTACAGAGGGCTTATCCAGGACTTTGTGGACTGGTGCCATCGGAACTGCCTCCAGATCAACGCGAGGAAAACTAAGGAGCTGGTGGTGGACTGCCGCAGGCATGGGCAGCCCCTCACAGCACCAGTAAATATACAGGGAACAGACATCGAGATGGTGACATCCTACAAGTACCTGGGTATTCATCTGAACAATAAACTAGACTGGTCACACAATACTGACGCACTCTACAAGAAGGGACAGCGCAGGCTGTTCCTGCTGAGGAGACTCAGGTCTTTTGGTGTACAAGGGGCGCTGCTGAAGTCATTCTATGACACGGTGGTGGCATCAGCCATCACTTTTGGAGTGGTCTGCTGGGGCAGTGGCATTACTGCAGCCGATAGGAAGAGACTGAACAAACTGATTAAGAAAGCTAGCTCTGTCCTGGGGCAACGCCTTGATCCGATGGAGGAGATAGGAGAGAGAAGGACGGTGGCTAAACTGTCATCTCTGCTGGAGTCCGAGTTCCACCCTATGCAGGACATACTGGATGCACTGAGGAGCTCATTTAGCAGCAGACTACATCATCCCAGGTGCACAACCGAGAGGTTTCGTAGGTCCTTCCTACCAACGGCTGTCAGACTGTACAACCTAAGCAGGGCTGCTCGCAGAGATAGCAAAAAGACGTAACAAACTAATAGTTTTTTTTGAATGCAAAAGATGCAATAGACTTACACAATGGTCCTCTCCGGCATACAACTAGGAACATACCGGTCGCTATGGAGGGTGAGAATATGTATGGGCACATAATCATACCATGTAGGATAACTAAATAGACGGTTATGCTGTTTCATTCCACCTAGCAACAATGCTCTGCACTGTGTGTGTTTATATATTTACATATTTATTCCATCTAGCTACAATGCTCTGCACTGGGTGTGTTTATATTTATATATCTATATATTTATTCCATCTAGCTACAATGCTTAGCACTGGGTGTGTTTATATTTATATATCTATATATTTATTCCATCTAGCTACAATGCTCCGCACTGTGTTTTTATATATCTACATATTATTCCATCTAGCTACATTGCTCCGCACTGTGTGTGTTTATATACTTGCATATTTATTCCACCTAGCTGCAATGCTCCGTACTGTGGGTGTTTATATATTTACATATTTATTCCATCTAGCTACAATGCTCTGCACTGTGTGTTCATATATTCATATATTTATTCCATCCAGCTACAATGCTCTGCACTGTGTGTCTGTGTGTGTGTGTGTGTGTGTATATATATATTTTATAGTAATATGTACATATGTATATTAGCTGCTCTTGCTTGCTTGTTTTTTTTTTTTGTTTGTTTTGTTTTTTTTCTTGCCTTCTGATTGTTGCTCTGAGTGTTGCTATCCCTGTGCTGTTGCAATCCTGGAATTTCCCCGTTGTGGGACTAATAAAGGCTTATCTTATCTTATCTTATCTTATCTTATCTTAAGTAATTGAGATCTATCAGTCTGGAAAAGGTTATAAAGCCATTTCTAAAGCTTTGGGACTCCAGCGAACCACAGTGAGAGCCATTATCCACAAATGGCGAAAACATGGAACTGTGGTGAACCTTCCCAAGAGTAGCCGGCCAGCCAAAATTACCCCAAGAGCGCAGCAACGACTCATTCAAGAGGTCACAAAAGACCCCACAACAACATCCAAAGAAGTGCAAGCCTCACCTGCCTCAGTTAAGGTCAGTGTTCATGACTCCACCATGAGAAAGAGACGGCAAAAATGGCCTGCATGGCAGAGTTCCAAGACGAAAACCACTGCCGAGCAAAAAGAACATAAAGGCTCATCTCAATTTTGCCAGAAAACATCTTGATGATCCCCAAGACTTTTGGTAAAATACTCTGTGGACTGACAAGACAAAAGTTGAACTTTTTGCAAGGTGTGTGTCCCATTACATTTTGCGTAAAAGTAACACAGCATTTTAGAAAAGAAACATCATACCAACAGTAAAATATAGTGGTGATAGTGTGATGGTCTAGGGCTGTTTTGCTGCTTCAGGACCTGGAAGACTTGCTGTGGTAAATGGAACCTTGAATTCTGCTGTCTACCAAAAAATCCTGAAGGAGAATGTCTGGGCATCTGTTCGTGACCTCAAGCTGAAGCACACAGGTTCTGCAGCAGGACAGTGATCCAAAACACACCAGCAAGTCCACCTCTAAATGGCTTAAGAAAAAAATAAAGACTTCAGAGTGGCCTAGTCAAAGTCCTGACCTGAATCCAATTGAGATGCTGTGGCATTACCTTGAATAGGCGGTTCATGCTCGAAAAGCCTCCAATGTGGCTGAATTACAACAATTCTGCAAAGATGAGTGGGCCAAAATTCCTCCACAGCACTGAAAAAGACTCATTTCCAGTTATCGCAAATGCTTGATTGCCGTTGTTGCTGCTAAAGGTGGCCCAACCAGTTATTAGGTTTAGGTGGCAATCACTTTTTCACACAGGGCCATGTAGGTTTGGATTTTTTCCCCCTTAATAATAAACACTTTGTCTAATACTTAAATTTGTTCGATGATCTGAAACATTTAAGTGTGACAAACATACAAAAAAATGAAAAATCAGGAAGGGGGAAAACACTTTTTCACACCACTGTATATAAAATAGAGGGTTTTTATTTATATTCATCTTCTCCTCCAGTAGCAACCTTTTAAAGACTCCAGGTCTTTTATACAGACCAGCTGAACTTTCTGCCTATTTTAACCATTTACTGACTGTTTTATTGACTGTGTCTCTATATCTGTACAGTATGTGTTCGCTTGTCTCTTCAGGTCATCCTTTACAAAAGTACCCAGAGTACATTGGTGCTATGCCTAATGGAATCGTGTTCTTCTTTTTACCGCTTTATACTTCTGCACGGGTTTGTTTTCATTTGCTGGTCTTTTTATTTCACACTTCCTGTAGAAAAAGCCTAGCTGCAACTTTTATGTGTATTTATGCTTTGAAATGATGTGGGCTTTTCAAATTGATGCCATAGCTGTAGCTATGAAAAATCCAGGTTGAGTTTGATTTTGAGTAACCTTGACTGTGATCTCAAGGTCAGATGTCTGATTTTCCATAACTCTTGTAAACATGACAACTTGAGAAGAAAATGAGGGAGGCTTTTCATATTGATACCATAGTTGCATCTATGATAAATCTCGGACGAGTTCCAATTTGGGTGACCTGAAACTCAAAGTCAAAGTCACAGGTCAGTTTTTCACAAAAAACATTGTAAACATTTCAACTCAGAAAAGAAACTATGTACATGTTTCACATTGATACCAAAGTTTTATTTTTGAAAAATCTGGGATGAGTTTGAATTTGCGCTACCTTGACCTCAGGTCAAGGTCAGAGATCAACTCTCAAAAAACCTTGTAAATGTGATAACTTCAGAATGAAATGAAATGAAATAGGCTTTTCATATTGATCCCATAGTTGTATCTTTGAGAAATCTGGGATGATTTTGATTTCAGGTGACTTTGCACAAAATTTCAGTCATCCAGTGCCCTTAATGCCAGCAGGCTGAGGGGTACTACTGGCAGCCACCAGAATTTTTTAGGTGTGCATTACTACATTTATGTAAGAAAATAACCAGAGGTGAGTAAAGTAGCCAGAAATTGTGCTCAAATAAAAATAGTGTTACCGCATTGTAATAATTACTCAAATAAAAGTGACAGCAGTCACCAAAAAAATGACTAGAGTAAAGCGCAAGTTATGCATCCATGTTGACACAATGCAGCTGTGACGGCGTCAACGTAGCGTCGATGTGTGTTCCTGTTGTGTTGCTCGATGTGCACCTCTTCAGAGAAGGAGAGGTGCACGTCGGCAACGCAGGCCATAAGAGCTGTGATTTGTCCGCTTTGTCATCTCCTTCACATTTCCTGGTTCTCGCTGCTGCTCCACTGTGATTGTTCACCGCGGCACGACTTCCAAAGCGAGTTGGTTAAACAGCGAACCAAATTTAAAAGAATATTGAGGAAGTAAGCACATACAGAACATTTTGTTGCTTGTCGTAACCCCAGTAATTACACAGATTGTCAGCTTTGTCTCCTCATGCACATTTCCTGGCTCTTGTCGCTGCTTCACTCTGCCTGCTCACAGCGGCACAACTTCCAAGGTGAGTTGGTTAAATAACGGTCCAAATTCAAAAGAATATTGAAGAATTGAGCACATACAGAACATTTTGTGGCTCATCATAAGCCCAGTGATTACACAGATTTTCCGCTTTGTCTCCTCCTTCACATCTTCTGGTTCTCGGCGCTGCTTTGCTCCGCTTGTTCACAGCGGCACAACTTCCAAGGCGAGTTGGTTTAACAGCGGTCTAAATTCTAAAGAATATTGAACTCGTAAGCACATACAGAACATTTTGTGGCTCGTTAACCCCAGTAATTACACAGACTGTCAAAACTGCTTTAACATTTTCTTTCCGCCTCTGGCACTCAGGGAAATACATTTACATACCAGTTACCAAGTGTGAACACACATCCACATCCACATTAACACATTCGCGCCCCTGCGTCCTCAGGTGTGAGCCGGGCACAGCGGGGGCGAAAGGCACATCTTTATTTACTACATACCCCCTGGTGCTCTTGCATCCCTGGCTAGCACCACCAACACCCCAAAGTACTGGGTGGAGTGTCATCTCCTTTATGTCACCACCCAGCCCCCCCCCCCCCCCGAACACCCAAAAGGGGTCCTAACCCTCCAGACCTTTGGGCTTGAGCAAGCGCCCGTAGTGGCTGTAACGTGGGCTGGTCGAAGCGCCTCCCTGTCGAGGCGGGTAGGAGAAAGGCTTGGTCTCTGGAGGGGGGAAAGGGTGGGGAGGGGAAAAAGTTAGTTTCCTGAAAACAGTCCTCTGTTGGGGGAACACTAGCCTGCAGACCCACTGTAGGAGGGCACCTGCGCCATGGAGCTTGAGCCAACACCACCTGCTCGTCTGCCAACACGTAAGCGGGCTTCAGCCTGTCTATGCAGACGGTTTCCTTACGCCTCCCCAAGTCTAACACAAAATGTTTCTCCCCAGTTTCCAGCACTCTGAATGGGCCATCGTATGGCGGATGCAACGGGGTTCTGTGGGCGTCGTGCCTGACGAAAACGAATTTGGCATCCTCAAAGTGCTTTGGAACAAAAGTGCGGGGAAAACAGTGGTGTGCCGGGCCCGGAATACTGGTAGCCCCTGTACCGGAAAAAAAGTGCACAGACGGATCGGTACCGGGCACGGGGCTCTCTGGCAAAAATTCCCCCGGGATCTGCAGCGGCTGAGAAGAAACGAGTTCTGCTGGGGAAGCTGCCAAATCTTCCTTAGGTACAGAGCGCAACCCCAAAAGGACCCAAGGCAGGCGGTCGACCCAATTTGCATCTGTTAACGAGGCTTTGAGCACTGCTTTAAGTGGCCTGTAAAAACGCTCGCACAAACTGATATCCTGTGGGTTGTATGCAGTGATGCTGTGGATTTTGACCCCCAGGCTATCGGCCATCGCGGACCAAAGTTCCAAAACAAATTGTGGACCCCTGTCGGAAGTGATGTCCGACGGGGATCCGAACTGTGCAATCCAAGATGACAAAAATGTGCGGGCTACCTCGGCTGATGTGGTGGAACTCAGCAGAACTACCTCTGGACAACGTGTAGTGTGGGCCACGATTGTTAAAAGGTGTGTGAACCATTGCAACGGCGGACGGGGACCCACTAAGTCCACGTGTATGTGACCGAACCTGGCTGAAATTTGAAAAGGCTCGAGAGGGGCTTTGGTGTGCTTGTGCACCTTAGTCCATTGGCACGCAACGCACGCTGCAGCCCATTCTTTCACATCCCTGCATAACGAATTTGGACCTCACTAGTTTAATTGAGGCTCACACGCCGGGATGTGAAAGGGAGTGGACAGACTCAAAAACGTGGCCGCACCAGGAGCTCGGAACCACGGGATGGGTGCGGCTGGTGGGATGTCACAGAGCAAGTGGGGGGTGCCCTTCTTGTACTACCCTGCTCTCAAGTTTTAATCCGGTAGCTGCGGACTGGAGTGCGCAAATTTCTGTGTCTCCGGTTTGGTTGGCGGCCATTACGGAAAAATCAATGCCTTTGTATACTGGAGAGACCAGCGCATGTGACATGCAGTCTGCCATGACATTCAATTTACCAGCTACATGTTGGATGTCAGTCGTGAACTCCGAAATTGCGGCCAAGTGCTGTTGTTGCCAAGCTGACCATGGTTCCGAGACTTTGGACATTGCATAGGTCAGTGGTTTATGATCGACAAATGCGGTAAACTCGCGACCCTTGAGCCAGAACTGAAAATGATGCGTAGTAAGGTGGAGAGCCAACAGCTCTCTGTTGAAAGCGCTATACTTACACTTGTTGTCGCGCAAAGTACGACTGAAAAATATGAGGGGCTGCCACGAACCAGAGACATAATGTTCCACTACGGCTCCTACCATGACGTCAGACGCGTCTGTGGAAAGCGCTATCCGCGCTGACGGGGCTGGGTGGGCCAACAAAGCTGTGTTAGCGAGCGTCGTTTTGGCATTTGTGAATGCCTGGACCTGCTTGAGGGTCCAGTCGATGCTATCCGCGGGCTTCTTTTTTTCAGTGTTCAGTAGAGCAGCTGCAGCAGCTGAGCTGCACGGGGGAGGAAGCAGTTGTAAAAATTAACCATCCCCAAAAATTCCTGCAGTGCCCTCACGATCTGTGGACGCGGAAAATCCGACGCTGCGCTCACTTTATCCGGCAGCGAGATCGTGCCATCTGGTGAGATGCGGTGGCCCAAAAAGTCGATTACTGGCAGCTCGAACTGACACTTCGCTGGGTTAACGAACAGCCTGTGCCCTTCCAAACGTTGGAAAACTTGTTTGAGATAGGCGAGGTGCTCCTCCTCTGATGCGCTAGCCACCAAAATGTCATTCAAGTAGACGAAAATGAACGGCAAGTCCCGGAGCACCACGTCCATCATCCTTTGGAAAGTTTGTGCTGTGGCCTTTATCAGAATCAGAATCAGATTTATTGCCATTGTTCATGTAGTACACAAACTAGGAATTTGTCTCGGTGCAATGCTGCAACATTAAACATGATAAGATAAAAGAATAAAAACTATACATGCAATAAGTGTAGAATAAGAATGAGTAATACTAGTCAAAGCAGTTTTTAAATATATTAGCGAGCAGCAGATATTGTGGAGTACCATATAGTGCAGTCGGTAATGCAACAGAAACAGTGATGATTGACATGAGTCTGGTTGAGCTGCTGTACATAGTGCACGAGAGTCAATAAGTCACTTAGTGTTCAGCAGTCTGATGGCAGAGGGGTAGAAGCTGTTCATGTGCCGGGAGGTTTTAGTCTGAATGGACCGAAGTCTTCTACCTGAGGGGAGGGGGGCAAACAGTACGTGACCAAGGTGTGAAGGATCGGCTATGATCCGGCCTGCACGCCTCCGGGTCCTGGAGATGTACAGGTCCTGGAGAGATGGGAGCTTATCCCATCTCTTAGCTTTATCCCAAATGGCATTCGCAAAAACTCAAAAAGACCAAAGGGGGTTATGACCGCCGTTTTGCGGATGTCCTGTGTGTGCACCGTGACCTGGTGGTAACCGCAGATCAGATCCACTTTTGAAAAAATGCGCATCCCGGCCAGGTGCACGGAAAAATCCTGGATGTGCGGGATGGGGTAATGATTGTGTTCCTTGGCATTGTTTAAGCGTCGGAAATTGCCGCACGGCCGCCACGATCCATTGGACTTGGGCACCATGTGCAGTGGGGATGCTCAAGGGTTGTTGGAGCGCCTAATAATGCTTAAGTGTTCCAAGTTAGCAAACTCCTCATGCACAATGGCTAGTTTAGCTGCATCCAGGCGGCGAGGGTGCGCAAACACGGACGGACCTTTCGTGGTGATAAAATGCTCGACCCCGTGCTTGGTTACCGTAGCGGAAAAAATGGGTGCCGTAAGCGCTGGGAACTCGGAAAGCAAACACTGGTACTTACCCCCTGGAGCTAGAATATTTGCGTGTGTTGGTGGCCCAACTCCCTGAGCTGTGCAGGGCAAGGAGGAAAAAGATACAGCATCCACTAAAAGCCTGTTGGCAACATCAATAAGTAGTCCATGAGCACACAGAAAATCAGCACCTAAGATGGGGACCGAACATGCGACTACCACAAAGTCCCACTGGCAATTGTGTCCATGTAAACATACAGTGACCGTCCTTTCTCCGAACGTTCTGATGTGGGATCTGTTTGCGGTCGTTAAAGGCATCCCACAACCTTCTGCCAGCCTGTCTGCTCTGCCTGGCAAAATGAGGCTCTTCTGGGAGCCAGTCTACCAGAAAACATCTCCCCGAACATGTGTCCGTGATGAAAAGCAGCTTCTCCCTGTCGCCAGTGGCCATAGCTGCTACTGACCGCTGGCTGGTCCGTTTCTGCATCCTCTGGAAACGGCACGGCAACAGACAGCGTTGTGTGTTGGCGCCAAAACTCTGATGATGAAAACACGCCATCTCGTTCCTGTGTTTCTGAGTGGCAATCCCGGCCACCACCTGTGGCTCCTCGATCTTGTTGGACTCCGCCGACAATCTGGGTCTCACTGCCTGCATACCGAAACTCCTGTTAGCCAGGATGATGCAGTCTGCTTCTTTTGCCAGCACTCGGTAGTCCTTGGTCGCTAGCAGCGGCGAGTTGGCCAGGATTGCCCTCGCCAAAGCTGGTAGCTTCTTCAAGAAGAGGTGGGCGAAGAGGAAAGAGCCGTCATCTGCGCCCAGCAAAAACAGCATACTCTCCATTACCTCCACGGCCAATCCGTCTCCCAATTCCGTGTGTGAGAGGAGCTTCTCTGCTCTCTCTCCGGTGGAGGGGACGTAACACCGCAGCAGCAGCCATTTGAGAGCGTTGTATTTGCCATGGGCTGGGGGAGCGTGAAGCAGGCTCATTGCGCGCCAAATGGCGCACAAGTCCAGTGAAGCCACCACGTAATGATACTTTGTGTCATCCTCCGAGACTCTGCAGAGAGCGAACTGGGCTTCCACATGAATGAACCAAGTGGCTGGGTCGTGGAGCCAAAAGTCCGGGAGTTTGACCACCACAGCAAGCATAGCAGGGAGAACCCCAAGCGTGGATGTTCCCATGGAGGTGCTCGGTCCGTCTTCCATTTTCACGTCTCAGGGTCACCAATGTGGAGGAAAGGAATCAGATGAGACACAAGCTGACGACACACAACTTTATTCCCTCCAACCAGCAGAACAGTCCCTGAGTGCCAAAGCGAACTGCTTTATACATTTTCTTCCTGTCTCTGGCACTCAGGGTAAACACATTTACATACCAGTTACCAAGTGTGAACACACATCCACATACACATTAATACATCCGTGCCCCTGCATCCTCAGGTGTAGGGGCACGAATGCAGCAGTGAATGACAGTGAAAGGCAGGGGCAGCAGTGAATGACTGCTTGTGTAATTAGGAAAACATACATTGGCTATAATTTTGCCTGGCATAGCAGGGGCAAAAGGCACATCTTTATTTACTACACACCCCCTGGTGCTCTGGCACCCCTGGCTAGCACCCCCAACACCCCGAAGTGCTGGGGGGAGTGTCATCTCCTTTATATCAACACAATACAAGCATTTAGTTCCACTTAATTTTGACTGGGCGAGCTGAAACAGACAGGCAAACAGACAGACAGATACACATACAGAGCCACAAACAAGACGCACTAACTGATTACCGTATGCCTCTCAGTTTCACAGAGGCATAACAAAAGTTAAATAAAAATAAAAATATAGGAATAGGAAATGGGGAAAAATGCTGAGGGGTGAATACTTCTGCAAGCCACTGTGTACAGCCGTGGACAAAATTGTTGGTACCCCTCTGTTAATGAAAGAAAAACCCACAATGGTCACAGAAATAACTTGAATCTGACAAAAGTGGTAATAAATAAAAAGTCTATGAAAATTAACCAATGAAAATCAGACAATGCTTTTGAATTGTGGTTCAACAGAATTACTTTAAAAAACAAACTTATGAAACAGGCCTGGACAAAAATGATGGTACCCCTAGAAAAGATTGAAAATAATGTGACCATACGGACATGTTCAACCAAGATGTGTCCTCTAAATTAACATCACAGGTGTCTACAAACTTGTAATCAGTCAGTCGGCTTATTTAAAGGGTGACAAGTAGTCACTGTGCTGTTTGTTGACATGGTGTGTACCACGCTAAACATGGACCAGAGGAAGCAAAGGAGAGAGTTGTCTCAGGAGATTAGAAAGAAAATTATAGACAAGCATGTTAAAGGTAAAGGCTGTAAGACCATCTCCAAGCAGCTTGATGTTCCTGTGACTACAGTTTCACATATTATTCAGAAATTTAAGGTGCACGGGACTGTAGCCAACCTCCCTGGACGTGGCCGCAGGAGTTGACGGATAATACGAATGGTAACAAAAGAGCCCAGAACAACCTCTAAACACATTCATGGTGAACTCCAAGGTCAAGGTACATCAGTGTCAGATCACACCATCCGTCGTTGTTTGAGCCAAAGTGGACTTCATGGGAGACGACCAAGGAGGACACCACTGTTGAAAACAAATCATAAAAAAGCCAGACTGGATTTTGCCAAACTGCATGTTGACAAGCCACAAAGCTTCTGGGAGAATGTCCTATGGACAGATGAGACAAAACTGGAACTTTTTGGCAAGGCACATCAGCTCTATGTTCACAGATGCAAAAATGAAGCATACCAAGAAAAGAACACTGTCCCTACTGTGAAACATGGAGGAGGTTCTGTTATGTTCTGGAGCTGCTTTGCTGCATCTGGCGCAGGGTGTCTTGAATCTATGCAGGGTACAATGAAATCTCAAGACTATCAAGGTATTCCAGAGAGAAATGTGCTGCCCAGTGTCAGACAGCTTGGTCTCAGTCGCAGGTCATGGGTCTTGCAACAGGATAATGACCCAAAACACACAGCTAAAAACACCCAAGAATGGCTAAGAGTGAAACATTGGACTATTCTAAAGTGGCCTTCTATGAGCCCTGATCTAAATCCTATTGAACATCTGTGGAAGGAGCTGAAACATGCCGTCTGGAGAAGGCACCCTTCAAACCTGAGACAACTGGAGCAGTTTGCTCATGAGGAGTGGGCCAAAATACCTGCTGAGAGGTGCTCATTGACAGTTACAGAAATCGTTTGATTGCAGTGATTGCCTCAAAAGGTTGTGCAACAAAATATTAAGTTAAGGGTACCATCATTTTTGTCCAGGCCTGTTTCATGAGTTTGTTTTTCAAAATAATTCTGTTGAACCACAATTCAAAAGCATTGTCTGATTTTCACTGGTTAATTTTCATAGACTTTTTATTTATTACCACTTTTGTCAGATTCAAGTTATTTCTGTGACCATTGTGGGTTTTTCTTTCATTAACAGAGGGGTACCAACAATTTTGTCCATGTGTGTATATGGTATACTTGAGACCACAACAGTATTGCAGAAGATGAGAAATAAAATGTGCAGTTGTGCATTTTAAAACTATATGTTTATAGTGAGATTCGAGTGAACAGGGTTGCTGTATTTACCACCTCTCGGTAGTGACATTGATGAAATCTCTCTCTTTCGCTCTCTCTCTCTCTCTCTCTCTCTCTCTCTCTCTCACACACACACACACACACACACACACACACACACACACACACACACACACACACACAGAGTGTTCTGTTTTATCTGACCCTTACCTTGGCATCCTCAGCTGTGTGATGTAATGATAAGTGACAGGCTCCTGGCACTGTGCTGTCCATCAGTTTTCTCAGCGGGCACCAACACCAGCAACCTCTTTCAGCTGAGACTAGCCCTACTGTCCGAAACCATAGACAGATGTCTCTACACAAGATTGTCAAAGGCTGTCAAACCATATGTATGCCAGTGTGTGCATTTTTTTCAGGTTTGGATGTTTGTGGGAACTCTTCCCTACAATAGGCAGTTTGCCCATCAAGTGCTTACACTGTAGAACTTCTTAAATGTGCTTACTGTTGAAAGCACATTTAAAATGCTTATCTGGGTCTTGAGTGATTTTTGGACGTACATAGAAATGAGAATTTGATGTCAGTGTGCACCAAGAATACAGTGATGATCACACTTTGCTCTAAGGTGATGTTTTCACGGTGACAATCTACATAAGTACCATAAGTCTGAGGTGTATCCACAGTTGCTGTATGTCATGGTCTTCTTACATTTCTGATCCAATAGTGTTGACATGGGTAGGTATAAAGACCAAAAAAGCTTGGACAAGGGCCAAATCAGGGCAGAGCTCTGGGTTGGATTGTCCAGATGTTCTTGTTAGCAATAGTGAGTGTATACTTAGTTACCCAAAAAGGAACCAAGCACATACCAGCAAGAGGATATCTGAGGATGTTCTGGAACAAATCACCCCACCTTGAAGCTTAGGGAATTGCTTTTAACATCTTGGTGCCAGACAACACACTACACTGTGCAGAGTTCATGTCTTCATGATTTATTGCTGTAATGGCTGGACACAGAGACCAAACAGGGTATTCGACAGGGTTGGCCTGTTGGTCCTCCAGTGTACATGAAACATACACTAATGAAGTTAGTAATTTAATATATTGCTGGTCATGATAGGCAAATTCTGTTACTTTTGGTTTGCGGTGGTTGGAATTTTATTTTTTTACAAAAGAATATCCAAAAATAACAATTAAGAATTAAGAGTGGCTTTACTGTCATGTTACATCGACTCACTTAAGTAATGGCTGTAATCGTATAATGGCATTATAAAAAGAGTGACGATGGGACAATTACTGTTGAGCAAGTTTTAATGAAAATGTCAGCCTAGCTGGTTGTTGTTTCCATGATTGATAGAACCAGTGGACTTTGGTATGAAAATGATTATGAAGTAAAACACACTCCAAAACTGTGTTTTTATCCACAGAAGACTGGCATTTATTAGTTGTGTGGTTGTTTGTTCCATCCATTCATCCATCAATTTTCTACCACTTATCCAAGGTCCAAGAGTGGCAGTCTAAGTAGAGAAGCCCTGACTGTCTCCCGATTCACACAGCAGTGGTGAGCCCACTGGAGGCGGACCCATGGGCACAAATCCAGCCACCAGGTGCCACCCCCAATCACACTGTCTGGTCCTTCACCTAGGACCAATTTGCCTTTGGAGACCCTACTTGAGCAACTTGCCCCCGTCAACATAGTTCCTGGCAGCTCGGTGGTGCAGTGGTTAGCACTGTGGCAGCACAGTAAGAAGGTCACGGGGATGAATTCCACCCCTGCCCATCGTGGGTTCAATCCCACCCCCTGACCATCGGTGACCTTTCTGTGCGGAGTTTGCATGTTCTCCTCGTGTCTGCGTTGGTTTACCCCCGGTACGCCGGTTTCCTCCCACAGGCCAAAAACATGCAAGTTAGGTTAATTGGAGACTCTGAAAGTGGCCCTAGGTGTGACTGTGTGTGTGAATGGTGAAGGGATTGGCGCTGTACCGTGGCTGCCTCATCCATCCAGGTGGATCCCCTGAATTTCCCTGTGGGGATTAATAAAGTATACAAAATACAAAAAAAAAAAAAAAATTAGGGCACACAACCCATTCCCCATGATAACATGGTGATATATGGGGGGTTGGTTTGATATAAAACTTAGTATACAGCATTCTGTTACATATATGCTCTTAAAGCTGCTCTGTTGATCGTCCAGTCAGGGTCGGTTTGCTCTGCTCATGTCTTAGGGCTGCATTCAGCCTATAAAAGCAGGTCCATACAGTGTCAGGTGGTGAGGCGGCTGACAGTCTGCGCTGGGTAAAAAGCCAGTCAAAACCTCAGTCACCGCTCGGTTTTCATTAGAGGCTTAATTCAAAGCGGCCCATATGGAGTGTCAGGAGTGTCCTGGACTGTTGTTGGCACTCCCTATAACACACTCTAATGAGCAGCCGCTGGGAAAGCTGCGGTCAGCTGTGTACATGGAGCTGGTGAAGCTTAGAATATATGGTCAGAGTTGACAAAGAGAAAGTCCCGCTCAGGGGCCTGAATTAACCCCATGAATCACTGACTCTCTTTTTCATTTGTTCCTTAATCAAGCAACCTGTTGACTATCATGATTCATGGGTCTCGCTGCTGGATGTGGTTTCCCCCATGGAGTTCAAGCATGGGGCCGTCAGCCACTCTCAGTAGACAACTTGCCAATATGAGGGCTGGACACTGTAAGTGTGTTGTTAAAGGTGTTTTTAAGTGTCTATGTGCCCCTCGGTGATTAGTCAAGACAGATGTTTGCTGGCGGGTAATCAGTCAAGGTGTGTGAATTTAAGGCTCCAATGTTAGCCTGCCATAACACAGCTGCCTTCAGCAAAATGTTTTCTACAAACTGGAGCGAAAGAAAAACACAAAATTAAAGGATTGGCTGAACTTGATAAATGCTTTTATGCTGATTTTGAACTTGGCAAAACAGTTTTTCCACCATTCAGCACGTTATTGTATTTACACGTGTCATCTCAGCTGATAGTTATACTGTGCATGGCATTTGTGTGTCCAGCCACGTTAATGTGCGCCATCCTTTAGGATGAGGGTGTGTTAAGCCTGGCTTTTCACAGTCCATCAGGATGATCTCTGGTAGAGGTTAATGAGCTTTCCCACTAATGTGGCCTCAGTCGTCCAACTGGACAGATTTCTAAGGATTGTACTGGGCAGGGGCTCATATAATGTTGTTGACATGATTCATGGGTTCAGCATCTTTATTTCCTTAAGGGCCCCTTTACACAGCATGGAGATCATTGAGAGATTGGGCCATTTTTTTTATGTTTGGGATCATTTGGGAGATCCTTGTCTGTTCTGGACTGAGTCAAAACTTTGAGGAGACCGTGATGACTGTGGAGATCACTGAAGATCATTGATAGAGTAAAAACTGGCCAGATCGCTCAACAATCTCTCAGTGATCTCCACCCCTGTGTAAAGGGGGTGTTATGATGTTTTTACATATAGCACTTTTTTTTTGGTTGGCTCATTAGGCCCATATTCTAAAAGGTGAAGTCTAGTGAGTGTTTCCACCATTACTATATTTATCAAATCTACTCAGTACTTTACAACTGTTACATGTTTTAAACATATGGGCCATATTACAACAAGCTAGTCAACGGTCTATTGTCTAAGGTGCAAAGCTCATTTATGGGTGTGTCCAAGTCCATTTCACTATTGCAGCAGCGCAAAAATTAATTTTACACCTGGGGGATCATGCAAAGAAGCCGTCCTCATGCTCTTAATTATTCAGAGGTGTTTTTTGGGCGAAATGTGCAATAAATTAATAAATACTTACTGTATTGTAAATACTTAAAATACTTACCTGGCAGGGGAGATACCATGATCAAGAAGGTGGTTCACCCAGGGTGAGGCTCAGCCATTGCACTCCGGTTGGGCTGACCTCTGCGAATTCCCCAAATGTGGGAATCTCGACTGCATAATTTCTGGTAGTGGGGGACTGCGTTCGCGCGCTCCCCTGATTTTTTTCCCGGTTCCGGTTCCGCCGGACCGGCGGCGCCACACGAGTCGGCTGCCTGTTGCAACAGCCTTTTTTTTTATCTTCCTTCTTCTTTCTACACCTTTCACTCTGTATATATATCACGGACGCACGGATCACCCCGGGGGTCTCCCGGGTCGGCGGACGGAGCCACGGTTTGCAGCGGGAGACGTTACAGTGGGGAGTAGCTAGTGCTAGCTAGCACTTGGCCGCCGCCCGGTGCTAATGGGAAACTCGACATACCGGGAGCTGTAGCGAAAATGACGCGGGTGCCGGGCTGGAGTTTAGGCGGCGTGAAAGAAATATAAGACAGAATAATAAAGAGCGATGGCAAGAACCAAGCAGACCGCCCGTAAAATCTACTGGAGGAAGAAGCCCCCCCCCTCCCCCCAGGAGACAGCTAGCCACCAGGGCTGCTCGGAGAGGCGCTCCGGCCACCGGCAGAGTGAAGAGGCCTCGCCGTCACAGGCCCGTGGCTCTGAGAGAGATCTGTCGCTGCCAGAAATCCACGGAGCTGCTCATCCGTAAGCTGCCCGTCCAGCGCCTGGTGAGGGAGATCGCTGAGGACTTCAAGACCGTCCTGCGTTTCCTGAGCTTCGCCGTCATGGCTCTGCAGGAGACCAGGGAGGCCCACCTGGTGGTCTCTTCTTCGCTAAGGGGGTCACCATCATGCCCAAAGACTTCCAGCTGGCCCGCTGCATCCGCGGAGAGAGAGCTTAGACTTTCTGCTGCACATTCACCAGCCATAATGCTCTGCACTGTGTGTCTATATATATATACATTTATAGTAATATGGACATATGTTTACTAGATGTTGTTTTTTCTTGCCTTCTGATTGTTGCTCTGAGTGTTGCTATCCCTGTGCTGTTGCAATCCTGGAATTTCCCCATTGTGGGACTAATAAAGGCTTATCTTATCTTATCTTATCTTATCTTATCTTAAATCAGTCCTAAACCAATCACTGTCTTTGCTCTCATTTTCTTTAATAAACAGGGGTGCAAGATCAATACTAATATACTTATACTAATATGACATTAAATGGGAGAGCAAATCTGTTTTGCACAGGGGGCAATGTTGACTTGTTTACAAAGTGAAAATGCGTTTAAGGATCATCCACACCACTGATTTGCTAAGGTCCCAAACAGCGAGTACTAACTGGAAAAATGTGTGTGTGTTTGGTGTTTTATAGGTGCTTTACTCTGGAAACATTTCATCTTTAACCACAGGTGCAAACTTCAGGAGTGATTTTCCGTGTCTCATTTTGTGTTTTTGTCTTCAAAGTTCAAAAACTGACTCACAAGCACAAGAGGAAATCAGATCCATTGGAATGGCAATGACTGTTATCCCAGCAACCACGCATCATTCTTTCTCTCAGATCAGACAACAGCTGCTTTCTGGGATGTCACACGCTGGTCCTGCTGCGCAAAAGTTCAGTGGTGAAATAAAAAAAAAAGAGTGACCTGCATTCTGATCATCTAAGGAGAAGATAAATAAACAAATTCATCTTCTTAATGGTCCTTTATGGGTTGCGGGGGGCCTGGAGACTGTCTGAGCGTCTTTGGCCAAGAGGCGAGAACAGAGATTGCAAATGAATGAATCAATGAATGAAAGATCAGGTAAGGGATTATGACAGATTTTTACAAAATCAGTCAATCAAAATAATGGTTGCTGAGAAATTCTAGCACCAGTGTAATAACAGGTGTATGTGCGCATTCACACCTTTTAAACACGCTGCCAAAAAGGGGTTGATAATGCGCTGCTAATTTTCAGATTTCTCCTTCTGCATAAGATGTAGTCCACCTGTGTGCACCTTCCTCCACTCTTGTAAGTCACCCTATGTTCCTCATTCTTCTTAAAGTATGTGTTCACCACAGCCATTTCCATCCTTTTAACAAAATCCACAACCATCTGTCCTTCCATATTTCTCTCCTTAAGACCATACCTACCCAGGACCTCCTCATCACTTCTGTTCCCTTCACCTACAAGACCATTAAAACCTCTTGCACTCCGGTGTACCGCGGGCGGTCACGTCTCTGCGTCCTAGGGTGCACTGGAAAAAAAAGCTGCATTTCCGTTCTTCCACTACAGACACAGTCGCGAACAGAAAGCCAAAGGAGTGCTTTGATTGGTTTAGATGTGATTGACCTCTCATTCGACTAATAAGAGCCTTGAATTGGGTTTCTGAAACCTTGAAGAACCAATGACTGAAAACCTAGCAAGAAGGACCTGCCTACCAACAGCTGCGAATACAGCAAGCCAATTGAAGCACAGAAGTTCGAAAGCGTACGTTCCTTGCAAAATCCGTTTTGTGTAAGCTGCTGGGTGACACACACGCGTTCGCCAGTCTTTTTTTCTTTCTACTGTTCTTATTTGTTTTGAAAAATCGTTCGCCAAAACCGCAATCATGGAAGCGCAAAACCGCAATAATGGAATTATGGTTTGACCGGGTCGCGTGACCAGAACCACGAGTCCGTAACAAGCGGACCAGCGTCATGTTCGTCTGACAATGAAGAAGAGAAGATTGCCAGCGACACTGCTGTTGTGGACAGGTAAGTGTTATAAGCTAAATTATTCTTTATCCCTGAAAATTGTAATCAAAATGACTTTTGACCGATCGGTAAATTACAACTGTGCGTTATCGCAACATGAAGACCGCGAGCCCGTGCGCCGCGTCAGGACCGTGAACGCCCCCCCCCCCGCTACTCTTCTGTAGCGGATTGCAGATATTATTGCAGATAATTTAGTACAACTATGCGTAGTAGACCGCGGCGCATGGACCGTGTACCGCGGTGTACGGGTCCAGTCCGTGCGCCGCGTCCGGACCGTGAACGCCCCCCCCCCCCCCGCCACCGCTACTCTTCTGTAGCGGATTGCAGATATTATTGCAGATATTTTAGTACAACTGTGCGTAGTAGACTGCGGCATGCGCCCCGGTCCGTCATGTGGCGATGGACGATGTCCGTCCTCTGTAGCGGGGGGGTGGGGGGGAGTTGTTATCCTCTACATTACAGATATTTTAGTATAATTTTTAGTGCACTGTAGGTTATTTTTTCTTGTAAAAAAAAAAAAAAAGCCACACATTTTTTACGTGGCATGCTACTTTGTGTGTGGGGGCTTGTTTGTTCATTCATGAATGAATGAATGAATAAACAACCCCCCCCCCCCACACACACACACACATACAGCCCTGAGTGTCACCTTTCATTAGAGCCCAAGATGAAGCTTCTATATTGAATCATTCAAAAGTTACAGACGTTTTTCCAAACTGTGCCATTTGGCACAATTTGGCACAGTTCAAAAACGTCTGGGAACAACCTAAGAACAAAGCTGTGTAATATATTCATTTGTTGTGGTATTGTTACAAAATTTTGACCTCAGCTGGATAACACTTGGTTCTACATTTCTGTTGCATTTTCCAGCCCGGATCTGACAGCTGTGTGTTATTTGCAAGCATTTGTATCCAAAAAAACACCCAGGCGAAATTTATTTTCTTCAAGTTCAGTATGTTTAGATGACTGTTACTCAGTGGCAGGAGCACTTAGAGAGATTATGACTGTTTTGCCAAAAAATTCAAGTGTTTTCTTTTAAATGAGACCAACCCCATGAAGATGCTGCAAAGGTTTGAAGAACAGCTTTTGATTTACTTTGGGTACGTTATTTTTTGGCATTTTTAGGGAAATTGACCAGAGTGCAAGGGGTTAAAGTCCGCTCCAATCACCACTCTCTCCCCCAGAAACACTCTGTACCACTTCATCCAACTTAGTCAAGAATTCCTCTTTCTCTTCTATCTGACATCCAACTTGTGGGGCATACACACTGACAACATTCAACATCACACCTTTGACTTCTAGCTTCAAACTCATGATTCTGTCTGACTCCCTCTTTACCTTTTGAACACTCTTCACATACTCTTCCTTCAAGATTATGCCTACTCTATTTCGCTTCCCATCTACACCATGGTAGAACAGTTTAAATCCACCTCCAGTGCTTCAAGCCTTGCTTCCCTTCCATCTGGTTTCTTTAACACACAGTATATCTACCTTTCTTTTCTCCATCATATCAGCCAACTCTCTGCCTTTACCAGTCATAGTCCCTACATTTAACGTCCCTACTTTCACCTCCACACTTCTGCCTTTCCTTTTCTTTCTCTCCCTCCTAACATGCCTTCCCCCTCTCCTCCTCCTTGATCTTCAACCAACAGTAGCTATAATGTCCACCGGCACCCTGTCGCTTAACAGCACCGGTGGTGGTCGATGTTAACCCGGGCCTCGACCGATCTGGTATGAAAGGCTCATTCGTCATGATCTGCATGTTTGATTTGTCAGAGGTTTTATGTCGGCTGCCCTTCCTGACACAACCCTCCCCATTTTCCCGGGCTTGGGACCGGCACTAGGAGTACACTGGCTTGTGCACCCTTTGTGACTGGGTTTCCAGGCACAGGGGGGGGGCTGCAATGTCACAATAGGGCCCTTAGTGTTAATTTTTTACACAAGCAAGGTATTACAACGATTTCTTCGGTCAGCAATAAACAATAATAAAAATAGCACTTGTAATAAGATCTACCTTTACGTCTTCACCTTTATGGGGCCTGGAGTTAATGTTCAACAATCTTGAAAGACTTTCAACTCTTTTTCAGTTTAGTTCTTGCACCTGATCAGTGTCCAGTTTCTGCAAAAATCTGAGCAAGCTGGACATGTGAGGACAAAAGAGGAAGCAAATAAACAGTATCTGAAAGTCCTTTCAGAAAAACTTTGGAAAAAAAAAAATCCAGCAATATCCTGACACAGGATCCGAGAGATGTATCTGGCCCTTCAGTTGATCTATCTACTGTTCATCAAGGCCTCATCAGAGTGGTCTCAGTGGAAGGGTGAGTGTTATGAAGCCATTTTTAGGGAAAGGAAACTGGGAGAAAATGCTGAGCTATGCCAAATTACACAAGATTTCGACTGAAAATCAGTGGCAGCAGGTCTTGTGAAGTGATGAGTCCAAATTTGAAATGCAGGAATGTCTTGACCAAAAAAATACAGCAAAAGTCAGCCAACATCCAAAATAGAGACTGAAGAGCTTTTCCTGAAGGCTTCCCAAAGAAATCACTATAAAGTTTGCTTGAGAGAGTTCAGGCTATGTTGAAGAATAAAGATTGTTTGACCAAATGTTGATTATAAAGCTCGTTAGAATAGTACAAACTGTGGTTTTGCCTTACATACGGTATTTCAGTTTGTTTGTATATAGTTCATCCATCCATCCATCCATCTTCTACCACTTATCTGGGGACCTGGGTCACGGGGGCATCAGTCCAGGCAGAGCAGCCCAGACCTCTGCCTGGTTCACATAGCACCATGATCCCTCCTGCAGGTGTTGAACCCCCTGAAGGGCAGACCCATGTGGCCCCTTTGGGTACACTAGGTCCTTGATGTAATGTTCTTCATAGAGATCTACTGGACCGCTCTTAGTGTGGACCTTCACCCAGGACCAGTTTGCCTTGGGAGACCCTACAAGGGGTAAGTTGACCCCCGACAACATATCTCCTGGGATCATTCAGGCACTCAAACCCCTCCACCATGATAAGGTGTCGATCCACGGAGGGGGTATATATTTCAGTAAATCCTAATAGAAATAATGATAATAAAAACAGTTGAAATTGTTCTTTGGTGTAGCTAATCATGACAAAGAAAAAAAAAACATGCTTTTCCAATGGATACTGTCTACATCTTATTATTGAAGTTGCAGATACAGGGCCACACTTAATTCTCAAAGGTCACAAAAATGGACCCATTTCAAAGGAAAAGGCCATCAGGTGTTACCAACATTTGCAAACGACTTGTTTCTCGAGTGAAAAATGAATCCAGTGAATGGCATCTACAAAACTGCTGTAATGTTTTGTCAACTTTTGATTTTATAACTTAAAAATAGCTCCAAAAGAATATGCCAGAATTCGGGATACGTTAGAAATCATACTCATGTATGAATTATTTGTCTGCAAAGTGAGAGTGAATGAAGGGAAGGAATAAATGTGTTTGTTTATAGTGAGTGACGGAGGGAGGAAGGCCTGAAATAGGCAAATGTGAGTTATGTTATATGTGTTAAATGTGAGTCAGGCTGTTATATTTGTGTATTTATAATATTTATAATATTTATGTTAAATGTGAGTCAGGCTGTTATATTTGTGTATTTATAATATTTATAATATTTATAATTGTGTATTTATAATTTTTCTGCATTGATGTATGTGGTTATTGTGTATATTTTTTATCTTGATTCTTTTTTCGAAAGCCCATCCAGGGACAAGAGTTGCAAATTAGCTAATAGCTATACACTCTATGTGCAACACATCAGATTGATTGTCTTTGATTAATTGTCTATGTTTATTGCACTGTCCCTGTCAAATAAACTAATCTACTACTACCTTATTCTAAAGATGGATACTAGTTTTATAGTATATGTACACCTTATATTTAGCTTTTTTTGTTGTTCATTCTGGATATCACAAATCACTGCTAAGAGCTCTGAGCAGCATAAACATGATCCAACACCAGTCTGTAAGTGAATAATTTTTTACATGGGAAGGTACGCATATGCACATATGCACTTGTGTGTGTGTGTGAGTGTGTGACACGGTTGGGGGGTTGGAATGTGACGTGAGAGCACTAATCAGAGGCAGCTGGGGCCGACGGTGAGATTAAAGTTAAAACACAAAAACAATCAGCTGGGATAAGTATACTATCGCTATGGGTTACTGCCCCCATCACAGCCTCTTGGGGGGAGGAAGGGGATGGATAGACGGATGGATGAGACTCTGCCCAGCCTGGCTGGCACAGACCCTCTGATTAAAAGCTCCTTTGTATTTGCTTTGATCCGCTCCTCTCAGTGGTGTGTCTGGTCTCACCACAACATGCACATGACACACACTGACATGGTGCCAGTCGGGGCCTCAGGAAGTGCTCTGTGTATGGAGCTCTGCTTGTCCTGTGCTCTTGGCTGCACACACGTATGAAGGAAAAATGTCCCTGAGAAAGAGAAAATATATTTCTTTGTCATGTTGGTGGAGTCCATTGGGAGAGTGGACAAGTGTGTGGGCTTGGAGTGCAAGTTATAACCAGCATTATACAACAGTTCGTTCCAACCAAGCAGTTTGATTGGACGAGTTACTACTATATTTCCCAATAACCACACTGATCCTTCACCAGATATGAATCACTACATTTCAATGATATTATTATGTGACTATTGTAATGTGAGTCTTAATTTCCACAGTGAAAGAGAGACTGCAACCTGGAAATTGTCTTGTATTCTGTGTTCATGCTCACACTTAAGCTGGGTTCACACTACAGTGTTTGAACCGACTTTTACAGACGTTTTGAAAAATCTGAGAAATTAGTCCAAATGTTGGTGAAATTATGTTCGTGAGAAGGTTTTTTTTTTAATCCAGCACACACTAACTTTTACGAAGTTTTACAAACTTTTACAAACTTTTGCTAGCATTTGCCAGTGTTGCATTCAGCGTTGGCAAACTTTTGCCAACTTAGGCTAGTGTATGTGTAGCTGTTGCCAACTTAGATTAACTTTATTCACTTGTTCGAATTAAACTCACATGTTCACTTGTTTACTCACTTGTTTGAAATAAACTTAAACTGAACTTAAACAAATGAATACTCAGCGCAGGTCAGCTGACATCAGCGTGAGGCGACGCTCATATAAAGATCAGCGTTCAGATGAGCGTCACCTGATGCTGATGTCAGCTGACCTGCGCTGAATATTTATTTGGTTAAGTTAACTGAAGTTGGCAACAGCTACACATACACTAGCCTAAGCTGGCAAAAGTTTGTCAGTGCTGAATGCAATGCTGGCAAATGCTATCAAAAGTTTGTAAAAGTTGGTGTGCGCTGGATTAAAAAAACCCTGCTCACAAACATAATTTTACTGACGTTTTGACTAATTTTCTGATTTTTCAAAATGCCTGTAAAAGTCGGTCCAAACGCTAGTGTGAACCCAGCTTTAACTTAGGCCACTTAGGTAAACTCTGCATAACTTAGCCCAGCACTCAAGAACTTTTACAAACTGAGCACAACTTTCACCAAGGTCTATTTCCAAATGTCAGCAAATTTTCAGCATGCTGAAAATTTTCACAGAACACAACTTTCACCAGCGTCTGCCAACAAACACCAACTATCATTAACTTTTGCCAGCAGAGCCAGATGTTTGCCAAAACACCAGTAAAAGCCGGTCCAAATGTTGTAGTGTGAATCCACCTTTAACTGTTGTTAGCTTACCTTTGAAATCATTAACCCCAAAGTTTGGATGAAAACATTACAGCATAGAGTTACTGACACCTCATCATGTAAATTGTGCTTCTGACTCAGCAGCTTTTCTGAAAATTCCTATAAAATGGCAGCAATGAGATCATAAAGCAGATGCCAATCAAGCGCTAGCGAGCAAGCTGCTCAATTAAAGGGACTGGACCAGTTAACTCTGGAAAAGATAAGCCTTTTTTTATCCCACAATGGGGAAATTCCAGAAAAGTATATACAGTATCTTACAAAAGTGAGTACACCCCTCACACTTTTCTAAATATTTTATTATATCTTTTCATGGGACAACACTGAAGATATGACCAGTGTTGGGCAAGTTACTAAAAAAAAAAATAGTAACTAGCTACAGTTACTAGTTACCTCTTTTCAAAAGTAACTGAGTTACTTTTGAGTTACTGCATAATTAAAGTAACTAGTTACTTGGAAAAGTAACTTTCATGTTACTTTTAAATGCATACTTAAATCATCTTGCACACATAGCAAGATCGAGGGCCCCTTGTTCTCATCAGAAAAAAAAAAATGATGAGGAAAAAAGTCTCATCTTACAGAGAAAAAATGTGTCTGATTTACATAAACTAATCAGTAGAAAGTCAGAAATTTACTAGAAATTAAGCTGTAAATTCACAGAGAAAATTTTGGACCCCTGGTGGGCCGTTTGTGGCCCACGAGCTATATGTTTGACACCCCTGGACCATCCCATTAAAAACGCATATTTAGAGGATTTACTTCCATGAAATAGTTGCATATCACAACAGCATGTAAATGAATAAGATAAAATAAAACAGAAAGCACAGATAAATGAAAGTTCACCACTTAGAAGAAGCTGTTCTTTACTGCAACAAATCAGTCACTTTTTCCCTGTGCGTAAGAAAATTTTAAATGCATTTAATGTGGACATTAAATGTGAGCTTGTTGCTCAAAAAATACTCATGTTTAACCACAGAGGTAGGAGCTGTTGGGGGCTACTCACAGCTTGGACAACAGGCAATCAGGGCTCGATATGGGAAGTTGCCACCGCCACGGCATTTCTTCCTACTGGGCTGCGGCGTGAACTGGGGCAGGACAGGAAACCGACCCGCGGAAGGAGACTGATGGCTGTGCCAGCTATGATACAGTCAGTTTATTTGCGCTAAAAATATCTATCCATATTAATAAAATGAGTAAAGCAAGTAACGCAACTGATCAAATTTCAATCACTGTAACACATTACTGAATTTTTAAACAGTAATTTTGTTACACAGCACGTTACTGCAAAAGTAGTGCCATTACAGTTACTCCTAACACTGGATATGACACTTTGATACAATGTAAAGTAGTCAGTGTACAGCTTGTATAACAGTGTAAATTTGCTGTCCCGTCAAAATAACTTAACACACAGCCATTAATGTCTAAACCGCTGGCAACAAAAGTGAGTACATCCCTAAGTAAAAATGTCCAAATTGTGCCCAAATAGCCATTTTCCCTCCCCAGTGTCATGTGACTCGTTAGTGTTACAAGTTCTCAAGTGTGAATGGGGAGCAGATGTGTTAAATTTGGTGTTATCACTCTCACACTCTCTGATACTGATCACTGAAAGTTCAACATGGCACCTCAGAATCAGAATCAGAATCAGAATCAGGTTTATTGCCATTGTTCATGTAGTACACAAACTAGGAATTTGTCTCGGTACAATGCTGCAACATTAAACATGATAAGATAAGAGAAATAAACTATACATGTAATAAAGTGTAGGATAAGATTAAGTGATACTGGTCAACAGTTAAAATATATATTAGCCAGCAGCAGATACTGTGGAGAACTATATAGTGCAGTCGGTAATGCAGGAAGAAAACAGTGATGATTGACATGAGTCTGGTTGAGCTGCTGTACATGGTGCACGAGAGTCACTTAGTGTTCAGCAGTCTAATGGCAGAGGGGAAGAAGCTGTTCATGTGACGGGAGGTTTTAGTCTGGATGGACCGAAGTCTTCTACCAGAGGGGAGGGGGGCAAACAGTACGTGACCAGGGTGTGAGGGATCGGCTATGATCCGGCCAGCACGCCTCCGGGTCCTGGAGATGTACAGATCCTGGAGAGATGGGAGCTTGCAGCCGATCACCTTCTCAGCAGTGCGCACGACGCGCTGCAGCCTTAGTCTGTCCCTGGCAGTGGCTCCTGCGTACCACACGGTTATGGAGGTGGTGAGGATGGACTCGATGATGGCTGTGTAGAACTGCACTAACATCTTGGTGGGTAGCTTGAGCTTCCTCAGCTGCCGCAGGAAGAACATCCTCTGCTGGGCTTTTTTGATGAGTGAGCTGATGGTCAGCTCCCATTTGAGGTCCCTGGTGATGGTAGTGCCTAGGAAGCGGAAGGAATCAGCAGTGGTGATGGGAGAGCCTGAGAGGGTGAGGGGGGGCAGAGGAGTAGTGACTTTCCTGAAGTCTACAATCATCTCCACTGTCTTCAGAGCGTTCAGCTGCAGGTTGTTATTGCTGCACCAGGTCGCCAGCTGGGCCACCTCTCTCCTGTAGGCGGACTCGTCGCCGTTGGAGATGAGCCCGATGAGGGTGGTGTCGTCCGCAAACTTGATCAACTTGACAGACTGGTGGCTGGAGGTGCAGGAGTTGGTGTAAAGGGAGAAGAGTAGGGGGGAAAGTACACAGCCCTGGGGTGATCCGGTGCTGATGCTAGTATAGTCTGAGACACTCTTTCCCAGCCGCACATGCTGCCTCCGGTCCGTCAGGAAGTCGATGATCCACCTGCAGAGGGAGTCAGGCACGTTGAGCAGGGACAGCTTGTCCCGGAGCAGAGCGGGGCGGATGGTGTTGAATGCGGAGCTGAAGTCCACAAACAGGATCCTGGCGTAGGTTCCCGGGGAGTCCAGGTGCTGCAGGATGGAGTGGAGGGCCAGGTTGACTGCATCGTCTACAGACCTGTTGGCTCGGTAGGCAAACTGCAGCGGGTCCAGGAGAGGGGTGGTGATGGACTTGAGGTGGGACAGGACCAGGTGCTCAAAGGACTTCATGACTACAGAGGTGAGCGCTACAGGTCTGTAGTCATTAAGTCCAGTGATCCGTGGCTTCTTGGGGACAGGGATGATGGTGGAGGATTTGAGGCAGGATGGCACGTGGCATAACTTAAGGGAGGTGTTAAAAATGTCTGTGAACTTAAGGGAGGTGTTAAAAATGTCTGTGATGTCTGTTGCCTCATGGCAAAGAACTCTGGGGATCTGAAAAAAAAGAATTGTTGCTTTATATAACGATGGCCTAGGCTATAAGAAGATTGCCAACACCCTGAAACTGAGCTGTAGCACAGTGGCCAAGACCATACAGTGGTTTAACAGAACAGGTTTCACTCAAAACAGGCCTCGCCATGGTCGACCAAAGAAGTTGAGTGCACGTGCTCAGTGTCAAATCCAGAGGTTCTCTTTTGAAAATAGACGTATGAGTGCTGCCAGCATTGCTGCAGAGGTTGAAGGGGTGGGAGGTCAGCCTGTCAGTGCTCAGACCATACGCCGCACACTGCATCAAATTGGTCTGCATGGCTGTTGTCCCAGAAGGAAGCCCCTTTTAAAGATGATGCACAAGACAGCCCACAAACAGTTTGCTTAAGACAAACAGACTAATGACATGGATTAATGGAACCATGTCCTGTGGTCTGATGAGACCAACATAAACTTACTTGGTTCAGATGGTGTCAAGCGTGTGTGGCAGCAACCAGGTGAGTAGTACAAAGACAAGTGTGTCTTGCCTACAGTCAAGCATGGTGGTGGGAGTGTCATGGTTTGGGGCTGCATGAGTGCTGCGGGCACTGGGGAGCTACAGTTCATTGAGGGGACCATGAATGCCAACATGTACTGTGACATACTGAAGCAGAGCATGATCCGTTCCCTTCAGAAACTGGGCCGCAGGGCAGTATTCCAACATGATAATGACGCCAAACACACCTCCAAGACGACCACTGCATTGCTAAAGAAACTGACGGTAAAGGTGATGGACTAGTCAAGCATGTCTCCAGACCTAAACCCTATTAAGCATCTTTGAGGCATCCTCAAACAGAATGTGGAGGAGCACAAGGTCTCTAACATCCACCAGCTCCATGATGTCGTCATGGAGGAGTGGAAGAGGATTCCAGTGGCAACCTGTCATGAACCTGGGTTTGGTGGTCCCAAACCCAGTTCTGACCCGTGGCCTTTTGGCCCATCTCCCTGTTTATTTTCCATCAGGTGTGTCAGGGAACCCTTTTGGTCCTTCGCTCCCTTACAGATCGGGCACGCCCCCTCCTCCTGTCAGTGCCATCAGCTGTGTCTCATTATTGGGTGTTTCACACACATACACACACACTTCATTCATTCCCATTCACATGCTCATTCACTCACTCATGCACATGTTTCTAATTATGTCCAGCCAACGCTCAGCCACACCAGTGGTCTCTTCCCTCATTAGTATTATTACTTAAACGCTGTGTTAGTAGGAAGAGACCGTTGGAGCATTGAGCTTCATACATGGCAGCGTGTTCCTCAGTGTATGTTGCCATTACCTTCGTTAACCTTCAGCCTGACCTTGTAGTCTTCTCTGGCGCTACGAGATTGTTTACCTCTTTGGTGGCAGCGGCTGTTCCTGCTCACCTTCATCCACTGGACTGCACGGACAGCCCCGGATTGCTCAAGCCGTAAGTACATGTTTGCCTTTCTCTTTGTGCCGACTGCTATAGCGGCACTAGGCATTCCCTCTCCCAGGCTATTGAGCATCCAGGTGGTGTCCCTGTATGTCTGGTGGTCTAATCCTCATCATTTCAACTATCTGTAAATAAGCGTGACTGTTTGCTGAACTGGTTATTTTTGGGGTGTTGATAATAAATTGCACGAATCTACTCCTGCGTTTGGGTTTGTCATTCCTCCCTCGGTGCGCTGCGTAATGGCGCACCGGAAATCATAACCGCAACCTGTGAAGCTCTAGTGAACTCCATGCCCAAGAGAGTTAAGGCACTGCTGGAAAATAATGGTGGCCACACAAAATATTGACACTTTGTGCACAATTTGGACATTTTCACTTAGGGGTGTACTCACTTTTGTTGCCAGTAGTTTAGACATTAATGGCTGTGTGTTGAGTTATTTTGAGGGGACAGCAAATTTACACTGTTATACAAGCTGTACACTGACTACTTTACATTGTATCAAAGTGTCATATTTTCAGTGTTGTCCCATGAAAGGATATAATAAAATATTTACAGAAATGTGAGGGGTCTACTCACTTTTGTGAGATATTGTATATAAATGATGACTGGTGGACAGTAATGTGTAAATTGACACGAAAGCTATTATATTATTTATCATGCTCATTTGTATTAGTTTGCAGTAGAAAAACATGACATTAAAGAAACAAATAAATCATAATCTGTTGTTGTTTATTATTCCTAAATTATAAATTGCATTTGTGGAACTATTACAGAAAAGTAATATTACAATCAAGGTTGTGTGTTTTCACACTGCAGTGATGTCTTTGGGCTTTTGCTGCTCTTTGGGCCTGTATAACTGAATCATCACAATGCTATAGTCATTAATACTTTACTACCTCATGTATAATAATGCTTAAGTTAGTTAAAGGATCTACAGACAATGTTTCCCAGAACAACACCTCTAATGTTTTGAGCCATACTGTAGGAGATATCTTTTAAGCCTAGCTAATGATGAATAATACTTACTACAACAGTGGCCACCAACTTTTTTTGCGTCATGGACTAGAATACATCAGCAACAAAAGACAGGGTGTGATTTTTTTTTTAAAAAAAGCGTGAGGTATCCCACCCTGTGCGTTTCTCTGTCTGCCCTAGCCCACCGGGGGAGCAAGACACCTCCCCAAGCCAGTGCACAGTGGACATCACTCTACGTATCTGTGCTGACCGCATGTGCCAAAAGCCCAGGGAACAGTCGGGGGGAGGCTGTGGGTAGGGCACCGCTGCTCCAGGCATCCTGCCCAGGATGATCCCGAAACTGTGAGCCTCCGGTCCCGACCTGGAGCCACATGCGCCCCCCAGCTAAGCTGTGAGGAGCCCCTCCTCCTGATACAACTCAAAATCTTTTGAAAGCTAAGATTGCTTGTGAGTATAATTTTCTAGCATCAGGTGCATGCCAATGTGGAATTGACATGACAGGCAGGAAGTCAGGCACAGAAAGAGAGAAAATATTCTCAGGTTCAGGTTCAGGTTACTTTATTTGTACCCATAGGTAGATTTGTTTTGCAGTCAGGTGACATCCTTTTAGACACATATTTACAAAACACAGTTACATTCAACATGAACACAAACACAGACACACATGAAGCTAACTAAAAACACGATAAAAGTACTCAAGGCTCCACCAATCAGGACATAAGACAAAGAGATACGAGAAAAAAACAAGGAGATAAGAGAGAAGGGTCATAGTAAAAAAGTAAAAAGCTAAATCAAAGAGATTAAAAATGCAGTAAAAGTCTAAAACCCAATAAAAGATTTAAAACCCAAATAAAAAATCTACAAAATAAATAAATAAAAATAAAATTCATAAATAAATAAATTATGTGCAGCATATTGCTACATCTTGTTCAACTCTTTGACAGCAGCAGGGACAAAGCTGTTTTTGTAGCGCTGGGTTTTACATTTTGGGACAACAAACCTCTGTCTGGAGGGAAGAAGCTGAAAGTGGCAGTGCAAAGGATGGGGGAGTCATTTAAAATGGAGGTAGCAATCCTCTGTACCTGTCTGGTGTACAGGGATGTCGGGCTCAGCTGTGACTCACCAAGCAAACAACTGGACCATCTAACTACCTGGTCTAACGATTTCCTGTTTCAGTTTTATCTGACCAAACCATGACACTAAAGAAAAGGATAAAACAGATTCAATAAAAGCCTGATAAAACATTGTCATTATGGTTTGGTCAATATGAAAGTATGCGAGTTTCCTTAAACAATGCAAATGTTGCTGGCCCTTTTTGCACACCCTTTCACAGTTCTCTTCACAGTTTAAATTACTATCAATGATCGTCCCAAGATATTTGTAAGATTGTACACATTCAGTGGTCTGGCCTTTTAGTACAGTGACTTTGTGCCTGGGAGTTTTCCTCCTAAAGTCAATAATCATATCTTTAGTTTTTGTTGTATTCAGCTGCAGGAAGGAATCGTCACACCAGCAAACAAAATCATCAATCATCAGTGATCAGAATCATCATTCTGTACTTTTTCAAAATAAAACACAGACTTTGATAGTAAATACAGTGGAACAGAATAAGTTATTGTGTCTTGCGGCTCTTTGCCGCCCAGTACCAAATGATCCCAGCAGTTGGGGACCACTGTACTACTGGGCTGTAGTGTCCAAGTAAGGCATGACTAAAGGTTTCTTCTTTCCAATGATATGAACACCAGAATTTATGGCTGTGTGTCCACCAGGCACATTTTTTCTGCACTGGGGGTCTATTTTCTGCTCATTTTCTGTGTAATCCAGCATTTAATATGCACAGCGATCTTGCAGCAAAAACACTGTGGTGAATGGTTTTTGTGGCTGCACTCACCACACTGAAAGCTGAAAAAGTTCAAATTTTGGAGCCCCACAGCACTCATCAGTGGCACACCTCTCTAATCAGCAGGTCAGAATAAGACTAAAAGGATACCACGATCAATATTTAACAGCAAAAGCTTGGAGGGATGCATGTTTTCTTACCAGTTTGATGTGGTTTAGTGCAGTTAGTAGAGAACTTCAGTGCAAGATGTGTGCAGCCTTGATGGCAAGCTTTGATTGACAGGTCAGGTAATTACAGGCAGATACAGGGCTGAGACTTTTTTTAAGAATGCTTGTGAAGCACCCAGAAAAACAGGTTTAGTCTTTTTATGCACTCAGTGGACTCCTGCTTCCTCCACTTGAGAGAACAGATGGTGGTTGGCACACAACAGGTATCCTCTTCTACAGTTTTTGTTTATTTACAGAAAGGATATACACTGTCTGAGTGGCATAAAAGAGCATTAAAAAACATTCAAAAGTAAAAGTTAAGTTATGTAATACTTGGCTGTGTAAAGCGTCAATAGACCAAATAGGTCATTATACACTTTGTTTAAATGGGGATTTAAAAACAAACTCTAAAATGTTAACTTAGATACAGTGGAGCTGGAAAAGCTAGCTGTGTTGTGTTATAGTTTTCATTACGACTAATTTTTTTTTATATTGTTGTTACTGGAGGTAGTTCATATGCAAGACCTCTAATTGAGTAGAAAGAGCTGTCTATTGAGGAACAAGGAAGTTACCAACAACCTGCTGTACTTCACCTCTCAACGTCCAGCAAACCACAGCCCACTCATGTAGGGGTAGGTGTAAGGCTGGTTGTGGGTCTGCGTGTGATCATGTTGGCTGGTCTGTGCAGTTGCATGTTTGATAGTCTTTTGTTGTCCTCGGCAGCTATCCGGACCAAAATTTTGTTTTTTCATCCAAAGGTCATTGTTTCAAATATAGATCACAAAACAAATCCCAATAAACTGATATTTAAATTGGCTGTTTAAGGTCATTAAAACCTCAAACACAAAATTTGTTACTTATAAATGTTAAGCCATTTCATCATAAATTTGTGACTCTTCTCATAAATGTACTGCTCTCTTCTTTCAAATTTCTTAAATTTTTCACTTAGATTTGAATTTCTTCTCATAAATTTGATCTTATACTGTAAATATGCAACATATTTGTAAGATTCCTTTTTTTCATACTTTCTCCCAAACTTCCAACTTCTTGCAAATTTGCCTTTTTTTTTCTTGTGCATGTGTGATGTTTTGTTTGAATTTGGCACTTTTCTTATAAATTTATTAATTTTCTCTCACAAATCTGACATGGTTCTTTTAAATGTGCAGCTTTTTTCATACATACAGTACGTTTGTGTAAATTTCAGTCCTTTCCCCCATGAATTTGCTCAATTTTTCACTTACATTTATGGATTTGCTGAGTGTTTTTTGTCAGCGTCATAGGGAACCACTGACTGGGTGAAAGAACAACATGTGGCTCAAGAGCTGCGGATTATAGACTCAACATGTCAAATTGATTCCAGACAATGTGGTGGATGTTAACCCAGATGTAAAAAAAAATCTTAGTCTTCATTGATGCATTCTTAGCAAGATTTCAAGTTCTTTCACCTCCAGTTTTCCTTCTACATTTTAACATAATCATACACATATAATGTTGATTGACATGTTTCTTGCTCCACTGAACATTTAAAATTGCACAATGTCCCCCACTGCCTGATCTCATCATTGTTGGGTAAAACTGAAATATTTACACCCATAATTTAAATTCCTGTTCAACTATAAAACGATGTGAGGCACTGTGGTAATGTTTTGTGCTTGAGTGTAGATTTAGCCAGTGTGTGTTTGAATGAAAATGAAACTGTGTATGCTGGGGCCTGTGTGTGTTTGTGTGAGGGTATAAGAGGATTAAAGCCTGTTCACAGCCCGGGGTGCAGACCGGAGCCCTTCTGAGTATGTCCGATTGGCTGACGAGGTATTAACTTGCTGCTGTGTTGTTATATGTGCCTCTGTCGGATTGTGCGAGGGTGCCTCTCCAAAAACAGCAAAATTTTCCCCCTGGTTCACGAACTGCCAAAATACTCCCGCCTCCCTTCCATCCATTCATCCATCCATCCAGACAGCCAGCTCTGGCCTGAAAAATTGCACTGTTATCTCCATTTGAGGCCTCCGCTGCCATTTCACTGATAACATTTTCCACTCTGCATCTTGTGTTGACTTGCAGCTTCTTCTGAAGTCTTGCCCCTGGTGTTGTCCCAGAACATGGCTCCATTCGAGGCCAACAACAGTAGCAGGACAACAACTAGGATTTGGTCCCTGCATGTTCAGATATCCAGAGACAAGTTATTCTTAGTAAACATTTTCCCATGTCCAAGTTTCTTCCTTGTGTTAAAAGAGCAGTGTGCACTACATCCAGATAATCCCATCTATCAGCTTCCACGAGTTATTTTTACATTGGGAAAGACATTTTTGAAGATGCATAGCAGCACGTCGACTCAGATTAGCCATTTTTCAAAAGCATACATCAGTGGAACCCATCAGTAGTTTCAATTTCTCTACTGGCCTCCCTCCAGAATCGCATTATCTACACATCACATCAGACAAAACCACCTTGTAAATAACCATATTACTTTACCTTGTGACATGGGCCCCAGAGGAAAAGATCCCCAACATTAGAGCACCAGGGGATTGTGTCGAGGGCGTGAGAGGTTAAGACTTGTTGAATGGCTCGTAGGCGCCGCACAATGAGGTGGATTAAGCAGCACTAGAAAGGGCCTTTAGGGCTTTACTGGGGTGCTCAGCAGCTTATCAGGCCTACAATAAACAGTGCAACAGTGTGCATTCAGATGGCAAAAAGGCTAGCGGGGAGGGCAATAGGTGGTCAGAGGCATACAAAAAACTCTACGATAGAAGGAGTTAACTGAGAATTTTAACAACTCATTTAAAAAGAAGAATTAGATAAATGGTAAGTAAGTATTAATGGATAAAACAAAACAGCTGAGGTCATCTGGGTCCTCCTGAGGGACTCCTGGGTGGCTTGTTCATATGAGATTGGGAAGGTTTCAGACAGGACCAGAGTGGGGCTGCAGAGGTGAAGCTCAGTCCGTGTGGCTCCAGAACTCGACTCTGCTTGCCTGGAGCTCAGACTGGAAGGGTGATAGCATTACGGATGACCCATATTTGTCTTAGAGATAAACCAGACACTATTGGGATTGAAAGGGTTATAATGTTTCAGCTTCATTGCAGACTGGCTAAATGTAGCAATTCAGTAATTAAATGTTACACTGGTCAGAATCCAGTAGGTCAAGTCATATAAAACTCAGATGATCTCTAAGGCCCATGATGAGTACTTTGACTGAACACCATAAAAGGTGCCACGATGTTTGATAGAGGCATATCTGGGCAGCTTCCCACAAAATGTACCATTAACAGGTGCTTCTTAGCTCGAGGACTGCAACCTCATGAAGGGAGGGGGGACAGACTAGAGTTCACATATAAATTTGTAGTACTTAATGTTGCGAAAAAGTTGATGCTATGATGTTTTTGTTCTTTTTTGTGGGGTAATCCTTCAGTTGGAGAATGTGTTTCTTGTATATTGATGGCACGATTGTTTAAAACAATCTTTGAGCGTGAGGAAACCTGATCAGTACAGAAGAAGTGCAGTGGTAGTAATCCTCAAGATCTAGGGATGATGCTCAGAGCTGTAGTAATTATAGAGGCATAAAGTTGGTCAGCCACACTATGAAGATATGGGAAAGAGTTGTTGAAGCCAGGATAAGAAGAAAAGTGACAGTTAGTGGGCAGCTATATGGTTTCATGCCAAGAAAGAGTACTACAGATGCAATGTTTGAGCAGTCCAAGCAGTGGCAACTCTGAAATGGAGCCCTGGTGTCGAGTTCCCATCCATATCACCGTTCATCACAGTCTAAACATTAGCCTATAGGCTGCTCCCTCAAACAAGACCAATCACGACCACACTCAGTTGTGACCCCACCCCCATTTTTATAGCATCAAATAACTGATTAAAACCAAACTGAAAAATGAACACTTGAATGTAAGCATGAAAAGAAGTGTCCTCAAGAACAGAAAAAAATTATTCAAGAATATTTTTAGTTTTCACTTTGGCAAAATACTGCATGCAATAATGAGGCAGGGCAGGCTTAAAGCCTTATTGCAGCCAGCCATCAGGCTTCACTTTTGGAGAGCTCTCATATTGTCTCTTTATTTACAATTCATGGCTATTTTGGCAGGTGTTTGATCTCTCTTGACCATGTTGAGTATGCAAAATCAGTTTTACATGAAATAGTGTCACTTAAGAACCTTTTTTTTAAAAAAAAACCAAACAAAAAAACAACTTAGTTCCCTTTGAAAATGATAAAACTTTTTTTATCATCAGTATATAACAATATGGTGGCCTCTGTCTGTCCAGAGCATTTTTCAAATGCTGTTACACAGTGAGAAATCGCTATATTTTACTATTGCCCAAAAATCATCCATTTTGCTTTTACAAAGTTAGTTCAGTCTTGATAGGAGACTCCTGGCAGATGGATGAATTATCTTGGCAAAGGAGGAGTGCTCTTTTACCGCTGCAGACACATCAAACATTTTCTGTTAAAGGACGTCATGTGTTGATCCTTCTGTGGAATGCAGTAACATGAACACATTAAAAACACCATCCTAGATCCTGTGGAATTCCGTGAGCAAATTTCTATTTTTATATTCACATTAGCAGCTATTTGCTTCCTCATCCAATAAAGTAGGAGTGTCATATACAGTGAACACAGAGCACCATCTGACTTTTCCTCTGCTTGGATTTACTGCAGCCTGTATATTGATGTGGGGGAATTAAAGGGGGGTAACACCGCGCTGTGGCACATGGCATGTTAGCTGGGATAATAACAGTGCGGTTTGTATTAGGTTTCCTGAGCTAAAGTAAGACACTCCCACTTCCTACACAGCCACCGTCACAGAGACAGTATCCACATCAGCTCTTGAACATCTGCAGGAAGCATTAAACACGCTGTGGTTTCGTGTCACTATGGGATGAATTCGAAGTGACTCTTAAACTAATTAGGATTCCTGTTCAGCTGAAGGTCAGCGATGTGATCTGCAGCTGGATTTTTCACAGACACAAACTTCACGTCACCTCAAACAGTTTGAGGAGTTTTTAAGTATAATACTGTAGTGCAGTGGAAACTGTTACACAGACTGCGGATACATTACACTGTAGGTAAGACACAGCAGAGTGTGCATGGAGTTAGCTGCAGGGAATCTTACCCATAACTGATGGTGCATGTCACTCTGCCACTGACTGTTTTCTGTATTAAACAAAAATATAAACGCAACACTTCTGTCTTTTGCAACACTGTTTTTCCCTCAAAATTTTGTGCACTTTTTAAAAATCTGTGTCACTGAGTGCTTTTTTGTGGAATTTTATCCACCTGACAACTGTCGTATCATCATAAAACACAATGCCATTTGTTAAATAAATAAATAAAATGAAATGAAATAAAACACAATGCCATAGATTTTCTGTTGTTATTGAAGCGCCAATCAGGTGAGGTCCCAGCCTGCTCTCACTCTGGGACCATGATAAGTTGCTGCTGAGACAGAGTTAAGGGTGTCACTACACTGTATGTGTTTTGTTTCGTGACTCATTGATCTTCTAGCGCTTCACGAATTGCTGTTTTTCCACCATCACTCCAACCTCGTAAGGTGGTGCCACATGTCATCTGTTTTCTATTCACCTTCAACAGAACAGTACAAACAGTGATGGTTACCAGTCTCTCTCTTTTGAAGTGACATTTCAACCACGAGGAATACACCATATTATTATATTAATATATATTTGCTCAAAGTTGTGAGGTGAGGAAGAGACGAACGGTCAGCACAGACTGCTGACTATTATCGTGAAAAGGACTGCATGAAGAGTATGGAGTTAAGGAGTGAATTAGCCTCTAATGAGCAGCTCATCTCGCATCTCCTTCAGCATCAGTTCACCTGTGGTTAAAGGCAAGGAAAGTGCTCCCTTCCCCTCTTTGATTCCCAGAGTATTCTTTCCTGTCGCTTCATTGTAGTTAGCAGTCTACTAGCTCCTGTGGCATGTGTGGTCCTGGGGTATAGCCAGCTTTCAGTGATAATTATCACAGAGCTGTCTGGAATGGTTGGTCGGGTTGATATATCCAGTTTTAGTTCATCAGTCTTGTTCCCAAGGGAGCAGGCCTTGAGTTAACTTAGCTGTCAGATCACAGTCAGGTTTTAAAGCTATTTTCTGTATATTCTAACATCTGTGTTCCCACCAAGTTCACTAATCCACAGTTTATAATATACAGTATCCTGCATCATTCTGTCTTATTTTATTTTAGCTGTAATAAGCTGGCACATTGGCCCACTAGCACCTTGGCTAGCTGGCCCACGTCGATCTGTCTTAAGTGTGTGGAGATTGCCTCTCCGGGAAGACGACAGGAGATTAGTCTGTCCAGTGTTAGCTATTCACGAATACAGGATTGCTTCAGTTCTTTTGTATCCCAGGAGCCAGTCATATCCCTTTTTGACCATTCACACCACACACGCGTCCCTGATAATGTTATATTTATCCTCTTACATTTTCAGCATGCAGCTAGTTTATTAGTCAGCTCAGTCTCTCATTGCCACCAGAGCTAATAGTTTACCCGCAAAAAGGCATCCATCTCACCTCATCCAAATTTCTCAGTAGTGATAAAAGAGGGAGGGTGGGTTGAATAATTCAAACCTGATGTATTTTGGCCAAAGCTTGTCCCAGATATTTCATTCAGACCTCTGGAAGCGATGTCAACTTGTGGAAAAAGTGCATAATATTTCCTCTTCATAAGCATGTTCTGTGTTTCTGAATATTGTCCTTTTGCCCCAGATGTCTAGTGAGTGGAAAACCTTGCTTCTCTCTATTTTACAAACTTACCTTAAGAGTAAGCATGTGCACTTTTCTCCTTGTGTCCATGCATTACCAAATCCATCTGTCAGCTTGTCAACGACAGTCATGCTGCACATTTCCACCACATCCACCTCTGTCAGGAAGCAGCGGCAGATTGACGCCAGTCAAAAGCCCAGTGGACATCACTACACACTACATGCATCACAGTCCTAATGCTGTGCTGCCACTTAAAGTGCACGCCATCAGTTCTGCATATTAACAGATATAGTTTACAGCATGTACTGTAAAACCAGCAGTGAGTTCCTGATGGAGGGTTCCGTGCAGTGCTGTGGAGCAGCGTGACATGTCAGAAAAATCCTCTCTGTCACCCAGAGAAAATTTTGGGAGAGTGTGGCTGCGTCCCAGAATGACTGATGTCCAGCCACAGTGTGGCTTATCCCCCAGATGTGGATCAATGCAGGGCCAAAGAGTCATTCGTGTTGGAGAAAAACCAGGGAAAACGCCTACGATCACATACAGGAAATGGTGTGAAGTGTTCAGTGATCAACGTTAGGCAGCCATACACACACCGTGGCTCTGTGTAACCGTTTTTATGGTTTTAATCATCTTCAGTATGAGCTGCGATAACAGTGTGCCCGCCGAAATAAAACAACACAACAGAGTCCAGCTGGATAAGAAACACAAGCTTCCAGGCGACCACACAGGTTGTAAACAAACCAATCATTTATCCAGAGTCTCTAAACTGGTTCATTTGAAACTAAAGCTGTCAGTGAGGGCCATGAAGTATGGCTCATACTCCCATAATAAACATGGAAACCACAGGGAAACTCGATTACAGTGAGTGCATTGGGTCGGAATCAAACCACCACCTGAACAGGAAGTAAGAGTTCACCTTTGGCTCTCTATTCTATTAATAACATGCCTGAACATATACTGGGGTAGGTGCTCGTAATATTCTATGTCTTACCGACTTCTTCTAGTACATTGTACAACAGCCAGTTCTGACCAGCAATCTGGTTGGACAAACGGGACTCCAGGAGTTAATATATTCCCAGATAAACGCACTCGTGTATCACGCCACTTCAGCTGTGTAACAACTGTTACGATAGCATCTCACTGGGCTGCGACAGCCGGCCATTAAAAAAACTTGCAACAAATATGCATGTTAGCAACAGTTTTCACTTGGGCTAACTTTTGCCACCGTTCACATACATGCCACGCGCGTGTTGCTCAACATTCACGCAACATGCATGTCACAAAATTGTGCGTTTTTCTGCACTTACAACTGTCCCATGTCAGCTGTGTAAACCCCGTGCTAGACTCGCGTGACAGTTATCTGTGACAGTTGCCAAATCGGGACCATAGCTCCCCGTTCCATCAGTTATTTTATCATCGGGCATCAAGCGAGATCGACCACAGAGAGGAAGTGCAGAGACTGCTGGGTGAAGAGGCTGTCTCGGAGTCCTCCACGTCAGACACAGCAGGCCCTGGGACCAACTCTGGTCCTTCTGTAGGGGCCTGTGGGGCAGGGACAGCAGCCCCTCTATCCCTAGCCTTGTTTTTCTTTCCCTTGGCGTGGTGGCACCGTTGGTCGCAGCTGTGTCAGCGGGTGCTAGAAAATGACCGGGTCGGTCGCATTTGTCTCGCACATGGAATGTCTTGTCCGTTTTGTCTCCAGTCAGTCATAATTTAGTTTCATAGGTCCCCAACCCCTCCCAAAGTTGTCTAACTATTCTCACACTTTCTGACTCATGGAAGCTAACTTGAGAAGGGCTCTAGACAGGTTCAAGGCACGACTGTGACTATTTTGAGAGAAAATTTGCTGCACAGATTTTTTGAACATGTTCAAAACTCCTGTGGAAAAAAGAGCGAGGCCCTGCGACTCACAAGAGGAAATTGTGAACCCCTGTGAACATTTTGAGAGATTTTGGAAACTCTCTAGTGAATGCGGTTTTCCGGCTAGTCGCCAGCTGTCGCAGCCCAGTGAAATGCTGCTATAAAGTTTAGACTGTATGTAATGCAGGCTCCTGACTCCTTACTTCATGTGACGATGCCTGTAAGAAGGTTTGAAGACGATGTAAACAAATCCAGCTGACTAAATGAAACAGACAGTTCACTCTGGAAAAATACTGTATGTACAGTATATTAATGATGGCTGATGGGCAATAGCTTTATTGTCATTTTAGACATATATTCTATGAAATTTGCTATTATAATCTGTACTATGCTTGTTGTTTGTGTTAGCATTATCCAGGAGAAGCATTTTGGGACCTACTTGTTGCACACTGATACTAGTCTTGGCACAACAAACCATAATCTTCATTCATCCATCTTCTATTGCTTAAACCTTTTCAGGTTGCGGGGGGCTGGAGCCTGTCCCAGCATCTTTGGGCAAGAGACAGGATACACCCAGGACAGGTCACCAGTCTACCACAGGGCCAACACAGACAGACAGACAACCATTCGCTCTCACATTCATACCTAAGGACAATTTAAAATCCCCAGTTGATGCCAGTTAACCTAACATGCATATCTTTGGCCTGTGGGAGGAAACCGGAGTACCCGGAGAAACCCACGCAGACACGGGGAGAACATGCAAACTCCACACAGAAGGGTCACTGATGGTCAGAGGATGGGATCAAACCCACGGCCTTCTTTCTGTGCTGCCGCAGTGCTAACCACTGCACCACTGAGCTGCCCATAATCATAATCTGTTGTTCCTTAGTACCTTTAGCTTGTAATTTGCACTTGTGGAACTGTTGTATAAAAGCATCAAGTTGTGCAGTTTGATGAATATATCACCGTGGTGATGTCCTCAGCCCTGCCTGATACACTGGGCCTACAGCCAAATCACAGTGGTGCTATATTCATTGATACAGCGCGGCCTCTCTGTGTTAGGGTCCTATCTCTCAAAGCGGCGAAGGCTAACGAACTTAGCAATTTTTGGATTCACCAACAAGTCTCACCCGCTGGTTCATGTTTCCCTCAGTCTCAGCAAATAGATCCAGACTTTTTCCCTTCACTAACTGCTGAGTTCTTTTACTTTGTACAATTTTACATATGTTGCATCATGCTGGTCTCAAGTTTTTCATACAGTATTTACCGTATCTGTAGCTTCTTTTTGGCTACTATTGGCCTATTGGCTAGTAAGATTCACCGATGCCAGTGGCCAATATTTTTCTTTGTGTGGCATTGATTTTGCCCTGAAACAGACAACAGTAGTCTACAGCTGCAGATTTAGAAAACATCTGGAACTGAACCATTTCAGAGTATATCCATGCAGTTATTTTTTATAGTGCATATTTCTTTGTCTGCCTTACATTAGAGATGGAACAGATAGAAGAAAAAACCTATACCAGCTATCAGCCATTGGCCAACTTATTATTCATGCATCAGCTCCTGACGAGGTAACACTTTTGCTCTGTTGGATGATCAACTAACCTCCCCCCCCCCCCCCCCCCCCCCCCCCGTGTGTGTTTCTCCTTGCAGAGCTGCAGAGGGAGGGCAGCATCGAGACCCTCAGCAACAGCTCGGGCTCCACCAGCGGCAGCATCCCACGCAACTTCGAGGGTTACCGCTCGCCCCTACCCACCAACGAGAGCCAGCCGCTCAGCCTCTTCCCCACCAATTTTCCCTGAGATTCCCACCTCTTCCTCCGTCCTGACCAAATGCCTGCATGCTCCCCCGCCTCCTCCGGCACCCTCTATTACAGCTGAACGTCTTTTTATTGTTGTTGTAATTTCATTGTGTTTTTCATTTCAGATTTTGTCCTTGAAATTCATTCATGTCACCGTGGAAACACCTTACAGCCTATGAAGTACTATGAAATTACTGGGTACTTTCTGTGCAATACTGGTGTACAGTAGTATAAGTACAGTGTATATTCATGGTAACATCACCTTGTTGTTACCATTTAAGCACCACTGAAGATACTTATCTTCTATGTACCGTATAATTACCATGGAGGTATCCTGTGGTTAAATATATATATATATAAGAACCGTGTACTTTCCATACTTTAGAAGACTTTAAATGTTAAGTAATCTAATATATATGTTCCCCCAAATTACCTGCTACTTCATGAGTCCTAATTTCATATTTACCCTGAAATTACCTGGCATTTACTGGTTTCTAATTTCTTAATTATGCTGAAATTATCAGAACTTAATACAGACGTGGACAAAATTGTTGGTACCCCTCTGTTAATGAAAGAAAAACCCACAATGGTCACAGAAATAACTTGAATCTGACAAAAGTGGTGATAAATAAAAATTCTATGAAAATTAACCAATGCAAATCAGACAATGCTTTTGAATTGAGGTTCAACAGAATTATTTTAAAAAACAAACTCATGAAACAGGCCTGGACAAAAATGATGGTACCCCTAGAAAAGACTGAAAATAATGTGACCACAGGGACATGTTCAACCAAGATGTGTCCTCTAATTAAAATCACAGGTGTCTACAAACTTGTAATCAGTCAGTCGGCCTATTTAAAGGGTGACAAGTAGTCACTGTGCTGTTTGGTGACATGGTGTGTACCACACTAAACATGGACCAGAGGAAGCAAAGGAGAGAGTTGTCGCAGAAGATGAGAAAGAAAATTATAGACAAGCATGTTAAAGGTAAAGGCTATAAGACCATCTCCAAGCAGCTTGATGTTCCTGTGACTACAGTTGCACATATTATTCAGAAATTTAAGATCCACGGGACTGTAGCCAACCTCCCTGGACGTGGCCGCAGGAGGAGAAGGATAATATGAATGGTAACAAAAGAGCCCAGAACAACCTCTAAACACATTCAAGGTGAACTCCAAGGTCAAGGTACATCAGTGTCAGATCACACCATCCGTCATTGTTTGAGCCAAAGTGGACTTCATGGGAGACGACCAAGGAGGACACCACTGTTGAAAACAAATCATAAAAAAGCCAGATGGAATTTGCCAAACTGCATGTTGACAAGCCACAAAGCTTCTGGGAGAATGTCCCATGGACAGACAAGACAAAACTGGAACTTTTTGGCAAGACACATCAGCTCTATGTTCACAGACGCAAAAATGAAGCATACCAAGAAAAGAACACTGTCCATACTGTGAAACATGGAGGAGGTTCTGTTATGTTCTGGGGCTGCTTTGCTGCATCTGGCACAGGGTGTCTTGAGTCTGTGCAGGGTACAATGAAATCTCAAGACTATCAAAGTATTCTAGAGAGAAATGTGCTGCCCAGTATCAGACAGCTTGGTCTCAGTCGCAGGTCATGGGTCTTGCAACAGGATAATGACCCAAAACACACAGCTAAAAACACCCAAGAATGGCTAACAGTGAAACATTGGACTATTCTAAAGTGGCCTTCTATGAGCCCTGATCTAAATCCTATTGAACATCTGTGGAAGGAGCTGAAACATGCCGTCTGGAGAAGGCACCCTTCAAACCTGAGACAACTGGAGCAGTTTGCTCATGAGGAGTGGGCCAAAATACCTGCTGAGATGTGCAGAAGTCTCACTGACAGTTACAGAAATCGTTTGATTGCAGTGATTGCCTCAAAAGGTTGTGCAACAAAATATTAAGTTAAGGGTACCATCATTTTTGTCCAGGCCTGTTTCATGAGTTTGTTTTTTAAAGTAATTCTGTTGAACCACAATTCAAAAGCATCGTCTGATTTTCATTGGTTAATTTTCATAGAATTTTTATTTATTACCACTTTTGTCAGATTCAAGTTATTTCTGTGACCATTGTGGGTTTTTCTTTCATTAACAGAGGGGTACCAACAATTCTGTCGCAACCTCTGCTACACAAAGAGCCATTGTGAGAGATTTTTGACCAGCAAAATCCATACAGAGTCACAAAAATATCTGAGCCTGGAAACAAGGTAAAATGGCAACAACTTTTTCTTTCCAAAATTTGAGAGATTTTTGGCATGAATTTTCTGGTTTTCTAATAAATTTGTCATAGTTTTCTTTCCTTCACTTTTCGAATACAGTTGCACCCTCTTTCCACATAAATCTGTGACATTTTTTTACTTAAAAAATGCAGTGTTTCCAGAATTTCTCTAAATTTTGTGATATTTTTATTGCAACTTTGCAAGTGTTTTCCCATAAGATGGCAAGTTTTTTTTCCCCTAAATTTGTCACATTCCTGCCATAAATCTTCTGCTTTTCTAATAGTTTTCAGGTAAATTTGCAGCATTTCTCTCATAAATTCTAATATTATTCTCAAAAAAATGGCAACTTTTCCAGTAAATTGGTGTTTTCCCCCAGAAATTCTGTTTCTTGCAAATTTGTCATTGTGAGAATTTTTAGTGTAAATTTTGCAGTTTTGCTTATAAATGTGTTATTTTTCTAGTAAATTAAAAAAAAAAAATCTCCTCACAAATCCATGTCCTCTTTTGACTGAAAGTTTGACTGAAAGTTTGAATTTTTTGTCATGAAGGTTATGGCCAAAAAAGCTACAGGCCCCAGAGTTTGGGGCTTGATTTACTCATTTGTAATTTCCCTAAAAATACTAATTATTTTGGGGTAATTATAAAATTAGAACACAGTAGATATCTGGTAAATTTGGAGTACTTAAAGTAATGGAACTAAAGAATGGGGCCCAAAACCTAGTAAATACTGGGTAAATTTGGGGTAATTATAAAATTAGAACCCTGTGAATATCAGGCAAAATTGGGGTACTTAAAGATTAGTTGAACTAATAAACAAGCCTGAAGCGTGGAAACTACAGGGTTCTTACAAGGGCTGCTCTTTAAAGATCTTTCCGGACTCATTTCCCATGGACCAAGACGAACCAAACTTGCCACAGTTATTAATATTTCTCTACATAGGCATCACTAAGGGCCACACACTTCTCCCATCGCTTTATGCAGCTGTGGAGACCTCACCTGTAGAAGTCTGCAGGTCGGTCAGAAGCCACTACCTGACTTCAGAAATCAGCGTTTCATCGTCTTCGAAGTGCTTGCCCTTCAAAAATGACTTCATGGTTGGCAAGAGGTGGAAGTCAGTGCGAGGTCGCGAGCGTAAGGAGGGGTGAGGAAGGATTTCCTAGCTGCAGGACCGTGCATGGTCTTGGATGATTTTTTTTTTTTCCACAGACCCCACACTGACCTTGACGTCTTGGGCTAGTTGGCAAATGGTAATGCAGTGATCCTCCAAAATGGTGGCCTCCACTTGCCATTTGGTGTCTTTATTAATGGTGCACTGTGGCCACCAAGGAATGAGCGCCATTTCCACCGACGTCCGACCACACTTGAACTGCCAGTTGCCAGTGCTTGACTACGTCATACGATGGGACATCCTCCCCGTAAGTGTCTTTCATCTCATCAGATGTCTCCCGTGGTGTGAAGCCTCTCAAGTACAGCAAGCTGATGACCGCTCTGCATTCATCTGGCTCCATTATCACACCTTACTCCACCTGAGTGGAGTAAGGTGTGATAACGGAGCCAGGAAAAGACACCTGGCTCACCTGGAAAAGATAATCTCTGAGGAGTTCAGAGCTGCAAATTACCATGTGACCTATGGAGATGTGTATTATTATATATGTGTAACTTCAGCCTCCTACAATAACCTAAAGTGGGTGAGGGGAAATCTTTAATGAGCAGCCCTCATGTATATAGTAGCCGCAGAGTAAATACATGGTATTAAATGGAAACAGTAGGGATTTTTCTTGTAGAAACATACATTATCGTGCTGTTAACTGAACTTACGCTGTAATTACACTGTTTTACACCAGTACTTATAAAGAAAATTGATCAGTAATTTCACAGTACCGGTACTTTTCACCAACATAATGAATGAAGAAATAAATGAATGAAAAAAGCCCACTTTGCTACTTTGATACAGCTGGGATGAGGGAGGAACCTTTTAGATTTTTACCATCAAATCGTGCTCGTTACCTCGTCGTCGTGTTGAACCAGCAGCCGTCCTCCCCTCACCCTGTGTGCGCTTTCCAAGTTTTATGGTGTGTGTCGTCTGAGCGAGCCATTGCAGAGGGAGCGCCGACAGAGAAGGAATAAAATGTTTATTCCAGTCAGTGACGTGTAACGGCCCGTGTGTGTGTGTATGCGCTCTCATGGCCTCCCGCTCCATGTTTCTGATTAAATTTTCGTCTTTTCATGCCTTTGAATTTCCCCTAATCACATTTGACAGAGGATGCGGTAACCCGGCAACACTGTTCCCAGGTTGCCGGAGTCATTTACATGTTTACAGCAGAATTGAGATACGCTTCCGAAATCACTCAGACATATATGTTACCCGCGCTTCCTTTTTTTTTCCCCACATAGTAACTCTTAATTGAGCGCAGTAATGAAGGCTTGTGTAAGCCCCCCACCCCCACCCCCACAGCTGCATTCTGTAGCTACGTTTGACCAAAACCTGTTTCCCGCCTCAGTTTATAGATCTTAAAGAATGACTGCATCTTCCTCGTTTTTATTGACTTGTTCTAATCTTGATTAGCTTTAGCCTCCTCGGCTACTTTGAATGGGTGAGGAATGTTGTGGTGAAAATGTAGTGCACAAAGCCGTGTGTGTGTGTGTGTGTCCACTGAATGAACCCACAGCAGCGTAAATCTCAGTCAGAGCAGCTGCTTGTTATCGAGAGTTTAATTGTAAAATACTGACCTGTGTTCATGCAAATAAAAAGTGAAACAAAAATGGGGGAAAAATGAAGCTGTGTGTCTCTTTCCATTTCCTCTTCCTCTAGGCAGAGGCTGGTCGACGAGTCAGAAGTTGTACTCAAGTAAAAGTAGTGATACCCTCAGATATAACTAGTTATGAGTAGATGCCAAAAAATGACTGGAGTAAGAAAGTGTCTACTAAAAAGGTACTTGAGTGGTAACATCTTTGCTGTTGAGAATTTGGGAGGTTTTTCCTCTTAAATGTGTGACTTCCTGTAAATTTGCAATTTCCTCCTCAATGCAGATTTTTTACATAAATTTGTGATATTTTCCTTGAAAATTTGCAACTGTTTTTTCTTATAAGTTTAAGTTTTTCTAATACGTGTGTGATTTTTTTGTAATAAATTAGCAGTTTTCGGCCCTCAAACAAATTTGTGATTTCTTGCCAAGTTGTGAGGTTTTTATTCTAAATGTCTAACATTTTCCTCGCAAATGTATGATTTCTTTTTTTCTATAAAGTTGCAAATTATTTCCCAAACTGGTGATATACATTATTTTATAAATTCATGATTTTGTTCTTAGAAATTTGTAGATTTTTGTGATAAACTTGTGCCTTTATTCACAAACATTTCCTATTTTTTCCATGTAAATTGGACTTTCCGCACAAATTAGCAACTTTTTCATATACATTCTCAGCCTTTTATTTGTGAATAAAATTGACAAATAAAAGGCTGAAAATGTAGGGACTGTGGTGCGTTCCTCATTCTGTGGGCTGGTCTGGTCCAGCCGGAGAGTCGTTGGGGACCTGTGCAGTGTGCACGCGGGCAGCTGCACTGGGCACTGGGCAGGGCAGCGAAGAGCGGCTGCATGTGTGCATGCTGCCATTTCCCAAACAGTGGTTGCATGTTACATATGGAAAGCCAGAAAGGTCAAAATGCACGATTAAGCATGATTTTAAAAAATCCATTAAATGGGGCATTGCGTTAACGGGAAATTAATGCATTAATTCCTTCACCAATAGTAAATATGCAATTGTTTTCTTGTGTTGGTCTGAGCACACAAAGTATAACCTATCAACAAGAGTCTGTAATCCAAATCATTTAAAGCAGTGAAAGTCAACTGGTGGCCTGCAGGCCACAACCAGTCCACCAGCGCTTTCCATCCAGCCCCCGGAATATTACTGAATTCAGGAATAATTTAGTTCAAACTTTGTTTCATTGATTAATTTATATTTATGAAAAGATCATTCACAGACGGGGGGAAGTATGAGAGAGGAGACAGGCCGGCTGTAACTCTTCTACAGGTAAACTACGCTGATAATTCACATTATGATGGCAGACTTGGCTTTTATTATTATGGAAAATACGGAATATTTTGGGGTCTTTCTGAAATTATTCAGTAGCACACCTGCCAGTATTTAGGTTTTTAAAAAACAGGAGGTTTTCACTGGGGTCGTGAGGAGTTTTCGGCATAAAAACTTGTGTATTATTTTAACAGAGAGGACTGTATCTTTGGTCATTTTAATAAATTTTATGATTTTTTTTTTGAGAATCTAAGAGTTGAAGTCATTGTTCTATTCTGGCTCTGCAAATTAAATTTAAGGTTTAACAGAGGCTGGATGTGAAAAAAAAATCAGTTTTAGCACACAGTAATAAACATAGTAAATTAATTTTAAAATAGACAAATTGAGTGAAAAATCCACAGATTCATGTGGGGAAAGTAGTAAATTTAGAAGAAAAATGTCTGAAATATATGAGCCCCTTAAAAAATATATAAGAACAAATCTCAATGTATAATTGTCCTAAATTTACAGCAGTAAAACCAAAAAATAATGAGGGAAAAAAATTCATAATTTAAGTGACAAGTCTTTGAAATTTACAACAGAAAAGTCCTTAAATTACCAGAAAACTCATAAATTCAAGAGAAATCCCCTCAAAACTTTCAAGAAAAAAATCATATCTGAAATAAGTTTTAAGTACATGCTCGCTTGCTCTTGCTTATGTTCATCTAAAAAAATAACAAATTTGGAAGGAAAATTAACATACCAAAAAATAATACATTACTTAAGATACAGTATTTATTTTATTTTATTTTAAGCATCTTGCCCTCACAGTGTCTGCTGAGAAACATTCTGGTCCTCGAGCAAATGTAGCTGATGACCCCTGACTTAAAAACACCAAAAAAGATTAAATATTTACTGAACCTGAACAGAAGAACAATCTCAAATCTGAGGTGAGAAAAACAAAACACTCAATTCAAATTAGTGAAATTAAAATAAAGTGAAACAGTAGGACCTAAAGTACTTAAGTAAAAGTACAGGTTTTTCTTCAAAAATGTACTTGAGAGTAAAAACATCCTGCAGTAAAACGACCTTCATAAGTACAATTTTGTGGGAAAAGTACTTGAATAAAAGAAACTAGTTACTCCACATCTCTTCCTCTCAGTTCTGATTTCTCCTCATTGTGCCATTCACATTTCAAGCACGGCGGTGACCATCAGCACACAGCACCACTGCTAATTAGCACCATATTTTTTAACAGGCAGTAAAGGGCTGTTAAAAGGGATTTTTACAGCCGACTCTGGCTCTTTGTTCTGGGAGGAGAAACAAACATGCTCCCTCGTTTCTTTGCTGGCAAATCGTTAAATCCTAAAACTCTAACTGGCAGATTTAAAGAAATGAAATAAACACTGGACTAAAGACATTTAAATGAAGTCAGATTAGTGTGTATTCTTGGTAAATTAGTCATAGTCGTAGTCAGAAAGAGAAGAAATGAGCCCCCTTCACAACTGCAATGAAACACACCCAAATCTTTCAGTTTATTCTTTTAAAATCCCACTTGGGTTTCATTGAGAAACACATTGAGCGTGGAAGGAGGAACACATGAAACTAAAACAACAACACACACCCATTCATCCATCTTCTACTGCTTTTCCAGAGGTCCGGGTCACGGAGGCAGCAGTTCAAGCAGAGAAGCCCAGACTTCCCTCTCCCCAGCCACCTGCTCCAGCTCTTCAGAGGGGGACACCAAGGCATTTGCTGGGAGACATAGTCTCTCCGGCGAGTCCTGGGTCTGCCCCGGTGTCTCCTCCCAGTGGGACATGCCCGAAACACCTCAAGTGGGAGGCGTCCAGGAGGCATCCTGATCAGATGCCCATACCACCTCAACTGGCTCCTTTCAGTATGGAGGAGCAGCGGTTCTACCTTGAGCCTCTCCCAGATGACTGAGCTCCTCACCCTATCGCTGAGGGTGAGTCCAGCAATCCTACGAAGAAAGCTCATTTCAGCCGCTTGTATCCGCGATCTCGTTCTTTCAGTCACTATCCAAAGCTCGTGACCATAGGTGAGGGTAGGAACGTAGATTGACTGGTAAATCGACAGCTTTGCCTTAGAACCCAGCTCCCTCTTCACCACAACAAACGAGTACAACGTCTGCATCCCTGCAGATGCTGCTCCGATCCATCTGTCAATCTCTCGCTCCATTCTCCCCTCACTCATGAATAAGACCCCAAGATACTTAAACTCCTCCACTTGGGGCAGGAGCTTGTCCCCAACCCAGAGAGGACAATCCACCTTTTTTCCAGCTGAGGACCATGGACTCAGACTTGGAGGTACTGATTCTCATCCTAGCCACTTCACACTCAGCAGCAAACCATCCCAGTAAGACCTGTAGGTCATTGCTGGATGAAGCCAGCAGGACAACATCATCTGCAAACAACAGAGGTGAGATCCTGTGGTCACCAAGCATGACACCCTCTGTTCCCTGGCTGCACCTAGAAATCCTGTCCATAAAAATTATGAACAGGATCGTGACAAAGGGCAGCCCTGGCAGAGTCCGCAACTCTCACTGGGAATGAGTCCGACCGAGTGTTGGTAATACGAACCAAACTCTCACAATGGTTGTACAGAGACCGAATAGCTCGTAACAACAAGCCCGATACCCCATACTCCTGAAGCATCCCCCACAAAAAACCATGAGGGACGCAGTCGAATGCCTTCTCCAAGTCCACAAAACACATGTAAACTGGTTGGGCAAACTCCCACGAACCCTCGGGGATTCTTGAGAGGGTAAAGAGCTGGTCCAGTGTGCCACAGCCGGAACGAAAACCACATTTCTCCACCTGAATCCAAGGTTCGACCAACGGCCGGACTCTCCTCTCCAGTACCTTGGCATAGACCTTCCCAGGGAGGCTGAGGAGTGTGATCCCCAAAAGTTGGAGCAAACCCTCCGGTCCCCTTTTTTGAAGAGAGGAACCACCACCCCAGTTTGCCATGCCAAAGGCACTACCCCCAACCTCCACGCAGTGTTGCAGAGGCATGTCAACCATGACAGCCCTACAACATCCGGGCCTTGAGGTACTCAGGGTGAATCTCATCCACCCCCGGGGCCCGGCCACCAAGGAGATTTCTAACCACCTTGGCGACCTCAGCCCCTGTGATAGGCGAGTCATCCCCCTCGTCCACAAGACCTGCTTCCTCTGTGGAAGGCATGTCAGTGGGATTGAGGAGATCCTTGAAGTATTCCTTCCACCGCCCAATGATATCCCCAGTCAAAGTCAGCAGTGCCCCATCCGCACCATACACAGTGTGGACAGGGAGCTGCTTCCCCCTCCTGAGCCGCCGGACAGTTTACCAGAATCTCTTCGAGGCTGACCGAAAGTCTTGTTCCATGGCCTCACCGAACTCCTCCCATGCCCGAGTTTTTGCTTCAGCAACCACCCGAGCTGCACTCCACTTGGCCTGCCAGTACACCTCAGCTGCTTCGAGAATCCCACAAGCCAACCAAGGATGGCTTGTGGGATTCATTGCTGCTTCAACAATGGAGGTGGAGAACATGGCCCATTCAGACTCACAGATACTTCTGGCGCCACACGAGTTGGCTGCCTTTTTGCAACAGCGGCTCAATTCTGAGTTTTTCTTCCTCTTTCTTATTTACTATCTCGCTTCTTTCACTAAACTTTCTGATCCGGCGACACCTTAGCCATCATGGACACAGAGATCGCCCCAAATGTCTCCCGAGCCGGCGGATGGAGCCACTGTTTATAGCAGGAGATGGTACAACAGGGACCAGCTGTTAGCACTTAACCGGCACACGGTGCTAATGCAAAAACTCGACATACCAGGAGAAATCAAATGGAAATGGCGTGGATGTCGAGCTGGAGTAAGACGGCGGGTGAGGAATATAAGGTACAGACCCGTCCTACCATCCGTTATCATGGGGAACATACAATCGCTACTAAATAAGACAGACAAGCTAGCGGCCATGTCCCGTTATGAGAGCGTCTTCAGAGAGATTAGCATGATGTTGTTTACTGCGACATGGCTAACAGAACTAGCAACAGATGCTAACATCAAACTGGAGGGTTTCCACGCAATACAGGCAGACCGGACACCAGACAGTGGGAAGGCAAGGAGCGGAGGAGTGATAATGTACACTACCGACAACTACTAATATACATTGCTAATGTGGTAAATGACTATTCTAGCTGCAAATGTCTGGTTTTTGGTGCAATATCTACATAGGTGTATAGAGGCCCATTTCCAGCAACTATCACTCCAGCAACTATCACTCCAGTGTTCTAATGGTACAATGTGTTTGCTCATTGCGTCAGAAGGCTAATGGATGATTAGAAAATCCTTGTGCAATCATGTTAGCACAGCTGAAAACAGTTTAGCTGGTTAGAGAAGCTATAAAACTGACCTTCCTTTGAGCAGGTTGAGTATCTGGAAAAAATTATTATTTCAAATACAAATCATTATTTCTAACCTTGTCAATGTCTTGACTATATTTTCTATTCATTTTACAACTCATGGTGGTAAATAAGTGTGACTTTTCATGGAAAACACAAAATAATTGTCTGGGTGACCCCAAACTTTTGAACAGTAGTGTATGTTAATAACAGCTGGTGTAAACCGGGTCACATCATGGTTAAAGAGCAACACTGCAGCAAAGACATGGAGTTGCTAGCTGTTAGCATGCGGCCTGCTTATCTCCCGAGGGAATACTCACATGTGATCTGCATTGTTATTTATGCAAATCTGACGGCGAACACTGGGGCAACGCGTGACGCCATCCACTCAGTCACTTGCAGGCTTCTGACAGAACACCCAGATGCTCTCCTCCTCATCTCGGGTGATTTTAACCATATCTCACTGTCCCCCATTCTGTCCACGTTCACCCAGTATGTCACATGCCACACCAGAGACAATAAAACACTGGATTTATTCTATGTGAATACTAAGGAGGCGTACACCTCATCACCACTCCTCCCACTCGGGAGATCAGATCACAACTTGGTTCATCTCCTGCCTGTGTACAAACCCCTAGTACACAGACAACCTCCGGTTACGCGCACGGTGAAGATATGGTCTGAGGAGGCAATGGATGCTCTAAAGGACTGTTTTGAAATCACTGCCTGGGAGCAGCTCTGCGATCCACATGGTGAGGATATCGACAGTCTCACACACACCATCACAGACTACATCAACTTCTGTGTGGACAACACCGTGCCCACCAAGACTATACGGTGTTGCTCAAACAACAAACCCTGGATCAACCCTGAGATTAAATCACTACTGAGAGAGAAGAAGAGGATCTTCAGGTCGGGGAACAGGGAGATGCTGAAGTCCGTACAGAGGGAGCTAAGGAGGAAGATCAGAGAAGGCAAGGACAGCTTCAGGAAGAAGATGGAGGACAAGCTGCAACAGAGCAACATTGGCAGAGTCTGGAGAAACCTCAAAACCATCTCTGGGCTCCAGAATACCTCCTCCCACGCCATGGGGGGCAGGGAGTGGGTGAACAATGTGAACCTGTTTTTTAATAGGTTTGACCAACCGCCCTCCCCTCTGCCTACACAACAACCACTGCTGTCTCTACCATCATCGAGACCTGCTGTCCACCCTCCCCCACCAACACCCCCCACTCCCAGCACACAGACCCCCAGCCCCAACCTGACCCTCACTAAGACCCAGGTGAGGGCGGAGCTGAGGAAGATCAAGGCGAGGAAGACCTCGGGTCCGGACTGCATCAGCGCGAAGCTCCTCAAGTCCTGCACAGACCAGCTGTGTGGGATTGTGGAGCTCATCTTCAACCTGAGCCTGAAGCTGGGGAGGGTACCACAGTTGTGGAAAACATCTTGTGTGGTACCCGTACCAAAGACTTCCCACCCCAAAGACCTGAACAGCTACAGACCAGTGGCCCTGATGTCTCACCTGATGAAGACCCTGGAGAGACTGCTACTTGCTCACCTCCACCCCCTGGTGGGACCAGCGATGGATCCACTCCAATTCGCCTACCAGCGTGGCATCGGGGTAGAGGATGCAGTGATCTTCCTCCTTCACTGTTCCCTGTTCCACCTGGAGAAGCCTGGGAGCACAGTGAGGATCATGTTCTTTGACTTCTCCAGTGCTTTCAACACCATCCAACCGGTGATCCTGAGGGACAAGCTGCTGTGCGCAGGGGTGGACCAGCACCTGTCATTGTGGATCCTGGACTACCTCACTAACAGGCCACAGTTTGTGAGAACCCAGGATTGTGTGTCCGACATGATCATCGGCAGTACGGGGGCCCTCCAGGGAACAGTTTTGGCTTCCTTCCTGTTCACCCTTTATACTGCGGACTTCTCACACAACACAACACACTGCCATCTACAGAAGTTCTCTGATGACTCTGCGATCGTCGGCCTCATCTCCAACGGAGATGAAGCTGAGTACAGAGGACTTATCCAGGACTTCGTGGACTGGTGCCATCGGAACTGCCTCCAGATCAACGCGAGAAAAACTAAGGAGCTGGTGGTGGACTGCCGCAGGCAAGGACAACCCCTCACAGCACCAGTAAACATCCAGGGAACAGACATTGAGATGGTGACATCCTATAAGTACCTGGGTGTTCATCTGAACAATAAACTAGACTGGTCACACAATACCGACGCACTCTACAAGAAGGGACAGCGCAGGCTGTTCCTACTGAGGAGACTCAGGTCTTTTGGTGTACAAGGGGTGCTCCTGAAGACCTTCTACGATTTGGTGGTGGCATCAGCCATCACTTTTGGAGTGGTCTGCTGGGGCAGTGGCATTACAGCAGCCGATAGGAAGAGACTGAACAAACTGATCAAGAAAGCTAGCTCTGTCCTGGGGAAGTGCCTTGACCCAGTGGAGGAGATAGGAGAGAGAAGGATGGTGGCTAAACTGTCATCTCTGCTGGAGTCCGAGTCCCACCCTATGCAGGACATACTGAACGCACTGAGGAGCTCATTTAGCAGAAGGCTACATCATCCTAGGTGCGTGACCGAGAGGTTTCGCAGGTCCTTCCTACCTACGGCTGTCAGATTTTATAACCTAAGCAGGGCTGCTCACAGAGATGGCAAAAAAACGTGACGACCTAATAGTATTGAATGCAAAAGACGCAACAAACTTACACAAAATGGTCCCCTCCAGTATACAACTAGGACAATGTCAGTCGCTACGGAGGGTGACAATATGTATGGATACATATTCATACCATGTAGGGTAACTAAATAGACTGTTATGGTGTTTAGTCCATCTAGCTACAATGCTCCACACTGTGTATATATATATTTATGAGTACATATGGATATTCACTGCTTTTATTTTCTTTTGTTCTAAATTATTGCTCTGAGTGTTGCTATCCCTGTGCTGTTGCAATCCTGGAATTTCCCCAAGGCTTATCTTATCTTATGTCTCCAGACTCTCTCGGAATGTGGTTGAAGTTCTTCCGGAGGTGGGAGTTGAAGACCTCCCGGACAGAGGCCTCAGCCAGACGTTCCCAGCACACCCTCACTATATGTTTGGGTCTACCAGTTCTGAATGGCATCCTCCCCTGCCATCGGATCCAACTCACCACCAGGTGGTGATCAGTTGACAGCTCTGCACCTCTCTTTACCCGAGTGTCCAAGACATACAATCGCAGGTCTGATGACACGATAAAATCGATCATCGACCTGTGACCTAGGGTGTCCTGGTGCCAGGTGCACATATGGACACCCTTACGCTTGAACATAGTGTTTGTTATGGACAAACTGTGGTTAGCACAGAAGTCCAATAACCGAACACCACTCGGGTTTAGAGCGGGCAGGCTCTTCCTCTCAATCACCCCCCTCCAGGTTTCACTGTCGTTGCCCATGTGCGCATTGAAGTCCCCCAGTAGGACAATGGTGTCTCCAAGAGGAGCACTCTCCAGCACCCCAGTCAGAGACTCCAAAAAAGGTGGGTACTCTGAACCATCATTTGATGCATAGGCACAAATGATGGTCAGGACCCATTTCCCAACCCGAAGGTGCAGGGAAGCAACCCTTTCGTCCACTGGGGAAAACTCCAATATAGAGGCAGCAAGGTGGGGGGGGACACAAGAATACCCACCTCTGCTCATCGCCTCTCCCCCGGTGCAACTCCAGAGTAGGCCAAGCTCCAGCCCCTCTCCAGAAGACTGGTTCCGGAACCGGAGCTGTGTGTTGAGGTGAGGCCGTCTATATCTAGCCGGTATCTCTCAACCTTGTACACCAGCTCAGGCTCCTTCCCCACCAGAGAGGTGACATTCCACGTCCTAAAAGCCAGTTTAGGAAGCTTGGGATCAGACCACCAAGGTCTCCGCCTTTGACTGCCACCTGATCCACATAGCACCGGACCCCCATGGTCCCTCCTGCGGGTGGTGAGCCCACTGGAGGGTGGACCCATGTAACTGCTTTGGGCTTAGCCCGGCTGGGTTCCATGGGCGGAAACCCGGCCACCAGACGCTAGCCATCGAGCCTCTCCCCCAGGCCTGGCTCCAGGGTGGGGCCCCGGTAACCCCATACCGGGTGGGGTACACTGAGTCCTTGTTCTAGCATTCATCATGAGAGTCTGTTGGATCGTTCTTAGTCTGGCCCTTCACCCAGGACCAATTTGTCTTGGGTGACCCTACCAGAGGCAAATTGCCCTGGACAACATAGCTCCTGGGATCACTAGGGCATGCAAACCCCCCACCACGATAAGGTGACGATCCATGAGGGGATAACACACACCCATCGTACAAAATAAAGAACAAAGATTAAACAAGCAAACAAGGCAAACCGGAATTAATTATTAAGAATTATTACAGTCTTTTAGGATGCAGTCCAGTCTTGTAAAAATGTGTGTAAGTTACACATTTGCCCACCCTTAGAAAGTGGGTAATATACACAAAAAAAAGGTTTTTTTCCATGTATAATACATGTTTTGAATGTAGGTAGTTTTGTAAGTAGTGCAAACATTGCCTTACAGTTGTAAAAAATAACTATAAGTAGTGAAAACAGTATCTTCTAGTGGTAAAGTTTGAAGTGGATTAGTGTTAAAGCAGCAGTACATAACTTTCTTGTTCCACGAAGGAACACTGAAAGCACTAAGCAAAAAATAAGTAAGTAAAATTTATTTATATAGCACTTTTCACAGAAAGGATCACAAAGTGCTGCACAATAAAACTGTGCACTACAACTGTTGTACCTATGATCTCAGTCTAGACGGCCAGTCATAGGGAGTTTAGTCATTCGTGGCTAAATTTGTGCCCTGTGATTGGCTGTTAGGACTGAGGTCATAGTCGCCGTAGTTGTAGTCCTTTCAGCGTTCGTACCAAAAACAGAGCTGTTGCGGGTAATTTTGGAAACTTTAGTTTAAGGTGAAAATCTTACATAGTGTTGCTTTAAAAAGATGCTTGAAAAGGAGCCCCTCCCGATAGCATTACCCTAACCCTGACCATTACAGACAGGATGATCTTCCACCATCCACCACCCACCTCCACACTTGGTGCTCAGTGTAGATGTGGTGGCAGCCTCACTGGTTCTTTTGCCTGCTCCCTGTTTGGGGTTGCCACAGCGTACCATCTGCCTCCATGTCATGGTATGAAAGTCTGATTTGTGATGATCCACATATTGATTTGGCAGAGATTTTATGCCGGATGCCCTTCCTGACACAATCCTGCCCATTTATCCGGGCTTGGGACCAGCACTAGTACACCAGCTTGCGCTCCCCCACGTGACTAGGTAGCCAACTTTCCTTTCCCCATTCTATATTATGCTGAGCACCAAGCTAAAAGGTGGAAAGTACATTTTTGTATGGTCTTGGTATGACCTGGCTGGGGCGTGAACCCACAACCTCCTGGCTGTGGGGTGGAGGCTCTACCACTAGGCCACCACTCCTGTAGCAGCCTCACTAATGGTGACAAAAGTGACCGTTTCACGTGTCGTGTAGAGCAGTGCTTTTCAACCGGGGGTCCTCAGACCCTAGGGGGTCTCTGAGAGAACATTCGGGGTCCCATGGGAAATTGTGTAATTTCACTTCTTAATTGGCCCAAAAAGTTGTAAACAATTTGTGGTTGTGGTGAATTTGTGCCTGCAGCTGTTCCTCCATGTCAGTGGGCGGCAGCATGAAGCAATCCTTGCTCTTCTTCTTCCTCTTCTCAATGGAAAACTGACCCATGGGGAGGCGGGGTCATCTTTTCCAACCCCAGCAGCAGCCCTGCATCTGCTGCAGAAATTAAAACAAAAAAAACCAGAAAAACATGCTGCCATGCCTGAGGCCACAACAGCATGGGGACTGGGAAAATATCCCACCTCAGTGTGCATTCTCAGTGTGTTTCTAGTTGCCAGCTTATTTCTGTCATAATTATGTCATCACATTTCCTGTCTCTCTTAACTGACTTAATATGAAACAGCTCCATGGAAAAGACCATCCTCACATCCCCATACCTCACACTCATAAGGTAAAGTTGGTGTCACTGATCAAACTGGGGGAACATTTCCTACACTGTAAAATCCAACTAGTTAACCATACCTAGAAAAAGCATGTGAGCCGACAATTATTTGCAATGAACAATTTATGTTCCAGTTTTCTTACTTTTTATGTCCGATTTTTCTAAGTAATTTACTAATTGGATTTTACACTATAGTTTTTCTAACATACCTTTCTAGTGTTCGTTCTTCCTTTTTGACAGTTTTTATAGTTCAATATTACACCAATGTTAACATAATCATCACTATGGTAATACAGCATTACCAAACTTAAAATCACAGTTTTTGTTCTTAACTGGTGTCTAGCTTTTAGCTGGATTCAGGTCCAATTTTCAGTCAAAACAATACTGCACAACTGCATCAAAGGTTTTCTGAAGTTTTTGCTTGAGGTCTACTAAGACCACCATATCATCGGCATAAGGAAGGACAAATAAATGCACAAGTAGCTCAAGGAATGACTCTGCAGTGTTTCAGGAAAAAAGAACTCAGCCACAGTGTGGGCTGGAGAACAGACTGAATGCAGATGGTGAACCGCTGCAGAATGGTTGTATCTGACTTTATTACATGCAAAACTCCCCCATCGTGAGTAAAGAGAAATAAGCTCCAGCTGGCAGGATGTGTCACTTCATCCAGGAGAAACTTCAGCATTAGGCAACAAGTAAAAGAGAGGAAAGCTCAGTTTGTGATTCAGACTGGTTTTATTTCAACACGGTCTAACAGTAACCGTTCATTGTTCGGACATTTTCAGCAGCACAAACACAGGAACACGTATGAGACATGTCTTTAATAACAAGGGGAAACACACTAAAATGCCAGGAAGGTGACTGATGCTTTTAGTTTAACATGTCTACTTTTCCTGATTTAACATGCAGACATGAACACGGCAGTAAAGGTGCAGAGGAGCTGTGACTGTCAGTTCAGAATGGAACTGTGCGTTGTGAGCATGTTGGAAGGATAACGCAGACATGTGCCCTGTTAGACTCATCCAACTCCGCACTGAGCATGATACTGACTCAGCTTCCTGAAGCCTTTTCACTTTTCCCCAATATCAGACTCCTGCTGGGAAAAGATGTAGCTGCCCTGTCCAGACCAGCGGACACTGGAGGTGGGTAGTTCCTCAAGTACAAGTACTCAAGGAGCTTCTCACAAAACTGTATTTTGGGGAGTAGTTTTATTGTAGAATACAATTTCCCCTTTATTCGAAAATGTATTTTTGTGCATTTTTAAAGAAACCCTTCTTAAGTCAAGTACATTTTGAAAACTGATCAAAAATTAGCTTTTAATTCATTCCGGTGAAGCCGAAAGAAAAGAAAGAACATGCAAATTTATGAGAATAAAGCCCAAATGGACAAGTTAATAGTCACAAATTCACAAGAGAAAGTTATGACAAATCAACTTTTCTAATTTTATGACAAAACAGCTGTAAAATTATGTGAAAAAGGGTTTCAAATCATGCAAAAGACATTTTGCTAACGCTTTATAACAAAGCCATGAAGTACTATAAAATTACAGGGTACTTTCTGTGTACTTTCAGTGTTAGTAGTGGTGTAAAGTAGTGTTAGTATGGTAATATCAGGGTAACAAGCCTTGTTTTTCAAAAAAAAAAAAAAAAAAAAGTACTTTGTTGTTACCCTATAAGTACATATGCTTTTCATATAAGAACCCAATATTTAACTACCCAGTACTTTTTAAGATAAGATAAGATAAGATAAGCCTTTATTAGTCCCACAATGGGGAAATTCCAGGATTGCAACAGCACAGGGATAGCAACACTCAGAGCAACAATCAGAAGGCAAGAAAAAACAACATCTAGTAAACATATGTCCATATTACTATAAATGTATATATATAGACACACAGTGCAGAGCATTATGGCTGGTGAATGTGCAGCAGAAAGTCTAAGCTCTCTCTCCGCGGATGCAGCGGGCCAGCTGGAAGTCTTTGGGCATGATGGTGACCCCCCTTAGCGAAGAAGAGACCCACCAGGTGGGCCTCGCTGGTCTCCTGCAGAGCCATGACGGCGAAGCTCAGGAAACGCAGGACGGTCTTGAAGTCCTGAGCGATCTCCCTCACCAGGCGCTGGACGGGCAGCTTACGGATGAGCAGCTCCGTGGATTTCTGGTAGCGATGGATCTCTCTCAGAGCCACGGGCCTGTGACGGCGAGGCCTCTTCACTCTGCCGGTGGCCAGAGCGCCTCTCCGAGCAGCCCTGGTGGCTAGCTGTCTCCTGGGGGGCTTCTTCCTCCAGCAGATTTTACGGGCGGTCTGCTTGGTTCTTGCCATCGCTCTTTATTATTCTGTCTTATATTTCTTTCACGCCGCCTAAACTCCAGCCCGGCACCCGCGTCCTTTTCGCTACAGCTCCCGGTATGTCGAGTTTCCCATTAGCACCGGGCGGCGGCCAAGTGCTAGCTAGCACTAGCTCCTCCCCGCTGTAACGTCTCCCGCTGCAAACCGTGGCTCCGTCCGCCGACCCGGGAGACCCCCGGGGTGATCCGTGCGTCCGTGATATATATACAGAGTTTTTGGGTTCTAATTTCATGACTAACCCAAAAAGGGGTGGTAGGGAAGAATTACCAGATGACTGGAAAAGTACAGCAAAAGTATTGAGGGAAATGGGTAGAAAGGTATGTGGTGTATCCAGCGGACAGAGGAAGGAAGACAAGGAGACTTGGTGGTGGAATGAGGAGGTACAGGAAAGTGTTCAAAGGAAGAGGTTAGCAAAGAAAAAGTGGGATAGTCAGGGAGATAAAGAAAGTGACAGGAGTATTTGGAATCTAGGCGCATGGCAAAGAGAGAGGTGGCAAAGACAAAGGATAAGGCATACAATGAGTTGTATGAGAAGCTGGACACTAAGGAAGGAGAAAAGGACTTGTATTGATTGGCTAGACAGAGAGATGGAGCTGGAAAGGATGAGCAGCAGGTTAGGTTGATAAAGGACAGAAATGGTAATGTACTAACAAATGATGAGTGTGTTGAGAAGGTGGAAGGAGTACTTTGAAGAGCTGATGAATAAAGAAAATGAGAGCGAGAGAAGGATAGATGAAGGAAAGATGGTGAACAAGGAAGTCCCAAGGATTAGCAAGGCAGAAGTGAGGGCAGCTTTAAAGAGGATGAAGAATGGAAAGGCGGCTGGTCCAGATGACATACCTGTGGAGGTATGGAGATGTTTAGGAGAAATGGCAGTGGACTTTTTAACCAGATTGTTTAACATAATCTTGGAGAGTGAGAGGATGCCAGAGGAGTGGAGAAGAAGTGTTTTGGTACCAGTTTTCAATAACAAAGGTGATGCTCAGAGCTGTAGTAACTACAGAGGCATAAAGTTGATCAGCCACACTATGAAAATATGGGAAAGAGTTGTTGAAGCCAGGTTAAAGGTGAACTGAAACCACCTTTTTGCGCAAAAAGTAGAATAGCAGATTAATTCCTTATTACCTATTGTATTTTTCAACACATAAAAGAAATTTTTAGGCCGTGCGATGGCCAAGCTATAAGCCGATAAACTTTTGCCTCTGGCTGGCAGTGCCAAACAAACCGGAAGTAGTGCAGACGACGCTGCGTGACGTCACGAGTGTGAGCCTTATCAAAACAACAATGGCAGATGATAGCAGTTCCAGCAGTCAAGAACACCAGAGTTTTCAGAGTGAAGAGGCATTCAGGATCGGTGACGAGACAGAGGAGGATGCAGGAGTGTCAAGTGAACAGGAAGAGAGCGAGGGAGGCATCGAACCATACAGATTTGAGACAGAATTTTCGGGGGATTCCGGCACCGACTCAGAGTCAGACCGCAGCAGTGATGGGGAGGAGAGTCGCTTATTGAATACAGAATGGTGAGTCTTTACTTCTATACTTTGGCATGTTTGGGGTGTCAGGACAAGGAAAATTAACAATAAAAAAAGAGAGAAAAAAAAACATCAGCATTTTTCCAACTTATTATTTATACATAGGGCTAGGACTGTACAATAGCCTGGCCGTGTACACACTTGGCATTGAATAGACACATCCGTGGCGTAGGGTTAACACGTGTATTCAGGACAGGTTCCATGACCATGGGCTATGTATTACAATACTTCTACAGACTATAGTGGCAATACACATGAACAGAACTGGCCTCTGCATTTGACTGTGCTATTTATAAATAATATCTACAGTGATCCCTCACTTATCGCGTTTAATGGGGACCAGAACCGACCGCGAAAAATGAAAAACCGCGAAGTAGCGTCACCCGCCCCTCCCCCCCCCAGGGCATCACAAGCACTATTTTGCACAAAAAGGCACAAGAGAACAGCGAAAAGTGCCACTAAGCAACACGAGCGATAAAGTACAATGAATGCGGTCTTCCTTCGCTGGGTATGGGCGCTCGGCAGGGAGAGAAGCTGGGTAAAACGTCTCGGCCAATCAGCTTGCGAGATTCCCGAGCGGTGAAGAGGTGGGCGGAGAGGAGTGGAGCGGTGGTCAGAGAGGTGGATTTTGAGTTGTGTGGGCTCTCCGTGTTGATACCTGATGTTCTAATGTAGTCTCCCTGCCTTCTGCTAGCGCCCGGGCAACTTTCGTGCCATTTTTTCTCAATTTTGAATTTTTGATGAATATTTTTGAAAAATCCGCGACGCACTGAGGGCGCGAAAGGTGAAACGCGAAGTAGCGAGGGATCACTGTATATCTAGAAACGCATCGCTTCCCAGTCGCTTTTCCTCCCCCTTTCTTTTCTTTCGTCACCATGACAGCTTTCCTTGGCCACTGAACAGATCTTCCCAGGTGTTGGAAGTGTTTTGTAGTCGACTATCACGACAAAATGCACCAAAAACAACCAGTGTCGACGTGCTTGCAATGGTAAACATGAGGACTGGGTCACATTCGTGACGTCACGCGGAACTCCGGCTGCACTTCCGGATAATCGGCGGATTTGTAGGATTTTTCAGGGCGGGAAATTCAAAATCGCGATTTTCTCCAAGATTCCGGGATTGGTGGAGGGGGTGCCAATGATAAATTATCTTTATAATTGTATGTACTATCACCCAGTGCTGTTCAATGCCGTTCACTTCAGTTCACCTTTAAGGGGAGAGGTGACAATCAGTGAGCAGCAGTGCAGTTTCATGCCAAGAAAGAGGACTACAGATGCAATGTTTGCTTTAAGAGTGCTGATGGAGAAGTACAGAGAAGGTCATAAGGAGTTGCACTGTGTCTTTGTGGGTCTAGAGAAAGCATATGATAGGGTACCAAGAGAGGAAGTGTGGTACTGTATGAGAAAGTCTTGAGTGGCAGAGAAGTATGTGAGGGTGGTGCAGAACATGTATGAGGACAGCGAGATGGTGGTGAGGTGTTCTGTAGGAGTGAGAGATAGGTTCAAGGTAGGGGTGGGGTTACATCAGGGATCGGCTCTGAGCCCCTTCTTGTTTGCCATGGTGATGGACAGGCTGACAGATGAGGTCAGGCAGGAGTCTCTGTGGACCATGATGTTTAAGATAAGATAAGATAAGATAAAATAAGAGAAGATAAGCCTTTATTAGTCACACAATGGGGAAATTCCAGGATTGCAACAGCACAGGGATAGCAACACTCAGAGCAATAATTAAGAAGATACGGAAGATATAAATAAGAGCAGTGGATATACATACATACACATTAATATATAAATATAAAGTGCGGAGCACTGTAGCGAGATGGAATAAACAGCATAACCGTCTACTTAGTTATCCTACATGGTATGAATATGTACCCATACATATTGTCACCCTCCGTAGCGACCAATACTGTCCTAGTTGTATATACTGGAGGGGACCATTGTGTAAGTCTATTGCGTCTTTTGCATTCAGTACTATTAGGTCATCACGTTTTTTTGCTATCTCTGCGAGCAGCCCTGCTTAGGTTATACAGTCTGACTGCCGTAGGTAGGAAGGACCTGCGAAACCTCTCGGTTGCACACCTAGGATGATGTAGTCTGCTGCTAAATGAACTCCTCAGTGCGTTCAGTATGTCCTGCATAGGGTGGGACTCGGACTCCAGCAGAGATGACAGTTTAGCCACCATCCTTCTCTCTCCTGTCTCCTCCACTGGGTCAGGGTGCTGCCCCAGGACAGAGCTAGCTTTCTTGATCAGTTTGTTCAGTCTCTTCCTATCGGCTGCTGTAATGCCACTGCCCCAGCAGACCATTCCAAAAGTGATGGCTGATGCCACCACCGTGTCGTAGAATGTCTTCAGCAGTGCCCCTTGTACACCAAAAGACCTGAGTCTCCTCAGTAGGAACAGCCTGCGCTGTCCCTTCTTGTAGAGTGCGTCGGTATTGTGTGACCAGTCTAGTTTATTGTTCAGATGAACACCCAGCTACTTATAGGATGTCACCATCTCGATGTCTGTTCCCTGTATGTTTACTGGTGCTGTGAGGGGTTGTCCTTGCCTGCGGCAGTCCACCACCAGCTCCTTAGTTTTCCTCGCGTTGATCTGGAGGCAGTTCCGATGGCACCAGTCCACGAAGTCCTGGATAAGTCCTCTGTACTCAGCTTCATCTCCGTTGGAGATGAGGCCGACGATTGCAGAGTCATCAGAGAACTTCTGTAGATGGCAGTGTGTTGTGTTGTGTGAGAAGTCCGCAGTATAAAGGGTACACAGGAAGGGAGCCAAAACTGTTCCCTGGGGGGCCCCCGTGCTACCGATGATCGTGTCGGACACACAGTCCCGGGTTCTCACAAACTGTAGCTGGTTAGTGAGGTAGTCCAGGATCCATGATGACAGCTACTGGTCCACCCCTGCGCACAGCAGCTTGTCCTTCAGGATCATCGGTTGGATGGTGTTGAAAGCACTGGAGAAGTCAAAGAACATGATCCTCACCGCATTCCCGGGCTTCTCCAGGTGGGACAGAGAACGGTGAAGGAGGAAGATCACTGCATCCTCCACCCCAATGCCATGCTGGTAGGCGAACTGGAGTGGATCCATCGCTGGTCCCACCAGGGGGCAGAGGTGAGCAAGGAGCAGTCTCTTCAGGGTCTTCATCATGTGGGACGTCAGGGCCACTGGTCTGTAGCTGTACAGGTCTTTGGGGCAGGAGGTCTTTGGTACAGGTACCACACAAGATGTTTTCCACAACTGTGGTACCCTCCCTAGCTTCAGGCTCAGGTTGAAGATGAACTCCACAATCCCACATAGCTGATCTGCACAGGACTTGAGGAGCTTTGCACTGATGCCGTCCGGTCCCGACGCCTTCCTCGCCTTGGTCTTTCTCAGCTCCGTCCTCACCTGGGTCTTAGTGAGGGTCATGTTGGGGGGCTGTGTGTTGGGAGTGGGGGGGTGTTGGTGGAGTGGGGTGTGGACAGCAGGACTCGATGTCTTTAGAGGCAGCAGTGGTTGTTGTGCAGTCAGGGGGGAGGGCGGTTGGTCAAACCTATTAAAAAACAAGTTCAGATTGTTCGCCCACTCCCTGCCCCCCATGACCTGGGGGGAGGTATTCTGGAGCCCAGAGATGGTTTTAAGGTTTCTTCAGACCCCACCGATGTCGCGCTGTTGCAGCTTGTCCTCCATCTTCTTCCTGAAGCTGTCCTTGCCTTCTCTGATCTTCCTCCTCAGCTCCCTCTGTACAGACTTCAGCATCTCCCTGTTCCCTGACCTGAAGATCCTCTTCTTCTCTCTCAGAAGTGTTTTTATCTCAGGGTTGATCCAGGGTTTGTTGTTCGAGCAACACCGTATGGTCTTGGTGGGTACGGTGTTGTCCACACAAAAGCTGATGTAGTCCGTGATGGTGTGAGTGAGGCCATCGATGTCCTCACCATGTGGATCGCAGAGCTGCTCCCAGGCAGTGGTTTCAAAGCAGTCCTTTAGACCGTCCATTGCCTCCTCAGACCATAACTTCACTGTGCGCATAACTGGAGATTGTTTGCAGACAACATTGTGATCTGTAGTAAGAGTAGGGAGAGGGTGGAAGAGAACCTGGAGAGGTGGAGGTATGCTCTGGAGAGAAGAGGAATAAAAGTTAGTAGAAGCAAGACAGAATACATGAGTGTGAATGAGAAGGAGGCAGGTGTAATGGTAAAGATGGAAGGAGTAGTGGTAGTGAAAGTAGATTAGTTTAAATACCTGGGGTCAACCATCCAAAGCAGGGGTGTCCAATCATGCCATGGAGGGCCAAGACCCTGCAGGTTTTCTCTTCTACCCAGTCTCTTCAGCAGGTGTTTTCACTTATCAGCAATCAGTGGGAAGAAATTCAGTGAAATCTGCTGTTGAAGCCACTGGTTGGAGGTAAAGCCTGCAGGGTCTTGGCTCTCCATGGCACATGATTGGACACCCCTGATCCAAACCAATGGAAAATGCACAAGAGAGGTGAACAAGAGAGTGCAGGCAGGGTGGAGTGGGTGGAGACGAGTGTCAGGGGTGATTTGTGACAGAAGGGTAGCAGCAAGAGTGAAAGGGAAGATTTACAAGATGGTAGTGAGACCTGCTAGGATGTATGGTTTGGAGATGGTAGAACTGACAAAAAGACAGGAGATGGAGCTGGACGTGGCAGAGTTGAAGATACTAAGACTTTCACTGGGAGTGACTAGGAGGGACAAGATTAGAAATGAGTATATCAGAGGGACAGCTCAGGTTGAGTGGTTTGGAGACAAAGTAAGAGAGGCAAGGCTGAGATGGTTTGGACATGTGCAGAGGAGGGATCGTGGATACATTGGACAAAGGATGTTGAAGATGGAGCTGCCACACAGGAGGAAAAGAAGAAGGCCACAGAGAAGATTTGTGGATGTAGTGAAGGAGGACATGGAGAGGGTTGGTGCTGCAGAAGATGCAAGGGATAGGGTGCAGATGATCCACTGTGGAGACCCCTGAAGGGAGCAGCCAAAAGAGGCGGAAGAAGAAGAAGTGATTACCCTTAAATTACCCGCTACTGATCTGTATATCACAGCCCGGAACCCTGCAAGTACTGGGAAATTTGGGGATCGTTTTGAAATTATAACCCTAAAAGTACTGGATAGTTTTGGAGTACTTGCACATAAGTTCCTACATGGTTACTACAGAGTTCATACATGGTAACTACAGGGTACTTATATGACAAATAAATCTCTGTTAGGATCAAAATATGGGTTTTTACCCTGATTTTTCACCTTACTAACACTGTTTTACACTGTTAACTTTACAGGTAAAGAGTCACAAAATTATGATTTAGAATTTATGAGAAAATACAGTGATGTATAAAAATGTGGCCACCCCTTTGACAAAGTGACTATTTTAAATTGAAGAGATATAATAAGTCTCTGTAGAATACAGAAAAATATTAACAGCAAACCGGCTATTACCGGCTATTAACTGGCTGCACGGTGGCGCAGTGGTTAGCACTGCGGCAGCACAGTGGTTAGCACTGCGGCAGCACAGTTTACCCTCGGCCGGGGGATCGCGGGGATCATGAGATCGTGGGTTCGATCCCTGCCCCCGGCCAACAGTGATCTGTGTGGAGTTTGCATGTTCTCCCCGTGTTTGCGTGGGTTTACTCCGGAATTTCTCCGGTTTCCTCCCACATGCCAAAACATGCAGGTTAGGGAGTTAAGGGGCGCTTGCGCACGCAGTGACCAGCAGCTGGTGGCTTGTCACCGGACTGCAGAACAAATCTACCTACGGGTACAAAATAAGTAAAAAAAAAATAGTTATTTCTATTTCATAACCTAAACAAAAATGAAATAAATAAATGCCAAGTCGTGGCATGTGCAAAAGTCTGGGCACCCTACACACCTAATTCATTGAAAACACACACACACACACACACCCTTTCGGCTGCTCCCTATTTGGGATCGCCGCAGTGGATCATGGGCCCACATATCTGATTTGGCCAGAATTTTTTCAACGGATGCCCTCCCTGATGCAACCCTCCCCATTTACCTGGTCTTGGGACCGGCACCAGGAGTACACTGGTTTTGTGCTTCCCACCATTTTTTTTTTTTTTTTAAGTCGCCAGTGTGGTGGCCAAATGTCTGCATACCACTGTAGTCACAAATGTAGCAGGAAAATCTCACAAGAGCAAAGTGGTTACTTACTATTCAAGTAGCTGTATTAGCAGATACTTTTTTACTCCTACTCTTACTACTATTTAATAAGGTAATGTTTCTGGCTCATCTAACCCAGCTCTGGTTAACCATCAGCAAGAGAACTACATCAATCCTAAAAGAACTGAAGCTGGGCTGGGGTGGGGTTGGAAGTGGGGGGCACAGGGGCCAGTGTTGACCAAGTTCTCTAAGGAGTCTGTGTGCTCTCATCTTTATGTTGGCCAAAATTACAAAACATTTGTTGTCAGGTGTACACAACACTGAGCAGTTAATTCACCAAAGCCCTAGACTTTGCCAACGTGGGTGAGTCAGAGGACTTGAACACTTTAACCTTAGTCACCATTTCTTCATTAAAGCTGATGGGAGCAGTGTTACTTGAGCCCCGGCTGTACGAGTGCACAACCATTCTTTCTAAAGTGGCGGCTCAACCAGACTGAACCATTTCCCAAATCTCTTGTTCACTTCATTTCTCACAAACTAGCAGTGGGACAATTTTTGCACAGTTTTCGCCTCCTCTGGGATTTTGGTCATTTGTCACTCATTTGAAGCTGATTGTGATGGAGGTAATTGTGTCAGTTTGCTGAAATGAGATGACCGCTGCACCCAAACACCACAGCAACACTGAAGTCAAGAGAATCAGGTTGAAAATCTCTATTGCGTGCATGAAAGCTTGAACTGTTGAATTCATATTGGGTTTTTATGTGGAGAGGGGCCCAATTTGGGCCCCAAAATGTGGTGCTCCACCCCTAATGTTGAATTGATTTTCCATTTGTCTTCACCAATAAATACTATGTACAACAGCATACAGGTCACTGGAGTTCAACAAGTAACTTAAAGGGGTCATTGACTGAAAAATTGTGGTTTTGTAGGTTTTAACCTCCTGAAATGCATCTATTGGTCAGGAGATTATCAAAAACAATATCAAAACACTCACTTCTTTAAAAAAACACGCAGGATTTATAGTTGTTTTTTTTTTCCAAGACACTCTTTTAACTTTTCTGGGTTTGCTTCAAGATGTCGCTGGTCAGAGCCAACAGTGCTACTAGGGAGTTAGCTTACCAAGCATGGTTTATATTGCTATTTTCTTTTAGACTTCAGTCATCCTAACAGACACCCCTGTTTCCACCTGGTTCACTAATAATAAGTAATAATAATAAGTCGATAATATAGCTTAATATAATAATAATAATATAGCTTGGATCATTCTGGCTTATTTTGTTACATTTCCACCATGATACGCTATCAGACTGTTAGCATTAGCTTCGTTAGGTGGTCAGAGTCAGTCATTTTTGCAGCATTACAGCTTACCTTAGCGTGGAGACGCTGTCTGACACACTGCCCGGTGCTAGCTTAACTGTTGATCTGGACGGTTTTGATCACCATTTTCTATAAATTCTCTTCAACCCCAGAATCTTTGTTCATCTAACAACAGTTGACCATATACGTATTTTGTTCTTAGACGTTATTTTAGCTTAGTTAAAGTTTATTTTCTGTAACTGAGATCCAAGGTGGCTTGCTGAAGCTAACAGTTTAGCCACTCATTCACGTATGTTTCTGTGCTTATTGTACAGCAGGTACCGGTCATAGCGTATTGACCACTGAAACCACACACTCCTGTCCACCAGTGATGGCGGACAAATTCACATTAGTTGGTTCAAGCTTGCTCCGACTTAGGAGCTACCCAGCTAAGATTAGCAATAATAACGTAAGAGGGAAGGTGGAGTAATTCAAAAAGGCATACACTGAAACCAGCCATTCTCAGAAAGGCTGCAAAAGATGATTCTCAGTTATGCTGCAAATAATTAACCTGATTAATATAGGGGACTCATGAATAGACTTGGAAATTCAAAATTTCAACTCTAAACCATTATTGGCAGATATTAGGAGACTGTTTCAATGACTGTTATTATTGTTGTTATTATTAGGTTCCGGTTCCGCCGGACCGGTGGCGCCACACGAGTTGGCTGCCTTTTGCAACTGCCTTTTTTTTAATCTTCCTTCTTCTTTCTACACCTTTCACTCTATATATATCACGGACACACAGATCGCCCCAAAGGTTTTCCGAGTCGGCGGACGGAGCCTCTGTTTACAGCAGGAGACGATACAGCAGGGAAGAGCTAGCTAGCACTCAACCGCCACCCGGTGCTAACGGAGAAACTCGACATACCGGGGAACTGAAGCGAAAACGACGCGGGTGCCGGGCTGGAGTTTAGGCGGCGTGCAAGAAATATAAGACAGAATAATAAAGAGCGATGGCAAGAACCAAGCAGACCGCCCGTAAATCTACTGGAGGAAAAGCCCCCCAGGAAGCAGCTGGCCACCAAGGCTGCTCGGAAAAAGCGCTCCGGCCACCGGCGGAGTGAAGAAGCCTCACCGCTACAGGCCCGGTACCGTGGCTCTGAGAGAGATCCGTCGCTACCAGAAATCCACGGAGCTGCTCATCCGTAAGCTGCCCTTCCAGCGCCTGGTGAGGGAGATCGCTCAGGACTTCAAGACCGACCTGCGCTTCCAGAGCTCCGCCGTCATGGCTCTGCAGGAGGCCAGCGAGGCCTACCTGGTGGGTCTCTTCGAGGACACCAACCTGTGCGCCATCCACGCCAAGAGGGTCACCATCATGCCCAAAGACATCCAGCTGGCCCGCCGCATCCGCGGAGAGAGAGCTTAGACTTTCTGCTGCACATCCACCAACCACAATGCTCCGCACTGTGTCTATATATATATATACTGTATATATATATATATATATATATATATATTTATTTATAGTAATATGTACATACACTACCGTTCAAAAGTTTGGGATCACTTAGAAATTTCCTTATTTTTGAAAGAAAAGCACTGTTATTTTCAATGAAGATAACTTTAAACTAATCAGAAATACACTCTATACATTGCTAATGTGGTAAATGACTATTCTAGCTGCAAATGTCTGGTTTTTGGTGCAATATCTACATAGGTGTATAGAGGCCCATTTCCAGCAACTATCACTCCAGTGTTCTAATGGTACAATGTGTCTGCCCATTGTGTCAGAAGGCTAATGGATGATTAGAAAACCCTTGTGCAATCATGTTAGCACAGCTGAAAACAGTTTAGCTGGTTAGAGAAGCTATAAAACTGACCTTCCTTTGAGCAGGTTGAGTATCTGGAAAAAATTATTATTTCAAATACAAATCATTATTTCTAACCTTGTCAATGTCTTGACTATATTTTCTATTCATTTTACAACTCATGGTGGTAAATAAGTGTGACTTTTCATGGAAAACACAAAATAATTGTCTGGGTGACCCCAAACTTTTGAACGGTAGTGTATATATACTAGCTATTCTTGTTTTTTCTTGCCTTCTGATTGTTGCTCTGAGTGTTGCTATCCCTGTGCTGTTGCAATCCTGGAATTTCCCCATTGTGGGACTAATAAAGGCTTATCTTATCTCTTATCTTATCTTAATATATTATGCCTCCTGAAGCTACCAGATATGGTTATTTGCTCAATAAAGGGTTAAATAATTAAAGAAAATTTGTCAGTCCAAAGACAAAGAAAGTTTGACCAAAATATGTCACAAACATTTCATTAAGACCTATTAAGACCTGTGTGAGGTGATACAGTGTGGAAAAAGTACAGTCAATGACCCCTTTAAACCCTGGAGGTCTACTGCTTTTTTTTTTTTTTTAAATTTAAAAAGGAGTTGGAAGACTAAAATATGTTGAATGAATTTTACGTGTCATCAGTTTAGAGGTTATATCGTTTCACTCAGAATGCTAAAACATGGAACACATGGGACACAACCAATTCAAATAGCAAAATCTTTTAGCATCGGGGAGTCGTGTATAGTTTTGGGCACCATCTTGGCCTAAAAAAAAAAGCACAATAAAGGCTGGTGTTGTAACGTCGAATCAGATGTCCTGCTCTAACACCCAGTCCAGGTCGTGAGTATTTCACTCTCCTTCTGCTATAGGCCTGTTAGGTTCATTGCTGTGTGCTTTCTGCTGCTACTAAACATTAATTCATAACACCAGGAATCACACGGAGAAAACTCTAACCAAAATAAAGATCATCTTGTTGCTCACTCATTCACTCGTGCGTGGTGGTCCAGGCTTCTTTGTGATATCTCCCTTTCATAATGAACTGACTTCTCGACAAAAAACTGAGTTTAGGCCTAAAGTGCACCAGCTCCATGGGTGCATCGAGAAGAGAAAACAACTCTGGACACTGAGGAATGTACTGTACAGACCGACTATATCAGCTACTGTACAGAAGATACAGTAGTATGTTAAAATATCACTCCATGGGTTTTTTTTTAATTTGAAAATATGCAAACACAGTCTAAAAAAAAGTAAAATTAAAATATTACCAGCAGATATTAATGTGTGGTTACTTTTTGATTTGTTTTGTAAATTAAACAAAAATGCACAAGTGTTGCATGTGCATAAGTATTCCTACTGTGTATATTCAATCAATTAAACACACCAATTCAAAAAGTCACCAAAATATGGTGTTTGTTGAGGGATGGCCACATTTTTTGCCTACTCTTGTGCATCTAACAATTTCAGTGGAGCAGTTTTGAGACTGTAATTAAGGAGCTGAATGCAACTGAAGTGGTGCTAATTAAAAGGGGGGGAAAAAAAAGCTGCATAGTGTATTGGTCATGGTCATTGTTTATGAGACTAAGCAACACGTTAACAGTAACTGTGAAGACATTTTACTGAGCATCGGGCAGCATGTGTAAAATTAAACAGCACCCATGACATGAATTTGCTTTCGTATGGCAGAAGTGGTGGTGTGAAAACATCTGTTTGAAAATCAGTGCAAAAGAGCTGACATGGCAGAACTGTGAGTGCAGAACTGACCTCAGAGGAACCCTCGCACCTTCATCTTCACTGTGCGTCTGTGTGAGGGGACAGAGATGAGCTGGAACCTGTTACAGCCTCGTCACTTCCTTTGACACAAATGCATAATGTTAAAAAAATACATATGCATATTCAGAAAGTGAAGAAAAAGAAACTTACGTGGAGGGGAGTGTGCAGGCAGAGGTCGGGAGCTGCTTCTGTTCACACAGGTACTGAAGTGTTTTTACTGAGTAGTTTAACTGGGAAATACTATGAAAACAAAAGTACATTATTTGCTCACATTTTCTGAGTTAATTTTGATTTCACTGATTTGAAGTAAGTTTACATTCAGTTTGCTCAGTTATTTAAATGGGGTCATTGAAAAAATTGTATTTTAGTTGGTTTTAACCTTCTGAAATTCATCTATTGGTCACATGATTATTGAAAAAACATGAAAACACTCACTTTTCTTAGAAAACACACACAGCATTTAAATCATTTTTCTCTCCAAGAAGCCCTTGTGACTCTTCGGGGTAGTTTCCTGTATGTGAAAACATAGGCAACGTCACTAAAAGGTGAAGGTCACTAGTTCTGACACCTGCCCGCTACTCTACTACTGACCAGCCACGCTGTCTGTCATGCAGATGGCGAGGAGCCAAAGGTGTTAGCTTCCGAGCGAACAGTGGGACTAGGAAGTTCACGCCAAGTGCACTTTATATTATTTTCTCTAAATTTCAGTCACCCTAATAGACACCCATTTCCACCTGGTTCACTAATCCACAGCTTGATAACATAGCTGTCATCATTCTGCCTTATTTTGTTACATTTTCACCGTGACTTTACATTAAACTGTTAGCACTAGTGTGCTAGGCGGTCTGCGTAGATCACTGCTCCCAGACACAGCTCACCTCGGCAGGGAAGAGGTGATGGACAGGCCGCCTGGATCCAGCTGGTTTTAATTACTGTTTTCGATAAATTATATTCACCCCCACTGGAATCCTGGTTCATCTATCGACACGTGACCGTATGCGTCTTTCTAGACATTGTTTTAGCTTGGTTAAAGTTTGTTTTTCTCAGTTGTGATTCAGGCCAGCCAAGGTGGCTAAGTGAAGCTAGGAGCTTAGCCACTCATCCCCGTATGTTTCTGTGCTCAGCGTTGCCAACTCCTCAGTAAGGACAGTAGCTATTGGCTGTCCTAAAAGTCGCTAGACACCTGCTTTCTAAAGGTGCGTTCACACCAAACGCGAACGGGCAAATTTTTCACACGGCACGATTACATTATAACTCAATGTAAACTTGCGAACAGACATGAATGCAGACAGGCGAAGTTGCCTTTAAAACTTCTGCAGCTGTGTTCAACCTGCTGTGGAAATTCCCGAAATAACGTCATGCTTATGTTTACATCATCCGACCGGGGGCTCGCCTGAAAATGTCGTCTCAAGCCTCCAAAAGTTCACAAGACAAGGGGTGTTTACGTTGCTAGCTTGTCCGTGGCAGGAAACTGTGGGTAAATGACAACAACATCCCGATTCAGCTGAAGGGCTCCCGGTCCTCCTGAGTCTCCAGGTGAGTGAGTCAAATTTTCAAACTAGTTTACTCTGCAATGGTGATACCTTTGCTCCGGTGACGACAGAATCTCAAAGCTAGCAGCTAGCTAGCCTGGGACGCGAACGTGCAACTGCGCAAATTTGTACGTACTCGCGTCTTGCCATTCACTTTGTATGGATTTGCACCGCCCGTTCGCGTTTGGTGTGAACACACCTTTACCTTTACTTGTGTATTTTTGGTGACTACGTATATTCTTACGTTATTTTAGTAAATGTTGTCATAAATTCCCAATAATGTACTTGAGTACTATTTTAACTACTTCACTCATCTCTGGCATCATTTCTTTTAAAACAAATTAACTGAGCTGATGGAGGCCTCCATGTTTCTCTTTCACGTCATATTTCTGAAGACTCCTTCCTGCCATTTCAGTAGAAATCCAAGTGTTTTTGTATAGTCCTGTTTGACACCACCACCTCTTCCTGTGTGTGTGTGTGTGGGGGGGGGGGGGGGTCCTCAGCACATGGGGGACTGTTTCATGTGCCTGTTGGACGGGACAATAAACGGAACATTTTGTCCAGAGTAAATATTGAGTATTATTGTAGCCAGTCACAAATTTAGGAGAAAAAAAAGTGTATGGGGGGAAAGGCACAAATTACAGGAAAAAATCTCAACTTTGTGAGATAAAAATGATAAATTTATGAGAAAATGTTGCAAATTTATAAAAAGTCAAATTTACTAGAAAAAGAACTGCAAATCTATGATTAAAAAAAAGATTTCAAAGAAAAATCTCACAAATTTGTTAGAAAAGGTTGCAAATTTACAAGAAAAAAAAATCTGCAGATTTATAGTGATTTTATGAGGAAAAAAGTTGCAAATTCACTGGAAGAAAGTAACTGATTTACAAGGGAAAAAAGTTGCAAATCTACAAATAAATGTAAATTGATAAAGAAAACGTTACAAATGAATGAGAAAAGCTGCAAATGTTCACTTAAAAAAATCAATTCTGTGCAGCATTGGTGCTTCAAATGCATTTTCTTGTGTTATAATGGCATGGGGGGGGGGGGGGGCATGATTTATGCCTCAGCATCGTGTCCACGCGGGAAAAATGACCTTTTTAGTTATTTCTGTTTACTGTGCACAAGATAATCAGACGAAAGTGCGACATGTGAAAATAATCTCTGTCTTAATGTAGATTTGCACATTTGAAATGTGCGCCACCGCGACTGTTTTGCGCTCATTTGAAACGAATAAAAATGTTTTCGACGACAACGTCTACAGGTGTTTACTGGAAACAGCCAGAGAAATAAAGGCGCGCACTGGCGCACACAGCAGCGTGATTTTCAAACGTGCGCTAACCCTGGCGGCCTGGGCGTGACGCCGACTGGTTACCGTGGGTTGTGTTGCAGGACTCCCGTGGGAGTCGCTCCTCTCCGGGGTGGGGTGGGGGTGGGGGTGGGGTGGGGGGTCTGCAGCAGGTCCTCCTCAGCTCCTCCATGACTCCTCATGTTCTGGCGCTGCAGCTGCCGCTATAATCTAATTCCTCCGCTGTCGACACATCTGCAAAACGCACAAAAGATGATTTTTTTTTTTCTTCCTGTTTTGAGGCTGAAACAGCGCCTGGACTGACGGGGACGGCTGGCCCTAAATCCTGTCAGAGGAGAAGCTCTGATGAAGGATGAATTCAGGGGAAATCAACAGATCCGCAGAAGAGAACAAAAAACCCGCAAACAGTTCTTGTCTAGCAAATAAACAGAATACGCGTTTTCGATCGATCTTAATGATTTATAAAGAAATCTCTCCTTTATAGACTCCCCATAAGGGCTGACAAGGTGAAATAAAAACTATTTCTGATTACCAAATTATTTTTTAGTTATTTCGCAGCTTTTCTAGGGACCGATTTAAAACCATAATTAAGAAATGGGTGACAGTAGACAGTAACTTCAAATATATTTCAAAGACTACTTAATGATAATATTTAAATGCTGCTTTAATGACACGTTTTTGGAAGCGCACATAAGCACAGCAATAAGTTCATATTGTTAGTGTCTCCCTACTGGAAGTGGGGCTCCACAGACTGGTTTGGTTCCTGTTAACACTGGTGCAGAGGAGGGATCTACAAGCTTAGTTTCAGGTCGAAACCAATACATGCAAATGAAGGTTACATTTGCCAAGGTGCAAAAACATGATAAAAGGTGCTAATTTACAATTTAAAAAGTCAGATTTTCCTAAAACAACTGCCAAATTTAAAAGAAAAGGGGTACAAACTAATTAAAAAAAACTGCACAAATGAGTGGGGAAAAAATTCCAAGAACAAAAATCTTCAATTCACAAGAATAAAGTCACGAATTTAAAAGAACAAAAGCTGATGCACATGTGTATAAAATTCTAACAGTACCTCTCTGAAATGTTGTCTTTTTGCCTCATAAATTTGCCATTTTCTTGCCAAACTGTGAGGTTTTTCTTGTAAACTTGTAGCATTTTTCTTGGAAATGTATAGCTTTTTTCTGGGAAATTTGTAATTTAAAAAAAAATAAAAATCTAGCACTTTTCTCCTCCTAAAAGAAATACACAGTTTTGTGATACATTTGCTAACTTTTTTCCCCAAAACACATTTACACTTACAAAGCCTAACTGAAACTTTTTTCCTCACATTCCACCATTCTTCTTGTAAATTTGAAACTACTCTGTCATCACTTTGAAGGTGCCTACAGATGCACAGTAACAGCAAATTATTGGCAATTTTGGGACCAGTTGAGGAATGAAATTAAACAATTTCCCATGGAAACTTGAACGTTCAGGGGACAGGCTGAAAAAAATCTGCAACTTTTTTTTCTTGTAAATTAGCATTTTCTCACAAATTAGCAACTTTTCCACAGAAATCTGATTGTTTTCTTGTAAATTTGCAACTTTTTTTTCTAATAAAATTGTGGATTTTTTTTTTCCTTGTAAATTTTCAGCTTTTTTCTTGCAAACTTCCAGCATTCATATGGATGCGCCAGGTTATTGTTTTATTCTAAGCAGTAGGTTTTTAAGCTAAAACGGCCCTGACTGCAGTACTACTGATAGAGTCCATGTCAATATAAGGACATTTTCGGTTCATTGTCCCCAAACACTGAAGTGAAATATCCACCCATGTCCATAACCAGTGTGGGAGTGTCACCCATCCCCTGCTCCCTTGGGTCCCTGTAGCGCCCCCGCCTGGTCTCCCACCTGTCAGTCAGTCAACCACCACCAATGAGGATGAACCAGGTTTTAGCCTCCCCCCCCCCCCAAAAAAGTGTCTGTTTTTAGCTCGTTTGTTCTAAATCTCTCTCTCTCTGTACTGTACCCCAAAAGTGAGAAGTCATATGTTTAATTTAACAGGAGAGGAAGGAGAAAGGGAGGAGGAGCTCTGTGGTTGCAGGAGGTGGAGGAGGAGAAAATGGGCAAAAGAGCAGGAGAATGGGAGAAGGAGGAGAAGGAGGAGGAGAGGGCCGCTGGTCGCCCGGTTTCCATGTGACAAGGGGAAATATGAGGGACTCTGACAGGTCTTAAACGGTCTGGCGCCAAGGCCTCAGTCTAGCCGCTAAATATAGCCGCAGAGATGATGCAGGGAGATGAAGGCAGGAGAAGATGGAGAGATGAAAGGAAGGAGGGAACAATGTAGAGAGGGAGAGGAGGAAAAAACACACACACAATGCTCCATCATAGACGAATGTGGCGCATTTTGTTGTAATTAGAGCGTCTCGGCCCTCCGGATCCGCTGACTGCAGAGGCCCAAAAAAAAAAAAAAAAATCACCAGGAACGGAAGGCGCGTTTTTACGCACATCTGCGTCTGTATTATGTTGTATGGAGCGGACAGATGAAGGACGCAGAAGCGGCAAATTGACGGTGCCGCAGTGATGGACACGTGCGCTGCATCAAGCGTCTCCCGGCGGAGCCTCCGGGCCGACCTGCTGGTCACGTGACAGGAATGCTGGGACAATCACAGGTCCTCGGCAGCAGAGCAGGTCGCCGAACACGAGAATCTGCTCCCGTTTTCTGAAACGCGTCTTTGACGCTTTGTAACGCGCACACGCCCAGACTGCGAGTGTGAGGACCGTCTGCCGACGCGGGAACCGTCTCCGCCCGCGTCTCTCTGCGCCGTGCAGCCCTTCTAATGACTTTTAAATCGCGCCAGCTGCAGATTTCGGTTCCGCTGCAGGGCGCAGAACAAATAAATCGGAACTAATTAGACGCGAGAGTTGTTGATGCAATTATCGGGCCGAGCGTTCCTCCCGAAAATCGTTACGCGCCTCCCTTTGTGTCTGGTGTGCATGTTTGGAAACGTGCTCGCTCCTGTCCACGGTAAATGTGTGAAGTCTCCCGCGCACACGCGCCCATCCACACACAAGATAAAAAAAAACTCTTCAGGAACCAAAACTGATGCCATGGAACCAGTGAGAACTGCCTCCATAACCTCAGGAGGAACGAACAAGTCAGTCCTCCGGAGAACCAAAGCGCGCTCAGGAGCCGCGCTCTAAATAAACAGGTTCCTCAGTAAGCTTCTGTGAAGAACCACCGAGCTGTGCCAAGAACAATTTAAGAACCCTTTTTTTTTTTTTTTCTGCGCGCACGATGAACACAGGGGCAAGGGTGTCGCGTGACCTTTGGTGGTGTGTGTGCGCGTGTGTGTATGGGGGGGTGGGGGTCAAGGCCTCCTTCCCCAGAAAATGTGTTCATTTCTGTGCTTTTTTTGTGACACGCTATAATATAATAAAGTTTGGCTGAATTATTAGGTCACACGTGAAAAGTATAAACAGAAGCAAAAACAAGCAGCTCTATAAATATTCTGACTATAGAGGAGAACACGTCCACCCAAACCAACCCCACTGAAAACCTGTAGAATGACACAACCCCCCCCCCCCTTCTTTTTCTTAATGTGGGGGCACACCTGACGGAAAACACGCTTCTTCCCCTCACAGATGAGCACTGCGCACCTGCTGCTGCTCCGGGGTCTGATCTGGTGTCTGCGGCCTCGGCAGAAACGCTCCGCGTCCAGGTGAGCGGCCCGGCCTGCAGTCCGCTGGCCCGCCACGCCGCGGGAAGCCCCAGCAACAAGTGCGCGCTGCGCCAACCCCTCACACAGAACCAGGCAGTGCGCGCCGCTCCATCCCATGCGCACGATCAGAGTTTCCGGTTTGAGAGCGACGACTTTGTTTCGTTTCGCCTTTGTTTAAGTGTCACCTTGATACGCGGTGCAATAGATGGGCGCTATGGTTTCATCATGGGGGTTTTATTGCTGAAGACGTGGCAGGTAGGGCTGTGCGCCGCGGACACTGAGCTGCAGCTGCGTGGGACGCGCGTGCCCGTGTCATTCAGGAAGAATAACACCTTTTTCTTTCAGGTTTTTTTTTTTTTTTTTTTTTGTGTCCATCTGACGCCTCAAGAGGCACTTTGTGTTTAGACCGAGGCAGGAGCGCGGAGCGGAGCCGCGGATGAGGCCGCCGAGGGGCCCGATGAGAGGGGCGCGCACGAGCAGGGCTTCAGGGTAAATGTGAAGAGACAGCAGATTGGGTCTCATTGTGGCGCGTCAGCCGAGCGGCGCCGGACGGCTCTCTTAACAAACTCTGGTCCGAGTTAATCAGGAGCCGAGGAGGCGCTGGATTCCTCTGACGGAGCTCACAAACTCCCGCATGCCCCCCCCCCCTCCCACCCGCCCCTCCACCCGTGGCTCCCCGCGCTGACTTCTGCTTTGACAAAGTCCAACCTGTCCGAGATTAGGCGCGTGCCACGGAGCTGTAAATCATCTCATGCCTCCGTGTTTGATGTGGAACACAAACTAGGAGCAAATCAGCGCCGGTGCGGGTAGCGGGACCGACACCTTCTCACTGCACGTCCAACTTGTAAACGTCGCGTAAAGTTCATCCGCAGCCAAACAAGGAAGAGTTCTGTCGAGGTTTGCACTCACCCTTTCTTTCTTCCGTTTCTCGATTTCCCCCCCAGATCACTGTCACTCATGTAGTTTCTTCTCTTTTTGCTCCATCCACCCCCCCCCCACCCCCCGTCTTGTTTCCAGCCTTCGCCACCGCGCTGCCGGCCGCTGTCTCCCCCGTCAGTCCACACGGAAACATGCAAGGACGGCGCGGATCTTCCCCCGGAGGAGCCAACCGAGGGCGTTAACGGCAAACGTGGCCGGGGCTAGCGTGACGGAGGACCGCGCTAACGCGTCAACACGAGCCGACAGAACCGCTACACAGGCGGTCACTGCGGGGGGAGAGCGGCGGCCGCGAGGGAGGTCCCCGGGACGGAGCCCGGCGCGGGTTCGTGTAGATGTTCTGGAAAGACGGCCGAAGTGTGGCCGCGCGGAGCTGCTCCTCGGAATAAAGGCGGCCGTTGGGACAGGTTGCTTTCTCTGGAGGCGACATTACGGAAAAAAAGGCAAGCCGAGAGAGGTGATGCCTCCACCGGCCAAGAACTGAGGTCTGACCCAGTGTTTGGCTTGGAAATGGGGGTGGGATTTCCCGAGCTTTCCTGTCATTGGTTAATATTTTATTCTGTTGACATGTTTTCTTACTGCTAATGCTTCCGACACCTTCTCCCCCCCTCCCCCCTCCTCTTCCAGAGTCTGGCCGGAGCTGTCAGAACCACGCCTATAGGGGCCCACAATTGGTCCAGAAAGCGTAAAATCAGCAATCAAAGGGGCTTGGTTCATTAGTGCCGAGGATGGAGGCAGGAAGGACATGTGAGATAGTCGCAGATCTGCAGTGAACGGGGCCACATCGCTGCAGTCGCTGTGGGATGACCGAGGAGCCGGAGGAGCGGCTCATTTGTCAGAGAGGCGCACAGCAGCGCAGCCGGGCTCTGCCGCCACCGCTGAAGGACTGGGCGAGAGGAGCCGGAGAGGAGGAGGGGGGGGGAACGCTCCATCAGCAGCAGTTCTGGGCTGTTTTTTCACCCCCGATAACGCCGCTGTGTGCGTGACAAGGCGCCGAGCTCATCTGCGCGGCGGCGGCGGCGGCAGCGCGGACCTACTCGGCTCTGTAGCTGAGCGGAGATACCACTGAAAAGAAGAAGAAGAAAAAAAAGGTTAAAAACATCGATTATTTTTCACTTCGGTTTTTGTGGATGCACCGATGAGAGATCCAGTTTTTACAGGGACTGCAATGGCTTATCACCCTTTCCACGCACACCGGCCCACCGACTTCCCCATGTCCGCCTTCCTAGCGGCCGCGCAGCCGTCCTTCTTCCCGGCGCTCAGCCTGCCTCCCGGGGCGCTCACCAAGCCCATCCCGGAGCACGGCCTGGCCGGGGCGGCCGAGGCTGCGCTCCACCCGGCCCTGAGCCACCATCAGGCGGCCCACCTCCGCGGCATGAAGAGCCTGGAGCCCGAGGAGGAGGTGGACGATGACCCGAAAGTCACACTGGAAGCCAAGGATCTGTGGGACCAGTTCCACAAGCTGGGCACGGAGATGGTTATTACCAAGTCCGGGAGGTAAGAGGCGCTCCGGCTTCTGGCGTCTTCACGGACACTCCGAGGATACACGTTTTAGTGTTAAAATCGGCTTAGTTTGTGTGTGTGTGTGTGTGTGTGTGTGCGTGCGCGAGAGAGTGCGTGTGTGTGTATAAAACATATAAAAGCCAGGTGTGATTGTTTTAATCTGCAACCTGTGAGGCCTTTGCAGCTCTTATTTTCCCACCGATTATTAGGCTGCTCCACTTTAAATTAACGCACACACGCGCGCACACAAGAAAAAACCACAAAAATCACCAGATCCTTGTAGGTTCATCACATATATATTTAGATGGAGGTTTTTTTTTTTTTTTTTTTGGAGAACTACATTGTCTCCATAACAGCTGGACTTTTACTTTGACGCCCAGCCTCTGTGTGTGTGTGTGTGTGTGTGTGCGTGCGTGTGCGTGTGTTGAAGTTCCTCGCTGATCAAAGCGCATTTTTGGAATATTTTTGGACACAATGTTGTCCCAGCTGCAATCATCCTTTTTTTTTATTATTATTTTTTTTTTAAATCTCCCAATCCTGCGTCTGTAAACAGGCTGTCACTTAAAACAAAAAAGCAGGAGCTGCTGTGCTCAGAAATATACTTCTCATCCACACATAGTGTTTCTGTGCGTCAGATTTGCTCCAGTGTTTTAGTGGGAGGAAAAAAAAAAAACCTGACTCTGTGTGTGTGTGTGTGCGTGTGTGTGTGTGCGTGTGCGTGCGCCTCTGTCCGTAGGAGGATGTTCCCTCCGTTCAAAGTGCGCATAAACGGGCTGGACAAAAAGGCCAAATACATCCTGCTGATGGACATCGTGGCGGCGGACGACTGCCGCTACAAGTTCCACAACTCCCGCTGGATGGTGGCGGGCAAGGCCGACCCGGAGATGCCCAAGAGGATGTACATCCACCCGGACAGCCCGGCCACCGGCGAGCAGTGGATGGCCAAGCCCGTCGCCTTCCACAAGCTCAAGCTGACCAACAACATCTCGGACAAGCACGGATTTGTAAGTGCAGCTGCAGTCTGGATTGGTTTGTTGTGAGTTCTTGGTTTTCTCCAGATGCTGGAACAAATTTGGGATGGTGAGGTTTTTAATAAAAAAAAACAAAACAAACAAACTAGAGTGCATTAAAATCAATTAATTAAAGATGAGGTATGGAATAACCTTTCAAATTAAAAATCGGGCCAAATTACAAATACATAAATAAATGTGCTGCATAGTATTGAAGTGAACTTGCACTGTCTGTGTTCTGTGCCTGTTATCAGGCTGGGTTTCATTATTGGCTCCACTGCTCCCAGGCAGGAGGGCACAGCTTTGCTTCTTTTCCCTCTTTTCGTGTAAACGCAGGTTTCTCTGGGAATTTAAAAACACAAACATCAAATGTAAGCCCAGGATTAGCTTTTGTTTCGGCAAATCGGGTCAGAGGTCCCCCCAGTCGCCCCTCCGCACTAAAACCCAGCATTCTCTACCGGGTTGCTGTTTTTGCGTGTATAACCTGTAGTCGACAGCTCTGAAATGTGACGCAAATGTTATGACATGTTCGCACCGTTTTATCCCCAAAAAATGCGTCACCGTTTTGGCTGTGTGCAGCACAAACTTTTTTTTTTTAATTAATTGATTCTGGGATGAAACAATAGACGTTTGAACAAGGCTACTGAAGACTGGCTACTGAAACCAATTCAGCATTTCCATGTCAGTGTAATTCATTTGCAAATGACTGCAGGCGGGGTGTCTTTTTAGACCCGAAGGTCACGTTTACGCACAGCGTTTATGAGGAGTTAACGCGCTGTTTTGCATAATCACCAGCACTTTATGTCATGTTATGCTTTGAGTTTTAAAAATATATAAGATGTGTAAATGTATGTTTGAATGGTAGGTTAAAATGTGCGCGTTTTTTTCCCCCTTATTATTTTAAATTTGATTTATGTGGTTATGATCCGTCATGGCAGCTTGTGTGGCCTGGCCAGCTTCTGTGCCGGTTCCAGGCAGGACTGCTTCCACAGCACTGCTAACAGCATCAGTACCAGTGTTCTGGATCCGGATGATCCGCCTGTGCCCAGTGTGGAGTTTTTACGCACAACAAACACGCGGGTGATATTCACTCCAAAGCTGAGCGCTTTTTAAACATTGACCCCCCCCCCCCCCTTCCCCCTCCTCTCTCTCTCTCTGTCTGTGTGCGTGCGTGTGTATGTGTGCCGGTCCAGACCATCCTGAACTCCATGCACAAGTACCAGCCCCGGTTCCACGTGGTGCGGGCCAACGACATCCTCAAGCTGCCCTACAGCACCTTCAGGACCTACGTGTTCCCGGAGACCGAGTTCGTGGCCGTGACGGCGTACCAGAACGACAAGGTGAGGCGCACGGCTCGCGCACGGCTGTATGACATTTTGCATAATAAATGCCCCGCATGACGCGTCCCTCCCCCCACCCACTCACCACCACCAGGCCCCGTGGACTTAATCTGGTTTTGTAGGTCGCCTAATTTCCCTGCAGAGGACTCCCACGTCCCTCTTGATTTTTTTTTTTATTGTCGTTGTTAAATGCTGCTTTACTTGGATTTGAGGATGTCTCTGACAGGAGCTGAAATTGACTGTTGTGTGTGTGCGCGCGTGTGCCATCAGCTGGACTGTTACCGCGTGCAGAAGTGAATAAATTAGGCGCATAAATCCCTGAGTGCGTTTGGTTCGACTTGACGCTGCGTCACATGCGGCCTCTTTTTAATTGCATCTGATTTCATTGGAGTTGCTGTGAATTTAGCAGTTTGCATTTCTATTTGTACACGGGTGGGTCACGCGGCTCCTCCCGTGGGAATTTTTTGAAAATCAAGCAGTTCATTTTTGATGCACTTTTTTTTTTAATAAAATGTTTTCTGCCTTAATTTTACACTAACGCACACAATTCTGGCACCAGGTAACATTAAAAATATAACGACAGATATGGGTGACCAATATCTACTTTTTTAGTCTGTTATTTGTGTTTGATAAAAGCACCTTCTGAATGCTATTTTACTGTCATATCATAAGCACTGTAAAAACCTTAGGAAGAAATCTCATGACTGCTAAATTATTCACATTTTTCTTGTTTCCTGCAAAATGTCAGTTTTGGACCTGCTGACAGTGACAGTGTGACGCAATGAAATTCTCAGGCGTTGTGTTTATTTTTTCCTCATAAATCATAAATCTTCTGTAAATCTTCTTACCAATGAAAAAAAAAAAAACCACCTGGCCGTGTGTGATGGCCGTCATCATCATCATCAGCGTCTCCTGGCTCCTTTTTTTTTAATCCTCCACCATGTGGTCCAGCACTGCAGCGGCTGGTGGCTCCTTGCCGTAAACCGTGACGGCAGAGAGACCGAACCGCTGCAGCCACGGTGGACACATGCCGTCCGGCCCCAAATCAGAAACGCCTGCAGCGTCTCGGCAGGGACCGGGATGGCCCCGCACGAGTCACCCGGTCCCAGGGCCCGGCCCCGGCCTCCTCCACGCACGACCGGGGATCCAAACCGCTGCATCCATTATTGATAGGACCGTCATCTGTTCAAGTACTGCTCCCTCTGTCTTTTTTCATCTGCGACTCTAGGACCCCCCCCCCCCCCCCACACACACACACAGAGGAATATTTGGCCACAGAATTTCTCTCCGGGGGCCAATGAGGATAACGCCTCCTTATTACGCTGTTATTAATAATGCAGTCCGAGGTCTGGGATTTGTGTGTTAATCCAAACACGTTGTCATTGTTTTGTTTTGTGTTTTTTTTTCTACACACGGGAGCACCGTGGGTTTGTATTTTAGTCCACACCCCTGAATGTGTCTCCATGTTTGGACAGATCACGCAGCTGAAGATCGACAACAATCCGTTTGCCAAAGGATTCAGAGACACGGGGAACGGCAGGAGAGAGAAAAGGTGCGTCCATTTTTAATCATTCTGGGCATTATTATGATGATTATTATTATTAATTATTATTATCATTACAGGAAGCAGCTGACCATGCCATCGCTGCGCATGTACGAGGACCAGTGTAAGGACCGGGAGGGCGCAGACTCGGACGCCTCCTCCAGTGAGGCTCCCGCCGGCAGAGACACCGTCCACTCCCCGCTGGGAGCTGGTGGCAGCCCGCTGAGGTTCAGCAGGACCAGTCGAGGTAAATACGTGTTATTGCAATTATTGTTTCCCTTTCCCATCTTGCCATTTAACGTTTAATAATCCAGAGTGTAATTCTACCATTACTGTATAACAATATGTAAATTTTAATAGCAACACAATAGTTAAAATATCAGTGGAGTTAGGCAGGATGGAAAGAGAAGGACATTATTGATAGAATTATTACTATTTTCCAGTGGTAATCGGTATTTTATTAATACTTATCGGACACTATCAACTTGATAATTAATTTAAAAAGGCTGTCAGCCATAACTATCACAATTAAAGCAAACCAGCTTGGGATGTTTCACTTCATGTATAATGAATACAGGACCCATCGAGGTTTGCTTTTCTGAGTTATGAAAAAACAAGAACTCTTCTGAGCTGCACGTGCAAATATTTCACCTGTTTTAAAGTATAAAAAGCAGCTCCAGAGGTGGATTTTAGTGATTTATTAATCCCATCATACATGCTAAAAAGTCATATTTAATTTGTTATTTTAGACAGACTGTTTTGGCTTCGAAGTTCTTATTTTTTCAGTAAGACGTGACAATGTAGATGGTAAAATGACACTATGACGTGACTGATGTGGGTTTTAAAGTCCAATTTTATTCTAATGGTCTGGCTGTAGATTGTGCACTATCACTAACTCCTATTCTGCAATTTTTCTTCATTGTTCACCTTCATATGTGCTCCTGAGTTATTCAAGCATGAATACTTAGTCTGTCAGGTTTACTGTTAAACATCTGGTGTGTGCAAAACAACATTTAGTTCTTCTGTATGGTCTGTACGAGGGAGACTGGCATGTTTTCAATGGTGGTTGGATTTTCTTGGTTGAACAACATGCATGTTGTTTTAAATTGTTGTATTTTTAAAAAATAAACTCATACTGCAAAAAAGTCTATGATCTCCACTAATACACAGTCCAGCTGTAGGGCCACTGTCACTCTGGGGCTGGCTGTGGAGGGTTTAGGGGCCCCACAGGGTTCCGATACCCCCTCAGGTGTCTGTAGGCTACAGGTGTGTGTGTGTTGTTTTGTTCTAAACGGCACTCATGCCTCTGTCCTCCTCTCATTTCTGTGTCTCAGATGAGAAAGTGTGCACTGATAGCGAGCAGGAGCTGGAGCATCACGACGAGCGCTGCGCGGCCTCAGACAGCCCGGGACCGGAGCCGACGTCCCCCTACAGCTCCAGGTGCGAGGAGCGTGTCCGGGAACGACCGAGCTCTGAAAAGAAGGATGACTCCATATTCAGCATCAGGAACCTGGAGAAGGACAAGGGGGAGAGCAGGCACAGGAAGGACACCACGGATGCGATAACAAAGGACTCGGAGGCCGGAGGCGCCGGCGCCACCAAAGACGCCTTCTCCCCTCTTGTGGTGCAGACCGAGAGCCCCTCACACTTCAGCCCAGGCCACTTACAAAGCCTGGCTCTGTCCGGTCTGCACAGTCAGCAGTTCTTTAACCCTCTGAACGCCGGATCGCCGCTGTTGTTTCACCCTGGGCAGTTTGCCATGGCCCCCGGAGCCTTTTCTGCCATGGGCATGGGGCATCTATTGGCTTCTGTATCTGGAGCAAGCACTTTGGAAAATGGCAGCCTCTCGGCCCAGGGCACAGGAGGGACCCCCAACCCCTTCCCCTTCCACCTATCCCAGCACATGCTCGCCTCTCAGGTAAGGAAGGTCGGCCAGTCACAGAATGGCTTTGTTTCTTTGTTTTTGTGCACCTGCAGCAGGAGAGAGTGGAACATGACTGTTGGTAGAGAGCTGGGCTCAGGGGTAAAAGTTAAAGTGGATATCTGTGCGCCACACCAGGTGGAACTGTTGAGTGTTTGTAGAAAACTTCAGGATTTAAGAGGAGTCACCAAATTAAACGTTTAAAGGTGGTGTCTGATTTTTACCCTCAGAGGAAAGAGCTGTCTCCACCTCTGAATAATCTGAGGAAATTGATCTCTTTGTGTGATGAGGTCCCGTATTCCCACTAAGATTGTTTGACGTCTTAACTTGCAGCTCTGAACTCACTTCTGTCCATCTTCTCCTCCATCCTGCAGGGCATCCCTATGCCTCCATTTGGGGGCCTCTTCCCGTACCCTTACACCTACATGGCAGCTGCGGCGGCAGCCGCCTCGGCCTCAGCACTCCCAGCGACCAGCACGTCCAGCCCACTCTCTAGGAACCCATTCCTGGGCTCGTCCCGGCCCCGGCTCCGCTTCAGCCCCTACCAGCTCCCGGTGTCGTTGCCTCAGAGCTCCAGCCTGCTAACTACGGGCCTGCAGGGGAGCCTAAACCCAGGATCAGAATCCTCCAAGCCGGGCAGCAGGGAAACCAGCCCGGCCCCGGACCACCATGGCAACCACAAGACGGGGGGCTCAAGTGTGAGGGCCGTGTCCCCCAAAACCTCTTTGAAGGACTCTGTGAATGAGCTGCAGAGCATCCAGAGACTGGTGAGCGGCCTGGAGGGCCAAAGGGAGGCCTCCCCAAATACAGACTGTCCAAAGTGATGAAGACTGTTGTGCGGCTTTGGGATGAAGACTTGGCTTGAATCCGTGAGGACTATAGGTGCATATGTCCTGTACAGCACATCACAGAGACTGGGATGACGGTTCGACTGATGAGGGTCGATGAAGGCCGATTTCTAATACTGTTTGGAACAAAGCTGCAGGTAGACAGAAGTATAGTCTATATCATTCTATTTAACCTTTTTGTTTTAAAGTCACGAGTATTGAAAGATTCCTCCAGAGCTGAAATGTTGGAACATTTCCTCCATCAGCAGATGCAGAACCCCACAGATCCACGGGTCTGTGGGGTGACACCAGGGGTAGGCAGCCTCCACTGTGGGACGAGCCACTGCCAGCAACTTTCTCAGAAATGTGCTACTCTTCATATAAATTTGTGACTGTCATCTTGTAAATGTGTTGCTTTTTTCTTTAAAAAAATGTGAGATTTTCGTCTTGAATTAGCATTTTTTGTTGTAAATTTGATGGGTTTTTTTTAATAATGCAAATTGTTGCCATTTGTTTAAACATATTTTTTCTTGCAGATTTGCAATTTTTTCATCTTAGATTTACAGTTTTCCTCTATAACTGTGTAACATTTTTTGTTAGAAATTGGGGGGGGGTCTTAATTTTTGATTAGTTTTTTTAGTTAAATATGTGCAACTTTTACTCAAATTGCATCTTTTTTCCCTCACAAATTTGTGACTTGTTATCTTGAAAATTGACTACTTTTTTTTTTTTAAACAACCTTATTGGGAGATTTTTCCACATAATTCTGCTGCTTTTCTCATGAAATTGTGACTATTTTTTTTAAAACCAATTTGTTACTTTTCTTTGGTCAAAGCTGCATTCCAATGTGCTGCATGTGGCTCAGGAGCCACAGGTTGCAGACCCCTGGGCTAAAACCTTTTGACAGTACCCCTTAAGAAGCTCCCAAATGCATTTCTATAGCAATTAGATATATTTACAAAAAATGCATATGATCAAGTAATAAATAAAATGTGAAAAAACACAAACATTAAGGAAATGACAGTGAGAATTAATGTAGGAGAAGCTGAAGCCACTAAATTTAACAGTGTGAACCCAGCTGGCATCGTGTCACTGTGTCAGACATGTGGACCACTGCTGGGCCAGTATCGGCCCTGGTATCGGTTAACTTGAAGCACTGGAGGCCAGCCCATGGCGGGAGAGGCCGACAGGCAGGTCTGCGCATTTCAAAAGGGATGGAACCGTTCCGTCTGATGAAAGGAAGGAAAGAGAACCGCTTATCATTTCATGCCTAAAAAATATTAATAATGAAAAAAAAAAACTTTCTGAACTATTTATGTAATTAAAAAAAGAATCTGTAAATAAAGCTAAGATCCAAGAATATGCAATTGGTATTAATTTATTCAAGGCTGTATATTAGCGTGTATATATTTCGAGCTGAACTTTTTTCCTCCTTCTCCTCCCCTCGTTTTACATGAACATATATGTTCATATATACTATAAATGAAAGCTATTTAGCGCTTGTTGGTTTGACAAAACTGTATGAAGCATCGCTGATTTTTGGGGGTTTTTTAGGAGTCGTGTGTGCCATGTTTTAGTCTATCATCCACCGACAAACACAGAGGAGCAGAGACAGACAGCCACCAAAATAAATAAAAATGAATGAATAATAAAGGAAAACACCTCAGGTTATTTCACTCCAGCCAGGAGACGTTCAAAGCAATTCCTCCTATACAGGCGCATCATATCTATTCATAAATAACTATATTTAAAGATGGAAGTATCTTGTTTATGCTGGTTGTCCGGGTATTTTTTATTTTTCCTCTCTCTCTCTCTTTCTTTTCTTCTTCTTTTTTTTTTTTTTTGATTGTCACAATTTCAATAAAAAATGTTGTGCTGAAAAATCGCAGGACTTTGGTTGTTTTTTTTTTTTTTTGAAAAGTAAAGAAATCAGGAAAATATGAACTCTTATTTTGCACACACGCACGCGCGCCTCCGTGCTGGCCGACACGTGGGGCAGGAGCGCCCCCTGTCGGCCACACGTGCACTAGGAACAAACGCTGCTGCGCCTGCGGGTTGGTGCAGTTTCTGAAATATGAAAATATGTCTGGGTTCAGTTTGCATTGTTATTAAAAATGCATTAAAATGGCACGGGCAGATGTGCGGGTGAGGACTGGAGGAGGAGCCACAGCTCTGAATAATCCAGCTGTTAATCACTGACGGCATTTGTTTGGGTCCAGGATGTGCGCAGTAACGGGCTATCGTTGCCCGGGCAACAGCCCATTTGCTGTCTCTGTTGAGCTGCAGACCCAGAGAAGAAAACTGTCTTTTTTTTTTTTTTTTTTGAAGCAAACTGTTGTGTGTTATCATTAAACTATCACACTAACCTATTAATTTGTCAGGTTGAAATGGTTTCTTGTAAGATTGTTGGCATTTTCTTCCTAAAGCACGTGACTTTTTTCCTCATAAATCAAAAATTTGCAGTTTTTTCCCCCCTCTCTCAAAATTGTTTTTTCACGCAACTTTAAGACTTTATTCTTACATTTGCACCGTTTCATCGTAAAGCTGGAACTTTTTAATTATAAATTTGTGACTCTTCCTCTCAAATGTGCATGGTTTTGTAAAATGAATGTTGATGTATGATTTTGGAGCATTTTCATAAATTGGCTCCTTTTTTCCTGTAATTTTTCTGATTGTTTTTCAATTTTCTTAATTTTTTATTGTAATTAGAAACTTTTTCATCAGCATTTTCCCCATTTATGCCTTTCTGTTTACATATTTTTCTTTGCGAAATTAAACTCCTCATAAACGTGTTACTTTTTCCTGTTTTTTTCTTTAAAAAAATGCACAGCTTTTTTCCTCTCAAATTTAGTATAGGCTACATTTCCGTGATAAATTTACCACGTTTTCTTATACATTTTCAGTGATTGTTTTTGTACATGTGACTTTTCCCCTCAATTTGCAAATTTTCTCATGGATTTGCAACTCTTGTCTTATAAATTCACATTTATTTCCTGCAATTTAGTCCATTCTATTCTTCCAGGTTAGAGCAATAGCCCCTAAAACGCCTGTGCACGTCCCTGCCAGCAGCAGTAGCAGTGGGTGCATTAGTTTGTGTTTATGTGTGCGTGTGCGTGTGCGTGCACGCATGCCTGCTTGCAAACATGCTTGTACATGCAGAAAGAATTATGCTGCATTATCTGTGTTATGATTCATGGGCATTAAAATTGCAAGAACAAGACAGCAGCATTGTAAAGGACTGTTTCCCCCTTCAGGAGCTTCTGCGCTGTAAAGTCCAGTTAGTGAATCTGAGAAAAAGCATCGAAACTGAACACCTTGAAAAATCTAAGGATAGAAATAGTAGTTTGTAATGTACAAATAAACACTTATTCAGGCACAACATACAATTTCTGTTCCACTTAGTTTTCTCAAGGCAGTTGAGCTCAAGGCTTTAAGTACGGTTAACTAATCAGATTTTACAGTGTGAAGAGTTACAGCGATATATTTGTTCTTTATTCTGGACTCCTAGGTTTATATTTTAAAAAAAGACATTAAAAAAAATACAATAGCAAAGTACAGAATAATTAAAAATACATGGAAGCACCTATTCCATAGTTCCAAAAAGCATGAAGAATGAACACATACATTTGTACAAAAACAGCTGCTCAGTGCAGCATGAACGGTGGGACCATTATAATGTAGTTAATAGGGAAGGACTGATTGTGAAATTTTGGTCCGATACCTCTTTAAAATAAGTTGTGCAATGTCTGAAAGTTGATACCGATGCACATTATTTAAAATTAATAAGAGAAAAACTTAAAAACAGTCCAATCCCAACTGTGACGCCACATTAAATATTGGTGAATCTTTTTTGCCAACAGGTCCGATATCTGTCGATACAAGCCGATATATCAGTGCATCTCTAATGCAAACCGAATGCCTCCAGAAAACTACAGAGCAGAATATGTTGTAGAAATGGACGTTTATTTATGCACAAGTAATTTCTTTGCACCAAGGCACTGGTTTCATTGTTTGTTAACTAATTGGATTCTACAGTGCCGTGTCAGTAATGCAGGACTTGCAGATAAACGCCACATGTGCAGGGGCCATGTGTGAGAGCGCA